>OZ022327.1:23095846-24422515 GCA_963989225.1 Dromius quadrimaculatus
TCGACATTTGCATCGGCACATCGACTCGGTTTAGTTTTCCTGCCTGGAGTTATTTTTGAGCTACGTCTTGAAGGATTCTTTGCATTGACTTTTTGGGTGCCCCAGTTCTCCATAGCTTCAACAGTGGTCTTGTCTGGACTTCTCGAGATCTCCTACTTCCTGGACCAACTGCTGGACCTGGGCTTCCAAGGCTCCCTCGCCGCTCGTATTCCAGCGCATGCGCCAATGCCCCCACCAACTCCCTTGGCCATGCCAGACTTGGAGCCTGTTGTGTCTTGTAGTCTAGAAGTCTCGAATGCCGTCCACAAATAATCTTACAGCCCAGCTTTCCAAGAAATCATCAGATCCAGTTGGACATGCAAGTCGAACTAGGCGTACCACGTCAGCTTTTAATTCCTGTAGAATGTTGCTGGGATATTGGTATCGGTTCTTCTTGAGCTATATGTGATGCACTTCCTTCAAGTATGCATGGCCGTATCGCAGTTCCAGTCGCTTGAACAATTCTTCATAATTATTTTCTTCTTCCAGAGAAAAGACCTGTGAAATATTTACTGTATCTTCTCGGAAAGCAACCGTAGGCACTAGAACTTCTTCAGTATCAGTCCAGCTATTAGCGCTAGCAGCAGCTCAGCAGCTTCGAATTGTTCCTGATAATTCATCCAAGATGTTTGGCGATCGAAGGTTGAAGGTTTGACACGCACTTCTGTAGCTGAGTCAGAGCTTTGTGCAGATAATTCAATTATCTCAGCTTTTGAAGCTTTTTCCAGAGCCGCAACACAAAGTTTGAACTTTTTTTCGAAAATCTTTATTCTTTCATCCAATTTCACATCAAATTCTTCTTCTAACTTTCTGCAATCATCTTCAAATATTTCTCTCCATACTTTTGATTATTCTACAAATTTTTCTAGCTGCTGCTCAAATTTCTTTGCATTGTCCTTCATTCTATCATAAAGATCTTCTCTCAGGTTTCCAGAATTTTCTTTTAATTTTCCTAATTCTTCATTTACAATTTTGGAGATCTCTTGGAACTTTTCTCCTAATTCTGCTTTCAAATCCTCTTTTAAACTTGTACAATTTTCTCTGAATTTGATTCTCAACTTGCTCCTCCAATTTTGATTCTATGCTTGTTCTCCCAATTTTGATTCTAAATTTATAGAATTTTCTTTCAATATTGTTCCCAAGTCCTTGTCCAAGCTTATAGAATTTTGCTCTAATTTTACCCTGAACTTGTACAATTCTCTACTAATTTTGATTCTAGACTTGTGGAGTTTTCTTTCAATCCTGATTCTAGACTTATAGAGTTTTTTTCTCTAATTTTGATACCAAATATATTGCCAAATCGGCTAGAGAAAGTTGAATCTCGAACAAATATGAATCATGATCCTCACCGTCTTCAGTCATAGCTTCTCGCAGTCGTTCTATTAAAACTTGTTTGCGGCTACTGGTTTCCGACTCCTACTCTTCCAATTGATATTCCTATTCTGGGACCTTCAAATCTTCCAGCAACTTCTTGGAAGCCATTTCCCAATTTCACAAGGCAGCAATAAACATATTACTGAATTGTTCATAGCACCCAACACCTGACACCACTGTGATGTTTATTGCTTCAAGAAGAATTGCTTATAATTGAATAAAAGTTACTATTTGATAAATGGAAAGAAAATTGAAGTTTTATTTTCCGCAGTATTTCTAAACAAACACTATACAATTCATTTCTCTATTACTACTATTGAAACTTCAACAACAAAGCGACATATATCTATTTTCTAACAACCTATCTATTTATTACACTGATCACCAACTGGATATTCACTATTTCAATGTTTTACTGTTCACTATTGTTTGTCTTTCAGACAGGTCGTTCGCTCATATATATACAGATGTCCGTTTCTGGAAATGTTCTAGACTAATCGAGAGCACGTTACTAGAATTTCTGACCGTGCGGAGCGGTGTAGTACGATGCGGTACGATACAAAGATTTGAAAGACTCTGCCCAGACAGGGCCAGATTCAGGGCTTATTTTATTTTAGCGACTCATGACGCTCCCGCAGGTCACAATATTATTTCATGAGATGTACATGAATTCAAAGTGATTATTCAAATATCTATCGGACCACCAGTCACGATGCGTATATTGTTGATATTTATTCATATGTGAAAGATAAATAAAACATCTGTTGCACCTAGAATATATCCAATCAATCGTGACAATATCAACATGAGGATGCAAAAAATAAGATAGTAATAATCTGTGCTCTCTATTATTATTACAGGAATCTTCAACGTTCAACATTGAGTTCGACTGGAAATATTTGAATTTGTGATAGTTATCTGATATCAATAACACTCAATAAGATAAAACATAGCAGTTGTCCTGGCACGATGGTACAATAATTATCATTCAGTCCAATTTTACATGAGCAATATGAGGCTCATCGCATTCTGCCGTTGATTATGGGTCTTATAAGAGCTAGGTAGGTCATTACTCACGGGACATGAAATCATTGCTACCACGAACAATACTTGAGACAGATGAGGATCTATTAGAAACCTCAGTTTCTTGCTAATGAGACATATCTTGAGAGAATCAGATTATTCTTACATTGACTTCCTACTTACAAATGCAAATGTTCTATCGTATAAGTGTGGTCTACAGACAGTCAACTGAGATAGTCCCAAATTGCAATTTACCCAATCTAGTGACTTGTCATTCTAGTTAGGAATATCGTCGTGTCTCCGAGGATTCGTTTATCAAGGATATCGGGAGAATCAAGCACCACAGCCCAAGGAAGACTTTTCTTTACCCGCTGATCCTTCCTGCTATATTCCTTGTGCATTGTTTCCTGTTCCCAATTCATTTCCACGCAGTTAGTTCGGGTGGAGAATGTTATAGTGCGTGAAAAAGAGTGAAAGATCAGAAATGAGAGAATGATGACTTATCTTAGGCAATAAAAAAAGTATCTTCGAACGATAAATAAGTTCCATCATATGAATTAATTTTGGACAAATTGTAAGATTTCCATTAGACAATATCACTTCCCGCTTTGTATAGAAATATAACTCCAGATAGAATAATATAGAGTGGCTTATGTCGAATGATAAAATGAGCAACAGTAATTCAAAAACCATCATATCCAAATCTTTACCAAAGTGAGTTGCTCAAAACAGCAAACAAAAATAAATTCTAAAATTGAGATGCACCTAATTTCTGAGTCAATAATTATACCAAAGCTATTGTCCCATACATGTCCTTTAGATAATAAATACTTCTTCGATAATCCGGTGCAAGATTTCATAAAAGCAGAATTCGGAAGTGAAATTCTCCAATCTCACATATTCTTTTCCGTTTATATGTACGCTATCTATTGATTTCATGGAAATGAGCCTGAATTATCTATCAAAATTTCAAAGACACTCAACTCTCCCGATACCTCGACAAAACTGCCCGACCAAAATAGCCCCGTCAAAACAGCCTGGACAAAATAACCTAACACAAAATAGCATGAGTACAAATGAGCCATTACAGAACAATCTCGCAACAAAAAACCTGCAACTATTGTTATACTAAAAAAAATAAACCCTTGGATCACCTTGAAATCAATGTATTTGTTTTTGAAAATATTTATTGGATGTATGACACCTTGTGTATTTTTTTTGTTTCTTCTTTAAGTATAGCAATAGTTGTAGGTTAGGTTAGCTTACTACAATGATTGGCCGAGTGTCATAATGCTTGTTTACTCTCGTATAGCGTACAAGATTCATTCTGTGGCCTTAATGTTGATATTCTAACAATTATTGAGCATACGGCAAGGGAGCTCAAAGCACAAGTTGACATTTGGATTCAAGAAAAATCCGAGCTAAGAATGGCTGAAAATATAAGTCCACAGAAATACAGCAGCTACGTTATTTCTATTTTACGCACGGCCATAGAGTTTTTTTTCAGTCATCCATATTGATAAATGTACTAATATCAGGTTTCATGAAGAGTATGAGAAATGCAATTTTAAGCTTTGTTTTGAATTTCTAAAAACTTGCAGCACTTAGTATATCATCAATATTGAGGAATTCATTCCCGAATTATCAAGTGGACCAGTTTTATTCAGTGACAGTTAGCCATGTGATCACAAAAAATATTAAAGGAATTGATATTCCGCAAGGCAGAAGTATACGCTGAACAGAATCGTTATCTCTCTTAATTTACTATGGTTGGTGCGTGTAGATAATCGTTTGAGCGAGGTTTTCGCATTTCATCAAGCTGACCTGCTGTATCAAGATTTATTTCATGCTCAGCTAATTTGAGTTTGGTTCACTTATCCAATTCATTATTTGTCGGTTTATGGTAACTACACGTCAATGTTAATTTGTTAGTTTGGTTTTGCGAAGATTGCAACTTTAATGCTGTGGCTGACTTTATAATTATTAACAGTTTTGTTGAACACAACAAAAGCAGAGAATCGAAGGGGATACTTGACCGAGCTGTGGTGAATGTTCCCAGAACTTTACTATACTACAGCCACTAGAGCCGATCTTCAAACTTCAAATCTCCGTGAGGGACACATAGTATTTGTATCACAAGTCCAGAAATTTGCATTCTGTCAATTCGAGTAAATCCAGTAAAAAAGATCTACTCCTCCCTAGAATAAAAAGGGTGGAAGATTCTCTGTATATAATATGGAAGCCAAAATGTTCTTAACTAATTCCAGTATAAACTGATCACAATGAGCTTATAATTCAGTACACGAATACAATTTTTTTTCTCCTAGAAGTCTCATCGCACCTAGTGATGCCAGATCATAGCAACAATTTGCCCACTACTTCACCATTTATTTGTATAGACAGTGCTGCCGGATGTTGATCGAGTGAATAATTCCAAATTTTTAAGAAGAAGCTGAAACATGAGTTTCTATAGAAATCAGTCCACAATTCTATAATTCTAATGGTACATTCACACCTTACATTTAATGTGTGATATTCATTTCGGATAGAAATCGTGACTAATGTAAACAGTGAAAAATTTTTGTCAGTGATATATATTTCAACTATCAGCTACATGTGTCGATACATATATGTCTATGACATCAGATGTGAACAGTGATTATTTGCAAGATCACACTTGCCGACAGTTATCGCAAAAGTTGACTACTCGTCCACTTTTTTGCTGCAACAAGTATCCAGCAAACATCACCTCATTGACCAATATATTTAGCCGTAAGTTCGATCAGGGAACATAAGGTGCGGCCGGCTCCTCGACTACAAGAAATGTTCTCACACAGTTGCGAGAACAGAGTCAATGTTCTTCTATCCACAAACTGAATAAGAAAAGCGATGATATGATAATTCGCACAAATTGAAGTAACAGATAGAATGGATGTATGTTATATATACACTTTATTCAATTATAGTCAGAATGAGAAGATGACGATATATCCTTGATCAGCTTCTGGAAAAATCATTCTTGGTTCAGGAGCAGTTAATAACATTTTTGCACGATTGGGCGTTTTCGTTTTTACCGGCCTTCTATTTGAGATGGTATGTTGATTTTACAAGCAAACTGTGGTTACTATGGTTATGCTGACTTATCGCCCATGGGCAAAGAAGTTGAGGAAAAAATTGAATTTCCACAAAAAAATATTCATTCATTTATCTTTATCTGTAATTGAATATTCAGAATAAAATGTCAAACTTGACGGCTGACACCTAATAAACAATCATTAGTAGTTATTTAATTTGAAAACGGAAATACCCATATTTTGGATCTTCCAATCGTGCAAGAAATTTTGTAAGCATCACGGTAAATAAGTACTGTACCGATTTCGTATAATATTTGGAAACCTCGCCAAGGCTCGGCCTCCAAACTATTATTCTCAATCGGTGAACTGTACTCACTGACCTTAATACTCAAATAACTATTTCGCTTGGTGTTCAATGCACGTAAATCGTTTCAGTATGAACATTCACATAAAACAATGATTGCTCGTATTTTGCATTATTTTTAATGAATTCTAGGGGGATTAAGATCGTTCTGCATATCTCATGTGATCTGTATTGAATAAATATTTTATCAGTATGTTTTTGTGTTAATATTGTTACATATTCTATTCCAGTCCAAACACTGATTTTTCAATAGTTTCATGCAAATCACTCAAACAGAATGATATTTTTGTGAAAGTTTGTCAGTAGAAAAAAGTTAATTTATACATATAATGATAAAAATGGTCCATCGGTTCGAGCGTATCATTTCCGAGATACATTTATTGTTAAATGCATTCAATATATAGCCCTTTGCAAAGCCCAGGCAACCAAATAGATAAAGCTCCCATTTGGAAAAAAATCCAATTTGTACCTTGAACTAAATTGTGGCTAATCACAATAACTCAAATTATCTTTTGGTTGACTCTGTTATCAGTAGATTCAAGAATAATACAAGAAAAATAAGGCAGCATTTTTGTTTCTCACACAAAATTTTTCCGTTTTTATGTTGCAAGTGAATTCTAAATTAAACAAGAAAAAAACTTAGATCATGTTTTTTCCCAGTCCTCACTTATATGTATATTGTATACTCTTCAAATTTTGCAACCATGATGGATGTGATATCCTGTGATACATTTTATTAATAGGAACAGAAATTAGTTTCCGTGTGTTTGTATATTACAAGCTTATGTCACACTTATAATGTATTACAGGAGATATGTAAAAATGATAATTCATCCATCCATCCTACTTTTTCTTCGATCATACTGAGAGTGCAACTTTGTGACCATCTGGGACCTCAAAAACATGAATAATTTGAGTTCCATCAATTTAGTCCCAGTAAAAGCAATGATGAACCTGCAACAAAAATGTTCCACTTGCTCTGTACAAACGACATAATTTGTTTTTCTACAATAAGTATGAGACCACATCACGGATGAGAGAGCACACATTCTCACATTTTTTCAAAACTCGTGATGAGTGATCCTATAGTTGGGAAGCTGACCGCACCTAATGCTCCCTAATCGGACTTACAGTCAAATTTTATATGAATCAATCAATAAATAGTGGTCAATTAGGTGCCAGATTTTTTAAATCAGGAGTCTTGCCCTAAGCGTTGAAAAAAGGCTACTTCCGGTCAATTTTTGTCAGAGTCATCTTCTCTGATAGTACTTATAATTAAAACTGGTACATATCAGTAGCGAGGATCGGATACACCGAGAAGAAACCACCCTCTGTCCTGTCGTTTGCAATTTCCCTTATGATTGTTGTGTGTTTTTCTCTGTTTTGGATAGAACGGAGAAAGTATCTTCGTTTTGTTCTAAAGTACTTGACCTCTGCAATTGATTGATACGAGTTTCAAGTTATCCTCAAAATTATTGACCGGATATGGCCTTTTTTCGGTACTCAGAACAGGATCCTAGATTTATAAAGTGTGACATCCTGATGACTACTGTATCTCCGATCAATTCATACACAATTCGGCCCTAAATGATCAGAAACGATATGATGCGGTCGGCTCTTGAATTATCGGAAAGAGGTTCATGAATTTGCTCATTAACTCCTCATACTTGTGTCAGTACTCAACTGTTTTTTTCTAATATTTGAAATTGACTGCATAAATTTCAAGTTGATGTAGAATTACTTCCAAGCAAGATTACTTTCTGACTTCAAATAACTATACTATAATACTTCAGTCTGCAATGAAATATTGGTAGAAATATTATGTTATGACATACATAAGAAATGCAATTCCAAATTCAAGCCATAGTCCCAACAAATTCCATGTCAAAAGCGCAAGCATCTGTTCCATTATCGATCGCTCCACTCAGCTATAGGGTCATGTGCTGCAACAGTGTTGTCAAGTTTCTGGACGCCAGTATGATAGTGGAATATATGAAGTGAGAATAAACACGTATATTTTTGACGCCACTAAAAATTGGAGCTGAATTTTTCGGAACTAAAAATATACGGAAGTTTTCATTTTCCTATCATTTTGGCGTCAAAATAAAAAATTTTATTCAGCCTCTAGAGGTCGAGAACAAGCCAGAAGAAAAATTCAAAGCGATTCTAAAATGGCGTCCGATATACGGACTCCAATTCACAATGGATGCCAGATTAAATACAAACGCGCAATATGAGGACGCCAAAATGATATGAGGATTTATTTATATATATATATTTATATATATATATATATATATATATATATATATATATATATATATATATATATATATATATATATATATATATATATATATATATATATATATATATAAATCCTCATATTATTTTGACGTCCTTACAAAGATGTTCATTTTGGCGTCTACTGAAAGGAACGCGTATAGTTGAGATCTGATCGAAGTATATTACATAATTTCTCATGGGCTCTTCAGATTTCACACAGAAATTCCATTCCATTCCATTTCACGCAATATTCATAGAGCTCCCATTTTCTATACAATATGACCTCCTTTCATCATAACATCAATGTGGCGTCAATAATATACGTTAAATATTGCGTTGATAGTGGCGTCCTATCTATATATATGCTTTCACTTCATGTTTGAAGTGGCGTTCCCCTTGTTGCCAGATTTAGTTTTTACAGTCCGATAAGCACCTCTCTTGCGTAGAATGTTCTATCGATGACACATGTGAAGCGATATATTCAAAGGTTTGCGTAGAGTTACATTATTCAAGTTTTGAAATGGGTTGATTCTTAAGACATCCTCATAGAGTAGTAATATGTCATTGGTTGATAGAGAACTCATAGTAAATTTAAAGATTTTGCCAAAAAATATGGATTTTTGATTGATAACTGCTATTTTCGAGTTCTGAAGTAAAATGTATCTGCCATGTCCGTGAACTGTTGGCAGATTCCATGAATGGAAGTATGTGAAGGATAATTTATCAGGAAGGACTTACGGCTGTCATATAAATTGTGATAATAATTGCTCTATTGGACCTTGACTACATTGGATCCGTTTTAAATCGGTCTGGAGGAAATTAATCTGCATTCGCTCTGTACACTGCAACAATATCTGCTGTTTCCTTACCTAGTTAAAGTATAATGGTTCTATTTTAATAACAGGGGCTTTATCTTCAAAAATAGGAAATGATATTTGTGACAGCTAGGAATTTGAGTTTTAATCTAAGAGCTGGCTACATAAAAATCCTTGTTATCGCTACATGGCTAATTCCTTTGATGAAATAATCTTTTTGTGTAGTCAAGTTTGATTTGTCTTTTCTGCCAGCTTTTGGACATTTTGAATTTGATATTTCAATTCAAATTGCCAAGAAATTATCTGTCAGTTTTGACGAGAACAATGCCATTCACAATATCGTTTCCTTAGTTACCAACTACTACTGCCGTCAAGCTGACATTCACAAAAGTAATGTATTCATGAAAAATTCACTATACTTAACTGAAATCGGGACGATCGAAAATGAAACATTGTAAGACACAGGTGTAAAAATTCTCTAATGTACTCATGTGCACTTAATCTAAGAGCTGGCTACATAAAAAGCTTGCCATGACTAATTCCTATTATGTAAGGATCCTTTTGTGAAGACAAGATCAAATCGTCTTGTCTGGTAGCGGGATCCCGTGGCTTATAGTGAGGGTGATCGGTGAAATATATGAAATTACAATATTAATTTTTTCATAAAAGAGATACATGTATTATAATTATGAAAATAGCTTCTATTCATTCCTAAGAAACCAGATAAATTGTTGGCTGTTTGCTTGTGTCTAAGTGCTGGCAGTCAGCGCAAAATTGAAGTAAGATTTTGAATGAGAAAATCATCTCATACATGCATGCCGATGGATTGAATGTAATATTTATATATCAGAATAGTTATATGCAAAATGGCAAATGAAAAAATCATGGCTAAGACAACGGCAGACAGATATGTGCAGTGATGAGGGTTAGTGTGAATATAAATCTTAACTCTGGGAGCTGGAAACCTTTCCTCATTAGGTCATCATATTGTAAAAAAAAGAACAGAGTATTTCTGCAATATCCTAAGAGCCGTAAGGCACACAAAAAAATTTCATAACTTCTTAGAAGAGTATTGAATTCTTCACAATCTTAGTTCAGATACATTTCACTGTGAAATTATCATGTCTACGTCCTCTCTTAATCAACACAAATGCCGGATCAAGACTCATTGAAGCTCATAGGTCGTAATTCAATGAGATCCATGAGCTGGTGACTCAAATGCTTGCGAAATCTTCAAAGTTAAGGTTTCCTTAAGCCAAGGTCCGTGAACCCGTGCCTATCGGGCTTTATGCATAATCTGCCTCTGGTAAGGAATACTTCCTACTCACCTTATCAAATACCCTATACTACTTGGTACATGTCTTAGAGTTCATCCCTTGGATTCAGCTCTAGCGGATAAAATATTTGTCTACAATTATTATCATTTACCGACTTTCCTCTCAACATTCAAAATATTTAAACCAGTTTTGCTACCCTAATTCAAGTATGCGTTATCAGTTCAATCAATAATCGTCAATTCAAATTATTGAAATGCTGGGAAATCTTCCCTACAGAAACTTTTGGTTGGGAATGAAATTTGGATAGCAACAGTAATGGAGTTTCAGGCAACTAAATGAAACTTTATCTGTGTACTGAGTTATTATTTGTCGTTTTCATAAGATGCCTCATCTTAGTACTTCAATAATAAATACTAGTCCATCGAGTAATCTTCATACATATCCTTGAGAATACCTGAGAGAAAACTCACTTCACCATTATGAGTCGATCCTGTTAGATGGAAGATACAAAATAGAAATCATATGGAAAATACAAAAAAGGATTTAGTGTATCAAGACCATGGAGGTGATCTTTTTTGGTCGAATTTGTGGTTCACGGCCAAAGCGCCAGCTGAGACCAGAAGAGAGTATCAGAATATTCCGTTTTTTTAGGCGATCATCACGAAAGAATTTAAAATCACTAAATTTTATTCATTCGTTTCTGAAACATTGCAAATGTTTATCTTAGTTGCCATTGAAATTGTCTTATTTTATTGTCTGAAAATGCGTATCTACTTCTCTTATTGCAAGATCTATAGAGATTGACGGAAGGATATGATACATATTCCGGCGAAAATTGCTTCTAAGACTTCATCAAACTGCCCATAGAGGTGGGTGTGAAGTGTTAATCAAGTAGTTTTCGTAGATCAGTCCCAAAAAGAAGTAATATTGGACAGATCAGTCCCCAAATAGTTATTCAAGTATTAAGGTCAGTAAGTACGGTTTACCGATTGAGAATAATTTTTTGGAGGCCGAGCCTTGGCGAGGTTTGCAAATATTGAGCGAAATCGGTCCTGTAATTATTGACAGTGATGCTTAAAAAATTTTTTGCACGATTGGAATACCTATCCCAAATATGAATCCCAATATTCTCTTTCAAATTGAGTAACCACTCATAGCGCACTCGCTGTCAGCTGTCAAGTTTGACATTTTATTGCGAATATTCAATCATAAATAACGATAAATAAATCTATACTTTCTGTGGAAGTCCACAATTTTTCACTTATTGTTTTTGCTCATGGGCGGTAAGTCAGCATAACCATAGTAATCACAGTTTGCCGGTAAAATCAACATACCACCATGAATGGAGAGCCGGTAAACATATGAATACGCCCAATCGTGCAAATAGTGAATTCAGATGGATGTGTACAAGTAAGTAAAACTCCATGGTAACAAAAAGGGCCATAGAAATGCCTTTTTTGTTATAATCGCCTACAAAATTGATTTATACCACATCGCACATAAACTTCTGAAGCAAAACTGTAACTGATGATAAATACAACAATTATGTGGGCATAAAATTAATCTTCGACCAAAATTGTCCAAATATTTGACTCCTATTCTTCAAAGTTGCTGGGAGCATGTCGTATATCAGTATTCATTCTTCATATCTTATATATCAATCTAAAGGCAAAAAGTTCAAGCGTTGAGAATGGATTTTGTTGAACTATGTACAACTACATTCTCTGATTAGTTTTTTCACAATGCAAATTGGTAAACGTATAATTTTGAAAGTCGGGAGTCTTCCATATCGTATATCCCTAAAAATTTCCTTCGCTGTTCGTGTTGCAATATGGTGCACAAAGTCAGATACTACTTATAATACGAAATAATGAACATTCAATAAGTATCGAAGTAATCCAAGTAAATCTCTTTTAACTCACTTATACAAAGTATAAATAAGTAGTATTGTTGAACCGCCAGAATCATATTTCGAGATTTTGATGGAAATTCTCGTTTTGAGCATCCCTAAATGCATTTTGACTATTTTCGGCTTGACTTCGGTACGTATGTATGAATGTATGTATCTATATAGTTGAATTTTGTATTTGAGACTGGTCGAAAGTCTAGTTTTGCAGCCCCTATTATGGTTGCAATCGTCTGTACCGCAAATGCACTGTACTTGGATTTTTTTTGAATTTTTCTGAGGCATCCTAATGGTTATTTTCTATTTTAATATTGATTGGCTGTGCTGAAATTGCACAGTCTATTCGAGTTTTATATTTAGTCAAATAAAGTTATATTTTTAAAAGATCATTTTTCACAATACAAATATGATTTATATATATATATATATATATATATATATATATATATATATATATATATATATATATATATATATATATATATATATATATATATATATATATATATATATATGTATATATAAATCATATTTGTATCGTGAAAAATGATCTTTTAAAAATATAACTTTATTTGACTTACAACAAGAGATGCACAACCACACAGTGTAGTTGATAGAATAAAATCAGCTTCATTTACATCAAGACTACGTATTCATACTAGGGTCGCTTCCTGTGGAAATCTTATAACTGATAGCCTAAATATGGCTGACCCTCAGCAGAACAATGCGAAGGGCATATCTGAATTCCTCCCCGACAAGTTTGAACTTGAACACAGAATTACAATTTACTAATTAATTCTTCCAGTCTCTCTAACTATAAGCCTTTATTTGTATCTCCTATTCTATTTACAGTATATTTCTTCTATTGTTTATAGCTTAAATTACTTGTAATAACAATAGCAATTAAACATATAATAGGATGAATCAAAAAATTATGGTTATTTTCAACATAGTTTATCTCCCTTATTTTCTGTAACTCGGGTACTGAAAGGTTTAATTTATTTGAAGTTTGTAGTTTGAAATTCTGTATTGTCTTCTGAAAATGTCTTGTTCCCATATTATTCAACTCTATTTCTTTATAATCTTTGAATATATTTTAAAATTTCAATTGATTGACATCACAGTGGTCATTATTGTCGAATTTATAAATATCTTGTATTGTTTTCTCAATTGTATTTGCTTTACAATATATGTTGGTTTCTTGTTTAAGGGGTGAGACGATTATTATACTGTTTGTATTTGGAACTTGGAATACCTAGTTTTCATAATTTTCTTGTACTATTTCACGATCGTTCTTTGTGTCTTTGATAATATTTATTACACATCCGTTGACTTCTACATTATTGGATCTACAATAATCGATGCTATTTGAAATTCTGTATGTAAATTGCAGAGTTTTGTTCCTCTATGTAATAACAGAAAGATTCTTGAATTTGAAATGTTTTATTTTTGTGAACAAAAGGTTAAGGATTGAATTGGAATACCGGGTAGTTTTCTGTTGTGAATTCCGGTTCGATTGACAACATTTTTATAATATTGTTTTCGTATCTACAATACGTTCAGATCTCATCTGTCTGTGTTCAAATGTTCTCTTCGCCAGTTATTTTGATGAGGTCGTCATAACTTATGATAGAAGTATCTAGCTTTTCGAGAGAGCAGATAGTTAATTATAATTCTATGTGCTCACAGAAGTTAATGATATTTTGGATAATAATTGATAACTTGTTCATTTGAGTTTCAATGTAGATTAGACTATTCAATTCTTGATCTTTATTGAAGGTTTGTATTACTATGTTCATAGAGTCAGAGAGTTTCTGCTCGTTTATAAATATTTTTTCCAATTGTATATTAAATTTTTCTGTTAGTTGTTCCTCGTGTAAGATAATTTCTTCGCTATTATTTTGTAGTGTTTTCTGATTGTTACCCAATTGTTCGATGATACTGTCATATTTTTCTGCGTCGCTAGCATCGAGGTTACCTGAGATTAGTTCAATTATTGAACCCAGTCCGTTCATAAGACCGCGTTTCTCTTGTTTTTTGAATAATCTTTGAACCTCTTCGATTAAATTAATGATAATTATCCTTCATTTTTTCTAATGGACTAATGGTTATATCATTTATCTCAACATATTCGTTATATAGAGGGGACATATTATAATAAATAGACTTTTTTGGTTTTAATTCTGTATATTTATTTTTATTTTGGACGTTCCGACCCTCTAACCGGAAGTCTCTTTCAGAAAAAATCATACAAAAATAAATAAGGCAATAAGGTATATAGATAATTTAAAATAGATAATTGATATTATAATTATAGTAATAAAATTTCCTGTTTGTTTTCAACTTACAATATCTAAGTTAATGAATAAGAAAGCCATTGCTTATTGAGATATCCGTCAGATGTGACGTGACAATGGTTCTGAAAGTTGAAATTCAATTTTATCAGTATTGTATTTTCAGACATAATTTTTGTTTCTTATCCCTACCGTCCCGAGAATTGGGTTATAGCTTTCCAAGGCTACTTTTTTGGATTGGGGTTTCTTATATTCATCTATAAGTCAAGGGTTCTCTTTAAGATATACATTGTCTGGTATTTTTGAAGATAATTCATTTTCTCTTGTACTTTTCTCTTTGTCTTCAATTATTGCTTGCTTTATTTGGGTATTGATTCCTTGCGTTCGCACAAAGTAACCGTTTATTAACTCTCAAGTGGTTCGTAATTGTATTTATTTCTTTGATTCTGGCCAAATAATATTTCACAGGGTGTTAATTTTGTTGTACTGTTCTTTGAATTATCAAGTGCAATAATAGCTTGGTTGATATTATATTCGAGATTCTTATTTTTATTGACGGAGAGCAATATTCGTAAATGTTCTATTAAAGTAGAGTGGAATTGCTCTTTAGCATTCAATTTGGCATTTGTTACGCTTATTAAGTGTAACTGTATATCGTTATTGTTGCAAAAGGTTTGTAGTGTTATATTTTTGAATTTTAATAGACTGGGAGATGGTGACCGGTCTTATACCGCTTGCCTTTTTGAGGGTTGATAATTTACCTTTCAATAAGAAATATAAGAATTTCATTGAGCGATCCACGCTTTCCGGTCATAGTTCAAATTCCAATTGAAGGTCTGAAAAAAAAAATGTTTTTTCCGTGATATTATATTGCATGCCTTTGTAATGTTCAATAATTGAGATTATCTAAAAGCCAAGTACTGAATGGTCAGCAATTCGCAACAGCCCAAGTGGCTTAAAGAGTTGCGTGAACTTGTGAAAAAAAAATGAAAAATGCCATGTTTCCAAATTGCATGCCGATGAAAAGAATTAAAGTTTCAGTTATAAAACACTTGTAAAACATTTGGCAAGCAAAATTTCTCCGACCATATTCTGCCTGCATTTTGTATTACATCAATAAATGCTGTTTTAAATTCATTTGGGCAATGGCAAGCATAATGCTTGAGCCCTCCATATTTTAAATACTAATGAAAGTTGCATAAAAAACTCGCAGAATTTCTCTGACTTTACTCTGCCTGCCATTTTGTATTATATCAATAAATGCTGTTTTAAATTCATCAGGGAAATGGCAAGCATGTTCCTTGAGCCCTTCATATTTTAAATAGCAATGGAAGTTGCATAGAAAACACGCAAAATTTCTCTGATTTTATTTTGCCTGTCATTTTGTATTACATTGATAAATGCTGTTCTGAATTTATCTGGAAAATGGCAAGCATCTTGCTCAATTCCTTCATATTTTGAACAATAATGAAAATTGCATAAAAAAAGTCGCAAAATTTCTCTGACTTCATTCTGCCTGCCATTTTATATTACAATGATAAATGCTGTTTCAAATTCATTTGGAAAATAACATGCAGCTGTGTCCGATCATTTTGCATGTTGATTTGTGTTTCAACGGAGAAATATGCTTCAAGTTAAAATAAAGAATGGAATGCATATAATAGAAGACAAACATTTACAAATTCTGGATAAATCAAAAAAATATGTCCTAGAATCAACTTAGTTTGCAATTATAGACATGGCAGGAGGTGAATCATTCATAATAAGGCAGATTATATATTCAAAGTATCACAATTGGGTTCAGAAACAATACTTTCATTTCAATTGAATATTTTTGGAATTGTTGCTATAAAATCATTATGAATAATTTAAATTATAGCCCCCTGCAATATTTCGGAAGAGACTCACCCAGGCCTTTATGGTTGAAAATTGGTCAAACAATTTAAATAAATAAATCCAGTTAATTTTACCAAATTGATTTACGGGCACTCTTTTTCAACCCTTTTTTCAAAATTGATCAATGACGAGCCTGAGCAACATGCTTGCCATTCTTTGTGTCGTCTGAGAAAAATAATTTTGAACGAAAACACAATGGCATGCAAAATAAAATGACGGAAATTTTCCTTTTTTTTTTTGTAACTCCCTCAATGCATGCCTCCATTTTGGGACACCCTGGGATGCATGCCAGTTTCCTCAATAACAATTCATTGAACAAATTACTATAGTTGAAATGGCATGCAACTTCGAATCACGGCAAATTGGTTCAAAATATATGCAGGATTACCCTGCAATTCCAAACACTTGCGCCAACGGGAAATGCTTGCCAATTTTTTTACAAAGGTTTTATGACTAAAACTTCAATTCCTTCCATTGGTATGCAATTTGGGAACACAGCATTCTTCATATTTTTTTCACAAGTTAATGCAACCCTTTGAGCCACTTAGGCTGTTGCGAATTGCTTGCCTTTCAGTACTTGGCTCTTGATTAATTCCAATTATTCAACATTACAAAGGCATGCAATATGATATCACGGAGAAAACCATTTTTTTTCAGACTTTTAATTGGAATTTGAACTATGACCGAAAAGCGTGCATCGCTCAATGAAATTTTTATATTTCTTATTAAGAGGTAAATTATCAACCCTCAAAAAGGCAAGCGGTATAAAATCGGAGAGCCCCACCTGCCACTAGCTCCCAGTCTATAATCCATGATCGGCAATATTTATTTCAGGTTTTGTATGAGTTTTTATGAAGTTCTCAAATATGAGCGTTGATTCTTCACCTGTTTTATTGAATGTAGGGTGAATGTAACCAAATTTTGAAAACTGGTCGAATATGGTTATAAAATATTCTTTGTTTAGAGTGAGAATATCAATGTTCATAGTTTCGAGAGGATGTTCCGGACTTGGTGTTAGATTATCATGTAACTTAATAGGGTGTCTGTCGTATTTATCTCCCTTACAGATTTAACATTTATTTATAATTTCGGTTATGTCTTCAATCATGTTGGACCTGAAGTATTTTACTTTCAAATAATTGTATGTTGCCATGATTCCGCGATGATTTCAGAATCCGTTGTGATTATCATGAATCATTTGAGCTTGTTCATCTTCGTTCTCGATGTCGTCAACCATTTTATCACATTTTATTAGATTCATAGTGTTTGCTTCAGAATGTTTCGGAATGATTTTCCTTGAAATTTATTCATATTTAGGCCCAGTTGTACAGTCTAAGCTTATCCAAAGTTCAGTGAAATTGAGTTTAATTTCTATGGTTACAATTGCTGAAATAGGAAAAAAATTTTTTAGGTATTGAAGTCCATTTAATTTTATTCATGCTACTGAAATAATTGTAACCATAGGAATTAAGCTTAGTTTTACTACACTTACGATAAGCTCAAACTGTACAACTGGGCCTCAGTGAGAATAATAATAGAATGATGTATTTTTGGAACGATATAATCTTTTATAAAGTCAAGCAGCTCGTACTCGTAGTTTTGACTAATAATATTAATTGTAAGATGTTGTTTCTGAGTTTGAAATAGTTTTTCAATTTCCACATTGAATGGTCTTTCTGATAAGTGAAATATGATTTTATTCTTAGCAATATTTATTCTTTCTTCTACGTATCTTAATCCGTTGATAGGGTTCTCGTGTGCACTATGTATTGTCGCTTCGCTTTCCGATTTATTGGATTTGTTAGCAAATAAATCCTCTGAATCATCCATAGCCATATATTGTGAGAGAGTTCAAATACATCAATTTTGATTTCAGAATTTTCGGAAATTTTGTTCAAACTTATAAGTAAATCTTCACCTGAGCCAACCTAAAAGACACTAAAACATAAATTTTCATTGTGCTCAATTTATAACTCCAAAACGTATACTTATGGTTGAACCAATAAAACTGAAAATCCCAAAACATATATTTTCCCATTTTTCAATCCATAACTTCAAAGCAAGTACTTAGTTCAATTCGAATTTAAAAAAAAAATCACCTAAAAAGGTAAAAGATAACGAGCCAGAGAGTTGCCCGTCGGCAATTTTTTTGAATATAAACTCTACTACAAAATCTTTCCATTCTGGAATGTGTAACTCCAAAACGTATTCCACAAATGAAAGATGTGAAATCATACTTCGAGCCAGACTCGAAAACTCCAAAACATACATTTTCAATTGTTTTATTTATAGCTCCAAAACGTATATTTATAACCGCAAAACATATTTTCTTCCATTTTGTAATTTATAACTCCAAAACATATGGAGGAGAGTGACCTACAGTGGGACACCATTTGAACATATCTCCTTGTAAAAATTCCTCAAGAGGGTGTGTTAGAAAAACTAAAAGCATATGATATTATTACTCTGTTACCCCAAAAATTCGTTTCCACAAAAATTGTATCCCCAAACATTTTTTCCCATTAGTTTTTTTTTGTACTAATTTTCTTAGTTTTGTTGATCAAAGATAAACAATTGGCTGAATAATTTTTTTCAAGAAAAAAAAAAACGACAAACAAACTTGGCGAGTCCGTCTTCATTTACAAATACATACCGTCATTATGATGTGATGAACTTTCAAGAATATATACCGTTATATGCAGTTATCTCAGACGAAACGGACTCGCCAAGTTTGTCCGTCGTATTTTTTTTCTTAAAAAAAATTATTCATTTGTGAAATTTGGTAATATTGGCTCAAGATTAGAAGTATGTGTCTTTTGATTGAGAATTTGAAAATGGAAGAATCTATGTTTCGACGTTTTTCAGTTTGCCTCGAGGTATGATTTGACATGTTTCTTTTGTAAATTTTGGTGATATTATTATTATTATAAACTTTTTAAATCTCTTAATACCCTTTCGGGTGTCGAGATTCTTCTTGTGTTAATTATTTGCGTTGATTACTATTCTATCTTGTTGATTATCTCTTTCCATTTTTTTCTGTCCCTTGCTAACTTCTTTGCTTCTTGGCCGCTAATGTTGTTTTTTGTTAATATCTCTTCTATATTATTTTCCCATGTCTGTTTTGGTCTTCCCCTTTTCTTCTTGTTTTGTATTCTTGCATTCCACACTGCTTTTGTTTGTTTATCTTCGGGCATTCTTAATAGGTGACCATACCACGCCAACTCTTTCTTTTCTATGACATTATGAATGCTCTCTATTTGTACTCTTCTTCTTATATCTTCATTCTTTATTTTATCCATTATCGTGACTCCTACCACTCTTCTTGAATATTTCATTTTCGCCGCCTGTATTTTGCTTCTTATTCTCTTATTCATCAACCATGATTCACTACCATATATTAATATAGGTCTATGCATTGTTCTGAAAAGAGGCATTTTTGTCCTTTATATGTATATTTTTTAATATTATTTTGTTGATTGCATGAAAATTCCTATTTGCTTGCTGAATTCTCGTATTTATTTCCTGCTCTAAGCTTCCTTTATTATTTATTGCTGCCCCTTAGTATTTAAATGTTTCTACTTGCTCTATTTCTTTGTCATTCAGTATTATGTTTATCCTTAAATTCTCCTTCGATATGACCATTACTTTCGTTTTTTCTACATTTATCTTCATATTATGTTTCCTTAGCTCTTCGTTCCATATTTCTAAATTACGTTTCATATCTTCTTCACTCTTTGCCATCTCTGCTAAGTCATCTGCGAACGCGCATTCTGATAATATGATCCTTTTCAACTTGTAATGTCCAACCTCTACCTTTTTTATTTTATACTTAATATTCTTCATTATTTGGTCTGAAAATATAATAAATAGCAATGGGCTCAAAGCTCCTCCTTGTCTTAATCCTTGGGTTGTTTTAAACTCTTCTGATGTTGCGTTGCCAGTTCTTATGTAGTTGGATGTTGTTTCGTATATGCTTTTTATTGCTGTTAATAACTGTTCTCCTATTTTTCTTCCTCTCAATATATTCCACAACTTAGTCCTCGGTACTCGGTCGAACGCTTTTTCCAGGTCTATAAATGTGATATACAGTTTTTTGTCCGTTTTCATTGTATTTTCTATCAAGTTCCTTATAGTGAATATGTGGTCTTGTGTCGAATGTCCCCTCCTAAACCCACTTTGCGATTTTTCCATTGTTGTTTCTATCGCAGCTCTAAGCTTGTTTTCTAGTATTGCTTCGTAAATTTTCGCTGCTGTGCATAAAAGTGATATGCCCCTATAATTCTCACAATTTTCACTGTCTTCTTTTCTATGTATGGGAAATATTACTGCTTTCTCCCAGTCTGAAGGTATTTTCCCTGTTTTCCAGATTATGTTTAATATAAGCATCAATAATCTTTCTCCTTCTTCGCCCATATACTTCAATTGCTCGGCCTTCATACAGTCATGTCCCGGTGCTTTGCCATTCTTCAGTTTTTTAAGTACTCCAATTAACTCTGCTTCAGTTATCATCTCTGTGCTTTCATTTATACTTTCTGTTTGTGGGGTCTCCTCACTCTCTGTTTCATTAGTACTTCCGTCACTTACTAGTAGGTCTTTTAAATGTTCTTTTCATCTTGTCATTATTTCGCTATCCTCTGTCAATATATTTCCTTGTTTATCTTTCAGGCTTTTAATTGTTACTTTTTCTCTTTTACTTCTCTTAAAGGTTCTATAAAATAGTTTTTGGTTTTCGTTGAAATTTTGTTCTAGTGTCTTTCCAAATGTTTCCCATGCTTTTACTTTAGCTTTTTTAACACTTTCTTTAACTAATCTCCTTTGTTCCTTGCACTCTTCGTAGTCACTATCGTTCCCTGTTTTCAAATATTTCTTCCATATCAGTTTCTTCTTCTTAATGTTGTCTTTAATTTCTTCATTCCATCAATGTGTTCGTTTCCTGTTGCTTTCGTCGCTGATTGTACCACAGGCTATTTTGGTTGCTTCTTTTATTATATTTTTGAAATAATTCCATATTTCTTCTACATTGTTTGTTTCTTGTTGTGGTGTATTGCTTATTAATTCCTTTATGATATCCTGATAATTCTTTCTTGTCTGTTCGTCCTTCAGTTTGTCTACTTTTAGCTTTAATATTTTATATTTATTTTTTGATGTTTCCTGTTTTTGCTGTACCTCTTTCTTCCCTACTTTTACTTTTGCTACCATCAAGAAGTGATCACTTCCGATTTCACAACCTCTTAGCACTCTTACGTCATTCATTCTTTTTCTTTGGTTCTTGTTTGTTAAAATGTAATCGATCAAGGATCTCTCGTTCCTACTCTTTACTTCTCTTGTGAATTTATGTATCTCCTTATGTTCGTAAAACGTATTTAAAATTTGTAGCTCGTTTATAAGACAAAAATCTATAAGCCTATTGCCATTATTATTTTTGACTTTTTCTCCATGTGTCCCCATTATTTCTTCTAATCCCTCGTTTCGATTCCCTACTCTCGCGTTGAAGTCGCCCATTATGTATATTGGTTCTTTTAGTTTTTCATATTCTAATTGTAAAATATCTCAGAACTCATCTTTGTTTGCTTTGTTCTCATCTTCATTTGGTCCATACACTATCATTATATTTGATATGAAGTTATCTTTTGCTTCCAATATAACCGTCATTATCTTTTCGTTCACGCATTCCCATTCTTTCAGTGACTGTTCCAGTTCTCTATCAATTATACAACCAACTCCCGCTTTTGCTCTTACATTTTCTCCGACTCCACTATATATTAATTTGTGGCCATTTCTCATCTTTCTTGTTCCTTTTCCTTTTTTTTTTGTCTCTGTGATAGCTAATATATCTTCACTTCTGCTTTCTCTAGTTCATCTATTAACTCTTCCTCTCTTCCATTTAGACTTTTAATGTCCCATGTTCCTATACTCATTATCCTGTTCAATTGCTGGTCCGTCTTCCTTGGTTCTTCCTTTAAGGGTGTCGTTTACCTAAATCATGAAAACATGATTTACGCATATCAAATTATTTCTCGTTACATAGATTATTTTTAATGATCAAGTAGTGCTTCTGATGAATAAATCTTCAAAGCATGGAACCTGCTTCCCCGATTTTTGAAATTTTCATCCATTTGTTGTAAAAAGAGTCATACATTTTGCAATTTTTACGCATTTATTTCTCATATAAATTCAATCATTTTGCTGTAAGTTGCATATAATGATTATTTCATTGAATTTTTTCCGATAAAATATTGTATATACGTTGATAGTATATGAAAATGAGAATGCATTATTCCAATTCTATTTATTTATAAATATATGAACAAAAAACTAAAAAATTGAGCTTCACACGGATATCAAATTTCTGCTTTTATGAGACTACTGTTTTTAAGAACTTTCTCTCAGTATGTTGTAAATCACTATATCTATGGAACCATGTGAGCGGAATCTCAGAATTGTTTATATTTTATGAGAAATAAGCACATTAACTGAAATAAACAAATGATATTTCACGACATTCTATCATATTTTAAGATGCAAAAATTTACATATGCCTATCTCCAAAAATAGTCAATAGAACGTACTACTCCAATTTTCAATCATTCCACTGTAATTACAGATAAACGCAAAAATTTGTTGCCAAAAAACAGAATATATTTCTTAAAGTATTTCGCCTGTTATACTCAGCTCCTGCAACCAGCTTGACATTTTCCTTGGAGCTGTCAATATTATCTGTGACTTACACATATTTATAATCCCTTACTACCTGCTCTTTTATGAGACACCTTTTGCAGAGCGGTCGAATATGCAAAAGAGATAAATTTATTATTATGTGTTTCATTTGGTTATTTTCGTCTTGCCACTTTTATATTATATCAAAATGAATTTTTATCACAATCAAGTGGACTATGTTTATCTATAATTATGATGATGCAAAGGCATTAATTATTAGACAATCAGCTTATAAAATGTCACATTTTTTATTCGCCACATTCCACGATTGATATTCTTTGAAATATGTCTGAAATAATACTTTTAATTAATGAACTTGCTCATTTAACCAACAATAAGTTTATATTAATATATATTCTATGGATAGTGAAACGTTATCGTATTTTTATTGCAACAAAATTAAGAAATAATGAAATTAACAAATAGAGAATGATAAAACATTTTGAAAAACACTTGAATCAATATAAATAATGCACAATGATATTCTTATTGGAACACAGTATGGATGTATAGAATATATTAAATCATTAAACATTCGCATGGATATTGTCTTCAAATTACAACATTGCATTTTACATACATAATTACATAATATGAGTTATAATTTGATTCATTTTGCTAAAAATATAAAAATTGGAGCAGAGTTTGAAAAAATAGCATCAGAATCTTCATTATAACATGATAGTACCAATCAAATGAGATAATAATAGATCTAAAAATATTCAAGGGCACCGGCAGTAGCACATAAAATTAATTAGTCCCGTAATTTCATGTTTCTTCTTTTCCTAGGATCAATTATTTCAGGTAGCAAGTAATCAAAATAGAATTTCTCCAATTTTCCTACGTTTCGGTCCCAAAATACTTTGTTTCTTTCCACAACTTCTATGTAAATATCGCATTTAGTATACACCACGAAATAGCACAACTGTCTTTTCGATATTTCCAATTGCCCTTGTATTTGACAGTAAAATTTATGATTTTGTTTGAGTTTCATCACTCCGTTTTTAATTTCTAAGTAACCTAACTTTTTATTCTCTATACCTTCAGTGATGGTCATATTTTGGGCTGAAAATGGGCACTTGATTTCCACGATAGCATGTTCGCCTACTAAGCCATCCGGTGTTGCCGCTAAAAATGATTTAGTTTCGTCAACAAACAAGCCGCATCGTTTCACACTGATTTTCATCTTTTCCTCTAATTTTTTAATTGCTACTTGTTTTGTCTCGTTTCCATATCTTGTTGCAGCATTCGAAAAAGTTTTATAAAGGATGCGCTCCACCGCACCTGCCCGGGAAATAGTACTTCTCATATTTCTAATTCAACCGGAAGAAATATCAACTTGAAAATATTTTAGTTCAACGAAGCAAGTTTCTAAGCCTTTATTTTATCAATTTAGAAAATTCTCAAGCAAATTTTGAAACACTTGTGAAAGTATCTAATTTCGTGAACGAGGAAAACAACAAAAAACTGTAATTTTTTTTTGCATATGTCATAAAATTGGTTATTAAATTAGGTTATTACCCACATTACGATCTGGACTTGGCAATTATTATAAATTACGAATAATTCAATTTTCTAATAGAATCAAGTTTGATTGAAGTCATTATAATAAATTATTTATATCCTCATAAATTTGGTAAAAATTACTTTGCATGATTATCATTTTCTTAGAAAATTCAGTTGATAATTTATATCATATATTAGCGTTGACTGGATATTCAATTAATGGTTTTATTCACAAAATATCTTGTTCCTAGGTTGGAAAAGGTGTTCAAGAGTAAATATTTTGAAATATCTGCAGTTAACATTTTATTTACTAAACTAAAGATTAAGTTCAGGTACTATTTGAGTCGGCAAATAATGAACCCAAAACCTAAGTCATAAATCTTTCTATTAGGGGAACTACCTGCTGTTGAATGAATTCAAATATAGACTACCAAGCGATTGAGCAAGATATTTGGGTTGCATGCACTGAAAACCACTTGTTCGACCTGAACAGAAATAAAATTTAGGTAAACGACAGCCTTAATGCCTTATTTTCTATCTGTTTTTTGAGGCCATTTCTTTCCATCCCAAAGTGACCACATTTTCTCCCTTGTCCCAGATATACACTTCCCCATTTATTATCAATTTTTGGTATCCAATTTTCACGTTTTTCCCTTTGTCTTTTTCTTTTCTCGCTATATTTTTTATCTCTTTTTGTATTTTCCTTTCATCCCAAGTCAGATCATTTTCAATGTAAATGTTGGTGCCTTTTAATTTATTCTTTGCTGCCATTACCTTGTATTTTTCTTCCCAGTTTACCATTTCTGCTAATATGATCTCATTTCTTAGATTTATTATTTTTTTAACTTCTACTTTTATTTGCAGTTTTCCCTCTAGCAATTTTTTAACCTCTTTTTCCGGTTCCTGAGCATTTTTTAATCCTTTAATTATTATATTGTTTTTCTTCTTCTGTTTCTCGTCCTTCTCTTGTTTATCCTCTAACGTTTCTATTCTAGCTATCAATTTTTCTTTTTCTTTACTCCAGGCTTTTTCCTTTCTTTCCATTTCCGTTTTAAGCACTTTTATGTCTCGCTTTATTTCTTCCATATTTTTATCCATTTTTGTCATCATTTTTTCCATCATTTCCTTCAGTTCGTCCATATTTCCTATATCTTTTTTGTTTTCTTCCGTTTTATCACTGTTCTCGTATTTATTCTCTGCTTCTTCTTCTTTCCTCCTCTGTTCTGGAGATCTCAAAACTTTTTTACTCTGGTGAAATATTTCTTCATATACTGAATCTTCCTCTCTTTTTTGTCTTTTATGCATATCCTATATTCACTTATAATTAAATTCACTTAAAATTATATTCACTTTGATTTATTTAGAGAAGATTTATAGCACTTTATTTAAGTACGCCACTGAATTTGTTTATGACAATCAATTAGCACTACGATGCACTGAGCACCAAGCACGATAGCCCTAGCAGTCAAGGTCGAATCCCAATATTTTCACTATTATTATTAAAGTTTAAATCTGCACTTATATTTTCATGAACAAATCCCACTTCACTTCTAACACAGTTCATTCGTCCCTACACTTGGTATAAATTTGCGTTTTTTACAATAGCGATGAGTCCCGAGAAACGAGGTGATTATCGGCCACCTAAAAAACACGTCTTACTCACAACACGTCAACCGTAATTCTCTTCTGGTGATATAAAATCAACAAAATTTCGAAATTTCTCAATCACTATTACTTAGTTGAATACGAGTGTGAAAGTAGAGGAATCTTTATCTAGTTTGGAAAATGTTGAAATATCCACTTCAAAATCACAAATTCAATCCACTCCTGCCACAGCATAATAGGAAAAATACAGTTTTTATCGCAAATTTCAAGCACAGAAAATGTTTAACCTGAAGTATATGTTTTGCAGTTGAACATTTCAAAATGAAAAGATTTTGTGAAGTTCAATGTGGAAAAATTGCCGACAGCTAGCTCTCTGGCTGTGTTTGATACAACACTATTAAAAGTTAAAAATATTTATTCCTTTGTAATACTTAATTTTTATTAATTAATTACGCAATATCAAACTTTATTGGGCCTTGCGTAAACAATTATCTTTCTCTTGTTATGAATGCACAATGGAGGTCTGAATAAACAAGACGGCCTGTGAGTTCGAGTCACAGAACGGCTCGGATCTCTCTCTCCCTCTACACTTACGAACACGCGAGGAAAGGAGATAGCGCTATAAAACTCCAGTAAATGCTTCACGTGTAGCTTGGGCCGAGACACCTCATCACTCTGGCTCGTCGGATTCGCTACCGCGAGTCCTGATATTTGATTCCGTCTCTACCGCAATCAAGTTTAGGAATGTTCATTTCAAATATTCCATTTTCTATTAATATGTTTTCAATTTCCTGGATAACTTTGTTGATTTGTTTCAATTAAATCTTCTCGAACGGGCTTTCTTTGGTTATTATGTGGAAAATCATATTATTCTGATTTTTTTGAACTATTATGTCAGAGCTTGCTATTTTGTTTCCACAATGCTTCTACTATTGCATTTCCGACTTATTCGATTGGCTAATCCTTTGTCGAATTTTATATCTCTTGAAATGCAATGTGCAAAGATATCTGTATCAGTGACATCTCTAATTTTGTGAACTATTCCAAAAGAGTCTCTGCGACGCGATAGGAGGTCTGCGATTCTATCAGTTTTTCCGGGCAAATATTCTATGTCAAAATTGTATTCATCGAGTCCTAGTTTCCATCTCATGAGTTTTTGATTGGCGTTTTTCATGATAAACAGCCATGTTAACGGTTTATGATTGGTACGTTTTGTGAACTCACGTCCTAATAGGTAAGGTTCGAGATCTTCGATTGACCAGACTATTGATTTCAACTCTTTTTCAATCGTACTATAATTTTGCTGAGTGGCGTTGAATATTTTTGACGCATAAGCGATGGGCTTCTCTTGACCGTCGAAGACTTGTGAGAGAACGGATTCCATTGCATAATCTGAAGAATCTGTAGTGAGTATGAATTTAGCGTTAAAGCTCGGAAATTCTAATATTGGAGGATTTGATATAAGCTCTTTTGCCAATTTGAATGGAGATTGATACTCTTTATTCTTTATGTTCATTTCTTTGCTTTTTTTCAAGCCTTTTGTAAAGGGTTTAGTCAATTTTGCGAAGTTTGGGATGAATCTACGATACCAAGATAATTTGCCAAGAAATGATCTAGTTTCTTTCGTGGTTTTCAGGATTGTAATTTTTTCAATTGCTTGTATTTCCTTCTGATTGAGTTTCAATCCATCTATTGATATAATAAAGACTAAATACTGAATTTTGGTTTTTAAGAGCTCTGATTTGTTGATTTGAATTTTTAAATTAGCATGACGAAGTTTGTCGAAGACTTTAACAATATTGTGTACATGTTCTTTGAATGTGTTTTCAAGGATAATAATGTCATCTACAAAGACTAAACATATGTTGATTATATACTCATCTAGCACTTCATTCTTCTTACGTTGAAATGATGCTGGTGCGTTTATAAGTCCGAAAGGCATACGTACGTATTCGTAATGTCCTGAATTTGTTGAGAATGCTGTTTTTCCTCTATCTTTCGGATCAATTATAATCTGATGGAACCCTGAGAGTAAGCCGAGAGCAGTAAAAAATTTTGGTTTTCCCATGATCTAATAGAGTATCAATATTAGGAAGCGGAAATTTATCACCAATTGTTTTTTGGTTCAATTTTAGAAAGTCTATTACCATGCGTGTCTTACGTTTACCAGAGGCATCGGACTTCTTTTGTTCGATCCAGATCGGGGAGATATATGGACTTTTTGGGTTTTGAATTATATCATCTCCTAATAAACTCTGAATGTGATTTTCAATATCGTTTTCATAAATTTGTGGAAATCTATAGCTTTTTTGAAATACGGGTGTATCATCTTTAGTACGTATTTCGTTTGTAGCTGATAGAGTTTCGTTTTCCTCAAGAAATAAATCTGAGTGATTGTTAATAACTCCGTTGATGTTTACTTACTTGTACAAAGTAACAAGTACGTATTGTGGAACCGACAAAATTCACCTATCGAAATTCTGATGGAAGTAACCGTTTTGCGCATCCCTGAATCCATTTCGACTATTTTTGGCTTGATGTCGGTACGTATGTTCGTGCGTGCGTGCGTTTGTGTGTGCATAACTGGCAAATCTCGGAGCTGGTCGAACGTATAATTTTGAAATTTTGTATTTAAGACTGGTATAAGGTCTAGTTGTGCACCTCGCATTATGGTTCCAATCGTCTGTACCGGAAGTGCACTTAACTTGAAACTTCTTTCGAATTTCTCTAATAATTCCGGAATAATCAACCGTAGGATGTTCAAATTTAGTATTTGAACTTAATATTGTATTAGAATGAGTATCTTGTAAGAATCGGCGAAGCTAGAAGTGCACTTTGAATGAAACTTTTTTTGAATTTTTTGCATAAATATAGAATGATCCGCCATAGCATATTGAAATTTCATATAACGAACTTCTATAACATTTTATTGTACATCTTGCATTATGATTGCGATCGGCTAAACTGGAAATGAACTTTACTTAAGACTTTTTTCTGATTTTCCGCATGAATCCAGAATGATCAGCCGTAGGATACTAGAATTCAGCATTTTAAATTTCTGTAGCATCTCAATGGTCATCTTCTATTTTTGTAACAATCGGCTGAGTCAGAAGTGCACTTTATATGACAGACTTTGCGAATTTTCCGCATAAATTCTATAAATTAGTCGTAGAATATCTAAATTTGTATTGGGCACTTATATAATATCTAGTTGTACATCCTGCATTATGATTGCTATCGAATAAACCAGAAGAGCACTTTATTCGAAACATTTTTTGAACTTTCTGCAAAAATCCAAAATGATTGGACGTAGATTGTTAGAATTCAATATTTGCGACGATTATTCCGTCTAGATGCTCATATCCTATTTTTATTGAGATCCGCCAAGCCGAAAATGCACTTTCCCTGACAGTCTTTTTGAATTTTCCGCATAAATTCGAAACGATCAGGTGTAGAATATTGAAATTTGGTAATTCAGTCAGCTGTAGCATCTGAATGATTGCCTACTATTTCCATAACAATAGACTGAACAGGGAGTGCCCTTCGGTAGGATTTTATTTTTCAATTTTGCGCATAAATTCCGATCTGTTGGTAGTCGTAGAGTTTCGGGAATCAGTATTTAGGAAGGTTGTAGTATAAAAATGATGGCCTACTGTTTACATAACAACCGACTTGGCTGAAAGCGCATTTTACTCGACAGATTCTTAGAATTCTTAAAAATGATCATATATATCCAAGAAGATATTTAATCAAACACAAAATCACATCGTATTATATATATATATATATATATATATATATATATATATATATATATATATATATATATATATATATATATTTGTTTTTGACTTTTGTTTTTGTGTTTGTGACATGTGTTCGTGTTGAAATTGAATGAATGAATAATTAATTGTTCCAGAAGATTTCAATTTGAATTTTTGTCCCCTAAAGTTATGATGTTATTTCTAAAATCCATTGAAGCATTACAATGTTGTAAAATTTTGACACCGAATAATATGTGACAGTTTTTATGAAATTCATGGACGTGAAAAAGAAAATACTTATTTTGAATTTTTGATTTCACACTGCTTTTACAAGGTACCTTGCCTTGTGCTGTCTTGAAAGTGATTTTCTTGTTGAAAAGCTTCAAGTTCCTCTGTTGAGCGATTTGTGGAGAAATTAAATTTATGTCTGAACCGGAGTCAATGAGATTGGTGTAGTCGTTATGAGTGATATATGGGATTGATTTTAGATTTGAGGTCATTACATATTTTGTATTTCCTCTGGAGGGTCTCTGTCTAAAAAATGGTTTTCATAATTTTCTGTCTCATTTAGATAGTATGTCTCGTCATTTCTATCGTCGTAAATGTCGTCATCAATCTCATCCTCAGTTTCAATTTGGTAATTGTTTCTTATTGATTGTGTAGACATTGGTGTTGTTTGTATGCTTCAAATTGACATAGGTGTTGGTTTGAAAGATTAATTTTTCTGTTTCTATACTTTTAACAATTGTTTGTCTTGCAAATCTATTATACCCATGATTTCTTTGTTGGAAGGGGATAGGTTTTGAAGAGAACTGTTGACCTGGAAATTTTTTTGGAGCTATATTGAAAGAGAAACTATTATTCTTCGTATTTTGAGTATTCCTACTATCATTCTGTTTTATCATAGGACTGTTCATTGAATCAACATAGCTGAATTCGTTTTTGTGTAATTGTTAGCACTGTTCAAGTGTGCTCGATTGTTGAATGAACCTTTTACTACGTTCGGTAAAAGTGGAATGAATCTGTTTACTATCGATCTTCAATTTTCTAAGAGTATAGCACTCTTTTTTATTTTATTTCGAAAATTTCGATTAGAACAGTTTCAGCAGTGGTTTTGTCTGAAAAGTTTGTGGTCAGGTACGTTTTCAATTCTAGCCAATTATTGAAATTGTTTTGTGATACTATTCTTCTGGCGTTTCCAATTAATTGATTCTTAATTGGATTGAAAGCAAAAAGTCTCTGTGCAGGATTCAACTCATTGCATTCAATACTGAATAAGATTCATCAACTGTTTGGATGAAATTATTCAAAGTTAAAATGTCTCCTTTGTATGAGGGGATCGTTTCAGTATATGACTCAACGTCAGTAAGTGAAACAACCATTGTGGTACTGTTTATGAATTGATCAATCAATATTGGATATATATCTAGAAATCTAGGCAGACTTTTTGAGAATGATTGATTTATATTCTGTTGAGTATCGTTCTGAGAATCTTCGTCAGAATCTGACATACGAGATTTTCTAATCAAAGTTCAAAAAGAACTTACAATATGAGACTAAGTAATGTTATCTCCATATCGTGATTCTATTGAAGTCAAACTTGATGATCGTAGACTCGAAGAATTAACGGTACTTGAAGTTCTTAGACTGTTGGCCGCTCAAGATTGGTTTGAACAGCAATAATCGTCTCTGCAGTTGTCGGTAATTAGGGATGATCATTATGGCGTACTATTTTACGCGAGATAGGACCACCCTTTCTCTTGATTGTTGAAATTACAGTTGAGACTTATGGATTAGGTATTATAAAGTTCTTTTGATCCACGATCCAATTATTGAAATAATTTGTGTGAATTGAAGATTGGTGATTTCTACAATAGACACTTGTAAATCCTATCGACTGCGCCAATCATATTTGTACTTTGAAAAAATGATCTTTTAAAAATATAACTTTATTTGAATTACATCAAGAGATGCACAACCACACATTCTAGTGGATAGAATAGAATCAGCTTCATTAACATTAAGTCTACGTATTTATACTAGGGTCGCTTCCTGTGAAAAGTTTATAACTGATAGCCTGAATATGGCTGACCCTGAACAGAACAATAGGAAGGAGATATCTATATGTATATATATATGTCTGTGACGTAACCTTTGAGGACATGATATATTATATAAAATGATATCTTCTCCAATGCTCCTATTACCATATAACTTTATGTTCAAGGACTTAATAAAATGGAATATGTAGAAAGTTCTGAACTACAAAATCTGATATCTCTCAAAGCTTTCTCATCAGATGGGATCTGTATCAACCTGAGAATTTCATAGAGCGAATGACATCTAATGTAGATTAATAACCAAGGTCACAGGAGAAAAGCAGCCTATATCAGGTAATGAGGATTTCGTACAATCATGATCATACTGCTCAATTCTATTCTTCTTGACTCAGGATCGAATCCATAAGAGGATCGCAGGGTGTTTCCACAGACCGGATGTATAAAGATTTCTTGTCATGTCTGATCAAGGCTCCATACCAAGAAGAAATATGGAATCTATACAAAGAAATCAACTATCTAGTATTCATATCAAAAGTTACAACGGCTATATCCCGAACATTTTTTTTTCTATTTACCAGACCTCCAAGCTTTGTTCAGCAGACTCAATTGGTTTGAATAAATCATATTATAAGAATTTCGAGCTAACAATCTCATCAAATATCATCGCTTGGAAGACTCTGACCATTTCGTTCCAAAAAAATAATTCTATTTTTGTGTGAAAAATCGCTGGAAAGTACCAACTGCAAATCTCAGAAGATCAGATGATGAAAGCACCACCAGAAATTCGGGATTTCTCAAGGTTACTCTTATTATGCTCTAAAATTGCAGTGTCGAATCCATGTGGACTGACAGTATATTATAAGCCTAGTGAGCTTTATACAGATTGCAGTTTCCTTATCCTATCATCATTCAGTAATATCGTAGTTTGGAAATAGCTTCTAATGTTTGTGTGTGATGTATCCATATAAGTTAGTGCAACAACATTTTGGATAGCTCATCCGGTAATTTCTGACCGCTGCGGTAACCGTATCACTGCGATAGCAGCTGCGGTAGCAGGGCGGTATGCAATATTGCATCGATCTGTAAATGCGGTGAAGACCACATACCGATTACTACTGTGATTAATGTTCTGTTAGTTGGAACACAATAAGCCTGACGTAATCTGACACTGATTCGTAGAAGCTACAAACATATATGATGGTCAACACATGAATGTGAACATTAAAAATGTCCCCAATTGAGAATTTCCATCTCATATTCTAATTTATGATACTTCATTCAGGCCTTCTTTGGGGTGGAGACAATGATAGGCTAATTTTTTAATAAGATCTGGAGGCTCAACTTATCATGAGTAGGTACATTTTTCTCGTATCTTACAGAGTTAGTAGAGAATTTCAAATCTTTATCTGCCATCATCCATTTATACTTTCGAGTGCCATTTTGTTCATATCTACAAAATATTGAGGTGATTATAAGTGATTTCAGAAATATATACTCATATTGGATGTTATTCCGTATGAATTTGAATTCGTTGTTTTCTCAAAAACAGTGAGACCTATTTGGATGATGTGTTACTTTTATTTTGTCAAGCATCAATTTGATCGGATATAAATCAATATGGGTAATTTCCAATTGATCTTTCATATATTTTCTTTTGAATAATTTATTATTTCATGTTTCATTGTAGAATCTTCATTCAATCTCAGCAGCGATGTTGTTACTTATGAATCTTATTGCCAGGAATTTCCTGTTGAAGAATGAGAATTTCGGAATGGAAGTAAAACCGATGGACAAGAAGTCAACGATTGCAATTTTACAAATAAGATGACGGTGATATTGAAGGAAAAGAAAAGATTGACGACGATCACGAAAAAAAAGAGGATGATCATGTTGGAAAAGAAACTTCGAATATTGATGAAAATATTGATCATGAGAATTTCATAAAAATTGGTGAATAATTTGAATCATTCGAAAAAGTAGATAAGAGATTGGAGGAATATCAAAATGAGTTTAGGGGTTTATTTTATCATCGAGACTCACGCACCATATACCAGGCTAGAAAAAGAGGAATAAAAAAACACATCAAAGAAGATTTGAAATACTTCCAATTAAAGTATGATCGGGTCCACGGGAGAAAATAAATCAGAACAAATTTGAAAGGATTACGAAGAATTTCTACTTTCCAAAAAGGATGCGACGCATTTTGAAATTTTATAGTCAGTAATGATGGTGAATATCTTATTGCAGACAATTTAAATTATGCACATAATCATGTGCATAGTAAGATTCTTCATCGTAATTATCCACGAGTTCGACGTTTAGATTCTGAGCAGCAAAAAGAAGTTTCAGAGCTATCAAATCTAGAAGTAAACAAAGGTAAAGTGAAAAAAATAATGGAGCACAAAACAAACAAAGTTTTTATTCTGAAAGATCTAGATAATTATAAAATTGATAAAGGAAAACAAAATTTATTGATTCCTACTCTTGAAACGCTAGGATAAAAATTCGGAGCTCAATGGCTCCTTTATGAAAAAGAGAACACATTTGCTGAAACTTTTTCTGTGACTGAGTGAATGAAATCAGTAATGCGTTCATATTCTGAACTCATTGGTATTGATGCAACGTTTAAGCTTAAATATCCGAGCACCAGTACATTTAATGATTGCTGAAGACTCTAATGGATGTTCTGAAGTAGTCGCAGTCTGCATTTTAGTTTCTGAAGATATGGGATCTATCAAGTGGATGATGGACTGTTTTGAAAGAGCTCATCCGAAGTGGACTGAAATTAAATGTGTCATGACTGATAGAGATATCAATGAAAGAGGAGCTGTTGGCACTAGTTCACCTTTTGCAAAGCTTATAATTAGCGCATTTTATACTTTACGAATATTTAATCGTGAGATTACCAAAGATTAACGTAGAATAACATGTGTTCAGAGAGATGAAGCTAGAAATATTTTGCAAAGAATGGTATTTGCGTCAACTGAAGATGAATATAACTTTTTGTATAACCAATTCAAGGGAATGTCACAAACTATTGTGGATTATTTCAATAAGCATGGCACCCTATCAGAAATCAATAGTCAATGAATACAAATTCCATGCATCATAATTTTCTCAACACAACGGATAGCCGCCTTGAATCTCTTAACAGTGAAATAAAAGAGGCTTGTAATTTTTTCAATTCTCTTGAAGAATTAGTTGAACAATTGATTACGTTTTCCTGTTTTAATACTATACTAGATCATAAAGCAGCTTACTCGTATCACCAAACTGAAATTAATTGTTTTGATGATAATTCATCTTTAAGGAAATATCTTGGATTGCTGACGTCCTATGCTTTCAAACTTGTGGAATAAGAATATGAACAAGAAAACGATGTGAATATTAATGCCGATAATTCAGAATTGCAAACAATCATGTCGTATGAGGGCTCAAGAAAAATTGTAGTTACCGTTTCTTCGTGTAATTGTATGAGATATGCAGCAATGCAATTTTCTTGCTAATCATCATGAACAAGAAAAGCATGGGTCATCATCACCTGCTTTATCTTCTACTTCTCATTCTTTGATATGTAATCATCAAAATTGTCCAATTTCTTCTTTAATTGAATCTATTGATACTGACGATAATGATCTTGACTTTGATAATACAATAAATGTGAAAAATTTGGTGAATTAAGGATACTGCCCGTACACTAAATTACACCAAGCAGATTCTTTTGTATATATTATCAACACAAACGACAATTATTGTAAACTTGAAGTAAAAATGCAATTGTTTAAGAAATCACGCTAGGATTTGAGTGTTTTGACCTATGTTACGTGATGCTGAACGCTCGAGTCTCTAATCTTGACTGCCCGTGCTAGGGCTGTTTATTTTTCAACATAGCAGCCGACACCACAATCAAAAATACTGTATCAGCAAAATAAACAAAACATGACTTCTCAATTATTAAATAACCGGGTGGTCCATATTCCAGCTGGTACTAAGAATTAGAATATAAGTCGGCATAAACAGAACATTAGTTCTCCTAATCTTCAGAATTCTATAACATTCTCCCAGCTGGGAAATTTCGAATTTAAATGTATCGAAAATTTTCCAAAAAATATATAGAAGTTTGACAATTTTACAAATATTATTGCCTTATCCAATAATAACCAAACTTCCCCGGAGCCTTCATTTTCCAACCGAACCTCATATCGCGATCACCCACGCACTGCACTGCACTCGCGTCTGACACACTGGCACCTTCTGTTGCACCTGGAGCTGAAGTAGTCATCTCATCGGCAGCATCATCTGTCGATGGAATCAGCTTACAGCTGGCAGCTGGATTCAGCTTGTTGTCATCAATGACAATCCTTGCTGACTCCATGATGGTGTTGGAACTAGCGCCTTCCAAAAGATAAATCCGTTGAATCGGGTGCAGTAAAAAACCGTTTACTGTTCTTAACTTCACTAAACGAATTTTCCTGCCTTTTCCCGAATAAAGTTCAACAATTTGCGCTAACGGCCAGTCTATACGTTTAGAATTGTAACTACCGATTAAAATCACGTCACCGATAGATACACTACCCGATTTTTTGTACTTGTTGGACTGTTGCAACTGTCCCAAATATTCAATCCGAAACCTTCTACGCAAATCGTTACGTTAACTTTGTAAATAAAGAATCCGTCTATTCAACGAACACGCGTCAACCGCGTCACAGTCTGGTATACCCGTTTCCACAAGCTCACGAATGAACATTGCAGGGGTCAACGGCGATAAGTCTGTAGGTTCATTTGAAACATGGGCATATGGTCGCGAATTGATCACTGTATCGCAATCACAAAGTATTGTGTATAATTCTTCATTGTTGAATTTGGCACGTCCCAATCTTTGTCTCAACAATTGTTAGAGTAGGCCTATCAGCTTCTTCCACCATTCTCCCCACCGAGGTGGTAAAAGTAGACTGAATTTCCAATCAATTCTCAGTTTAGAACCAAACTGCATCAATTTTCTCCATTCTAATTGACTGGACATATTCTCAGCTGTCACTTCTCTGGAACAAAGTGATACCAATTTTATCAGATTCCTTTTCCAAACAGTCATTCAATGAAGGTCTTCCGTTTCCCTTGGCCGATTCATCAAATATTGGCCGAATCTTCGTGATTGAACTTTGCTCTTCTATGGCAGGTCTACGTGGAAAGTAGTGTGAAGGGTTAGACAATTCTCTCTCTGGCCTTTCTTCGATCATCTCGTTTTTTAACCAATCATTGAATACTTCTTGCTACTTCTCAGTAGCCAGAATGCTGCAGCTTTCTCACCAAGAAATCCAATTGATTGGCTAGAGTATCATTGCTTGGCAATGGTGAATGTCCTTCTTTCCACAGAAGCGTTGCTTCATTTGCAATGATAGTCTCATTGGCTGCGTTTCTAGCAGCCTCTTCAAACTCTGCTTTAGACTGCTTTCCACCCGGATCTGTGATCTCAAGTACATCCAACTAACATAAATCCGCAATAGGCGTTTCTCTATTTAGTAGAGATGTCACTGTAATATTACTAGAAGAAGGTTTACTGTTCGACACTTTTCCCATAATCACCCAGCCAAGTACAGCCTCCACAGTAACTGATCCGCTTGTGAGTATATGTCTTCTGCCAGTTAGTAATTTACCTAGTACATCTGAGCCAATTATTGGCTCAATAGGTCAACCTGCTTCATTATCCGTCAACTTCATGCCTTTTCTTTGCAACTCCGATGTCCAGCTTCCAAGATAGATTGGAGATATATTATAACATATGATTGATTGATCCAATACCACGAATCTACATCGGTAAGTGTCATCTAGACAGGATAACCGTACGTCGTAACAGCCATGAATTTGTTCCGATGTTTGCGCACCTCCAAACAACGCACGACCAATTATCTCTGTGCCTTGCTAATGTATCCAACTTCTTCAGCAGTATCTTTCAGAATATAAGATCATTGCGATCCACTATCAAGAATTGCGCGCACTTCTCGTTTCGCGGTTCCACTATACATTTTCACTAGCAAAGTTTGTAAAAATACCGGTACGTTTGTATGATTTGGTAATGCAACTTCCTGTTGCATTATTTTCGATTCACTGCCGACTGTTTCAGTTTCTGTCCCTTCGCGATCTGTATTTCTCGCACTGTTTTTCTTTACTAAGTTAGGGCAAAGCTAAACAAGATGAGCCCCATTGCAAATTAAGCGTTTTACGCGTTCGCGACATCTTCTACTTATATGTCCCAACTTCGCGCACCGAAAACAAGCTTTTTTATCCATCATAACCTACCTTCTCTGCTCAAGTGTCAACTTCTGAGCATTGAACCATTTCTCCACAACATGATTCCCCTCACAAAAGACACACGTTGAAATATCATAATTCAGTAGTCTTGCAGCAGTAGGTAAGTTTGAGTCAGCTGGTTTAGTCCTAATTTTCTTGCATTTTTCTCCTCCACCTAAACCAAATCCTTCAACAGCTAGCTTAATTTGCTCTTCACTTTCTACTTCCGTTTTCATGAACGACATCAAACTGTCCAATCGGTTCTTTCAAGTCGTATCTGCTCTTCCTGAAAGATATTTAGATCGTTGCCATATTCTTAACAAATCTTCTGGCAGACATAATTCACGAGTGGACATAACATGGCTGCGCACGTATCAATTTTTATTCTCATCGTATCTCAAGATCTTAATTAAGTCTCAATTTTGTCGTACAATGTCACTAAATTGAGCCTGTTTTGATTTACCATGACATTATTCCAAACAAATTTTAATAATTCTCGAGTATATACCTCTACCAGTGAATCTTCTCTGCAAATCTTGATTTTAGGCATTTAATTACTCCTTCATAAGCTTCCGCAATTGGTGGATAGCTTTCAGCTAGTTCCCTAGCTCTCGTGTAAGAAGTAATAGCTAATAACAAATATTGAAACTTGTCTACCTACATTGATTGAAAAGAAAGAAATAACTATTGATAAATGAGAATCTGAGTAATCAATTTAGGCTATGAGCTGACTACGCAGATGAACAGTATATAATAGCTTGTCCAGAGATAACTTTCTATGAGTTACCGCTCAATCATATCTGCTCCTAAACAAATAGTTACCACTATTGCACAATGCAATAGAAAAAAATTTTGCTCTAAAAATTTTCACAATTTCCCTCCAATTGATACAATTCCTTCGGAATTGATCACACGAAAATTCAAGTGATCTGTTATTTATTGTATAGAAAAACTCCTTTATATATTGAATAATGATAATCTATTACTGGTCGTAGAAACTAGCCGTGAAGGAAATTATGAAATGAATCGGGATCTCGACATTATTTCAAGAAAGAGATCTTCTATTTAGGCCTCTGTCATTGACTGCCACTCCCACAAAATTTATTACTGTCGCAATTGATCTCAATTCATACAGTTTTCATATATTATATCACCAGAAAATAGAAAATTCTTGATTTATACGAGACGTACTACCTGGCAACATCACGAGACAGAATGTTGAGTGTTGTTTTCATCTGGCAATACGCCGAGTCTCAAGAATTTTCTATTGTCAAGTGGTATACGGCTAGAGTATATCCTGAATGATAATATTTTATTTGAAAACCAAAATATCCATATGTAAAAGATAAATTTAATACGGACAAATGTCAAAATTTATATTCTCTTGTGTCCTGGGTGATCATTTGATGTTTGTTTATAACAAACAATAATTTTTTATCCAATTTGATATATAAGTGTTTCGAGTGGCTTGTTTTGGAATTGATAGATACAATAGTAGAAAATAATAAACCGTTAAATACAGTAAAAACTGAACAATATGTGTAGCGTCAATTTGAACAATTCTGTCAAGAAGAAAGTTATCAGTTAAGTATGGACGCAACGAATGAAGAACTTGCTTAAATCCTCAAAGATTGGGCTCACAATATGAAGTAAAACGATGGTGAAGAATATGAAGAAAGTGGGTAGAAAACAATTTTGAATGTAACTGCTAAATTATTGCAACAGAAATATTTTAAAGACTTTAATTGAACTATTGATCCATTTGAGGACATTGTATTTGAAAATGCAGTACTTGCAAAGAATGCGTGACGGAAACAACTTCAAGCTATTCCAGAAAAGTGCTGTAGCCTTAAATCCTGGAGATATTCATAATGTCCTTGATACATTAGATGAAGATACACATGCTGGACTGCAACGTAAATTTTACTATATTGCAGCATTTGAACTAGCTTGGCGTGGTGTCGAAGCGGTATCGTGTGTTTCAGATCATTTGAAAGAAGAAATTGATAATTATGGCATGGCAACAGGACGAATTGAATATAACACTGTATATTTAAAAACCGTGCAAGTGGGAAATAGACGAACTGTTGACAATAAATGGTTGACTCCGAATACAACAAATCTCAATCATTTTCCTATTAGAATTTGGAACAAAATGATGTCCAAACGGAACAAAAATATGACAACAAAGCGCTTATTTCTGACAGTGAATAAAGATTGGAATAAATATGAAAACAGTGTATGGTGTAAGAATACACCGCTTGGAGAATATGAAAAAAATAAACGGACAAAATTGAGTGAGGAAACTATCGGGTTGGATACAAAAAGAATTAAAATAATAAACCATTCCAACAGAGCTAGTACAGTTAGACAATTATCAAGCGCAGGAACTTGTATTCAAGAAATTATAAAAATCACTAGGCATATGTCTGCAAATTCAATACAATCATATCTACAGTTAAATAAAGCTCATCACAGTCGCATGATTTTCCACTTGAGGGTAGATGAAAGTGAAGAATCATCAACCCCTACCTCAACTTTGGTGTCAGAAAATGTTCATTACTATTATACATTTGATATAAATAATTATCGAATCTGTTTAGCTGATGTGGTGAAATGAGTTTTTTTTTATCCGTAAATTATTATGAAATTTATGAATTTAGTATGAATTTATAATCTTGTGAATTGAAGAAATCATAAATACATCTATTTTATTTAAAATTGACTAGTTTTGTTACTCAAGTGACGTCAGCGAGAAATAGTATGTATATTCCGATACAAGTGCGGAATGGAGATCATTCCATGCGAATTTGAATAATTCAGCCACGAGACGAATTCGAGTGGCAGAATTCACATGAGCATGGTATGATCGATTCGCACGAGTGACGAATGTTATTTTTTCAACAATCAACGGTGTCCGCGTGAATATCTATAATCAAAATATACCGTTTTCTGAGTGAGAATTTGCCTCAATGATCTCATTCCAAGCCATCAAATGTTGATAAAATTACTCATATTGACTTCATTTTGGAGAGAAATGTAGAGAAAATCAAGGAGAATCAAAATTATGACAGTAATGGAACAATTTTTTCGCGACGTCCCGCGGTTTTCTTAGGAATCCCGAAACGTGCGGAATGATCCCTATTCCGCACGCTACAGCGTGTGGAATGGGTATTATTCTATAGTGACTGTAGAAAATAGTATATTCCGATACAAGTGCGGAATGGAGATCATTCCATGCGAATGTGAATAATTCAGCCACGAGACGAAGTCGAGTGGGAGAATTCACATGAGCATGGTATGACCGATTCGCACGAGTGACGGATGTTATTTTTTCCACAGTCAAAGATGTCCGCGAGAATATCTTTAACCAAAATATACCGTTTTCTGAGAAAGAATTTGCTTCATTGATCTCATTCCGATCCATCAAATGTTGATAAAATTACTCATATTGACTCCATTTTGAAGAGGAGTGAAAAGAAAATCAAGGAGAATTAAAATTTTGACAGTAATGAAACAGTTTTTTCGCGACGCCACGCGGCTTTCTTAGGAATCCCTGAGCGTGCGGAATGACCCTTATTCAGCACGCTACAGCGTGTGGAATGGGTATCATTCTATAGTGACTGTAGAAAAGCATAGTTTTGTAATATCGATAATAGGCTACGTGCATGAAGTCTACTAGCGCCTCTAGCGGGCAGTGGAGAATGATTGAAATCCCATTTCATCATGGTCTCATACCTATAATTTTTTAAATGTACTAGAATTATTCAATTCAGCTGTGTGGGTATAATATAACTTGCATAGCATGGAAGGTACGTTGAAATTAATTATTTTGAGTATTTTTTTCTTCAATTATAACGTATCTATTAGAAAAAGAGTCTTAACTAGTCCAAATTGACAAGATAATATTAAATTATTATGCTGATGATCTTGCGGATCGGGTTTGTATGTATCAAACATTGTATCTCTTTTACCGAAGAAGCATTGAAAAGAAACGTGAAATTTGTTCTGCCATATTAAACATGTTGAAGAATATGTTGCTGACAATATTAACAGCAAAGTCATTGCGAAGTGCATTCGGCAAACTTCTCTCATTGGAACACCTCACAAATCAGAGATGGAGGTAAATTCATGAATCTCGAATCAATGGCGAAATTTCCTTATTTCACAATTGAATTACAAACATCTTTGTTATGTAGATTATTAATTAAAGACAGATAATACTCCATTCATCGCTTTGATTCACTTCACTCGTTTTTTTTCTATTTTATAACTGCGTATATGAAATCTATGAGGCTATATCTCACTTGGATCATCCTTAACACAACAGTTTGAAACAGAAAAAGCGTTTTCCCAGCTTTTATATGCAATTATTTCAATTTTTAAACTACAATGCTCGATGACGTATGCTGAGAAATGAGGTTCAATGCTTACTATGGTGCTCACCATGAGCGCTTGCATCGATATTTGTTCAAACTCCGCCCTCTTGCACATAGCCTATACAAAGATTTGTATTTTTGATGTTGTCATGGTTACTACAAATAACTTCTGTGATACAAGGTAACCAACGAGTCTTATGCATTTTTATTGGTTGATAAATAGATGAGAGATATAGTCAGTGAAATATCCTGATACTGTCCTACATGGAAATCATAACTGAACTTGAGTTTATTCCAGCGTCACTAGGTTGTATCTCGCTGACAGAAAAATATATTGTAGCCATCAATATTTTACGTTCATTTGGCAAAAAATTAATTAGAGGTCCTAGAAATAATTGAAGTCTAAGTATTGGGAAGGGAACATCAATCCTCGTTCCCTTCTTTCTTGTATCATCATTGGACAATCGAATTAAGCAAATAAATTAAAGCAAGGCCCATTGCCTAACTTTTTGTCACTACAACCAGGATTGATTTGAATCTTAGTTTCAAATTTCAGCATAGATCTCTAAAAAATTGAGCTACTGGAGATTTCATTTAATTCACAATAATTTTTCTCAACCAAACGCCACTCATTGCTCCCCGCCCTTCGACCGCCTTCCTATTGTCAACAAACTTGGAAAATCATAACTTATTGTATAGTCTAATATAGAACTCTTTCTCTGCAGATTACCCGTACACATCGTACAGACTTGATCTTTTACTGATAATTTCACTCATGTCAATTATACTGACAAATTATGCATAGTTACAATGACAATTATGATAGCAAATTCCTTGCCAACGGGAATTTACCTCGGTGAATTCCCGTAACCTCGGTAAATTCCCGTTGGCAAGCGATTTTTCGCGATAAATTGCCTTTGTCATGGAGAAACAATACATAGTTCTAATATAAACGAACAATCAGTTCTCGGATATGTCAAAATTGAATCGTTTTGGAAATGCATTTTTCGCCGAAAGTAATGAAATTCAAAACAAAAAGTCTGAAAATAAAAAAGAATATGAGGACCATTTAGTGAATTTTTCAATAAAAATAGTTGATAGTTTATTTATTTATTTATTTATTTATTTATTTGACACACTCAACAGGACAAAAGTCCCAATTACAGAGTGGTAACAGGAAAAAAATTAATTAACTGCGAGTAACAAAATATTAACATGAATAAGAAAAAAAAAAATAATAGTATTACAAAGACCATCAAATTACCAAAATTGTCCAAGAAATATTGTAAATACAAATATAATTATTTAATTGAAACAATTAGTTTGTTTTTAAATACTTGCAATGAATCACTGAAAATGTCAATATCACTGGAAGATAAAGCAATATTATTGAAGATTGAACAGATTCGCCTGGATGGGCTTTGTAATTCATAATTTGATCTTGCAGTTGATAAATTGAAGATTAATTTTTGCCTTGAATTAGGGTTTTTGGGAATATTCATATTGCAACTAACATTATTTAATAAGTACTTATAGTAGCATTTTCATTCGAGAAATATTCTTGACAAATACCACTTGCGACATCAATTTTATCATAAATTTATTGATAGAACTACAGTTCCTTGTGATATTATATATGAAAAACACAATCCCATCTATACTGTCATGTCAGTAATCATAATACCTGCATTGAAACAACGCGTTTCAACGCCTATTTTGTCAGTCGAAACAGAACAATTTCAGACAAATGCGAGTGTAGCCGGGCAGAAACAAGCATGCTCCTGCCCCAAGGGTGGAACAAGCTTGTTTCTGCCCACTGAATTAATTTTTTACAACGTTTCATCCATTACACGTTCGAAACGGGCCAGACGGCATTCAGGAACATCTGTGTGACGAAGCAGTCTTCTTTTTGAAGCATATTCTGCAAGCTTTTAAAATGCTCCATCCCGTACTAAGAAATCATTACTTCAATTTAACTTGTCACACTACCGTTTAGCTCATTGAGCCTTTTCAACCGTGATTCTGCTTTTTCTGTTTGATCTTTACAATTCATTCTGTTAACATCCTCAAGCTGCTAATAAAGTCACAACAGCAAGAACCGATCAATTTTCTTATCTGCAAAATAACAGACCGTATCACATCCGTATTGGAATAATAAATAACTCACCGCCGTGTATCAACTCTCTGTCCGTATAAAACCCCAGTTAAGGTTTTGTTTGAAGTCTTACAACATGATTCATTGAGGTTAAATTGCAAATCTCACATGATGAGATACAGAATCTAGATGGGAATGACATCAGATAAGACCGTACTATAGTTTCAAATGAAATGTAACCTACCGTTCAGCAATTTATAGTTCATTGTCTATTTTAATAAGTTTTGGTACTGCCCATCAAAGCTACGTTTGTTCATCCTTCTGTTTAACTGCGTTTGTTGTTAGCTTAGAGATTCCAATAAAGGACTACAATATCAGTCATCATCTAGCGAGTAATTAAGGAACTATGGTATTCATGCTCAAATTTAAATAAGATATATTTAAGAAAGAGAATGTCATGAATATGATTTGCGAATGATTAATCACTGTAAAAAGATATGTATTCAATTTAACAGATATTTTTCATATTGACAAGGTTCAGTCAAATCAAAAAGTACCTCAATAAACCTGCTGAGTAAGGATTCATTAAGATCGGGGTATAAATACAACCCGAAATCGAACTGTTAGACACTTTATTCTGAGACTTGAGCCCGGAGAATCACCTACCAGAGTTCTCCGAAAAACCGAATATCGAACCGTACCGTAAGAAATCTTCCGTTTGAGTGGCTCCCATACCGCGAGTTACCAGCAACCTCCATGTAGCGTGGGTTACCAGGAGCCTCTTTTTGAGTGACCCCCGTAACGTGAGCTACCAGAAACACTCTGCTGAGTGGCCCCTGTAGCGTCGGTTACCAGAAACGCCTTTTCGAGTGGCTCCCGTAGCGAGGGTTACCGGAAACCTTTTTTTTTCGTCGCCGTACTGTGATTTGATTCACTCTTGTTTGTCGCTGTGTATGTCTTCTCATCTGCTTTGTCTCACACCATTGTCCCAACTATACGTTTTAGTTTCATTTGTCAACAAACTCTCTCCCATCCCACTAACTACACAGCACCATCATCGCCAAAGAGCTGCACCATATTCGTGCCCGAGCATTACCGACCGACAGCAGCTCCAGCGAGACGCACCAAGAGCATCACATCTGTCAAATCTTTCTCCGGAAGTGCAGTTAGGCTTCGTCCGATTAAAAAATGCCCAGGAGTGGGAGATTCTAAATCTTCAGGATTGGCAGATGATGAACAAAGCGGTCTCGAGTTCAGTATAGCTTCCACTTGGCAAGCCAAGCTTGCAAGTTCCTCAAAAGTTAGCGCTTCATTCCCCACAATTCTTTTGAGATGGAGTTTCGTGCGTTTAACCGTACTTCCTCAAAGTCCACCAAGATGTGGAGCATTCGCCGAAATAGACCTTATATGTTATTTAAGTCTAGAAAAGGACTTAGAGTAAAGAGTAAACCGCTTCTGGGCAATATTCCTTTTTTTTTTCAATTTTTTGATATGTGTAGCATAAACACAGCTTTAAGCATTCTTAATCAAACTCTCCCAGCTGACTTTGATTGATTAGCAATGAGAACGCAATTTGCTCATCTAGGAGCTCCTTCAATGCTACGAAATCTTAGTATATTGGCCACAATTCTTCTTGTCCGTAATGAATCGGAATGATCAGCTAAAAATTCACGACTCATCCTAACGTTCAAACAAATTTTTTGAAAGATGAATAGGCCATTTTCATTTGAGAACGGAGTTCTGTGCCACCAGAGCTGATTTTCTAATAGCATCGATGCACTTGCTCCTCGCGATAAGAAATCTGCAGTATTTTGTTTTGTAGAAATATACGTTCCATCCTGAGTTAAATCGTTGATCTGATACCGCGATTCGCTACAAGAATCTTCAACAAGTTTGTTGCTGTCTTTAACAACGCTAGAACTATCGTAGAGTCGGATTACAAGAAGATATCATCGAATTTTGATCTCAACGCACTACGTATTTTGTGCAACAATTTTGCAGATGAAAGAGCTACACACAGCTTCAATCACAAAATGCGTTTTTAAAAGAGTAATTTTTGATTTTGACCCGACCTAATTCATATTTATCTCTCCGTTCATGTTCCTACAATGCAAATATGCACAAGCACCGTAAGCCTCTCTTGAGGCGTTGCCAAATACGTGTAACTGCAAACTTACAACATTTTTCGCAGCAATGCACCGTGGAATACGTAGCTGATGGCATTGTCAATCGGTGAATTGTCAAATGATTTCTGCATTTACGGTGCACGCACCGATTGATCCTGATGGACCAGATATCTGACCTATTGCTGTAAGTATTACTGTCTTCGTGACAACGACACTATCATCAAAGAGTTCTATAATAATAAGTAAAACGTATTGGGTTCCAATGCAATTTTAACGTTTTAGTGCTTTCGTTACCATCTAAATTCGAAACCGTTTGCTCATTGTTTGTTTCGATTGACTAAAGCGCTCTTATATCATCCGATATTCAATTATGCAATAGGAAAAATCCTTTATTCAGGATTTTGGAAATATTCTCCATCAAATTAGAGGCCTCCTCTTTCGTTATAGTACCTATCAGAAGATCATCAATGTGCAAGTAGTTTTTAATAATTCCGCTAGCAATTGGGTACTTCTGTTGGTTTTTAATGGCCAATTGCCACGAACAACGAATAGCTACAAAACTCGCAGCAGCCGTGCCATAAGTCACGGTTTTCAGTTGAAACACATTGAGAAGTTCAGACGGCTCGCGTCTCCAGGAAAATCTGCTGTGAAGAGAACTCTTCTGGTTTGATATCAACTTGTATATACATTTCCGCTATATCTGCGGTTGAAGCTATTGCGTGTTGGCGAAAACAGATCTGAATATTTGAAAGATCGTTTCGTACTGTCGGAACTGCCGCCTGAATATCATTAAGTGAGTATCCTGATGTTGTTGGACACGATACATCAAAAACTACGCGCAATCTTGTAGTTTTGCTGGTATCTTTCACCGCATGGTGAGGTAAGAAATATTCTAAGTTCGATCGCTCTTGTACTTAGTCCAAGTGTCCTTAACTCTCGTATTTCGACATGAACTCAAAATATTACTGTTTCAACTCTTTGTTGCATTGCAACTTCCTTTGGAAATTAGAAAATTCTCACGCGCAATGTCATCGGAGTTACATAATGAGTCTACCATTTCAGGTACTGCCATCAATACTACGAATCGACCTTCATCATTTCCAATATGTGTATCGCAAATGTGTTGCACAAAACTTCTCTTCTTCCAAAAAGAATGTACCATTGTTACATTCTTCCAACTCTCAAAAACGTTGTGGTTGAATTTGTACCTCTACATTTCTGCTAAAATAGCACTTTTCAATCGAAACCTTCATAGCTGGCACCCTACCTGCTAAAATCTATTCTAATGCAGTTTCTCGCATTACAAGCTTGTTTTCTCCTAAAGATGTTTGTTCACCTTGCAAAATAGTCCAGAACATTTATGTACCAATTAAAACAATAATTTCTCCTGGATCTGCGTAGCCTGGATCGGCTAATTCGTACTTTCTCGGTGTATTTTGATATGAAATTTTTGCCTGCGGAAGGAATCTACCAATTTTTCGTACCACTGAACAATCAATTTCGGAAAAAAAATTCTAATATATCGAATCAAACTTAATTTTGCGACCAGCTAATATACCGGTTTCGCAGTCTCCAATACCGCTGACTCTTGAATCAATATTTTCGATCTTCAATTTGAGCTCATTCGCATATCGTTCTTATATGAAATTGCATTGTGAACCACAATCCAATACTATTCGCGCAATTCTTATATGATTACTAGAATCAATCGCATTCGCCAACGCTGTGGGCAATAAAAAATATAGTTTTGCCTCTTTAAATACTGTCAAAGACTTCCTATCCTCAATTGCTGACGAAAATGTCTTATCGTCAACTGGTCTAGTTTTAGGCTCATTTTGCTTATTCAAGTGTAAAAGTGAATAATTGTGTTTAAAATAAAATTACTATGTCCATGTTTCAGCCTCAGATAATTATTACATAGTTTCAAAGCATTGCACTTATGAATACGATCTTTGACATTCAATTAATGAACAACTGTAGACGCTGTGTCTCTCTTTGCAGAAATTACATTAAATACACGAATCATTTACACAAGTTTCATCTGTTACATTTTTGTTACTAAGTTCATTACATTAATTTTCTTTTTGATCTATTTTGGAATCAACTTCTTGATCATTAGTCATAATACCTTCCTCCTCCTTTTTCAAATGGCCACTCTCTCCTTTCTTATTGATTTGTGGATAAATTATAGAATCATCACTTGAATTTTCAGTTTTGAAATCTAGACTACAAGGGCGGAGTTGATCAACTTGTCTCTTCCATTATAAATTATCAACTGTTTCAACAGTATAAGAAACTGGGCTTGATTCATTTCTTATTACTGTGTTTTTCCAGTTATTCTGACTATTATATTCTGCCATTACCACTTGATTTTCTTCAAATTCAATTTGTCTATTTCCTTTGGAATATTATTGTTATTCATTTTGTTTTTTAACTACTTGATTTTGAGCATTACCGGTTAAGATATCTCAAGGAGTTCTGAATTGACGTTCGATCTGTAACTCAGCCGGAGTTATACCTGTAGTACAATGATGTGAAACAGATATTTGACCAAAGCATCTTTTTTGAACAATCCTTGCTCTAACAACAATTTCAATTCACTTTCAAATATTTCAACTGAATTTTCGGCAGCACCGTTTGATGCAGGATGATAAGGCGGAGTCTTAATATGATTAGTACTATGACTACGAGTGGAATAATCGAATTCTTTCGATCTATAAGCTGGACTATAATCAGATACCATATTTTTGGGAATACCCCATGTACAAATATAGTCACGTAAAACATCAATGGTGGTGGCACTTGTGATATTCTTCATTGCTCTTATATCAACCCATTTAGAAAAATTATCTGTTATTGATACAGACATTGTACTTTGTATAGGACCGAGAAAGTCCGAATGAATTCTTTCACCTAGGTTTTCAGGCCAATCCCAAGGTGCAATACGAATTTGGGAGGATTATTTGTGTTTTTCAAACAGATTTCGCATCTTCTCGTAAAATCATCGATATCTTGGTCAATTTTTGGCCACCAAATATATGAACGTGCGGGTGCTCTCATTCTTACGATACCCATATGAGTTTCGTGCGAATCGTTAAGTAGAATTTGACTCAACGAGTTTGGAACAATTAACCTATCACCCCACAGTAAGCAATTATTTTTAACGGTTATCTCATTTTTTCTATTTTTATAGGCGTTTAATTTATCATCAACTTTATTTGGCCATCCGTTCATCACACAATTACGCACGGTTTTTATATTTCGTCTATTTCGGTTTCTAATTCAAATAGTTTTTTACTAATTACATGAATACTCTCTTTGAAGTTTTCCAAATAATTATATTCTTCAAGACTCGCAGCATTTTTGCGCTTCAAATTTTCTGGAATTGATCTAGATAAACAATCTGCGCTACAGTTTTGAGCGACTTTAACATGTTTTATTTCGTAGTCATAATTCATTAATATTACAGCTCATCTTTGAACTCGGCTTGCAGACATCTGAAGGATACACTTTCTATCGCCAAAGATGTATACTAGCGGTTTGTGGTCTGCTTTTAAAATGAACTTTCTACCAAATAAGTATTGGTGAAAATATTTCACACCATAAATTATTGCCAGTGCCTCTTTATCAATTTGTGAAAAATCTTTTCCAGCAGAGCTTAAAACCCTCAAAGCATAAGCAATTGGTATTTCAGATTCATCTATTAGTACATGTGAAATAACTGCGTCTATATCCGTAGGCGAAGCATCGCAGGTCAATTTAACAGGTAATTGTGTATCATAATACATTGAAACATCTTACGATTTCAAACATTTTTTTGCAATTCTAAAAGCATCTTTACAAGCATCTGATGAGTTCCATTTTATATGTTTTTTGAGTAGCTCATACAAGGAATTCATTATTCTAGCATAACCCCTTATAAACTTTGAATATTTATTAATCATTCGTACGAATGATTGCAGCTCTTTAACATCAGTAGGTTGCGCCATTTCTGTAATAGCTTTGATTTTTTCTTTGGATACATGAATACCTTTTGAATCAATTCCAAATCCTGAAAATTTTAATCACGTTTTACTGAATTCATATTTTTCCCAACATAGGGTTGAACCTGCGTTCTTTATTCTATCCAACACAGTTAATAAACGAGCGTCATGTTTCCTTTCATCTTACCGCTAACGTGAACGTTATCAAAAAACACACTCATCCCCTCAATGTCACCAAATAATTCTTCCATTTCCAGTTGGAACCAACCCGGTTCAGAAGAAGGTTCGAATGTAACACATGTATATTGAAATAAACCGCGATGTGTTTTTATTGTGAATAATTCTCTTGATTTATCTGTTAGCTCAATTTGATGTAATGCTTGCCAAGAATCAAGTTTTGTTCCAATCGCACAACCTTTCATTTGAGCAAACATATCATGTATACGTGGTATTGAATGCCTATCAATTTTTATGTATTTATTTACAGTAACTTTATAGTCTCCACACAAACGAATTTGACCGTTCTTCTTATGTGCGACTACGATTGGAGTAGCCCACTCACTACTCTCAATAGGAATTGAAATTCCTTTATTTACTAACCTATCAAGTTCAATATCTACTTTAGGACGCATCGCATATGGTATTGGGGTAGCTTTTTCAAAAATAGGTTCTGCATCCTCATTCAGATGTATTTCCATTTACTTTATTTTATTTGTGCCTAATTTGTCAGTAAAAAGAGTACCATATTTGGAAATCAAACTCTGTTCATCAAATTAATTCACCGGTAATTCGTTATTTTTTAATTTTCTTTTAGTATTCCAAAAACTCTGAACCATTTTCTGCTAATTATTGGATTCGATCCATTCGGCATAATCATTGAATCGAGTTTGTATATTCTTCCTTTGAAATTAGCATTTACATCAATATTTCCTATTGGAACCATGGGCTGATTCATATAGCTCTTAAATTTCCTATCAGTAGCACGTAATTTGAATCTTCGAGTTTTTTCTCATAGAACTTACAGAAAATTGTAGATATAGGTGAACCAGTATCCATTCCAAATTTAATGATTCCATTCTCCAATTTACGAATCTACGGAATAATTCAAATCATCTCTGGAATCAAATTTATTCTCTGAATCAAAACATTCATCAAAATAATTTAGTGTTTGATCTTTTTCTGCTTATTTATCATAACACTTTCGCTACCGTACTTTTTACCATGATCATTTTGATTTGCTTTATCTTTATCTTTCGTGCAAACATAGGCCAAATGATCTTCACCATTGCATATTCGACAGGAATACTCACGATATTTACATTGCGATTCTACATGGTTATTTCTTCCGCAGCAATAACACGCTGTTTTCGCCGTTGAGCTCCAGTTCTTGCGATGACTCTCTTGTTTATGCATAGATTGCATGGATTCACGAGCGTTCCTTCCCTTATTTCGAACGTAATTCAAAGAATTTGAGCCGGTTGATGAAGTTGCTTTCATACCTGCCGCATCCCTGGAAGCCGTATTGAAATAGCAATTTCAGCTGCATTATCAAAAGTCAAGTCTGCGCCTGCTTTTAGGAGCTTTTTTCTTGTAGAGTTAGAATTTACTCCGCAGACAAATTGATCACGAAGTTTTTTATTCAATTCTGGTCCAAAGTTGCAATGCATTGATAACTTTTTCAATTTTGTACAGGAGGCTTTTATATCTTCATTCTCACTTTGTATACGTTTTTTGAAGTTATACCGTTCTGTAATTTCACATGGTGCAGGTTGAAGATGGTCTTGCATTAACTTTACAATTGATCGTATCTCTTCTCTTTAGGCTTAGCAGGTTGACATAAGTTCCCAAATTACTCATATCCTCACTTACCGATCATTATTAATAAAATCGACAATTTTCTCTTTGTATCTGTTAAGTCATTGGCATCAGAATGATGTTTGAGTTGTTTGACCCATAATGACCATTGGTCATCTTCCGAGAATTACTCGATATTGCCATAAATCACACTGACTTTTGTTGCCAGTTTTCTTTTTTCCGCAATATATACATACACTTGCTTTCCACAAAAACATTTCTTTTTCGGACCACGTGGTATTCTGAATTTTTTTCTTGTCGCCAAAATGTAATATATTTCTACTTCAAATATTGCTGGTTCACTTTATAGATAAAACATACTTCTTTTTATAATATCATTTATTTCAATATCTTTAGGTTTCACAAAATTGAATATCAGGACTCGCGCCAGCGAATCCGACGAGCCAGAGAGATTAGACTCGGCGCTAGCTACACGAAGCATTTACAGGAGTTTTGTAGCGCTATCTCCTTTCCGCCCATGTTCGTGAGTTAAGACAGAGAGAGAGCTCCGAGCCGTTCTGTGAATCAAACTCACAGGCCGCCATGTTTATTCAGACCTCCATGGTACGTTCATAACAGCAACATGGCAGAGAGAAATAATTGTTTATGCAACGCCTAATAGAGTTTGATATTGTGTTAATAATGAAATGATGAGATATTTCAGAGAAATTATTATTTTTGGATTTTAATAGTGTTGTATCATACACAACCAGAGAGTTAGCCGTCGGCAATTTTTTCAGATATAAACTTCAGAAAATCTTTCCATTTTGAAATGTATAACTCCAAAACAGATACTTCAGGTTGAATGTTTACTGTATCTGAAATATTTTTTTCTATTGGGCTGTGGCGGAAGTAAATTGATTGACTTCAACGTAATGTAATGTTTATTGCTTGACGAAATCAGTTTTTAATCAAATAAAAGTCACTATTTAATAATCTAAATGAAATAAAAGCTTTATTCTCCTTATGTCACTAATAACAATATATTTATTTAGTAATCACTTAATTCTAATCTAATCAAGGTCACAGATATTTATATTTCACTATTTATATACACAGTTCATTTCACTTGTCACTTCGTTATTTATTTCACACTGCTACTATTATTACTGTACTGTCCTACACGTCTTTCGCTTGGCCTTATATAGAGAAATATTGTTCTCGAGTTTTCCATTTCTCGACTCTTTCCATTTCTAGAAATCACTAGAGGCTTCCATTGAGAGGGGTGATGGGCTGCGACGCGGTGCGGCGTAAGCGGCCGAAGAAGCTCCGCCCCATACTACGTCGTCTGTACGAGCTCCCCCCGCACTCTCGCACGTCACAGTAACATTCGATTGCATGCTTTTGAAAGCGATATTTCAAAATTTTTGAAACTAGAAAAAGATTTCTCTATATTTTTGACTGTATTCAACCAAGTTATAGTAGTTGAAAAATTTCGAAATTTTGTAAATTGCTGTATATTACCAAATTTTACAACAAAAGGATGTCAAATCATACTCCAAGCCAAACTGAAGAACTCTAAAACATAAATTCTAGCATTCCGAAATTTTTGACTAAAAAACGAATACTTCTGGTTTCTAACCAATATCACTAAATTTTACACATGAAAGATGTGGAATCATACTTAGAGCCACACTCAAAAACTCCTGAATGAATTTTTCAATTATTTGATTCATTACTTTATAGTTGAGCCAATAGAACTCGAGACCCCGGAGCATATATTCTTCTATTTATAAATTTATAAGACCTCAAAACAAATACTTAGTTCAATTCAAATTTCAAAGAACTACCTTCAAAAGGTGAAAAATAACGAGCCAGAGAGTTAGCCGTCGGCAGTTTTTCCAGATAAAAATTGCACTAATTCTCCCCATTTTGGAATGTATAACTCCAAAACATATTCTTCAGGTTGAACAGAATAAAATTTTACAGATGAAATATGTGAGATCATACTCCGAGTGAAACTAGAAGAGTCCAAAATATGAAATCTTCCATTTTTTAGTTCCTAACCACAAAACATACTTATGGGTGAATCAATATTACCAAATTTCATAAATTGAAGGTGTGAAATCATACTCTGAGTCAGACTCAATAATTTCAAATAATTAATTTTCATATTCCCCAATCTATCACTCAAAAACATATATACTTATGGTTAAGCCAATAAAACTATTTTATTTTCCTATTTATAATCTCAAAAGATGTATTTAGTTCATTTCAAACTGAGAAAACTTGTAAGAGTGAGAAATCTAAGAGGAGAAAAGGTTTGGGGACATAATTTTAGTGTGAACGAATTTTTGAGGTAACAGTGTAATATCATATACTTTGAATTTTTCAAACAGATCCTCTAACGGAATTCTCACGAAGATATATGTTCAGATAGTGTCCCACTGTTGGTCACTCCACCCTATATATTTTGAAGTTATAAATTACAGAATGGAAGAATATATGCTTTTGGATTCTCAGTTTTGTTGGCTTGACCATATGTAAGTATACCTTTTGAAGTTATGAATTAAACAATTCAAAAATGTTTGGAGTTTTCGAATTCGGCTCGGAATATGATTCCACATCTTTCATTTGTGAAATTCTGTTTGGTTTAACCTAAAGTAAAAGTTTTGGGGTTATACATTTCAGAATGGAAAGATTTTGTGAAGTTTATATCTGAAAAAATTGCTGACAGCTGACTCCCTGGCTCGTTATCTTTTACCTTTTGAAGGTAATTTTTCAAGATTTAAAATGAGCTAGCTACATTTTTTGAGATTATAGATTGAAGAATAAGAAATATACGTTTTGGAGTTTTGATTTTTATTGGCTTAACCATAAGTATATATGTTTTGGAGTGATAGATTGGAGAATATAAATATTGATGATTTGAAGTTTTTGAGTTCGGCTCTGAGTATGATTTCACACCTTCAATTTGTGAAATTTGGTAATATTGACTTACCCATAAGTATGTTTTGTGGTTAGGAACTAAAAAATGAGAGATTTCATATTTTGGAATCTTCGAGTTTCACTCGGAATATGATCTCACATATTTCATCTGTGAAATTTTGTTCTGTTCAACCCGAAGAATATGTTTTGGAGTTATACATTCCAAAATGAAAAAAATTTGGGCAATTTACATCTGGAAAAACTGCTGAAGACTAACTCTCTGGCTCGTGATTTTTTACCTTTAGAAGGTAATTTTTTGAAATTTAAATTGAACTGAGTATTTGTTCTGATTCTATATATATTATATATATATTTTCTTAAGACTCTGTTTACTCCAATTATGACTGGTGGCAGCACTTGCTAGTGCTTTCAATTCAATCTATATGTCAATATCATCTATCCAACAAATACATCACAACAAAGATATTTTAATTATCATTTATAATATTATTACTAGATTAAAAATCAGGAAAGGAAAACTACTGTTGCAAAGGATCATCGAATTCCGGTAGACTATCGATCCATGAGTACTGGTTGGATTTGTAACACCTCGGTTGAAAGAAGCTCTCGCACCACTTTGATTCATTGCCGTGCTACCAGCAACGCTTGAAAATATGTGCCCAATGGAATGATCAGCTGCTGCAATAAGTTTGTAATTTTGAATTTCATCACTTCATATTATACTACATCATACGGAAAATGATTTGTATTCTTCTCTTTGTTGTATCTATTATTGATAAATAAGAAATTGATAAATTTGACTTCACTACTGCTGCATTTTCATGTTTTGTGTTTGCCAGCACACTGCAGGCAAACAGTTTCTTCTTCACATTTTTTTCCATTATGCCCAAATTCACCACAATTGGAGCACGGAATTAGATAAAGATCATCATAACTTCTACAATTGTGATGCCCAACAAATAATCTGTAATCACTTTTGAAGATAAGGGCTTATAGCTTTGATGGAACTTGCAGGATTACACTTTGTTTTTCGTAGACATTTGTATAAGCATGTTTGTTCAACCTAACATTTGCTATTGAAGTTATTGAAATATTCTATAATAATGTTATCCTCTAATTCTCTAAGGTTCATTTTATTCTCAATTCCAGCAACTTTAATTCTTGAATTCCTCTTTGCTTGGATTTGTGTATCAAGACTATTACCAATATCAGTTTTCAGCTTATTGATGGCCTTTGAGATATCACATTTATTGAAGCAGCTAACTGTTATTGGATCATACTTCTTCTCATTGATTTTTGTGATAAGCACAATGATTTTTGTCGTGATAACGTCTCATAATTCGATAGTGCTGACTGCACGCACGAAAAAACATGACTCATACGGCGTTACCTCGCTCGCTCTGAGGCGTTCCATTACGTCATCACAAATGCCAATGATTATTTATCAATAAGAATAAACTAAATAAGTAATTGATAAGATTATGATGTACTACTGTAATATGTCAAGAGACGATAGTTGTGTTAAAGATTTTATATGGGACGGACGTGAAACACGATTTCAGGTGCAACGAAGTAATGAAAAGATTCATTTAATTTGGATATATTTGTTTTTGACGTGACAACGTCTTATAATTTAATGGAGCCGGCTGCACGCACGAGAAAACATGATTCATGCGGCGTTACCACGCTCTGAGGCGTTCTATTTAAGGCTTGAAGTGCAAGCGAGAGCGCGGAACGAGCGACAAAGAGGCACAATCGGCCTACGCGTTCGGCAGCGTCAGCGTTCGACATCTGTCTCTCTCCTACTTGAGTGAGCGATGCGTCCGCGTGGACAGCTGCTATACAATAATACATTTACATGTTTTTGTCAAGTATGAAGTGCAGTGAACAGTGAATGTGGTGTCAATTGTTTATAGCAAAGATAATTGCGGCGATAAAGATAATGATTCTTTCGATATTAGATATATGTTCAGTGATATATTGTCGAATATTCGTGCTTTCATCAATAGAATAAATAGCATCGGTCCGCTAGTGCAGCGATTGTAGGTTATGCTATAATTGACAAAACTATAACAATAAGTTAACAGAACTAGGATAAAGTGAATGATAGGTCACTATGATAATGCGCTTGCGCTCGAAATACATGTGTACAGAGTTAAGGCACTAAATACATGAGTATTATCATCCGCCATTCTGTGTCCTTAGAAAGCGCTTGAGCATAAATGAACAGTGCAGGAAACGCGATGATTGAGACGAAATAGTTTGATCTGCAGGTAAAAAATGTATTAAAATAATATCGGAATCTATCAGACTATTTAGTTTTGGCATCATGTATTATTTGTAACCAAATTACGTGCTTAAATTTGGAATTTTCAGTTATCAAATGTTGAATCAAATTATTTGGTTTCCAATCATATATAATTGGAGTAATATCAAATACTCGGAATATCATTATGGAATTTCAATTTATATTGTGTCATACAATTTTTTAAAACAATCTGACAAATTTATTGTACTTCGGGATCTCTAAATATGTGAAACTCTATTGTTTATCTTCAAACTTTGTAATCTTCAACTTGAAAAACTTTTATGCATATTTATTGGAGGAATCATTATTTTACTGCTCTCACCCAAGGGATAAAAAATATGGAAGTCTATTATTCGCAATTTTTTATATCGCATGTCTTCATTAATAATTGTTAGTTCGTAATATTTTACTTATCAAAGAAATAATTATTGATTATATATTATTTATACTCATAACATATTTATATATGTAAATATATAATATATATTCTATATAATAGGTACCTATGTATAATACATAAATATATTGATCAATTATTGCTTGAAATTGAGGTTAGATTCTATGATCCCGTCTAAAAATTTAGATAAAAATATATATCAAAATGAACTGAGATAACTTCAATCAAAATTTTAATCTGATCATAACTTTGAATGGGAATTTTGATTGAATATACGTACTTTCAAATGAAATACTTATTATTCGTCTGTGAATCTCACAGCCACAATTGCCGCTAATAATGATGATAGATCATTCGGCACATTAATGAGTCACTCCGATCCTATTTTCTTCAGTTTTTCAAGTTATTATTACATTTTATCCTCGTCAAACAACGAATTTCCTGTAATGTTTACATTGGTTTACATATGCTTTCTTTTGTTGACAGGACACCAAATGGCGGATGATAATACCTATGTTTTTAGTGCTCTAACAGAGTAAGTGGTAGCTAAGCAGTAGTCCTCAAACATGACATGTGAAAGTTTCATTATTTCGGTCCAACATGGAGAAGTTTGGTTCACCCTTCGAGGTGGTTTCCTCTCAAGTTCAGTCCCACAGGCGCGCGCAGCGCAAGTGCAGTAATATTCAGGGATGTTTGTTGAAGCCACGAGCGTAGCGAGCTAACCTACAACCATTGTTACACATGGACACTGTTTTAGTGCCACTGACAGAATTTGTTTTTACTGCAGAGACGGTAGTATCGCCATCTCTTTAAAATTGTGCGAAATGTCATAGTGACCTATTAGTCACTCTTACCCAGAACTATTTCACGATGAGTAAAGAATCAATGACTTCACTATTCGATCGAAATAATTATCGAGCGTAGCTATGATTTCAAAAAATTAGAACATAGATTTTAAATCTTCCACATATCATAACAACGTGTCTGAAATGACAGGTTGGATCAGCCAGCCGTCAAAGGGAACAATTTTCTCCCATATCAAACACATTGAGGCGGGCTTTTCAAAAGCTGGAGTTACAAAAATTTCAATGATGTTTCTAGATTTGAAATTTTAAATTCAGGATTTATGAACAATAATTTAATCACAGTTCATTCTTATAATAAATTATTCAAGATTATCACTTTTTCACTACAAGTTACGATTGGATTTGCGTTAATAATTGAGTAACTAATTGAACAACAACTTTTATTCAGTTTACTTGCTGAAAGAAATAATGTTGATACAAAATAAAAAATTAAAAAAATTGACATAATTGTATTTATGCGTACAAATAAATGTACTTGAACAATTCAATTCCTGATTTCCATTTACCTCCTTCTCTATATCCATACAAAATATCTATCAAACCGATAAAATTGAAATTTTCTTCTTAAAAATGCAACCACTCCATCAGTATTTTCTCATGACGTTGTCACGTTAAACTATCGTCGGTAAACCGACTTTACAGACAACCGATTTTTTTCTTTTGAATTCTTGTGTTACGGTTTTTAGAGTGACTTCCGTCATTTCCTTAGACTCAGCTTGAATCAGAATGTTTGGCATTTTTTGCTTATTTTAATAAGGATCTGATCCAGCTTCGGCGTAGGTACGTTGAGCTGATGGGTACTCCTCTTCAGATAACAGGCGTCTTAGAAGATTGTTTCTATCTTTGAGCTCATCAGCTAGTTGCCTGGGCGAAATATTTTTCTTTAATAGACTGTGTTAATTCTCACCATCAAGAATTGTATCATCATAAGTACTTAAATCATCTGAAAGTTTATTCGATGACAAGTTAGCTATAGCTTCTTGTTTTCTTTCTAATTCTGATTACTTAGTCTATGCAATAATCCATTTTGCTGTTTCTTTCAAGTCCTTCTCCACTGGTTCTAAGGGGTCAGGATAAATAACAAAAAAAAATCACTCATAGGGATTCCAATACCCTCTTTATTTATTCAATTATAATCACTCACATGGTGAACACCTTCGCTAATAATACAAACTTCAATTGAAACTTTTGTTATTGTATGATATTTAAAGAATTTGCTAGGCTTGTCGGAAGGCTGCTTATCGCTAGGCGTCATTCCCATTATTCAATTGTATGACTTTATAGGTTTATTTGGAGATGAAAAACATGATAATTTGCAAGAAAATATTTGAGAACTGTAACCAGCTACATTTAAAATTGGAAGATGGAACATCAAATTTCAATGGATCAAATTCGATTTAACTCCATGTGACGGTTGTGGTAAATGTTGCATCGGCTGGAAAGGATTAGCAACGACAGGATGACAGGAAGCTTGACGTCATAAATAAGTATTCTTTTGCTATACATGCTCAAGGAACTTAGCATTTTGTAGATTATGATCAAATAGTTATCTTAGAATTTAGAAACAACTACAGGCAAGCTCATTTCTTGAAATGTGAATGTGACACATCAATTCTAATGAAAATTACGCCGTCAATCACAAAACAGATACTTAAAAGCTAAGCGTACCATACTCTTATCTTCTGGATTCTTCTTGAAATTGGATTTTTCTCAAATATTTTTAATTTGGCGCGTCTATTCTTGATGACATGCTTCTATTTTTGCTCATTTTATTCGTCGATCATATACAGCCGACAGTTATCAAAATAGCGTGACCATGTTGTCTGTGAATTTTAGATAACTGCTTTTTATTCTGACATGAAATTAAGTCTGTGCTACCACAATCTGGTCACGTCACAAACGTTGTTGAAGTAAATGATTGGAAAATTTCAAACTTTTGATTCAAGTTATAAACTATTTTGAGCTTTCTCAAAATTTATTTCTGGATAATCGTTCCAAAATATATACGTTCTTCCAGTATTGATGTGCTAGTTATTGAAATGTCACGGAATATTGGATTCTAGAGAAAAATAACATCTGAATTGAACTTTTCTTTCAGAGTGTCTCAGCCCTACAGTTACCGAAATATCCGTCAAACATTGTTTCATCATTCAACGAATCCGTGTTCATTCTCCACAACATCATAATAATAGTTCGAACTTGAATTTATTCGACATTGAAACATTCTCATACAGTATATCAGTGAACCTATAGAATATCTTATTCTAAATATGGATTTGTGATTCGGAAAATGACTCTAATAAATATTTAAGTATGCAGTATGCCACTAGATTTATCAAGAAAGTCCAACAGCAATAAAAGGAGCTTCAATCCACTTTTTCAGAATATTTATTATTATGAGATATTATATTTTCCCAATGAAAAAAGTTACTGTAGTCTGAGTGAATAGAATAATCTAAAGAGCCTCAACCGTATTTTCGAAGTTATCAAATCAAGAAAAACAAATGTATGCGTCCGCAATTCAACAAAATAAGCAAGGTGCGTAAAGTTAGCATTATAAGTATGAGTAGTGTAGTAAGGAGAGTTCTGGACCACTTTCCAAGATGGCGGCTGGTCTTGAACTCTCAGAGAGTTCTGGACCAATTTTAAAGATGGCGGCCTGGTCGGCGGTTACTAGATGACGTCATAGTTTGCACGTGTGAATGAGTCATAAGTTCAGGTGAGCAATGACACGTGTTCGCTAATAGCTCAGGAATGCACCTGATTAATTATTACACCTGAGGAGGCACGCGTCCAACACGTGTCCGAGGATGTTTAACCCGCATTAACCCCAAGTGCTCGTGTCTTAACACCTGCTAACTAGGAACGCGTCTTAAGTTCAATGCACGTATCTCATTACCACCTGAAGATGAGTCATACCCAATATTAACTTCCAGTGACAACAGATGTGTAATTGTAACACCAGGAATGTGTCTTAAGTTCACTGTACTTTTGTGCTAGGAGGGCAATGACTGAGGGTATGTTCAGGTGTGCAATATTGCTGTTAGAATGCAGCTGAGGATGAGTCACATTAACATTGAGCTCTATTAGGTTTTATGTATTAGTTGAATTACAATAATTTTGTTCACACTTTGTGCTGATGATAAGCGTCTTGTCAAAAAACAATCTATGGTGAAATATTTTCTTTAAGGATGAAGATAGGGTAATATTAAGAGAAACAAGTTCTAATTGATACATTGCTTTTATTAGATCATTCATTATACATGAATAATCCTATAATAATAAATATAAAAATAGTCCTATTCAATACATTTTAAACAATTTTTCTTCAATGGATATATGTCTCCAGCTACATCCTGGTTCTGGTTGCCTTGGTCATGAGTGAAACAGCAACGGTACTTCTCAAACTCCTTGTTCTCTCGCCATTGCAATGGAAATCTGTACCACAAATTTTTTATTTCATTTGCGGCATATATCATGACAAACTCCATTGGAAGATTCGCTATATCCTCATCTATCATGAAATTTAGAAATTGTTCATCATGAAATCTTTGGAAAGAATTGAATAGGTTGAATCGACTATTGAACCATTCTTTTATCATATGCACATTATGTGAAGCGCAATTATTTGTATGAGCTCCACAAAATTGTGCGCTTGTAGCAGATATTTTTTTTAAAGCAGGACAGCCCAATTCTTCAATGTTTACAATTTCTACCGAATCGTCGTTAAAGATATCTTTCAACCAGTGAACTTTCTCCAATCCTTTGACGTAAATTTTTTCTTTAGTTTTTCTCACTGGCTCAAGTATTTCTTGAATTTTATCATAAGGAATATCCCCTTCATTCCAATCCAAATTATGATAATGTTTACTAATCCAAAGGATATTCGTTTTGCTTTTATAATCCAATTTATTCCATAGAATCGGAGGTTTAAAAAGGTAAGTTTGCCCAGATTCATTGTTTATTCTCATGAAAGCCAGTTCTTTGGGAATAAACTTTTTAATATTATTAATAAGAATAAAAAATCCTTGCAAGTCTAATATTGTCGCCATTTCTCTGGTCAAATACTGTCTGAGCTAAATTGATACGCAATAGTGACTTTTATACTAATACCCGCATTTGCAACTAATTAATTCTAACTAACCGACGTTGTTCTTATGGATCCAGCTATTATGTGTGTTGTCGAACCCAAGCCATTTCACAAATACCATATCATTTTTCCTCTTCAAAATTTTTTCAACTAAATACATATTTGGGTACTTGGTCTTTTTCAATTCGTGTTCGTGAAATCCCCCTGATATAGCTTGTCCAGATTGGTCTTTGAGAATATACGTGATAGGGTTTGTCAATTGCACTACATCTACAGTAAATATTTCATTAGACCAATTAGGTGTATATCCCTTCACAAAAGATTCTCTATGTCTACTTATACGTACAGAGTCACCTACTTTGAATTTCGCTACTCCAACAATTTTGATTTTGCTGTAAACCGTATCAAGGAGCAATTTCTCATTCTTCTTACTCACATTAATTGGCTTCATATTGATAGTTCTATGTTTCAAATTATTGTATTTTTCAGTTAACTTAGGCAGCAAATCTAACCATTTATATGTTCCTTGTAAGCTAAACTGTCTCCACATCATTGATTTTAAAGTGCGATTAACACGCTCAACAACAGAGGCCTTTTTTGTTCTGTAAGTTGAGTAATGATTTATACTAAATTTTTTCATCAAATTTTTGAAATTTTCATTATAAAATTCTTTACCAAGGTCTGTTTGTAAATTTTTAGGAATGCGATTACTTTTAAGTAGAATATTTTTTATAGCTTGAGTGGTCTCTACCCCCGTTTTACGTTTAACAGGTCTGGTCCACAAAAACTTTGAAAAAACATCAATCACAACCAAGATATATTTATACCCTTTATTAATTCTAGAATATGGGATCATTTCTACCAAATCTGCTTGGAATAGTTCATCTATGCCCTTGACAATTACTCTTCGTCTTGGAAAGTTGATACGAGCTGGTTTATGTATTTCCTCAACAATTCCACGCTTAATTGTCGACATAATGTACTGGAGTTTCGAATAATATCTCCAACTGTAAATCAGAGATTTTTTTTCCAACCGAAATCGGATATACTTTAAATTTATCACCAACTGATATATTTTTATCAAGTATTATCGAAACTCGCTTTGTATCGTTGATTCTATAATTTAAAAATGCCTGGGGGTTATTCACTCTGATTTGCAATATTTTTCCTGGAACTAAAAAATTATAGTGAGATGAGTCAGGGCTATTTAAAATTTCATACGTATCATCTCTTAATTTCAACGATAGATTAATGAAAATGAGTGATCTCAAATTTTTTATAATATTAAATATTTCAATCCTAGTGTTTCCTTTAAAACGTGAAATATCACTTTTAAGCTCGGGTTTAAGATCATCAATTCTGATTTTGTTCGCAAGCAATTCCCTATCGAGGTTAGCTAACTTCTTATCGATATATCTCTTTGCTTTATGCTGCTCAATATGTGATCCGAATTTATCTAGAGTCATTGTTGAAATGACACTATTCTATAACTCCCGCTTCTTTTAACTCCTCAATTATAGACGCGATCTCATTATTATGACTAGAATTTCCAGCGTCACGTGATGCTATCAATAAACGTAGCCGATCAACTAGTTCGTTAATATTATCCCAGTAAACATACTCTACCCGTTTATTGTTAAAATTCTTGAGATAACCTTTACCAGATTTCACAGCTGATCTTTTTGGTATCGATGGAGTTCTTCTACGTGCTGCGATTGAGGGTGCAATAACATTTGTATATTTGTATGACTTTGAACCAGCTAATTGCTCAGAGTCACTATAATGGCGACGAGCTGCATTGGTTCTTTTCACAATATCAACGTAATTTTTACGGTCAGCGTCAGTAAATCTTATTGGGTGTTTCTTGAATAATAATTCATACAATCCAGGAGTCCCCTCTATCTTAGATCATTGATAATAAAATCTTTACCATCAATATTTATCTCAGAGTCTCCTATTGAAAATTTTTCAGACTCAACATCATGTCGGATACCATATTTAAAGTCGAATAAATCTTTGCCATCAGTTAACATAGCTTCAATATAGCTTCTTGGTGAAGGATCATATTGATCCAAATATTCTCGAAATGAAGGCTCACGAGTTAAATTCAATATGTCCTCTTGAGTTAAATTTGGAAGACTTTCAGTGAACACTTCATCTTCACCTTCGTCATGCGTTTCTGCTACAACACTTGTTTCAAGGAATTCAGGACCGCTTTTCTTTCTCTTTATTTCCTCTTCTTTCACAGCCTCTTCTTCCGGCTCACGTTTTATCTCCTGTTTGATATTTACTGTTGGTAGATTGCTCGCAATATTTTGCAATGATTTAATTATTGGTTTATACTGAGTTTGTAATTCAGCTTCTGTTTGCAAGGCACCAAGCTTGAGCTTTTTGAGCTTTTCTTTAACAATGTTCCTAGTTTTTATGATATCTCGCGTCAAATTTGGATCCATGATTAAACCAGAAAAATGAACAGTGTTTGGATGATAGATATTATTAGAATAACCAGCTCAACAACGACGATAAAAACTGATGAATCCAAAAAATCCAGCTCCAACAGCTCTGTAGAACTAATGAACAGCTATTCGAATCACCCAGTTGAACTGGATAAACAGCTTTTCCAGCAGCTCTGTAGTACCAATGAACAGCTTTCGAACAGTTCTGTTGAACTGATAAACAGCTCTGATCAACTGTTCTTATGATGTTCACCTCGTAACTGATTGTATTAGCAGAGATCTTTGCTATATATTATAAACTGATCGAATCCTTTTCGGTATCGCCCTCTATCGATATCACTGTCTTTGTCAATAACAAGAAAATCATATTTATCTTGCCAGCAGAAGGAACAAAGGTTCTTGAACTGTTCATACGTGAAATCGGTGTTTACATGATCAAGGTATACATGTCTCAAGTTTAAATCATCTTGTTTAAATGATATTATAAAATTAACATTATCACGTATAAGATGTTTAGGTATTCTGGTATAAGTCTGACATAAATAAAAACAGTCTACGGCTTTATGACGACCCATGCTAGAATATTCTTTTATTACATCTTGTTTGTCACAAGCAACATCATCGAATATGAATACTGAATCACATTTTACATCATTAGGTCTTACAATTTCAGTATTATCATTGAATGCGTGAAAACCAATTCCTTTGATCGGTTCTAGTAACATTCTTAAGTATGTATATTTGGGTTGAAATAAGGATTTTGAATAAATGTAAACATTTGAAAAACATAATCCATTTTTATGCTCCAAGAGTGCAAGCATAACATTCGTCTTCCCACATGAACTCGGACCTGATATTATGCACCGAACTGTATTTGGCAATAATGTACCATGACGTCGCTCTTCATTAACATCATTGAAATCATAATTTTTCACTTCAAGATTGCAATTCTGTTTTACAGCCTGCATGATGGTATAAATTGAAATCGTATCATAACACTAGCACAGTTCTTAACTGACTGTTGATCAGATTACACGTTTGCGCTTTAAATAGTCATGACGAGAAAATCTGGTAAAAGTCTATCATTTCGCGATATTGTAAGCCGAATAAGGAAGTCTAAGAATACTGAACCAGACTTAAAAAAATCTACAAAAATCGCTTTACGACTAATCAAGAAAAAAAATAAGAAGAAAATTAAATCTCCTCGAGTTATAGCAGCGCCCAAGACTGGTGGATTTTTACCATTAATTCCAATTTTCGCTGGACTTAGTGCGCTTGGAGCATTGGGAGGCGGAGCCGCTAGTATAGCTAAGGCAGTTAATGATGCACGAGCAGCAGCCGAACAATTGAAGGAATCTCAAAGACATAATGCTATGTTGGAGTCGATAGCAATGGGAAAAGGTTTATATTTGAAACCATACCGTAAAGGACTAGGTTTGTATCAGTCAAAAAACTACCAATAAATCTACCATCGCGCGCTTTGAGTAACATTGATCTTGAGAAATATGCTAAACAACTGAAAATTCCATTTTTTAGAGGTGTATTCATGAAGGATAAGTTACCAAAGAAAATAAACAGTAATGAATGTGCGATTATTAATCTAGATAAAAATGCTGGATCAGGAACACATTGGGTTGCCTATATTAAACGTAATAATTCAGTCGTATACTTTGACAGCTTTGGAAACTTGAAACCGCCAAAAGAACTAGTTGAATATTTTGGAAAACTCTGTACTATTAGTTATAATTATGACAGATATCAATCTTACGATAGTGTGAGATGTGGTCATTTATGTTTAACTTTTCTATATAAGCAAGCTTAGTGTTCAATCAACCGTCATGTCGTACACATTTACGTTGTTTGGAGATAATTCCATCATCAATCAAACATTCTATCCACCAATAATTCTTGACGATAAGTCAGAATATCTTCTTGGTCTAATAAGCTTTGAAGTTTTCAATGCTATACCGAATATTGATAAGAAAAATAATAAATTTTACATAGATGGTAAGACAATTACAATACCGGAGGGATCATATGAGTTGGAGGATATAAATAAATATTTAAAAGAAAAAGTGAGTGTTGGTACAGAATTAAACATCGCCGCGAATAGTAATACTCTTAAATGTGAAATTAAGAGTAATCGGGAGATAAATTTCAACCCTACAGATACGCTTCGTGATATACTAGGCTTCAATCCACGTAAATTAGGAGCTAATACTCATCACGAATCCGACAATCCTGTATCAATTATCAAGGTGAACGCGATTTGTATTGAGTGTAGCATAACCACAAACTCTTATCCAAATAACAACAACGTACATATTATTCACGAGTTTTTTCCGCGCGTCCCGCCAGGATTCAAAATAATAGAAATTCCAAATCAAATAATTTTTCTACCAATCAACACACGTGTTATAAATTCTTTAACTCTTAAAATAGTCGATCAAGATGGTGACTTAGTCAATTTTAGAGGTGAAGTCATCACGGTAAGACTTTATCTAAGAAAGCAAAATGGGGATTAAGTTCAACAATTCAGCTTATAGGCATATAAATATCCCACACAATCATCATAGCGCCATTAATAGGACAGATTTCAAGCGACTCACACCTATCAATTCACGTTTTTTAAGATCGCTGGGATTCAACATTCGAACTGGATAAACGAAGAGGAAAAAAACAGATAAGAGCAATTGTTGTTTGGTTCGGAATACAATTTAAAAAATCAAAAAATTTCGTACTTTGCGTACATCAAAATGAATGTTAATATATTAAGTGTAACTGAAAAAGCACTTTTTGATAACTCAATCACTCATGCTGAGAAACATACTCATCAACCTTACGCTGCAACAACTTTAAATAATAATGATGAGGTCCGTATTCCTATTCAACAAACTGATTTATACACTCTTCCTTGGAATAGTTTGTTATATCTTGAGGGTAAACTTCTAACTCATGATGATAAAGTGTCGAAAACAGCTAAATTGGTCATTAATGCATTTGCATTTCTGTTTAGCGAAATTCGATATGAAATTGGTGGCATAGTAATAGATAGAGTACGGAGTCCCGGCTTAACTTCCACAATGAAAGCTTACACTTCGTACAATACAAATGAAAGTAAACGTCTGCAAAATGCGGGCTGGTCACCACTCGCTGATAATACAAAACAAATAGTTGATGAACATGGTAATTTTAACGTGTGTATGCCTCTAAACATGCTTTTGGGTTTTTTTCAGGATTTTAGAAAAATTGTCATGAATCTGCAACAAGAATTGGTACTCATACGAAGCAGTTCAGATATAAATGCCATTGAAAACAGTGTTGAAAATGAGAATTTGAAAATTCAATTGAGTAAAGTACATTGGAAGATACCTCATATTTCTGTAGCTGATGCAGAGCGATTAATGCTTTTGAAATATATGGAAAAAAGTGTCAATCTGGAGATGGCATTCCGTAGCTGGGAGTTACATGAATTTCCGATGCTGTTGAAAACTCAACGTCATTCTTGGCCAATAAAAACTAGCACGCAGTTGGAAACACCTCGTTTCATCATATTTGGTCTACAAACTGATCGCAAAAATAAACTTAATAAAGATATGAGTAAGTTTGATCATTGTCATTTAACTAATATTAAGCTATATTTGAATTCCGAAATATATCCATATGACAATCTTAACTTGAACTTTAAGAACAATCAATGGGCAATGCTTTATGAAATGTACGCTTAGTTTCAACAATCGTACTACGAACGGCCTAACGAGCCGATTTTTTCACCTAATGAATTCCTCAAAATAGCACCTTTGGTGATAATCGACTGTTCTCATCAAAGTGAGTTGTTAAAATCAGGAAATGTGGATATAAGATTGGAGTTTGAAACAAATGAAAATGTGCCTGATAATACAGCTGCTTATTGTTTAATAATACATGATAAGTTGATAAGTTATAATCCACTGACAAACATCGTCAGTAATATGTAATTCAGTTGTATCTTTTTTTAATGAAATAAATATTTTAAACCAATTCTCAGTTTTAATATTCCTTCTCCCATGTTCTCTAATTCATCTGATCAAATTTACCTTGGATTGAAAATCTAAACAATTTTAATTTAAATGTTCATAATCTGACTTAATTATTTCCAATGTGATGCGCATGCGCAATCAAAGTCTAGTTTAAACCGTAATCTTACAACATCATACAAGTTGTGTTTATTATGAATCAATCAAATTAAGGGAGTTTTTAATTTGGAATATGTGAATATTCCGAGGATCAAATTCTGATCATATTTTATGGTCATTATACTTGCCCCACCTTCTTGTGCACATGCGCACAGCAGCAAGTTGAGGCATTTTAAATACTAGAGTCTATCATTATTGTGTTAGTTACGTGTTGTTCACTATGCGAAACATAGCTGAAATAAGTACAAAAGCGTTGAAGACGCTTGTCGATGGAATGAAACTTTTGAAAACACAAGAAGAGTGTATTAATTGGCTAAAACATATTAATAAATTCGTTCTATTAATTTAAAGAGCTATAAAAAACAATCATAAGAATAATGGAAACATATTTCAGTTAGAGTCAAATTTAGGATTATTTAAATTTTATCGTGAAAAATTAAAGCATATAAAACGTGGTCGTGTTTCTGGGTCTGGAATACGAAAGCAAGAGAGGAACTTGATTTGGCAAGATCTGGAGTCATGTTTCGACTGTCGAATTCGCACTGGTATTATCATCAATCTAAAGTATAAAGATCCTAAATTATTTTTGAATAAATGTTTTCGTATATTCTCGAGGAAAATACAAGAAGCTTTAGAATCATCAGTCTTGACAGTAAATCTTATTTTCAACTCTAATTTTATAATGCCTGAAACCAGAGCAGTTGAATTAAAATCATTCACTACAGCCAATACGATAATTAGTAAGTCAACAAATATTGATGAATGGTATCATGATAATGTTGATAAGATTTTGGCAAAACTATCCCAGTATAATGAACGTGGGTCTGGGTGGAGTCTATACGAAATATTACATTTAAAAGTGAATATCAATAAGTATATACCATTTTCGAGTGGTTCTTATATCGATTTACCTTATGAAATCAAGAAAAAGCATGCTGTGGTGAATATCAGGAATAATGATGACTATTGCTTCATGTGGGCTGTAGTATCTGCACTGCACCCGGCAAATTATCATGTTGATCGCCCCTCATCCTATCCACACTTTAGTGAAATATTGAAATACGACAACATAACCTTTCCAATTGGGCTAAAAGATGTTCCCAAATTTGAGAAAATGAATAATTTGTCAATTAATATTTACACATTGGAGAAGAATGGTAGAAATATTCGAGTTGTGCCAGTATATTTTTCCACAACGGAAAATTATGAGTTTATAAATTTATTAATGATTCATTCTAATGATAATAATAGTGAGGAGATGGAAATTGACAGCGATATTATTGTAAACGTGAAAGCGGACACCAATTATCATTTTATGTGGATTAAAAATATGTCACGTCTTCTAAGTAAGCAAGTGTCAAAACACTTTGGAAAACTTTTTTTTTGCTACAGATGTTTAAATCACTTTCAAAGTGAAAAGATACTTCAGAAACATATGATTGGTTGTAAGTTGGTTAATAAATGTCGCATTGAATTACCTACAGAAGAAACTAAATACTTGAGATTCAAAAATTTTCACCATCAAGATAAAGTTCCATTCGTAGTTTATTCTGATATTGAGTCTCTATTGCACAAAAATAAGAACACTCATGATAATAGGGATAATTCGATTAAAACTCATAATCATATAGCCTGTAGTATAGCCTATTATTTTAAATGCTCATTTGATGATTCTCTATCTTATTTTAAATTACAGAGAGGTGAAAATTGTATTGAGTGGTTTATAAATGAACTTCAAGGAATAGCACGATTTGTTGATGAAAAATTTCAAAACCCTATGCCAATGAATATAACCGAAAGACAAGAATTGGAATATACTAATGCGAAAATTTGTTACATATGCGGTAGGGAAATTTTACCAACCGAGATCAAGGTTCATGATCATAATCACTTTACAGGAGATTTCAGAGGTTCTGCACACCAGTCCTGTAATCTGAATTTCAAAAAAAAACATACAGTACCAGTAGTGTTCCATAATCTAAGCAATTATGATGCTCATTTTATTATTAAACATATCGCTACAGGTTTTCCGGGGCATGTGTCACTTCTTCCAATAAACAAAGAACGTTACATATCATCTACGAAATATGTTCAGAACACAAAGATTAATTTCAGATTTATTGATTCATTCCGTTTCATGTCCAGCAGTATTGATGAACTATCGTCATACTTACTGGATCATGAAAAGAAAATAACAAAGAAATTTTGCAAAAATGATATTCAGTTCAAATTACTCACTAGAAAAGGAATTTATCCTTATGAATACTTCGATAAATGGAAAAGGTTTGAGGAGAGCTCTTTACCTGATCGTCAGCATTTCTATAGCTCTTTGAAAAGCGATCATGTAAGCGAGGAAGATTATCAACATGCGTTAAAAGTTTGGGATGTATTTGAATGTGAAACGTTGGGGCAGTACGCAGATTTATATTTAACTACTGATGTTCATTTGTTAGCAGACATTTTTGAGAATTTTCGCGAAAAATGTCTAGCAATATATAATCTGGATGCTTTACATTATTACACATCTCCAGGATTAGCATTCGATGCTATGCTGAAATACACAAATGTCACTCTTGAACTATTAACGGATGTGAATAAAGTCTTATTTATTGAGAAAGGAATACGGGGAGGATTGGTACAATGCACGAAGCGTTATGCTCAAGCCAACAATAAATTCATGAAAGAGCTATATGATGCAAAAATTGATGAATCATATCTCATGTATTTTGATATCAACAATTTATATGGAGCAGCGATGAGTAAATATTTACCATACGGAGAATTTAGTTGGGTGGATGAGACTGAATTTTATAGTATCGATTTAGGGAATACTGATGAAAATTCAGAAATTGGATTCATTTTTGAAGTGGATTTGAAATATCCATCATCTTTACAAACACTGCATAGAGATCTGCCTCTTGCACCAGAAAATTTCATACCATCAACATCTAAACAATCTAAATTAGTAGCAAATCTATATGATAAAAAAAATTATGTGATACATTATCAAAACTTAAAACAATATTTAGAATTAGGAATGCAAATAACACTAATTCATCGCATTTTGAAATTTAAACAAAGTTCTTGGCTCAAAAGTTATATTGAATTAAATACTGAATTAAGGAGAAAATCTAAAAACCCGTTTGAAAAAAATTATTTCAAGCTTATGATCAATGCTATTTTTGGTAAAACAATGGAGAACGTTAGGAAACATAGAACTGTTAGATTAGTTACTCAATGGGGAGGGAGACATGGTGCAAAATCATTGATAGCAAAACCAAATTTTCACAGCTCTACAATATTAGATAAGGATATCGTATAAGTAGAGATGAGTAGGCAATTTGTTCTATTTAATAAACCTATCTATGTGGACTTCTCTATTTTAGATATTTCAAAGACATTTGTGTACGATTTTCATTACGGTTACATAAAAAATAGTTTTGGTGTGGATGCTCAACTTTGCTACACGGATACAGATAGTTTAATCTATTTTTTCAAGAATATTGATATTTATGAGATTATCAAACGTGATATCCACAAATTTGATACTTCTGACTATCCTCCAGATAATTCATATGGCATACCCTTAGCCAATAAGAAGGTTATTGGATTGATGAAAGATGAGAACAACGGTAACATAATGACACATTTTATTGGACTCAGGGCTAAACTCTACGCCTTCAAAACTTTAATCAACGATAAGCTTGAAGAAAGTATGAAAGCTAAAGGTATCACGAAAGCTACGATGAAGTCTATTTGCTATGATGAATATTATAACTGTCTCTTTAATAATGAATCTGTATCAAGAACACAAATGTTGATTACTTCCAAACATCACAATGTACATACAGTCAAACAGAATAAACTAGCATTAAGTGCACATGATGATAAGCGAATTGTCAATTATATTTTCACAGATACCTACCCTCATGGCTACAACTTTGCTAAGAACACTCACAGGATATGTTGATATGTAATATGTGAATATATATGTATTTATAAATAATAAAAATAAAGATTCATTGAATATATATAGTTTTTTTTATTCAATTTCAATTCAATTACATGAAAGTCTTTCAATGCTCAATTTTGATTTAAAATAAAATAATATATAAAAGCTTTTCAACTTACATGATTACTTACATAAAATACGAGCACACACTCAACTGAACAATGTTTTAAAATGTTCTTTAACCGCTACACAAAGTTTACAATTACAGAAAAAGAGATCTAAATTTTCTAGCATCTCCTTCTTAGGCTCGCGATGTAATTTTGACGTTGTTGCTGTTGCTGTTGTCAAAGCGTCTGTAGATCGGACTGCGTTGGTTGTTGTTGGTGCTGTTACCATTGTTGTTGCTGTTGTTGTTGTTGTTATCGCTGCTGTTGCTGTTGTTGTTGCTGTTATCGCTGCTGTTGCTGTTGTTGTTGCTGTTATCGTTGTTGCCGTTACTTGCATTGTTGTTGGTGTGATTATTGTTGATATATTTGATGATGATGTTGCTTGTGGATTTGGAACTGAATCAGTCTCCATTTCCACCAATATATTATCAAAATTTCTATCACTGCTCGATACTAACCAAGAAAAATCTTGGTTCAACCAATACTCAGCGTTCATTAGATCAAAGTCCATTTCAGTGTAATAATACAAACTGAAGAGTAACATGTAAAATGAGCCCTTATATACTGCTATAATTTTGCTCTTATCCACAACTCATTGCTTCAATCAGCCTATTGATTGCAAGGAATTGAACCCTCATAGTTTTCACAAGTAATTTTGATTCGATTGTTTTTAAATAGACTACCTCATTCGCTGTTCGTTATGTTCATAACATTCGTATTGGTTAGGAAAAGGAAAGGATACTTTGTAATGAAATAGTCACACAATATTTTAATACATTTTATTATTCATATTATACCAATACAATAAATGCATAATTTACTGACTATATCTTATTTTTCTAATCTTATCTTTTAATACAGGTGTGATAATAGGAGAATAATAAGAATATAACTTGAAATTGAATCTTTCATGATCTCTTGCGAATTGCTCCCACTTTCCACATCTGGCTATGCGGTAGGCATACCCCCACTTTACTAGGAGATGAACTTGTGGTTTTTCGTTGAAACGAACTCTTCTTGTTGACGACATCAATTCTGATATTTTTAATTCTGTTGATAAAACAATATATTTCTATATCCTGTTTTAGAATTTCCAAGTTTTTTAAATATGAAGTCAGTCTTTGGTTGTAGTTCTGACTTCTTTCCATTCTTATATAGAAAATTTCTATTTATCCACAAATTCTATGTTGACAATGTTCCCCGACTTTCCTCTTGAAACAATGAAAAGTTTGCCAGAAGAGGCTTTATTATTCAACTCAACAATGTCTGTTTCTGCTAAATGATTAAATCATTGCCCCAAGTAAATTCGATGATCCAAAAGTTCCAGAACTACTCGTTCACCATAAGTTGTAGCAGTTCGGTAAAGTTTTAAAATTTTATATTTTTCACCAATTTCTAGAGATGCGAGTGGTAAAGTTTCTTTTACTTTTGCAACTTTGTTGATTTTTTGTAAAAGACTCATGATGCAATTATTTGAATTTCTGAATATTTTCCACTGGAGATAGAACAAAACTAATCACCAAATCTAACTATTTCTATATATTTATAGGATATCCCCCACTATAAAATTCACTGTGATTCTGACATATAATGAGACTAGATTATTAATACAAGTGTTCCAGTTCAGTGCCATCAACTTGAAAGAGGTCAATGTTAATGTGACTCATCCTCAGCTGCATTCTAACAGCAATATTGCACACCTGAACATACCCTCAGTCATTGCCCTCCTAGCACAAAAGTACAGTGAACTTAAGACACATTCCTGGTGTTACAATTACACATCTGTTGTCACTGGAAGTTAATATTGGGTATGACTCATCTTCAGGTGGTAATGAGACACGTGCATTGAACTTAAGACGCGTTCCTAGTTAGCAGGTGTTAAGACACGAGCACTTGGGGTTAATGCGGGTTAAACATCCTCGGACACGTGTTGGACGCGTGCCTCCTCAGGTGTAATAATTAATCAGGTGCATTCCTGAGCTATTAGCGAACACGTGTCATTGCTCACCTGAACTTATGACTCATTCATACGTGCAAACTATGACGTCATCTAGTAACCGCCGACCAGGCCGCCATCTTTAAAATTGGTCCAGAACTCTCTGAGAGTTCAAGACCAGCCGCCATCTTGGAAAGTGGTCAAGAACTCTCCTTACTACACTACTAGTATGAATGCTAATTTCTAAGTTCCGCATGCAATTAGTACCCTATTAACACCAATTTGCATCGTTGGAATATTACACCTATCCCCAATTGTTTGAAAGATATTAACAACGACATATCATTTGTGCCAACTTCACGCTGAGATAAAACATGAACAGAACTTGAAAACTTAGCATCTAATCAGCAACAATTCGCATCGTTTTTCGAATCCATTCACATTCATTAGGATTCAAATAGTCGACATAAACTTTTTCTGTCACCAGCACAATGAGTATCTCCAAATCCATTTTTTGTACTGATGATCAGCACCTGTCGTTCATAAATTTGCTCCATGTGAGTTTCTAATAATTTTAATTTATTATAGGTGAAAAAATATTGAAACCAATTGAATAAGTTCTCAGTAGAAGCGTGAAGTTGACACTACAAGTATGAGTGCAAATTCTGAGAATCCACGAATTATTAGCACCTGATTAGCACCAATTGTCACTGTTGAAATTATATACTTATCTTCAATTGTTCAAATTTTATGGACGATGATATATTTCTTTGTTCAACTTTCTCGCTGATACATAGCATATAGCCGAGGAGACGGCCGCACCTTCTGTTCCCTGATCGGACGTACGGGCAGATTTCATATGAATAGATCAGGTATTCAGTGGTCAATAGGATGACAGACTTTATAAATGTAGGCTCATAAATATAGCCTGAGAATACCGGAGTGCGGTCTCCCATCCTGTCCGGGAGGGCACCTCAGCCACTCTTGAAGTCTTTCCGATTTTCACGTCCCAATTATGAGCGCGGCTGTACTTCTCTCATTGAGACTACCGCGGCTTCTCCGTGTTCAGGGAGGTTTGAGCTTTAAATTGGTGAAAAGCCTTGAGTTTAATGAGAGAAGTCGAGTACGACTATGCATTACACTTAGGGATAACCGCCGCCCTACCAGACAGGGCGAGGGGCAGCCCTTTATTTTCTTGTGTCCAGGAAGGTTCTAACTACAATTAATACCGAAGTACAACTGCGTTCGAAATTGGGACATAAGAATCGGATCGACTTGAATAGTGGCTGCTATCCTTTCGGACAGAGTGAAACGCAGCATGTAATATTGGAAAGAATGGGGTAGAAATAGTGGAGATGAGTCAATTACGTTGGTTTGCGCATGTAGAACGAATGTCGAATGGAAGCTTTCTGAGAGGGATCTCACTTGGCGAAACAATGTGAAAATTATTCGAGTGACCTGTATGTAGGTCATCGAATATGATTGCTGCGAGAATTATTGGTTTTGTAGCGCAAGAAAAAATTTTGCAGTGAAATGAATTAACGAGCTATGAGCTTGTATGCATACGATCATGAATGTGGATGGAGATCAAGAGCTGTCTTTAAATAGGAGTATCTGGCAAGAAATGATTGCTGGTTAAATTTTGAGTAGGTTTTATGTCAACCTCATTTAGAAGAGATGGCAGGATTGGTATCTATATATATATATATATATATATATATATATATATATATATATATATATATATATATATATATATATATATATATATATATATATATATATATATATATATATATATATATATATATATATATATATATGTATGTATATATACTGCATGCTGCAGTCAGCTATAAATTTAATTTCAAAAACTATATCTATGCGGACGGAGCCGCGACTAAAAGGTGCAAGTTTCACGAGACCCTGCGCTCGCCAACCCGCATCACGCAAGACTGCAAAATGACGTGGGATTCCAGAATACTGAGCTCTCAGTATTGAGGGATGGAAAGCCCTAGTTGGAGCTCACTGCTAGAAGAACTGGGAGAAGACGAGAATTTTCAGAAAAATGGGTGAAGAATATTTCATTCTGTAATACAAGTTATTATTTCCAGCTTATTCGTGGAATGATCATGGCGAATACCATCCGTGATATAATTTTTTTTCAAGGAATTTACCGTTTACTATACTCATGCGTTTTGCTTTGAGACCAATTCGCTCAGACCATTCATGCAATACTGCTCCTTGAGGGCTCTCGATCTTGACACATCAATGTCTCGTGAAATAGCTGAACAACAAGCACTTATAACAATCGTCAAATTTTATGGATAAAATCATATCATATATGAAAGGACGACATTCTCAGGCTGATTGGACTACTATTTTTTTCCATCTATCATCAAGCTTTTTGAATCAGCGAAAAAGTTGAACAAAGAAATATATCATCGTTCATAACTTGTGAACAATTGAAGATAATCATATAATTCTAACGGTGCCAATTGGAGCTGATTGGATGCTAGCTATCTGTGAAATTTCAGAATTTGCACTTATAATTGTGGTGCCAATTTCACGCTATCGATACGGAGATACGTATTGTGCTGATGAAAGAAAAAGTTGATGTAAATAACTTGGATATTTATGAATGTGGATGGATTTGATGAGCGATACAAATTGATGCTAATTTTTTATAAGAGAATTTCCCAAATTCTGTTCAATTTTGCATGAAGTTGGCACCAATAGCATTGTTTATTGAATACTTTCGAAACTTAGCATGCGTTGACTCCACTATATTGTCTCGGACAGTTTTGTACAGTTAACGTGGAGCAATATTGTTAATGTGTATTTCCAGTGTTAAATACAAGTAGTTCATTGATATAAAGAGATCATTGATATGATTGAAGGCTGTAGCTGAGCTGAGTGAATTATAGGGGATCGAAAAGGCAGGAAAGGAGCTACAAAACGGTGTTGTTTTGGAATATATCAAAGTGACACTCATTCAAAATCGCTACGGGACGATAGTATGTACTATTCACTTTACATATCGACAGAAGAGAGCACAAACTTCTTGTGAAGTGCACATAAAAAATTGTTCTGAGTGTGCAAAATGTGACTCGTCGATGAAATCGTATCGACGTGGAGATTTCAAACTCTGGATCACGTAACAAAGAACAATTCCATTTGTTCTCTCTATTTTTATGATGGCACTTGTTACATGATAGCTGAGCTCAACTAAATATCAATAGAAGAATTGAAAATTCAGATATTTTCTATTATAAGAAGATTGTACACTTCACCTCTCGCGAATAGGTACACAATCGCTTGACATTCTCTATAAATACTATCACGGAACTGTCATATATGTTAATTTGTTATATTTGATGACAAAATTAATGATGGAATATCTTTGAGAATATACATAATATAAGAATAACGAATACAGAAAATAATACTAACCTCTCTTCACTAAGTTTTCTTTGTTATCATTTATTTTACGTCCATGGTACTTGAGCCACCGTTTCAATTGAAAACAAGAATGTTTCTTCAATTCATCCTACAACAATGTTGCCTTATCAATCACCTATTCACTCAATATTCAATACTACGTCCTCGGTCCTATCATTGTTAATATCTTTCAAGCAATTGGGGATAGGTGGGATACTCCAGCGATGCAAATTGGTGCTAATTGGGTGCTAATTGCATGCAAAATTTCGAAATTTGCACCCTTACTTGTGGTGCCAACTTCACGCACCTGAATAAGCATGTTCAATTGTGTTCATCATTCTCCCCACTCTCACGTGAATATTGTGTCAATCGAGATCTTCAATCTCGCGCTCGCACATCAGCCCTTATTTTTGCATTTCTAGTCTACGTTCACATTTTGTAATAATCCAGTTCAATTACTGATATATACATCATGTGGTAGTTTGAGGCGACTAATTACTTGGAGGTTAATTGTTTTGTAGCTTGGGCCGTTTCAAATTTGGTCTTGATTCGCTTTGGAATTGACGTAAAAAGTGCATCTTCCATATTCGACGTGCATACGGAATTTCAGTTGCTCTTACTCTTTATTCAAGCCTAATTCTGCAGAGTTTACCTTCATAACTCTCAATTGTAGTATCCTGGGGTCAAAAATAGATACAAGATATGCTTGACAGCTTTTTGGAGCATATTTCGAGTGATAGCTTGAAGCAGCAGCAAAGCTTTCTTAGCCTTGAACAATGAGCCTGAGGAGAAGAAATCCACAACATGAACTCCTAGATTTGATCTAGGAATACTGGCCAAGAATCTCTTTTCCCACTTCAAGCCACAAAACTTTCTATATTCGCAATCTTCTGATGAGATGATATAATGTATGGTAATAAGTTTGTCATGAGGTTGTTTCCAATAAGATAATAATTTTGTTCGTTAATTTCCTTCACGTGATCTCCAATAGAGGGAACTTTTTGAACTTCAAATATCTCTGAAATTTCATAGGGAGTGTATGCTCTTATTTGATAAGCAGTAGTTGTTTTTGGAATGAAAAAATGAAAATCAGTCTTTAGGGTCTATCTGAGAGTATTGAAGCCAAATAGTCCAGTCAAGTTAGCCTTGAAATAGGGGTACCCTTGCATAAGTTCCCAAGAAGCCGAAAATTGACATGAACCTCAGGGATACCATTATAATGAAATTGTCGAAAGTTCCTGTCGATCCAATGTGTGCAAAAAATTTTATACGAGGTCAAAGTTCGCAGAAATGGGTTTTCTGGGTTTTCAAGCGGAACGGTTGATTAAATGATGAAAATAGTTCAGAGAAAAATGTAGATCTTCCAATTCTCTACAAAAATGGTTCCCACTTCTTTCTCCCAAGACTCACCATTTCTGAGGAAAAGCCATTCTGGAATAATTTTTTTTATAATATGCATGACTACGCTGCCTATGTACATTATGGACGAATAATATAGGTACAACTATAAGTATGCGTAACTAGTACTCGTACATCAATATTGAATGATAACTCTAAGAATATGAAATTAAGAGAAACCCAGTCCCTCATTTTATGTAACCATGCGGCCTTGAGTAGAATCTGTCTGCTGTTCAATTGTCAACGTAGCCGTGTCCGTCTTTCACTTACTTTAAATTACTTGCATAGATAAGTTTCGTTTCGTATCTTTTGCAAAGTATACACCTAATAAAAAACGAGCTCAATTAGCTGTCTTCTTCCAACCTCGGATTCTGCTCATCAACATTTTCATCAAGTATATTAGCAGGTTCAACTGGACCCAGCAGAATGGGGTTGCAGGCTACCTAATAATGTATTGAGATCAATCCACACTCTACTTCCACCTGCATTAGAAAAGCTCCTCAATACTTTTTTTCATAGCTACAGAAAGGAGTATAATTAGAGATGCGGCTGCAAAAAAGTAAGATGACTTTGATCACAAGCATGCACCACTGTCCACTGTACCACCTGTCAAAGTTAGTCGTGTTCAAATACTAAATTTTCAACAGAAGATAATCCTTATACCAACGATGAAACAACTGTTGCATCGCTATTTGACCAATTCACGTCAACTCAAGGAGATAAAGATGAAGAAGAAGTTGAATTAGAAGACCTAATGTTATATTGAACTTCGATAGGAAGACAATAGAGTAGGCCTACCGGGCAAACCACATTGAAAAATTAGCACCAAGTACACTACCTCATAGGTGGCGTGGCAACGTGTGCATAAATGGAGAATAAAACATTGGAATGGCTTTTTCTCAGAATTAGTGGATCTTGGGAGTAGAAAGGCAGGGACTATTTTTGTAGGGAAATAGAAGATCTACAATTTGATTCTGAGCTATTCATATCATAAAACTGATCGTTCCGCTAAAAAACTCAAAAAACCCGTTTTTGCGAACTTTGATCTCGCATAAAATTTTTTGCACACACGGGATCGTTGGGGACTTTTTACAACTTCATTATAATGGTATCTTCAACATTCATGTCAATTTTCAGCTTCTTGGGAATTTATGCAAGGGTGAATGTCTATTTTGACTGGACTAAAACTAATAGGTTTGTTTAAATGTTATCATATTTTATATCTTGAAGAATGGCAGAATGTGACCAGATTGGGAGAGAAAAACAATTTATCTCGAGGAATTAGGATATAAAATATATATGAGAGACATCAAACTGAGAGTCAATTGTAAGACACATGTCCAAATCTTGACAGTGATTGAGAGTGTTCCCCTCTTCTTTCGGCTTCTGACATTGACAAGTTGGGTTCGTACAACTTCTTTGTTATATCTTTATTCATTTCAGTCTTTCATTCCATATACTTTCGATTATGATCTCTAATATAAAACCAAAATGGAATGAACAATTTGATGAGACAGATAATCTGGTCACTTAAGGAGACCTTATATTGACAAAGCCACTTCAATTAGAGATAACTTTCCGAAATGAATAATCTGATAACACCCCATTTATTCCTTAGGAATGTGTTTAATGATCATCATGTCAAATCAGAGCTGATCTTTTGGAGTCTTATATCGAAGTGAAATCGTTTTCAAGAGCTCCATATCTGAGAGTTGCATCATATATTATACATTTTTTCAACAAATGTGTTATTTATGCTCTTTGTGTAGATGACATTTTTATGGGCTGAAACGATACTTACATACTTGCTGCAGATTTTACTTTTTGTGGTCGTAATTCAAATTTCCTGAAAGGCTTTTTATGTTGCTTTTCGAGTTGATAGGGGGTTTATTTGCCGTAACACTTCAATTTGAATGCAAATTTCTTATATGTTACAATTCATCAAAACACTGTAACAGTCTCAGGTACAAAATTTTATCATTTACGGCCAATAGTTATGAATTCATGCAAAATATCAAGAGAGATTGTCAAATGAAGCTTACTTCTAGCTCAATAGAGGAGAGCGGGGTCGGTTGGCAATAGGAGCAGGTAGATTATTTGTCAATAGTTTCATCTACCTAGAAGTGTTATGCCTCGTAGGTATGAAAAACTGTTTTCCTTCTCCGCTCTTTCACCGGGAAGAAGGAGCATGTAATCGAAAAACAACAAATGTAAGTTATCATTTTGCTACTATTATTTATTATTGTAATGCCTACATACTCATTGTGATTTGCTTTCCAGTGATCTAGGGTACGAGCTTGATTGTTAATCTTTCGATTAGGTACATATCATCTTTTCTAATTTCGCTGCAGCTTCGAGGTAAGATCACGAGATTAAGAATGAAAAAGTAATTTGGGGCTGGTAGACCAATTTATTTTGGGGCTGGTTGACCAACTACTCAACCTCTCCCAAAATAGTCTGGATATATTCCAATGGAATAAAATAGATCTTTTGTCAAAATTTATTGGACAGTTATTGTTTCAGAATGATGCAAACGTACAAGAGAAAGCCTGAGTGAGGAAAAACACCCAATCATATAATTATATCAGTTATGTTAGTTAAGACTGTTTTTTGCTAAATGAAGTCAATGAAAAATTTTCCAAGTTACTTTCCAGGTACGTAATGATAAACGATTTATGTTTTCAGTACCTAATCCCTGGAATGATAAAACATCCGATTATTTTTTTCTAATTTAAAGTTTATGGTATTCATTGAAATTGTCAGGACTGAAAGGTGTATTTCAATAAAGATTGATAAGTGCAAATACTAGTAAATATTCAACCAACCCGAGGCATGAGATAAGCTGACTGAAATTTCTTGTTCTAAGAAATAGAACTTGTATACTTTATCATAATTTATTGCGTGCTTTTTGTAACTCTTTTCTAAGCTAAATAGCATATCTATGAAGTGTATTGGTTATTGCAATTATATACACTGGAATGATGGAAATACAAGCGTCTTAACTAAAATTTGGTCAACCATTCCCGGTCTCCAATTGCTATAAGGGAATAAATTTATGATTAGAATGCTACAATTACTTTGAATACTCAGTTTCATGATTCTACAGCTGATCGTTCTGGATATGTGCAAAAAATTCGAAGAAAGTGTACAGTAAACTGAACTTCCGATTCAACCGGTCGCAAGCATAGTGCGAGCTACACAACAGAATTTTATAGAGATGTTCAATGCGAGATCCCAATATTCTACGACTAACTGATTCGAATTTATGCGAAAAATTTGAAAAGATTGTGATATGAAGTGCATTTCAAGTCCAACCGGTTACTAAAAAATTGAAGACGACCATTCGGATACCACAGCAACTTCGAATATCGAATTTCAGCACTGTTCGAATGATTATTTTGAAAAAAATGAGAAGGAGTTACAAGTGAAGTGCACTTCAGGTAGAGAAACTTGCAACCATAATGCGAGGTGCACAACTAGACCTTAGACACTATACATAAGATGAGCTTCGAGATCTGCGAGTTACACATAGGTACGAGTCACGTATTGACGTCAAGCCGAAAATAGTCAAAATGGATTCTGAAATGCTCAAAACGGATATTTTCATCAAAATCTCGCAATGTGAATTTGGTTGGTTTCACAATATTTGTACTTGATACAAGTGAAAATGATAGTTGAGAATCATGAATGCCGTCCGAACTCTTTTATTTCATTCTCATAACGTCAAATTAACATTAGGAGAAAAAAAAAATGTATTTTGAGATGTGTTTGTTATAGTGTTCGCTTGCTTTAAGGTTGTTGAGAAGGAAATCAAAGTATATGAGAATTCTCTTGAAATTAAACAGTATATTATTTGTTCAATGAAGAATATTCTGGCTGAGTTTAAACATACATACACATACATAGTCGAAATCCTCTTGTACCCTATGGGTGTCGAGGTTGAAAGTTCATTCGTTTTTCACTAGTTTCTTCCAATCTTCTCTGTTTCTTGCCAAATTTTGTCCTTGTTTTATTGTTATGTTTTTAGTCTGCAATATATCCGTAATGTTATCATCCCATCTTTTCGGCGGTCTTCCTCTTTTTCTTTTTCCAGTGGTCCTAGTTTTCCATGTTGCTTTTGCTGGTCTGTCGTCCGTCATTCTCACTACGTGTCCAAACCACTGTAGCTGCCTTTCTTCTATTAATTTAAGTACAGACTTCGTATTAAGTTCTTCTCTTATGTCGTCATTTCTAATCCTGTCTCGTTTGGTAACCCCTTCAACTTTTCGAAGATACTTCATTTCCGTCGCCTGGATTTTACTTTTTTGTCTAGTATTTAGAACCCATGTCTCACTTCCATGTATCAGAACTGGCAGAAATACTGTTCTGTATACTATCATTTTTGTTTTCTTGGAGATATTTTTATTACTTAGTATGGCCTTATTCAAAGAGTAGAATAGTCTGGTCGCGTTCTGGATTCTGCTATTAATTTCCTCTTCAAGTCCTCCACTACTCTCAATAATACTTCCCAAATATTTGAAACTCTCTACCTGTTGTATTTTATTTCCGTTTAGGTGTAAATTAGTATTTATTTCCTCTTTCGATATTACTATCACTTCTGTTTTATTGGTGATATTGCCACATCATCGGCAAACGCACATTCCGTTATAAATGTTTCACTTAGATTTAGATGGCCTAAAGTGACTCTGTGGACTCTTGATTCTGCGTTTTTTATAGCTTCGTCCATTACTAGATTAAATAATATCGGGCTCAAATTTCCTCCTTGTTTTACACCTTGTGTTGTCTCAAATTCCGTTGTTATTTTATTCCCGACTCTCACTACATTCCTTGTACATTTATACATACTTTTTATCGCAGCTATTAGATCTCTATTTACTTTTTTTTTTTCCAGTATTTCCCAGATTTGGTGTCTCTTAATTCGGTCGAAAGCCTTTTCAATATCAATGAAACATATAAACATATTTTTATTATACTCAATAGTTCTTTCCGAAATCTGCCTTATGATGAATATGTGATCGTTGGTATTATGACCTTTTCTGAAGCCACTTTGCGTCTTCTCCAGTTTAGTTTCTACTTCCGATCTTAGTCTCTTTTCTAGAATTGATTCGTAGAGTTTAGCTGTCGTACATATTAGTGAAATACCTCTGTAGTTATTACATATTCTATTATCTCCTTTTTTGTATATAGGCAAAATTATTGTTGTTTCCCAATCCTTAGGTACTGTGTGCGTAATCCATACTTTGTTTATTAATTCGTGTAACATATCTTTTCCCGCTTCACCCATGTATTTCAATTGTTCTGTTTTAATGTCGTCATATCCTGCAGCCTTAGATGTTTTTAGCTTATTCAGTGCTTCATTTATCTCTCCTATAGTAATCTCATCCTCTTTATTGAATACTGAGGTTCCTGGAATACATCTAAAATGTTCGGTTTTTACCTCAAGCAACTCTTCAAAATGCTCTTTCCACCTAGCCATTATATTTTTATCAGATATAATAACGTTTCCGTTTTTATCCTTTATTTGTTTTAACAGTGGTCTCTTCTCTTTTCGGTGGTTTTTTAGAATATTGTAGAATATTTTCTTATTTTCTTTGAAATTTACCTCCATTTTTGTCCCATATTCTTCCCATGAATTATATTTGGACTTTTGTATTTGCTCTTTAGCTTTTTTTCTTTGGTTTTTATATTCATTATAATCTTCAAGTCTGTTTGTTCGTAAATATTTCTTCCATAGTGTTTTCTTGAGCGCCACTTCAGTTTTAATCTCTTGACACCACCAATGTGTCAGCTTCTTCTGGTTCCCAAGATGTTTTGCCCCACATACTGATTTTGATGCTTCGTAAATAATTCTTTTGAAGTGTTGCCATAGTTCTTCCACGTTGTTCTCAGTTTTCATCATATGTTGTTCGCTAAGCTTTGTGACTATTTGTTGATACTTATCTTTGTTTTCTTCATTTTTCAAACGGTAGATTTGTAGAATCTCCTTTTTTGGCTGCTTCTCCATTTTAATGACCTCTTGTTTTCCCGGATTTTTGAGTTTTATCTTGGTCTCTACTAAGTAGTGATCGCTATCGATTTCATAACCTCGTTTGACTCTTACATCAATCACTTTATTTTTATCTCTTGCAGGTGTTATTATGTAGTCTATTAATGATTTTTCATCACGGCTTCTTTCTTCTCTAGTGTACATATAGATTTTCTTGTGCTGATACATCGTGTTTAATATGGCTAGTTCATTTATTATGCATAGATCTATTAGTCTGGTACCATTGTTGTTTAGGGTTTCTTCCCCATGCTTTCCCAGTATTTTCTCCAATCCTCTATTTTTGTTACCAACTCTTGCATTTAAATCTCCAATTATATAATAAAGTCCTGACATGTCTCCTACTGTTTGTTGTATTTCCTCCCAAAATTCATCTTTAATCTTTTTACTTTCATCTTCGTTAACTCCGTATATGACAGCTATTATGATTTCTGTTTTTCCATCCAGTTCTAGTGTTACTGTTAGTATTCTCTCACTCTTATAGTTCCAACTTTTAATTGAGTTAGCACAGTTTTTATGTACTATACAACCCACCCCTGCTCTTGCTCCTTCATTTTCTGGTACACCACTATGAATTAATAGATGACCTCCGCTTAGTTTTTGCATTCCTTTACCTTTCATTTTTGTTTCTGTTATTCCTAAAATATCAAGTTTCGACTTTTCAAATTCGTTCGCCAGTTCAAATTCTTTCCCTTTTATACTTCGTATATTCCATGTACCTATCTTCATAGTCCTTGTTTGTTGCCTAGTCGTTACCTGTTCCATCCGTCCGTTCGTTGCTAGTTTTTTGATACACATCCTTCATTTGTAGTGCTCCTAGCGTTTTGCTCAACTACTGTTTCGGAGTGTTTGTTCCAGGAATACTCCTTGCCATTAATCCTTAATTTGTTATACATGATTTTAACGTTATTTCCTTTCGCTTTTTCTTCTTTAGCTAACAGTCTAATTTTTGCTTGGGTTTTCCTCTCTTCATTCGTCATGTCGTTCTCAATGAAAATATTTTTCCCTTTAAGCTTGTATTTGTTCTTCATAATTTCCATTTTACCATTCCAATCCGGTATTTCTGCAATGACTATAGACTTTCCGTACTTTGTCTTAATTAGTTGAGCCGAAGTAGTCTGAACATCAATATTTAATTCATTTTTAATTAGTTTATCCACTGTTTCTCTTGGATTGTTTTCTTTTGGATCTATTCCCTTAATTACAATGTTCTTCAATCTTTGGTTTTTGTCTTGTAATTCCAGCCTTTTTTCAAGCATCACCATTTTTGCGCTTAACTCTTTTCTTTCCCTGTTCCATTTATCTTCCTTTTCTTACAACTCTCCCTGTAATTTTGTTATTAGTTCGTTATTTTTATTAATTTCGCTTTTGAGTTCTGTATGATTGGATCTTATTTCGTTTTTAATTTCCGAAGTCATATTATCAATCTTCCTCATGAGCTCGTCCATATCTTTTTCTTCTACCTGTTTTCCTGGTGATCGTATTGTCTTTTTGCTTCGTTTAAAAATTTTATCAAATTCCTCGTTGAGATGGTTTCTTCTTCTCTTGCTTAGTTCGCCTGTATGTGAAATTGAATTCATTCTGCTTCTCTCCCCTGTATTCATAAGTATATGTTACGCCACTGGTTTCTTCGTGCGCGAAGGGCACATGCGCAGCTGGTGAACACTCGCGACGGCCTTCCTTGAGTAAACTGTTTTGACAATTTAACCTTACTTTTGCACGTTTTTCTAAATACTACACTGCTTCTAAAAAGATATTTCCCTCGAAAACTAATAACAAAAATCTTCGTCAGGTTTAGCTTTACACTCTGGTACACTTTGCACTGATATTAACACAATAAGTCCCAGTTAAATTGGGCTTCTTATTGGAGCTATCACAGCACAACCGCACAACACAACTTCACTCATTTTTTTTTTTTTTTTTTTTTTTTCTTTTTTTTTTTTTTTTTTTTTTTTTTTTGAGTTTAAACTCAAACTTAATTTCAGTTATTGAGATGAAAAATGTCAAAGTTGCTGTTCAGTGACATGTTATAACATAGCGGTAAATGCACGCGACGTGTTCCATATTGATTTATACGTCATTATCTCAACTATCTGAAATGACCGCATCACAAAAAATTTCCAAAATATCTACTTAGATCTTATAAACATGTGTACCAAATTTCAAGAGAGTCTTGTTCATAGTTTCAGAGATCATTGAATTATTATTCAAGAAAATTGTACAAAAGTTTCTAAAATTTAACAAATTATCATACGCTTGGCAACGTAGCCGCATGAGATGGAATGGAAAGAGTGTGTGCGATTGGAATTTTTTATTACTCTTCCAACTGGATGGTACACTGATTCAGTAACTCATTTATTCTTTCATCGATATTCTTTTTTTGATGTAGATTCATCATCAATAAATTTGTTCGGTTGAGAAATGCAGTACCATTACACCATTACTAAACGTCAAATGTCAAAGATATTTCTAAAAGTCTACAGCATTGCGTCCTAGACACATCATATTGTAGCTTTATTGAAATATGAAAAAAAAAAATATTTCAACCGATGGAAGTTCTCTAAAAGAATAGAATAAGAAACCAAATTATTCAAAATCATGTATTTTCAACCGAAAGCAAACATTCCCATTAGTTTCAATCATTGAAATTTTGTTTATTCGAAGTTGGCAATGAATGATTCATCCTATGTATCTAGCAAAGAGCGGGGTTCCAACTACAGCTTGACTTCACTTCTCTTCTTAACAGCCTTCAACGCAGTGGAACAGAAAATGTGATGAATATCGATCTATAAAATAAGTCATGTTCCGTAGATTAGTTTACTTTTGATGTTATGCGAAGACTTTTTTTCGAGAATAGGAATTGATAGTAGAATCAGAGTATGATGAGAAAAAAAACAATGTGTTTGAGATATATGTATTGTAAATCTGTCATTTTTTCAAGTTATGTTTATGTTATTAATTTTGTAAAATAAAGAACCTGTGAGGTGATTTTGTGCACGGATAGTGTTTTAATTACCTCAAATCGAACATTTGGCGACCGTGACAGGACTTTACGCGGAAAAAAGAAAATGCCTTCAAGCCGGGAGAGTGCGCGAAAAGAGAATCGGTGAATGTACGCTCGGTCTACGTAGGTTTTCGCGGTTTTCGCGTTGCGTGGAGTAAAAGGACAGTTTTTTGGTGATTAAAGTGTTATTTGCGCGGCTGCGTTTTCCCGCGGAACAAGCTTTTTTGCATTTATCGTGATGGAAAACTTGAAAAAACGGCGTTCCGTTCTCCGTAGAGCGTTCAAACGGGCTTCAAATCAGCTAGGAGCTCTATTTAGTGAGGAAGGTAGTAATGCAGAAGAGATTAAAGCCAAATATGAAATGCTGCTGGAGAAAGAAGAGGCTTTAGAGGTAGCTGATGAAGATATTTTCACCAAGATGGTAGAGCTGAATGCAACAGAAGACGAGCTGACAAAAGAACTGGAAGAATGTGATGAGTATACCGAAAAATTCAAGAAATTAAAAGTTTCATACAAATCACATAATCAGGCAACAACAACAACCGTGAGTAATAGAAATAGTAGTTTCATGACTAATACACGTAAGTACAATTTACCTCAAATTGAATTTAAAAAATTTGGCGGTGATCTCAAAGAATGGCTGCCGTTTTGGAGCCAATTTAGGAAAATACACGAGGATGCTGACATTTTATCAGAAGACAAATTTCAATATTTATTGCTGGCAATTGCTCCCAACACAAGGGCACGAGAACTGATAGAGAGTTATCCGCCAACAGGTGCTAATTATGAAGAAGCTATCGAAAGTCTGAAAGCAAGGTTCGGTAGAGATGATTTACTTGTGGAATAGTTAATAATGCAATTACAAATCAGAGCAAATGCAGTCTAATTAGTCTATATGATAAAATAGAAACGCAGTTGCGTGCTTTGGAGACTTTGGGTATAACCTCTGATACATATGCGGCAATGTTGTATCCACTGGTTGAATCCTGCTTGCCCGAGGATTTGATACGAGCTTGGCAAAGATGCAGCGATTTTCCGAGGGGTGAAAATGCATCCTTAAAAGATCGACTGACAAAATTAATCTCGTTCATGAAATCCGAGGTCGAAGGTATCGCAATGGCACTAGATGGTTTTGGATTAGGAGTTAGCGAAAGGTCCAAGAAGACTAAAGCAAAATCAGTGGAAAATAGTTTTCCAACAGCTTCAGGATTATTGAATTATGAATCAAACAGGTGTCTTTTCTGCGATGGAAATCATTGCCCAGAAAAATGTTTCAAAGCTCAAAACATGACACTTGAGCAAAAAAGGAAAATCCTCACAGACAAAAGAGCTTGTTTTCGGTGCGCGAAGACTGGCCACCTGGGAAGAAAATGTCGCGAACGTATGAGATGCGTGTTGTGTGGCAAACAGCATATCGTGATACTTTGCCCGGACTTGTCGAACAAGAATAGTACGGGAAAACCTGCTCGTGCGGAGTCAAAATCGGGATCCGTGGAAAAAACGCGAAGAATGCTAAGACGGAAGCCGTTTTAGCCAATTATACGGGAACTCCGGTATTTTTACAAACGCTGCGGATAAAAATGCGAAACGATAATGAGGAACGTGCAGTGCGCGCTATCTTAGATAGTGGATCGCAACGCTCGTATATCCTCAGAGACACTGCGCAAAAGATGAACTATTGTGTCAAACGAACCGAGAAAGTAATACACGCGTTATTCGGTGGAACACAAACTACGGAACAGATACATCGCTGTTACGATGTAAGGTTGGCAAGCTTAGATAATAGTTTTTTTTGTAGGTTCGAGGTTTTGGACCAACCAATGATTTGTGATAGTATATCACCTGTTTATCCTGGAAGTTGGACGTCTGAATTACATCAAGAGAATATTACGTTGACCGATACTTGCGGCAATGAGCCAATAGAACTATTAATTAGTTCCGATGTTCTGGGCAAATTGTTCACTGGTAAAATCCAAATCCTATCTTGTGGCTTAGTAGCGACGCATACATTGCTAGGCTGGGTACTGACGGGGAAGGTGCCGAATAGTGAACCTACATCCAGTACTTCGATGACAGTAATATCCTTGCTGTACAAAGACTTGTCTATTGTAAATTTATGGGAGTTGGACGTGCTAGGAATCAGAGATCCTGGCGAAAAACAATCTAGGATTGATTTAGAAGAGGCTACCAAAAAGATGTTCAACGAAACCATAAGTGTGAACCAAGAGGGGTGTTATGAAGTATGTTTACCTTGGAAAGAAGGGCATCCACCGTTACCTTCCAATGAAAATCTGGCCAGAAAGAGATTGGAGTCGACCAAAAAGAAACTGGTGCATACAGGTTATCATGCGGAATACGAAGAAGTATTTCAAGAATGGTTAAAGGAAGATATAATTGAGGAAGTACCTGAAGAAGAGTCGCATTTGTCAGCCCACTATTTACCACATCGGGCAGTAATAAAAGAGGAGAGTTTGACGACAGAAATACGTCCTGTGTTCGACGCATCCGTGAAGGAGAAGGGGAAACCAGCTCTAAATGATTGCCTAGAAAAAGGACCGAACCTCATAGAACTAATACCATCATTACTACTGCAATTCAGAAAGGAAAAGATAGGAGTGATATCTGACATAAGAAAAGCATTCTTGCAGATTAGTCTGAATAGGAACGACAGGGATTTTTTGCGATTCTTATGGAGGTCACAAGATGGTACTAGCAAAATTTTTTGGCATAGGCGGGTTGTGTTTGGGGTGAACTCCAGTCCGTTTCTACTGGGAGCAACCATACAATTCCACTTGAACTTGCGCAAACGAAGATACATCGTATTCCAGACAAACAATTGATAAATTATTGAAAGGGTTCTATGTAGACAATTGCGTGACGAGTCTACCGAGCATGGAGTCATTATTTGCTTTTATCAAAGAAGCCACTGAAATCATGGCCGAAGGTAATTTCGATTTGAGAGGGTGGGAGTACAGCGGAAATCTGAGGAAGAGCTCGAATCCTGTACCAGTATTAGGAATAAACTGGAATACAAGTTTGGACGTACTCACCATCAATCAACAATCAGTTGAACTAGAAGAGAAGATAACAAAGCGGGTCATACTTTCTACAGCACAAAGGATCTTCGACCCAATAGGTTCTACCTGCCCAGCAACCATTACACCAAAACGTTTATTACAAAAGATGTGGGCGCAAAAAATCAGTTGGAATGAAGAAGTAGATGAAGATTCCAAGAATATTTTTCGAAAATGGGTAAATGAATTACCTCAACTGTTAAAAATAGAGATTCCAAGATGGATTGAGGCTGAGACTGATTCACATATCAGCTTACACACTTATTGTGATGCCAGTGGCGTAGCTTATGCTGCAGCGGTATTTCTGAGAATTGAAAAGCCAGATGAGGTGAAAGTTTACTTGCTTCAAGCTAAAAGCAGAGTTGCACCTATAAAAAAAAATAACAATTCCCAGATTGGAGCTTCTAGCAGCATGTATTGGAGCTAGATTATATGCAAGTGTGCAGGAAGTATTGAGTTCAGTGAAAGAGAGCCATTTTTGGACCGATTCCACAACCGCTCTTTCCTGGATAAAAAGAGAAGACGAATGGGCAACATTTGTATGGAATAGAGTTGATGAAATTAGAAAGTTAACTCCAGTAAATTCATGGAGACATGTACCTGGTTCATTGAACCCAGCGGATTTACTTTCCAGAGGGTGCTCGCCCAGACAGTTAGCGCAGTCGAAATGGTGGGAGGGCCCTTCTTGGCTCTATCAGCCGAAAGAAGAATGGCCTCAGGTAGAAACTCCTTGCAACGAGGTAGAAATAAATACTGAAAAAAGAAAGACAATATTATCTTCTATGCTCAGCGCGAATACAACATGTTTCTACAATTACTTTTCAAAGTATCAGCAGATAATACGAATGATAGCTTGGATCTATCGATTCAGCAATAATTGTAGAAATTCCAGCCACCCAGAAAAAGGAGAACTATCTGCAGAAGAAATTGTGAGGGCGGAGAAGACTCTCATCCGAATAGTTCAACAGAAGTCGTTTTTGGATAAGCAAGATAAACAGCTTGCAACTCTTCCAATTTTAAAGGATGAAGATAATCTTCTTCGTCTGAAAACTCAAGTCTTGAGTGTTTCAATTACCTCAAATCGAACAGGAATACAGAAAAGTTAATTTGAGTATTAAAATTAGAGAAAGAATGCAGAAGTGCCAAGATATTCAATAACATTCAATTTTGTACATATGTAATCAATTCAACAGAATAAGAAATTTAAATGCTGCTACATCTACCGGACAATTCTTCAAATGGACATATCTGTTGACTTCTGAGATTTCACGTATGCTGCAGGCTCAGAAATCTCACGTGGACATCACGTGACTTGTACATCATTGGATATATAATCAAACACAAAATTCCATCGTTCCACAGCTCATCGTTTTAGATTCATTCAAGAGACTCTTAAAATCTGTCAAATAAAATGTGCTTTGAGAATTATCCAAATCATTGATTCCTATTTATCTCACAAGTCCTTTGAATATAGTTGAAATCGATTTTGACAGGCAGTTTTTCCAGTAAATAGTGTCGCGGGTAGTATCAAAACCTTGTTCTGTCGGAACCTTGTCTCGTCTGGTCGCTGCCGCGACCATGATCTCTCAAGCAGTGGTTTGATGTACCAAGTCTAATTAGAGTATAAAGATCTAGATCGGAGCACCTTACTATCACTACATATTTGACGGAGAGGAAAAGTAGGACAAAAGTCTCTTAAGACTGCCCATATGGTGTGTACATCTTGTTATTATCATCAAGAGTATTATGATAAACAATACCAAAGTTATAAAAAAATTTGATAATTTCTTTCTGATCAAGGGCATGAGCTTACTACTAGATATATTTGAGATAATATGACAATTTCATCAGAATTCCATTAGACGGAGATAGATTTTGATAGTTTCATCACAATGACCCTAACTTCAAGATAATGCTATAAGAAAATAAAATGATTATTTCACAGCCAAGAATTAAAAAGTATTATGTAGAATTGGGAAAAATATATATTCTAGAGAAATTTCGAGTGAGCTGAATATCACACATAGGAGCTAGTGGGTCCCTTACGGTCTGTGAGAGACTCCATCATACTCTCGATAATAACCTCTTACATAGCGCTCATAAAGCATTTTTAATATAGAATATTCATAGTCGCGACTGATATTAAAAGCAAACTAGACTAATAAATAAAGAATATTTTCATGTCAAAATAACTCCTGTTGAGGGTCTCATCGTGATTCCAAGTTGCGAGACATCCTATTGCGTCATTACACGAGTCTAAAGCCTAGGATAAAGCGAACAAACCTTTGAAACCTCACATTCAAGCGATCCACTGTCCTCTTTATGCAAACATGAATCTGTACTGGCTTGTTCGTTGTCAGCGCCCGTATCAATATGATTGTCGCTAGTGTCGAACTAACCCCCATCTATTGTGTAACATTTCCTACTTGATGTAACGTTCTCTCCCAAAGGAAATGTAATTCCAAAAAGAAATATGGTGGAGAAGTCAAAAGATACTAGCGATATTTAAATAATCAATCAATGACGTTTCTCTCGTTACTAATTGATCATCAATGGTATAAATTCTCCATTTGATTCTATTGTTGTGCTTCTGATGGAATTCAAGGTGCAACTTACAAGACAAGCATGCATCGGCCTGACATTTTTGTAGATTCAAACACATAACTTATACGAGATGTTTCCGAATTTCTGGGGGAAAAACAATTCCAATACTAATTATGTAGAATCTTTGCCGTCGTTGCACCATATTATGAATTATTGCATCACTTGTTTCTCATAAGTACAGAAGAATATAATTTATGTTGAATTACGTGGAAAAAGATGTCGTGTTAAGCGAAGAGATTTTTTCCGGATAAAATTGAGTACGATTTATAACATTTATACATGTTCACACAATAGATGTCGTTAAAAGACAGTTAATTCCATTCACTTCTGTATTCAATATGAAATTGCAGCTGATAGAACTATAACCATATTGCAACGAACAGATTCCTTATAAAATAGACCTCAACTGCAATACGCCAGTAAAACGGAAAGCAAACGCAATCAGACTGATGCGACAAGGATGTGATGATATTCGACTCACTAGAAACTACCATAAGCTTCGAGAAACCATAGCCGGAAATAGCGGAAGGATGATTGTTGGTATATCGGATACGAAGCACGTGGGAGTAGAGATTAACAAATGAGCCAGTAGAAATTATTGGAAAGCACTATAAATGAGTAGATAACAGTGAAAATCATCAGCAGAGAATGTGATTGTGTGAATAATTGATAAGTGTGGTTCTAGTGTCTAATTTTAGCGTCAAAATAATAAGATATATTTATTAGTGACCATTTTGTTTATAATAGTGTAGCTTTGGGTGAAAATAATACAAGCCCACCAAAGAGATTGACTTCGTTATAATTGGTGTGAAAATTGGGGCATATTCTCAAGAGTATAGTAAAAAATAGAGGACATTTTTTATAAGAAAAAATCGGTTGTCTGTAAAGTCGGTTAACTGACGATAGTTTAACGTGACAACGTCATGAGAAAATACTGATGGAGTGGTTGCATTTTTAAAAAGAAAATTTCAATTTTATCGGTTTGATAGATATTTTGTATGGATATAGAGAAGGAGGTAAATGGAAATCAGGAATTGAATTGATCAAGTTACATTTATTTGTACGCATAAATACAATTATGTCAATTTTTTTTATTTTTTATTTTGTATCAACATTATTTCTTTCAGCAAGTAAACTGAATAAAAGTTGTTGTTCAATTAGTTACTCAATTATTAACGCAAATTCAATCGTAACTTGTTGTGAAAAAGTGATAATCTTGAATAATTTATTATAAGAATAAACTGTGAATAAATTATTGTTCATGAATCCTAAATTTAAAATTTTAAATCTAGAAACATCATTGAAATTTTTGTAACTCTAGCTTTTGAAAAGCCCGCCTCAATGTGTTTGATATGGGAGGAAATTGTTCCCTTTGACGGCTGGCTGATCCAACCTGTCATTTCAGACACGTTGTTATGATATGTGAAAGATTTAAAATTTATGTTCTAATTTTTTGAAATCATAGCTACGCTCGATAATTATTTCGATCGAATAGTGAAGCCATTGATTCCTTACTCATCGTGAAATAGTTCTGGGTAAGAGTGACTTATAGGTCACTCTGATATTTCGCACAATTTTAAAGAGATGGCGATACTGGCGTCTCTGCCGTAAAAACAAATTCTGTCAGTGGCACTAAAACAGTGTTCATGTGTTACAATGGTTGTAGGTTAGCTCGCTACGCTCGCGGCTTTAACAAACATCCCTGAATATCACCGCACTTGCGCTGCGCGCACCTGTGGGACTGAACTTGAGAGGAAACCACCTCGAAGGGTGAACCAAACTTCTCCATGTTGGACCGAAATAATGAAACTTTCACATATCATGTTTAAGGACTACTGCTCAGCTACCACTTACTCTGTACACATGTATTTCGAGCGCAAGCGCATTATCATAGTGACCTATCATTCACTTTATCCTAGTTCTGTTAACTTATTGTTATAGTTTTTTCAATTATAGCATAACCTTCAATCGCTGCACTAGCGGACCGATGCTATTTATTTTATTGATGAAAGCACGAATATTCGACAATATATCACTGAACATATATCTAATATTGAAAGAATCATTACCTTTATTGCCGCAATTAACTTTGCTATAAACAATTGACACCACATTCACTCTACACTGCACTTCATACTTCACGAAAACATGTAAATGTATTATTGTATAGCAGCTGTCCACGCGGACGCATCACTCACTCAAGTAGGAGAGAGACAGATGTCGAACGCTGCCGAACGCGTAGGCCGATTGTGCCTCTTTGTCGCTCGTTCCGCGCTCTTGCTTGCACTTCAAGCCTTCAATAGAACGCCTCAGAGCGAGGTAACGCCGCATGAATCATGTTTTTTCGTGCGTGCAGCCGACTCCATTAAATTATAAGACGTTGTCACGTCAAAAACAAATATATCCCAATTAAATGAATCTTTTCATTACTTCGTTGCACCTGAAATCGTGTTTCACGTCCGTCTCATATAAAATCTTTAACACAACTGTCGTCCCTTAACATATTACAGTAGTACATCATAATCTTATTAAATACTTATTTAATCTATTCTTATTGATAAATAATCATTGGCATTTGTGATGACGTAATGAAACGCCTCAGAGCGAGCGAGGTAACGCCGTATGAGTCATATTTTTTCGTGCGTGCAGCCAGCTCTATCGAATTATAAGACGTTATCACGTCAAAAAGTTATTCCTGGAGGATAGAAGAATTGATGTCGGCATGAATGTTTTGTAACGATACCTCGCTCATGGCAGAATTGTTGGCTCTGGCGTCGCTGTCGAAACTGCGGATGGTATACTCGGATGTCAATGTGGTCGGTGACGCAGTTTCTAGAGACGGACGGCTGTGTAGCTCGGAGGAAAGGGACAGGGTGCTCAATAGAATTATATTCAGGAGGTGAGTGTCACTACGAAATTCATTTGCACACAAAAAAAAATGGAGCTGGCTAGCATACACATTTATTACAGGAACTTGTATGAAGACAGATTGGCTTAAGGATCAGGACGACGATGCGGCGACTGCTCAAGACAATCGACATCCGCGGAATCATGAAGCGATTTCCCGAATGGTAGATCAACTTCAAAACTCATCCTATGCTTGTGGAACCAAACTGATTCCCAAGTAGTGACTTCACGTTGAGCTGTTTCAATGTTGTGAAGCCACCAAAGACCTCTGCAGCGGTGATTTGACAGTAAAACAATCCAACACTGTGGAATCCACAAAAACTTCTAAAGCGGTGTCTCTAAGTAACTTGATCCAACGTTCGCGGAGCGAACAGCAGTAAATAGAGCGGAATGAATCTTAGTTAGATTTTGCAAAAATATTATCAGTTCAAAAACAACAAGAATATTTCAAGTTCAGATTATAGCAAAAAAATGGCAAAAATGAACTGAATTCCTCTTAAGGATTTATACGAGAAAACAATCAGACTCACAATTAGCTTGTGTAAGACAATTTTACTTGACAAAATAAGCACAAAACTTCAAACGGATGTTAAACGGAAAATATTGGAATAGATTCGAAAGAAGATATTCAGGTCGGCTGCGAGGCCTCATTTATACTCAGAATTTATTGGAAATGTGATCAAACATCTGAAAAATTTTTACTCTTAAACTTTCTTAAAATAATCTTTTAATCTTGGACTATGTCTCGGTCTACACATTTACTTGTCAGAAATTCATGAAGATTCTTTCTGTTTCAAAAACGTTGTTATGCTTAATATCAGTATACCAATTCTTCCCCTGAAGAAGTGTCAAAACTGTACACGAAATATTGGAATTTGAATTAAATTACTATCACTACAAGTTTCAAAATTTATTGAAATTGTGCCCAATCACAACCGTTACACCGTTAAACTGCAATTTTTGCAATTTTTATCTTTCAACTAGTCGGTTGTTACTACCCTTCTATATATATATATATATATATATATATATATATATATATATATATATATATATATATATATATATATATATATATATATATATATATATATATATATATATATATATATATATATATATATATATATATATATATATATAGAAGAAGTAATCGTAACCGCAATTAAGTAGAAATTGAAGATTTATTGGGTATTTCGGTTAAGTTTTTTCGGGCAATGTAATAATTAGACTCTTTGAAGTTGTCTAGCTTTCGGTATATTTTATACCTTCATCAGGACAATTTCGTGAGGCTTCAAAAATCAGCCAGATTAATAAATATAACTATCAACAACATGAATACAATCAATTAATTCAAAAGAAGAAGAACCAGATTAAAAATCATAAAAATTAAAGTAAAAACTGTGAAAAAATAGTATAAATATGAACAGTCAAAAAATGATATCATTTTTTGACTGTTCATATTTATACTATTTTTTCACAGTTTTTACTTTAATTTTTATGATTTTTAATCTGGTTCTTCTTCTTTTGAATTAATTGATTGTATTCATGTTGTTGATAGTTATATTTATTAATCTGGCTGATTTTTGAAGCCTCACGAAATTGTCCTGATGAAGGTATAAAATATACCGAAAGCTAGACAACTTCAAAGAGTCTAATTATTACATTGCCCGAAAAAACTTAACCGAAATACCCAATAAATCTTCAATTTCTATATATATATATATATATATATATATATATATATATGTATATGTATATATATGTATACATATATATATATATATATATATATATATATATATATATATATATATATATATATATATATATATATATATATATATATATATATATATATATATATATATATATATATATATATATATATATATAGAATTGAGGCCGTAAATAGAAAGTGATTGGCTCTTTCAAGTTTTGTCATGCTTCCGGATTCAAATCAATCCCTTTTCAGGACACTACAATAAGTTCATGAATAACTTAGAAAAAAACTCCCATCAATTTTAATTTTGTGAATACTTATAGCAGGCAGAAGCAAAAAATCGTGAAGATAATCCTAAGGATTATTATTGTATTATTTCTTTTTGAGATATTTGTGTTCACATATAGATTACTGTAAGATTAGTTTTCTCATTTACATTCAAAACATAAATATTAATATCATGTTTTGTTACAAATTCCATTGTAAATAATTCATTTGCACAGATTACAATGTAACAATTTATTTTATAAACTCGGATAAACACAATTTCGCTCACAGTTACTTGTACTGCCTTTCCTAGCTCCCGCTCTCATATACTCAAGCCGACAATGGATCAACATTGAATTTTCTAACAGTTGTTGTCTGGTAACCACCAAACATCTAGTGACCATAGCCTGTAAATCATGTCCAACAATTGAACACCGACCTTGTCAGTATTAACTAGAATTACAGTTACAATGAACTCAAATAAATAATTATGTGAACTAATTATTACAGATATTTTATATTTGTGACGGTATTGATGATGGTTTCTGATGGCGGAACTTGCAGCAACAATAAAACTTTGATATCTCAACTTGTGCTCCAGGGCAGTCTTAATATTTCGAATATTTTGTATATGCTCTGCATTCTGATTAAGATAATAAATAGAAATTTGCAGTTAGCTTACTGTATATGTAAACAGATTGATGCCTAGTTGCACCGTTATCACTCAACTTTAAGAACGGAATAATTACCATAGGAGCAATTGTCTATACAATGGTGACCATAGATATTATTCTTCTTTTAAAATTAAGTGACGGCAGTGCAATTGGCCATGAGTCTTGAAAATCAAATATTCGAACAAATGCGGGTCAGATATATCTATAACTGATTGCTGATATCAGCCGACTTTTTGATGTTCAGCTATAATGAGTCAATAAAATACAAATAACTTTCCAATACATAAGCAACTTCTCATGTTGTAAAGTCCAGTCAATCTAGACAAGATTTTTAAAAAATTTGATGATAATTGCAGAGTTTTGAGACTACGGACGTTTTACATTTTACAATTTTGAGAGTCTTATAGAATCCCTTTTTTTCCTCAAGATTCGTTTCAGGAAGATTGAGCAAATTTTCAATTATGGTTGATTGGAAGTACAAATGTTCTTACTTATGATGTTTTGAATAATTTACAACCCCGTTTGTAACATGGGAATCGGTGTGCTTTTTTTCGCGTATTTACACACACTACAGAGTAAAGCAGAAATGCGGAGAATCAATAAAATTATTTTCCAACAATTTTGTACACTAAGCCTTATGAATTTTTCGAGAATAAATTAGGCTTCATTTATTAGAGCCTTCATTAGCCGACTTTACAATAAGATAATAGAATTACGGTGAAACATTTGTTGCATCTATTTCTATTCTACTATGGGATGAGTAAGGTACAAACCAATTTTATGCGATCCGTCAGTGTTGTCATTTTGAATTAAACGATAACTTCAACTGTTTGATCTTTCATAGAAGTACTTTATATAGAAAGTACAGTATCACTAAATCACGCCATTCTCACTTATTGTAATTGCATGCTAAAGGTTATCAAGCTACCTGAGAATAACAAACTAAAACTAGGTCATCAAGTTTTCAGATAGATACAACTCCAAACTCCTGTTATTCTTCATTGTGAGAAACACTTTTACTTGATATCGTTTATCAAATAAATCAGAATTTACTAATTGCACATGATCTGGAAGCACAGATAGAAGAAGATCTGAATTTGATGGAAGAAATATGGCTGGTGCCATAATGACTTGCCACGATATAGTGATGCGCGACAGGCATTGACATATTATGCTGCATCGTATCTTTCTGTTATCTTCTCTGTTAATAATAATCAACACTTTCTAACGTGGAGTTAGGAGTTGCAGTATCACAGTGTCTCATATAAAAAGTGTCGTGTGCCTTGTGGAAGAGTTTTGGTTTGGATGAGAAACTGTTGAAAATACGGGTCACAACGATAGGGCAGTGATGGTGTTTATTCTATAAACTATTGTTCTTATTGAAAAAAAATAATTCAAGTGATCGCCGTTTGAAGATAATAATAATAATAATAACTCTATTTATTTAGCACAAAAATGCTAGTATACAACATTCTTTCCATAGATACATTGAAAAAATATAAAATAAATAATATATTACTAATGCCCAATATTATAAAGGACAAATAAATTTACTTCCAAAGTAAATAAAATTTACTCTGTTAAATGACAGTCGATTTTTTGACAGCAATGCTTTTACTGTCATAAAGAGAATGATTCGATTAGAATTTGTTAAATAAAATGAATTTATTTTGGAAATAAACTTACTTCGTCCTTCATAATACTGGACATAAGTCACATAATTATTCTAAGAATTAATAACTATATTTTATAATGTAATAATCCTTAACTTTTCTTTTAGATTGCTTTAGATCATCTGTTACTTTGATTTCAATCGGAAGTCTATTATACAAGTCAAGGCCATTGTCGAACAGTGACATACTTGTATTACTTTTGTTAACTTTGTTAATCTGGAAATGATTAACATTACGGGTATGATAATTATGTACCTCGTGTCAATATTCCAGATTTTTATCCAAGTATTGAGGTGATTTTCCCAAAGAAATATTATGTATGAAATATAAGACATTGCATTCTATAAAATGAGGAATATTGAGCCAGTTTATTGTTTTGACCATCAGTGATATTGTGGTTAATTTGCTACATTTAAGAATAATTTTCATACCCCGGTTTTGCAATTTTTGTAGTATATCTAAATCTGTTTTATGACACATGAATAATATTGTTGAACAGTAAGTGAAATGCGGCAGTACAATCGTATTATAAACTAACAATACAGTCCAAGAGGAAAAATTTTTGGATATCCTTGACAAGTAATTTAGTTTTTTAGCAATTTTTTTACATAAATAATTGACATGCAACAAAAATTTGAGACTTCTGTCGATAATGATACTCAAGTATTTGATCTCGTCGACTATTTGAAGAACAGTATGACCAATTCTCACTTTCACATCGCTATTATTACATATTTGTATGTACTTGAAATTAGAGGAAGGATACATAGTTTTACATTACTCAATGTTTAATTTAAATTTGTTGACATTCATCCACTGATACACAGCCACTGAATCTTCATTCACTTTATTCATCACATCAACATAATTTTCTCCAGTAAGATATATTAATGTGTCATCAGCAAATAAATGTATGTTACAATGATTTAAACAGTTTGGCATATCATTGATGTATAGCAAGAACAGTATTGGACCCAAAACGCTGCCCTACGGTACACCAAGGGTATTTTCCAAAGCGCTTGAAGTACTGTACCCAATTCGTACTATTTGATATCTATTACTTAGATAATTCTCGAACCATTTCAATACTGTATCTTGCAAACCATATTCTCGCATTTTGAGAATCAGCAAAGACCTATCAATAGTTTCGAAGGCTCTCTTAAGGTCCAAGAAAACTGAGCATATTACATTCCCTTTATCTAGATTTAGCTTCCATTCATTAATTAAATGATGTAAGACAGATTCACATGAGTGATTAGATCTAAAACCCGACTAGACTGACACCAGTATATTATTTATTTCTAAATAATTTAGTAACTGATTGTAAACAACAATCTCTAACAATTTTTCACATGCGGGTAACATATTAATTGGCCTGAAATTTTCAAATTTATTGTGTTAGGTATTTTCGGGATTGGCCTGATTGTTGAAATCTTCAAAACGTCAGGAATTATGGCTTGTTCCAAAGACATGTTTATCCATTCTGAGAGTGAATAACCAATCAAATGGGAATATTATTTTAATAATTTCATGTTAAACTCATCTGTACTGCTCTTATTTGCTTTTGAATCGATTATTTCTTTTAGTTCGTTCAAATTAATTGATTTGAAATGACTGAATTTACTGCGGGTCTCCGGAACAAAATCCAGTGCAATTTCAGAAGAGTTTTCAATGCAATCAATAGATTATCTTATTTCTAATATGCTACTTACATAGTATTTATTAAAGATTTCAACAATCTCTGTTTCGTTAGAGAAGCTCAGTCTAATGGATGATTTATTCTCCTTGGTATTATTGCTAACAATTTTCTTCAAATTTTGCCACATTTGCTTGGAATCATATTCACATTCATCGTTCATATTATTGTAGTATTTTTCTTCTCCCTTCTTATAACTGTTGTTAAATTGTTCCTCTTTTGTTTGTAGTTTTGTCAATCTAAACTATTGTTAGTGAAACAAAACTTCTTGTAAGCTCTGTTTTCATCATTTATGGCTAATTGAATATTCATATTGAACCAAATAGTTTTATTATTATTGACTTAAAATTCAGTACTAGAATTTATGCAATTTCTAATGATTCTGTAGAAATTATTAAAATAATTATTGATATCGCTGATTTCGATATGCCAATCGGAAGCAATTAGTAGGTCGGATAAAACATCGGAATTAATTTTCTTGATCACAGATTGTTCATACGATTTAACTCTATTTGGATTTTGTATAACAATTTCAATTATTCGATGATCTGTTATTATGGGGGATGACAACACTTCACACTCTATACTGAAATCACTAGAAATGATATAGTCAACTAATGATCTTGAAACATCACTTACTCTAATATATTCTCGAGCTAATTGTTCATAACCATGAGCTTCAAGAAGATTGGGTAAATAGCAGCCATACTTGATTTTTCTAAAAGAAGTGTTCATCTTGGCTATGCACGACTATCTTTACTTTAGCAAGATCAGTACAATGTGAGTACCTAAATTTCTGTCAGCAATGCAAAAACAAGAGAGTTTGCGCTGTTCTTCAGAGTTTTCGAAACTTTGTGGCAATAATCCTGAGAACTATGGTGTTGCATAATATTCATGTAAGCAAGCACGGATCAATGGAACGGCGATATTCAGGCGAAAAGCCACTAAGATGCAAAAATCTGCCTGAAAAATCATACGCTCTATCAAGGAGTCTCACAGGTAGATTTTAAGAAACAAAATACCACCGTGAACTATGACTATTATTCTGCACGAATGTATGAACTTCAAAACATGATAAAAGAAAAATGCAGAGACAAGCTTTTCAAAGGACCTCTCCTGCTTTATGGTAACGCCCCTGTTCATATTGTGGGTGTTTCAAAGACTGAAGTTCGTGAGTGTGATTCTATTGAGGTTAATGATACTTTCCATAGTATAGACGTGGCCCTATCAGAATATCTTCTTCACTCAGATTTTAAGCTGGACTTGAGGGATTAAATATTGTAGACAAAAATCCTAATGAAGGAATGGAGATGACGATTTTATCGATGTCAAATATGTGTTGATATTGAAGGAGACAATATAGAAACATAATAACCGAGCAATCTTATTCCTCACAAATTCGCTGGTGAATCATGTGATTATGGGACCAGCTTGTAATATGTAGACAATGATCAATAGGTGAACAACACACGAATATGATAATCAAAATCAGAAATCTAATCTATCGAATCACTATTCTTCCAAAATCTCAGGTCCATCTTATTGTTCATACTAGAAAATGATTCTTCCATCTCAAAAAGTTTCTAAGACATCAGCTACAATTTCTTCCTCAGTTATTTCTGTTCAAGCAAGAAGTTTTTCCAAGATATTGAATAATTTGAACTGAAGCGTTAAGATTTTGGGAGTAATTACATCAAGTGAAATGGTACAAGCTCAGACTTCCCAATTAAATACGGTTTCATTCTTGAATGTCTGATTGTGTATATTTATAATCCTAAGAACTAGAGAATTCAATTATTATGTGACCAACTTGATTCAAAATTTTGGAATGATCTTTGTAATGGATGTATTCTATTGTATCAGAGAGAAAAATTGAGCCATCAGAGACTTTTACATTTCATTTAATCCTTAATGATGCGCATAGACTAGCAAGGAATAACTTTGATTGAATGAACAAGAATGGCGAACAACAGCTCTGAAGATGCCATTGTTGCTGTTTCGGGTAGTATTGACAAAGTTTCATCTAAGCTGGTTTGTTGGTCCGAATTCTGTTTTCCTATGAGACGTGCAGAAAAAAGATATTGGCTAGTCCACAAAGTTAAACGCAAATTTTTCTGTAATAATCGAAGTCCGATGGAAACTGAATCTTAGTACTCCAAATTTCTATCGTCATTATTATGTATATTAATAGTTGGATTCAAAATCGTATGTTTGGTGAACTTGTCAGTGAGTATTATTCTGTCTTTAGTTCCTACTGACAAGTACTAGATACCTACAATTTTGTGTACCATGAAACTCCAATTATTGGAAACTCATACTTCTCAATATCATCATATCCGGTATATCGATACGCTGTTTCACTGAATGCGTCAAAGAGAAAAATAAAGAATAAATGAACTACTCCCCACGAATTTTGACGTAAACCTGCGACTCTTTCACTGAGAAGATTATTTTCATGCCAGCATGGGGCTATAATATTAGCATTTTGGTAGGTAGGAATGTAGAAAAACCCAGAATACATTAGACCGAGATTCATACTCGATTACTTTTTCGTAGGACGATTGGAGGGACAAATTAATTGCAAATTCGATCGAGAAGAGCAACGGAAGATAGCGCAACACGCCTTCTTGCTCATCAGAATTTATACGATAAACGATTAGAATAATACTTTGATATAGGCCACCTTCTACCGACTACTGTAACTTTCTCTACCAGTATCTCAACACACATTAACGCTCATCACTGATACACTGACTCCCTAACGCTCTAAGAGCATTTTATGACCAAGGTGTAAAGCGTTGGTCCACTGTTCGACAGGTGAAAATTCAAAAATTGCGTGCGGGTGAAGTTTAAATTATCATATATTTTAGATACAGATTAGTCCAGCCAAAATGAATTGTATGTATGCCCAATAGGTTGAAAATCGACACTAATGTTGGGGATACCATTATGATGAAATCGTGGAGAGATCAAAGTTATTGGAGATCAAGTTTTTGAATTTCTAGATGGAATGATTAGTGTTATGATAGAAATAACTCAGACGAAAATTGTAGAAATCTCAATTTCCTACAAAAATGGCCTTCACACTTCATTTCCTCGGAGTAATCATTTCTAAAAAAAGCTATTCAAAAGTTATATTCTCCATGATGTGATCACGTTAACACGCCACCTATGAGGTAGTGTACTCGGCGCGTATTTTTCAACGTGATTTTCCTGGTAGGTCTGCTCCACGGTCTTTGCATTGGATTTGATTTCAATATCAGGTCTTCTTACTCAATTTCTTCTTGTTCTACTTCATCTTCATCTTCCTTAGTTGACGTGAATTGTTCAAACAGCGAAACATAAGTTGTTTCATCGTTGACATAAGGATCTTCTTCTGTTGGAGAATCAGGATTTAAACACGACTGGTCTTCACAGCTGGTGCATGTTGCTGAACAAGGTAAACCTAGTTTTTTTTTACAGTCGCTTCTCGAATAACACTATATTTTGCTGTTACAAAAACTGTATCAAGGAGCTTTTCTGGGTGCATGTAGGAGTAGAGTGTGGATTGATTCCAATATATTAATAATTCGCTTCCAACCCTATTCTTCTGGAACCATACTTGAACCTGGTAATATACTCGATAAAAGTGTTGATAAGCAGAAACCAAGAATGGAAGAAGACAAGCTGATTGAACACGTTTCTTTTCACGTGTATGTTTTGCAGAAGATACGTAACGTAACTTACTCATGCAATTAATAAGAAGTGAAATGAGCATTAATCACGCAGACTGATAGTTTTACTTATATTATACGTCCATTATGTACATAGGCAGCGTAGTCATGCATATTATTAAGAATATAAATTTAGAATGGGTTCTTCTCAGAAACGGTGAATCTTGAGAAAAAGAAGTGTCACGTCCATTTTTACAGAGAATGGGAGAGTCCACAATTTTTTTTGAACTATTTGTATCATATTACTGACTGTTTCGTCAAGAATTCAAAAAGACCCATTTTCATAATATCTGCATTGAAACAACGCGTTTCTACGCCTGTTTTGTCAGCCGAAACAAGACAATTGCAGACAAATGCGAGTGTAGCCGGGCAGGAACAGGCTTGTTTCTGCCCGAGGGGAGAAACAAGCTTGTTTCTGCCCGAGGGGAGAAACAAGCTTGTTTCTGCCCGCTGAATTGAATTTTTACATCGTTTTATCCCTGGCAGAGTCGCATTTGTTCATTGTCAATCTCTAAATAAAATCATATGACCTTAGTTAATTTGACAGTTGTTGTATTCGGAACTGTACATTAGATTGGAAGAAGATTTCAAGAAAAAAAGTATTAATACGACAATTTTAAGTACACCACAACATCTTATTGATGAAGCAAAAGCAGCTACTCTCGACTTGTTACCTGCAAAATCAAAGGAAAAATATTTACTTTGTCATGACAAATTTGTAATGTGGAAAGTTTCAATGCAGGTATTATGAAAAATACAGTGTGTGGCACGAGACAAAACACGATTTCAGCCGAGGGTGATGCCGGCCCTCGCTTCGCTCGGGCAAGCAACGCTTACCCTCAGCTGAAATCGTCTTGTTTCATCCCTAGCCACACAATATACTATTCTGCGAAATTTGACCCAGCATGGAATTTTTTGCACACTCGGCATCAATGGGTACCTTTCACAACTTCAAAATGATGGTATCCCAAACATGCATGTCAATGATTGGCTTTTCGGGAATCTATGTCAAGGTATTCGTATCTTTAGATCTAACTTGACTGGACTATAACTATTTCATCAATATTACTCACCTAAAGCATCATCCTTTACATTTGAGGTATTTCATGTTAGCTCCCATGTGCTGAATAATCTTCTATTTTCAACGAGCGTCTTAGGCGACTTGCGTAGCTCTAGTTTCTAATATAGAAGACTTGAAGATATCATTTTGTCTGCTTCATTCTAAGTTGCAAATTATCTGCCCGAAAAATAGTCACATCTGAGTTGGATTCAATGGAGAGAGTCCTTACTTTCTGGTTTTCTACCACTTGTTGAGTTCTGATTCCCAGATATCCAATTTTGGAATAGATCAAAGAGCTTAATATCATCACAAATCTTACATTCATAACTGTATAATACAGTAACTTGATGATATTACTTCGAACTAGTTCTACAGTGGTCAGATATAATTTTAATATTGCTTAAAAGTTCAATTCAAACTTAGTTGAATATGAAATATAAAATGAAGAATGAGGATAAATTATTGTTTGGAGTCCATTCTACTTTAACTAAGGAGCTTCGAAAAAACAAAAAGCTACTAGAATCATGTGTTTGGATATAGCTTCTAACATTTCCCATTCCTTTTTTTTGTATTGATGCTTTTATGAAAAATACAGAAAAACTGGCAGCTCTAGTACTGTCTCTATTCTCCTGACCTTTCAAAAGATTGGAATGCTATTAAAATGCCATCTTGTATGATATTGAGCGTTATTTGCAAAGTTGATATGACCGAAATGAAGAGCGCTTCATGTCACAGCAAATTGGGATAATGCTCGCAGTTGTTATGTCACATTATTCTCAAGTACAAACAGATAATCAATATATTTAAACTTTTTCGATATTCATGCACATTTCTCGGATTACTGAACATTACATGCATGCATGTATGTGAATATATTTATTATAAGCTCACAATTGTTATTTTGACTCCTACCACAATTTGGCGATATAATCTTGGATATCAAGTAAACAATAAATATTGTGGTCAAAAATAAAATATGATTTCAAAAGCATTCACTACGTGAGATAGATTATATTAGTTCAATAAATTGTATGAATTGGCATAGCATTTTGTTTAATTCAGCGACATAAATTTCAAAACTACTTATCTGGATATCTATTCCAATTCAACTCACCAACTTGATAACTCAACAAGGACCTAATAATTCTGTATGAACTAGTAAGTTATTAAGACTTTGTTGAGTTCATCAAGTTGATAAGTTGAATTAGGATAGATACCCAGAGCAATAATCTTAGTCCTCAAATGTTATGCATAATGCATTTCTGGGACACAATGAGTTATTCAAATTCACAAATCTTGTGTTTCACATTTGATTATAGTCATGACTATAAGCAATCGGAATTAATACATTATTTGATTCATACAATAAATGCAGTGAGAATGGAGAGAATTGAATATCAATTTATGAGAAGACTCAGGCGTAGAAACGAACGGTTCTCATCATCTTCTCAGTTTCAAATTTATATCTTCTTATGCCAATAGAATTTGTCAGATGTGTCCTCAATTCAGATGATAAGTTATCAAAACCTCACTATTCGTATTATTTTCTGTAATGGATAGTGAAAATTACCAACAACTAATTCCTGAAGTTGATAGATTTTTCAAGAATTAACTGGACCATTATTAACAAAACTTCATACCTAGTAATTGAATGTTCAAAGTCAAATTGATATGAGTCATCTTTCTGAATAGGTATTAGCGTTTCAAAATTCCACTAGAATAATTTTCCTCGAGAAATCTATCAGCCATATTTCAATATAATATTTTCTAGTTTTCTCATATTAAAATCACAGGTTTCACCTATTCATGAGCTAACGTTTGAATGCCAAGCCGGAACAAGCCAACAGATGAGTCTTGCATGTCTAAACTTGCAGAAACACCACAACAAAATTGCGGTAAACTCAACATTTTGATAGTGTAAATATTGGGAGTTACACTCATTGTGATAAATTACGTATACAATTCTGATGTTATATGTTGTTCGATTTTCAACAACAGATATTGCACTACAACTTCATATGTTCATGAATTACTCATCAACATATTCTAGTACCGTAAATCACAGCATATTTATCGCAAAAATTAGGTGTTGGTAACAATTTATTCCATAAGATATACCAAGAGTTTTCGGAACTACTGCATTAAATATGTTATAGGTAATGTAACAATAACAATACAATATCGTTAGAGGTCAAAACGTCTATAAATTCCTAACCGTGTTTCATTGATTCTACTCATTCTATATCAACCATGTGGAAGATGGAATATTGAATTTGCAGTAGCCCCAATAACATACATAATATGAGTCTCAATCACACCTCTTAGTACTTCGTTGATTATTATTTCTTGACCTTCCTCTTAGAGATGGAAGCATTGATTTTCCGTCGGAATATCTATTGTCTTGAATCTCAATATATAAGAACTTGCAAAAAAAAAACACAGACCTAGTTTTCCTATCAAATTGTGTCAACCAATGTCAGACCCGTAATAAGCAGCATTGAAAAAATGAACATACATTTTCTCCAATAAATGATAATAAAAATAATAATTCTTTATTCGCCAACAGATCAGATATACTGATGTCTAGAATGTCAGAAAATACATGAAACATTTGAGTATGCAAAAGGAATACAAATACAAATACGCACATTATAGTCACAATTTGTCACATAAATACTCTTCGACACTATAGTATGATTTTCCAGCAAAAAAATTCTTCAACTTAACTTTGAATAGTTTTAAAGACATCAAAATCTTCAAATATATTGGAAGTTTCTTATGAAGTTTGACACCAATAATATTTGGATTTTTAGACATTATCTCTAATTCACAATTAGGTTTAACTACATTATCTTCATGTCGAGTATTAGAATTATGGATTTGATAATGCTTTGGAAAGTTATATAGAGTAGAGTGCACGTCTAAAATAACTGTGCAGAGGTACAAACATACCAGTGTTAAAAATTTTTTCGCGTTGGAATATTTTGCTGCAGGAAACTTAGATTGAATAAATTACGATTTAAAGACACGGATTGCTGTTGTATCACATCCCAAGAATAAAATACTATATGTAATGATTGAATTGAGTTTAGCATAGAAGAATGTAGGCTGTTTTCATATTTGATATCTGTACTTATCTTTTAATTGCAAAACGTAATGAAGCCAGCTTACTACAAATACTATGTACTCCACTGTCCTAATTCAAATTTTTGGTTATATTCATGCCAAGTATCCTAGTAGTATCAAGATGAGGTAGTAAAATATTGCTGCAATGCATAAGCATACTTCCATTTAGTCTAGCAGTTTTGAAATTGACAACAGCTAAATTGTTGATATTCAGTCTCAGATGTAAAGAAGAAAACCATCCATATAAATCACTCACTAAATAAGATAGCACACCTGCGTGCTTTTTGGAATTCTCCAGAAGTACTAATACAGCAATATCATCAGCAAATGCAATAAACTTATGTTGACTCATAGCATGTTCGATGTGATTAATATACAGGATAAATAGAATTGGTCCAAGTATACTGCCTTGGGGCACTCCGCATGAGGCTGTTCTAAGTTCAGATTTCTTATTATTGCAGACAACCAATTGTTGTCTGTTTCGCAGATAGGATGGGAGCCAATTTTCAAAAAATTTTGGAACTTGTAATAAGACATAACTCAAATCAGCTTGTTATGATCAACGCATTCAAAAACTTTCGATAAGTTTAGAAAGACCCAAAATCGGCTTTTTTTTGTTCAAACATTCATACACATTACCAATAAGGTTTACTAGAGCTGTAATTGTACTACATATGTTACGAAAACCAAATGGTTCGCATAATCATGTTTGACTATCTTGTAAAAATGATAAAATTCAAAAAGAAATAACTTCTCCAAAAACTTTATGAAGAACCAATACCAAACTTATTGGTCTATAGTTTGAGACACTGCTCTTGACACCTTTCTCATACGAAGGAATGACTTCAATATTTTTCGATGCTTCAGGCAAGATTCCTTAAATCATTGAGCAATTTATACAATGTGTTAGTGGTGTAATAAAGTATTCATGGCTTCCTTAAGAAAGTTTACTTGGAATTTCATCCTGTAGAAGATGAGCTATTTAACGACATTATAGCTGAAATCACTTCGGTTACAGTAGTTGGTCGCAAGAAGATATATTTGCTATTGATTGAATTACATGGTCTCGATATAGTTCTGTTTTTAATACTGTTACAAATATTGTTACTCAATATCTGAGGTTGATTCATGAAATAATCATTGAATATATTGGCTGTGTCAGTAGAACAGCGAACAACAATGTCATTATTTATTAATTCCTTGATATCTTTTCTCTTGCTGCTGTTTTGAGTCACATTGCTATTCATGAATTTCCATAATTGCTTATCATTATTCATAGATTTTTGAGTTTCACCTAAGTTGAACTGTTTTTCAGCCTCCTTGATTGATTTCCTGTATTTATTTTTACACTCATTATAGAATTGTTTGGAAACTCTACTAGCCTTAAATGGTAAGTAAATATCTTTGTTATATTGGCAATCTCTCTCTATGTTATTTGTAACCCAATCATTCTGCTTATTGATCAGTCTAGATTAGGGAAAACACATTTCAAAATGATATAGGAAAGTATTCATGAAGTTGTCAAACATAATGTTCATCTCATTGCATGAATAGATATCATTCCATGATTCTTTTGACAAAAAATAGAAAAAACTCAATACTGGAATCTATAAGGAATAAAAGCACTTCTATTCCTCCATATCATTTGAAGTTGATACTCTCAAGCCTAGGAATCTGCAGGAAAAAAATCTATCAAGCCGCTATGGAATTAGTACAAAGATTATTAATCTCTTGACCCCAAGTGACTAGTACTTGTATGAAACATATCAATAAAAGTGGAGAAAGTCTTTGATATTACTAAATAATTCTTAAATATTCATATCCTCCGGAAAATACAGCCAATCCTCAGTTACATTATCCATATATCATTCTATATCTCCCTCTACTTTTTTTCAGTAACACGAGTGAATTCAACCGCACTTTGACTATATACCAATGTTATGTGGCAAGAACCTGTCGACAGCAGACGTAAATAAGCTCATCGTGCTTTCAAAGTACCTCGTTAGCTGTTTCCTGCTGAGTCGGCCGTCTGCACAGCGCTCCACTCCACCCCATATACGGTGCTTACACTTCAAATGACCCCTTGAGTTCAAATAGCACGTTGATGATGCCACACCACATTCACACACACCACCACCACATGAACATATAGCCTTACTTATGCAAAAGCACGTGACTTAATCTGAGATGGAGAAGTCCAGCGGAAAATGGAATCTGATGTACTATATTAATATCCCTCAAGCTATTTATCTGAAACAAGGGACTGAAAATATATCCAGGAGACATTCTTTGCAAATTTATTATTATTGTTGATATTAACCAGTGTCGAGTCTCTGTATTAGCATGCTGATTTTTGCACCGCCTAGTTAAGTATCAATTCAAAGCTCTCGAGGAGATAGGCTTAGTAGGAATGTAGAGTGAATAAATCAGTTGCATTCACGGTATTATATTCAGATTACGTTTGCAGCAATCGAATATTGAAACTGTATATTCCAATGAATTGAAGACTCTGAAAATCTACAAAGGAACTCTTTATCTTTTAGAATATCTATTTTATGAAAGGGCTAGAATATAACCGCCATCTGTTTCTTTAACAATAACAGATTCACTTTGAAATGTGCAATCAATTGATGTAACACCCAACTTATGACACAACAATGAAACTGGCCACAAAATTGATGGCCGGGGAAGTACCATGTGCGTCACAACAGATTTTCTCCTAGCTCCGACGTTAAAAACATATTTCTCCTTGAAATATGTTGTGGATGTGGAATAGAAACTGGTATTCCCACTACGGAAATTTCCATGGAATATCAGTCGTTCAAGTCGTTTAAGAGTGAATTCTAATGATTTTATATTATTAATTTCTCTATTGGCCGATGGAAAGCTCAGGGCCGATTCCACTAATTTCAGATGAACTTATTGCAAGGATGAATTATCCAGAAACCATTTCTGATACAACTCTCCCCATTGCTAGCAACTCAAATTAACCTCTGGATGAACTGTTAAAGTTGGCGAAACTGATCCTTGAAGTAGCTAAAATTAATAGCCTTCTGAATTGAATGAGAATCAGAGCGTAATGAGACTATATATAAGAGAAATAATTCTATTCGAATTGATTTATTGTTGAAAGTATGCAGAATTATATAATGTGATATCTGCAAGTTCCGAAATTTTGGGACCGCTGATAGAAAAAGGTCTCAAATGTAAGTGTGAATAATTAGATCTTCTGCACTGGGATCCATAGTCCATTCTAATTGAAAACCGTTCATGGGTTCTATGAGACTACGATTGAGGACTTCTGATTGGTCAAAGTGCAAACACGATCCACTCATTATAAATACTAGATTTGGAATAAGCTCACTGGAAATGAGTTCGAGGAATAAAAGCAACAAATAAATTCACATACTACCCAAATTAGTACAAATTTCAATATTCATTATTATTGATGGGAGACTGAAGAATAATGTAACTGAGAGATATAGTTAATTGCGATTTCTGTGCTCATGTGAAATTAATTCGCATCTTGGCTAATCAGAAGGCCTGAATCGTTGTCTTATGAGAGCCTTGGAGAAGTTGTTAACTGAAATGGACTAGTACCGGCAGCATAGGACACAAAGCATTTATAGGAATAACATTGCTCATCTTCAAACACAGTAGATGAAGTTGGAAATTAAATATAAATACATATAAACTGTTAAATTTTATTTTTGTTATGGATAGGAGCATACAATTGAACATGTAGATAGTAAAATCCAATATCAGGTCCTGTTTCTCAAACTAGTGGTTAATATTTTAGTTAGTTATTCATGACTGATATTTACTATACTAAACTTATTCTCATGTTCTTGTTAGCTCAATATGAAAAATTTAATTGAAATTTTGAAACAATGGCTATAGAATTAGTGATTTTGAGTGAGCGATCAAGGACTTGCCTGTATCGATCTTCTTCTTTCATATTTTGTTTTATTGTATTGATTTTTGATGATCAAAGATGAAGAATATCAAATCGTTATAGTTAAGCTTCTGTAGTGCTGTAGCTCAAAAGATTGATTCGAAAGTTGTTCCGCCAGACGTACAACTGATTATATGTTGTGTGCTCAGCTTACAATAACAATTTCAGTGGGTGTTGCAATACGGATTAGTTTACAGAATCATTTCCAGAACTCAAGTCGATATGTTAGCTTGTGTGAAGATGTGTATTGGTAATTAAAATTATCCCACTGCTACCATACAAAGCAAGTGTAAGATATCTATAAGCGCGCTGAAATTTGGAAAATTCATATCAGAAACAGTGCCAATGCTGCGTCTCATGGATCTCCAAAGTACGAACTGAAATTCAGTCCAATAGTTCAGTCGATGCTTTCTCAATGCAATCACTTGTGTTCGTTTGAATCAATAATTCAATCTCTTTCAATTGAAGGTAAAGCTCCTTATTTTATTGAAGACAGTTTCCATTCTTCTGAAATTATCTTGAATTCTCAATTATCTAACTATTTCATGTGAGCTGTTTACTAGTATATCATAAGAATTGGTTACACTGATAATTATTGTGAATTAGGAAACCATAGATCGCACAGATATCTCAAAAGAGATCTTTGTTGATCTGGTAACTTCATTTTTTATCTACAATGGACAATATTATCGACAAACTTCTAATCGTTCTATGAGCAATACTTTGGGCTCATTCATCTGCAGAATTTCCTAGGTTTGGATTCTTGATTCATGCATCCTGAAGCCATTATTGTTTATTTTTAAATATGTCGACGATCTGATATAGGCCAATTTAGCAGATAAGGTTGATGAAACTTTCTACATATCAAACAGCATTAACAAAAACATCAATCCAACTGTCAGGAAAAAAGTTAAAAATAGCGTACTAAGTCCAGTCAACACAAGGTTCAACCTCAAAAATAATTCGAAAGTCTCCAAACTTTGCGAACCTTTTGGGAAGTACCTAGGGATGGATATAACAAAAGTTCATTTGAATATTGGGCGAGATCTAGCAGCAATCAATGAAAACAGGACGCTGCTTGGCTTCTCGTCAATATCTCGAGAATCATTAGTAGAAGATGAAAGTTGATAGTATAATATAATTGAAACTCACTAGATCTAAGACAAAAATGATCTCATACATTTTTTGTATTTTCTTGATGGTTACCGAGCTAACAGCGCTTGAAGATAGCGTTTTCTTGGGAAAATACTCTAGCGCGGTACAATATAATACTAGCTAAAAGTAACTCACTGATTTTCTACAAGCAAACTACCGTGACATCAGAAGGTGAACCAGGAATTTTGTGGCACAACAAACAGTTTTCATACCTCAATTATGTCTACACGTTATACGTCTACTATGCGAAACACCAGGCACTGACCGAATAGAAATTGTAAGAACGCACAGAGAAATAATAGAGAAACGTATGGTTGCACATAAAACCAGTGTTGCCAACCTTTAAAAATTCTCATGAATGCCAAAATCCTTCACAACCAAAGAAGAAAATGTTCTCGAGCAACTCCTACTTGCTACGAAAGAACGGAGTACCAAAACGAAAATGGAGTGTTCTTCCAAATAGGCCTGATGAATACATTGGTAAACCATTACCAAATATTATTAGATACGTTATATCATACCGTGCTAGCGTAGTTCTTTGAAAGACGCTATCTTTCAGCGTCCCTAACTTGAAGACCATCAGGAATACAAGGGAAATTCATATGATAATTTTGGTTTCAAATTTGATGAGCTTCAATTATGTAAATAATAAACTTTCCCCTCAGACCTACAGTTTTCAAGATAGTAACAAGCAACTGAAAGAAATGTCCTGTTCACGTTGATTGCTGCTAGAGTTCGCCTCTCATTGATGAGGAATTTTGCTATAATTATCTCCAGGTACTCATATATCAATGTGCAAGGTTTTAAAATTTTCAGATCTCTCAGGAGGTTGAGTCACTTTATAAGTTTTCTGTCTGAACTAATTACTTCGTTATACCGAAGTCATCCGAATATGATTCCTTAGTGGTATTAGAAACCTTCATCGTCTAAGAAATACATGGAGCATTATTATTCCAATCATACACATCAAACCAAAATCAATCTGGTGTTAGGTTTAAAAAATGGGATGAAGTATATTTGTCGTTCTTCTCCTACATTATCAGCTTCGCAGCATTCGGAAGGTATATTGATAGAGGTCCGTCGATTTGGCCCGCCCAAATTAGGATATTCGTGCCAAAAGCTAGCTCCCGATTCCTTTCAGTTTGCTCTAACTAGCTCTACTAACCATATAACTAGCACCTTATTAACACCAGAAATATTGAGGGGCTCATCCAGGGAAGGCCAAGTCGACGCCATTCCTTCGAAGTCAAATATTTCAAATGGAAAGTATACTCCAAGTACTCCTAATCTATCTCCAGCTAGCTCTATAGTAATTGAAATAAGCACAACCATCCTTATTATTTCATGGAATTTTTGAGAATGAAGTCCTAGCCTTCCCCATCAAATCAAGATATTTATGTCAAAAGCTGGCTCCTGACTACCTGTAGTTTGCTATTGCTAGCTTCACCAACCATATAACTAGCACATAATTATTACCACAAATATCAAAGATTACATTCGGGGGTGGTCAAATCGACACCAGCCTCCCAAAGTCTAATATTTCATATTAAAAGAATGCCACAAGTACACCTAATCTAGCTCTAGCCAGCTCTATAAGAATTAAGGCTAGCACCACCACCTTTATTATTTTTTTAGGGAATTTTTGAAAATGTAATGCTATCCCTCCCAAATTACGGTATTCATGTCAAAAGCTAGCTCCTGACTATCTGTAGTTTGCTGTTGCTGGCTCCACTAACTATGTAACTAGCACCTCATCAATACCAGAAGTATTGAGGACTACATTTGGGAGGGACCAAATCGACACCAGCCCGCCAAAGTTTGATATTTCGTATGGAAAGCATGCTAGATCGAACAAAATCCAAGCAAGTACCATCATCCATTTTATTCTGAGGAATTTGGAAAAATGTGATCTTAGCCCCTGAAAATCAAGATATTCCTGTCAAAAGCTTCCTCCTGACTACTTGCAGTTTGCTGATGCTAGCTCCACTCACCATATAACTAGCACTTAATTATTATCGGAAATATTGAGGGTTTCATCCGGAAGAGACAAGTCGACACTAGCCCCCAAGTAAAATATGTAACATGAAAAGCTTGCTCCAAATATTTCTCGCCTGGCTTTACCTAACTAAAATTAGAACTAGCACCACTGCAGTAAAGAAAGAAACTCTAGACCTCCAAAATGAAAATATTTGGGTCAAAATTCGACTCTTGCTTTCCTGTTTACTCATACACTTGTTAATATACATTGCTTATTATTGTAGAGTTATAATGAAGGTGTATATTATAACAATTAGACAAATTAGTTCATAAATAATTTGATATTGTGCAGAAAAAATATTAAAAAAATCACATGTAATTAAACATTGATTCAAAACATGAATACTGTTTTCAATAAAAATAGAAAATATACTTGAGAATGAAAAAAAATACTACTTCTTCTGAGGTTATTGAAGTGGCCAAGGGATCAAGAATCAAATTCTTGTTTCATGTTTTGACATTTTGGCACCTGAACGGCCCGCCATCATTAGCTGCTGAATGTTAACGGTTGTTACATAGAGGCTGTTACAGAGTAGTCAAAAAATAGAATGAAATTTGGAATGATATTGATCAATAAGTTGAAAATACAAAAAAACTGGAACACCCCGCACGTGCCAAGGCGGCCAACCGTTCACTCCAAAGTTTGGCCGCCATGCACGTGTGGAGTGTTTTGGCTTTTTTTAACCTTTTAATTGATATCATTCGAAATGTAATTGTATTTTCCTGACTACTAACAATTACTATGTTACAACCGTTGACATGAAGCAGCTGATGATGGCCGGCTGCTTCGGCGCCGAAATGTCCAAACATTAGACAAGAATATAATTTTTGATCCCTTAGCCACTTTAATAACCTCAAAATTCAATTATTTCGATCATACTCCTTATGAAGACTTATTCTTCTCCTATTTTTGTTCATAGTTTCGGATTCCTTTTTACTATATAATAATAATATATTAATTCCCTCAGATTTTTCAGGACTGTGATTGTTTAAATTTTATCATTATCATTGGAAACAATATCCATTTCTAAGTCAATGTTCAATCAGATGTGATTGTTTCAGTTTTTTTTATAAGCAATATCAAAATATTTATCAACAAATTCATCTTTTTTTCATGAGATACACCTTTATTATAACTCTACATCAATAAGCAATGTATACTCATAAGTGTCTGTGAGTAATCAGGAAATCAGGAGCTGAATTTTGACCCAAACATCTTTAGTTTGGAGGCCTAGAGCTTTTTTTTCTACTGCTGTGATGCTAGCTCTAATTTTAGTTAGGTAAAGCCAGGCAAGAAGTATTTGGAGCAACCTTTTTATGCAACATATTTTACTTGAGGGTTAGTGTCGACTTGTCTCTCCCGAAGGAAACCCTTAATATCTCCGGTAATAAGTAAGTGCTAGTTATATGGTAAGTGGAGTTAGCAACAGCAACTGGTAGCCTGGAGCCAGCTTTTTACATGAATATCTTGATTTTTAGGAGCTTAGATAACATTTTTTCAAATTCCTTAGAATAATGAGGATGATGGTGCTAGCTTAAGTTTTAGACGATCTATCATGCTGGCATATTTAACTTTGGCGGGCTGGTGTCGATTTGGTCCCTTCCAAATGAAACCCTCAATATTTCTGGTATTGATAAGGTGCTAGTTATATAGTTGAAGGAGCTAGCAAGAGCAAACTACAGATAGTCAGAAGCTAGAGCAGACTGGAAGAAATCGAGAGCTAGCTTTTGGCACGAATATCCTAATTTGGGAGGACTAAGTCGACAGACCCTATTGATAGATAATCTCTACCCAAGACGACTCATTTACCATGAACCAGCCCTGTGTTGAGTTCAATTTGAATTTATCAAGTACATTCCACATGATGCGCATGCATCGTGAGAGATCTCTACTGATTTATTAAATTATTATAAGAGAACACTACTTGCAAGAATTTGAGATTCCACATTTCAATTTATTGCAATTTGGGCATAATTACAGTTATACAAGCTAGATACATCATGAAGCTGAATAGTTATATACAATTATCACAGACAATATTGTTCACTTCACATGAACAATGAGATCGTGATCATTTGAACAATTAGACACGTTTTATTAGGCATATACTCCACTCACAACATTTATAGAATCAAGAGTGCTTCTAACTATCCTTCATCTTCATGTGATTGTTGTATTTTCGAATTCTATTTGTTAACAATTATTCATGCGTGAAGATTCCGTTTTCAATCAGTTTCATTTGACACATGTTATATGGAAGCTGCAAATATGTGAGTAGTTATGGAGTTTGTTAATTTCGTACTCAAAGCACTTCAGCTAGGAAACAATCAATTTCACCTACCTGGAGTTTTACATTGAAATGACGAAAGAAAATCTTTGGAAGCTCGCAGAGTAACTAGATTCAGATGATTGATAGAATCCATTTGATTTGCATGAAGTGGGGGTGAAAGAAAGATTTATGTAGGTGAAAGGTTACATGAATGATCTGTATTTATGTTGACGTATCTGATTGTTGGTTTGTTGCAGAAGGGAAAGTCCACGAGTAGAAAAATAAGAATAAACGAGTTTGTGTGAATAGAATTATAAATGTAGATGAAGCAAAAAAGTTTTGTCCGAGCAGGGATATATGGCGAAAAATGATTGTTGATTGCATGCTAAATGAGGTTTTTGGTTACCTCTTTTTAAGGATAAAGTGTAATTGATATGTATGTATGTATATTATAATAATGGAAGTTAAAATCCATGGAAGAAAACAGAAAAAATGATAAGTACTCAAGAACATTTCGATATTGGAAGATATTTGTGTTGGCAGTTGTGTATTTGATAATTTTACGGAGATATAAATCATGTTGAGAGCAAGTCATTTAGAAATACTATGCTCCTACACTCTCAACTAGTTGTAAGTCTATTAAAAATGCACGTTTAGAGCATAATAGTATAGAAATAAGTACGTTGTGAACTACATGAATAAGTTCTCTTATCATTATTAACCAATCCCTAGCGCAATCATCCAACAAAAATACAATTTAAAATAGCAACAATTTTTGTTATGAGCATATTTCACCAGGGATTTGTGTTATCAGCACACATTCAAGAACTATCTGCTTTTAAATAAGAATAAGATCATTAATAATCTCTACATTTTCTAGAATCTTATGGATTGAGAAACTACTTCTATTTTGAATTTTGTATATTTTATTTAAAACTTTGAACAGCAATCTTCTTCAGAAAACAATGCAGTGGCGGACTAAGGGAGGGGGGGCGCAAGGGGCGGTCCGCCCCGGGCCTGTGATCTAGAGGGGCCCAAAATTTCGAGAAGATTACCTCAATTAAATTCTAAATAATATCTCCATACAAATGTGAAATATAATTCTATCCACCATGAACCAAGAAGATCGACAAGTCAATTTATCAATTTTATTAATTGAAAGAACAATTTTGAAGGAAATAGATTTCAACGATGTTATCGAGAAGTTTAGTCAAATAAAGGCTAAGAAAAAAAAAATATGAGAAAAAATAGAGCTACTATGTAGTATTATCAATAATTCCTACCAGGATTGTTAATTTACGTGTTAATAAGATATATTATTACTTTAATGGTTGTTGAATTGATTCTTATTCTAGGTACTATTTTGTTTAATATAACGGATATATATATATATATATATATATATATATATATATATATATATATATATATATATATATATATATATATATATATATATATATATATATATATATAGCATATATATATACAGGGGGCCTTATCTCATGCTGCCGCCCCGGGCCTACAAAGGGCTAAGTCCGCCCCTAAAACTATGATACAAAAATAAAACAAGACAAGTAAGATACTGAACATAAACAGAATACTAGATGTGAAAACGTGGATAACACATTCAAGCGAAAAGAAAAGAATCCTCTGGCATTCACCCAAGGCTTGAGGAGAACCCACGTGAAAACTTCAAACAGAGGAATATGTCCTATTTGGTGGTACAGCTCCGCACACATCCCAAATCACAAAATTCACGACAATTGAACAAGACAGCGTAGCGCTACTCTTTGCTATTGGTTTGACTCACAACTGCAGTGTTAACGAGTCTTTAGTGTACTCTATAATCCAGAACATACACAGAACTACACCAAACAAGACATGATCATAATGAATGTGTATTGTTGATTACAGAAAGTCAAACATTCGATTATTTAAAACCTTCAGTATTAGTCCAAGATCCCAGACCCGCCAGACCTTATTTATTTTTTGAGAAACGGAATTTGTGGATCAAATTAAATCTTAGTCGGTACTTTGATCATACGCATATTTGCTAGTTTGTGCCGACTACATACGAGGTGCTATATGTATGCTGAGACATTACTCACTTTTCTTCATGTCTGATTGCTGATTTTCATTTATTTTCTAGAGAATATTGTTGGAAATTGATAATCAATACTGCCAGACACTTTCCCATCGGCAGTATTTCCTGCTGAATGCTTTCAAGCTTGCAGAAAAATAATGTCATCTTACTTATTGTTTGAGTCCTAATTTTTGTATATAATACTCAGAAAGCAATTTCAATACTTTTTGTAAACAGACAGACCAGGAAAGAGTTGGATGTCCACGGATACTTTACTTACTATCAATCCTACAAATAGTGACTTCGCACTCTTACTCACAGCTATATTTTAATTGTGTCTGGAGGATGTTCCGCCCCACGATTGATCTGGCTGTTGATAAAAACTATTGAAATTGTTTCCTGAATATCATATATAAAAATTAACACTCAGACTATAAGCAAAATTACGTTATTCCTTGTTAGCTCAAAAGAGTCGAGCAGAAATTACTATCGATGGAAAGTATCTAGCAGTGTTGATTATCAATTTTTAACAATATTCTCTGAAACATACATCAAAATCTGCCCTTAAGACCCGAGAAAAGTGAGTTGTGTCTCAACGAACCTCTGGCACCTTGTATCTGTGAATTGGCAGTCGTCACAAACTAGCAAGTATGTGTATGATCAAAGTACATACTAACACTACTCTATTCCATACATTTCGTTTCTCAGTGAATAAGTACGTCTGGCGGGCTTGGGATCTTTCTCTATATGGTTGAAACTATTTGGATTTTTAAGTATCTCAATTGCTTCTCTAACCAATCTATCATGAATCGATGAGCATCTTGCGACTATTCTTGTTCCTTCAAACTAGATGTCATGCAAAAATTTGATGTCATGATCAGCTACAGAAGATTCATTTCGATAGCTTAGTCTCAAGCATCTTCTATGTCCAGCAGTGCGAGTGTTTACAGTTCTGCCCGTCTGTCCAACGTAGACTTTCTCACAGGTACAAGAGATCTCACGAATACCCGAAGATTGTAGATGTATCACGTCTTTCACAGGTCTCTTGAACTGCTTGATCTTCATTACAGGAGCAAATGAAACTCTGAGATTATATCTTGACAAGATCCTTGCGATCTTCTCCAAAACATTGCTAACATAAGGCGAAGAAACATAATTTGTACTCACGCTAGTATTCTCAACAGTAGGCTTGGGTTGAAGAACCTTTTTGATAGAGTGATAACTGGAGCCATTCTTCTGGAAAATCACTTCTATATCATCAATTCCATTATCAAGTTCATAAAGATGACAAATATTATCATCCCTTCGGAATGAGTATCTAATTGTTCCATACTTTTGTGAAAGATGATGATGTGAATCAGCATGAATATATTGTTTATTGTGTGTAGGCTCTCTGTAAACAGTATTGAGATGTATAATATAATTGATTTGTTTCAAATTCACATCAAAAAATGGTGAAGAACTATTATCTCCAATTCTTGATATAAATTTGATACTTTCATGAATATTATTGGAATGGATAAAAAAATAATTCAAATTATCATGACTATGAGGCCAAATAGCGAAAACATCATCCACGTAACGTAGCCATGAGGATAGTTTATGATAACTAGCTTCTAGTGCCTACTCTTCAAAAAATTCCATGTAATAATTCGCAATTGATGGAGATATGGGGTTCTCCATTGTAATGCTATCAGTTTGTTTATGATAATCATTATTAAAAATTGAGAAACTGGATATTAAACAATGGTGGAAAATCTAATAATATCTACAGAGTAATGCCTCTCCAAAAGTTTTGAGTATCTTCTATTGGAACCTTCTCAAATAAAGAAGAAACATCAAAACTAACAAGGATGTCATTATCACACAACCGTATGTTATTAATTATTTTGATTAAATCCTTAGATCTTTTGACGTACGGAGGAGAATTATTGATAAATGGTCTTAGTGAACTGTCAAGGTAACAAGATAATAGATAGGTTGGCGAACTAATGCAATGGACTCTTGGTCTAAGAGGGAAAATTTGTTCATAAATCTTAGGTAGACCATAGAATCTAGGTACATGTGGATCACTAGGAGGCTATTATTCAATAACATCTCTATCTAAAGAAGATTCTTTGAGAAGTTCAGTGGTTTGATACTTGACTGAACCCAAAGGGTTCCTGCTGACTTTCTCATATGCTGGAAGGGACGCAATGCTTCAACCTTGTTTATATAATCTTCTTCATTGAGAATGACAGTAATCTCTCCTCTGTCAGTTGGCAAGATAACAAGATCCTCATTACGACGTCAATCTCTTAATGCTTCGAGTTCTTCTTCACTCAAATTTGGTTTGGATGGCTTCGTGTTCTTCAGAACTTTTGCTGTTCCAATACGGACCTCTGTAGCTTCATTTTCTGACAGTTTCTTAGCAGCTGTTTGAACAACCGTAATTATCTCTTCTGTGGGGACACGGCGAAGAGCGACAGCAAAGGTTAGACCTTCAGACAAAACAGAAACAGCAAAATCCGAAAGCTGGGTAGAACTGAGATTGATCCCTAGTGCATTTACAACATGTGTTGATGTAGCATGCTCATTATTAGGCTTCATGAATTTATTTTTTTGAGAAACGTTTGATGTATTCATATGTTTGTCAGTTCTATATATGATGGAAGTAGTGGATGATGCTGCCTGTTAGATTGTGTATGTGTAAATCACCTTTGACAAAGAAGTATTTCACTATTCCGTACATAGATGGAGCAAGTGATAATATAAGGAAAGTTTTTGGAGACAATGATAAGATTAAAATTTGTTCCAAGCAACACAAAGTAGGTGATTTATTTTCCAAGATTGAAAACGAATCGGATAAAAACATAAGATCTAACTGGATTTACAAGATTCCATGTGATGATTGCACTTCACATTACACGGATCAAACTAAGCGGTATTTGAAGACATGTTTGGATGAATCTAAACGCAATTGTAAAAATGCCAAAAAAGATGGTGCTAAATGTGCATTGGTTAGTCACTGTATCAAGACCGGACAATCTTTTAGTTTTGCTAACACACGCATTCTACAGAGTCAAGCTATTCTTTACAAAAGACTCACACTTGAAATGCTACATATGCAACAGGACAAAATAATGCCAATGGGAAAACTGACACTATAGCCTTGAGCACTATTCATAATAACAGTTTGAAATGATTTGAATGTTTTTTGTTTCGTTGTTTTTTTTTGGTTTTTTTCTTTTATGGCCTGCATCCCTTGATATCCTGATGTGATTCTTATCCATTGGTTGACTTCATCCACTGACTGTTATTGACCTGTGTGATTTTGCTTTTCTGCACTTCGCAGGCAAACACCTTATTCAACAAGCACTTAGTCTTGTTCTTTCATAACGGTCAGTTGTTGCCAAGCACAGTTTTTTTGAATATTTTAAATATCTTATTTCGAAATTTGTGACCGAAAACATGATTAAACTCCTCATTTTCATTACACCGACTTTCATTTGATTTATTACCACACGCAGATGTTAAAACTCACACTCACACACACACCCACACACACACACACTCATACACACACATTAATTTTATCATGTGTACACTATTCATTTCACTTTGTCATTATGTCCCTCATGTTCACACCTTTGTACAATATAGCACTCCTGGAGATGGTCCAGGTGAGACCGAAACTGTAGAGTAGAATAAGAATAAAACTCTTGGCTGAACTCTCACACTTCGATTTCTTCATTTATATATGATGTTGTTTTGTAATTCAAGCTAGTGTTCATGACTCAACGTATAACCCGAAAATGAATGAGGATCTAGCAAAGCCCTATCAAATTATCTATAGTTCTACAAATATCACTTGTACATTCACGTGATAATAAAAAACTGGACTTAGTAAAATATTTGATGAAATGGTTGACGCTGACTGGATATGTAAATAATGTAAGAGATATATTCTTGGAATTTCAGTCAATAATTCAATTTTATTTATTTTCTGCCTTACAGTTTCGGCTGCACCTCAGCCATCCTTAAGAGCGGAATGAATTATTGTTTAAAAAATTAAAGTTATACATTTGTTTAAATTTATATTAATATTAAAAAGCGAAGAAAGAAAGAGAGGCCAATGCCTTCCATAGATGTCGGGTGTGGCATATGACAAGAGAAAATTTCTCTTTCTTTCTTCGCTTTTTAATATTAATATAAATTTAAACAAATGTATAGCTTCAATTTTTCAAACAATAATTCATTTCGCTTCTGAGGATGGCTGAGATGCAGCCGAAACTGTAAGGCAGAAAAGAAATAAAATTAAAATATTGACTGAAATCCCAAGAATATATCTCTTACATTATTAGTAAAATATGTTCAAGACGTGATGTTTTAATGTGAGAACATAGTAGATGCATAAGACTGTACTATCCAAATCAATCTTCTGTAGTTGATCATGACATCGAGTTTACAGATTACATCTAGTTTGAAGAAACAAGAATAGTCGCGAGATGCTCATCGATTCATGGTAGATTGGTTAGAGAAGCAATTGAGATACTTAAAAATCCAAATAGTTTCAACCATATTGATGGTTCTAAATAATCATATGTTTGGTTTTCTGTAATCAATAATACACATACATTATGACTATTTCTTGTTTGGTGTAGCTTTGTGTATGTTCTGGATTATGAAGTACACTGAAGACTTGTTGACACTGCAGTTGTGAGCCAACCAATAGCGAGGAGTAGTACTGCGCTGTCTTGTCCAATTGTCGTGTATTTTGTGATTTGGGATGTGCGCGAAGCTGTACCAAATAGGACATATTCCTCTGTTCAGAGTTTTCACGTAGGTTCTCCTTAGGCCTTGGATGAATGTCAGAGGATTCTATCCTTCATGTTCAGATGTGATATCCACGTTATCACATCTAGTATTCTGTATATTTTCAGCATCTAGTTACTTGCCTTGTTTTATTTTTGTATCATTGCTTTCTGGAGAAGATCCTTGGTCAAAACTTCGAGTTGTCAAGGTTCTAAATGAAATATACTGAAATAGAAATCGAAAGTAGTTTTTTTGGTAGGAATATCATTTGAGATGAAAATGTCATTATTATTATTGCATTTTTGATGGTTGCGTAGCAACATTCTGACTTTTGAAGTAAAAATATGTTACAATGAACAGCTGAATTTGATCACAATGACAGTTATCAGGATTATCTGTTGTATTTGAGTACATATATGTAACTGTAGTAAAATCCAATGCCCACTTCCCACGATCATATATTTACATACGATTTCATATGTATTTCTTGTCATGTTGAACAAATAGAGCTTTTAAAAAGAAATAAAAAGTCTTTTTGTCGATGGAATATGTTGCTTGTGTCATATTATCATCAATTGTGCAGAAATATGAATTTCAGATTGTTCTATTCAAAATAATCGATTGAAATGGCCAGGATATTTTAGTTTTGACCACGCGACTAAAACGGTTTGTGATTGGCTGAGTACTCATGTGACGTCACTAGCCAAGTTGAGCTTGCAGTTAGCATGACTTGTCATTGTCAGTGCATTCTGCTGACTAATTGACCTTCTCGCAAGAATTGTGCGAAAATAAGCTGGAACAACTATGTGAAAGCACAGTCAGATTATTTTTTGGAAGTCTCGATTACATAGTGACAGAATTTCTAGCATCATCCGAGTTTTTCAACGCGGCAGAGATGAGAGGTGTGAAATTTCACAAGTCAAGTACAATAAATACCATCGAATGTGCTAGTACTGATTTGATTTTTTCAAAATACCCCAGCTCAACTTTAGTTTTATGAACAAATATAACTAACTTTAATGAAAAACCACTGTGCAAATACTCTAAATATGTGTTTGAGGTGACATGTCAATTCTCAAATATCAATTTCATATAAAAAATTGAAGAATCATCTTGATAATGAAAGCGCATTTTTGACAGTTCATGAATGCTTGTTACCTCAGAGATTTCGCAACTTATCATCTCCCACAGTCACTGAGCTTGAAATCAAGCAGTTTTGGCAAACCAACGGAACAGCAGTTCTCATTTAGTACCAGTTTCAAGTTGACCATTCGATAGGTACATAATTTGTGCACGTCTAGGCTCAAAAATACCTTGTTATCTTTACTGTTTAGTTATTGACTGACGGGAGGTCACATGCTGTACTTTGAAATGATAATTCCATCTCTATCAAAGCTACATGAAAAAAATTCCTAGAAATTACCTCCGAAGCTACAGATTCAAGAAAAAATGTAACGGCCTAAATTGATCATAAAAACAAAAGTCAAGCTCATTCTGATACTAATAGCATCAGAGACCGCATATCAATATCTTATGTAACTTGAAATATCTTGAAATAAATAGTTCCTACCCTAAAATGGGTACTAGTCCGTATCAGTCCGAATTTCAGGGTATAAAATTCAACTACTGACATGCTGCTTATTCTGTGCAGCAATTCTAAGATTTCGATTATGCATAGTCCAGCAGTAGTCACATTTCCAATTTTTGTTTCAATCTTTACCCCAAACTGGGTGTATGAATAAACAAATCTAGTAGTTTGTGCAAACCTAAAAAGCAGCATTTTTCATTTAGTAAATGCGCTAAAAAAAAAATGTACGTCGCAGAAAACAACGTTTGAATAAATAACTACGTCATGACTGTTAATCTATTTGAATCAAAAATCTGACGAGGACATCACGCAACTTACTAGTACATCATTGGATATATATAATCAATCACAACATGTTATCATTCCACGGCTAGTCGGTTGCTTTGGAAACAGTATGTCATCATTCTCATGCTACAACATTCTTAAATACTGATTTTCAAGATTCTACGGTTAACAGTTCTGAACTAACTCTCAAAATTCCAATATCGTCAAGTATAGTGCACTTTCGACTCAATGAAAATAGAATATGAGCATCTAGACAGTACTATCATCTTGAATACTGTATTCTAATATTCTACTTTAAATCGTTTTGGATTTATGCGAAAAATTAAAGAATGTTTTGAGAAAACTGTACTCCCAGCTTAGCCGATCACAATTATAATGCCATGTGTACAACTAGGTGCTATAAAAGTGCTCAATACGGAATCTCAATATTGTGCGACTGGTTATCTCAAATTCATGAGAAAAATTCCAAAAGTCTGTAATATGAAGTGCACTTCCAGCTCAGACGTTTGGGACGAAAATAGGAGGTGATCATTTGGATGCCACAGCGATTTCAAATACTGAATTCCAGTATCCTATGGCTAGTCATTCTAGATTCATGCGGAGAACTCAGAAAAAGTATCAGGCAAAATGCACTTTCAGTACAGACGATTGCAACCATAATGCGAGGTGCACATCAAGATCCTAGATCCTATATCAGTCTTTTATGCAAAATTTCAGCATTATACGTTTGACAGATTTAAAAATTTGCAAGCTACGCACATACACACATACACAAGTACATACGTACCGGCATCAAACCAAAAATAGTCAAGATGGATTCAGGGATGCTCAAATCTCAATATGTGAATTTTGTCGGTTTCACAATATTCCCTTGTACTTTTAGACCGTCAGATACTCGTAGATTTCAGTGCCTCTTACAATTTTTCATGCCTTCAGGAGGTTTGATAAGTATGTTTATTTGGAGTTCAACGATGCTGAAATTGAAGCTGGACCGTGTGACCAGCATAATGGCAATAATCTCGAATCTGTATGAAAAAGCATGTGCTGATCCAAATTTGTCGCTTTTGTTATGCCTACGGAATGAAATACAGAGAAAAATACTTTGACATGTGGAATGTCAAACAAAATTAAAGAATTGACAGCAGATTATCATTTTTCACTTTATCGTTTCGATTAAACTGATTTTTTCATACGGCAAATTCTGAATGTCTGTTAGTCTCATAAACTGCATTTCCAGCTTCGTCGATTGATACAGACATAGTAGATAACTATTTTAATGCTACAACAAGTGCAAACACTGTATTTCGATATGCTATGGGTGATCATTCTAGATTTACGCAAAAAATTCAAAAAAAATCTAAAGTAAATTGCACTTCTAGCTTGGCCGAATCATACAAAAATAGCAGATAACCATTCTTATACAACATCAAGTTCAAATACTGAATTTTAACATTCTACGGTTGATCATTCTGGGTTTATTGGAAAAATACGGAAAAAGTTTAAAGTAAAGTGCACGGTACAGACGATTGGAACCGTAATACAAGGTGCACAACTAGACTCTATACCAGTCTCGAATACAAAATTTCAATATTTCACGTTTAACCAGTTTTGAGATTTGCAAGTTACGCACGGACGCATGAACATACGTACCGACACCAAGCCAAAAACAGTCAAAATGGATTCAAGGATGCTCAAAACGGATGTTTCCATCAAAATCTCGATAGGTGAATTTTATCGGTTTCACAATACTTTCTTGTACTTAGTACAATTGAGTAAAAATGTATATGATTGTTCGAAAGATGTACTTACATGAATATAATGAAAGCCAATCTCCTTGTGAACTATAATTATTTTGATATTTATATTGATTTTTCAAAATAATGCAATATTTTCAACAAATATCATGCAGCGTCATATATCTGTTACTCCACGTAACTACAACAACATTTCTACTCAATTGTTTTTTTTTGCCAACCATGTTACATATTATGTTAGAATAATGTATTATAATAATTAAATAATAAAAGTGAGTGTGGATGGCCGAGCGTATGTACACCTATACATGCTGTGACGTCAATCGACCAAGAGGTCGCAGGTTCGAATTCACTGGCCGACAATGTGTGATTTGTCGTAAGAATAAAAAAATGCAACTACTTGCATCAACACACTCGGGTGCTACAGGATGCCTACCTATACACCTTAAATATGTAGCAATGGCACGAAATTCTGATCGGCAGTACGGCGGTGTTATACCACGGCTCGGTGATACCGATTGGGAGGGCCCAGGCCCAGCAAGGGCTGTTGCGCGAGTGATGATGATGTATTATAATATAATGCTGATTTTGATAGTAATTATTGTGGAATATTGAGATTTGTATTATTATTATGAATCATAAACTTTGTGTGAACTAATTGACAGTCAGTACGTATGATATGTCTTGAGTTGACGTCTGTTGCCTTAGATTGTTCTAAATAATCGATTGTCATAACAAAAAGTATTTCAAATTGGATTAATTTTTCCAAATTTGCAATTGATTTTCTAGAAATGTTAGTTTTATGTCAATTAAATTAAAATTTTCTATGGTTGTTGTTGACAACTGCATAAAGGTTCCTAATATAATATTTTCAACGTACAGTAAGTGGCGTATTTGTTTGTTTACGCATTGTTTATCTGATCAAGCTGAAACTTTTTATAGTTTTGTTCGCACATTCGTGAATGTCTCTAATTTAGAACCACCAACAAACTGTTGATGGCGCATGAGTCTTTTTCGTTCACACGTCGTTCATTCGATAAAGTTTGAACTTTGAACAGATATAGTTTGATTGATGTTCTCTCACGTTCAGCGTATAATAGGCATCGCGTGAGAAAAAACATCTTGACAATTCAAATTAAAGCAGGTAGCGGGATGAGCATTGTGGATCCGCCCTCAAGTGATTCTGACTTACTATGGTTTCTTCCGCTAAACTTACAATCATTCTTGATTTATTAAAAAAAATCGTAAAAAGCTTCAAGTAAAGTGAAATCGTGGAAGATCATATTGATGAAATAATATCCCCACAAAAAATCACCTCCACAAATACTCATGAGTTCTAGTCATCATTTACTCGGATTAAAAATTAACAAGGCAAATCGGATTATACACAGGAAGCATCCGCTCACACGTTAATCTAATAATTCATATACAAAAACCTTTCTGAATGGTGGGAAAATATTCTCACCTAAATGCAATCATACCCAATCTTCTTGTGGACTGTATTATAATATTGATAATTATTATCATCATACACTCTGTGTGAATTAATTCAAAACCAGTTTGTATTTTTGACACTTAACACATTTTTGTTTTGCTTACACTGCCTTGTTTTTCATGTTACTAAGAAGAGCCACCTAATATCTACAAATTTATATTCGAAGAAACACAAAAGACATTCAGTGCTTTCTGCTTACCAAGAAAACCGACTTGGCAGATTGATACAAAAATACTAGATAACTATTTTGATGCTACAAGTTGAAACACTAGATTTCAATACGCTATGACTAATCATTCTAGATTTATGCAAAAAATTCAGAAAAAGTTTCAGTCAAAGAGCACTTCTGGCATAGCCGATTTATATAAGAATAGCAGATAACTATTCTGATATTGGATCAAGTTCAAATACTGAATTTCAACATCCTACGGTTGATCATTCTGGATTTATTGGAAAAATTCGAAAAAAGTTCCAAGTAAAGTGCACTTCCGGTACAAACGATTGCAACCATAATGCGAGGTATATAACTAGACCCTATACCAGTCTTAAATACAGAATTTGAACAATATACGTTCAATCAGTTTTAAGATTTGCGAATGATACACGTACGAACGTACCGACATCAAGCCGAAAATAGTCAATGTGGATTCAGGAATGCTTAACACGGATATTTCATAATTTGATATATACACAAATTCATTCAATAAAGTCTCCTGACACTTCAGATTATAATTAAGGACGTTGTCCCGCGGCACTATCATCAATCAGTAGAGTCTAGAGTAAATACAAGAAGCGCTTTGCATGTTGATGTAGATGCTTGTTATTCTTGGTAGAACTTGTCAACAAAACATGGATGACTCTTTTCATAGATTTTTATAATGATATCAATGAATGAAGACCATGAAATTTGGAGTGAGCTCAGTGAATTTCTAAATTTTCTGTCGGAGAGTGTACCTCACACTCGTACTTTCTAGTGTACATACAGTTACACGTACACGTGTATGGTCGGCGAAATACCTTTACAACATCGCGCTAAGCTGTCAATCTATGACAGTACATGAGTTGACATTGCCAAGGAGATCTATGCTCATACACAAGTTTGTGATAGTCAAATAAATTAATGATGCTATTCTAGAGTTTTCTATAACACTACAGAACTATAAATCTAAACAAAATCACATCATTTCTTTATGTCAAATGACGCTAAACGTATATGTCAACAAAAATTGCTACGATTTTGTTCTGATTTACAGTTTTGTAGCATTATAGAAAATTCCAGAATCGCTACATAAATTTCAGAACATTCACGTTTTGTAGGTAAATTTATCATGTAATTACGTATCTACGAGAATGATACTGATACTGTTTCAAGCTTTATCTAGAACTCCACATTCTGAGAAATTATATCCAAAAACCGCATGGTTCACAACTTTGATTTCTTTCTATGTGGCTTATAACCTCTCTGTTCTTAACATATCTAATTTAGGATGAATTTCTACATTGCGTTTCGATTTCAATCGACCAAAGTTCCGTGAAAACCTCTATTTCTAATAAGAGCTCACGTTGAAACTCCAAGCTTTTGATATCGCTTTTCATAGAATTGACTTGGTGAATTTCAATCAAAATGGGCTTATATTATTCATAATTAATCAAGCAATCATAAAGAGAAGTTCCATTGAAATGTCTCGTTTAATAGTTCAAAGTGAATAGCTGTGCATTATTGCAGTACTTGTGTAGAATATTATAATAATATTCACGGTGAGTTATCCATGGTTGACCATTCTCAATATTATGTCATTTGAGTATTGCTATTGTTGTTATTAAGATGCTGAAAGTTAAGCGATTGAGCTAATGTGTTGTCATCCCTTTATTCTTTGTTATGGAGCGTTCCTAGAGCTCACTACGGTGAGAGAACGATCAGCTAAGTTACTCCCAACGATGCACTGGTATAATTGGGGGCCAGCAGTGCCCTCCTGCCATCTTTAGTATTCAATCAGGAAGTGCTCAGCGATGGAGTGTTCCTAAAACTCACTACGGTAAGGAAACGATCAACTAAGTTGCTCCCAACGATGCACTGGTATAATCTGGTGCCAGCGGTGCCATCCTACCATCTTTAGTGTTTAATCAGGAGGTGCCCAGCGATGGGGTGTTCCTAGAACTCACTACAGTGAGGAAACGATCAGCTATGTTGCTCCCAACGATGCAATGGTATGATCCGGGGCCTGCGATGCCCTCCTGCCATCTTCAGTGTTTAATCAGGAGGTGCCCAGCGATGGAGTGGTAATAATCCGAGGCCAGCGGTGCCCTCCTGTCATCTTGAGTGTTCTACCAGGAGGTGCCTAGCGTTTAGATTGCATATCTTTGAGTGAGCAGGCGGAGACAGAATTTCCACTTGGCTTCAACTTTTTCTCCCATGGTCTCGCAGATCATTTCACGAAAGTTTGCAAGTGTCACAGATTCACATCCTCTGGATTTTGAGCAACGTTTTCCCGCAGATTTACGCTTAGCGTGGAACGGAACTTAGTTTTACATAAATGTGCGGGCAGCGTGGAGTGAGGTGTTTTTCCTCTTTTTAAGTTGTACCTTACATCAACTCCTGTTTTCTCAGGGTTGCTTACGAGAATGATTATATTAGTGTTCTTTATTTCAGTCATGGATCCTTACTGAGTATGATTCACTCATATCTCTGTTTTCTTTTACAGACCTCCTGAACCTTGGACATCCTGATGTGGAGACCCTATGATCTGAATATTATTTAATGTAATAGTCAACAGAATTATTATTATGCAACAATATGTATGTTTTCTATTGGTATGAATGAATCTCATTTGGTTCAACTGAACTGGAATTCTCACTAATTTTAATGATACTTTGACATGTATTTACAATTTCAAGCAAAATAAAAAAATTGACAACAGTTAGATAACTATTTCGATGCTACAACAAGTATAAACACTAAATTTCAATACGCTATGACTAATCATTCTAGATTTATGCAAAAAATTCAGAAAAAGTTTCAATCAAAGAGCACTTCTGGCATAGCCGATTTATATAAGAATAGCAGATAACTATTATGATATTGGATCAAGTTCAAATACTGAATTTCAACATCCTACGGTTGATCATTCTGGATTTATTGGAAAAATTCAAAAAAAGTTCCAAGTTATGTGCACTTCCGGTACAAGCGATTGCAACTATAATGCGAGGTGCAAATCAACACCCTATACCAGTCTTCAATATGAAATTTCAGCATATTACGTCCGACAGTTTTCGAGATTTGCGAGTTACGCACGTACGAACGTACCGACATCAAGCCGTAAATGGTCAAAATGGACTCAGGGATGTTCTAAATGGATATATCCATCGAAATCTCGATAGGTGCATTCTGTCGGTTTTACAATACCTACTTGTTACTTTGTACAAGTAAGTAAAAATGCACCAATTTCTCTGTCATGAATGCAGTAATTCTATAATTTTAAATGAAGTATTCACATGCATTCAAGTTCGAATAGAAGTATAGAATATGTTACGCAATATATATAATACTGATACAGTATCTTGAGAATTATAGTTTAATTATCACTAAAGTCTTCATCAATACATAAACTGTACTTATATACAAGTAATCCTCGTATCAATACATTGTGGACTGCAGAAACAGGCTGCCTGTTTCTTGAGTCAACTATTCAACTCGATTTCCACCTTTCGACATTGTTAAATATTCTTTCGGGGTAGCTTGATGCACTGTTACAGCATCTTGGCACAAGGAAGATGTCGTCACGTATATTGACAGCTGTGCCGCATGGCTCGTGACGTTACGTATAAATGTACAGCACTAGATACTAATAGCTGACCTGTTCGCCATCTTGGAGCCTACTGACAAGTCTGTAAAAAGTTCAATATCCTTATTTATATGATTTCGTATGAATTATGTGAGTTTCTAGATGAATAATAACAAAATTACAATAGCAGCCAGCTCTGCATCTTGTTCTTAAAGAAATTTATCTGCTCGCATTAATTTTCTACACAAAATCTGTAAATGTTTAGTATTCAAATTATGCAGCTTAAATAGGTCGTATGGTGATTTAAACAAATAGGTAGTTAGGTTAGTACCTGAATATCTGCTTTGGTCAAAGTAGGTTGGATAATTAATAGTAATAAGCGAAAAAATAGATTTTTTTAATAAGATATCAGGTAAGGTGATACAAGGTGATACAATACAATAAAAATATATTTTTTCAATAAGATATCAGTTAAGGTGATACAATACAATGAAAATTTTGAAAACAGTTTAGATCGGATGAAACACAATTACTTGCTTCTTGTATTTTTTTGTTAGCTCATTTGGAATTGTAGCTGGTGGTTTAATTTTTGTTTGAAATTGCAAAATTCCTAATCCCCAAACCTTTCACAACAGTGTAGTGCTCTAGCAAATAATTTGCAATACTGCAAAACTTCGGGAAATTATGACAATTTAGTAGCAAATCATTAAGAATATTACTGAAGGACAAAGATTTTTGGAATAAAGCTGACATTTACTCTGAATAATGCACTCAGCCTCTTACAATCGAACAGTTAAACTCGAAATTCAAATTGAGGTCAAGTAGTTCGGAATATATTTTTCCACATTCAAATGATGTATTGAGAAATAAAAATTATTCATCCGTAGGATCAGAACCCGTATTTAGAATGAATAATACTACTTGGCTCAGAACAGCCCGGCATTTGAATTTATATAATTAAATCATATTAAAGTTCACACATCGGTAAACATCAAACAACTGACAGTGTGCTCCAAAATGGCGGACGAGTCAGCTGTCCAGTACCTAGTGCTATACATAAATACCGCGCACTTGGCACCGTTTTGAATCCATGTCTCGGTTGAGTTCATTTATTACACTAAATATTGCTTTGAAAATGTTATTTTTGTCATAAATATGTTTGTTCTAGATCATTCATTAGTTATTATATGAATTTTCAAAATTCGAAAGAAGAGTCTATTATATCTGCACTTATTATAGAATATTTGACAGCATGACAGTGACAGCTGATATAATTGTTGTATAAATACTTCGGACTTGAAACAACGACTAACCTTACTTGTGGGAAAAATTTGATTGTAGTTTATACAACATTTTAAATTACAATTAATTTTGTTGACTTCACATTCCTCATGATAGATTCCCACAGGAACAAAATTCCCTTTTATGATATTTACACGGACACATAGCATATTGACAACTGCTTGAGTCATAATAAGAGTGAAATCATACGCTCAACGTGATTCACACAAGGGAGCAACTACGAGCTCTAAGGTCCCTAGATATCACCAAATTTTGATGAAATTGACGTTGAACATATAGAATATGCTTAATTTTTGCAACATTATCGATGAAGTTCTTCTTCACGAAGAAGGCCAGTCTGATTGGGGCATGTAGTTACCTTTAGAACATGTTCTTGGGGCTACGAAGGGTATAGGGATTTGCAAAATTATAGCAATGATAAAGAATATGATGAGATAACCAAAAACTGTGATAGTGACTCTAGTGAGAAGAAATGAATACCTGTTATAAAAATAACGAACTAAAATACTATCTATTCTGTATTATTCAACTTTGTGTCTTTTGCTATTTTGGATTTAATGCCATGTTCACTTTTATTGCTACCAGCTTCCTGGTCCACATCTATTATTTCTGAGAAATTGATGTTAGTTTCAACCTAGAAAAAATATACCTATTGATTACGTAACTCAACTATTTTCATTGTGGAAAAATATTTTCCCACTTAAAAACATTCATTGCGCTCCCAAGTTCATCATTCAATCTTCTATATGCATTGATAATAATAGATCAAGAAACTCACATTTGAAATGCCTTAGATCAATTTTCACTAGCATTTTACATTTTTTCATACCGTGAATTTTTGAAGCGGAAGAGTACCAGCACGGCGGCATAAATTTCATATATCTTGACTTCAGATGAACCGACCTGAATGTTTTTTCTTCTTTTTTTCTTGCGTATAGTGAAATGTACTACAGCTCTTACCTATATCAAGGCGAATGTTTCTACCTTGCACCATTTTCTTGGAAAGTTCTAGAATAAGAATATTAAAAAGTGTCATTTAAACTTTTTCCACTCTTTCTTGATGAAATATTGATCATTCGACTTTTATCAACAATAACAGAAATGTGGACTGTGAGACTGCTCACAATTGAAAAAAAAGTTGACTTTTCATCAACCGTTTGCGAGAAGCGATGGTTTGGAGGATCGTAGTTAGCAGACATTTTGAATGAACGCCATTTTTTAAAGCTACCGTTACAAGATGCCTATCATGATTTTTCATACTTTATATAGTCACAGGAGTATGCAATGTGAATGTGATTTATTCCCTACAAATTATACAATCAACTGGTCTGGCACACACACTAACACAAGCATATTTATTTCATATTCACATTTCGATTGAGTTCAGATTCAAATTGACAAGTTAGGCTCAATATTAATATTCAAATGGACATGTCATGTATGTTTATATATTCGATATATAATCTCTGAAAGTACAGTTCACATGTCACATCAGTACAAATGTACTATCTTTTTAAATGTGTACAATTTATATCATATATAACAAAACTGATGCATTCTTCAAATGACTTCTGTTCTTATTTATTCCTGGAAGCACAGTTCACCCATATTAAGCTGAATAGTTTGGGGACCGTGCCTGGGCGACATTCTGAATATCATGTGAAATCGGTACAGATGTATTAATCGCTTAGATATGCACAATATATACCATACATAACAAAACTCATGCATGAATACAGAAAATATGCTCAAAATCCAGAGTCCTGCACTTTCATTGTCAAATTGAAAATATTAGTTCAATCTTTGTTTGATCCGCGCAAAATCTTCTTGAACTCTATTGTTACCCATAATAAATAGTTCACACAAAAGTGACAGCTCTATTCATAACAATTAACATAACTTTATCGATGGTATCTTCAGGGTTGGATGCTATGATATAAATATAATAATGTCATTAGAATTTGATTGATGGTTCATATAAAGAAACTTTTCAGATACAAGGGCTGACCCTTGCTACATTTGTTAAGATTCTGTTGTAAAATATACATGGACTAATGATTACAATTGTGAGCAACACTAATTTGATGCATTCATTCGATAGAATGTGAGTTTGCATCTGTAAGAATGGATGCTACAAACTTCTGAATTCAGAGCGATTTTGATTGTTGGTTCTTCATGCATTATCTCACGTTAAATATCAAAATAAAACATTTGTTCAAGTTCACAAATCCAAGTTTTCTACTGAACAGCAAATTTTGCAGATATAACGACCCTTCTATTAAAATTCAAATCTTCCATTCTATTGAACAGCAAATTTTGCAGATATAACGATCCTTATACCAAAATTGAAATCATCCATTCTAGAAATCTTAAATGTGTGCGATATTGACAATATCTCTGTGGTCAGAGGAAACGTCATGTCTTTATTATACTTGCCTTACTTTACGATATACGATCGTATCCAACACATTGAATCTAATCTGATAGTGCCATTCAATGGAGTTATGATTCTGTGCAGCGATGCAGTCCTAATAGCGTATAGAACCGCACATAAAATTTCGAAGAGAGTTCTGGCCCTGGCACGAATGTGAGAATGTCGACCATCGTCTATTAAACTCAAAGCATGAAAATATGTGGTTGCGACATTTGGACGAACGCCAAGAATATACCAATGCAAGAAGAACACCAAGCAAAGTGGAAGAAAAATCGTGGAGGTTCACATTTATTACGGAAATACGCACAGTTTATTTTCATGACAGTATAATGCAATTTATTCAAACTCTTGATTGAATATTAGCCGAATCATCATTCTCCAAATGAGATTGCGAGAAGCTAGGAATTGAAGAGGAGAATATCTTCTGCCTTCCACAATTCTACTTTGATCAGTTCCAAGACTAATGTGTCATTACCAACATAGTAACCATTTCTTGAGGAATTTGACGACTTGAATCTTATAGCATTTAGAATCTATTCAATTGTTTTGTTCAGTAACGACAGTATTTTTGCATTATTTAACTCCTTTGCGAAAGGATCATGTACTTGAGTAGGATCATCAAGTGAGACTATGAGTATGAAATTCTTGAACACAAATAGTGAGAGTATCGGTATATCAACGGTTGCTTAGCAAGCTGCTATGGTACAATCGATTTGATCGGACAAAAATATATCTTCTTATGACGTCTAGTTTTATGTTATTCACTATTTTCTGATAGAATTTAGTATAACTTTCCAGAAAAAATGGGATCAGGCCTCATAGAATCATACTGCTCTGTTTTTCATTCTCTGAATATTCATTGAGATCTGAGTCTATCTTCTGAAAATCGCGTGGTCTGTTAGTCGGATCGTTTGAAGTCACGTTGCAGGCTGCAAATCTTGATTGATTTCAGATATTTTTGTTACTGTCAATTGCTCGACTATCAGATGCTATTATTATTATCTTTTTAAACTGTCGAATGCACAAGTCTCTTTTCTACTATACTATTCTGTTTATTCAAATGAGATAATACAAAATCTTTTTCAATTGCGACTTTGAACAATAAATATAATGTGATCATATAATTCAATAGAATTATTCGCTTGATGTCTTTCTGTTTAATTTCTGGTATGGATACAATTTTGTTTGCCAAACGAGGGTTAGTACTTCTGTCACACACAGTTTACAATATTCTTATTTGGATTATGTTATAATGCCTAGATACCCTAATATCGTAAGTTATTTATTGACAAACAACTGATTTCCACATAAATATATATTTTCATCGTATTGCTCGACCATCTGGAAACCAGATACAAAATTCATGACTGATTTGATTGAAGGTGTCCAAAGAAAATTCATTGAGGCAGCTATGTTTATCTAAGATGGTTCCTACTCCATAAGAGGTACTCCACAAGTCCACAATCTATATTGCTTGAATCTTTTTATCTGCAATTCTAAAAGCAGAAGAGAAGTTGCCAGGCAATAATTTCATCAAATAAAATTATCACCAACGCAATGGATTGTGTATTGCTTCTCGAACATATCAATTTCCAAGCTCCCAGAATGTCTGCTAGGTTCAGTAATACCTTCTACTTGCCAATTCCACGATCTAACACACTGGCCAAATCTCCTGTCTATTTTATGATCAAGTCATATCACAAAATACAAGACCACATCGATATATTTTTTTGCAGCCTCAGTGAAGTAAGACTGTGTATATATCATTCTTGGAGTTTTCAGTTTCTTTTTGTATCCTCCCTACCTTCTAATTGGGTTTCAGCCAGTCGGGTTTGTATTGAATAATAATAATTATTATTATAATCAACTTATATGAAGCTATGCATGATTTTCAATTGCAAAATAATCTAATTCAGTGTATATTATCCATATTACAATAATATCAGTAATCTAGCGAATAAAATCCTCTGGCGATTGAGAGACTGGACTTCAAATCTGTATTGATAACAGGCACGAAGTATGCACTCTCAGATTACCAACAAATGAAAGTCCAGTTTCTTTAGCCCTATAAATACTCCGTCTGTCGAATAATGTACAGCTAAGATTACTGATGAGATATAATACACCAAATAAGGTTATCCGATGATGCGAAACCGACTCTCAATCATAATTATTACCTTTCACAATTTTGTTATTCTACCATATGAATATTCAATAACTTTTCATCAATCTGTTGATGTACAAGTTACTTCACCTCCGATTTAAATGAAACTTGGTCAGAAGATTTGTTCTAGCATCACAAATATAGGAAAAAGAATTATGATCGACGGTCTGACTCAGTGGATCTTGAAACTCGTTTTTCAATTGATCAATAATTATGTGACATCTATACATTGTGCATGTGTGTGTGTACGATACTAGAGATTTCCTAGAACAATGAAATTTTGTCTGTGGTGCTCCGCACTAAACTAACGAGCGGACTTTGTTCACCCTGACTAAGCTCGATGTGGACTCTTGAATCAGAGGCAATGATGAAAGGTGCACTAAACACCTCATGTTTAGTCTGATCTGCCGTCATTGTCTCAGACTAAAGATTACATCTTGAGTTTGATCAGAGCAGATGAAGCTCGCGCGTTGGGTGGGTGTGAAGCACCGCAAGTTGAGAGCAAAAACCGTACACACACAAACCGCTCAATCTATATATTCTCGGAATTATTTAAAAAAATATCACATAAGGTTTTCAAGGTCTGATGCCAATAGTCATTATTTTCCACGATATTTTTAATGTTGAGAAAGGTCTTTCTTCCAAGTTCCATTGAAATCGGGGGTGGAGTAGTACATCTACACTACCCCTTCCATTTTTGATAGTTGATACCTATTTCGATAAGATTTATTCATTGACTTCTGAGTACTCTTGAGATATCGTCGAGTGACAGTACAATTGTTACATCTGAGTTCCAACAGTTCTAGATATAATCAGACGAATATTTATAGTTTATAAGTTCATAGACATGAAAATGCCCACTACAAGCTTTTCCTTGTCAAGACTGAGACTAGGCTACGGTTTTAGATAAAGACAAGACTAAGCTAAACTCTAGTTCTATATGATTTCTTCGCAACATTATAGTAATATGATTGTACGTGCTAACGTCACATTCAAAATGGAAATGACTTCAGTTATGCTTAAGCGTTGTGTATGGCTCCATCTTTTTGTATGATATTCATGTGGTGTACATGCAAAATATTAACAACAGTGGAAGGCACCGACAACCTACGGATTACAATCTTTGCAGATGAATATTATTTTGAAATTTTCCCGAGTTATAGATATTTATTTTTTTATTTCGGTAATAATTTATCTCAGAATTATCCAGTATCCGAGTTGGATACCCCTGCAGTGAAATAAACACACTTTCATTCGGAAAAGTCCTATACCAGACATTAATCATGAGTCGAGTTCTATTTCTCACAGAAATTGGAAAAAATATGGGAAAGTATGATATTCTATCATTTGAGAACATGAGGACAATTCTCCTAACAATGGTCATATTTTATTTGTTAAACATATTGATGATTCGATTTTCCATGGAAACTCATTCCTCTCTCGACCATATTTTTCCAGTAAACAGATTCTCAACTACCGGAGAGCAGGAGTGAACGAGAGAAAAGAGAATCATAGATTGAAATTTCAGGCAGTAAATAACGTTGAGTAATTTCCAGTACGATTCATTTATCTTGGGCATAATACCAACTGTCGTCCATAGCTAAGTTGATTTTGAATTATGTTCTGTTAATGCACCCCGAGAACCATTAGTCGGCCTTTCGAGGGCTAAGCGGCTAAGTGACAACGAATGACCAAGCAACACCAATCCTTCGTGTACATATGGTCAACATTCCATTCCTCACCGCCCTATTTCATCAACATTCTTGCGCAGATGTGATCATATTCATACTTCCATGAAGTGAAGGTGTATAGTTGAATTTTTATATGATTGAGTGGATTCCTGTCCAAGATAAGCTATATCTTTATATTGATCTACATTGACTCGTCATAATCTCGAATCAATAATTTCTATCATCACTTTGCCAGAATACTAATTGATGTCTAAAACAAGAAGAGATATTTTATAACAATAAATCGATATAGGAATATGGCTCAGGATGTGATATTTCAATGCAAATTACGAGCAATTCACAAACTCAGCAAGAAACTGTTTCTGTGCCTACTGATATTCCAGATAATGATATATCTGTGAGTTGATCGTCCGTGGATTCTATTCCACTCCTCGAGAACCTAGACCTATCACTGAAATTAAACGGTGGGAAGCAGCATATTTCCGTACATATACTTTATATACGGAACCAGTAGTATTAAGAGATATTTCACCGAAATACTACTACTCTCATTTTTTAACATTACATATCGCAGCGAAAATGATAACTAGCTCTGAATATCGTAATGATAATGATCTCCAAAATTTCGCACAAAGTTAAAATGAATATTTTGTACAACTTGCTTGCACGCTTTATGGATATGATTCTATATCTTATAACGTACACAACGCTCTGTATATAGTAAAAGATATAGAATTCCAAGGCTCACTAGATACTTTCAGTTATTTTGCTTTTGAAAGTTATACGCAAGATTCGAAAATAAATGTAGTAAAAGGGATAAACTCATGCAGTGAATAATTACTGTGAGAATAGTATATTCTACAATGAGTATTGGAATGGCCTATATTCTGAACGAGCGAAAAGTTTGTAAACCGAGCCGAAGGCAAGGATTACGGTTCGCGAGTGTGGAATACGCCATTCCAAACATGTTGTAGACTATACTTTCTCTAACAAGGTTTTGGAAACTCACCAATATTTCAGAGGAAACTTAAAAAATTATTGAATGTCAAACGTCAAATCCAGATATGAATACTTGAATTGTTAGGAAGTAACCATGGTAGTAGCCAGACTAACAGCTTCTGATTCGTCGAAATGATTCAAAAGGCTTACAAAATCATTCTGAACGGCATACGGAATCATTCCAAACGATTTTTTGGAATGTCATTCGTTCCAACTTAATTTTTGGTTATGGAATATGCAAATTCCAAAACAGTGTTGGAGAAAATATATTATATGTACATCGCAGTCTTTGGCATTTTAAGCTGAAATAACAATTCTGTGTCAAGCATTTTGATGGTCCTTTGACACATGACTGCCGATCATCGCAGTACAAAAAAGTTGTTCTCGAAAATTTTAGTCTAATTTGACAACGGCTGATGAATATGTTCGCCCTAAGAATCAGACATTAATAGAAATAGATTTTGCATATTCAGAAACTTATGGTGGAATGGTTATTAATTCCATAAAAAGCCGTATCCATCAAATATTATTGGTATTTATGTTGTGGATTTGAAGTCTGATGAATTAAAATGCTGGAAAATCTCTGATATATCTTGTCAACTTGTATTTATACAGTACAAAAGCTTACTTGGCATATTTCCTTCCTATAATCACATTTTCTTGGAAAACTATTATTCCTCTTCTTTTTTATTGGCTTTTACAAGGTTTCAATAATATATTTGCTGCCATTTATGGTATTCCTATTCTTTGTATCTTGGTAACCAGGAAGCACAGGACCTATGTTTATTTGACATTACTCAAAATGATGTCAGGAGTATGCTATAATTTTTTTTCACGCCAGTCTTGATACATCCTGTATGATATTTTATGTGAGAATTGTAATCTGAATTAAGTTTGTCATATGTCACGAAACATGAAGCTGAGACTCACATCTCACGAAAGCGATAATAAGCTTGAACCAACGTTGACAGCACTGGAAATTCACCAAAACACAAAACAGCACCATAAAGATTATCTCAATGTGAAGATATTAGATGCTAGAAAAAAACATATCTAGACGGTATTAAATTTTATTGATGATCCTTCTATCCATGATACCATTGATTGGAATGTGGCCAAGGGATCAGAAAAAATGGTATAGACAATGAAGTTATTTATTCAATTTGTACCATACCAGTTACGGATTAAATTATTGCAGTCGCGATTGAGAAGAAGGGTTAGAACTATGGCATATATATTACGATGTACTGATTCACTATCAAATTTTTTTTTGCAAAACTTGCGAAATTATGGATTTGCTTCAAGACGAGTACATTTCTAGTGCCACTGGTCGTCAAAAAATTCTTAATGAAGCTTATAAATAAGTATTATAATCACATAATTAATGTTGAATTACAAATTGATTCATTTTATTCTGGTATTTATTTCGTAATGATACCTGGATAGTCACTGATCATTTTTCTTCTGAATTCAATTATGTATTTGTTATATACCCTTACATGATTAAAATATTGACAAAAAAGCGATTGAAGCTCAAAAGAACTTTATTTTCATACTTATCTTTTATTAGGCCAAAAAAATCAAAATCTGCTATCTGTCGATTGGAATTACTTGATGCATAGTTCCTATTGTTGCAAATTGCTACAAAGTGTACTCTACATCATGAACAACGGAAAAAAATTTGATGGCTCGCATAAAAAATAAGTGTGCTTCTTTAATACCAAAAGAAATTAATATTACTACTTTTAAATCAGTTTTGGAAAGATTTGAATTATGCTCAGAAAGTGATGTAAATCAGCTGGAATACTATTTATGAAGTTATTTACAAATAATGTAATGTATTTATGTAAATTTATTCAAATTTCAATTGCATTTTCTCAATTTTCTTATGATGTAAGGGTATGAAACGGATACATGGTTGAATTCAGGAAAAAAAACTATTGAATGGGTCTAAAGAAAATATAGCATCTTATCTGGAAAAATGTATCTTGGTATGGTAGCTTGAGAACCACTGATTCAAAAAAATATTTTCATCTATAATTGGGTGTCATCCTTGGTCCTGCATGAGATTGTTCTATAGTATTTGATTACCCTTCAATTTAATTTAATAACTACTATGTGAACAGTATTGTTGACATAATTAATTCTATTGATAGTCCTGCTGATAACTCACGTATTATGCTGACTGATATTCTTGATCATCACCGCAAATTTGACTGCTTCAGATTTATATCGATTGATGGTCTAGGAAAAATAGTTTTTAGTCAAAAAAATAGGCATAGTGTAGATAATATCACTTATTCTACACTTGAACAATTTTCCACACACTTGGATATCCATTATTGGATTTTATTAAAAAGTCATCGAAGTACGGTATTTCTCCGAATAAATTGGAACTGTCAACTATAACACCTGTACCTGAAGTCAGTACTATCAAAAAAAAAGAGTTCAGACCAATAAATGTGTTTCCGGCAGGTGAAAAGATCTCAGAATTAGCGGTTTATGAACAATTGCTTAGTTACTGTTAAACTAACAATATTTTGAACAATGAAAAATCAGGTTTTCGTAAAAATCAGTCTTGTGAGTCGACCTTGAATATGGTAATGAAGTTGAGATAATTCTATACTGATTCTTACAATATTTCGAATGATTTTGCTAGCTAAACTAAAGAAATTATGGTATATCTGGCTCAGTTTACAATTGGTATATTACTTACCTTAATCATGAGACCCAGGTTGTTAGAAAAGATAATGTGAGCTCAGAAGTTATTGTAAATGATAATGGAGTACCCTGAAGTAGTGTAATTGGGCCCTCATTCTTACTTTACATTAATGATATGAAAAAAGTTCTGACAAAATGTAAGATTCACCTCTTTGCTGATAACACGCCAATTTATATCATGACAGTAATATTGCTACAAACATTTTCGCTACAATAAATTCTGATCTTACAGAAATCTGTAAGTGGCTCAATTTGAATAATTTAAAACCAAATGTTGGCAAGTTCAAATATATGATTTTTTGTTCAATTATTAAATACACTTCAATGAAAAATGATAAAATCCCTCTATATAAGTATTAGAGATATAAGGTTAGATAGAGTTGGAGGAATCAAATATTTGGGTGTCCATATTGATAGAATGATATAATTTCATATCCATGTACAGTATGTTCGTAAAAATAATTCAAAAATGAAGATTTTTTCTGGTAGAATTTCCAAAGTTTCATCAATTTGGTCTAGAAAATTAGTATTCAATACCATAGTACCACAGCATTTCACATATTGTTGTACAATATCATACATATGCAATCAAAGAGTCTTGGGCAGGCTTCAAAAGCTGCAAAACAGAGGTATGCATATCATTTTACAATGTAATGAGTACACTCAAATCGATACGATGCTCAATTCACTCCAGTGGATAAATATCATCCAATTTTCTGAATATAACTGTTTCCTCTTCATCTTCAAGATTTTGAAAGGTCATTGTCCTATGTATTTGTCGAAATTACTTTGTCGTATCAAGGACATTCACCAATATCCCACCAGACAAAATAAACAATACTATGTTGCTCGGAAAAATAAGAGACTCACTTCCACCTCAATATTTGATGAAGGAGTTATACAATATAATAAGTTACCTACTGATATAGAAAATCTGTCGTGAACATCACGTAACGCACTTGTACATCATTTGATATATACACTAATTTATTCAATAAAGTTTTCTTCCACTCAAGATAATAATTAATATAATTATGTATTGCTAATGCGGGATGAGTACTACTTTGCGCATGATTATCCGCTCTCTTCTTTTTGAGTGTGCCAAGTGTAATTTGACTGCGACAAGTGAATTTGTCGCACGCAAACCATATACCGCCCGGAAAAACAAACGCAAATTAATACTCATCCCACATTTGTAATAGAAAATAGTATCTGCAACTCATGCAGTGTTGTCAATTGGCCACTTTAGTGAATGAGCGAACCCACTTCGTTCGAGCGTCCAACTTCGCTCTCGTGGGCAATCGACAACTTATCGCACTTGTTACACAATATACTATTTTCTACGATCACTATAGAAAACAACATATTTCTCATACAAAACACAACTAGAAAACTTACAATTTCACACAACTGTGCGAAAAGTCGTGAGAAATCATTTCTCACACCAGTTTGACCAACTAACATATTAATAATGCATTCTGAATATTCTTTAGGTGATATATATGATATATTTAGCAAGATTATTGATAAATATCACGGACTTGATATAAATCTCTGTTTGCTCTTTCATAAGCCACATTTAAATAACAAAATTGCACTAAGTTCTGTTGGAAATATTTTCTTATTTTTGTAATATATATTCCGAAGGTTGGCAACACTACTAATCACAACTGTCAAATTGAAGCAGACAAAACACGTTCCATCACATTCTGTTGAAATCGAGAAATTATGTATGTAATTATTGTATCATAAACAAAATTAGATATCCACAAATATCATTACTGCAGTTGGAAAATGGTTAGTGACGAAAATTTAGAAAACACGCTATCCCAGATCACAGAAAACTCTAACTGATGAACCAATCGGAAGGTCGCCTGGTGAGAGTGAGCCAATCAGATACAATCTTCCCGTAGTTTGCAACAATTAGATTACACAATAATGAAATGTCAATCAACTGATAGAAAATATATCAATAATGTTCCAAATCATAACTAAAATTAATATCACAATAAATAAGCAGAGCAAACAATTAAAATGCCTGAATTATTTTATATTTGTGAAAATAGATTTAAAATCTCAGTTATACGAATGATTTACCTACATATTTCATTAAAAATTGTGATCGTAGAAAAAGTATAGTGTACAACACGTATAGAATCACCTATTCCACACTTGTGTGATTCCAGCACTCGACTCCGTCTCGTGCTGAAAATTACACACCTCGTGTGAAATAGGTAATTTTCTATACTTGTTGTACAATATACTATTAGTAATATTTTGACATGTGAAATATCAAACAAAATCAAAAAATTAACAATAGGTTATCATTGCCTATCTTTTCATTTCAATTGAACACGGCAAATTCCGAATGTCTGTTATACTTATGAACTGCATTTGCGACTCAGCCGATAAATACAAAAATAGTAGATAACTATTTTAATGCTACAACGAGTCCCAACACTAAATTTCGATATGCTATGGCTGATCATTCTGGATTTATACAAAAAATTCAAAAAAAGTTTGAGGTAAAGTGCACTTCTGGCTTGGCCGACTCTTACAAAAATAGCAGATAACCATTCTTATACATCATCAAGTTCAAATACTGAATTTCAACGTCCTACGGTTGATCATTCTGGATTTATTAGAAAACTTTGAAAAAGTTTCAAGTAAAGTGCACTTCCGGTACAGACGATTGGAACCATAATGCGACGTGCACAACTAGACCCTATACCAGTCTTAAATACAAAATTTAAACATTCTACGTTCAACAAGTTTTGAGGTTTGCAACTCGCAAACCTCAAAACGCACGAACGCATGCATGCACGAACATACATACCGACATCAAGCCAGAAATAGTCAAAATGGATTCAGGAATGCTCAAATAGATATATCCATCTAAATCTCGATAGGTAGATTCTGTCGGTTTCACAATACTTCCTTGTACTTAGTACATATATCTCGCAGCACTTTCAATTGTTATACTATTCATCTCGAAAATATTTGCGTCTTGCCTTGTGTATATCCTAATATCTAGTTCGTATTGCTGAATATTATCGGTAGCACGTAGCAGATCACGACTCAAACATAACAATGTCACGCAGTACTTGAAACGCGATGAAAATACTCCATATAAGCGCAGAATAGATAGGTCATGAAATATGAGACATGCATTTAGATTTCGTATTGGGTTAGGAGAGTTTCTGGAATTCTGGTATCGATTTCTAAAGGATCAAAAAAAAAATATGAAAGGAATGGATGATCACAAAGTAAGAAATTGAGAGCTATATCTCTAAACTGAGCAGTCATAAGAGAATAAGAGATTGTTTGACTGTCAGTCAAAAATATCTTTGGGTCTCTATGTTATTGGTGTGAATGAACGTCAATCACTAATATCCTGATAGTTCTTCATGTGTCCTGGGAAAGAAGATGTTATTGATTGAGGTTAAGGGAAGTATAAAACAGAGTTGTGCGGATTACAGTGAATCTAATGTGACCATCTCGAAATCTCAATTATTTACTATATTCTCTTTTTATTTTGAGAATATGTATTACTTAATGAGTTGTGTTAAACTTCTGTAATCTAACACTTCACTCTTTCCGCTTGAGATGAATTTTGTTGTCTTATTTATATTTTTTCTCATCAATAGTTATTTTTCAGGATCAGGTCCATCAATCATCATTGGGGAATTCAGTTCATTCTCAAGTTCCCAAAGAAACACCTAGTAATAATGAATTTCCAATGAGATGGAGAGAAACTATTCTCATCATACTCTAGTAAAAGCAAATATCATATTGCTATTTCTTGTGTTAATCACCTCCTATAATATCGATAAGATTTGTAGGATACTCACATATTTGTGTAGTTGTAGATAGTTCGGAAAAGCTACTTATGTCTGTGATCATCAGCTAATGAATTGTAGATCAAAATTGTTGTAAAATGGAATTGAAGATGCTTGCTTTGAATCGCATGCATAAGTGACAAAATTTAGTAATCCTTTTAAGAAATGTTTCCACTAAGAGCTCCGAATATTTCTCTCACTTTGTACCACATACGGAATATATCATTGCTTTGATCTCTTGAGAAGTTTTGACATAGCGAGTCTTGTCTTAGTTCAGTCCAATTCATACTCTCCAAAATTCCTCTAATTCTTGTGTGCTTTGGCTAAAGTATAACGGATCCCACCGAGCAGAACTTTGACCAACATATAATGTGTAAACTTTTATATTTGCCCATATATATTAATATTGGTGAGACGAGCGATCACAGTGAAACCACACGAGCGAACAACCGTACGTGAATTTATTTACATCTTTCACATTGATATATTGGAACATGAATTCCGAACTGTTCATCCGACGTGAATTCATCTCTCGAAACTTTAAGGTTGCCGATAGAATTGCAATTGGAAATATAATTCTTCCTACAATGTCCTTATATATTTATGCTTAATGAGATTATCCTTGTGCATTAGAGGACTTGAGATAACTTCAAGCTGACAAGTCTCTAATTACTCTAGATTATCACATTAATGCTCATTTGTACGCAAATTACCTGGAATCTATGCATATCTCTGAAATTTCCAAAAATATCTAGCACTTTCTCATGTATTGCTTAACTAAAGAAGACATGGTAGAAAATCGTTTCCTTCGCTTGTTCTATATAATATTCCTGTCAATTCTAATGCTCATTTCATAATTGTGATTTCTGCTTGGATAATAATGACATGTAGAAACTAGCAATCGCTCTGTTAAGCGATAGTAACCTGCAGATCCAAGAAAATAATAATTTCCACTGAGTGCATTCGACCCCATTTTGAGAAATCTTACGTGGACATCCCACGACTCACGTTTACATCATTAGACCTAATTTTACTCACTTGTTTTTGGCTTGATGTCGGTACGTATGTTCGTGCGTGCGTGCGTTTGTAACTCGCAAATCTCAAAACTGGTTGAACGTATAATGTTGAAATTCTGTACTTGAGACTGGTATAGGGTCTAGTTGTGCACCTGGCATTATGGTTTCAATAGTCTGTACCGAAAGTGCACTTTATTTGAAACTTTGTTTTCAATTTTTCTATAAAATCCAGAATGATCAACCGCAGCATGTTGAAATTCAGTATTTGAACTCAATATTGTATCAGAATGATTATCTGTTATATTTGTAAGAATCGGTCAAGTTAAAAGTGCACTTTACTAGAAACTTTTTTTGAATTTTTTGCATAAATCTAGAATGATCAGCCAAAGTATATTGAAATTTAGTATTTGAACTTGTTGTAGGATCAAAATAGTTATCTACCATTTTTGTATCAATCGGCCAAGACGGAAGTGCAGTTTATGAGTATAACAGACATTCAGAATTTGTCGTATAAAGCAATCAGTTTAATTTCATTGATAAGTCAGGCTATGATAATCTGTTGTCGATTTTTTATTTTGTTTGACATTTTACATGTTAAAATATTTTTCCCTAAATTTCATTTCGTGAGCAGGACAAAAGCGACAAAATTGGATTGGAACATGCCTTTTCACACAAATTAAGAATCAACTTTTATTATGTTGGTCACACGGTCCAGCTTCAACTTCAGCATTATTGAACTCCAAATATACATACTTATCAAACCTCTCGAAGGCATGAAAAACAAAATGAGGCACTGAAATCTACGACTATCTGACATTTCAAAAGAACAAGGAAATATTGTGCAACCAACAGAATTTACATATCAAGATGTTGATGAATGTATCCGTTTTGAGCATCCCTGAATCCATTTTGACTATTTCTGGCTTGAGTCTTGTTGTACACCTTGCATTATGATTGTGATCGGCTAAGCTGGGAGTGCAGTTCACTCAACACGATTTCTTTGATTCTCCACATAAATTCAAAGCGATTGAACGGAGAATATTGGAATACAGTATTCAAGATGCTCATGTCCCATTCTCATTGAGATCGACTGAGTCAAAAGTGTACTATACCTGATGATCTTGGAATTTTGCGTATAAATTCAGAACTGTTATCTGTAGAATCCAAGAAATCAGTATTCAGGAATGTTGTAGCATGAGAATGATGACCTACTGTTTCCATATCAACCGACTAGCCGTGAAATGATGAGATATTTTGTTTGATTATATCACGCCTATGCAATTCCCTATCTCAACTGTGTTGCAAAAGTGAAGTCAAAAATGTAATATTGTTAGAGAGAGAAAGTAACTGAGAGATAGGTTGAGGCGGGCCCAAGTTTGTATGGAGTTAAATAGATAGGTTCGGTTTATTCAGTATTTTCATGTGAAAATGGGGAGAAAATGTTTTGTGACAAATTGTGATACTGGGTACAGAACATGTAAAGAGAATTTTTTCTTTTTTTCTGCATCCAAAGATGATATTTGATTAAATAAGTGGCGAGGATATCATAAAAGAATGCTCGTCTGGAGATGTGAAATTGAGAAAAAATTATTTTAAAATTATATCTAAATTAAAGGTTATATCAATGTTCCAAATTATTGAACGTATCTAATCTAAGCTTTTAGTGGAAAATTCAACTTCAAGAAAACTTCTCATCGATGAAGAATATGAATATTTCTATTTATGTTTTGAAATCAATAGAGATGTGATAATTGTTTACAAATCAACCGTAAAGTATAGTATGAAATTTTTCAATTATGTGACAAATATATTATTACAGATACCGTTCAAATATTTTCGACTAAAAGAAAATGCATGTCTGACTATTTTTCCAAATTGCCAGAAATATTCAAGCGTCTCTAAAAAAATCTCAAACAGGATATTGAAATGTAGATAGAATTCATCTCCCATATATTCGATTAAAATAATTTTGAATTTTCAATAGAAGACACATAAACGCTAGAAATAAATTTAAATCCAAAGCACAACTCAGAGGACTTGTAAGAATTTTCTCGATTTGAAAATTATATCCATTTAAGAAAAACTAATTTCCATCAATGAGATGTTGGAGACAAAATTTTTTGTTTTCAGAAAGGAATATAAACCGAATTTCCCTCATAAATATCACGGATGTACGCAATTTAGGAGATATTTGCTAAGTTCTTTGTTAATATTTTCTTCTGGTATATAAGAAATTGTTTGTGCATATTTTCCTGATTTTATTACGCCCATTGTTATATAAAATATTGATGAAATTGTTTATGTATCTGTTATTCATAATTAGAAATCTCTTATCAGAAGAAACAATTATAAAACATGTTTCATAATAATGCACTTTTTCATTGCAGATTTTAATAAATAGAAATGTTATTCTTCTTCTACTTTTGCCTTTCACTCAATAAATAATAAGTATTTAACGTAATGAGAATATTGAATTTATCTGGCGATCGTTTTTTATTGAAAAAAATTCAAATTTATGGTGCGATTCTGGAATTTCCTATAACACTACAGAACTGTAAATCTGAACAAAATCATATCATCTCTTGATATCAAATGACGCTAAAAGTATTTGTTAACAAAAATTGTTGCGATTCTGTTCAGATTTACAGTTCTGTAGCATTATAGAAAATTCCAGAATCGCTACAATAATTTCATTTCTGTATATGAAGCATGCGAAGCTGGGCCCGCTCTCGCTATCTCTCTCACGTCTGCCGCATTACATTTTAGGCTTTATGTTTTCCAACCGAGTGTCCGCTCCTCTATTATTCTCCTCCGTGGATTAAATATATCTAATGATGTACAAGTCTCGTGATGTCCACGTCAGATGTGTTATCTTTAGTCAGTTTACTCTTGAGGAAGATTGAAGTTGTATATGAGATTGCGGATGAGTTCAGAATAATTCACGCTGTCAAATGCTTTTGCAAAATCTGTGTAGAATACATCAACCTGAGCATTATTTCGCAGTGAATTTATAGTAAATTCAGTGAATGTCAAAAGATTAGTAGATCTATATATTTATTACACTTTGCTGATCACGCTCTGAACATTCACACCTCTTGATATTTACTGTTCTCTCCGTTAAGTTGTTCGCCCTCATATATCCAATGTCCATATACCTACAAATTTCTATATCATTCTAGTAAGCTACGAGAATTTCGCTTGTATAATGCAGCGCAACGCAAAGAGATAGAAGACTCCGCCCAGACAACAGAGACGGATCTAGAGCCTATTCTATTCTCATGAATTATGACACTTTTGCACGTTACACTCCCCTTTTCTTGAAAGTGCTTCGTCCCGAAAAACACACCCATGATTATGGCGAAATCGGCACTCGCTGCTCTATGTGCAACCAGTTGTTCGGTAGAAGTAGCACTCGAAGTTTTTTACCTTATTTGGCCTTATAGGTAGAAACAGCGACCCAAAATTCTAACCTTACTGTTTAGGAATATAACCTCAATCATAATTCAAACAATCTTTCAATCTAATCCATCCAGACGGCTGCCTAACTTCGGTATTGCGAGCATCAAGATGTCGTTCTGCATCAGATGGCCTCGCATGACTTGCAACGTTTCCACATGGAATGGTATGTTGGTTTGTGATGAAATTCATCCTCTGTTATCAGGTGGTGAATATAACGTTTTTGTGTTGTTTTGTCTCTCAGACAGATGGCCTCCTCTGCTGTATGCTTATGATCTTCTAGCTTGCCAGATTTCTTCCTGAAAATTGCTGTTATCCCTCAAGATATCTTCAAATTTTCTGACACGCAATGGACCAAGAAGTAGCTGGCCGGGACTCTGAATAAATCTTGCTGCACTTTGGTAGTTCTTCCGAGTCAAGCTCGTCGTCCACTAGAAAAAGTAATTATAAACTTGTCGAACGAATCTTCCTGCGCATAGATCTTGCGAAAACATTGCATCATTGATGTCTTTATTGTTGTCTTCCATAAATTCATTTATCAATTCAATCATTTATTCATGAATAGTGATGATCGATTTGGATGCAAAACTCTTGGTTTGCTCTTGAGGTTGCGTCTGATCTCATAGATTTTGTCGTTGATTCTTTTGATGACTCCGTAAGGCACCTCTCGAAAGGTTTGTAACAGAGTCTCCTGGTTGAAAACCGCTGTCTTGTGCCTTGACGTCATAGGCCTTTTTTAAGCGTTCACTGCCATTCTGGATGCCGATTCAGACTTGAGAGTGGATATCGTCCATCTGATGCCTCAAATTATTGACATAATTTTCGCTAGCCGAACCTTAGGTCGCATGATAGCCAAAGTTCCCGTCCAAGTATAGTTGTTGCTGGAGTTTTCCGGTCGTCTTGGGTGCAAGGTAAGCCAAAAGGAGCTGATGGAGATATTTGTCCCAGTCTCTCTGATAACTAAAGATAACTTCGGCCAGGTGTCTGTTTATGAACTTATTCATCCGTTTCACCACTTCATCAGACTACGGGTGTATTGCAGTAATCCTCTGGAAAAGTATGGACTCAAACTTTTACTTCTTTGGTCAGAATGAAATTCAAAAGGTATGCGAAAATGACAGATCCAGTTCTTAACTGGGACGTCTGCAATGACAGCGTCCTCTTGATAAGCAAGGGCATATGCTTTCACCTCTTTGTTGAAATAGTCCATAAAGACAACAATGTATTTATTTTCGACGTCTGATTTAGGAAATAGTCCTGCTGCCACGATGACTATCCTCTTGAATGCGATTCGTTGCTTGATGCGCATGTAGTGCATTTTTTGCATTATTCCTTTATGTCTTCTTTGCAGTTTAGCCAATAGAACCGTTCACGTACTTCCTGCAAAGTCCTTGTTACCTGAAGGTGCCTCCCACATTATTCATCATGGAAATGTCTCAAGACCTCCGGAATCTGCACTTTATTGATTTCATCCGGATCTGTCAAGACATTCTTCAAGACGCCCTCCTCTCTTCTTCCGTTCCTGAATAATTCGAGATTCCGATTCTTTTTTTGTAATTACCAAACATCGTCAATGGCAGTTGTCTTGAGAGCCTTTGCTTTGGCCTTGAAGAAATGGTGTCAATTTTTTAAACATGGTCGTCTTGATAAGGCATCAGCATTCTTATGTGCTGTACCAGCTCTTTGTCTACGACAAAATCCTATTCCTGAAGTCTTTCAATCCATCGAGAGATCTGACTTTCCAGATTCTTGAAATGTAGTAACCATCTCAGAGCAGCGTGGTCAGCTCTTAAAGGAACTTTCTGTCTCACAAATATTTGTGGAAATGCTCGATGAACTTGACTTCTGCTAATAATTTCCGTCTTGTGACGCAGAAGTTTTTTTTCGACAAAACTTACTGAAGTATCCAATGACCATTTCTGGACCATTCTGAAATTGTAACATGACTTCCCTGATTTCGACACCGCTGGCATCCGTGTCCGAAATAAAATGGCTTTCCGTCCTTGATTATCTCAAGATCAGTGCTTAAACTAAGAGTAGCTTCAGTCGCTCGAAAATGACTTGGCAGTCTTCATCCCAGCTGTACTCTCAGTCTGCTCAGTGGCTTAGCAATATTGGCGTATCCATGAACGAATCTTTATAGTAGATACAAAGCCCGAGGAAACTACGCAGCTGATGTCTATCGGCAGGTACCGGACGTTCTTGAATTGTCTTAATCTTCTCTAGATCAACTGTTACGCCCTCTTTGGAGATCACATGTCTCAAATAGTTCACTCGTCTCTGGAATTAATGGCATTTTCTTGGAGCGAGTACGTTGAATGGGGTACAAAGTGTCAATGCTACTCCGAACATGATATATTGCTGCCACCGTACTTGTGAAATCAAATTTTCCACTCATACGTCCAATTGTAGAATCTGTTTCTCACAAATTTTGCTCTCTGATCATTCAAAACGCAGGAAATTATGTGGTTCTTACATCACAATAAAAGAGGATCTCAATGAAAACAGTTAAAACTATTGAATTCTGCTTCCAAAGCATATGGTTTCAAGAATGTGTGGTTCAGGGACGGTATTATATTTGCTAGAATCACCGGAGTTATTGGGAAAGTATCATTCCTTGATTTCTCAAATATCCTATCATATATTTACTCTCATCACTGATTCTGTAACACTCTAAGATAGATGAAGAGATATAACTCAGTTACAGGAATGAATTGTAAGACCAGTTTATGGCTTAGAGGTAGAGCGTTGGAGTACGACTCGATAGGTACCACTTTCAAATCACATTTGAGTCAAAACATTTTTTATGTTCCTTTTCTTTTATACAGGTAGCCATTTCATCAATATTGAGCTCCCAAATCATCATCATTTTCATTTAAGGTATTTTATGTTATGTACTAAGCGTACCTTCTATTTTCATATGAATCTGCGATATTTCGTGTGATGATGGACGTACTTGACAACAGTACTGCCACTTTGAACAATTTTTGTGATATTACAATTTTTAAATTGATTTTTGAGCTCAAATATTTGTGAATTGTGACTTTACCTGTTATTAGTTCAAGCTTTTTTGAGTCCATATGTGCTAACCATATCTTCTATTCTCATATGAATCTGCAATATTTCGTGTAACGATGGACGTACTTGACAACAGTACTGTCACTTTAGACAATTGTTGTGATATTACAATTTTTAAATCGATTTTGGATTCAAATATTTGTGAATTGTGACTAACTGTTATTAATTTAAGCTTTTTTGAGTCCATACTTGACAACAGTACCTTGAACGTATTATTGTAAAACAAATACAATCAGATTGACAGGGTAAGATAATATTAAAAAATCTGACGTGGACATCACGCGACTCACTTATACATCATTGAATATATTTAATCAAACACAAAATCTCATCAATCCACGGCTAGGTGGTTGCTATGGAAATAGTAGGTCATCATTCTAATGCTACAACATTCCTGAATACTGATTTCCAGGATTCTACGGCTAACAGTTCTGAATTGATGCACAAAATTCCAAGATCGTCAAGTATAGAGTACTTTCGACTCAATATGATATGAGCATTTAGACAGAACTATCATCTTGAATACTGTATTCTAATATTCTACGTTCAATCTTTTTGGATTCATGCGGAAAATTAGAAAATATTTCAAGTAAATTTTATTCCCGGCTTAGCCAATCACAATCATAATGCAAGGTGTACAGCTAGAAGCTATAAAAGTGCACTTTACGAAATCTCAATATTCTGCGATTGATTATTTTGAATTTATGAGAAATATTATAAAAGTCTGTGATATGAAGTGCACTTCTGGCTTAGTCGATTGGGACGGAAATAGCAGAGGATCATTTAGATGCAAGAGCAATTCCAAATATTGAATTCCAGTATCCTACAGCTAATCATTCTAGATTTATGCGAAAAATTCAAAAAAGTATCAGGTAAAGTGCACTTCCAGTATAGACGATTGCAACCATTATGTGAGATGCACATCAAGTTCCTAGATCCTATACCAGTCTTTCATACAAAATTTCAGCATTATACGTTTGACGCATTCTGAGATCTGTGAGTTACACACATACACACATACATACGTACATACGTCCCGACATCAAACCAAAAATAGTGAAAATGGATTCAGGGATGCTCAAAACGGATATATCAATCAGAATCTCGATATGTGAATTTTGTCGGTTCCACAATTTTTCCTTGTACTCACTTTTAGAACGTCAGATAGTCGTGAATTTCTGTGCCTCATTTTGTTTTTCATGCCCTCAAGAGGTTTGATACGTATGTATATTTGGAGTTCAATAATGCTGGAATTGAAGCTGTAATCAGCATAATGAAAATTAATTTTAAATTTGTATGAAGAAGCCTGTTCTGATCCAATTTTGTCGCTTTTGTCATGCTTACGAAATGACATTCAGTGGAAAATATCTTCACATGTAAATATCAGACAAAATTAAAGATTTGACAACAGATTATCATTGCCTACCTTTTCATTTCAATCAAACTGATTGTTTTGTATGGCAAATTCTGAATGTCTGTTATACTCATGAACTGCACTTCCGGCTTGGCCGATTGATACAAAAATTGTAGATAACAAGTTTGATGCTACAACAAGTTCAAACACTGAATTTCAATATGCTATGGCTGATCATTCTAGAGTTATGCAAAAAAATCAAAAAAAGTTTCAAGTAAAGTGCACTGCTGGCTCGGCCGATTCATACAAAAATAGCAGATAGCCATTCTATTGAGACATCAAGTTCAAATAATGAATTTCAACATTCTACGGTTGATCATTCTGGATTTTATAGAAAAATTCAAAAAAAAGTTTCAAGTAAAATGCACTTCCGGTACAGACGGTTGGAACCATAATGTGAGGTGCACCACTAGACCCTATACCAGTCTCAAATACAAAATTTCAACATTATACGTTCAACTAGCTTTGAGATTTGCGAGTTAAGCACGCACGAACGAATACACGTACCAACATCAAGCCAAAAATAGTCAAAATAGATTCAGGGATGCTCAAAACGAATATTTCCATCATAATCTCGATAGATGAATTTTGCTGGTTTCACAATACTTCCTTGTACTAAGTATCCGTTTTGAGCATCCCTGAATCCATTTTGACTATTTTTGGCTTGATGTGCGTGCGTGATTTGCGAATCTCAAAACTGGTTGAACGCATTATGCTGAAATTCCATATTTGAGACTGGTATGAGGTGTTGATTTGCATCTCGCATTATGGTTGCAATCGTCTGTACTGAGAGTGCTTTTTACTTGGAACTTCTCTTGAATTTTTCGTCTAAATCCAGAATGATCAACCGTAGGATGTTGAAATTCAGTATTTGAACTTGACGTTGTATCAGAATGGTTATCTGCTATTTTTGTATGAATCGACCACTATTAGGCGATAGATGGGAGCATCTTCGAGTTCCAAAACAAAACTACTTTAACCAAATAATTTTGTACAGATCCAGTCGCTAGATGGCATAAGTTGTCATGAGGAGAAATCTTATAGCACGATCATGTCAAACAAAAGGGGGGGAATGAATTAACAAGCGATAGAAGGGGTATTCAGAGTACTGTTAATTGTATATCATGCGCGCGATCTGTTTAATACTGATGCAGTGACCCATTTCGCGAAGAACGCGGACATAATACAAAAGCAGTTTTTATTGGAACAAAAATTGGTATATGAGAGTTTCTGGAATTAGTGAATAAGAATCTGATATTATTGAATCAAAATCCAAAATGGTGAGATCTTCCTTCCAGAAATTCTTTGATCAGAACAAAAATTGATATATAAGGTATTCATGGTCGCTGATTATGAATTTCATGATATTTTTATGAAATTCAAGATGACAAACTTGAAATGACAGACGAAAATCTGAAAAATTGTTTGATTGGAATAAGAATTGGTATATAAGATTGCTGACTATGAACTTTTTTTTCCAAAATTTGAACTGGCGGACAAAGATTCCAAAAATTGTTTGATTGAAACAAGAACTAGTGTATAAAAGCTTTCGATTGAATTATAAATACATATGACCAGGGATATTCGAGACGCCTAATGCGCCCGTAGGAAAAAAATGTGTCGTCATTCAAATACAAGCTACGTTCAGCACATAATAACCAACATAAAATACATTAAATGTGAATGGTGATGCTCAAATTGAGTAGCATTGATGACATGGTTATCTGTATAGAAAAAAAAAAGATGAAAATTCTATGTATTCCCAAACAAGATCCGAACTTGGTAATACTATACCTCTGAGCCATGGAGCTCTGTAATATGTAACTGATATACCCATATATCTATCTTGGAGCATTACGTAGTCAGTGAATCAGTGATGAGCATAAATATTTGTTTAGATCATTCCGAGTGGCTAGGTTAAAATTTGTGAATGAACTTTTCTCAACCAGTGGTATCAAAACTTTATTGATGGCATTTAAATTTTTTAGCGCATTCTTGCAAAACAAATACGCTATTATATGCACTTTGGCTGGCTGTCTGGCTGACGTGACGCTGAGTTCTCAGCAGCTACAGCACTTACAGACCTCAAATTGGTACCAAATGAAAGCTACTGTTTCGTAGATTTTCCCAAGCTGCTCGATTTTTTGATTCATACACCCAGTTTCGGGTGAAAGATTAGATATGAATTCTAAAGATAATTATTGCTGAACTATGCATAATTTAGATCAAAAAATTGCTGCACAGAATAAGCAACATGTCACCGATAAAACTTCATACCTTAAATTTTGAATTCATATGGGCTAGTACCCATTTTAGGTTGGAACATATTTATTTCAATATCCTGCGAGTTTCACAAGATATTGACATACAATTCACGATGTTATCATCAGAATAATTCAGGCTCTTAGTTTTATGATCAATTCAGGCCAGTTACATGACCATTTGTTACTTATTTTTCCAAATCTTTAGTTTTGGAGGTAATGGCAACAAATTTTCAGAAATTTATTTTATATATAACTTTGAGAAAAGAAACTTATTTCCTAGGTTACAGCGCATGATCCCTTATCAGTCAATTGCTGAAGAATAAGGAGTCAAAGTCCTCTTATGTTTGTATGTACTTAAGTTATGTAAAAACTGGTCACAAAATAAAAATATCAATAGGCGATTCGATTTTGTTTTGTAAACAAGTACCCCAAATCGTCAAAAAATAAAGAAGTATAGCTGATATTGAGAAACTGATTCCAAAATAATTCTTAATAGAGGTTGGAGCGCAATTTAAATTTGGATAAGGGCACCATATGTACTCTCATCAATCATTATCTGTTATTTTATGTTTGACAGCGCAGTTTTCAAGAGGAATACGCTATTATATTCACTTTGACTTTCTTGCTGTTGGAATGACACTGAGCTGAGAAATCTCAGGAACTACAGCACTTACAGACTTGAAACTGGTATCATATGGAAACTACTGTTTCGTAGGTTTGCCCAAACTGCTTTATTATAAGCTAGTAGTAGTAAAGATTGTAGTTTGCGAAATCTTTGGAATAACAAACATTCATGACGAACATCCAATTTATTTCTATTGGTGGCAATCTTGAAAGACGTTGCTAGAATCAATTCATACATAACTGACAGGGAGAATAAAGGAGAGACACTAATGCTAAGCTGAGTGTTCGGATTGGATGAAGCAATAGAGAAAGGGGACTTCCCCTGAATGTCAAGATCAAGAATTCTTGAAACAAGACAAGAAGCCTTGTCTTGAGTAGAGTAACTTTCACGTTTATAATCTAATTCACATATTGTGACAAATATCACTTTTGTACCGCCGTACCATCAAGCTTCTAAACACCGTCATAGTAGAGGATCCGAATTAAGAACGACTATCACTCATCTATTACAGCGGTGAGATTTTTTTCAATCAAATTTAGTATATTAGAAAATACATCGCGAATCGGTTGGCTGAAAAATTCCTGGCAAGGCTATGATTAATTGAATATTGAAAAATGACTTTTAATTTGACATTGCACTCATAAGTTTGCCGAATGAATTTGATACCAATCGAAAGTCTATAGGATATGTGAACGTTGGGTTGTCTATTTTTCTCCTGGCGTAACTGCTGGGTTGGTATATTAATACTAACTATTTTCATTTATCTGCTTTTGAAATAAATCTTATATGAAAGTAAGCGCTATCAATTTGCGAACACGATGATTTAAGGTGGTGTCTGCGAAAAGTCTGGTTCAAATGACGGTTCTCGAATTTTAAAAAGTGGAATTTCAATGCGTATGGAAACTTACGACAGAGAAATCAGAGCTAAGTATACCGTGTGATAGAAGAAGACGCAGCATTGCAGCTGCGCGCGGTGCTCACACCAGTTGAAAGAGAGTGCGTATGCTATTTGTTCATGCAATAGAGAAAAATAGTGATACACCAGTGAATATCGAGCAATATTTTGGAGCCAGTGGCAACAGACTTGAAAAAATAACAATGAATAATTTTAATTCTGCATCTGATTTATTATCAGAAGTAAAATTTGGATCCTTGGATTCAATAGTTTCGTCGTCATTCTCCTTCATTTTGATAATATCCTGTATTTTTAAATATGTTTTGAAGTCTCTATTGTCACTTGCATATTCCATTTTTCATCTATTATACTTAGCTCAGATTTCTTTGTCGCAAGTTTCAATACGCATCAAAATTTCACTCTTCAAAACTCGACAACCGTCATTTAAACCAGATTTTATTTTTTGCTGATAACCTTAAATTATCGTTTTCACAATCAAATAGCGCTTATTTTCATAAAAGATTCATTCAAGAAACAGATGGATGAGAATAGCAAGTATAAATATACCTGTTCATACCCAAGGTCCGTAGGCTATACAGGTTACCTCAATCAGCTAGCTTGTGGATACCGCTGAGCGGTGTACAGAGGGAGCACTACGTCACTGCTTGCCCTGTCTGGACACCACGACTTCTCATAATCTATACCTTGCTTCAGCGTTTGTCGAGTGATATAATCAAAGTTCGAATCGAGTTTTTCCAGTGTTTCGCTTAGTATCACTTATCTATTTTTCGCCACTTTCTTTAGATTTTCATTTTGCTAAACACTACGGCTGGTACCACAAGCTCTGTTTTTGGCTATACTAGCAGTGTTATTTTAAGAAGCATTTTAAGGCAATATAAATATTTCAAGCTATTTTAAACGATAATATTCCGATGAATTCTGTAGACATATGTGCTTTCCGTTATTTGTATCTGAAGATTAATTTCTAAAGTATTTGGGAAAATTCTAATTGCGTTAAAACACATCTTGACACAACGCTCTTAGTAGCGCCAAAAACAGAGCTTGTAGTACCAGCCTACGCTTTTGTAAACGTTAGTTTATATCTGAAATGCTTATTTTTCGAGAATTGTCGTCAAAAGTGAGCATTTACAAGACATTTAAGAACATGAGAAATTGTTATTTTGTTTACAGGACGCGAAATCTTTTGCAATCAGGACAGGCCGCGAAGTATTATAAACTGTATTGGTATCATGTATTGGTATCATAGCAACATCAAAAGTGACATTGATCGTTTTTTGTTTTTACATTCCCATCAATTTTGAGACCTGGTTTTCAAGAGAACGTTGTTAGATTCATGATTGCGAAATTCTTTTGTATTCTCGAATAAATTTTTGTGAGCGTAGCGAGTAAAAAAGATCTTCTATTCTGGAATGCAGAAGTGACATTTTGCAATCTAGAACTATTGGAGTTTCGCTCCTCAAATCCTGTGTTATTTTCTTCTACTGTGCTTTTTTTCTAAACACAAATTTATCATCTCTTGGAATAAAGGTGAGATACATTTGAGGTTTTATTCTCGACTCACAGATAACGTCTATATTTTTTCTGATTATTTCCAAGTGCTCCAATGTTTCAGCACAATAATTCAGTAGTATTCATTGTGAATGTACCTACAGTTATTGAAAATTTGGGTTTTGAAATAAACCATTCGCACTCACTTCGCCTGGGAGATTATTAATGTCAGATGATGGTGAAATAGATGATACTTTCAATTTTTTTCCAATTCAAATGTGTTTGTTCATATCGTAACAATGACAAAATTGTATTAGGTATTATGATTCAGCTTGATCTTAGAGCTAATTGCATCGCATCAAGAATCAATATGTCAACCTCATGTTTCATAGTTTAGGTACTCGTTTGAAGGAAAAAATAGTATATGTTATTCGGAGCAAAAGTGGCTTTATGTGCTTCGATTACTTTGACTGCCAAACGTAATGAGGCTGTCAAACTGCAAACTTCAGCACATGAAGCCTGATTTTTGTTCCTCATAATATGATCTACTATTTAGGCAGTTTATAATTTCGTCCCTAGGAGTCAGTAATTCTTTTCATTATAAAAAAAGTTTCTGTTTTTTTTTGATAAAATGAGAACAGATTTGTCAAAAAAAAAAATAATACTGCTGTAGCAATGCAAAGACAGCGGTGGGCACGGCCTCGCAGGGCTAGCGGTGACGTATTCTCGACTAACCAATTGAAGCAGAGTTGGCCCATTGTGGTAACCTGTATAGTTTACGGACCTTGGTTCATACCTGCCAACCCAGTAGCTACGCCAGGGAAAAAGAAGACAACCCAACGTTTACATATTCTATAGGCTCCATACTTTCAATTTGTATTAAATTATTCCGTCAAACTCATGAGTGCAATGTGGAATAGAAAGTCATTTTTCAATATTTAATTAATCATAATCTTGCCAGGAATTTTCTAGCCAACCCATTTGCGATGTATTCTGTAGTATACTGAATTTGATTAAAAAAAAATTTCATCACCGTAGCAGATGGGTGATAGTCGTTCTTGATTTGGATCTTAGACTATCAGTGGCCAAGTGATTAGGACGACCGACCGACGTCCCAGAGTCCCAGGTTTGATACCGTTCCATGCTATCTGTTTTGCAATTTTATTTTTGAAATGTATTTATTCACTAGTATCACTTCTATTTTAGGAGATCGTCTGTATATATTTGAGGTTTTTGAAATTATTGTGAATATTTTGCCAAATTAAAGTCCACAAATTACACTGAGCTTAACTCTAAAGTAGCTTTTAATAGTACTGGTAACTGAGTAGCTAGAGTGCGCGCTCAGCAACCGGGCGACCGCAGGTTCGATATGCAGTAGGGCCGATTTTATTTTTCTGATTAGAAGCGATCCCAACCTCATTTAGTAGCTACCCTCGAATTTTAGAGTCAGTTAAAAACATAAATTTGAGTTTTGCGTTTCAAAACAACATTTGCAAAGCGTAAGCAAATTGGGAGCAAAATATATGAGTATCTATTTGAACCATTTAATACATTATCAGCGATTGGAGGACGTGTTTTAAACCCGTTCATTCATTCTCATTCTGCTTGTATCACATTAAATCATTATCATTAACATTAGTTGCATATTTCAGCTATTATTCTTGAATTAGACAGAGCTAAAACTCCGGAATCTGACAAAGGTCTCATGGGATGTGAGAATAAATTTTCACGTCTAAGAGAAGATTTAACATTTGATAATACCTGACCCACATTCTGAAAGGATCATATTATCTATGTCAATGATAATTTAGGTCAATGCGTATACTATTCGCCTATAAAAAGAAAAATAACCAATTTTGCGAAGTGCGACAGAATTGGAGAAAAAAATATAAATGTCTATTTAACTCATTTAATACATTATCAGCGATTCCAGGACGAGTTTCCGACCTGTTATCTTCGATCTCAATCTCTTAGTAGCACAAAAAATTATTATTCACAACGTTCATCGCATATTTGTGCTACTATTCCTCAATTCATCCGATGCTAAAACGCACTAATCTAACAACGTACTCGTGGAATTCTAAAATTGATTTTCACGTTTAAGAAAAGATTTAACATTTGATAATATCTGATTTACATTTTGAATGGATCATATTTTCTGTTCAGATATCAATTTTTGACGATCACTATACCATTCTCCCATTGAAAATAAACAATTTTGCGGAGAGTGAGCGAATTGAGAACAAAAAATATGAATGTCTATTAAACTCATTAAGAATATCAGCAATTCAAGGATGAATTTTAAACCTGCTATCTTGATTCTCAATCTTTTCGTTCCAAAAAATGAGTCAATATTATTAACTTCTATCCCATATTTTTGCTATCATTTCTGAATTCAGTCAGAGCTGGACTGAAACGCACTTATCTAGCAAGGGTCTCGTGAATTTTGAAAAAATGATTTTTACATGTGAGAGAAGGCTTAATTTTTGATAATTCCTAATCCACATTCTGAATGGACCATTTTATTTGTGTCGGTATCAGTTTTTGTCAATAACCATACCATTTTCTCATAAAATCCTGAACAATTTTGCAAAGAGTGAGCGGATTGGTGACAAAATATATGACTATCTATTTGACTCATTCAATGCAAATTCAGCATTTGTAGGACGAGTTTTGAACCCGTTATCTTCTTCCTTATTCTTTTCGTATCACATCAAATCATTATCATCAGCATTAATCACATATTTCAGCTATTATTCTTGAATTCAGTCAGAGCTAAAATGCATGATTCTAACAAGGGTCTCGTGGGATGTAAAAATTAATTCTAACGTTTAAGAGAAGATTCAACATTTTATAATACTCAATCCACTTTCTGAATGGCTCATATTATCTATGTCAATATCAATTTCAGTCAATAAATTTTATTTCTCTATGAAAACATAATCAATTTTGGGAGAGTGAGTGAATCAGGAACAGAAAGTGAGAATGTCTGTTGAACACATTTAATACATCATCAGCAATTTTAGTATAAATTTTCAACCTATCATTCCAATTCCCAATCTTCTTTTATTATAAACAAAAACATCAATATAAACATTAATTGTATGTTTCTGCTAATATTTTTGGATTTAGCCAGTGCTAAGACGCATGAATCTATCTAGGTTCTCGTGGGATTCAAAAATATATTTTCACGTTTGGTAGAAGATTTAACATTCGATAGTATTTGATCCACATCCTGAATATATCATATCATCTGTGTCAATTTCAATTTCTGACGATTTTCTATAAAACATTTACATTTCTGCGAAGAGTGAGCGAATTGGGGACAAAAAGTCTGAATGTCTATTATAGTAGTCAAGGTATCAAGGCTGTTGAAAGGACAATAACGCCTGAGGTCAATCATGTACTTTGCGAGAGCATTATAGTCTGTTCAACTCTCGTGGTGCCTTCAATGTTTAATATCCGACTTATGTACGTTTCAATCCAAAATTTCAGCCATGTATCCCCTGTCATTGTGATTTTTGTCAGAGAGTCCACTCTGGTTACTGGCTGTCTCTAGGAAACTTGCTTGTTATTTTAAAAAACAATGCCCTTTGCGGAACAAAAATATTGCGGATGAAGATAACAGGTGCTAAATTCATCCTTGAATTGCTGATAATATTTTAAATGAGTTTGATAGACATTCATATTTTTTGTTCTCAATTCGCTTACTCTCCGCAAAATTGTCTATGTTTTATGGGAGGATGATATAGTTATCGTCAAAAATTGACATCTGAGCAGATAATATGATCCATTCAGAATGTGAATCAGATATTATCAAATGTTAAATCTTTTCTCAAACGTGAAAATCAATCTTCGAATTCCACGAGTACCTTGTTGGATTAGTGCGTTTTAGCATCGGATGAATTGAGGAATAGTAGTTGCACAAATATGCAATAAACGTTGTAAATAATAATTTTTTGAGCTATGAAGAGATTGAGATCGAAGATAACGGGGTTGAAACTCGTTCTCTAATTGCTGATAATGTATTGAATAAGTTAAATAGACATTCATATTTTCTCCTCCAATTCGCTCACACTTCGCAAAATTGTTTATGTTTTTAAAGGCGAATGGTATACGTATTGACCTAAATTGTTATTGACGTAGACAAAATCATCCATTCAAAATGTGGATTAGGTATTATCAAATGTTAAATCTTCTCTTAAACGTGAAAATGTATTTTTACATCCCATGAGATCCTTGTTAGACTCATGAGTTTCAGCTCTGGCTGAATTCAAGAATAATTGCTGGAATATGCAACTAATGTTAATGATAATGATTTGATGTGATACGAGTAGAATGAGAATGTAGATAACGAGTTTAAAACTCGTCCTACAATTGCTGATAATGTATTAAATGGTTCAAATAGATATTCATATATTTTCCTTCCAATTTGCTCACCCTTTGCAAAATTGTTCATGTTGGGTTGGAGCACAACATTCTAATTCATATTCTCAACCGACTTGAAGATTTGAGGGTACTTACTAAATGAGGTTGGGATCGCTCTTAATTAGAAAAACAAAAGGGGCCTTACTGCGATTTGAACCTGCGATCGCCCGGTTGCTAGGCGCTCACTCTAGCCACATACGTACAAGTACTGTTAACTATAAACTCAGTGTGATTTGTGGACTTAAATCTAGCAAAATATTCATAATAATTTCAAAAACCTCAAATATATACAAACGATCTCCTGAAATTAAAGTAATACTAGTGAATAAATACATTTCAAGAACAAAATTGGTTTCTTGTCTTGATGATCATTTTTTGTCTTCTCTTAATTTTCAAGACAATAGACTATTATATTTCTTGTCTTGTTTCAAGAATTTTTCATATGTTCTGATGCTGACATTTAGGAGGAATCACCTTTTTCTATTGCTTCATTCAATCCGAACACTCAGTTTAGCGTTAGTGTCTCTTCTTTTTTCTCCCTGTCAGTTATATTATGAATTGATTCTATTCCAGCAACGTTTTCCAAGATTGCCACCAATAGAAATAAATGAGAAATCTGTCATCCCTATGGTTTAATCAGTATTTGCAATTATTATTTGTTTTATGACATATCAATGTTGCTAAGAATTAACAACTTTCTTAGAGTATTGGGGAATCTATCTTTACATTTCTCCTCTACATGAATGATTCAATCACCGGAAACTGTCTACTTATGGTTTCGATATGTATCAAATATTTGTTTTGAAAGTCATAGTCATAGATACTCCTTACCTCCCCGACCTTATAATTGGAAAAGTATTGAGATTGTGATTTTTGGGTAGCTCGAGACTCTGATGAATTCTCATATTTCAGACCCTACCGAACCCAAAAAACATATGTTTAAATGGAATCGGTATGTCTGTCTGTCTGAAAGTATAGTTATCTGAGAATCAGTACAAATTTTTAACTGAAATTTAATCTTTGAATTTTTTATTAAGAAGCTAGGTTTAATTTTGTAAATGAGCTTTTTCAACTAGAAAATCTGGAAGAAGACCATTTTTGAAAATATTTATATTGTTAGGACTGGAATATAGCCGCCATCTGCCAACATAACAATGACAGCTGTCATTTTGACAATAACGCTGTCACTTTGAACTGTCAGTACGACAATGACAAATGTCACTTTGAAACTTGGTATGACACTCCCAAATTCATGAAACAGTGATAAGACTGGCCATAAAATTCATTGTCAGGGGAAAACTGTAATGACCACTGCAGATCTCATTATTTTGATAATAGATTATAAATATGCAGATATGGGAAATTTATTGTGAAGGTATCTGAATTTCTTGTCAAGAAGTCATGATTCTTGATAATACTGTCTTGTCTTGTCTTGGGAAATAAAAAATACTTCTTATCTTGGTATTATCTTTGATTTCAAGACAAGATCAAGACAAGATCAAGATTATTTCTTGATTCTTATGAAACACTCACCATTAATGTGTTACTAAGGACACCTCATCCTATATCTGTGCCAAATTTTGCTTCTACATGAATTTTTACCGCTCTGGTCGCCTGGACTACTAGCTGAGTTTTAAAAAAAATAGAAGAACTATGTCATTATTGTTGATTTTTTGTGAACCGAAAGATTGAGAATAAAGATAATAGGTTGAAAATTTGTCCAGAAATTGCTTATAATATATTAAATGAGTTTAATAGACATTCATATTTTTTGCCTTTAATTCGCTCACTTTTCTCAATGAAAAAATGGTATAATCAATGACTGGAATTGATATTGACACAGATAATATGATCCACTTAGAATATGGACTAGGTTTTATTAAATGTTAGATTTTCTCTCAATCTCTGGAACTATTTTCCAAATCCCACGAGACTTTTGTTGTATTAGTGCGTCGCAGCTCTGCCTAAATTCAAAAATAATAGCAAAAATATGGGATAAATGTTAATAATAATGATTTTTTGTTATACGAAAAGATTGAGAATGAAGATAGTAGCTTACATCTTCTGATAATTCATGGGATGAGTTTGAGGGGAATAATATGCTCATTGACTGACTTTGATATCGACGCAGATGCTTTGATCCATTTAAAATATGTATTGAGTATCAATAAATGTGAGATCTTCTCTCAAGCGTGAGAACTAGTTTTCAGATCTTGCGAAATCCTCGTTAGATTCAGGTTTCCTAATTCTGGCATAATATACCAAGCAGGACAGCAAAAAAAAATAATAAGGGCGCCAGTCGCTAAAAATCGAGTTCAAATAAAGCTGGTCAACAAGCTGAGCGGGAAGGAACGGCAGCTAGGTGTCATAAGATAGTATAAGTAGTGTAACGATATGCCTCGCAGATGGCGGGGATTGTTAACTTATGACGTCGCGGTCAAAACTGCTGACGGTGTGCTCGAGCACCAATGCGGTCGGTGACGCAGTTTCTAAAGCAGACAACTGAATAGCTTAGAAGGGAAGGGTTAGGGTTGTCAAAATAATTATCAAGAGGTAGGTGTCACGATGAGACTTATTTTCACATAGAAATGATGACGATGAACAATGTACATATATTTTACAGGAACTTACACGGAGATAACTTGGCTGACGGTGACGGGACAGCTGTACATAACACTTGACATCACCGATCGCAGTACGGACCCAAGCGGTCACAGATGACGAGAAACTTTGAAACAAACAAATCGTGGAGCAATTTCCCAAACGGTGGATTAATTTATCTTCGACGCTTGTGAAATCAAACTGGCTCCCAAAAAGTGACTACGTTAAACTTGCTCAACGCTGTGAAGTCAATGATGACCCCCTCAACGGTGATTCTACTTTGAAACAATCAAACACTCACAGATCGTGTCAGACAGTAAAAAAACATCACCTAGACGGTAAACACTCTGAAGATGACACTCGGTATCGGAACTAGAAGCGTACTTTGGAACGGCTTCTCAAAAGACTGGACTCTCAAAGAAGTGATTTAAGTCGGCCAGAAGGGCTTATTTATATTTAAATTTTAATAAATCCTAACTTGACATGTTTTGAATTCAAATTCATATTAGCGCTACCAATAATATAAAGATGACATACAGATAGAAAGAATAAGTAATTTTACACATACAAATTTCTATATAATAACAAATCTCCTATTACTTCCCTGTTAAATACATCCTTTCATGATTATATTTCCTTAAAATTGAAATTGTCCCTATTATCTTTCTATCTGTCGGTATCGTAGGTGATGCTATGTCGGTAAGTTTGAAACTGTCAAGTATAGGATCTTTTATTTTGTTGTGTCAAAGTCGGACATAATATAACACAAAATATACAACATATTTACAGAACAACGATTGATGACAATCAGAGTTTATTTACAATAAGACAAAAGACATAAATACAGATCAAGCAATGTCGGTTGAATCTGATTTCAGGTGTTTTCAAAAACCTAACCTCATTCCACCACATGTGGAATATTAGAACAGATTTATTCCAGCTGATGACTGAGAAAATTGAAGTAAGCGATGTTGTATGTTTAAGCAGAATTACAGAATTTGAAATTTATAGGGTGTGCAAGATGTGAACTAATTTTGATGGACTTTAAAATGTTTGACGGTAGCAGAATGCTCTGGGATGTGCAACTGTGACGGAGTTTTGAAGCATAATTAATCACAGTAGACTGAACTAAGTTGAATGCACCTTCAATAAACTGAATAAGAAATGTATAATTGCTGTATCGCTCAAAATTTTACAATTTGATTTCATGAGAATATTGCTGACAGCTTGACACTTCATACTACAATGATAATTCTGATTGTGTGTGGAACTAGAAGGGTACATGAAGTTGGCTCGTTATTTTGAAAACATGATAGTAAAATGTTCATATTCATTACACAAGGATAACTTGAGCGAGGAGCTCACGATCAAGCGTGAGCAAAATTAGGTGAGAAGTTATCGTCGTTAGGGAGCGAGATACGTTTTAACGTCGAGGACTGCTTACTACTGATAGATAAGTGAATAAGAGCGCAACAAAATAAATGCATGGCGAGTCCGTTAATCGATCAATGATGTGTATGCAGGCGCAGAATACTAAATATTTAATATCGCAACCCTAGGTGCTAGATTGCGCTAACACCCTAATACTACGTGACAAAATTGAATCACTCGCGTAAGCTATTTACAAAGATGATAAACAGTCAAGCTCAAACATATAACTGAAGTTGAAAAAGGATGAAAATAGAATGATGCGTAATCACGAGATATTACTCAATAATAAAATCAAAATGGAGATATTATTGAATTGGCTTATCTGCGGTTGACGGAAGTAGGTGGAGTTGTAGGTGCTTATTTTGGTGGATGCTGTGAAATGGCGGATACTAGACTGGCGGCGTTCGAACGATTCGGCACACCCTCCAACCTCCCAAATTTCTCCACTATGTCTACCCTTAATATCTCAATCCGACTTTATTCGAAGGTAATGATGATATCGATAAAATAGGCATCAATGAAGCCCAATTTTGAAATTCTGAAAGGTGAGTATCAATCTACTGGTCAACACATTTTATGCACGCCACTGAAGCATGCGTGCGAGGAACAGGAAGTGAGAAATCATATAGTTTTTTTTTTCACGTGAATTTTGTGAGAAATTCATACTTGAAACTGCAAAATTTACCAATTTGTAAGGTCAGAATGTTTCTTATACCTTAGATGGTGTACGGCTTGAAGTTTAATTTTAAAACAGTATTTGGTGGTAAAACTCCGGGTATGCCCGTGGAAAAATATTTCCTGCTCAAGAATTTGACTCCAAACTCTCAATTTAATGGAAAACTAACGTAGTATTACTCAAAATTCAAATACTTGCTGCATATAACACTGGTACAGAATTACAAGCACGCAATTTAACTTGCAAACTATAAATGTCCAATTTCTTACTTTTTCTTACAAGATTCAGACTGCTCAACAAAAAAATAATTCAATGGTTGCATGTGCTGTTGGAAATGATTATCAAACAGTTCTATCACTACTTCAGCTATCTTCATCCGATATTATCTCTACTGAGCCTTATTCAATTTCATCATGTTTTATTTATATCATTGTTGTTTATATCCCTCCCCAACTTCTCTACAGAATGATGTATTCCATTGCTTTGAATCTTTGTCATTAACTCTAGATAATAACCTCTCAATAATTGAAGATCTTTATATAACGATTAGTTATGAGCGACTCAAATAATAGGTGTAATCTTTATCTCAATTTCAATTGCTTTATGATATTTCTTCGTACTACTTGATCCAACAATATTGTAAACTCTTATAATAGAATATTGGATGCAGTAGTGACTAACACCTCCTGCTCTGTAAGCAGGGATTTTGGTTCTGAAGATGCTTATAATCGCACTCTATATGTACAATTAAATTTTGGTAGTAATTTGAAATATTCTAATTCCTCTTCCAGTACCAACTCCTCATCGTATAATTTTCATTCTAGTAGTTATGATCTACTTTATAATTCACTGGCACAAGTGGGCTGGTCGATTTTGGAACAATTTGATGATGTTGATGAAGCCTTCAGGAATTTTTATGAAATAATTATTGAAATCCTAGATGAATGTATTCTGCGATATAAAAAACGTCAGCAAAATGATCCTCCTTTATTTTTTATTTCAGATATCATTAAACTTATTTGACTAGAAAGTTAGTATCGTGTACTGTTCAAGAGGCTTAAGAATTGTGATTATTCAAATCAGTTTAAACCATTGCGTTAAAATATCAAAAGAATCATCAATATCATAAATACATTGGAGACACCGAAAATCCAATTTCTTCTGAATCAAATAAATTATGATCAGCTCTCAAACTTCAAACTCCATCATCATCTTCAGCTGATCCTGCATCTCGCTGATGGTCATGCTTCTTGTTTGGGGCATTCACAACAGTCTCAACACAAAATCAATCACTTCATCACATTGCAACCTTATACACTCTCCGTCGAATCAGAAATTATTTTTCCTCAATTTATCAGGATCCCACTCCTGACATCAATTTGTCACAAATTTTAGTGTCACTTACTTATTGACACAGGTTACAGTGCCAATATTTACTTTATAAACTCGTCTGATCACAATATCGCTCACAGTTACATTTACTGAATTACTGAGCTCCTCTCCTAGCTCACGTTCTTATATACCAAAGCCGACTATAGACCAAGATTCAATTGTCTTACAGTAGATGCCTGGCAACCACCAAACATTTAGTAACCGTAGGCTGTCAATCCTGTCTGACAATTGAACATCGACTTTGTCAATACTAACTAGGATTACAATTATAGCCAGTTCAAATAAATAATTATGTGAACTAATTACTTGGAATATTTTACATTTGTGATAGTATTTTATATGATGAACTAGACATCAAACTTATGGCCATTGTAAAATAGGATAGTAATTGTTCATAACTGCTTCCTGTTACTTTGAAATATGCACTCTAAATTCATGAGATGGCAATAAAACTGGTAATGAAATTCATGTTAGTACTATGGTGGCCACAGTAGACCTCAAAAATAAATAACTATCATCATCATGGAGACAAAAGAAAATCCAATATATTCTTTTCTTTAAATTAATATCATTTTTCAAGAACAGAAAATACAAACGTAATGGAAAATTATAGTGTGCTCAATTCCATGTAAAGTATTTTTTCAATCATTTGTACCACCCCAACCTATATAATAGAGGAAGAATTGTAATCGTGATTCTTTAACAACCCAAGATTCTGATATTTCTTCATGTTTTAGACCCTACTGAACCCAAAAAACCACAGTTTTCTAAAAATTCGGTCTGTCTGTCGGTCTGATAGAATTGCACGTTAACGTTAGAACATGCACGAATTTCTAACTGTTCTTCCATTTTCAAGTTTTTCACTGAATGTTTTATTAGTTAGTTGATTCTAAGTTCGTGAATGAGCTTCATTCAACCAGTGGTACAAAGACTTTTTTGGTGGAACTTCTCAGTTTGCGTATATTTTATGAACGACAGTATTTATTATAGAATATGAAATAACTAAAATTAACTCCCAAATGATTCAGTATATTATCACCTCAAGATATTTCTCACAATTATCAGCGGTTCATTCGTAATTATTGAAATTAGACTCAATATAAAATTCTTTATAATATTCTGGAACTAAGAAATGATAAAGATCATAATATGGAATTCATCACTAGTTTTTGGACATTATATGCAAGACGTTCGTCAATTGTTTTTTTGAAATAAGTTATTTGGCTCTAACTTGATTGGTATCAAATTGAAGCTCGTGCGGGAATAATTCTAGTGAGAGAAACATAAATGATTTGCAAATGATTGTATATTGTTTTTTTTTTCACAAGTTATTTTAACGGTATCTAGCTTAGTATCTATTCAAAGCTTTTGGGGAGATAGGCTCAGCAAAGATCTGAAATAATTTCTTATGTCGATTGTTGATTATGGTAAGTATGAAATCAACCAAAGCAACATAAAACTCACAGCAATTTTAAAATAGAATAGTAATTGCTCATAACTCCATCTGTCGTTCTGACATTGACAGCTGTCACTTTAAAATATTAAATTTGAAGATACGACACTCCAAATTTATAGAATATCAATGGAACTAGCTATATAATGGTCTAGGAAGTACTGTGTGGCCAGAGCAGATTTCTATAGCAAGAAAGAAACACCTCGATATTTATCACCTCGTTACAAGTAAATGAACACTTATTCCTGGCTCGTTCTCAAAAACCATATCAGATACACACCCATCTGACAAACCAAGAAGCAAATAATGTTGACTTGAATGTTTACTACTGCAATTTTTTTACAATTACAATGTTCTAGGAATAAATAGGTGAAATTTTGTGATTCTTGATTCTTTCTTGATAATGGCCTAGAAAACGTTTTATACACCTCAGCCTGAAGTCCTTCTCTGCTCTCACCTAAATTACAGCTCCAGCTGACGCTTCGATTGCAAACAATAGATTCAACAAAAAAAGATTACCTCTACTGCCTAGATACGTGAATTACTATTATTCATTATTCGAATTCATCAATTATTTTGATTGTTGATAAAATTCAGAGAATGGAATCTATATATTTCGGCCCTCTCTTCAAGCATATTGCATGCACGGAGGAATGTGAGATTTGGTACACTCAAAATTTATATGGAGAAGTTGTGCAGGAAGCAGAAATTATATACAGAGTGTCCCATTTTAGTCTATATATTTATACGTAAAAAGAAACCTCTTTCCCCTTTTAAGCGTATTACGAATGAAAGATTTGACATACTTGAAGTTTATATGAAGAAATACAGAAAGTTGAAAGTAATTTCAATCTCATTTTTCTAAATATTTTAATCATGTAGGGATATAACACGAATACATGGTTGAATTTGAAATAAAATATTCTATCAAAAGGGAGTAAAAAATATGAGGCATCTTATTCAAAAAAATATAACTTTGTGCTGTAACTTGAGAGCCACTGATGTAGAAGAATATTCTCTACCACAATTTGGTGTCCCCTTTGGTCGTGCATAAGATTGTACTATAATATTTTGTTGTATCTTCAATGATATAGAAGTTATTCATGTACGATGTGCACAACTAGACCTTAAAGCAGGGGTGCCCGACCCAAATCGTTTGGTTGACCAAGAAATTTTTCACTGAGCTGAAATGGGCCGCACATATGAAATTCAGTGCATAATCTGCAGTGTTTATTATTGCAAAACTCAACAATTTGAAGTCTATATTTTAATCGTTCAGTCTAAATGTCTAAAATAATATGGACATTCAAAAACTGCAATTGTGCCGCCAAAAGCCAAAATGGGCCGCGGGTTGGGCATGTTTGCCTTAGAGCATTCTTAAATTCAAAATTCCGAGATTATACGTTTAACTGGTTTTGAGACTTTGCGAGTTAGGAACGAACTCACATACATACATACATACATAGGTACCGACATCAAGCCGAAAATAGTCAAAATGGACTCAAGGATGCTCAAAACAGATATTTTAATCACTCGATATGTGAGCTATGCCGACGCTGGGGAGGTGTTAGTCCTTTCGGATGAATCTGGCTTTCTAAATCTTGACTCAAAATAGTTATTGGGATATAATATATGAATTTCAAGCTTTATACTTTAATGTAAGTAAGCCAGGTCATTGCACACCTTCATCACCTAATGCCTGTATGAAGCACCATTAGTCAAGATTCCTAAACTCCAAAGGTTTTTACCTAGAGTAGTGAGAACATATACACAAAACTTCAGGCTTTATACTCTAACGTATGTCTGGCAGGCGCTGGCTCTCACTCTTTTAGTTTTCTGGCAATACATTGATATTCGCTCACCTTGATAATTCTATTCTTCCATATGTTCGAGGAAAGACTAAATTTGTCTCTGTTATCAACAATTTGGTCTTCTAGTCGTATTTATGTCATATTTGAAAAATTTGATTCCTATTCAGGGATTTCACGTATATTTTCGGATAGTACATTTCTTAAACATAAAATTGTCTGCACAAGTTCGTTGTACTTGAATCAGCTGATTTGAATTGTCTGAATCTGTCAGGAGTGTCAGACTGTGATGCACCCTACGAGCAGTTTAAAAAGTAGTTGCTGCTCTCAACTTACTCCATCAGAAACATGAAGAGAGAATCATTCAACGATTTATTCAAAGAAAACGGTAAAATAATAAATGGAATGCAATTCTGAATTGACTAATTCAATAGAAATATTGCTACATGAAATTTGAAAGATTCTATTCTTGAAGAGCAGAAAATATAACCCATCAATCTATTAAACTGAATCTGATAATTGATTTAAAATATTGTCTGAGATAATTGATACAATAATTTATTCATTCAGCAGATCAATTCACAGGGCATACTATATTGGAACGACCCAAGTGTAAAGTTCGTAATAATATAAGAAGAAACTAATACACAGTTGCTTCATTTATAAATTAATGTATTTCATCCACCTTATCTGTCATGCTTGGCGAGTACTATCACTGGTTGAAATAAATGTACTTATTTCTGTTGCACCCTGTATATGAATTGTACTTCACATAATTGTTGAAAAATGTCAGATTATGACTTCAATAAAACTAAAAAATAGCATTTAAACATAGCTTTCAAATAACGCGTATAATGTACGTATGATAGTCGATTCTACGTACATTTGGAGTAATAAAATGACGTCTGGAGTGTGTTACTTAACGATTCATAAACCACCGTCGACCCCTGAATCACGGTCATTTATTATTATAAACCAAACAGTGACCGTCAATATGTCCAGTTCATTCCTTGGACAATAAAACTTTGATTGAGTATATTCAGTAATTTTCGGGACAATGCACGATCACTAAATTAATCTGGCGAAATCTAGATCAGGCAGCATAAAATTCTCTATATTTGGTGTAAGATTCATACACTAACTTCGCTCAGAGCATGAACTAGTAGTTTTGGGCAATGAAGATTGTGTGTAGGATATCCGTCAATAATTATTCCTCTAGCATCATGATGTGAAAGCTTGTCGTCACTGTCAGAAGAAAGACTAGAATCTCCTGTAACGTTTAAAAATGTGTTGGCAGTATACGGCAATCAGCTATAAGCTAGTGCTTCTTGTAACATCATAATTATGTCGATCTCGCATTACATAAAATTTAATTGTCGCTTTATCATCAATATTTCTTTGAGGATCCTATCTATCGCATCTAATAAAAGAGACTGAGTGTTTTCTTCTTCCTCCAGCTAATTTACATGAATATTTCATCTATCGGAATACATTTTCTGCTCTCTTGTTTCTTTAGTAGTCATTGGGAAAGTAGCAAAGTTGATATGGCATTCCGTACTGTAGGGCCTGAATGTCAGAACATCTTTTATCACACTGCAAAAGATAATAGGTAAATAACTGGCAGTTTGATTTGCTAGAAACTATTGATAAATGCGCTGTGACAACTGAGTCCAATTTAACATTTAGTTCCCAAACTGGTAGCTTACAATTCCAAAAAGCGCGGGTTTGCTTTGTTATCATCAATCCACGGGAAAAAGCCTCCGTCAGAATCACTTGACCAAGAAAATATGAATATGTTATTTTTAAAAGCATGGTTGGAACATTGTGAAATTGAAAGGTGATTTGGTACCAATGAGAAAGCGGAGTGGGCCAATAATAGTTCCATTACTAATTGTATGCGCCTTGAGATTTGTGATAAGAGAAAAATACTTATTTATCCAATGATCCATATAAAGGATCTTCTTGGATTAGGGTGGCAGACGATCTGAGAATAGACCTGAAATAGCTAACCTGGTAAAATTGTTTATCATAATCTCAATTGAGCCACTTGTGATTGCTGGAACAAGAAGAGATTTTGAGAGCATCGTTCCGTTTCTAAATGTGGAACAGCTCTATTCCAGTACTGTTTGAGTATCCAGGAAGCAACAACAAAGAATTATATAGAACAGCGAAGAGTTCGTTCAATATCAAGTTCAAGTTGTTCAGACGGCTTATTATTGAATATAAGAATAGGATAAGATATGAAATAGCTTCTTGTTAGACAATAATGCATATCATTAGATTATATGTTGAGTTTCCAAGCTAGTATAAATTCTAATTGTACAATGCGAACCATTGTACAATTAAAAACACTGTTAATAGAACCATTAGTGGGTAAAAGACCCAATTTGCGGCGGTGCTTCAACAGATAAGAATGAAAAAAAAATGCACTTATTTTAATAGTAGCCTCTACAATATTACACAATACTGCAATCAAGTAAAATATTTGCAGAAAGTATTTGAGGCAATATTACTTGAAAATATTATTGATACATGTGATGTCCCGGAAAATGATAATGAAGTAATTTAAAAAATTTCAACTGCAAATTCACATTTCGATTTGAACTGAATCTGATGAAATATCATCGAGTAGATCGTATTGAGAACAATTCACTATCACACTTGGAACAATTATTTCATATTCTCCAATTATTTTGATATTATACATAGGTAATTAATAATGATCTATACATTTTTACTTTCTTGTACAAAGTAACAAGTAAGTATTGTGAAACCGACATAATTCACTTATCGAGATTCTGATGGAAATATCCGTTTTGAGCATCCCTGAATCCATTTTGACTATTTTTGGCTTGATGTCGGTACGTATGTTCGTGCGCGCGTGCGTGCGTTCGTACGTGCATGCGTTCGTGCGTAACTCACAAATCTCAAAATTGGTTGAACGTATAATGTTGAAATTTTGTATTTAAGACTGATATAGAGTCTAGTTGTGCACCTCGCATTATGGTTCTAATCGTCTGTACCAGAAGTGCACTTTACTTGAAACTTTCTTCCGAATTTTTCTAATAAATTCAGAATGATACATCCTATAATGTTGAAATTTAGTATTTGAGCTTGATGTTATATCAGAATGATCATTTGCTATTTTTGCATGAATCGACTACGCCAGAAGTGCACTTTACCTGAAACTTTTTTTGAATTCTTTGCATAAATCTAGAATGATAAGCCAAAGCATATTAAAATTTCGTACTAAGAACTTCTATAACATCTTATTGTACATCTTTTATTATGATTGCGATCGGCTAAGCCGGAAGTGCACTTCACTTAAAACTTTTTTTTTATTTTCAGCATACATTTAGAATGATCAGCCATAGGATACTGGAATTCAGCATTTGGAATTGCTGTAGCATCTAAATGGTCATCTTCTATTTTTCTAACAATCGGCTGATCCGGAAGTGCACTTTATATGACAGACTTTTTGAATTTTCCGCATAAATTCTGAGCAATAAGTCGTAGAATATTCAAATTTTGTATTAGGCACTTTTATAATATCTAGTTGTTCACCTTGCATTATGATTGCTACCGACTAAGCCGGAAGAGCACTTTATTCGAAACATTTTTTGAATTTTCCGCATAGATGCAAAACGATCGAACATAGATTGTTTGAATTCGGTATTTAAGACGACTATACCGTCTAGATGCTCATATTCTATTTCTATTGAGATCCATCGAGCTGGAAGTGCACTTTACACGACAGTCTCTTGGAATTTTTCGCATAAATTTAAAACGATCAGGTGTAGAATATTGAAAGGTATTTCAGTCTGCTGTAGCATCTGAATGATTGTCTACTATTTTAATAACAATAGACTGAACCGGAAGTGCACTTCAGTAGGAATTTATTTTTCAATTTTGCACATAAAATCAGATCTGTTGGTAGTCGTAGAATTTTGGAAATCAGTATTTAGGAATGTTGTAGTATAAGAATAATGGTCTATTGTTCATGTAGCAACCGACTTGGCTTAAAGCGCATTTTGCTTGACAGATCCTTAGAATCTCTTGAGTAAATCCAAAACGATTAACTGTGGAGCGGTGAGATTTTGTGTTTGATTATACATATCCAATGATATATACGATCAAATACAAAATCACATCGTATTATATATATATATATATATATATATATATATATATATGTATATAAATATTCAATGATGTACAAGTAAGTCACGTGATGTTCACGTCAGATTTCTTAGAACCGAAATGGGTGATAAAATAGTTCTTTTTCAAGACATAGAAGGATCCAAAATTGATTTAAAGAAATGGGAGAAGGCCTTCAGTGATCCATTTGAATTTTCATAATATTCATCCAACACAAAAGAACATTTCGAGAATGAATTTTCTCATCATCAATAAAATATACAAGAATAGCGAAGACAATTACTTGTTATCCTAACTTAACATTGTGTAGATGAGAATACAAGCTATAAGATGCTCAATCAAAAACAGGCATAGTCTTTGGCAAACAACTATTCTTGTTTATTTTATTACTGATGATGCGGAAATTCATTCTTGAAACGTTCTTTTCTGTTAAATAAATATTATGAAAATTTAAACAAATCCTTGAAGGTCTTCTCCTATTTCTTGAAAATTGTTTTTGTTTTAAATTCTCTATATTTATTGGAAATTTTGACGTTCTCATCCTTAGACCAGAGATTGTTTTCAGAAAACAATGATACAAAAATGGATGAATGCGATCAACTAGATATTGAAAATATACAGAATACTGTATATGATTACATTGAAACCATACTCAGAACAAGAAAAAACAAATCTCTTGACAAGAACAAGAACAAGAACCACGTGGGTATTGGATGGATGCCAGAGTTTTCGGTTTTTTTTCTTGTTCTCAATGCGATTTTCACGCAATTACATCCATAACTTTATTCATTCTGAGATATCCAGTTACTTGCCTTTTTTATATTGTATCATCATCATTGTAGATCTTTGGTCAAAGGATCGAGACATCGAAGTTCCGGATAAATATACAGAATTTATAACTTAAAACAGTTCAATCCAGAAGATATTTTCAAATTTAAAACAATATTAGACGGATATCCTGATTATTGACCTGGAATATCGGCTGAATATTTTCTTATCTTTTAATAATTCGATGGTTCTCTTTTCTAGTCCGGAAGCCCACGACTCTTTTTTTTTTAGGATAATGATAAATTATATGAAATGTAGTGAGAATACTCATCTACAAAAAGTAGGAAACATTGGCTGGTACCACAAGCTCTGTTTTTGGCTATACTAGCAGTGTTATTTTAAGAAGCGTTTTAAGGCAATATAAATATTTCAAGCTATTTTAAAGGGGAATATTCAAATAAATTTTGTAGACATATGTGTTTTCCGTAATTTGTATCTGTAGAATATTTTCTAAATTATTTGGGAAAATTCTAATTGCGTTAAAACACATCTTGTCACAACGCTCTTAGTAGCGCCAAAAACAGAGCTCGTGGTACCAGCCATTGACTCCAGCCCGGAAGTCACGCGAAGAGCCGTTTTTGCACAATATTGTTATAAAAATGTAGGAATTTTGGTTCAAATACTAAGTATGACCAGCTATAAAAAATCTGACGTGAACAGCACTTGACTTACTTGTACTTCAATGGATATATATATATATATATATATATATATATATATATATATATATATATATATATATATATATATATATATATATATATATATATAATATAATGTGATTTTGTGTTTGATCGTATGTATCATTGGATATGTATAATCAAACACAAAATTTCATCGTTCCACAGTTGATCGTTTTGGATTTACTCAAGAGAATCTTAAAATCTGTCAAGTGAAATGCGCTCTCAGCCAAGTCAGTTGCTATGGCAACAGTAGGCCATTATTCTTATACTACAACATTCCTAAATACTGATTTCCAAAATTCTACGACTACCAACAAATTTGATTTTATGCGCTAAATTAGAGAATAAATTCATACTGAAGTGCACTTCCGGTTCAGTCTATTGTTATGAAAATAGTAGGCAATCATTCAGATGCTATAGCAGACAAGTAAAGTGGACTTCCGGCTTGGTGGATCGTAATAAAAATCGGATATGAGCATCTAGACGGTATAATCGTCCTGAATACTGAATTTCAACAATCTACGTTCAATCGTTTTGGATTTATGCGGAAAACTTGAATACGTTTTGAATTAAGTGCTCTCCCGGCTGAGTCGATAGCCATTATAATGCAAGGTGTCCAACTTGATATTATAGAAGTGCCTAATAAAGAATTCGGATATTCTACGACTGATTGTTCAGAATTTATGCGGAGAATACAAGAAGTCTGTCATATAAAAAGCACTTCCGGCTCAGCCGATTGATACAAAAATAGAAGATGACCAATAAGATGCTACAGAAATTTCAAATGCAAAATATATGCGAAAAACTATAAAAAAGTCTCAAGTAAAGTGCATTTCCGGCTTGGCCGATCGCAATCATAATGCAAGATGTACAATAAGATGTTATAGAAATGCCAAATACAAAATTTCAATATGCTACGGCTGATCATTCTAGATTTATGCAAAAAAATTCGAAAAAAGTTTTAAGTAAAGGGCACTCATGGCTCAGCCGACTTATACAAAAATAGCAGATGACCATTTTGATACAGCATCAAGTCCAAATACTGAATCTCAACATCCTTTGATTAATCATCTTAGATTTATTGAAAAAATTCGAAAAAAGTTTCAAGTGAAGTGCACTTCCGGTACCGATCATTGGAACCATAATGCGAGGTGCACAACTAGATCCTATATCAGTCTCAGATACAAACTTTCAACATTATACGTTCAACCAGTTTTGAGATTGGCGAGTTATGCACGCACGAACGCACCTTCGAACATACGTACCAACATCAAGCCAAAAATAGTCAAAATGGATTCAGGGATGCTCAAAACAGATATTTTCACCAAAATCTTGATAGATGAATTTTGTCGGTTTCACAATACTTACTTGTTACTTTGTACAAGTAAGTAGAAATTGACAGTACTATGTAATTCATTAATTATCATCAACTATTTATTACAACTGGGCAATGTGGCAGAATGGTTTTTACACGCTGATAATTATGCAAAAATCTCCATGCGATTGCAAACTCTGATCACTAAAAAATCGAACGTTTTTTGGAAGGCCGTAAGACAAATAAACAAAATAATAGTTCCTTTCGTCTGCATCGTGAGGCAAAGAACTCTTTACAAGCTTTCGAAAGTGCCGATCACGACCGCCACGACGCGCGTTTCCACCATATCAACGCTCACTGATCAGTTTTTGTAGGTAATATGAGTTATATTTATTCGGGGACATTTTAAGGACATGATTTGATCTAAATATTATTTCATGTGATAATTGGAGTGTATTGAACATTATTTATCTTCATGCCGATAATTGCATAAGGAGGCTGAGATGGCACTCGACCGCTCTTTTGCTAATCACGGAATATAGTAGTAACAAATACAGTGAATAATTATGAAACTCACTGCTAAGAAGAATTTGTTGCATTATCACTTGAATCCAAGGATGTTGACGTATATGAAACAACGTATTCAGTATTGATAGCGGTAGACGTTTGATAACAGTAGGAATGGTAACATTCATTTCCAGTCAAATTTTTCAGTAGAGAAACTGTATTATACTTGAGCTTATAGGCCTTGCGAACACCTAGTATATTTTGGTACATTTTGAACGTTCCATTTATAAATAGATATGAAGTACCCTATTTATTTACTTGTACAAGCTAATATTGTGAAACCGACAAGCTTCACATATCGAGATTCTGATGGATATATCCGTCTTGAGCATCTCTGAATCCATACAAATATGCGAACTCGCAAATTTTGAAATTCGTCGAACGTTCAATGCTAAAATTTTGTATTTAAGACTGGTAAAGAGTCTTGATGTGCACCTTGCATTATTGTTGCAATCGTCTATACCGGAAGTGCATTTTACTTCAAACTTTTCTCAAATTTTCCGCATAAATCCTGAATTTTTCTGCTGTAGGATATTTAAATTGCGTTAACATCCAAATGATCATCTTCTATATTTGTATCAATAGGCTATACTGAAAGTGCACTTTATATAACAGCCCTTCTGAACTTTCCGCATGAATTCAAAACAGTCTTCCAAAAAATATTGTAACTACGTATTTGGCACTTCTGTAACATCAAGCTGTGCATCTCGCATTTGATTGCAATCGTCTGTACCAGAAGTGCACTTTACTCGAAGCATTTCTCAAATTTTTCCGCATGAATCTAGAACAGTTGAATGTTGGAATTCAGTATCTAAGAGAATTGTGCCATCTTAATACTCATATCCTACTTTCATTAAGATCAACTTTGCCAGAAGTGCACTTTACTAGACAGTCTTTTAGAATTCATCACATAAATTCGAAACGATTAGCAGTAGAGTATTGGAATTCAGTATTTCAGTCTGCTGTTGTATCTGAATGATTGTCTCACTATCCTCATAACAATCGACTGAACCGGAAGTGCACTTCAGACAAATTTTGTTCTTAATTTCACGTAAAGATTCAGAAGAATTAACCATAGAATTTTGGAAATCAGTATTTAGGAATGTTGTAGGATGTGAATGATGATCTACTGTATCCATAGCACTGATCTCTGATAAACACTGGATTGGATTTAGGTCGCTGGAATGCGGCCCCAATTGAGCGTCGCCATCTTGGCAATAGTGAGGTTCTGTGTTCAATTGCTGACATATGTTGGTGACAGTTCAGTATGGTGTTGGGACGCAATTTTCAAATTATGGTGTTCAAATGCATGTTTTGCGAAAATAAAGCCGATTCATTGAGAAATTTGACGCTGCACAAGTAAGTCATGATAACAAATTTGAGTAATATATCAAATTTAATATAAAATATCTTGCTCACAAAATTAATCGCTGGACTGCAAATTTGTGCTTACTTACGAACAATAAAATCTTGATTATTAAATGTATTATTATTCTCCTATCATGTGTAGTAGATATTTGAAATTATTAGTTTTGAATAGGCAATATTATCGCAGAAATGCACTTTATTTATTCATATAGGTAAATTCATAGTTTTAAGTTTTAGGTAACAAAAATTTATAAAACTATTGAACGAATTTAATAATACTAAACTACAATGTTTAAAAAATAGTTTAAACACTGACACTGAAAAGTTCACAAATATTTTTAACTATTAATAAATATTTCAACTATTATAACAATTTTTAACTTTTGTTGATTATCAATGTATGTATTTTAATATATATTGAGAATAATTTCTTCATCTTACTTGCATTATACTTTGAATTTCATCGAGTGTCTTCTATAAGTGTTTTGAATTTGCCGCCGAATAGGAACACAAAGCCTCAGTTTTACTGTCAAGGCCGCCGTTCAACCGGGGCCGCTTTCAGATGCCAGAATACGGTCTATACCCAATCCAGGGTTATATAGAGATCAGTGATCCATAGCAATCGACTGGACCGAAAGCGCACTTTGAACGTAAAATTTTTAGAATTTTTAAGATGAATCAAAAACTATTAGCCGTGGGAACCTGCGATTTCGTGTTCGATGATCGATGCTGAAAATGATGTATTAGTAAGTCACCCGATGTTCACGTCAGATTTTTTCAATTACAGAAGACGCACAAATTAGAAGACATGTTCGCCACTCTGCTTTCTTCTCAAAATTATTCGGGTATATTCTGGCAGTTGTCAAGATATCTGAGTACCAATTATTGTTGTGATCACTATCCAAGCTGGCTTTTGTAAACATTCGAGAAAATTTTCCGGCAGTTGTCAAAATATTTGAATGCCAATTCTTTGTTGCATAATGTGATTGTTGCAGCGAGAATTCTGATGTTCTGATTAGTTAAAAACATTCGACAATCTTTGACGAGGATATATGAACCTACGTGGACTAGCCAGATTGGTTCAAATCATATCGCTGGCGAGGGTCACAATATGCGGCGAGTTCGTAGAGTTAAAGTTGTACTGAGACCTGTAAAGTGAATAAATCACACTGAAATTTATGACAATACTCCACACATTGAAATTTAAAGAGAAATATTCAAACTACATAAAGTCGTTACTGATGTATGTGTCTAAGAACGCTTACGATTAAATAGTATCCACTCATACAACCTACGAAAACTGGGTCTGTTTCTAAATTTCAATGATTTCCTTGTTACTTTTTTCAATTTCTCCAAAAATTACGATCGTATTATAAAATGGATATTTTCTAAGATATATGGTTTCTTATAGTTATAACCAAAATCATAGTTTGATTCTTTGCGGTACACTTTTTCATTTGGAGAATATTCTCTCTTCGCTGAGAGCATATTCTTATTTCTTGGAGCTGTCGTAATTCAACTGTTCGTATCTTCGGGTTGAAGTGTTTGCTATCAATAGTAGAAATTTTTTTGAATTTTGTATGGGTCATACTGGAGTTATGAGATAATACTGCAGCAGCACATCTTGCCTAGTATGAAAACCATTAATAAATATACGCTTCCCATGACATGAAATTATTCGACTGTATTGCTATCAAAGTCACGTAGCATAATTACTTGCGTTATTTACGATTATGTATGGTATATCCCCATTCTTATTTTCAAACTCTGCTCAGGTAATTTATGACTACATTATTTATATCTTCTTTTTGTGTGCAGGAATAGTCTGCGCAATTCTCAAGCTGTCTAAAAACTTGGTTGGAAGTACGTAGTTGGAGTATTCTTTCCTAAGGAATAAATAGCTTGCGATTGATTTTCTTCTTCATGAAATTTGAGTGCACGTACATATAATTCCTGTACGTAGTTTTCGAGGTTTTCTCTCTGAGATACTTCTGTTTGCCAGGGGAGCTGATGTATCCAGAGAAATGCTCTTAAAATTGTTGCACAGATGTTACTATTCCCTTGTGTTTCAGCTGAATCAAATAAAGGATACTGAGACGGCTATACCGTAATTATTTGCAGGTAGAAGCTGATGATTCTTGGGACCACAATTCACGGGACACATCAAATCATCTAGAGCTCAAAAAATGCTATTCTCAAAATCTTGGCGATCGTGTAATTCAATTATTTATGAAAATCTTTCAATCTGGTTCTCGCTAAACTCAATTACATAACCTGCTCTATCGGAATTGATCTCCATTTTTTCAATGCTCAACTGAAAACAATGGTACCATGGTTATTTTGCATAATTTTTTCCTGTTTTATGATTGATAGGATGATAAATACATAAATTGAATTATCTTCATGAACTTGAGACTGCGAACAATCACAAATCGCAGACCATTTTTCTAAAATGTGCTGACCGTTCTTTAAGAGCTTCTGCCATACAATGAAAAACAAAAAGATGAGTGACTACAGTCTTGTTCTTACAGGTGGGGAAGGAGAGTGTGATGCTGGTCAAGTAAGCCACACGCGTTACCACTCAGAATACTTCGACTACAAATGACATTTCAATCCCAAAGTTCACCATCTTTTGTCCAAGGACCATATGCATTAGAATAGTTAATATATTACTTGTTCTTGACTCAAGTATTAGATGGAGTTGAATGGAGACAATAGATTATATCAACCATGTTTTTGTATGCAAGATATAAATAGCAGTTAAAAGTTTCATGGAATTGTCAAAATGCATTTCCTGATCGGTCTCAGAGTATCAAAGATTATCCAGGTCAGGAACAAGGAATCAAATATTTGAAACATATTTGGATCATATGATGTTTCATGTAACTGGCCTTTACATTCACTCATAGTGTCAGCTTTGATTATTGTTTCTGATATGCAAAGAATCAATAACAATTCTAAGAAATACTGCTAGAGGAAGAAGGATGAATTAGAGTAAACATGACCAGTATCATTCTGGAAGTGACTCAAGAATAACTTCTACTCTGTGATTTCCAAGTCGATCCAGCTCAGTCTCTAACTAAAATGATAATGGTGAGTTCCAGGGCCGGTCTTCATTACAGAAAACAAAGCAAACTGTCATAAACGAAGGAATATGCAAGGTACTACATGTCAAAATCTAAATCCTGAAGAGGAAAACGAGGGACAATACGCCTTTGCTCATTTTCCGTCCCTGGGTACACAGCTACGATAGAAAAATCAGGATAGAAAGGTGGTAGGATTGAACGATTAGAATATTTTATTTTTTTTATTTATTTCAATTCTATTTTCCAGAATTTGATCATCCAGCAAGAAGACCTATTCCATTCATAGGAATCATTAACATGACAACAATATTTTGTGAACTGATAAACAGATAAAAATAAAACGAGATAATATAGTAATCACTGGGAAACATGAAAGAATCGAAAAGTAGGTCGAGATAAGGATTCCAGATTACACTGGTAGTTCAATTTCATTGTAATACTCTTTCTGAATACTGGTCAGCAGATGAAAAAATAACTGTGAAATTATTGAATAAAATATATAATCTATCAATTGAGTTCTGAATTTGAGAAAGTTCTCGGAATATCATGTAGATTATTTGTGTGCATATGTTGAGTTGATATTCCAAAGGCAAGATATCATTTGTCATAAGGGTCACACAGAAAATAACTTTTAAATTGGAAAAGTAAGGAAAAAGTACTCAAAAAATTATGGGATACCAACAGATCAGTTATGTACTGTGCCAGAGATGGTCTACGAACTGAAAAGTGTAATATTTGCATCAAGGCTGGACAGCGTCTCTATGTATCTTTTTCTTACGCGAGATCTTCCTTGGTAGCATATATCAAGTATAGTAAGTTATATGAACTCTGGTTCAGGCCAAAACAATAGCATCAGACATTGAGGAATAGAAAGTGGTGTGCCAGGTATTTGTAACAGGCAATGACATGACACGTTTTTCTGAAATACAGAAATTTTCCAACTTTATTCTGATCATAGTCTGAAGCTGTTACCTGAAAGGTCAAGTAACGAGCATAAGACGACATGATCAGTATTACCCTGCGAAGAACATATTTCCGCTTTATAACTCGAGGTAAATATATTCGAACTCTTCACTCAAATATCACAATTTTTGATTCTACAACCTCTAGAACTCAATCTTTCTTTTTCAAGCATTGAGTGTCCCAAGGAATACCGATCTAAACGACTGACATAAACATGTGCTCACCTGGTGTCCCACTGTTTATGTTGAGTATTTATTGATATTCTTATGAATTTTGTTTGAGTTTCAATGAAGAAATATCGGAAAACGATGAACGATATACAATGCTAGGAATTTTGATTGGAATTGTGCATTAGTCGAATATTGAATATTAAACGAACCACAGGAGTTGAACAGACGATAATGCCTACGGCGAACGTACAGAACTCTTATATCCTTGATATCTCAATTACTATAATGTTGACGAAACTGGAATGTCTCCTCAATATCTTTCTGATGAAACCTTCACTTCAAAAAATGATACATACCATAGTGGAGAGCATAGCAAGAAATGATTGACCATATTGCTTGGCTGCATATATCGGGCACAGAGTAAATGAAATCATTAGTTATCGTTGGAGCTGAAAAATCTCGCTGGTTTCCAGGAAGCGAATCACTACTATCATAATATAGAGCAAATATAAAAGCATGGATGACTTCTCAAATCTTGAAGAAACTGGTTCATAGATATTGACAGGAAAATGGATGAAGAAGTTAGACAAAATTTATTAATAATTGATAAGTGAATGGCACATAATGGTATTCCACAAATGAAAGCAGATGAAATTAAATATTTGCTCGCTAAAACATCAAAATTACAGCCGATGGGCCCAGAAAACATTAAAAACTTCACGTCATTATACCGAAACGAAGTAGTCAAGAACATGTTCGATAATATTGTAGCAAATTTGAGTCTATAAATTGGTCATTTAGGCTTTACTGGTGTTTCAAATTATTGTGGAGTTATTTTACATTAGGAAATAGAAGCGAATATATTTGTTTTCTGGAAAACTGCTGACGTTTTTCTAGAAATGCCTGGACGTTTGCGGGAAGAACGTAGTGGGGAGAGACCCGAGGTATATATTTGCGACTGAAAGCTAGAAGCATTATTGATTTTTTTTAGCACAGGGACCTCATACTATGAATTGCTACTGATAGAAATAAATTGTGTTATTTGAAATAAATCAACATTGACATAAATAATTGAAGTTAAGTGATAGTGTAGTGTATAATAATCTTCAGTTCAAATTAGATTTAGTTATTGGAAAATGGTGTTACTTATCTCATTTAGTACTTTGATAAATCATAAAAATAAATAATAGTGTTTGAAAACGTTTGCTTCCTGAATTAAAATAAATAACGTTACAATTGGTGTCAGGTGTGTGGTTTTGAATTCAAATAAATGAGATGACGTCAAGGACAGTAAAATTGAGTGAATTAAGAGTAGTTGATCTCAAGAATGAGCTAGAAGAACGAGAATTGGAGACAACAGGAACCAAGACCGTCCTCCAACAACGTCTCCGACAAGCTTTGGAAAATGCTGATGAGAATTCTAATGAACTCATTCCGTGTGGCATATTATATTTTGGGAAAATGGAAGAAAAGTTGATGGAGAATTCAAGAAAATTAGAAGAGAAATGAAGTGAAAATTGTAGAACACTGACAGAAAATTCTAAAATGTTAGAAGACAAATCAACTGGAAGTGTAGCGAATTCAAGACTATAAATTAGTCATTTCGGCTCTACTGGTGCTTCGAATTATTGTGGAATTATTTCACATTAAGAAATAGAAGCGAATATATTTGTTGTCCATAAAAATGCTGGCACCTTCTAGCATTTTTTTCAGAAATGCCTGGACGTTTGCGGGAAGAACATAGTGGGGAGTTTATCAACAATGTTTTAGCTATATCTCCAGAAATTTCTCTGCTCACACGGAAGTGCTTGAAAGACATGTCAAAGTTCGAGAGAGGAATTGTTTTTCCCAAAATGAAATCCAAAACCAAACAAAATAAGACACCAATCGAACATATTGAATCGAAATGCCTATTTTTCTATACTTCTACACGCCTATATAATTTATATTCTCAATTTGATGTACTCTCACGGACAAATCAAATTCATCATTGCTGAAATCTGACAAAAATGTATTTTTAGCAGTTAAATCACTTATCACTGGTGCAAACACAGTTAGATAAAATCACTCATCTCCTACGGTCGTACGCTGCAAGAAAAGTATAAGTTACGTGTGACATATCCATCCTTGCATCTTAAATTTATAATTTTTTCTTGTTTAAGTGGAGTATGTGCGCATCAATCCCTCTATTGCAATCACGACATGGCTCATTGCGCATTGACAAAACACGTTGTCTAGTTGCATGTTTTAGTAAGTTCAGTCGGTTATACCAGTGCATCTTGTGAATAAATTATCATTCTAGTTATTGACGCATTAGTATGGATAATTTTAGTGATTCGAGTGAGCCTTTTTACAATTCAGGTGATGCGTTTAAACCATTACGTCTTCAGAAGGCTGAGTAGTTCTACAATAAGTTGAAGGGAAAATCTAAAGAAGACGAAAAAAACGATTAAGTTGACATTTGATGTTTTGACTATCAGCAAAATATGCCCCTCTCTAAAGTACTGTCTGAAGATGCGTTTTACCTACGCCAATTATGGGTATTCAGCTTTTGTATTCACTCCTCTAAAAAAAAAAATCTGGATTTTTTTTATGTATGATGAAACATATGCCAAAAAAGGATCAAATCATGTGTCAAGTTTATTGAACTATCACATGAATAGTATTTTGCACCTGAATGTCAAAATTTTCTATCCATCCAGTGATATCTGCTTGGCGCAAAATGAAAATAATATACTGATTAGATTTTTAGTTACACTGTGTTATACAGGAAGGTTTTATTCAATAATTCATCGATACCCTGAGCCAGTTAGTTCCCAAATTCAGCTTGAGAAAATGTTTTCAATCTTCTCGTATCGTGTTTTTGAATACACAGAAAATTCAACAAATGTTGAATGTTTCGCATCTGCCAGCACTTCTTATTTCATCAACTTCACTATGCTAGAGAACGAGGTAGATCCTTATTTAGATTTAGTACTCCAATGTTACGATAGTTATCTTCTTACCAAATACATAGGGAATTGTGCTAAGCGGTATTATCAATCTTCCAAATCAAGTAAGTCAGCATCAGAGAGAATAGATTTAGATGTAATAGATTCTTCTGAATCTGAATGATATTTTTATGTATTCGTTGGTTTGCTCAGTCTTTCGTTTTATTTCAGATATTGGTATAAAGTGTTCTACATTTCTTATTTCTTATATTTTGTTTATTGGTTATATGAAATGTTGTTCATCAGTTATGTTAAGTGATGTCAACTGAACACTGTTGTAGAAATTATAGTTGAAAAACATTGAAAAGCATACTTGATTGGTAAACAGAACTAAAAAGTAAAAAATAGTGTCCAATATGAAAATGAAACAATTACGAGGAAATTTATGTCATTGTGAAAAAAGTGTGGGTGCTCGATATCAGTTATTATGAATATACAATTGGTACGATCTTTGAATGTGGTTGTGGAGTAAGTATGCAATTTGATACAAAGCACTTATGCTTCTTTCACAATAACATACATTCTCTCGTTAATTGTTTTATTCTCATATTGAGAATGATTTTCTACATTTTAGTTCGATTTACCATTACTAGTATATAGCTAACCCAGCTCGCGCGGCGGTCTACTGTTATTGGTCGCTGGCAGCTCACCGCTTACAGTTAACCGAGCTGCCTCTATAGAATCTGTTAACCGTCTATCAGGTTCTCTCTCGGGTAGCGGAATATTGATCCTGATGATTCTGATCAAGACAGTGGGATAAATTTGATTAATTTCTGTATTGTCATCGGTCCTTGTAAAGTATACAAAGTTTTTATTCAATCTGACGTTCTGAAGTGGGTGAAAATCACGTTCAAGAATTTCGTTACATAAATACATTAATCTGATAAAAGCGTGTTCAAAAAGTCTTCATTATATCCATCCCACCTTTGCGATTGTTAAAAGTGGAGTGAGTGGCTAGAAATATCTTATAACATTCTTGCACTATATACAGGATGTAACAGCGAAACGAGCTATCTCAAATAACTTCTATGTAATTGAAGATACAATGTAATACCAGGAAACAAGCTTATGCAGGAACAAGGGTAACACCTTGTTATGGAAGAAAATATTCTTTTCAATTTGTGGTTCTCAAGCTACAACACAGAGTTACATTTTCTCAAATGAGATGCTGTAAACTCTTCAGTCTCATTTGATAGAATACTTTTTCTGTATTCAACTAAGTTTCCGTTTCATACCCTTCCATCATAAAAATATTGAGTAAAATGCGATTGAAATTTCAATAAACTTTATTTCCACAATTATTCTTTAATAGGCTATGAAAAATTTGATTTGCTACCTGTCAATTTGATTTATTGATTGCATGACTCCTTTTGTAAAATTGCTATAAAGTGTACTCCACACCAGTAACAACAAACGAAAGTTTGATGAATCGCGTAAGTTAGACCGGAAGACAGTGACAAAAAATGCGGAATCATTTGTTACAAGTTTGGCGACCCTTCAGAGGTCGAACTAGGTGATTGATGATCTTACCTTTAACATGGAAAACCTTTCTAACAACGAATTTTATTATGAACTAATTGATAACAACAAACATTACTACAATTTGAAAAATACGGAAGAACTCATATAGACATTAAATTGAATAAGTTGAAAGAAAATACTTTTCATAAATATTTCTGTTCAACTTTGTTGCAAAATTACAATAACTGGATCGAAGGCTTGAGTAACATTGACATTCCAGAGCATATTATAGTCATTCTAGCCTTGGGACCCAGACTCTGTTATGAATCGGTTGACCCAAAGAATGTTCAAAAAATTAGTTTCCAAATTGTCATGTCAATTTGAGCTTTACCATAGATCATAGTGATATTGAAGATAAACACATCATGAGACATAGATTTTCCAGCTTTCTGGGTAATTGAACAAGGAAATCAACTTCTTAAAAATTGTCATTTGCTGGAAAGCAATTGATTAATTGGATCAATGACACTAAAAAGTTTGCAACAGAGAATTAAGACAAAATTCACGTAACTAAGGCACATAAGGCTGAAAAACTGTAATCATAAACGTAAACGACTATAAAGAAAGAGCTGATGCTATTTTGAGTTACACAATCACATATATGAGTTAAAGAAGAGCCTTTTAGATATATTGGAAAGAAAAATCAGACAATTTTGCGATAATATTGGATATAACGAACTCATTGTACAAAATCCATCTCTGGGTAGAGTGTATATGTTATCAAAAATCCATGGACAGGGCACATCTTCGAGACAGGTCACCTCTTCTATTGTTTTCTAACGATATGTTAAGTTACAAAGCAGTCTCCTTATACTATTGCTAATTTGTTTCGCCTTGTAGCGGACAAAACTGGTATAGTTATTTAGCTTTAGAGTGCATAACTAAAAAATAGGATCTAATTAGTGATTACACAGATTCGAATCTCGAACAATTCATTATCAGCATAAAACTTGGTCTTGAATCAGCAGTTTTCTCTTTCCAAGGCGTTTGTTTTCAACAAATTGATTAAAGCCCGATGGGCAGTAGGATCAGTAATTCACTGGCTAATTTAATTCAGAAGAAACTTAATGATTTAATTCCGAGCAGCAAATTGAGGATAGTCTATTATAAACGTTATGTATATGATTGCCTCGTGGTGAGCCCTTCAGATAAAATCGGGATCATCCTCAATAAGTTCAATGATTTGCACCCGCGCTTGAACTTTACCATTGAGATGAATAAAAACAATTCAATCAATTTCCTAGACGTCACCTTATCCAGAATCGATGATGAATTTTCAACGAATTGGTACATTTTGAAATGTGACGTCACGAAATTTGGAACCCTTCCCTTGTCAAACAATATCTCAATTCGCCCACCCTCTCTCACACCCCTAAAGTGTGACGTCATTTATTGATTGCCTCTAATTTGCACACGACACATGATTTCTCATAACAGTACAGTTTAAGCTCTATCGAATTTTGTCTCAATCCAATTTTTCCATTGAATTAGTCCATACTGTTACCACATTTACTCTAATATTCAATATTTACGTTCATCGCACCCCCATTTTTCTTAAGAATTTATGCTATACTGTAACAAATAATTTGAACTTCGCATTAAATGTTACCATTTTGTGATACCATTCCACGTATTCGACTCATCTTACGGGTACGGTAGAATAAGATTCAAATAATGAGTTTAAAGAAAATAATTGAAAATATCTGTAACAAATATTTTTGAGAAAATTTGGAAATCTACGTGTTCTAATTGGTATGGCGGAATGTAGACCTCACCAAAAAATAATTGCATCTCTATGGGCCGAGTTCATCATATACCGACTTCTGGAAAATACAAAAATCTTCCTGTGACAAATCATTAAAACTTGTAATTTAACTCGACAAGCTCAATCGATCATCCTGCGACTATGCCTCGACGTCCAGCGCTATGACCATTTTTTTGTTCACATCAACTACTCAATTCGACCCTTAGAGGGTCGCCATACTTTTAACAAATGACTCCGAATTTTCTGTCACTATCTCTCGGTCTGAGAGTTGCGTACGCTACCTCAACACCGAAAGAAACAATGATACTACGTTTGAATCAGTTCTGACACGATTATGATGAAGTTATTGATAATTTAATGTATTGATTTAGCTCAAATGTTCATAGCCTACTGAAAAGTAGCTATGAAAATAGAATTTATTCAAATTTCAATCGCATTTTCTCAATATTTTCATCATATGAGGGTATGAAATGAATACATGGTTGAATATGGAAAGAAACTTACCATTGAGAGAGACTAAAAAATATGTAGCATCTCATTTAGAGAAATAGCACTTTGTATTGTAACTTAAGAACCACTTGTGCAAAAAATATTTTTTCTTATAATTGGATATCCTCCTTGATTCTGCATAAGATTGTTTGATAGTATTTTATTGTATTCTTAATAATATAGGAGTTATTCGGAGTAGCTCGTTTCGCTGTTACATTCTGTATAGTTCTTGGACAAAAGCCTATGTGCCAATTCACAATGAGCGTAAACATGAGGAGTACGTAAAAACATAAACGTAAGAAATTATGTATGCTGATTAAGTTTTAAGGACAAATAGTATAATTTTATTTTCTGTCTTCAGATACAGTTGAGTTACATGAACTTCTCTAATTAGTTGATAATAGCTCGACAAAGTAGTGATTGCTTTTTTTCCTCATTTTACAATCATTTGTTCTTACCACCATAAGTCACACCTACATCCTAGGAGGGAGTAATCATGCGTAATAGCAAAGTATGAAAACTAGTATAACATAATTTTTGCCTTGCAAGACTTTGCTATATCGCATAATTCCAGGCTGAAGGAATCAATTCCATTTTATTCTCTTCTATTTTTCTACTTCTACAAAAATTTCTCTTATACTTAAATATTATTTTACAAATACATATCATAACAACTATAATTATTGAAACGTATATCATATTAGAATGATATTTGTGGATTACCTCCAAATTCTTTATCTTGGATAAAAAAACTTCAGGCTCTATTATTCTATCTACTTTCATTAAATTCATTGTGCCATTAACTTTATTTTTATAATATATCTCCAAATTCTGAATTTGTATTTCTTTATATTGTTGATTAACAATTTCGAAAGTATCCTTATTTATTCGACAATTCTCATCGGTTTTCATTTTAAGAATTCCTTCAATTTCTTTATGTATATTTTCATTCAAGCAATTAATTTGTATTTGCTGTTTAATAGGGCTAATGATTATAATATCATTCGTATCGTTTATTTGTTCAATATCATTTTCCATACTTATATAATGATACAAACAATTATCATCCTTTTTCTTCTCAATTGAATTCAAAATACATTTACTTATTTCAAAATATTGGGTGAGACACATATATTTATTGTCTATCAATATACATTTATTAATTACATAATTCTCCTGTCCAGATTCGAGAAATAATCCCTGATTTTCATTTATTGTTATCAATTTCTCTTCTTTATCACATGTGGGAATAGGACTAAACTGAAATAATGAATAAAAATGGTTCGAAAAGCTTAGTATCGTGAATGAATAATGAATCAGCTTATTTTCGAATTTACAATGAGTTTCAATTAATTCATTGAAATTCCATATATTTTCATTCTGGAAAATTTTCCTCAAATTATCATACGTGATAATACTAGGATGTATTTTATTCAAAGAACAAAGAGTAAGACTTACTTCTATTTGTTCGCAAAATTCATTGAAATTTTTTATCATCAATATTAACTCTAATAATTGATTATTCACTCCCGTCATACTCTGTCAATCTTGATTCTTATATAATTTATATATAACTATTAATAATTTCTCTTGAAGATGCTCCTCATTGTGCTTAATATTTTCTTATAGTTGGTTTATTTGTTTGGACATATTAGTTGAAATTTGTAAATTTATTTCGTTCTGTTTTGGTAATGTTATTTCATTACTCTGTATCTTTTCAAAAAGTTTATTATAACGTTCTTTATCACTTGAATCAGAATTCCCAGTAATTGCTTTTATTACGGATCCAGGTCTGTTTATCAAACCTCGTTTAAATCTCTTATTATTCCTCATAAATAATTTCATAACTTCATCCCTCAAATCATCATAAATCAATTTTAATATATTTAACATATTTTGGACAGAATATTCTTTACTCTTCAATCGCTCTTGCAACTTGATAAAAGTATTTGTAACCTTAGTAAATTCTATTTCTACTTGGGATATATCATAGTTATAATAAATTAATTGTTCAGACTCTTTTATTTTGCATTCGCCTAATTCAATTGAATGGGGTCCATTATTTTTGGAAATGTCAGTCAGTTGTCCATGGCGTAGTCTGTGATAGTGGTCAGTATTATTTTATTGTTCGATTTTATTTATTCTTATATTTTTTTTCCTAATAACGGGTCGAGAGCTTTTACAAAATGTTTCTCATACAAAGGTTTTCTGACTTTACCATTTATCTTGGGTTCTGTTTAATGAAAATTTTTTTCTTCAGTTGCAATGGGTCATCATTTTCTTCGAATCTACTCAATTTCTCATTCATAATTATAATTTTCACCAATTCATTTATTATATCAATATTATCTTGATGCTCATTCAATACTTGTTCTAATGTAGTTTCTTGTTTGAAATATGTATATTTTTATCAGGCCCGAATAATGTCTCATTGAGTGTTAATTTGGTAGTATTGTGTTTTGTATTGTCATATGCTATCAACGCTAAATCTACCTTTTGAATTAAATTTTTATCTTCTATCCGCTCTTTTTGATTCATTATCCGTAATGATTCTATTATTGTAGAATGGAATTTTCCGATTGCATCACTCTTTGGACTATTCACGCAAATAAAATGAATATTAATTCCGTATCTACTCAATAAATCTTGTAATAATTTATTTTTAAATTCTCCTCCACTATCCGTTATTATTTTATCAAGTATCCTGTAGGTTAGGAGATATTTGATTGAGACATCGCAAATAGTCTTGGCTGTTTTGTTATCAAGAAAATATGCTTGCGCATGTTTTGAAAACTGATCCATAATAGTCAAAAAATATTCACCTTCTGAAGTTAATAAATCTAAATTAATTATTTGAAAAGGTTTCTCAGGAATTGGAGTAATATTATTTATTGTGGGTATCGGTTCCCTATCATATCTGTTAAATTTACATAACTCACAATTGATAATATATTCTATAATATCTTAATTCATTTTAGGCCAATAATATTTTTCTTTCAATGCTTGAATAGTAGCATTAATTTCTCTATGGTTTGTAATGCCGTTGTGAAAATCGTGGATAATTTCTACTTGTTCTTCTTCCTGTTCGATATCAGAGACCAATTCATCTACTGCAATTATATTGAATCCGGAACAAAATTTTCAGATATAACTTTTGTTACCTTCTTGTCAAAATCTTCACTGGAGATACCAAAATGTCTAATTTTTGGGATAATATAATCTTCTAAAGATTTTAACGTTTCTCCCTCAGAATTATCTTCTTCAATTTTCACATGTATTCTCTGTTTCTTATGATTGAATAATTTTGTAATTTGGATACTTGTTTCCTGCTTGTTTGAGTGAATATAAGTTGGTTATCTGCTATATTCAAACGATTATTCATATATCTAATTCCTGTTATAATATTCTCGTTGTCGGAATGCACTGTGCTAATATCATCTTGTTCACTATTTGGTTTTTTTCTAACATTTTCTACATGATAACTTTCTGGCAAACTAAAGATATTTATCTGGATATAAGTGTCCTCAAATATTCTATATAATTCTTGTTTTACATCTGTCCATGATAATCTATCTGAACCGCAACCTAATTTAGGGATATTAATTTCATATAAATTATTCGATATATTAAATAATGGATAAAATGGTTGACGCTGACTGGATATGTAAATAATGTAAGATATATATTCTTGGGATTTCAGTCAATATTTTAATTTTATTTCTTTTCTGCTCTACAGTTTCGGCTGCACCTCAGCCATCCTCAAAAGCGAAATGAATTATTGTTTAAAAAATTGAAGTTATACATATGTTAAAACTGTTATTAATATTAATAAGCGGAAAAAAGAGAAATTTTCTCTTGTCCTTTGCCACACCCGACATCTATGGAAGGCGTTGGCTAACGCCTTCCATAGATGTCGGGTGTGGCAAAGGACAAGAGAAAATTTCTCTTTTTTCCGCTTATTAATATTAATAACAGTTTTAACATATGTATAACTTCAATTTTTTAAACAATAATTCATTTCGCTTTTGAGGATGGCTGAGGTGCAGCCGAAACTGTAGAGCAGAAAAGAAATAAAATTAAAATATTGACTGAAATCCCAAGAATATATATCTTACATTATATATTAAATAATCTCTCAATTCTTTCAAAGGCTCATCCAAATTCTTAAGGCAAGGTTGATCAAGATAATTTTGTTTTGTTATTAAATGGATTATTGTTTTATCACCTAATTTCTGTACAACTAAATGTTTATTTGATGAATCATAATTCTTACAATAATTTTTACTATCATATTTCTCTACTATTTGTCTAGTAAATCCTTTTGACATTTCGAAGTCGCGTGACACACAATGTGCTATTATCTTAATTTCTATCACGTCTCCAATTACTTCTGTTATCTTTGATTCTGCGCGCTGTCTTGATAAGAGGTCAGCTATTACATTTTGTTTTCCATTTGAATACTCCATTTCAAAATTTTATTCTCTTAACTCAATCTTCCAACGCATAAGTTTTTGATTTAGATTTTTTATATTGAAAAGCCATACTTAAGGCTTATGATCCGTTTTAATCTTGAATTTCCTTTCATATAAATATGGTCAAAAATCTTTGATGGCCCAAGCGATTCATTTAAATTCTTTTTCTATAGTTGAATGATTTTGTTCAGCTGAATTTAGAGTTTTGGAAGCGTATTAGATTGGTTTTTCTTGATTCTTATGTGTTTGAGTTGATACAGCTCCGATTGCATAATCCGAAGCATCAGTTGTCGGTATAAATTCTTTGTTAAAGTCTGGTATTTGTAGCAATGATGATTCAGCTATTTTCTTCTTACTGTTTTCAAATGCAGTACGATATTTGTGATCATAAATGTCAATATGAGAGTCTATCTTTAAACACTTGGTAAACGGTTTTGTTAATTTCGCGATATTTGGAATAAACCTTCTGTACCATCCCAAGGTTTCAAAAAATTATTTTATCTCTTTTTTTGTCTTAGGTATATTCAATTTTTTTATACTTCCAATTTTTCTTTCGTCAGTGTTAGGTCTATTCTGATTTATGATGTAACGTAGTTATTTCGCTTCCGGTCGCAAAAACTCTGACTTATCTTCTTGAATTTTTCAATTTGCTTTTTGTAATTTTTCAAATACTCGTCCTACATTTATTATGTACTCTTCTGAAGTTTTTCCAAAAATTATTATATCATCCAAATATACAAGACAAATATCATTTACCAATTCTCCTAAAACTGTATTGATCATTCTCTGAAACGTTGCTGGGGCATTTTTCAAGCCAAAATGCATTCTCAAAAACTCGTAATGTCCTGATGGTGTGGAGAAAGCTGTCTCTTCTCTATCTAATTCAACCATGATTATTTGATGAAATCCCGAGTGTGAATCTAAAGTTGTGAAATATTTTGATTTGCCAATGTGATCAAAAAGTGTATCAATATTTGGGATAGGAAATTTATCATCTTTTGTTCGTCTATTGATTTTCCTAAAATAGATAACCATTCTAGTTTTCTCTTTATAAGACGCATTTGCTTTCTTTGGAACGATCTAGATAGTACTGGACCGGAGGCTAAATGATTTTTGAATAACTTTTTCTTCTAATAATTTATTTACATGTAATTCGATTTCTCTTTTATATTCTTGTGGTAAACGAGAATTTTTCGTATGAATAGGTGTTTTATCAGATATTATCATGTAATGTCTGAGAACATTTGTGTGCGATAAAGGTTCATTATCTTTTGGAAAAAATCTTCATAATTTTCAAGTAATACATCCAATTTTCGTTTTTCTACTGGATTCAAATGAGAATTTCGAATTTCTATTGAATTTATCTCTGATACATTTTTATTATCTTGTAATTCATACTGTTTATCATTCATTATTACGTTATTATTTTCAGAATCCAATTTTATGTTGAGTATGCGAAATGCTTCCATTCCACATAATAAATTATAATTTTTATGAAATTTATATATATAATATTTGATTAATTTTATATTAATTTTAAATTCTACATATTTGTTACAGGTAGATTTACCATTTACTGTTTTAAATGTCAATTTTATATCTTTTTGTTGCAGTTTTAATTCTTCTGCCAGATCTGGGTGCATTGAATTGATTGAAGATCCTGTGTCAAAAAGTATATTGGAATAGTTTTGCTGTAATGGGGGCCAATCGTTTGTTAAGGATGACATTATGTAGTATTCTCATCTATCATTGTTCCCAAATCTAAAAAATCATCATTTGGATCAATTTCTTGGTCATTAATCTTTTCGTCTTCGCCTTCGTCTTCGTTTGTCTGTTCAACTGAATCTATATTATAATTTTGTCTCATAGTTTGAAACGACATGAGTTGAGTCTGTCTGGTTTGAGTCGATATGGGCTGTTGTCTGGTCAGGGCTGGAACCACAACGACTTGACATTGACATTGACTTGATTTTCAATGTCAATTTGCCATGCAAGTTTGACATGTTTTCAGTTAATGTTTATTATGGGGACATGACAGAGACTTTATCACGTTATTCTCCTAGAAAAATAAGATCTAGATAATGATGACAAGGATTGGGGAATCAAGACAAGATCAGAATATGTCAATGTCGACTCGTTGTGGTACCAGCCCCGAATTGACATAGGCTGTTGGTAGAACGTTGTCTAGTTTGTACGGCGTTCTCAACATTTTGTTTAGGTGCAAAAGGGATATTATTTCTAATAAAATTTGGTTTAATGTCTACAGCATGTGAAGGGGAATTGTCAGCTTGGAATTTCCGCGGTGGTATTTTGTTATTAGTTACGTTTCGTAGCAGTGGTGAAGTATGTTGGTTTTGATTAAAAAAATTGAATATCAATAATTCACATTGTTCTGAAGTATCAGGATTCTTAACAACAAATGAACCTCTTATATTAGTAGGTGGTAAAGATATGAAATGTTACACTTTTAATTCTTGTACCTCAATTATAATTGCACTTTTCTGAGCTAACCCATATTCGGTTAAAAGTATTTTTGATTTATATTGCAAGAATTTTTCCGACATATATTTCCAAGTAATTTCTGCATTTGTTTTGAATTAACTATTGATTATGTCCAAAAGTATAGTTCCTGCTGATAATTTATCTGTGAAATTATTCGTTAAATATAATCTCAAATCTAGCCAATTCTGGAAATGATTTTCAGAAAGAAGTTCTGCAGCTTTATGGACTAGCTTTGTTTTAATTATTCCAAATAAATGTTGTTTGTGAAGGAGATAAAGCTGAAGTGTTTGTGGTCGCATAGACTTCATCAGTGGTTTTAATGAAATTACTGAGCAATTTTATGTTTTCTTCATATTGAGGAATTACATCAGTGAGAGTTTTCAATTCGGCTAATGTAATATTTGCCATTGCTATGGTTTTTGAAAGTTGACTTGGTCTCAATTTTATTTCAATAGGATTGGAAATTCCTATTTCCAGATCGGAATCTAATTCCTGTGAATCTTCTGATTCTGATGAGTTATTACTCATAAATTTCTCAAAATCTTATTTCAATTAGAACAAAGTGAATGTGTGTGTGTGAGACTGTGCCGGTCTCTCGGTAAATTTGATACTAACTTTTGTTAAATTTACTCCTTGGTGTATTTGTTGCTTACAATTACTTACTGTTAAATAGCTAACAATATCGTGAGTTTGACGGACATCTCCGGAATTTACAAGTTGTCGTATGAGTTGTACCTCTGCGGATGACTGTTCTCTTCGACGACGTGAACTGGTACCGATCAGCAAGTACTCTTCCTTACGATGAGGACGTGGTGTGGTTATCTGAGCAGCAAGTTGTCGATTTGGTGTAGTCGTCCGTTGAAGATGGGTCGAGGTTAGACCCTGATGGGCTTAGTTTGAAGCCGGTTTGAAGTTCTCGTAGGTTTTTGAATATATTGCAGTAAGACTTTTGAAAAAGTGCCACAAATTAAATTTTTGTACTTAATCTCTCTGTGTCTTCAATATCCTACCGACTGCGCCAATCAAGTTTTAACGACTTTTAATTTTTGAAAGTATGAATGTATTTTCTGTCTTCAGATACAGTTGAGTTACATGAACTTCTCTAATTAGTTGATAAGAGCTCGACAAAGTAATGATTGCCTTTTTTTCCCATTTTACAATCATTTATAAGTTCTTACCACCATAAGTCACACCTACATCCTAGGAGGGGGTAATCATGCGCAATAGCAAAGTATGAAAACTAGTATAACATAATTTGTTCACAGTGGTCGTAGCGTAAAATATAAAAATAAAGTATTTTTTTCATTTTACGTTGGTAGAAATTAGGGTTATTGATGTATTGTGTTGGTTTCTCTGACTGTCATTCTCAAATATTCTGTTGATTTCGATTCTGTTTCGTGTTTAATGTTTTTCTTTGGTTTCACTTTTATTAGTTTGGAGTTTGATCATATGATGTCTGAGAAAGATCTTGCGATTGTTTCATTATTATTGAAGCTGCGTTATTAAAGTCGCCAACAAGAGAAATATTAAGACGAGGAAACAATGGTTGTTTTTTCATCAATCATTCTATATCAATCATATTTGAAGCATGTCTCGATCCAGGATGTTGTCAACTATCAGACGAAAACATGTGTTTCAAGTTGACGCTTGCGCTATTAGTTGTTTCGTACGTAAACATAACATAAAGTTGAATTTATCTCAACTTTACGTTTTCATTACGTAGCTCTTATGTCAATAGGTAAACGTGAGGAGTACGTAACAGCATTGTGAACACAGGCATTGAAATACAGTAGTTCAACTTTATGTTTATGTTTACGGTTACGTACTCTTTACGTTTACGTATATTGTGAATTGACACTATAAGCGCATATATAGCTACATTATTAGTTTGCTACGCCCTTCTATGACAAACTTGGAGTTTTTCTGCTGAATTTATTTATGATAGTGAGCATCATTTGATCCAAATTTTCATTGTGATTATTTTGTGATGTGCTCTCCAGTGTTTCTTGTGATAATCGTGAGTTATTCTGAATCTTATCTATTGATCTTAGGTTACTTTACTAAGTCATCTTGAATTTTTAATTGAACAAATAACTCCACTAACAGCAGATTAACTAAATTTTGTACATATTTAGATTTTTTCTGTAAACATTAGTAAATCCCAAACACTGAAGATAGAATACCCATAATATCCACTCTCTAAGCATGTGATGAATGTATAATAAGAAAACGCGATGCTGATCTTCTTGGTTATAAGAAATAGTGCAATAAATGGTATCATCATCCAAATTGTATGAATATAACTAACGGAGAATTTCATATTCTATCTAAATCACATGATTTTATGTAACTATGCCCTACATGTGAAATCTTGATCAGGATATAGGCCAGCGGATTTCGGAAGTTTCGGACCAGTCAGGTGATAATCTATTCGATAAAATTTATGTCAATCTGAAAAGAGATATTTCTGAGATAATTTTGAGTTCAATCTCTGCTATCAAATCTGATATTGTTGATACTATCAATTCCAAACTGTATGAAGGCATCAAAAATACATGTGATATTTTACCATCAAATCTATCAACTTATGCAGAAACTCTGGAAAGATCTGAGCCATCAGTCATTCAAAACCATGGAGCAAGTTACAATCTAACTCTGAAACTAAGTTTGAATCATCTAAAGCTGTCAATCCAGTTGCATTAAGTATAAGTCTCTCATCTGTTAATAAAGGAAATAATGGCTCTTTGTTGATTAGCAGCAATGATTCTGTAGAATTCATTGAATTTATAGACTTATTACAACCAATCTAGGTATCAAATATGGAACCAAAAAGTTAATTGTTCTTTACTCAAGAATAAGAACTGTTGGTATATATGAGAAATTATCAACTGATGAATTTGTCAAATATGTTATTTCTCAAAACAAACATATTTTCGAGAAGTATTACACTTGTGAAGTATTGGACTTGGATACTGATAGTTTTATATTCAGTAAGACTGAGAAATTCCATAGACCATATTCTTATGCTCAAATAGCAATCAAAGTCTGCTTCAGGCGATTCATGTTATCAAATTATGAGTTGCTATTATCAGAATGTTGAAGGACTCAACCTGAAGCTTGATCATTTTCATGCCAATATACCATCTTCCAACTATGATGTGATAGCTCCTACGAAAACTTGGCATACCGACCGTGTGGAAGACTCAGATATCAGTGATGACTCTCATTTTGTTCTCCGTTCTGATCGTAACTTTGCTTTGAGTCCCAAAACCCGAGGTGGTGGAGTAATGTTATCGATCAAATCTAGATTATCACCCTCATTGATAGACATAAGGAGTAACACTAATGTTTCACCTTCAAACATTGATATAACATGTGCCAAGAGATCATTCAAGAACAAAACACTATATTTTTTGCTACGTATATTCCACCAAAAGCTTCTATTACTGGTTAAAGTGCCTTGTTTGACTTCTTTGAGACTCTACCTTTCTTACACAATAATAATTTTGTTATATTTGGTGATTTCGACTGTTCGAAATCTTTAATATTCGTTGAACGTGTTTTTAGTGGTGGCCGATAATAATCTCGAATTGTGCGGGACTTATCGCTTTCCCGGAAAGCAAAATACGTGAATTGAGTGGATAAAGAGTGTGTCAAGAGGTGTTAATAAAGTGGAATGCGTACGGAGGTGATTAATAGTCAAAAAAAAAATTTAAATCAGTGAAACTTTTGATATTGAACGAGTGATAATTGTAGACCTTAAAGGCCATAAGTAGCGGTCAGCAATTATTTGTACTTTTATTTTTATTTTTGCTGTCTCGACAATTTTGTTTATATTTATATTTCTTTTCACTTGGAAAAGGCAGCACTTTGCTGCCGAAACGTTGTGTTTCTAATAAATTACAGAACTCATACCAAATAAAACATATTTATTCATAATTTCAATTTATTGGTTTCAAACCACTTTTCTAATAGTAAAGTAATGAAGGGCTTAAAGTTAAAACAGGGAACAAAGGAAGAAATTAGAATCTGGTGAGAAGAAGAGCTACAAGTCAAGGCAGACATCAAACAAGTCATAACTCTGAATAAGTACACGGGAAAAGCAATGATAAAAACTGAATTAGCATGTTGGAAGTGAAAACAAAAGATTATGGAAGCTAAAAATAAACTAGCAGAGACAAATACATTTATAGATAATGATCTAACATGGGAAGAAAGGACAATTCAAAGAGAAATAAGAAGCATCAGAAAAGAAGAGAAGGCAAAAGGAAAAAAAAAATAAAAATTGGTTATCGAATGATAACAATCGATAATATACTATATATCTGGAGCAAGCAACTGAAAGGAGTTACAGCACTGGAGAACAAAGTAGAGGCAAATAGGCAAGGACCAAAGAATTCATCAAGAAAAAGGAGTAGTAAACAAGAAAGTTCAAAAAACGAATAGCAAAGGAAACAACAAGGAAGGATTAAATGAAGACGAACTGGCAGAAACAAAGGATGATGCAAATAGGATCATGGAGCATCAGAAGTTTAAAGGACAAAAAAGAAGAATTAGTAGATGAGTTCGAAGAAGCAGAGCTAGAAATTCCAGCAATAACGGAGACAAAAAGAAAAGAAAAAGGAATAACAAGTCTAAGAAATAATCATACACTAATATATAGCGGAGTCGATGAAAATGAGAAAGCAAAAACTGGGGTGGGTTGCATAATACATAAAAAAATAGAACATTCAATTCGGGAATGGATTGGAGTGAATGATAGAATACTTACTATAAGACTGGAAGATATTGAGGAATTCAAAGCAAGTATAATAATAATATATGGACCAAATGCAGACAAGGACAGAACAACTAGAGATAATTTCTGGGACACGCTACAGTTAGAACTTAAAAAATTAGTAGAACCTATATACGTCAAGGGGGACTTTCATGCAAGAGTGGATAACAAGAATAAAGCCAGTAAGAAACAATAACGGCAACAGACTGATAGATTTCTGCATCATAAATGGATTGATAATATTTAACACGATCTTGAAGCAGAAAAGAGATCCACAAATATACCAGAGAAGTGTGAAGCAGGAACGAAAGATCGCTAATAGACTATTCTCTAACCAACAACACACAAAGAGAGAATGTTAATGACGTAGGAGTGGAAAGAGGGCATGTAACTAGAAGCGACCATTATCTAACGATAGCAAAAACAAGAGTTATGAATGAGGCAGTACAAAACCAGAAGACAAGTATGAAGGAGAAAACTTCAATGAAAGTGAGAGTAGATAAGATATAGAAAAGAAAACAAGAGAGAAGTACGAACAAGACATGAGTGAACTTAACACCGAGACCAAATTTGAATAACCTAGAAGAAATGTAGAGTACATTCAAATATATATTAGAAGAGGCAGCAGAAAGAGCATGCGGAGTGATCAGGAAAACAGGCAGCAACAAGCAAACACACTAGTGGAATGAAGAAGTTAAAAAGAAGAAGCAGAAATGGAAAATATTCCTCAAAACAAAAAAACTGGAAGATAAGGTAGAATACGAGAAACAACAGAAAAAAACGAGAGAAGTTATCAAAATTTCTAAGGCAAAATCTTGGGAACAGTTTAGAAATAACTTGGGAGATAATTCTAGAGAAAATGAAAAATTATACTATAACACATTGAAAAACAGCAAAAAAGGTAAACTAAAGTGCATTAAGACAACTATATGACAAACAAGAGAATATTTTGTAAAAAAACTAGGAAATAATGGGAAGATGGAGAGAACACTTCGAGGAATTGTTGGAAGAAAAACACTCTAACAACGACAATGAAGAAGAGGAGATCCAGCAGTACGAGAACATCAACAGAAGAATAGAGAGTATGACAGAAAAAGAGATGAAACTAGCATTAAATAGGCTAAGAAGCGAAAAAGCTCTGGGACATGATGGAATAAGACCAGCAGGAGAACAAATACTATTAGTGATGCTGAATAGAATCAGGACAATAGGAAAAATCCCTAAAGATTGGCAAAAGGCAGTGATTTTCTCCATCTATGAAAAAAAGGACAATAGAAAATGTAACAATTACAGAGGGATAACACTAATATGCACGACAGCCAAAGTATATGAAGCCATCCTAGAAAAGAGACAAAGACAAGAAGTGGAATCAAAAATGGAAAGGTCACAAAGCGGATTCAGGAGAGGACATATACACAATTAGAAGACTTATAGAAAAAACTCTGATACAAGAAAGCAAGCTCTATATTACGTTTGTCGAAAAAGCTTTTGACCGAGTACTACAAAAACAAGTGTGAGAATTATTGGGAGAAAGACAAATAAACATAGAACTACTAGACGCCATGAAAAGCGTGTACAGAAAAACAATAAATTACATAAGAACGGGTAACGAAATAAAAGGAGAACTCAACACCACGCAGGGATTAAGACAAGAAGGAGCATTGAGCCCATCATTATTTATTGTTTTCTTAGATAATATAATGAAGCAAATCAAAGATAAAACGAAGAAAGTAGACATTGGACATTACCAGTTGATCGTTACTAAAATAGCAGAGTGTGCATTTGCAGACGATCTAGCAGTCTTTGCTAAGAATGGGGAAGATATAAAATATAATTCAAATGTATGGAACGAGGTATTGGAGGAACACAAAATGAACATAAATGTCAAAAAAACAAAAGTAATGGTGATATCGAAAGAGGACATGATCACCAATATACAGCTAAACGGATGCGAAATAGAACATGCAGAAGACTATACATATCTAGGAGCAACAATAAATAAAGTAAATATGGAACCAGAAATCAACAAAAAAATACAAGCAGCTAGCAGAAACTACTATGCACTAAACAAAGCGGTACTAGGGAATAAGCAGGTATCCAAGAATACAAAAATGACACTATACAAAACTATACACCGACCAGCTTTAACATACGGAAGGGGGTCGTGGATACTCGAGCAGAGACTGAAAAATAAAGTACAAGCATCAGAAATGCGATACTTAAGGAAAGTTGAAAGTGTTACGAGGATAGACAGAATAAGAAACGAACGAATAAGAGATAATTTAGAAATAGGGAGCATACATAAGACCATAGAAAAGAAACAAGTTTCATGATATAATCACTTAGTCAGAATGCCAGAGGAAAATCAGACAAAGCAAGTTTGGAAAGCAAGAACCACAAGAAAGAAAAAAAGAAGAAGACCAAAGAAGACCTGGGAAAAAAAACATAAATGAAATTTTCCACAGAAACAACATCAGCTGGCAAGAAGCAAAGAGAATAGCACAAAATAGACAAGAGTGGGAAGAAATGATCGATAACTCAAAGTAAAAATACATACATATACAAATAATAAGAATGTTTAGTGATTTCAATATTACATAGGTATATGACCATCAATCCTAGTCGTCATGAAGTTCTGGGCTTGAAAAATGTGTAAGAGTTCTTAGAGGCAAAACAACATAACAATATTCTAAATGGATTTGATGAAATCTTTGATTTGGATGTTTCCAATATTGTTTGTGATGTGGCGTGTAGTGAAGATTCTATATTCGATATTGAATATTAACATCACCCAATTCTCGATTGTATTGCTTCCATTGAAAATCGAGATTTTTATTTCAATCATTCCGTCAACAGTAATAAGTTTTACAATTTCAAAAGAACTGATACTGTCAAACTGTATTGAATGATATCTGATTTTAATTGGGAAATACTCGGCGCCTAAGACGATATAGATGTAGCTTGTGATACATTCAGCAAAATTTTTTATTTTCCAAGATTGATATGTTCTCTTGCAACGTGGAATAGAAATTAAAAAACTTGCCCTGGTACTCCTCAAAAATTTTTTTTTGTAAATCTTCTGGATATCGAGTGAGAATTCATTAGAGTTTGGTCAAAAATTTCATAGTTTGCTATGGTTCAAATTGAATATTTCTCATTTGCTGGAAGAATGACAACTGTCGATTGATATGAATATTTTGAAACTTGAAACTATCATAGTCTTGTCAATCATTCATTTGAAATTCAAAGAATAACAGTATTTTAGTAATACATCGATATTCGCTCACCTCGATAATTTTATTCTTGCATATGCTGCGAGAAAAATTTAATCAATCTCTGAGAGCAACAATTTGGTCTATTAGTCATATTTATATTTTATTGTTGAGAGATTTCATATCTATTTAGGAATTTCACGTATATTTTAAAAAAGTTGGTACATTTTAGACCGTCAGATAGTCGTAGATTTGAGTGCCCCATTTTGTTTTCTCTGCCTCCAAAAGTTTTGATAAGTATGTATATTTGGAGTATGATAGTGCCAGAATTGAAGCTGGACCGTGTGGCCAACATAATAGAAATTAATATTGAATTTTTATTGAAAAACATGTTTTGATCCAAGTTTCTTGTTTCTGCCATGCTTACAAAATGAAATTTTGGAGAAAAAGAGTCAGCGAGAAACGATGGGCAGAGGTGATCCCCTTGGCCAAGGATTTGGAAAGTGAGCTCGATTGTGCAAAAAAATTAAATAAATTGTTCACGTTCTTCTCGTTTCTGCCATTTGGCCATATTGAAGTTGATATCATAAGTATCTTGTAGAAACGAATGGCATAAGTTTTTCAAATGACCAAGTCAAGTTATGCACGAAGACATTCAAACTTTTACAAGATATTTTCGTACATATCTTGACTTGGTCATTCGAAAAACTCATGCCATTCGTTTTTACGAGATACTCATGATATCAACTTTCATATGGCCAAACGGCAGCAATCGTTTCTTGTAACTCATGTTTGTTACAATTTGAAATGGTAATCGAATCTTCAAGCTCTTTGTATGCTGCTACAAACGTCTTAGAGCGAGTATAAAAGCATTTTTACTTAATTCGGTTATTAATTCAATATGTATAGCTTTTATAGAAAAACACTCAGAGATGCACACATAACATTTTGATGTTCTACAACCTCGTTTTTTCTTATTTTTGATCATGAATGGACCAACATAATCTGTACCCGTTACACTGAATGGCGAGTTTGTCTCTAGTCGCTCTCGAGGTAAGTTACCCATTATTGGCTGTGAAACTTTCGGTGTCATTCGATAACATTTAATGCAGTTATGCACAGTTTTCCTAGCTATATTTCTGCCCGACAAAGGTCAATATCTATCGCGAACATTTGACAATAATAATTGAAGACCTGCGTGTAGTAACATTCTGTGTTCATTTTCAAAAATTAGTTTCGTTAAATGATCTTTGTTATCTATAATAAGAGGATGTTTCTTTTCGAAATTGAATTCAGAGTTATCCAATCTCCCACCTACACGCAACAATCCCTTGTTATCTAAAAATGGGTTTAATGCAATCAGTCTACTTTTGATTTCAATTGGAATTTTTCTTTGTGAGCATTGAATCTCATTTAGAAACGCCCGATTTTGCGATGATTTCATCAATCTTAAAAGAGATTTATCCAATTCGACTGTTGTTGAGAAGCCTTTGTGTTTATTAGTCTTGTTCTCGCAATTGAATGCAAATCTCAAAATATAGGCTACAACTCGTTGTAATCGTGCCAAGCTAGAATAATTTTCATACCTAAAACCATTTCCATCGGTAAGATTCAGACATTGTACCAACTTTCTTCTTTCAGGTAATTCAGTCACTGTTTTAAATTCAAATTTTGGCCATTCCGATTCCGTTTTAGCCAACCATGTTGGCCCAAACTACTACTTTTTTAAATTGATAATTCCACTTGGTGAAACTCTGCGAGATATAACATCCGCTGGATTGTCATTACTTGAAACATAACGCCACTGTATATTTCCCGAAAGTTCTTGTATCTCTAAAACCCGGTTACCAACGAACGTTTTCAAGGAGTTGAGAACTTAAAACAATTGTTGACTCAGACCATAATGTAATAGCATCTACGTCCAGCTTCAAAGATTCATTCACATTATATAACAGTCTAGATAACATTAAAGCCGCGCATAATTCTAACTATGGTATGGTAACTGTCTCCAGAGGCGCTACTTCACTCTTAGCACATAAAAGATGTACCTGTGTACTTCCTGACTCATTTATTGTCTTTAATAAAATACAAACACCATGAGCGTATGAGGAAGCGTCAGAAAAACCATGAATTTCAGTCGACACCACATTCTCTCCACTAACATGACGCTTTTTTCGAATTTCATTCAACATTGTTAATTGTTCGGAAAATTTCAGTCAATAATTTTCTAAACTGTCTGGAATAGAATCGTCCCAAGATAATTTTCTCAACCACAACTTTTGAAGCATAATTTTAACCAGAATAATACACGGTCCTATTAACCCTAAGGGATCGAAAATTTGTTATATAATGGATAAAATCACACGTTTGCTTATAGCTTTCTGTACATTCATTATGTCACTTGAAACATTGTATCTCAAAACGTCATCAATTAGACACCAAATAATTCCGAGTGTCTTAGCATTCTCATTTCTAGAAAAATGTACAAACATATTTTTGTTATTTGTGCTATCAACTTGCATATTATTAAAGACATTGGATTTGTTGGAATTTAATTTCCTCAGATTAAATTCACTATATTTCAATACATGTACAATATCTTGACGAACTGATTCAGCCATTTCAATATTATCGAATCCGGTCAACATATCATCAACGTAAAAGTCATTTTTTATTATCTGCGCCGCTCGGGGATATAACTTTTCGTTATCATAAGCTACCTGCACTAAACTTCGAAAAGTCAAAAACGGTGCTGCCGTAGTACCGTAAGTGACCGTATTCAAATTAAATTCACACAAGTTTCCAGATTTCTCATTGCGCCAAATAATTCTTTGTAACGATCTATCACATACATTAATCATTATTTGACGGTACATTTTCTCGATATCGGCAGCAACAACAACCGCATATTTACGAGAACGAAGCAACATCGAAAATAAGTCGCTTTGTATCGTAGGACCATTCAACATTAAATGATTCAGCGAATAGCCTGATGAAGTCGGTGCTGACGCATCGAACACAACACGTAGTTTTGTAGTCTAACTATTTTCTCTTAGAACTCTATGGTGTGGCATGAAGTATACATATTTTGCATTGTCATCATTCTCAACCAGACCTATATGTCCCAATTGCAAATACTCATTCATAAATTCACTATACATGTTTTTTAACATTGGATTACTTTCTAACCTTTTTTCTAACGCTAAAAATCGCCTTTCTGTTTGATTATATGAGTCTCCCAATTTATTCAACGAAGTTTCATATGGCAATGATACTACAAATCTACCTGTTTCATCTCGTTTGATATGTTTAACATAATGGTCCCCACATTTTTGCTCATCGTCCGAAAATCTATGTTTTGGGAAAATTTCCTCTAATTCCCAGAAGCGAGTTAAACTTTGCTGCAAATCATTGTTACATAGAAAACTATAGTGCACTGGATCACTACCTATATCCGCTATCTCTACCGGTCCAGACACTAACCAACCCAGTTCAGTATTATGTAACACTGGTTTGTGTGACCCTAAGCTTTTTTTTTTCTGTACGTATAATACTCCAAAAAACATCTGCTCCTAGCAAAATATCAATTTTTCCAGATTTATGGAATGACGGATCAGCAAGTATTATGTTTCGCGGTATATTTAGAGCAGTTATGTCCACCGTGACATTTGGTATATGACCAGTGATTTGTGGAACAATAAGAAAATTCATTTCGCGCCAGAATGTTCCATGCATAGATTCGATTCTTGTTTTACATTTATATTTGATTTGTAAATTTGTATTATTCAACGCAATTACTGATAACTTGATATCAGTTTTTTCCAAATTCAATCGTTCACGTAAATCTTCTGAAATGCAACTACTCTGAGATCCACAGCCTAGCAATGCCCGTGCTGTCCAAGCTTTTTCATTTCTATCCCTAATATGCAACATTGCAGTTGATAATAACACTGCTTTACTAAACCCATTGCACGTACTCAAAGTTATTTTCATATCCGTAGTTTCATTATTTTCTTTTATCTCGTTATCAACATCCGATTTTATATCAAATTTCACATGTAATAATGAGTGATGTTTTTTTTTGCGCCATTTACATGGTTTAGATCTACATACTTTAGTGGAATGTCCGAATTTCAAGCAATTAAAACATACTTCAAGCTCTGTAATACGCGCTTGACGTTCTTCGAATGTTAATTTTGAAAACTGTGGATAATTCGTAATGTAATGATCCTTTTACACACTATACAATTAGCGTTACTTATGATGAAAGACCTTGAGCTCCTACTAGTTTGTCTGCTGAACTTACGATCAACAACTTACGATCAACATTTCTTCAACGTATTGAATCACTATCTAGCTTCGATACTATCATGTGAACTATCAGTGTTTCCCAATGTTGTACTGGCTGCCCTAATTGTTCTAGCGAACGAAGATTTTTTGAGATATCATCAATTAACTTTCTTATTTTAAAAGCAGATTCTTTTTGAATAGGTTCTATATCGAACAGTGACTGAATGTGGTTTTGAACTAACAATGTTGTATTATTAAATCGTTCTTCTGATGTATACCAGTAAAACAGAAGTGATAGTAATATCAAAAGAGGAAATAAATACTAATTTACACTTAAACGGAAATAAAATACAACAGGTAGAGAGTTTCAAATATTTGAGAAGTATTATTGAGAGTAGTGGAGGACTTGAAGAGGAAATTAATAACAGAATCCAGAACGCGACCAGACTATTCTACTCTTTGAATGAGGCCATACTAAGTAATGAAAATATCTCCAAGAAAACAAAAATGATAGTATACAGAACAGTATTTCTGCCAGTTCTGATACATGGAAGTGAGACATGGGTTCTAAATACTAGACAAAAAAGTAAAATCCAGGCGACGGAAATGAAGTATCTTCGAAAAGTTGAAGGGGTTGCCAAACGAGACAGGATTAGAAATGACGACATAAGAGAAGAACTTAATACGAAGTCTGTACTTAAATCAATAGAAGAAAGGCAGCTACAGTGGTTTGGACACGTAGTGAGAATGACGGACGACAGACCAGCAAAAGCAACATGGAAAACTAGGACCACCGGAAAAAGAAAAAGAGGAAGACCGCCGAAAAGATGGGATGATAACATTACGGATATATTGCAGACTAAAAACATAACAATAAAACAAGGACAAAATTTGGCAAGAAACAGAGAAGATTGGAAGAAACTAGTGAAAAACGAATGAACTTTCAACCTCGACACCCATAGGGTACAAGAGGATTTCGACTATGTATGTATTTCTTCTGATGTAGCCCAGACTACAGAGTAATTTTGAGCACAAAATTCAATTGATTTAATAACCTGAGCTGCATTACCATCCAATGAAGCTCGCAAATAATAAAATTTTTGAATCGTGTTTATATCTTCATTGTTATTTATCAAACTTTCATACGTATCACGGTATTCAAACCAATTATGATATTGACCACTGAATTTTGGTAATCGAATCGTAGGTAACCTTATTCCAACATCAGTACCACCCCGACTGATATTGTTAACTACACCAGATGCAACAGGAGACAATCTCTCTTTTATAACCGGTTCATTATCCGCTTTGATAAATTTAGCTTCAAATAATGTCGTGTAATATAACGATTCAAATTCTTCGCGTTCATTATATCCATTATCGATATCAGTAGCCGTCAATTCTATTTCTATCTGTACATCATCAAATTCGTGAGTTAAATTTTTAACACGCGTGGTTCGATCTACCAATGTCATATGTTCAACCTCTGAGAGTTTTTCCTTTTGTTGTAATTTGCTCTTGATTGTTTCAAGATATTCACTAAAACTCGTTAATCTTGCTTTCATATCTTCCCATTTGCGTCTCAAATTCATTTCGTCAGTCATGATTTACACTGTTACAAACGGATATAAATCACATGAAAAGTGCTCAAACACTATTAGTGCACAAATTGAGTCAAATATGATTGTAGCAGGATAGAAACTTAGGATAGAAACTCACCCGCTCACTTTTGATTGAATGAACCTTATCTTTACAATTCTATTTTGATAGTTCACTTCTGGACTCTTCGTACCACTTTTGTACTTCCGATTTTCAATACTCTAATTGTCCACTTCATACGCCTACCAAACAGGATTATTCTTATTGACCAGATACCAATTGACGAGCTTCTTTTCCCAAAGAACCGGTGCTAAGTATCGAAATACTGCGTTGATCCACCACGCTTCCACGCAAATTCTGCTCGTAGTCAATTAGTCCAGCTCAGTTCTTTGTGCAAAGATCGGTGTGGAGTACACCTGTACTGCGTTGATCAGCTACACTTCAACACTTTTCCAGACGAATATTTTGTCCCAAATTTATATCCGGCTCGAAGAACCATGTTTAAGATTTATATAAATGGACTGTATTTTTCATTTTTGTATGAATAACCTTTATTCTTTGGATACACACTACACAGCCAAACGTTGTGCTATATTGTCAGAATTTTTTTCATATTATTTACAATAAATCAAAACAAACCATGACAATCAAACAAACTAAACTAAAAACTAGGGTCTCTAGAATCATAATCATAAACAAATTAGACGATTTTTTCCAAAATTAATTTGAAGGAATTGATAGCTCACATATGTCGGAATCAATTGTTTCGTTGTAACGACTCATTAAATTATTGAGAATGGAAAATGCTAGAATAAGATGGGAATTAGGGAAGAAGTTATTGAGAAAAACTGATATGCTTGACGGGTCTTATCACTGGTTGAAATTATTGTACTTATTTCTGTTACACCCTGTTTATATATATATATACATACCACTGATATAATTGACCCATCCGCCTTCTCTTTCAATCTCACTTTTTCTCTTCAATCGCATAATTTTCTGCCAGTCATAGATAATGTATCCGATTCTTTGGTTTCTCCTAATAAGATTTCTCGTGACGATATTTGGAAATCAATATCAAAACTTGGAACGAGTCTATGTTATGGAACTGACATGATTACAAATATCATAATCAAAGATTGTGCTTTCGCTTCATCGGATGCTTTTTATTATCTATTCAATCTCGCTTTAAAAATTGAAATCTACCTCAGCTTGTGGAAACGAACCAGACTGACAGTAATTCATGAATCGGGTGATTGAACTAACATAGAAAACTACCGTCCTTCCGCCGTATTCTATATTATTAGCAAAGTCTTTAGTCAATAATATACGCAACAATATTTGATGAAATTAAAAATCAAATATCATCTAGACAGCACGGTTTTATGACAAAACGCATTGATCTTATGAACTTCAGTCATTATATATCGTCATCAATCGAAAAAAAAGCCAGGCGGACTGCATTTTCACTGAATTTGTTGAAGCCTTTGAAGGAATAGATCATAGAGTATTAACACATAAATTAGAATCTTTTTCTCCCACTTCCAATCTTCTAACACTTCTTGATACATATCTTCAGAATAAAGAACTATATGTACAACTCTCTGGACATCGATTACATTCATTCTCTCCTACTTCCGGCATACCTCAAGAATCTAATCTTGGCCCACTTTTATTCATTCTTCTCTTCAACAAATCTCTGGAATTCTTTAATGTGATCATTTATATTTTGCAGATGATTCAAAGGCATATCGTCAGATAAAGTCAATGGATGATCACATTGTTCATAAAGAAGATAGATCTCCAGCGATAAGTCTTCTGGTGTAGCGATAACAATTTTAGAAGTCATAATAAAATTTCATTTCAGATAAATATTGAAGAATTTTCATGAGAGGTCAATGTGGTTTCACCTCACAAATAATGTTCATCTAATTCCATATTGGAAAGTCAAATTTTTCATCAATTTCTGACATTATGCAACGTCCCCTTTTTGCATAATCATCATGTAACAGTTGTGTGAAGTAGTTTCTTAATTTCTTAACATAACTGGCCATATTTCAAAGCTGATCAATTAAAATTACCTGCGTGCAATTAAAAAAATACTCTATTAGTTACAGTAGTTACAGTGAGTTGCATTGGCTGAGTCTTTAATATCCGAAGGCACTATATCACTGTTTGAGTATAGTGCAGGTAAACTTATTTGGCGATTGACTTGACTCGCTAATGATAAGGGCTGGCTTAACTCAGCAGGTATCAAGTCTACTTGTGTTTAGGAGCGGATTAAACTAATTTTTTCATTTTCTTATTGGGATTGGATTTTAGTAATTTTAACGGTTCATTTTCATTGAAGTTGTTTTTCAGAAGACTATTAATTGGGAAAATTTTATAAATATCATTTTAGTTGTTCTAGATCTTAAATTCATTAGTTCAACAGTATTGTCGCAGTGAACATTGAAAATGTTACAACCTGAGAACGAACATTTTGAAAAAGCACCACAATCGCGAATCAGAAACGCAAACATTTATCAGACGATGCTAAACAGATAGTTTTAAATGTGTTCAATTTTTTGAAGAGTGACGATAACGAAAGTGCGCCAATATCAAAACTGCAGTAATGACTCAAGTTCCTTGTACTACAGTTAGAAGGATAATTAGTGAAGGTGTACGTTTGAAAAAACAAAGAAGTGATGCCGGTAGTTCGCAAATTTTAAATGAGTTTGAAAAAGATGTCATCCGTCGGAAAATATATTCCCTTTGCAGTGAAAATATATCCCCTTCGCTCCCACTATTGCATTAGAAATTAAAAGATAAATGTGATATTATATGCTCAGTTGGTACGGTTTGCAATGCACTTATAAGTATGAATTTTAAATTCAAAAAAATTGATAAACGTCAAGTTTTGATGGAAAGTAGACGACTGTGTGAATGGCGCTATCGTTGTTTGACAGAATTAAAAAAGTTTCGTGAAGAGAATCGCCCAATCATATACCTGGACGAAACGTGGTATGACACACATGACACTGTATCAAAAAGCTGGACCGATGGCAGTGAGAATTGTACTGCAAATATTCCAGCTTCACGGGGCGAACGAATAATTTTACTTCATGCGGGAAATAAGCTAGGATGGGTGAACGGAGCTTTACTTTTATCAGGTCACAACATGAGAAACGCATGTCTGGATTATCATAATAATATGCCATCTGAAATTTTTGAAAAGTGGTTTTGCGATAAATTATTACCAAATATTCCAGATAGCAGTGTTATAATTATGGATAACGCCAGCTATCATTCCAGGCAATTATTAAAAACACCAACCAAATTTAGCAAAACCTGAAATTCAAAAATTTCTATACCACCATGATATATTTTTCGAGGAAAACTATATCAAAAATGAATTATTGGAAGTAGCGCCGGAAAAACTTGTAGAAAAAACTTACATATGCGACGTTATGGCTGAAAAATTGGGACATACAGTATTAAGATTACCACCGTATTACTGTGTACTCAATCCAATTGAATGATTTGGGGACAATTAAAAGAGAGTATTAGGAAAAACAATACAACACCGTCCATAAGTGATAATGTTGTGGAGTTATTTAAAAGCGGAATGAACAATATAAGTGACACAAGTTGGTCTAATAGTGTTCGGCATGTGATGGATATAGAGAATAGTTATTTACGTTTCACTGATACTATGAACGATTTTGTCATAAATATTGGACAGTCGAGTGATGATTCTGATTCTGATGTAAACAGTGATGATGATATTGTTGTTGATTAATTATTATTAATGTAAAATATATACATATATTATTTTGTGATTTATATGGTTTTTTGTCAACAAAAAGTTCTGATTGGTGTTAATTTTCTGTAATTGTTTTCTATTGGTGCTTATTTGTATGTTGTACATGTTTTATATATGTTTGTGTATAAAAGGTGAAAATCGTGTAACTTTTCAGAATTTTGATGATGGTGTAAAAACCGAAACACGTGTGAAGATATTAAATAAAATTTATTGAAACAACCAAGTGTAAGTTTCCAAATCAATTCAAAAAATGTTAGTATTTGTATATTGTAATAAAATATTTGGTTCCCTGCAAAATTTCTCCTCTTTTTATTATTATTTGTATCATTTTATGAAAATCTCACGTGAAAAATATATTATGAATACAACCCTGGTAAATATAGCACCATAGATCTCTTTAATCCTCTTGCGGAGTACCCGCTGAGATACCAATCGCCAAATAGCTCTAACTGTACTATACCTACATTTCTTTAAATTATTTTCATTATATTCATTATTTGTTTATTTCAGTGCTCTCTTGTTTCTGTAGTGAAAATAGATGGTCATGAATAAAGGCATTCTGATTTTGTGAGTAATGTTCTTGTTCAAAAATATACATAAAATTATTCTGGCGGAATTATGTGAAGTTTTGTACAGAATACTGCATCAGCTGACAATCTTTTCCCTCATATAGTGATAGCTAGCTGACGTTTTTATTGAATCAAAGTATTACCTAAACTTTTATAATCAAGTTCTTGTGACCAGCTGACGTATAAAGCTCCACATCACAATCAGCTGTCATTTTTTTTTTATGAGAGCATATCATTTGACGAATTTGCATTTGGGAGGAAATGATCGAATCTTTTTTTTGCGTAGAGCGCAGCATTCAGTTTTCTCACCAATAAGACCGCAGCTGACGCTTTATATATATATATATATATGTATATTTATATATATATATATATATATATATATATATATATATATATATATATATATATATATATATATATATATATATATGTATATATTATATATATATATATATATATATATATATATATATATATATATATATATATATACATATATATTTATATAGTCCAATTCCCTTTTACCGTTAAGTGTAGAGATTTAAGTCTTTATTTTCTATTCGTGCACAAACTTTGCCCAATGCTTCCTGTTTTTTGCAGTCTGCATGGCTTCGCGTAGAAGGATTCTTTTCTTCTCTAGGAGTTTTTCCATGATGTTATCCTAGTTCTCTCTCGGTTTTCCTCGGCTTCTCTTCGGTATATGTCTTGATGTCCAAGTCCTCTTTACAAGGTCTTCTTTCCTTCATCCTGACCAGGTGTCCCCACCAGCTCAATTGTCTTCGCTCAATAAATTCTACTTTAGGTTTCACTGAAAGTTCTGATCTTATATTTCGATTTCTTATTCTGTCCATTCTTGTTACTTCTTTGACCCTTCTTAAATATTTCATTTCTTATGTCTGGATTTTATTTTTAGTTCTTCTTGGTATAACCCACGACTCACAACCATATGTTAGAACTGATCTAAATATTGTATTGTAAACTGTGAATTTTGTCTTCCTGCTAATTTCTTTCTCACTTATGGAGCAGTTATTCATGCTGTAAAATAAATTCACTGTTTTATATACTCTTTTTTGATATCTTCGTCCTGTTTTCCATCTTTAGTTATTGTTATCCCTAAATATTCGAATTTCTCTACTTTTTCCATGCTTTCATTATTTGGCCTAATAGACTTTTCCTCATCACCTATTATCATTACTTTTGTTTTCTTCACATTTATTGACATTTCGTGCATATTCAGTTTACTATTCCATATATTCAAATTTATTTGCAGTTGTGATTTGTTTCTTGCGAATATCACAACGTCGTCCGCAAACGCGTGTTCTCTAATTTTGATACGTTGCATATTATTCTGGCCTACTAATAGATATCATCCATGAATACTGTAAACAGAACCGGACTCATAGTTCCTCCTTGGGGGAGACCATTTTTCGTTTCAAATATTTCTGATTTTCGGTTTCTTTTAACAATATAGTTCAAATTTTTCTTATATAAACTTTCGATTGCACTCACTAGTTTCCTATTCACACCTCTCTTTGTAAAACTGTTCCAGATTATTCGTGTATGTAATCTGCCTAATGCTTTTTCCAGATCTATGAAGGCCATGCATGCTTTACTTCTAGTCTATTTTCTGTATCGGTGAGAATTGAATCCGTTGTGAAGTTTTGTGGTTATAATGCTGTTGTTGACGGTTATTGTTCTTTTGCGCCATCCTTCTGGCTATGATTACTGAGTGCACGGTTTCCTCTACGGAGGTACCCGGCATCGAGATAGCTTGTTGCACAATAGATGCACCTATAGTACTAAGAGCTGCTATCACTTCAATCATTTTAGTTACTTGTAATACTGACTGAAATGTTTGATGAACGCTTGGTAGCACAGTTTACGTAACACGTTCATACACTACCATGATTCTTACCTGAATGAATGGGTTCTCATTTCATCAATTATATTTTTGCTTATAAGATAAACACAAGAAATTGCAAAGTTCCATTCATGAAAATTTGATACCACAGGCTGTGATAAGCTTATCCACGAGCTCATATCTGCCTTCTTAATAAATAGCTTTAGTATCAAATCTGAGTCATATATTCTTTTGCGTTCTCAGCTGATCGTGCTTTCTGACAGACAATTCATCAAACAGATAGATCTTTTCTCAAATTATCAAAAGATCCCCATCACAATATTTCCTCTATTATACACAAGTATAGGTCGAGAATTTATAAAATAACGAACTGAGGGAAAAAAATTGAGATATACCGAGAAAAATATAACCTGCTCCATATATTCAAGATGATATAATACAAAAATAATTTACACTACCTTATTTCATTCGGAAACACCTAATTAACACAAGAGCCTATTTCCCAGCCTATATATCAGTCATTTAAAATATAGCATTCACATCACAAGCATATACTTTTTTAAACTATCGTCATCATTTGAAAATGATAAACATATGCAGGACAGCATAATACTCAAGATACATAAAAAATATCCCACATTCTGAATCAAATAGAAACACGAACACATGAAGAAATTCCATTACACAGTTATGTGGGCTTCTTCCTACAATGATTGTACATGTACATTCCAATTCACTTAACCGTAACAAATCCTGTTATCTCAGATCTGTAGGTATTGTGTGAGTTCGGGTAGTATGATTAAATCTTTTCCGCTGGATGTGTGTGTAATTTGAACGTATAAATCTAACCTGATTGTTGATAACTCTTTCTGGATGTTTTTTCCAGTACTTATTTGATTGATTCGAGGGTATATTGCAAATGAAATGGAGCTTGCATCCTAGTTCCTGCTAAAAATTATGCCTGATTCTTTCAGGGATATCTTCGAATATCACTCGTTTTACATCAATATAAAAGAAGTGAAATTTTGTTGAATTCGATGTGAATGAAGGTCTCTTTACATAGAATGAGAATTTATTCAAACCAATAGAATGACATTCGATTAAAATTCTATTTGACTGCCCAGTTTACATAAGCTCAGTTGAATAAATATGAATTAAAACTCCACCGCAAAGTAATCTAGTAACGCAGATATTGAGAACCGAACAAATATATTTTTTCTGCGATCGTATATCTGTACAAGCAGCAGAAACCAGATAGACAAATTGATGATTCGTATCTATATAGACATGACGTATGAGATTCTGTCTGATGAATTCAAAGCAAGAATTGAACACCAGTGAAATAACATACATTTATACGCTTGAAAAAAGTAGCACATTGCTGTTGGAACGTGTTCCTGATAATATACATACACAGCACTTTTTACCGAATAAAACATATATTGTTCAGACTTCAATAATTTGGATATTTTTCGCATGTATTTTTAAATTCTGTAGATCTGGATGTTCAAGGGTAGCTTTCACTTGGCTTGATATTCTAGCACTTAACTTTATCACTTTAGGATCTCAGCAGCACTTTGTGTTGGCAATGTTTACTCATGTGTTGGATTGAGTGATAATTTTGGAATAATTTATGTTTCCTAACACCTGGACAATATATTCCAACGGGCACGTTTTTCTCTTCTTTCACTTTGAACTTAATTGGTCTCCTTCTTTTAGGATATCACTTGGAGGCAGATCGATTTTAGCTTCCTAATAGAAAGGTTGAGTTTTATAACAGTTATAAATTCAAGTTATTTTCAAATGTTTGTGTATTACTCAATTTCAGAGAAGACTTTTGTTTCCTCTAAATATTTCATGCTGTAATTAATTAATGTGAGTAAATATTTTATCCTAAAATTTCGAAGTGTTTATTATTCGTCACTAAAGTGAGAAAAGGCCACAGCATCCTACTGCATCCATCAACTAGCAGAAACATTATTGGTCCTTTGAGTCGGATATCCACAGCAGTGGCTATCAACAATTAATCAGCAATCCTTCGCAGGGCAAGAATTGTCAACAATTGTTTCAGAAGGCAACAATCCGTACGGAGTCTCCAATCTTATTTCTCCAAACTATCCATACCCTTATTTTCTCTTCAAACTTAGCGGTAATTATGGATAATTCAAAAAACAAACGTAAACAAATCAAGTCAACTGTTACTAGGTCTCGAACTCACTTGAATTCATTTGTATCTGATTCTGAATCCATAGGGCAGCTCAAATTAAGAAAAGATAAATTTGAAAATGTTTGGGATGCATTTGAAGATGTCCAATCAAAGATGGAAGAACTTGATAAATCAGAACAAGAAAATGACGAACGTTCCGCATTTGAAGATTCATATTTTGAACTCCTTAACGAATCAAATGGAATCATATCAAAAACAATCAAACTAATCAACAAGCATTGAATCATTGCGCAGCTTCTTTGTCATCATCTTTTGATAATTCACGGTTTCGATTACCAAAAATAGAACTTCCTAAATTCAACGGAGATTACGAAGATTGGTACAGCTTTCGCAACACTTTTAATACAACGATTCATACAAATGACTCTACTTCTGCGGTCGAAAAATATACCTATTTGAAAGCATCACTGCTAGTGATATTTAACAATCATTAGAAATTAAAGAAAATAATTACAATATTGCATGGGACATACTCAAAGGTATGACAATAAAAGGCTAATTATTCAAAAACAAGTACATTTGATCCACACTTTGTCAGTTTGCAACTAAAAAAGCTACCAGAGTTTAAGATTGATTTTAAATGGCATACCAAAGCATGTCAGAGCCATAGAATCATCCTACTCAGCACTGGGATGATCTCTCAATTAATGTTATAACAACAAAAATAGACACAGCAACCAATAAAGCATGGAAATCTTATCTTGAGTGGAAACGAACTCCAACTCTAAAGACATGTTCGAGTTTTTGTCTTTGTGTTGTCAGATTTTGAATGCCATTACTAAAACAAACAAAATGCAAGTATCTGTTGACAACAACAAATCTACTATTAAGGTATCATCTGCTCATATTGCGACAACTAGCTACAATTGTCCATTTTGCAATGAGCCACAGCATTCTATATATAGATGCAACAAATTTTCGAACAGTGTCAGTGGATGGAAGAATTCAATTCATTAAACATAAATATCGATGCATCAATTGTTTGAAGTCAAATCATCTTCCAAACAAATGCAGATCGAGTTCGTGTCAAAAATGTCACAAACGTCACAATACTCTCCATCATCATGATGATAGTCAAGCGGATACAAATTCTGCATCATCAGCACCAGCCGTCACACCTCCTACTAGCAGCTACTGCGGTACGATTCAAACAAATCATGGAATATTACTGGCTACTGTAAAGGTCCTTGTTTGTGATTTAAACAGACAATTTCAAGAATGCGAAGCCGTGTTAGATTCGTGTTCGCAATCTAATTTCATCACGGAAAAGCACTTCTTACAATGCAGTTGTTGAAATTAGATCTAAATTCAATAATTTCAAAAATAAACTTCATTGCATCGTGCCGCATCAAATTACTGAAAATCTACCCTTAATAACTTACTACAAAAATATCTTCAATATTCCAACAAACGTGAAACTCGCAGACTCAGATTTCAATATGTTATCACAGGTAGACATGTTGATAGGAGCTATTATTCTGGAATCTTTTATGTATAGGAAGAATAAATTTAGGTGAAAATTTCTACAAAAAACTCATCTCGGTTGGATTATTTCTGGAAAGCTTCTGATAAACAAAATCAATTCTGAAGGACAAAATGTATGCAACTTGACAACAAGCCAAATCTTAGACAATTTAACGAAATTTTGGCAAACAGAAGAATACACACAAACGGCGCCATTGACTAAAGAAGAAAAGAAGTGTGAAGAATTTTTCGCGAAAACATACACGAGAGATCACGAAGGTCGATTCATAGTACAAGTTCCATTAAAATCAGAGATGCTAGAAAAAATCGGTGACACGTACGACCAAGCAAAGAAAAGATCTCATTCACTAGAGCGTAGAATGAGCAAACAACCTAAATTAAAGAGAGAATATTGTAATTTCATCCATAAATATCAAGAATTACGTCACATGAAACCATCTTCAATATCAGATGCTTATCAAACAATTGTTTATCTACCACACCATGGAGTTATCAAACAAAACAGCTCTACAACAAAATTACGTGTCGTTTTTGATGGTTCGGCGAAATCAACTATTTCTTCAAATAATGCACTCATGATCGGTACAACACTACATGAAGATTTGATATCAATCATTCTCAGATTCAGAACTCATCGCTACGCAGTAACCGCGAATATTACCAAGATGTATCGCTAGGTGATAGTTAGTGACCAGGATACTCTACTACAAAGAATATTATGGCGCGATAATGAATCTGAAAATCTAAAATCGTATGATTTGACATTTCTTATGTACGGCACTATTTCAGCCTCATATCTCGTCATCAGTTCTTTGAGACAATTAGCTAGAGACGAGGAACAAAAATATCCGCTAGGAGCTGTCATTACTTGCCGCGATTTTCATGTTGATGATTTATTGACCGGTGCTAACACAATCAATGAAGCTAGCATTATTAAACATGAAGTGAGCAATTTATTTCAAACAGCTGGGCTTGCACTCCATAAATGGACTTCGAATCATCTTCCGTTGATTGAATGTTTTAAATCTGACTCCAATATTCATTCAGAAATAAATTTAGATAATAATGAGAACATTTATACTCTAGGTTTGCAATGGAATGTAAATGCTGAAGTTCTTCAATTTTCTATACCTGTTTTTCCAAGTACGCGAAAAGAAACAAATATTAAAACTCATGGATTTGATGACGCTAGTGAGTCAGCCTACGGGGCATGTATCTACATACGCGCAACAACAAATCAAGGACTCACACACAGTGTGCTTATTTGCTCCAAACCTAGAGTTGCGCCATTAAGAAATATTCCATTACCAAGGCTTGAGCTTACAGGTGCTTTATTACTATCCCGCCTATTAAAAAAGGTTACTGATTCAGTAAATCTATTTGTTTCAAAAATAAATTGCTGGACGGATTCAACAATTTTATTAGCATGGATTAATCCCAATTCACGTGGTTGGAAAGCATATGTCGCCAATAGAGTCAGCAAGATTCAGGATTCAACAGACTCAGTAGAATTGCATCATGTTAGTTCACAAGGAAATCCTGCGGATTTGATTTCTCGCGGCATAGCTCCCGACGCATTAATCAAAAACAATATATGGTGGTTCGAATCTGACTGGTTGAAACAAGGTGTTGATAACTGGCCCGTGGAGAAATTAAAAGCAGCAATTGCAAATCTACCTGAAACCCGCACCATTGTTTCCAATATTGTTTCAAGTACAATAGACGATAATCTTTTCTCAAAATTTTCTAATTTCGACAAATTGGTACGCGTAGTTGCGTTATGTCTGAGATTTAAGAATAATTTGTAAAATGAAATTGAGCGATAGAAATTACAAACAAAACCTATCTCTACTAAAGAATAAGAAAAAACCAACAATTGCATTTTGGGCGAAATTCAGCGTGAATGTTCCAGCTTGGATATTAATCAACTTATCAACAATGGAACAGTTCATCCAAGAAGCAAACTTGTATCTTCAGGTCCCTCCTTAGATGACTGTGGCATAATTCGTGCTGGAGGTCGACTCAAAAATGCTACTATTTTATACCAACAAAGGCATGCAGCACTTTTACCCAAAGGACATTTTGTAACAAAATCAATAATAGAGAATTGTCACGTCAAACAATTACATGCAGGAGTTCAAAACACTCTAGCTGCGATCAGACTACGATATTGGCCTATAAATGGGGAAAATACCGTCAAACAGATAATCAGACAATGCATAACATGCTTCAAAGTGAAACCTGTACCAGCCAAACACATTATGGGCGATTTACCAAAAATCGAGTCATACCTTCTAGATCATTTTCTAACTGTGCCGTTGACTATTTTGGCCCACTGCAATCACGCGAGGGAAAACGGCGAAACAGTAAAATGATCAAATTCTATGGAGCAGTATTCATTTGCATGGCGGTCAAAGCAGTTCATATTGAATTAGTCTCAGATTTATTCACTGAAACGTTCATCGGGGCTTTGAAACGCTTTATAAGTCGCCGCGGGAAGTCATCTAACATTTTTTCGGACAATGCAACTAACTTTATTGGCACTTATAACGAATTAGCCAAATTACATGACATGCTTGAAAACGAAACAAGTAAAAACTCAATAATAAATGCCATGCAACAAAACCGTATTTGACTCTATTACATCAAGATCTCCACATTTTGGTGGAATTTGGGAAGCAGCTGTCGAATCGAATATGCATCACATTGTCCGAATAGTAGGTCAATCATCACTTACTTTCGAAGAAATGATCATTGTATTTACCCAGATTGAAGCAGTTTTGAATTCTAGATATTTGACTCCACTTTCCAATGATCCAAATGATCTCTCTTTCCTAACTCCTGCACATTTTCTTATAAGAGACTCGTTAGCCTGAGACTGAGCCGGAACTAGTAACAGTATCAGTCAACCGCCTCTCTCGTTGGCAATGTATGGAGCAGCTCAAACGACAGTTCTGGAAGCAATGGCGAAGAAAATACCTCAGCTCACCTCAAGAGCGAAAAAAATAGAAAACCTCAACTAAAAATCTTGAACCAGGACAAACTGTCCTTGTGCGAGAAGATAATATACCATCGCATCGAAGAAGTCCATGCTGGAAGCGATCAAGTTGTCAGAGCTGCTACTATCAGGTCAGTCAAAGGCACCTTCAAACGAGCTGCAGTTAAACTTTGTCCCTTACCTTTCGACGTATAGGTGTCCGGTGTCCAGTGAAGCTAGTGTCTATAGGCTCTACGGTGTCATAAGTGGTTGTCAGTGATTTCGAAAGTTGGTCCTTTTAAAGTGGGCGGCATGTTTAGACTTCAATAATCCGAATATTTTTTGCCTGTATTTTTAAATTCTGTAGATGTGGACGTTCAAGAGTAGCTTCCACATGGCTTGATATTCTAGCACTCAACTTTATCACTTTGGGCTGTCAGCAGCTCTTTGTGTTGGCAATGTTTACTTATGTGTAGGATTAGGTAATAATTTCAGAATAATTTATGTTTCCTAACATCTGGACAATATCCTCCGAAGGGCACGTTTTTTTCCTTCTTTCACTTTGAACTTAATTGGTTCCCTACTTTTAGGGTATCACTTGAAGGCAGTTCGATTTTAGCCTCCTACTAGAAAGGTTAAGTTTTATAACAGTTGTAAATTCAAGTCACTTTCATATGTTTGTGTATTGCTTCCTTTAAATATTTTGTGCTGTAAATAATTAGTGTAAATAAACATTTTATCCTAAAATTTCGAAGTGTTTATTATTCATCACTAAAGTGAGAAAAAGCTACAGCATCCTATCGCATCCATCAACTAGCAGAAGCATATATATCAACAAAGTTGTTTTGAATTGATTAATATGAAATTCGAAATATGGCTTACATCAGATATTCTTGAAAAACATATTCATAGGAAGAAGGGAGCTTGTAATTCATGTTACAAGTATGAACAAGATTGATCTGAACTTCATATGTTCATTACAGGGCTGATATTTGAATGGAATGCAATATTTTTTAGCCGAATTGTTAGCCATTCTTTCATCAATATGCACGAGTAGACATCAATTTGCATATTCCTGCTTATTGGAAGCTTGAAGTATGGTAACTGCATGTTGAACAATTGAAACTCATGAAAGCCCAACTATGTTATCGCATAATTGTTATTATCCGGTTTTTACTGTACATCGGATTTATTGTTGATCGAGACTAGAAGAAGCTATTCGTGTATCGTTGAGTGTTCATTGTCCTGAATATGTATAATATTCCGCTGGAACTGAGTAGGAGGATAATGAAGGCAATCAATCAGTTCGAGGCCTAATCTATCAATTCTGTGCAGAAAGTTCAATAAAGATGATCTGTGCAATATCACTGGAAACAATATGGAAATTGTTGAGACATTCAGGAGTTCGTCCAGGTGGTCAATGTTTCATATTCTTAGTCTGAATGAATGATGTGGAAAACAAGGAGGAGTGGAATAATTTATCATCAGGATCAGCAATATCTGAGTCAACAGATATAGGTATATTATCACCGACGCAAGTTCATTCTACCATGGAATCCACTGCATGAACGTCTGTGGTGCTCTAGGAAAAAATTATTCAATCAATGTATTTAGCCTGTCACCATGAATCACTTTCGCGGACAGTTTTGCTTCAGAATTGAGTAAAAAAAGCTCAACGAGTTTTGGTCTGTTGAACTTCGTGCTCCTATTGATTACTAATCCATTGTAACTATATTTGTGTTTGTCAATAAAAAGTGATCTAAGCCAACTTTACATCAATCAAATCTTTCACTATTTGATTTGATGTGAGATACTGAAGATAATATATTTTCCAAATGTAAGTGTAAGAAGATACTTTTTATGCACCAGCGGTTTGGTTGAAAAATTTAGCACGCGAGTATTTTTGAAGGCTCTTTGAGTACATTAGAGACTTAATACAAATAAGTCGTATAATGTTATACCTTCGGTCGTCCTTATTTTGGTACAACAGTAAATTATTTACAAAACGTTATTTTGAGGGCTACTATTGCTAACTTAGGAAGCGATTTTATTAGTTGGACTGACATAAGCGTTTTTGAGATTTGAATCTGAATTTCAACTTTGAAATGACCAAAATTCATCTGGAATGTTCAAAATACTGGTAATTGGAATAGATGGATTTATCTTACTCAAATTGTGCATTGAAAATTTGCAATGTAACTTGTACCTTTTCCTATTTCCAAGGTGGCAGTAGGAAATTAAAAAAGGTAATGTTTCTTCACTATTTGGTAGCAAAAACTTAATGTACTGCTGATTGACACTAAATTCAAGTAATGGAATATCCTACCTTGGAAGTGAAGACCCAGGCTAGCTATTAATAAGGGCACCAGAAATATTTTACCTGAAAAATAGGAAATGGGCGCCACTCTCAGGAAATGATCAAAGGAGAAAAAGGTACTATTCTGGGAGACAATAGCGACAGCAAAAAAGAAATAAAGCATAGACGTCGAAATCAATTATAAATAAAATTATTATTAATTTAAAGCAAAGAATTCCAAAAATTATAATTCAAAAAATTTGTAACTTACGAAAATGATTGAAGCTATTATACAAAAAAAAACTCACTGCAACAGCCAAAAGGGGACTGGAGAGACGATCAAAATTACGTTACAAAAACTAGCTAAATATCCTCTTCAGGCGGAACTCAAGACTAGTATCGGCAGAGAAGATAGATGTCGAATTGGTAGCCACAAAAACAACGTCAGACAAGAACGTTCCCTGAATTAAGTGAAGTTGATCTTGCGTCTTAGAGGGCTTTGATGAATACCCAACGGTCCTTGAAGATTTTAAGGTTGGCCGTGCGCTTGGTCGTCAACTTCGGGAGATATTAGTGTTCTTCTTAAATTCGTAGACGTGTTGATGTTTTTCTTAATTTGAAGTTGGTAAAAAACTAGTCTCAAGTGGCCACTGGTCCCTAAGATTCCTAGCAGTTTACACTGAAAACAAACAACCCAACCATCATCCAATTCAACTGAAACAGGAGGTTTCTATAAAAAAATTGGAGAGCTCTCTTCAAACGTGAAGCGTTAAACTTGAATGAATAAATTTAGATTCAAATTGAAAAACGGATAAACTGTAAATTTAGTAAAAGTTAAATAAAATAATCAGTCAGTTATTCATTTGTCTGATTTTAAATAGTGCACTAAAAATTTTACAGAGTGAAAAAAACTACGCTGAGCATTAAAGAGAAGAAAAACAAAGAAAATACAAAGTCTAGCAGGACAAGAAAAAGGATTCATTAGCGACGAGTCGATAAATTTACGAACGTGGCTCGTTACTAAAAAAATTGGATCAATCTTCACAAATTCGTAGGATTTTCCAGCTTAAAAACGGGAACTAAAGCCCACAACAAAATATTTTGAGCTTTGGAAACAAAAAACTACAAAAACAACGTAAGAAACTAAACTACGAGTTGTTGAATGACAAATCCGCAACGCGTTGGATCCAAAATATAGTTAAATTATGTATTATCAACCACTTTCACTAATCATTCATACATCACACATACTTAGGTGAGGAAAGGTAAGGGGAGGAACGAAGATAGCCACAAATCTCGTAGGTTTTATTACTTCGAGTGTATATATAAAATTTAAAAAAAAATAAATTTAGAACAAAAATATTAATTTTGTAAAAAAGTTTCAAGATAGTAAAAAGGTTTTGAGCACAAAAAACTAACAAATAATCAAGGATGAAAGAAATAAATTTGGAAAACAAAAGGTTAACCACGCGGGTTGCCTCAAACGAAATCACTAGAAAAAATAATACAAACTTTGGAATAACGTGAACAAAAATAATAAACAAAATACTTACAAAATCATAACACTGATTCTAATTGAATAAAATAATCACAAAATTTAGAACAACAAGAAAAATCACAAGACTGCTCAAAAACAAACCGTCTGCAACAACGGCTTGGACGAAAAAGAGCAAGAACCAGACGCGCATACTCCCTAAGTTAGCGCTTCAATCAAGTGTCATACGCACGTACTATTTTACAAAATTAGTGCAAATCTGTTACATAGATGGCGACATGGGTATGCAATGGGAAAACAATTGTACAAAAAAAAGACGTCAGACGAAATTTTTGTAACAAACTTCCGCAACACAGTTTTTCTTGAAAACCTATTTTTCATGTTGAGAATCATTTTGTAAGCTGTCAATTTCATATCATCAGAGATTAATATATTGAGGCCCAAGATATTCACCTCCTGATAAATTCATTTGGTGAATAATAACTATGGTAACAATTGTGCAGACAATTGTTGCTATAGTTATTATCCACCAAATGAATTTATTGGGAGGTGGATATCTTGGGCCTAAGCTCATTTTATAGCCACTTGAATTTACGATGCAACTACATAACATTGTCGCTAATACTCCTTGTCCTCTGTTTAGCTCTACCCAACTAAAGTGATGTAGTGAGCTTAAATTTGATAGATATTCACATGAAGCTCAACCATATTGCACAAATCACCAATTTCATCGTGAAATATAGATATATTTGGTGATAATTTGGAGGCACATCCGATTATGAATATTATGGGGATATCATAACATCAATTTTTCGCCACTGTGAGCTTAAAACTCTTGCGCTATGTTTGTGTAATATCATACAATTATGGCTAAATATAGGCATCTAGCTACATGCATCCATATATAATCCATATCGTGTGGACAGCCCTCTATGGACAATGAGATACATAAATTCCTCGGCGCTTTCTGTATACTTCTGTGTATCTCTTCATTTCTTGTGCGATGTTTCGGTATCGAAATGACTATACCCATATTACTTCGTTGTGTCATGACTTGTGTTCTCTGTCTTAGTTCCCTGATCAACATCAATTGGAATCACTAGCACTTGATTTGATCTCAATCTTATACGTATAATGGAGAGCAGAGCTTGACTTTTTGAAAGAAAGTTTAAGAATCAAATTGCTGAGCGCATTTTCTCCAGTGGACCTGTGTTGTATGCTGTACAGGATACCATCCATTCACGTACTGCACAAACTTAATTTGACAACATGCATATATCTGTATCGGAGGATCTTCTGATAGCATCAAGAGAAAGGTACTCTCAATAAACAGTGACGAAGATAACTATGGATCAGCATTGTATAGGAGAGTCTCATGAATATTATTTTTAGAATGTGGTTAATTCCTATCCTAATAATTCTTTGAAGTGGCTCCTTTATCCTGTGAATTTTTGAACATTAACTATAGTATTTAACATATTTTGATCTCTATGTCATAATATCTATTTATTATCAATGTATGCATATTTTCCAGTCAATAAGCGGCAAGCTACGCATCGTAATAGGTGACAGCAGCCCGTGCCGGCTTCGCACAGGTTTACATTTAATAATATTCAACATTTTTGTACGAATTTTCAAAGTATAAGATAATTATGGAGAATAATATCACATTTCTTGCTTGAGTAATACAACTAAAACATAGCCTGGACTGTCAAAATTTGTTGATCAGTGCGCTGTATATTCAATAAATTACATGAAATAAGAGATTAAATTGCAGCGCAGGCAATGAAGGAGTTTTATTGGTAGTTTTTATACATATTGGGTTACATTATCGAATTTTTCGTAGGTAATCCTTCTTTTCAGGAGTAAAATGAAGTATATGCTACTAAGTTATGAAAGGTATAGGACTCTATTGGTGAGAGAGTCTTTGAAATCGGTCCCCACGCAAGCACCAGAAGCAACTATGGAAAGTTTCAATTCAATCGATTGAACGATGCTCGAACGGACAAATACCGTCAGTAGTATTATGTCGGAACATTATGCAGGTGCCAATAACAACAACAACTATAGAATTCCAAGTAAATCGGATGAACGATGCGTTAAGAGACAAATACGGCTTATGCGCCACTGAAGGTATGCTAATGATACAATACTAAGAACTTCCTCGAAAGAGCCAACAACAACTGTAATAAGTTTCAACTCAATTGGATAAACTATGCGCGAACGAACAAATACGGCTCGTGTGTCACTTATTGTACGTTGGTAGTACTATAATAGAAACCTTCCTGATAGTACCACCAACACTTATAGAATGTTTCAACCCTATTGGATAAACGGTGTGTGAACGACCAAATACAGCTCGTGCACTACTTGATGTATGTTGATTATTCTCCATTCAAGCCCCCACTGTACAAAAGCAAGCAGATTTAAGAAAACATTATTCAAATTGGTCAAGCCGTTCTTGAGCTTTAGCGAGACTAACGAACAGCGTTTCACTTTTATTATATTAGATATGAGTCTCAAGGTGAGGTTATATACAAAATGAAAATGAATCCCTCAACCTTAACCCAATTTATAAAATCTAAATACGTATTTCTAGAATCAAGTTCTCACCATCAGTAGAAAAATGCTCTCCACCGAATATGCTGAGGATTGCTACAGGTGATGGGAATCACAACTTGAACTTGAAAATAAGGTCCTTTCATACTGAAATGTCTGCAGGCTAGAAGGATTAACTAGAACAAACGGTACAATTTGGAATTAGGAATTGGATCCAGGTCAGAGTTCAATAAAAGGGATTCATTCAATGGAAGATATGATCAGTACAAAGTTACTAGAATAAAGTACCTTGAATGTGAATGATGATACTTTCGGTAAGTAATGTTGATGAAAAAGTTATCTAGTATATATATATATATATAAAGTATTTAAGCCTTCCCCGAATGCGATTCGAATAGTCCAACGCTCTACCAATGAGCCATAAACTGCTGTAACAATTTGTTGCCAGTACTGAGTTATACCTCTATACCTATCTTAGAGCGTTACGCTTTCTAGCAATAGGATCTTAGTCCTCACTCATTAGAAATGTTTGAAAAAAATTCATACAAACCGATTTGGGAAGACCATTATGAAGCACACAATGGATCACGCGCAAATCAAGTCACATATAGAATTATACAGATAAACTCCAATCTGTCTAAATATTATTACATTTTGAATAACAACAAAAATGCAAGAAATGACAATTTTTTAATATGATCTTACCCTGTCAATTCGATCGTATTTGTCGCACGATAAAACGTTCAAGGTTTTAAGGTGTAGTATGGATATAAAACAGTTAAAGTTCACAATTCAGAATTATTTGTGTCGAAATAAAACATTTGAATTTTTCTGTTGGCTTTATTATTTTAACTATATCCATGTTTTGTAACGTCAGATGATATGATATCATATATGTTTGCTGTTGTTTGAGTTGAAATTGTCTATGTCATATATTATAAAATGAAAAGTGTGTTGATATACGTATGCTTGAAAGTTTTTCCATTCAGTCTTGATTTGATGCTAATCAATTGATAATTATTCATATGGATGAACCTTGTTCTATTTTCTGCACCTAAATTCATCAACAATTTGGATCACAAAGTCGATAGAAAATTGTAATATCACAATAATTGTTTCAGGTGACAGTACTGTTGCCAAGTACCTCCATCATCACACGAAATATCGCAGATTCATATGAAAATAGGAGATAGGTCTAGCACATGACATGAAATATCTTAAATGTAAATGATGATGATTTGGGTGAGTTATATTGATAAAATGGTTACCTGTATAGAAAAAGGAATAAAAATTTTTGCTCTACTTCTGAGCCAGACTGCTCTACGATTATTGGCTGCTGAAACTAATTTATATGTGTGAATCTATCTTGGAGCGTTACAGAATAGGTGAATCAGTGATCCGCGTGAATATATGTTAAGATTATAATCCAAATGTTTTTTTGAAACGGATATTAATTGGTCCTCCAGTTTGACCTGAATTATTTGGTTGCAATCATTACAAGATATTTCACGGATTCCGGATACACTATCGCTATCAGTTTTATCTTTTGGAACTGGTGTTCCAATATTTTGGGTTGAAATCACCCAAAATTTTATTTAAGCTTCTGAATGTTTTGTCGTAAGGTAGCGAAATGTATTTATTCTTCAAAATTTGTTCACGTCTAGCCTTGTTTAATAATTTCATGACCAAATCGGTCGAAAGCCCTTTATAAATGGTAATGTTATCGATTTAATTGACCCTTGTTTGGACTTTTTTTTGTAAGCGGAAATCCAATGAGTATATTAATGAGAACATTGAGACTCGCTCATCTATAAAGTTATGAACCTAACGGTGTTCGTATCTTTCTTAAATATGTGAAACTTTTTGTTCCTAATAACTAATGTATCTAAGAACGATAGCTGATTATTACTTTATTTCTCTAATGTGAATTTAATACTGGAAAATATTCTGTTGATTTTGTCCAGGAAATCATCAATATTACTTCTTTCTAAGTCAAAGATAGCGAAAAATGTCATCCACGTACCTAAACCAAATTCTGGAAAAATCGAGAAATTTCAATTTGAAATTAGTTAGAGAATTACTCATAAATAAATGGGCGAGAAAATGCGATGAACTATTACCTATGGCTTAACCATCTACCTGTTCGTAAAATATACCGTTAATTTGGGAAAAAGTTTGATCCATACAAAAGGGTTGCTAATTTTAAGTATTCTTCAATCTTCTTACTCTCTAAGCCGTTACTTTATAAAAGCCTCTTGAGATAACTAGCAATTTCTGGAATCGGAATACTTGGAAATAAAGAGCTTACATCAAATGAAATCCTAATCTTGCTTTCTTCTAATTCTATACACTTCAAGCTATCAATAAATTGTCTAACCACTTGAAATGTGATTAAATGGGTGAACTTATTCTAGAGACAAAAGGTCGCATAGAATCACCTGGCTTATGATTTTTAGCAAGGCAATACATTTTTGGTAATATTGGATTTGAAGCACCAAGAAAATACTTTGAACTCTGATTTACTAACTTTGGACAGTCTTTAATCGTTATAGCTCATTATCATTTTTATCAACAGATTTCTACTCAATTTTGGAAAGGAATCACTATCTGATAATTTATCAACCCTATTGATATAATCGGACTTGTTTAAAATAACAATTTTATTCTCCTTATCTGCTTTTGGATAGAAAACATCTCTTTCCTTCAAATCTTTGATGATATCAGGGAATCATAACAAAATTCAGTATTTTCTATATCCACTGGATATCATGACATTGAGATCAAAATATGTTATACTTATATTCCAAGACAAATTGATGTTCAAAGAATCACAGGATAAGAAAGCTATTTTGGAGTATCATTTGAATGAAAATCAATGCAATTCTGAAGATAATATTCATGAGACTCTCCTATACAATCCTGATCCATAGTTGTCTTCGTCCCTGCTCATCGAAAGTACCTTCCTCTTGATGCTATAATAAGATCCTTCCATACAGATATATGCTTGTTGCTAAGTTAAGTTTATGCAGTAGGCGAATGAATGGTGTCCTGTACAGCATATACGACAGATCGTAAGAGATTGGTATTATCACTGGAAGAAATGCGCCCAGCAATCAAATTTTGAAACTTTCTTTCAAAAAGTCAAGCTCTGCTCTCCATTATACATATCAGTATATTGAGATCAAATCAAGTGCTAGTAATTCAAATCTATGTTAATTTTGAAACTAAGATTGAGAACACAAGTCATGACATGAAGAAGAAATAGGGGTACATTCATTCCGATACCGAAACATTGCACAAGAAGTAAAGAGATACACAGAAGTATACAGATTACGTCAAAGAAAAAAATGTATCTCATTGTCCATAACGGGTTCTTCACACAATATAGATTATATATTGATGCATGTAACAAGGTGCTATATTCAGCCATTAAAAAGTGATGAGTCGGTAGTGAAATTGAAGATATGTTTAGCACAAAATAACTTATTGAAATACAAATAATTTGTGACATCCACTGTATTAAAATGAAATACCTTGAATGTAAATGATGATGACTTATGTAAGTTATGTTGGGAAACAAGTTATGTGTATGAATGAAAAAGAAATATAAAAATTTGAACTTGTCCCGAATGCTATTTGAACTTTGTACCGGTTGAACAATAGCCATCAACTGCTGTAATAATTTGTTGCTATAACTGAGTTATCTCTATATCTATCTTAGAGCGTTATGGAGTCAGAGAATCAGTGATGAGCGTAAATATATGTTAAGATGATTTGCCCGTCACCTCTTCTGTCTTTCTTCAACCAAACGACGCTTTCTAGAAGCAGAATCTTCGTCTTCACTTATTATAACTGTTGAAAAAAAATTCATACGAACCGATTTGGAAAAACCATTATGAAGCACACAATAATTCACGCGCAAATCAAGTCACATACAGAATGTTAGTAATGGATTACAATCTGTGGAACATGTCATTCAATTTTAAACATCAACAGAAATGCAAGAAATTTTGATTTTTTAATATTATCCCACCCTGTCAATCTGATCGTGTCTGTTTTACAATAAAACGTTCAAGGTGTAGTATGGATTCAAAAAAGTTCATGCTAATAACAGTTGAAGTTCACAATTCACAATTATTTGAATTCAAAAATCAATTTGAAAATTGTAATATCACAACAATTGTTTCAAGTGACAGCACTGTTGCCAGGTACCTCCATCATCCCACGAAATATCGCAGATTCATATGTTGACTTCAACAATTGACTGTTGTGACTTGTGCGTTTTTGCTTTTCCGCATTACACGGGCACTCACTTTATGTAACATGTACTTAGCCTCTGGCTTTCATAACGGTCAGTTGTTGCCACGCTTAGTTTTTCATATTTGAAATTTTTTTTATATATATACATTTATTTATTCTCTTATTTTTGACTAAAAACATGTTTGTTTTTTCTCTTTTTTATTACATCGACATATAAAAGAAAACAAATATTTATTTTAACACTACAGATGACAACATACACAAACACTAATTCTATTGTAAGTACACTGTTCATTACACCTTTTGTTCGTTTTTTTTTTTTTTTTTATTTTTTTTTTTTCCACATTCTCACACTATTGTATAAATGTTAGCACTCCTGAAGATGGTCCAGGTGGGACCGAAACTGTAGAGTAGGATAGAAATAATAAACTTGTGACTGAATTCCCGTACATCGTTTTCTTCATTTCACGTAACAGTCAGCATCATCTAATACTTCCATAGAAAATATGTTTAGCACATCAAATAAAATACTTCAAATGTAAATGATGATGATTTGGAAAAATAATATTGATGAAATGCTTACCTGTATGAAAGAAAGAGAAAAATATGAAAATTTTTGCACTCAGGTGCAATTTTAACTTGTTACCTATGGAGTCATAGTTCAACGTTTTATCTCTAAGCCATAGACTGCTCTAATAATCTATTGCTGTAACTGAATTATATCTCTCCATCTATCTTAGAGCGTTACAGAATCAATGAATCAGTGATGAGCGTGAATATATGTTAAGATTTTACGATGGAATTGGTGATTCGTGCAGTATGGTTAAACTTTAGTCATAATTCATAATAAGCGTAAGCATAAGAAATACATAAGAAATGCATAAAACATTAAGTTGGGCATGTGCGTTCTTATAGCCGTGTTCACAATGCCCTTACGTATTTCTTATGCTTATGTAGTGCATAACAGCTGCATAAGAAAGTTGAAATCATCTCAACTTTACATATTCCTTACGCATTTATTTTCTTTAGGCGCATGTCCAATATATTTTCATAGACACTTCAAAAAAGCTGTTTTGATAAAATAATCGAATCAAAACAAAAATAAAGCAAAGCATATATTAGGACAAGTGATTTAAATTGATACAGATACCTGAAACTAAAAGTAACTATATTTTATTACCAACTCAGGCCGCAATATCTCAATGGAATAATTTTTATGCTATATCTATTGTAAACAGGCATAAGATTTCCATAGAAATTATGTTATGTACTTCTTATGTTTGGGCCCATTTAGGCTTATGTGAATAATTATCAAACTCAAGCTCACTATGTCACGTCAGTTGGGTAGAGCTGAACAAAGGGAAAGAAGTAAAAGGTACAATGTTATGTAGCTGCATCATAAATTCAAATAACTATAGAATGAGCTTCACATATTTATCTATGATCATATGAAATTGACAGCTTCCAAAATGATTCTCAGGATGGAAAATAGACTTTCAAGAAAAACTATGCAGTGAATGTTACATTGCAAATTTTTAATGCACGATTTAGGTGAGATAATCTGTCTGCTCCAATTATCATTTCAAAATTGATGTTTATATTTAAATCTCAAGAACGCTTATGTCAATTCCAATGGAAACAGTTTAACTCATAATATCGCTTTCTAAGTTAGTAATAGTAGCCGTCAAAGTAACGTTTTGTGAATAATTCACTGTTGTACTGGAATTGGGACAACCGAAGTTATAACATTATACAACATACTTGAACCAAGTCTCTAATGTACACAAAAAGCTTTCAAAAATCCTCATTTTTCAGAAATTCTCAACGAAACCGCTGGTTCCAATAAATATATTTGACTGAATTCCTGAAGTTTCACTCTCCCAGAAATCCTAACAGTTAATCATGCTAGCAGCATATGAATCGAATAGAGATATCTTTATTCTTGGCCAAAACATACTGCGCAATCCACAAAAATTCTTTAATTCAATAGTTTGCAGTATCAACAACTAATCATCTATATATATATATATATATATATATATATATATATATATATATATATATATATATATATATATATATATATATATACATATATATATATATATATATATATATATATATATATATATATATATATATATATATATATATATATATATATATATATATATATATATATCGAGTAGAGCATAGAGGGAACACAGCGAGACTCGTGATTATGAATGTATATCATTCGGGCAGGATTATATACAAAGCAGTCAAAAAGAAGATGAGCTGATAAATTATCTTTATTCAAGTTGCATAATGAAGCAGATTTCTTCATCGTTGAAACTATGGCAAACGCCGCACTGTTGTAGCTATGCATATATGCTTGGAAGATCGGGTTGTACGTAGAGTATATAATTCTGTTTGTGTTTCCTTGATATGAACGTATGTTGTTTGCTTTCAGAATCCTCATTCTTTCTGCCTTTGATTTGATAGGGCTTTGTTTGTTCCACACCCATGGGTAGTTAATTCTTCCAAGTGCGGTTTGAAGTTGAGTTGTCCAGCTGTATTTCAACTGTGTTTCCTGTGTAATTGTGGATTTTGACTTTCGACTCAAGAATGAAGATCGCTTATTACATATTTTCATGTAACGTTCATTGTCAACTGTAATATACTTAACCATGAATTGAGTACTCCATCCATATTATTATTTCCAAATTTCATAGTCCCGTTTCTCTTCTTATCACGTATCCTGGTTGTTTGCCATCCTAATATGGTTGTGCAGTGTTGCAATGATCCTTTTCCGATATTGTCTCACTGCGACATGCCCCATGTTTCAGATCCATACAATGTTGGTATAAGCGCTGGGTTGTAAAATTTTAGATTGGTTCCCAAGGAGTACATTCAGGCTCTCAACTTCGTGTTTTTTATAGTGCTCATGACCCAGTTGGGTTTGATTAGTTTTTCTTTGATGTTTTCGTTGCAGCTAACTGATAATTTGAAAATTGTTCCTAAATTCAAACATTTATTAACAAACTTAGTCCCATTATTTTGACAAATGTGTTTCATTTGTCATTTGGGTGATCTTCTGTTATGGAAATGGACCAATATTAGTTTCATCCGCATTCACTGAGAGCTGATACGTGTTGTAGTAATCTGTCAGAGCGTTTAGTATTCTTTGTGCGTCGACAGGAGAATGAGTGAGTATTACTATATCGGAGTGACAATATGTCAGTTTGGTTGTTTATGAAGTATCCTTCCAGATTTTGTTGTCTTGGGAACTTTTCCAGATCAGGGATATATAGCGCGAGAAGCAGAGGACTAGTAGATTCTCTCCGTAGCACTCCTTTACTCACTCGTATTTCATTCGAAGTATCATTGGATGCAGTTATTTTCAGTGTGACTCCATCATAAATATTTTTTGATAACCTTGTGACTATGCCACTAATGCCAAACTGGTGGATTTTTTCGAATAGGATGTGTTGCGGGATCAAGTAGATAGTCTTTTTGAGACCTATGAGGATTCATAGACGCCTTGTTTGCTAGTTAGAAAAGATGGATGCAAAATTGAGTTAAGAATGGAAGTGTTGTGTGCGCAGGATCTTTTTCTCCCAGATTCTGATTGTGCTTCAGGTAACAGCCTCTTGTTTTCTGTTCAATTATGTGATCTAATATTTAGGATGTGAGTGGAAATTCTAGTTGGAGTGTCGATAAAGACTATGCCTCTGTAGTTATTTTGGTTTGCACGATCACCTTTTCCGCATAAAAGTGTCAATTTCCATTGTTTCTTATTTTAGTGGCAAATCTTCATCCTTCAGAAATTTATTCAGATATATCCTACTCTTGTGTGGTAAGCTCTGTAACTGTTTATAGATAATTTCGTCTACACCTGCAGCTTTGTTTAACTCAGGCTTTGAATTGCAGAGAAAAGTTCGTTGTGAGTAATATCTTCATCTGATATATATCGAAAGGAGTTTTTTCATTCATTTTTCTGTTGCTATACCACTTTTGGAGAAAACTCGTTCAGTCACTTGTATTCATAGGGGTTGATGTGTGTACAGTTCTTCTCATCGAGTTAATTATATTCCAGAATGGCTTTTGGTCTGAAATTTTCTTCTTATTTGTTCCTAATCTCTGATCTGTACTCTTTCTTTCTTGTATTATACACGGTTCATATTGGTTTTTCGCTTCTATATATTAACTCACTTTGTCTTCTGAGAGGTTTTGCTTCTAACAATCTTGCAGACTTCTTTTGTCAGATTTCTGTCTCCTGCAGGTGTCGTCAGATCATTGTTTCTTCTTCGTACTGTATGTTGTGATGCTTTTAATTGTGATTTTATTGATCATACCAGTTTCTTACGAGGTCTTTTTGATTACAGATATCAACTGACTGTATGCTTCTAATGAGTTAGTGTTACCTAAGTCCCATGATTCTTCACATTGGGTTGCATGGTAGCCGAAGTTCCCCGTCCAAAAATAATTCTTGATGGAGTCTGTCCGGTTGTTTCATGTACGGATGAGCGGTAGGCCAGAAGAAGTAGATGAAGATATTTGTCCCAGTCTCTCTGGTGACTAGAAGCAACTTTGGCCAGGTGTCTGTTTATGGTTTCATTAATCTGTTTCACCATTCTAGTAGACTGCCGATGTGATGCAGTAGTTCTGGTTTCTCGAATGTTCAGTACTTTGCATATTCTCTGGGAAAGTGGGAACTCAAAGTTTCTTCCCTGGTCAGAATGGAGTTCCAAGGGTACACCAAAACGACAGACCCAGTTCTTCACAAGGACGTCTGCAATGGTAGCGGCTTCTTAATCAGGAAGGGCATACGCTTACCCCCATTTATTGAAATAGTCCATGACGACACCAATATATCTATTTCCGACGTCTGATTCGGGAAATGGCCGTGCTACGTCGATGGCTATCCTCTCGAATGGACTACCGACATTATACTGTCGCATCGAAGCTCTTGGTTGTTTTTGTGGTCCGTTGCTTGAAGCGCACGTAGTGCATTTTTTGCACCATTCCCTAACATCTTCACTGCAGTTTAACCAATAGAACCGTTTATGAATTCTCTGCAGAGTCTCCGTTACCTCAAGGTGTCCTCCATTCACTTCAACATGGAGATGCTTCAAGACCTCCGAAATCCGACCCCTAGGAACGATCAGCTGTTCTCTACTCTTGGCTTCATCCGGATCTTTTAGGATACGCTTCAAGACGCCTTCATCCAGGATTATGAAAATCCCACTGCGCCTAATATAATTTAACCGTCGGGGAGTATGGTGTCACCTCTTGCCATGTCAGTTTTGTTCCTTTCTTCTTCCATTCTTAAATAATTAGCAACTCAGAGTCGCAATCTATGTCCTTTTCTATCTCTTGTGGTTGCCAAGCATCGTCAATTACAGTTGTCCTGAATGCCTTCGCTTCAACCTTAGAGCAATGATGACAATATTTTGGACATGGTCGTCTTGTACCGGCTCGATGTTCTATGGCGAAGTCGTTTTCTGGAGTCTTTTGATCCATCGAGCAACCTGACCTTCAGAATTCTTGAATTGTAGCACTTGTCACAGACGATGGTATGAAATCTTCTTGGAGCTAATCTGAGATTTTCAGAAGCTTTTTCTCTTAGATTTAGTAATTTCTTCGACAAATTTTGTGAGACGCTTTCCCAGTCGGACACTGAGAACGTTTTAGAATTATGAGAAATCTTTCATCGATAACCCTTCATCACTATGTTTTCTATTCTCCATTAATAGTATCCAGAATATTACTGTATACATGTCCGACAATGTAAGTGGGGCAATTCTTCAGAAAAAGCAAAAATATGTGATTAGAATGCAGCTCCGCTCATAGGCACCTACAGGATGTAACAGCGAAACGAGCTATCTCAGAAAGCTTCTATGTTATTGATGATACAATAGAATACTCTGGAAAATCTCTTGCAGGAACAAGAAGGACATTAAGTTATGGGAAGAAATATTTTTTTGAACCAGTGGTTCTCAAGCTGCAACACTAAGCTACATTTTTTCAGATGGGATGGTATTTATTTCTTGAGCTTATTCTATAGAGTTCTTCTCCCAGATTGAACTATGTATCCGTTTCATACCCTTACATTCAAAAATTATTGAGAAAATTGCGATTGAATTTCAAATAAACTTCATTCTCATCGGTATTTTTCAGTAGCTATGTAAAACAAAATTTGCTATCTACTAATTTAGATTATTCAATGCATATTTTCTATGGCTGCAAATTGCTATAAGGTGTACTCTACACCAGTAACAACAAAAAAAACTTGATGGAATCAGCCCCTTACCTGCATTGGTCAGCACAACGGAACTCGTCTCTATAGTTCACTCTTGTTCAATATTTTATCTACGACGGCCTTAATTGCTGCTGAATTGTATTTTTTTATTTGATGTTTGACATTCGAAAAACATTTAGTGTAAAATTCATAGCTTGATCAAGTAGTATTTCATACATTGTTATGGTTATTTGTTTGTTTGCTGTTGTTATTTGTAAACAACAGTAAATATTTTCAGTTGTGTCAGTTATTTGTGAGTGTAGCACACGTTTTGCGCTTGGTGGTGTTATGATAACGAACGAAATAAAGAAAGGACGTGGATTAAATGATCTCGCCTTGTCACCCAGAAACACAAGATAGAATCAGCCCCTTACCTGCATTGGTCAGCACAACGGAACTCGTCTCTATAGTTCACTCTTGCCTCGTAGTCTCATAAGATAGCAACTCTTGGGGGTTCTAACAGTAGCCATCCATATGGACCATGAGTCGAAACGCGTGCCGGCCGGCATTTGTAAAGAGGCACAGAGTATTTGAAACTTGTAAGGTCCGAATATCACGAGTCAAGTATAACACAAAATATAATCCAAAATAAAAATTAAATAGGAAAAAACGTTACTACATCGTTCTGTCACCAACAACAATTAGATTTTTTTATTTGATGTTTGACATTCGAAAAACATTTAGTGTAAAATTCATAGCTTGATCAAGTAGTATTTTATTCATTGTTATGGTAACTATATGTTTATTTGCTGTTGTTATTTGTAAACAACAGTTAATATTTTCAGTTGTGTCCAGTTGTGTCAGTTATTTGTGAGTGTAGCACACGTTTTAGTGAAAATGAGCACTCAGACTTCGATAGTATCCCATCGGATATAGAAATATCTGCCCAAAACGTCGCTTCTTCACTTCTACCAGAAAAGAGTAAAGTAACGTACGAGCAAGCTTGTACAAATCTGGAGGAATGGTGTAAAGGCAAAGAAATCAAGAAAATTTGTAATGAAAAAGTCCTGCTGGTGTACTTTGACTACCTTTCTAAACAGCGCAAACCGTCTTCGCTTTGGGTATAATATTCAATGTTACGCTCAGTTATATCAGCTAAACATAATGTCGACATTTCTAAATATATCCAATTAATTGCTTTTCTAAGAAGAAAGTCAGAGGGATATCGGCCAAAAGAATCTCGAGTTTTAAGAAAAGAAGATATAGCTAAAATAAATACCAGGTTATATTGAAGATTCTGCAGAAAACAAGAAGAAAGTAGCAACTAAAATTTTGGATGACATTTCAAATGTTGAACCTTCATCAAGTTCCAGCAGTAATCAAGAAATCAATTTTGTGTCAAAAAATTTAGCATCTTCTGGTTTAAACATATCTAATTGTGAAAAATTTGTTGTAAATCTTCATAAAATATAAATTTATGTTTGTTCATTAATAGCTATTTATAATAAAAGAATCTTAAAATTTGATAGAATTTCTATTTTTAATATTTCTCTTACAAAAATGCGTGTCATTATGAATTTCATAATGGCACTAGTGCCATTATGAAATTCATAATAACACGCAAATTAGTGGGCGAATCACGTATTAGCGCACAGTCGTAGATAAAATCAATAAGGCTACTTTTGAATCAATTTAGAAAGATTTGAATTAGGTTTAGAAATTGATGGAAATCAGCAAGAACACTATAAATGGATTAACTAGCAAATAATTTCATGTATTTATGTTGTTCAATTGTTCATAGCCTAGTGAAAAATAACAAAGAAAGTAAAATTTATTCAAACCTAACTCGCATTTTTCTCAATATTCTCATGTTGTAAGGATATGAAAGAGATACTTGCTTGAATTCAGGAGAAAATATTCTATCGAATAAGAGTAGAGAATATATAGCATATTATTCGAAAAAATATAACTTTGTGTTGCAGCCTGAGAGTCACAGGTGTAGGAAAATGTTCCTCCTTAATTTTCCCTTTGGTCCTGCAGAAAATTGTTTGGTAGTACTTTATTGTATCTTCAATAACATAGAAGTTATCCGAGATAGCTCGTTTCGCTGTTACAGCCTGTATATAAAATGCATATCAAGTCAGTATGATTATTTTGTTAATTTGATGGTATGAAAATTATTGTTTGCAAGATTTTGCCAAATAATTAGATGTACATTTTAGGCGAGTTGATTGTAGATTAGGTAACATTTGTAAATTTACGACAGAATCTTTCAGTCAAATTCATTTTGGCATCAATGTGTTGTACTTAGTCGGTCAACCACATATTGGGAGTAACAATAGTACTATTATGACTATTCACAATTTCTTTAAATTTAGGAAAACAAGAAATGTGGAATCTGCTGGAAAAAAATAGACATGGAAATGACCCTAAAGCTAGAAGAATGCAATAGACTTTTTTCTGGTACAAATTTCTGGCAAATTTTAAAATTCAATATGTCAAGATGGTCAATAGTTTTTTTGTGGAATCTGCAAAAAAAAAAATGGACGTGGAAATCACCCCAAGGCCACAAGAATAGGATAGACTGTTCTGTATTACAAATGGTATACATATAATAAATTATTGAAGTCCTTAAGAACATTGATTTTATAAGCGAGCATCGATAACTTTAAGTAGCTTCAAGAGCCTCTTATCAGAATAAATTGGGAGGTTTCTTCAAAAAATGGCATCAGCAATTACGATATCGCAAAATGAAGAACTCCCCAAAACTGAATTAAGCAATAAATTACGTGAACTTACAAATGGATCTCAGACGTTATATACTTAGAAGAGATACGATATTTTGAGAAATATAATCAAGAAAGCAGCTGTAAGTCTGACAACAACAGAAAATCGACGGAACGAACTTGTCGATGATACCCTGGATTTGATTAGGAAACGATTATAACTTGAAAAAATTGGAAACAAGATTCTTGAAATAAAAACTATTTTTGCTGGAACCAGAAAACTTGTCAAGAATAGCATAAGTAGAGATATCAGACCACACGCAGGCCTACTAATGAGTGCACTACCAAACAGCCAGTTTCCAGCAAAAAAAAACTTTCGAGAGGAATCTCAACGGGTGAACAATGGGTTTCATAGCTAGCTGAAAATAATTCAATGGAATACGGTTGTAATAACTTGTTGGAGATTGCTACAGATTTTTATGTGAACCTGTATTACGACGCTACCACAGTAGGCAATCAAGGCCAGCAGCAGAAGAAGTGCCAAAGTTCTCAACAGTGAAATTGTAAAGGTTATAGATGAACATAAAACCAGCAAATGTCCAGGAAAAGACAGAATAATCAATATGAAGTCATGAAAATTGGCAAAGACGAATTAATATTCAATCTAAAGTCATTGTTCAATGAAATCCTTTTCTCGGAACAGATACCACAACAATGGCGCAGATTATGAATAATATTGATACACAAGTAAGGCGATGGGAATAAACAATTGCTGACCTATAAGTCGCATTCTAACAGTTTACAGGGTGTAACAGAAATAGGTCAATCAATTTCAGCCGTCAAGCATAACAATTTCTCTCAATAACTTTTTTTGTAACTTCACTGAATATCGAGTGAAAATTAATCAAAGTCTTGTCAAAGTTTTCATATTGCGCCAATGTTTCTCTTTTGTTTAAGGAATGGCAGCTGTCGATTGAAAAAAGTATTTTGCAACTTTGAACCATCGTAATCGTGTTATTCATTCATTTGAAACTGAAAGAATTTTAGTATTTGGGCAATACATTGATATTCGCTCACCTCGATAATTCTATTTTTGTATGTGTTGAAAGAAAGGTCTAATTTGTCTCTGAAGTCAACAATTTGGTCTATTAATCTCATTTTTATGTCATTATTAATAAATTTCATTTCTATTCAGGGATTTCACGTATATTTTCAAAAAGTATATTTCTTGAATATTAGACAGTCAGAATATGTGCCAGACTGTGCTACCATCCATGAGCATCTCGAAAAGTAGTTGCTGCTCAACTTTCTCAATTATCGTTGATTCTCAAACATAAAGAGAAAATTATTCATCTATTCATTAAAAGTGAACGGTGGAATATTAAAGGGAATGCAATTCTGAAATAATCAATTTATTGAATAATTCTACTCAAAATACTTCCGCAAAGTAATCTTAGAAGCTTATTCTTGAAGAACAGAGAAACATATCTTACAAATACAAATGTATCAAACTGAAATCAATAACCAAATTTCGGTAATTGATTCTAAATATCTTCTGAGATATAGGATACAATATTTTATTTGTTCAGCAGATCAATTCATGAAGCATACTTAATTGAAACGGCCGAATGTGAGTTTGTAATAATATGAGTAAAAACTGATACACAGGTGCTTCATTTATGAACTGATTCATTCCAGTCAGGTCATCTGCTGTTTCATGTTTCAGATGAACGATAAGATCCAAATATCTCATATTATTGTCCTCAAAATGTATGAGTGCACAATAGTTAAACATTAAATACATCAACTCAACCACAATAATTCAATTTTCACTGAAAAATAACATTTAGGAAATCATTTCGAATAAATTCGCTTAGCTAATCCTGGACTGCCTGCAAAATAATGGACAGAGAAGCAAGACATTTTCACATGTTCAACTTTTGTGAATAATTATTAACCGATTTTTTCTCAAGAATTCAATAGGATGAATTGATAACTAATATATGTCAGAATCTTTTTTTCCATTGTGACTGCTACTGAATCCGATAATCATGCACCTGAACGAATCGTTAAATTATAAGAGATAAAAGATGCTGAAAAAAGATGAGAATTCGGAAAGAAGTTATGAAGAAAAATTGTTATGCCTGACGAGTTCTATCACTGGTTGAAATTGATGCACTCATTTCTGTTACACCCTGTGTGACATATTTTCAAAATTAATTCATCAAAGAATGCAGCTCAACATGAAGAATCACCAGCCCGTTGAGCAAACTGGATTTCAAAAAAATAAATCTACCATTGATCAGCTCCACATAATCAACAAAATAATTGAAAGAGCCGAAGTATATAATAGAACCATATCTTTTGCCTTGATAGACTTTGATAAAGTTCTTGATTCCATTCCACCAACATTTGTGACAAGCTCTTAGTGATGCAGACATCAAGGAAAAATATATACAAATAATCAAGAACATCCAGACAACACAGCGCAAATAGAACTAGAAAAATTAGGAAGACCATTCAGGACTCAGAAAGGAGTAAGACAAGGAGATTCACTTCCATCAAGTTTATTCAACTGTCTCCTCCAGTATGCCATGCAAACTTTGAATCCAATCGAGGAGAATTGTATCTCAATGAACGGTAAGAAATTATCCAATTTCAAATTTGCAGACGATGTCATTCTTTTTCTACATCTGCGGAGAAACTTCAGCTCCAAATATCCGAACTGGGGACACATTACAGAACAGTAAGAATTATTATAAACTTCAAGAAGACAAAATTGATGAATAATGGCAGAGATCTTTTATTACGATGAATGGTATGAGTTACGTTGAATAATATCTTGGTCAAACAATTTTGTTCAACGACAAATTTGATAAGAAAATGAAAAAAAAAATAGCTGACGCATGGAATGAATATTGGAGCTCTATTCTTGAACCGTTCGCAAATTTTAAGAACACTTATCTCTACTAGTTGCGCATACTTATCAGATTATTGTATTCTCGAACGTGTGTTTCGTTAAGTATACGTATATCTTTCATTCGCAACGCTACGAGTGGTATTTCATGTGAATAACTGATTTAAGTATTCGTAAGTCCACTAAAGTAGCATGTTTATTTTGTAATGTCACTAATGTCACTGCTTTGATGAATTTGGTAAATGGCAAATTCAATTGATTTAGCAAATTTAGCTGCAATTGCATCCCTAGAAGGAGCAGAAATTGAATTTATGCATCCGAGGCGTTCTCATACCAATGAAGATGCATTTGAATTATCTGAAAACGCATTTCGAAGATTATTTAGGTTGCCAAAATTTTTGGTTCGCGAAATTATACATCTTGTAGAACCTCATATTATTGGTCAATCTGGGGCGTCTGAGTTAGGTGTTTCTACAAAGGTATTCATTATAGTATGTGCTAAATGTATATGGTAAAAATTCTGTGATTTTTTAACTCAGGTATTAACAACGTTACGATTTTTCGCAACTGGGAGTTCCAAATGGATATTGGGCACAATATTCATTTAGCAATCAGTCAGTCTTCCGTATCTAAGTGCATACACGAAGTAGTGAATGCTATGACTGCTCCTGAGATTATGAATCAATGGATAAAACTTCCAGACACATTACAAGAAATGAGACAAATAAGACGAGAGTAAACATATATTTTATTCATTAATTATAGATCTTACGGGCGAATTGAATTTTATAGATTTTTTACGAAGCATAGATTCCCGGGAGTAATAGGCTGTGTAGATTGTACGCACGTAGCCATATTTCCGCCAAAAACTGAAGATCCCTTATATCCGGAATACCTATATGTAAACCGAAAAGAATATTATTCGATTAATGTTTAACTGGTAATAAGAAAAAACAAATCTTTCAATTATGGGCTGCATTATTTCAATACAATAATATTTAGATTTGCGACTGGCGACTAAAAATATTGAACATTAACGCTCTATTTCCTGGCAGTACGCATGATGCCTCTATATGCAGTAATAGTCAAGTTAGTAATGCAATGGAACATTTATATAGTAATCTTGGACAAGAAACTTTTACTTATTAGGTACAAATTGTCCATCACATCAATGTTCCACATATAACTATAATTTTCCACATTATTTCACAGGTGATTCGGGCCACCCACTTCGTCCTTGGCTCTTAACACCCTTAACAAATGTGCAACTGAATACCCCAGAGGCGGCTTACAACGAAAGACACATGAGTACGTTCCATTATTGAAAGGTGCAATGGAGTATAAGAAATGCGATTTCGGTGTTCACTAAAACATAGAGGTCTTCATTATTCACCAGAAATTGCATCAAAAATAATAAATACATGTGCGGTACTGCATAACATGTGTATATGTGATAAAGTACCTGATCCCGATATCAAGATGAGGACAAATCAATCAAATGTGATGGCTGCCAAAAACTGCTCCGCTTATCTTGTGTTGATCTTACACAAGCTGATGCTTTGCGTTTCACCCGCACAGTATCACGTTCTATTAAAATCTATTGCAAGGACTGTATAGTTCCGGTCGATGCTATATCATCTCTAAAACAAATAATTCTTGACTTGCAATCTCAGATATCGGATCTCAAATCTAATTTGAACAATAAGAGCCATGATTTTGAGTCAATAACTGATAATATATTAAACAAAATTGATCAGCGCAATGGACGTAAAAAAAATATTATTATTTCTGGGGTTGCTGAAACTGACAATGAAAATCTTATGGATAAAGTTGCATCTATAATCAGCAAAATAGCACCTGATCTAAAACCAACTATTCGTAAATCTTCCAGAATTAGTTCTAAATTATCTAGCAATAAGAAGGCTCGTTTAATAAAAGTATGTATCTCAAATATTAATGAAGCTCAACAAGTTATACGGAATGGTAGAAAGGCGCGTGAATATCCCGAGCTGAACAATATTTATATTAACGATAAAACGCCCATGCAACTGAATCAATATAAACGTGTGAATTCTGAGTCACAAAAACGTAAAGCTAATGGTGAAAACAATTCAATAATAACATATAAATATAATACACCTGTAATTGTATTGAAAAAAAAACTGAATACGTCCCTGCCCAATAATATCGTTGAAAAAGTGAGGAGTGAGTTAGCCAATAATTGCAATATTTATTACTAAAACATCCAAGGACTGAATATGAAAACCCATCTACTTGTATCTTCACTATCATATACTCATTATGAAGTGATCGCATTTACTGAAACCTGGCTACATGAAGGCGTGTTCGACTCAGAAATGACCAATGCTTCCTACAATGTCTTCAGGTCAGATAGGAAGTTTTCTCTTTGTAATAAATCCTGTGGTGTTGGTGTTTTACTACTGATAAAAAATAATATTCATGCTTCTCTTGTCAATTTGAATAATTATACTCATTTACTACCAAATATCATTGATATTACTTGTGTAAAAATTTCTACAAGGGACAAAAATTTATTTATTTTCAATGTCTATGTACCCCTAAGACACTATTTGGAAAAAAACTAATATTACACCAATATTCAAATCAGGTGATCGTGCATACATCGTGAATTATAGGCCGACTACCGTACTAAGCAATTTTAGTAAAATATTTGAAGAAATTATATATTCCTGTCTTTATAATAACATCAGGTCCAAACTGTCTGTTTTTCAGCACGGTTTTATCCGGAATAGATCTACAACCACTAATCTCTGCTATTTTACACATGTTGTCTCTACTGCTCTTGATAATAATAGCAAAGTAGATACAATTTACACAGATTTCTCCAAGGCCTTTGATACAGTCGACCACAGTATCTTGTTATCTAAGCTTTCCATGTTTTCTATCTCCCCTTCCCTTGTTACTCTTCTTGAATCTTATTTATATCGTAGGTCCCAGTCTGCTAAATTTCTTGGTTGTAAATCTTTATAATATTCCTCATATTAACACTCGCTTCTATATTCTATTTTACTTACCTACTCCGAGAACTAATGCTTTATTCTTTTCACCAATATTTAGAATCTGCAGTCTTTATAATCATGAATTCTCTCAAATTGATATTTTCAGTATTTCCATAAGTAAACTAAATAGTCAATTGATCAATTTCTGACTTATCCCTTTCTTCTTTGCTCTAATATGTGGTAATAATTTGAAATACTGTTTCCGTAGTTTATATTTATTTTTAAATTTACATTATTATATATGAACATTACTTAGATTTTGTATGCTGCACTCTGATTATTATTGTTTAATTGTCGTATGTTTATTGTGCCTGTCCTCAACTTGGGTTCACCTGTTGGGCAGTGAATCGAAATAAATAAATAAATAAATTAATTAATTAATTAATGATGATTTGGATGTGGGAATGTACAATAACAAAATAGACTTAAATGTGAATATCAATATCCAAAGAATTAACGTTGACTTGGCAACGAGTAGAGCAGTTCAAAGAAGTGTGATAAGAAATTACTTCACTTGATATTAAAACATTAATAATGGTTCTGTTAAACTATTTTATTGAATCAAACTGAAATAAAATCAAATCAAATTGAACATAGAAATTAAATCACATTGAACATAGGAATATACTTGAAGTATATAATAACGTGATAAACTGATAATTGTGTTCAAGAAGCTCAGCAATTTTTTGTGAAGAATATGCTATTTTTTTTCCGTTCCACATCTCTCTTCATTAACCCAAGTTTTTCGTCATAATACTGCTTTTTCAAATGCAACTACCTTTCATAGTATTTTTCTTTCAAATTGTAAGTTTTGTCTTATATATTGGCTAAATTGTTTGCTGCTTCCAGTGAATTTTCCAATCTCCCTGAGGCTACACGTCTTCTATTTTTTGATCTATTATTTTTTATACTTGGAGCCTGATTTGGAGTTTTCGTGAATGTCTGTGCCATTTCGTTTGATGAACCTTGTATTCCTATGTCTATATGTTTTTTAATTTTTACATAGTCATACGTAACCATAGGAGCCTCTATAATTTCATCTATTTGAATAATTGGATTGGTTGATTGTGATAAATTTTCATGCAAAATTATGTCTACATCCATATCATCAATATTAAAAGTATTTTCATTTTGTACAAAATGCACATATGATTCTTTAGATTTCTAATCACCTTCTAAAGATGTTTTCCCAAGAATTTGTAATATTTTTCTCTCAGTATCTGTAAATATTTGTTTAGAATATTCCTCACCACCAGTTTTATCTATATTCTTCGTTGCTTCTGATTTTTCATTTCTTTTTCAGGATCTTATATCTTGCCACGTTTTTCTCCATTCTTTCTGTTTCTGCTATTTGATGGATGCAGTAGGATGCTGTAGCTTTTTTTCACTTTAGTGATGAATAATAAACACTTCGAAATTTTTGGATAAAATGTTTATTTACACTAATTATTTACAGGACAAAATATTTAAGGGAAATAAAAGTCTCACGTGAAATTGAATAATACACAAACAAATGAAAGTAACTTGAATTTACAACTGTTATAAAACTCAACCTTTCTAGTAGGAGGCTAAAATCGAACTGCCTTTAAGTGATACCCTTAAAGTAGGGAACCAATTAAGTTCAAAGTGAAAGAAGGGAAAAAACTTGCCCTTCGGAAGATATTGTCCAGATGTTAGGAAACATAAATTATTCCAAAATTATAGCTTAATCCTACACATAAGTAAACATTGGCAACACAAAGAGCTGCTGACAGCCCAAGGTGATAAAGTTGAGTGCTAGAATATCAAGCCATGTGAAAGCGACCCTTGAACGTCCACATCTACAGAATCTAAAAATACATACAAAAAATATTCAAATTAATAAAGTCTAAACATGCCGCCCACTTTGAAAGAATCGACTTTCGAAATCACTCACAATCACTTGACACCATAGAGCCCATAGACACTCACTTCACTGGACACCGGACACCTATACGTCGAAAGGTAAGGGACAAAGTTTAACTGCAGCTCGTTTGAAGATGCCTTTGGCTGACCTGATTGTAGCAGCTCTGACAACTTAATCGCTTCCAGCGTGAACTTCTTCGATGCGTCCAACGGGCCATTGAAGCGATGGTATATTATCTTCTCGCACAAGGACCATTTGTCCTGGTTTATGATTTTTAATTGAGGTTCTCCATTTTTTTCGCTCTTGAAGTGAGCTGAGGTATTCTCTTTGCCATTGCTTCCAGAACTGTTGTTTGAGTTGCTCCATATATTGCCAACGAGAGAGGCGGTTGACTGGTACTGTTAGTAGTTCCGGCTCATATGTGGTACCTAACAAGTCTCCAATAAGAAAATGTGCGAGAGTCAGGAAAGAGAGGTCATTTGGATCATTGGAAAATGGAGTCAAAGGTCTAGAATTTAAAACAGCTCCAATCTGGGTAAGAACAGTGGTCCTCTCTCCGAAAGTAAGTGATGCTTGACCTACCATTCGGACAATGTGATGCTTAACCGATTTGACAGCTGCTTCCCAAATCCCACCAAAATGTGGAGATCTGGGTGGGATGAAGTGCCATGAAATACGGCTTTGTTGCATAGCGTTTATTATTAAGTTTTCACTAGTTTCGTTCGCAAACATCTCATGTAATTTGGCTTATTCGTTATTAGTGCCAACAAAGTTAGTTTCATTGTCCGAAAAAATGTTAGATGGTCTCCCGCGGCGACTAATAAAGCGTTTCAAAGCACCGATGGAAGTTTCAGTGGATAAATTTGGAACTAATTCAATATTAACTGCCTTGACTGCAATGCAAATGAATACTGCTCCATAGCATTTGATCATTTTACTGTTCCGCCGTTTTCCCTTGCGTAATTGCAGTGGGCCAAAATAGTCGACGGCACAGTTAGAAAATTGTCTAGAAGGTATGACTCGATTTTTTGGTAAATCGCCCATAATGTGTTTGGCTGGTACAGGTTTCACTTTAAAGCATGTTATGCATTGTCTGATTATCTGTTTGACGGTATTTTTTCCATTTATAGGCCAATAGCGTAGTCTGATCGCGGCTAGAGTGTTTTGAACTGCTGCATTGCTTGACATGACAATTTTGTATTATTGATTTTGTTACAAAATGTCCTTTGGGTAAAAGTGCTGGATGCTTTTGTTGGTATGAGATAGTAGCATTTTTGAGTCGACCAGCAACACGAATTATGCCACAGTCATCTAAGAAGGGGCTAAAGATACTAGTTTGCTTTTTAAATGAATTGTTCCATGGCTGATAAGTTGATTAATATCTAAGCTGAAACATTCACGCTGAATTTCGCGCAAAATGCAATTGTTGGCATTTTCTCATTCTTTGGTAGAGATAGATCCTGTTTGTAGTTGCTGTCGCTTGATCTTATTTTGCAAATCATTTTTGAATCTCAGACATAATGCAACTACGCGTACCAATTTGTTGAAATTAGAAAATTTTAAGAATAGATTATCGCCTATTGTACTTCAAACAATATTAGAAACAATGTTAAAGGTTTCAGGTAGATTTTCAATTGTTGCTGTAAGTTTCTGCATGGGCCAGTTGCTAACATCTTGTTTTGATCAGTCAGGTCTGTACCACCAAATATTGTTTTTGATTAATTCGCCGGGAGTTGTGCCGCGAGAAATCAAATCCGCAGGATTTTCTTGTGAACTAACATGGTGCCATTCTATTGAGTCTGTTAAATCCTGAATCTCACTGACTCTATTAGCGACATATGTTTTCCAATTACGTGAATTACTCCATGCTAATACAATTGTTGAATCCGTCCAGCAATGTATTTTTGGAATAGATAGATTAACTGAATCAATAACCTTTTTCAGTAGGCGGGACAGTAATAAAGCACCGTTAAGCTCAAGCCTTGGTAATGAAGTATTTTTTAATGGCGCAACTTCAGATTTGGAACAAATAAGCGCACTGTGGGAGAGTTCTTGATTTGTTGATGCGCGTATGTAGATACATGCACCGTACGCTGACTCACTAGCGTCACAAAATACGTGAATTTCAAGATTTGGATTATTTGTACAACTTATGATCCACCTTGGAACGCACAGTCCATCTAATTCATCAAATTGTTTCTTGAAAATATTCCATTTGGTGTGAATATCTAGTGGGACAGATTCGTCCCAATTTAAATTGAGTTGCCATATTTTTTGAATGAATAATTTACTAATAATAATAATTGGGGCAAGTAATCCAAGCGGATCGAACAATTTGGCTATGTTTGAGAGAATTGTTCTCTTCGTTACTTTTTGCGTACTTGGAAAAACAGGTATAGAAAATTGAAAAACATCAGCATATACATTCCATTGCAAACCTAGAGTATTAATGTTCTCATTTTCATCTAAATTTTTTACTGAATGAATATTGGAATCAGATTTAAAACATTCAATCAACGGAAGATGATTCGAAGTCCATTTATGAAGTGCAAACCCAGCTGTTTGAAGTAAATTGTTCACTTCATGTATAATAGTGCTAGCTTCATTGATTGTGTTAGCACCGGTCAATAAATCATCAACATAAAAATCTCGGCAAGTAATGACAGCTCCTAGCCGATATCTTTGTTCGTCGTCTTTAGCTAATTGTCTAAAAGATTTGATGGCGAGATATGAGGCTGAAGCAGTGCCGTACGTAACAGTTGTCAAATCATACGATTTTGGATTTTCAGATTCATTGTCGCGCCATAATATTCTTTGTAGTGAAGTATCCTGGTCATTAACTATCACCTGGCGGTACATCTTGGTAATATCCGCGGTTACTGCGTAGCGATGAGTTCTGAATCTGAGAATGATTGATATTAAATCTTCTTGAAGTGTTGGACCGATCATGAGTGCATCATTCAAAAAAATATCCGTAGTTGATTTCGCCGAACCATCAAAAACGACTCGTAATTTTGTTGTAGATCTGTTTTGTTTGATGACTCCATGGTGTGGTAGATGAACAATTGGTTGATGAACATTTGATATTGAAGATGGTTTCATGTGGCCTAACTCTTGATATTCATGGATGAAATTACAATATTCCCTCTTTAATTCAGGTTGTTTGCTCATTCTACGCTCTAGTGAATAAAATCTTTTCTTTGCTTGGTCGTACGTGTCACCGATTTTTTCTAGCACCTCTGATTTTAATGGAAGTTGTACTATAAATCGACTCTCGTGATTTCTCGTGTATGTTTTCGCGAAAAATTCTTCACAATTCTTTTCTTCCTAAGTTAATGGCGCCGTTTGTGTGTATTCTTCTGTTTGCCAAAATTGCGTTAAATTGTCTAAGGTTTTGCTTATTGTTAAGTTGCATACATTTTGCCTCTCAGAATTAATATTGTTTGTCAGAAGCTTTCCGGAAATAATACAACTGAGATGAGTTTTTTGTAGAACAGGCATATTTTCACCTAAATTTATTCTTCCTATACATAATAGATCCCAGAATATTTCAGCTCCTATCAACATGTCTACCTAAGATGACATATTAAAATTTGGATCTGCGAGTTTCACGTTTGTTGGAATATTGAAGATATTTTTTCATAATACCTGTATTGAAACAACGCGTTTCAACGCCTGCTTTGTCAGTCGAAACAAGACAATTTCAGACAAATACAAGTGTAGCTGGGCAGAAATAAGTCTGTTTCTGCCCTAGGGGAGAGACAAGCTTGTTTCTGCCCGCCAAATTTGTTTCTTACATCGTTTTATCCCTGGCAGATTCGCATTTGTTCATTGTCAATCTCTAAATGAGAATCATATAATCTTAGTTAATTTGACAGTTGTTGTATTCGTAATTGTAAATTAGATTAAAAAGACGATTAGTTTCAAGAAAAAAAGTATAAATACGATAATTTCAAGTACACCACAACATCTTATTGACAATGCACAAGCTGCTACTCTCGACTTGTTACCTGCAAAATCAAAAGAAAGATATTTACTTTGTTATGACAAATTTGTAACATGGAAAGTTTCAATGCAGGTATTATGAAAAATACAGTGTGTGGCACGGGACAAAACACGATTTCAGCTGAGGGTGATGCCGGCCCTCGCTTCGCTCGGGCTAGCAACACTCACCCTCAGCTGAAATCGTCTTGTTTCGTCCCTAGCCACACAATATACTATTGTTGTAAGTTATTAAGGGTAGATTTTCAGTAATTTGATGCAGCACGATGCAATGGAGTTTACTTTTGAAATTATCAAATTAAGACCTAATTTCAACAGCTGTTTTGTAAGAAGTGCTTGAAAATGAATTATTAATACCCGTAATTTGAATCGGATATGCTACTTTTGCAAGTCCAAGACGTTTGCACAAATCTTCCGTGATGAAATTAGATTGCGAACACGAATCTAACACGGCCTTGCGTTCTTGAAATTGTCCTTTTAAATCACAAACAAGAATTTTTACAGTAGTCAGCAATATTTCATGATTTGTTTGAATCGTGCCGCAGTAGCTGCTAGTAGAAGGTGTGACGGCTGGTGCTGATAACGCAGAATTTGTATACGCTTGATTATCATCATGATGAAGAAGAGTATTGTGACGTTTGTGACATTTTTGACACGGACCCGATCTGCATTTGTTTGTAAGATGATTTGACTTTAAACAATTGATGCATCGATTTTTTTGTTTAATAAATAGAATTCTTTCACCCACTGACAGTATTGAAAATTTGTTGCATTTATAAATAGAATGCTGTGGCTCATTGCAAAATGGACAATTGTAGTTAGTTGTCGCAATATGAGCAGATGATACCTTGATAGTAGATTTGTTGTTGTTGACAGATACTTGCATTTTGTTTGTTTTAGTAATGGCATTCAACATCTGACAACGTGAAGACAAAAACTCGATCATGTCTTTTAGAGCTGGAATTTGTTTTCGCTCAAGATTAGATTCCCATGCTTTATTGGTTGCCGTGTCTAGTTTTGTTGTTACAACATAAATTAAAAGATCATCCCAGTGCTCAGTAGGACGTTTCAATGATTCTAAGGCTCTGACATGCTTTTGTATGCCATCTAAAATCAATCTTAAACTCTGGTAGCTTTCTTTGTTGCAAACTGGCAGAGTGTGGATCGAATGTACATGTTTTTGAATAATTAGCCTTTTATTGTCATATCTATCATTGAGCATGTCCCATGCAATGTTGTAATTATTTTCTGTAATTTCTAATGATTGTAAAATATCAGAAGCTTTGCTTAGCAGTGATGCTTTCAAATAAGTATATTTTTCGACCACAGAAATAGAGTCATTTGAATGAATCATTGAATTAAAAGTGTCGCGAGATCTGTACCAATCTTCGTAATCACCGTTAAATTTAGGAAGTTCTGTTTTTGGTAATCGAAACCGTGAATTATCTGAAGATGATGGCAGAGAAGCTGCGCAATGATTCGATGCTTGTTGATTAGTTTGATTGCTTTGTGATATGATTTCATTTGCTTTATTAAGGAGTTCGAAATATGAATCTTCAAATGCGGAACGCTCGTCATTTTCTTGTTCTGATTTATCAAGTTCTTCTATCTTTGATTGGACATCTTCAAATGCATCCCAAACATTTTCAAATTTATCTTTTCTTAGTTTTAGCTGACCGACAGATTCAGAATCAGATACAAATGAATTCGAATGAGTTCGAAATCTAGTAACAGTTGACTTGATTTGTTTACGTTTGTTTTCCAAATTATCCATAATTACCGCTAGGTTTGAAGCGAAAATAAGGGAATGGATAGTTTGGAAGAATTAGATTGGAGACTCTTCGTACGGATTGTTGCCTTCTCAAACGATTGTTAACAATTGTTGCCCTGCGAAGGATTGCTGATCGATTGTTGATAGCCACTGCTGTGGATATTCTGCTCGAAGGACCAATAATGTTTCTGCTATTTGATGGATGCAGTAGGATGCTGTAGCTGTTTCTCACTTTAGTGATGAATAATAAACACTCCGAAATTTTAGGATAAAATGTTTATTTACACTAATCATTTACAGCACAAAATATTTGAGGGAAACAAAAGTCTCACGTAAAATTGAATAATACACAAACAAATGAAAGTAATTTGAATTTACAACTGTTATAAAACTTAACCTTTCTAGTAGGAGGCTAAAATCGAACTGCCTTTAAGTGATACTCTCAAACTAGGGAACCAATCAAGTTCAAAGTGAAAGAAGGGAAAAAACGTGCTCTTCGGAAGATATTGTCCAGATGTTAGGAAACATAAATTATTCCAAAATTTTAACTTAATCCTACACATAAGTAAACATTGGCAACACAAAGAGCTGCTGACAGCCCAAGGTGATAAAGTTGAGTGCTAGAATATCAAGCCATGTGAAAGCGACCCTTGAACGTCCACATCTACAGAATTTAAAAATACATACAAAAAATATTCAAATTATTAAAGTCTAAACACTTTCCATGTCTTATCAGCTCCATTGCAACTATTCAAAATTTAGGATATTTCTGACCTAAGATTTCTTGCACCTGAATACTTGAAATTTTCATTGAATTTTCCGAATAATAATTGTTCATGTTTTCCTATGAACTCGATTAACAAATATTTTGTTCCTCTGTGGTATTTACACCACGTTTTTTCCTTGAATTATTCATGATATTATTATATTACAGAAATTTAATTGTGACAATTCAATGATATTGACATAAAAATATAACTTATAAAAATCTCATGTGTCAATTTGACGTAAGAATGCTAAGTTGTCACATAATTTTTCCATTTACGAATGCTACAAATATAAGTATACGTTTCTATCTGCGAAGAGTAGCCGAGAATACAATTTTCAAGCAAAAATTTCAAGTATACGTATTTAAACCGTTCTTAGCGTAAGTATACGTAAATTTGCGAAGGGTCTCCAGAATAGAGCCCTTGGTCATTAATAAATACTTTCAAGAAATTGAACAGTATCAAGTATACTTGACGAAGAATTTTTAATATTTGTATAGGCCGAATATGAATCACAGATAAAAATATTCTTCATGCATTGTCTAACGATTTTCGAAGAAATTTAGCTCTGTGTGCCACGAGAAACTGGCTGAAGGTATTTAAACAAGGAAGTAGGTCAAATTTCAGAGAAGTAACAAAAAAAGGGTCTTATTTCTATTTACAAATGTTTGCAGTCGAAGAAATGAAAAATTTATATATATATATATATATATATATATATATATATATATATATATATATATATATATATATATATAATATATATATATATATATATATATATATATATATATATATATATATATATATATATATATATATATATATATATATATATATACAGCGTTCCCTGAACATATCTTGTAGCCGTTTATACACTGCACGAGTATATTGCGGGCCAGCGTTCCATTCCGTTGAAACCACATATTTTGTCTTCCATTTGAATGAAGATTTTGCAAATAGTCTATTATATCGTTCTCTAAAAAATGTAAGTGACGTGGCCCATTCAAATTTTTTTCATAAATATGAGCACCAATAATCTTATTCCCCATTTAATCCAACTCACACATTGGAACCCCACCTACGTTGATGATATTTTTTTTTTTATTGTGGTTTATTTATTATATTTACAACTGGCTTTTGAAGCCAACAAGAAAATCTGATGAAATACAAAATGTCATTCAAGGAGTAATTTTGTCTTCTCCGTGGAATCATTATATTTATTGTTCGTAATTCAAATGCTCAGGTCCAGTGGTTTCTTCCTTTTTAGTCTTCGTATGTCGTTTTCGTTATTCAGTAGATTTAAGGCTAGCTCGTTCGGATGATTGTGGAGGCGGTTTTCGTATTTTGACGCATACTGTCGAATTTTTTCGTGCACATATTTTACTCCTAAGTCCTTGTGAGTTATTTCGTTATTGACGTACCATGGGGCGTTGACGATCATTCTCAATGCTTTATTTTGGGAACGTTGTATTATGTCAGTATTGGACTTTTTAGCACATCCCCAAAGTTGTATTCCATATGTCCATATTAGAACTAGAGTTACTTTGTATAATAATAGCTTGCTTTCCAGGGAGAGTTTGGAATTCTTTCCAAGTAACCAATACATTTTCCTCAGTTTCATGTCTAATTGTTTTCTTTTTTGTTGTAGATGTTTTTTCCAGGTACCCCGTTTGTCCAAGTACATGCCTAGATATTTGGTATCATTTTTTTGGGACAGTGTTTTATTGTGTTATTTGACTTCTGGGCATTGAACGTGTCTTGTGGTGCAAACAACGTTAACTGACTTGTTCTCGTTCACTTTAATTCGCCATTTTTGTGACCATTTTTCAATTTGTTCTAGTGATGTTTGCAGTATTTTAGTGGCTTCTGTGGGGTCGGTATGTGATACAAGCAGTGCCGTATCATCAGCATAAGTTGCTATTAATGTATCATTCGCATTCGGTAAGTCAGCGGTATATATTTGGTATAACAGAGGGCCGATTACACTTCCCTGTGGTACCCCAGCTTGAATGGCGTATATTTTTGATTGCTTGTTGTCATGGTTGACGTAGAAGTACCTCTCATGAAGATATGATCTAATTAATAAATAATATTGGTTTGGTAAGAATCGTTTTATTTTATACAAGAGTCCGGTATGCCAGACCCTGTCGAAGCCCTGACTTATGTCTATAAATGCACTGTTATGCAGGGGCCACACTTATGTCTAATGCCGTTAAGTAAGGCGTTATGTGACAATTGACATATTGTCATTGACAATGTGTTTATTATTGAATAACGCCTCAATTAATGACATTAGACATAAATGTGGCCCCAGCATTACAGACTTTTCGTTCCTCGAAGCTTTCTTCGATTTTGTTCACGACTCGGTTTATTTGTTCTATGGTTGAGTGTTCTTTTCTAAAACCAAACTGATGTGATGGAATGATATCGCTGTCTTCTATTGTTGGTTTTAAGCGTTTTAAAAGAAGTTTTTCTAGCAGTTTAGATAAACTTGGAAGTAGTGATATTGGTCGGTACGAGCTTGGTTCATGCATGGGCTTTTCTGGTTTGTGTACTAATATGATGTGTGCTATTTTCCATTGTATGGGAAAATATTGTATTCTGATAATAGCATTATATATTTGAGTTATTAGTACCACTGCTTTCTTGGGAATTTCTTTCAAAATTTTAGCTCCAATTAAGTCGTATCCTGGTGCTTTCTTTTCATTCATAGATGAGATTTCCTTTTTGACTTCGATTGGGGTGAAGTACTGTATGGGATCTGAGAGTTGTAGTGGGGTATCTAGGAATTGTACTATTTCGTCTTCTTCTTCTTTTGTGGTTGTAGAATGGTTAGGTTGGAAAACTGTTGATAAGTGTTTTGCAAAGGTTTCCGCCTTTTCTTGGCCGTCTCTTGCCCAAGTACCATCTTCTCTGCGTATTGGTGGAATATGTTGTTGGGGTCGCTTTAGTTTTTTTGTAGCTTTCCACAGTGAGTAGTCGTCTTGAGGTTTGGCTGACAAGTTTTTAATATATTCTTGAATGGATTTGTTCTTGATTTCATATGAAAGTTTTTTGACTTCTTTCGATATTTTGTTCAATTGGGTTTTGTCATCAGGATGTCGCGATAATTGCCACTTCTTCCTAATTGCTCTTTTTCCTGCAATTTTGTCCTTCATGTATTTGGGGTAGTTAACATTATTTGGTATTTTTGCAGTAATATTTGGTGTTGAATTGCATGCGGCGCTCTGGATTATTTTGGTGAGATCTTCAACTGTTTCTTCTATGTCATTATCGGATTGTAATATTGTCCGTATATTTATATGTTCATTTATATAAGTGCGGAGTTTGTTCCAGTCAGTTTTTGAGTTGTATAGTGACGGGTTTTTGTCTTTGGTTATAATTGTGCTGCTTATTGTTAATATTACAGGTGTGTGATCCGATGTTAGATCATTGTTTGAAGTAATATTTATATAATTTGTAGATGTTTTGTTAGTGACGAAGAAATCTAACAGATCAGGGATTTTGGTGGGATCGGTGGGCCAGTACGTTGGCTCCCCTGTACTTAAGTGCCCATATTGTTTATTCATTATTGCTTTCCACAATTCCCTTCCTTTGGGGTTGTAGGTTCTTGAGCCCCATTGTACGTGTTTGGCGTTAAAGTCTCCGCCGGCAATGAATCTGTTGCCTAAACACGTAAAATATTCTTCAAATTGTTTTTTTTTGATGGTATGTTTCAGTGGGCAGTAAACTGCAGCTACAGTTAGTTCCCCGTGCATGTCTTCGATTTTCATATTAGTAGCTTGAAGGAAAGGTTTTTCAAATTTTTCTATCTCATAGTGAATTACTTTGTCCCTGATTATTACGGCTGTAACTCCGTGAGCGGTTCCATCGGGATGTTCGGTGTGGTATGTACTGTAGTAGGGGATTTTAAAGTAGCTTTTGTTTGTGAAATGTGTTTCACTTATCAATAGAATGTCAATCTTTTGATCCGTTAAGAAATACTCAATTTCTTGGCGATGGTTTGCTAAACCATTAGCATTCCACAATGCTATCCTTAGACTTTTATCCATTAAGGTTTTTAACAAATGTAGTTAATAGATTCAAAATCATTGTATTTTGATTCATTAACTGCGAGAACATATTTTCAAATTTTTGTAAAAATTGGGTTAACGTAATATCTTGGTTATTTTGTTGCGAGTAATTTGAAATCTTAGTTATGTCTGCATAACTTCTGTTTTGGTCTATTGTTTGAGTGTTTCTTTGTACTCCACTTATGGCTAGATTGTCTGTATTTGATTGTCTAGTGTCTTTTTGTATTAAGTTTTTATTTATTGGTTTGTTTCTCGTATTTTTCAATTCTCGGTATATAGCACACCCCTTATAGTTTGCTGGGTGCTCCCCTTGGCAATGTATACATTTGGGTGGAGTGTTTTTCTGTTTTGGGCATTGTATTGTTGGGTGTGATCCTGCGCATTAAACGCAGCCGTATGTTCTAGTGCAATAGGTTTTGGTGTGCCCATAATCTTGGCATCGTGTGCATTGAGCTATATCTTTCCTTTTTCTCGGCGGTACTATGCTGATTCTAGTACCTAGTATATGGGTTACGTCATATATGCTTTTTTTGTTTCCGTCTGGCTCCAGATCTATAAAGAACAATGGTAAAGGTAATTTTGTGTGCCAGCTACGTATGTTGGTGATATTCCTTATGTTGAATCCGAGATTTTCAAATGCAGTTTTTATTTCATCGGATGGTATCGAGTGGTGTATATTTTCAACGACCACCCTGTAAGCTCTTTCCTGCCTCGGTTGGTGAGTATGCATAGCAATGTTATCTATTTTGAGTAGGTGAACTAATTTTCTGTATGCCTCTATGCTGTTAGTGTTCACTTTAATCGTATTATCAGCAAAGGCTTTGCAGAAAAATTCTGATTTTTGCAGTGTTGTCGTGATGGTTTCTTTCATCTCATTATAGTTATTTACTCCCTGTATATATATTGGCATAGGCTTTATGTTTGATTCTTGTTTTTGGCTTGTTTCTGGTTGAGCTTCTTGTACATCTACAGAGTCGTTGATCAAACAGTTGAATCTGTTTTGAGTCGTAAATATGGTATTCACACGTTTTGGGTTTGGTTGTGTCTTTAAGACTCTATCGTTTTCTCTAGGTCTTTCACTTCTTGGTATTGTTTGCCAACTTACTGTTGGACTAGTATTACCACTGATTTGTGATTGGCTTAGTGGGATTGCGTATGTGTTTTGGCTGTTATCTGGAGTTGTTATCAGAGGGGTTGATATCACTGAGCTTATTACTGGAGTTGTTATGATTACTATTGGAGTCAGATATGTATTCGTTGCACATGTAGTTGTTATAATGTTGGTAACTGGTGATGCTGGAAAGAGTGATCCAGCACTAGTTTCCGACATTGCGATAGTTGATATTTTCACTCACTTAATTATGAATTTTGTATAACACTATTATCACGTCAGTTTCGTTTTAATAGAGTTGGAAACACTGATTTGCGGCTGCCGCCGCAGTAAAACTTGCGCGAGCTGGGCTGCGCGACGTAAACACTCCACGTGTTACTAGGTTAACTTAGTGTACGAAAACACACTTTCACTTGAAAATTATGTAACACTAATTGTTTTCACTGTTTGCTGATAATAGTATTTAGTTTTTAAGTGAAATGTTTCTGTTATGAACACGGATAAAACTGAATTTTTATCACACAATTCACTTACACTCTTATTCACACGTATGTTGATAATTTGTGACTTGAAATGAATGCGGCTGTTCACTCGCCCATACATGTTCGTTATTTCTATTGAACATTCCATTATTAGTGAATTTTGATTCATCCGTGCACAATATCATTTAAGAAAAGTTGTTATTCTCATAGAATTGTGGAAAATACCACTCGCAGATCTCCATTCTACGTTCGTTTCAAGTTATGTTCTGCCAAAATTCACCAAACCGACATTTTTGAATTAAAATATTCTGTAGCAATTCCACGTGTGGATGCACTTGGATTACAAGCGATAAATCCCAAAACAGCTATTTCTATTCCTTCAAAATTTCCAATTGGCCTTTGCTCTTCACATTTATGTGAAAATGATCCATGATTCCCAAAATTTCTTGTAATCCGCTTGATGACATTTATTCTTGGACGCGGTTTATCAGAATATCTCATAGCAAAATTATCAAAAGCCTGTTCATAGTTCTAATTACATTCAATATAGAACAATAATAAATTCAACAAATCTCCATTTGTATAACTTCCAACCATATCAAGACAAAAATAATCATACGAAACTTAAGACAACAAAAGCAATTTGTAACAATAGGAATTATGCAATAATTCAAGTGGACAGACAACAGATTTTGTTCTTCATAGTCTACTGTGAAATAATTTTATAAATTGAGTTTATTCAGATTTCAATTGCGCTTATTTCAATATTTTCATCATGTGAGGATATAAAAGAAATATACGGTTGAATTCAGAAAAAAATACTCTATCGAATGGGTCTGGAGAATATAAGGCATCTTGTTCGGAAAAATATAGCTTTTTGTTACAGCTTGAGGACCACTTATTGAAAAAAATATTTTTACCATAGTTGAATGTCCCTCCTGATTTTGCATAAGTAGGCCTTATGATATATTATTGTATCTTGAATAATATAAGTAGAAGTTATTTGAGGTAGCTCGTTCCGCTGGTAGGACACCCGTTCAAAAATGTGGAATGGTACTACTGCCAAGGTGGAGGAATTCGACTAACTAAGACAGATGTTTATTTAATAATCACTTTCTCAGCTTGGAGACTATATAACATGAATACACAAAGCTAGTTGCGCAGTCAAATCATTATAGAAAACTGCTATTCATACAGAGTGATCAGTAATAACTGTCTGTCACGTGACTTGTAAGATTTCGCATCATGATCAAAACTTTCTTCATCGAATAAAGTTAGTATGAATTTATTCATTTGGTAACGTACGTTACCCAGATTTCAAAGACACAGTGACGTTCCACGTGATATTTATGTCGACGTTTTGCATTATTTCTTCTCTAAAATAATATTGTGGGCGGATGAATCAAAATTCACTAATAATGGAATGTTCAATAAAAGATTAGAATAATAATCTAATCTGCGAATTATATCGGACTGAAAGAGGATATTTGATATTATAAGTGCCATAGGATATTAAAGGGGCAATTTTCCAATTACAAATCTCCTAGCATTAAAAGGTTCAAATCATCTATATATGACGCAGCATACTCTTTTCATATCAACAAAATTAGCTTACTATGTAATCTCCTTGAAATTGGTAGCCCATATCACATATTTTACAGATGCCCGATGTGTACTTTAAGAAATCAATTCCTACCACTAGCTAATCACGATGCGGTGAGCCCGTAGCAGCACTCCTGGTCAATATCTAAGATATCAATATTATATACAAAATCTATAACTTTGTAATATCAGCATTCCAAATCCGAGCATTCATTATGAATATGTCAAGTCACGAAAATATTGCATTCAAAATTTAGTTTTTTATTTTAGTCCTAAAGTTGCCGACTACTTGCTGACACATCCTAATCATCATTTTTATGAGTACAATTCTGTGCAATATAGTATTTAAACAACTTGCAAAGAATATCTCCAATAGATTGTGAATGACACAGTTGTTTTCCGGCTAGTTTAAGGAAGTATGACTGAAATCCATTACTAATAAAGCAAGTATGAATTTAATTTCAGTTTGTCTACAATAATTAATTGTGAAACTTGAATACAGGATTGGCTTGATGCTCTCTTCAATTTTTCTGACTTATTCCAATAAGCGCAAGTTCAGCCGTCAAATAATTAAGAAAGTTTGCAATGAGATTACACTTCAACCTAATTTATTCTGCGCTGAATTAAATTAAGAAAGTTCAGTAATTCAACAAGTTTGAAATGAACTCACAGAAACATCAATAAATAAGTCCCATATTCCAGACAAGAGCCCCAATGAACTTTCCTAGCTCATATCGATCTTTCGACTATTAAAATCACTAAGAGAAGCTGCTTTTTTCTTCAACAAATACTGAATAATAATCCAATGGTTCTCTTGCACAGCCTTTTCTCACATGATTCTGCTTCTATGAGTAAGATTTTACTTCTTATCAACCAGGGAATATTTTGTTGCAGGAGTAGAATACCCCTTTAGTTTTTAAGGCTGTAGAAAGCAAGATAGAGCTCAGAAGTGGATTTATATCCAGAATATCCCTTCAAATTGAATATTAGACTAGATATTTTGATCAGCAGTGAATTTTTGTTGAACTAACTAAAGATGGCATTTGCCATATACAAACTACCAAAGTATTGTGTATCTCATACCAAGAGAGTAGAGTTTTGTTTTGAGTGGAAATTTATAGCATTTGTAGTAGTGGTTCTTTAGAATGAGGGCGCTTGCGTCATACAATTTTGGCCCGGTATTTGGATGTAGTTTTTCCTTACTAATGATATATATTCTGAGGCAATGAGAATATATCTTATTTTAACATGAGTTTTAAAAAGTTCGACCATTTTGTGAGCAGCGGTCAGCACTGTCAGTAGCACCTTTCAGATCAAAATGATGCATGCAGAAATAAGCTCCTATACAGGTTCTATGAATATTTTGTGATAATCACCATGACATTTATCAAATTTCACTGACACGTGACAAGTTATTTGTGAAAATTAGAGCTTTCAAGCCTAATTTATACACGTAAGTAATTTGATTCAGCTGCCGTTACTTTATGACAATATTTTGATGCTACTCTTAACCTGTTGTTACTAGTTGTTCCTGTGATTTATTCAGATAGAATTCCGAACTTGAACTTCCGATGACAGTTTCGACTGTTTCGCAGCTCAGAAATGCATTTCTCATTCATCATTTACCATTTTTTTTGCCATTTTAGCAAGGATAAAAAGATTTCACCCAGTTTGAAAGCAAATTGAGAAACACTGCCTAATACCCAATTCAAAAGCAAAACTAAGAAACTCAGGCACTTGAAACATGATCAAATCTGCTAATTTGAGAGCTTGTAGCGAGTCAATCATGTGATAATGCATCTGTTTGGGGATTGATTGGAGACCTGATTGAGAATACTTTTGTAATCTGGAATAAGTTGGAACATTTTCACTAAGTAATTGATAATATATACGTTATATATTAGTTATCCAAACTATGATAATTTCACCGTTTCAGATCATCATCGGATTCTCGAAATATTCGTATATATATATATATATATATATATATATATATATATATATATATATATATATATATATATATATATATATATATATATATATATATATATATATATAAGTTAAATAAGTTTCCCAAAACTTATTAATAAAAAATGAATTTTATTTATTTAACAAATTATTACAAGTCGAAAAGATAATTTATTCTCATTCAGAATTTAGTGTTTTCAGTACAAGGCTTGATTCTTAACTAACTTAAAATATTACATTTTATTCGCAAGTCAAACTTGCATGGGAAATATAGTTTACAGTTTCATGGAAAGTTTATGATGTGTCAGCGTCTGGATTTTGGTCAACGTTAGCAGAAACGTGGGAAATGGTACTGTAACTTATATATATGAAGACTCCTCGGGAAAAACGATGAATGTCAAAAGATGATAAGTAAGAGAAAAACAAGTTTTTATAGTTCGAAAGTCTGTATTTCTTTCATTTCGTGCTCTTTTGATATAAATATTGGAGCAAATTGTTTCTATATGAATATATAATCTATCTCAACTTGAAAAATATGCTCTAGCTTCATATTCTAGTAATTATTGCGGTAAGTCTGACTTCAGTAACTAAACTCCAAAGCATGAACAGTCTAAGTCAGTGACATTCCTGGTTTTTGTATTACATTGATATGCATAAAAACAACTAAATTTTTCAAGTGAAATGTATTGAAGTTAATTATCTGATTTAACTCATCATAAAGATAGTTACTTCTTTGAAATTCTATTATTGATAACATTTGAAGCTCATGTATCAAACAAACACTTTTCAAAGCTTATTATAATAACATTAATTTCTTCTGAACTTATTTCTGATAATTTTCAAGTTAATGAGGAAGAGAGTCAGAGTAGATTTTAGCTCTATAAGAGCAATACTGCTTCAAAAGATAAAGGTCGCAGTACTGTACTTTTGTGATTTTCAGTGGTTCTGTAATAGTATATTGTACAACAAGTATAGAAAATTACCTATTTCACACGAGGTGTGTAATTTTCAGCAAGAGACGGAGTCGAGTGCTGGAATCACACAAGTGTGAAATAGGTGATTCTATACGTGTTGTACACTATACTTTTTCTACCATCACAGTTTTTTATGAAATATGTAGGTGAATCATTTGTATAACTGAGATTCTAAAGCTATTTTCACAAATGTAAAATAATTTAGGCATTTTAATTGTTTGCTCTGCTTATTTATTGTGACATTAATTTTAGCTATGATTTGGGACATTATTGATATATTTTCCATCAGTTGATTGACATTTCATTGTTGTGTAATCTAATTGTTGCAAACTACGGAAAGATTGTATCTGATTGGCCCACTCTCACAGGCGACCATCTGATAGGTTCATTAGTTAAAAGTTTTCTGTGATCTCAGGTAGCGTGTTTTCTAAATTTTCGTCACTAACCATTTCTCAACTGCAGTAATGATATTTGTGGATATCTAATTTTGGTTATAATACAGTAATTACATACATAATTTCTCGATTTCAACAGAATGTGATGGAACGTGTGTTGTCTGCTTCAATTTGACAGTAGTGATTCGTAGTGTTGCCAACCTTCGAAATATATATTACAAGAATAAGAAAATAATTCCAACAGAACTTAGTGCAATTTTGTTATATAAATGTGGCTTATAAAAGAGCAAACAGAGATTTATATCAAGTCCGTGATATTTATCAATAATCTAACTAAATATATCATATATATCACCTAAAGAATATTCAGAATGAATCATCAATATATAAGTTGGTCAAACTGGTGTGAGAAATCATTTCTCACGACTTTTCACACAGTTATGTGAAATTGTGAGTTTTCTAGTTGTGTTTTGTATGAGAAATATGTTGTTTTCTATAGTGATCGTAGAAAAAATATATTTGTTTCATAACATCTTTCATGTTTTCTTTACGTAGTTTTTTCGGCTGAGGCGATTTAACGTGCGTATTTTCGTCACTACTTGACATTGTATTATTTATTGAATTAAAAATAACTGAGCGAATACTTTGATAAGAGAAAATTACATTGCTCTAAGGATTTTAGTGTCACATAAATTAGTAGGTTGAGAAAGAAGCATAATGCGGCTTGCATGTCAATTATCAAATTGACAACGACGGTTTTTGACGTTCGGCGCGCGAACATTCATGTTTCTTGCGATGGATGAACATATATAAATTGAACTATTTCAGCTGACTACGATGGTTTTAGCCAATTGTGATTTTTGTATGAAGATAGTTCACTAAAAAGCTAGCTGATGGCACTTAAAGGTCAGTTTCACAAAAAAAAAGTGACATTCATTGTTTTCCCGTGGAGTCTTCATATATATATCATATATATATACATATATATGGCTACCTCAAATAATCTCTATGTTATTCAAAATACAATGAACTATGGGACAATCTTATGCAGGACCCAAGGGAACATTTAATTTTAGAAGAGAAAATTCTTTCGAACCAGTGTTCCTCAAGCTACAGCACAGAGTTACATTTTTTCAAATAAGATGCTGAATATCTTTCAGGCCCATTTGACGTATTTTTCCCCTCATTCAATAATGTATTTGTTTAATACCCCCACATGATGAAAATATTGAGAAAAATGCGATTGAAACTTCAATGAATTTCATTTTCATAGTTATTTTACAGTAGGTCATGAACAATTGAGCTACATAAATATATTGAATTAAATGTTATTAACTTCATGATTGGTGTTCCAGCTGATTCCGATCTCTTCCTGAACATGATTCAAATTTTCTCAAATCTGATTCGAAAGTAGCATTATTAATTTCGTTCGGTGTTAAGGTGGCACTTGCGTCTCTATGCGATCAATCAAAATTTCTCTTCAGTCCAAGAGCTAGCTGCAAAAAATCCAGCCGATCAAGTAGCAGAATGGAATGTTTTCCAAACGTTAGTACATACCGAGACAATAAGAAAAGTCATGATGTGCCTGGGCAGAAGCTGTGCGCAAGTATAATATGATATATTTTATGGTACAACCATACCAATGGAGTAATACTATGAAATTATTTCCAGAATTCAGGTTTGACTGTGTGAAATGAATATATATATATATATATATATATATATATATATATATATATATATATATATATATATATATATATATATATATATATATATATATACATATATATACACTGAATGAAAATCTTGTTGGCGTAAAGCCAGACGGTTCGATTAAAAGTAAATTAATTTTTGACAAAGTCTTGTACAGCAAACTTGACAAGATGCCCAGAATCTTGTACAGTGCTGGGAGACTGAGTTTCAATTATGTACATAAATATAATAAAAATGAGAGTTTACTCCTATTACGTTCATGTCTTAGATCATTAATAATATCTAGATGGAAGAAACTGCGAACGGTTACGACGGAAAGAGATGGAAGATATATTGTAAGTTAGCAGGATGAATGAACTGCGCAAGCGTGACAATAATCAAATTTTGGTTTGTCAAGCCCGCAAAATGACAAACACTTGATATTATGAGTTCTTATTTCTGTAAAAAATATTGATATTTATTCGTAGTTTTTCTATTCGCAAAATACATCTTCTCAACATTACTTTTATAAACGGCAGATGAAATTCGATAGACCTGCGTAGTTCATTCCACTTCATTTTACCTCCATTATATTTTATTTTCTTGTCCCTCTAACGTAACCTATATTTTTCTCTCTTTCTGGCATAACCGTTCGCCAAAATGTACTGTCTGATATAGGACTCCTTCCATCAAGATATTATTTATGATCTAAGGTTCATATACATGACTAAAAATCAGTTCTTCTGCAAAAAGAAAAAATTGACATGTTTGGACATTGGAACTGTGTGCATCCGCAAGAACGGGACATCGTTCCTGTATGTTATATTAATTCATTAATTTTTGACAATAATAATTGTCATGACTCTTATGACTTTATTGCTCCCTTATAGTTATACCTGATTTGTTAGATATTTGTCTTGACACTTGTTTTTGTTATATTTATCTACAAATAAAATTTAGTTTTTTTGTTGGAAAAAAACTTCATGACATGTTGGACCTTGGGACTTTGTGCAATACAGAAACGAGACATCGTCCTTATGTGTTATATTATTTAGAACTTTTTCCCTATAATAATTGTCAAGACTCATATCGTTGATTCCTCTGTTGAGGTTTTTACATGGTTTTTTCTCAGACTTTGGGTGAATACCAGAGGAATTTTGTTCTTTTTGCACTAAATGTGGAATCCACGTTTTCACATCTAGTAATCTGTATATTTCAAATTTATAATTATCTAGATACTTTTTGCCTTGTTTATTTATTTTTGTATATTTTTTTCTGAAGAAGACTTCCGGATAGGAAGTCGAAACGTCAAAATAAAAATAAACATACAGAATAAAAAGAAAAAACATATATTTAAATTCAACGTAATATTCAGAATATTTGGTAAAATGTTATTTTTTACTCAATTCTTTTTCTTCATCAATAAAAGATGGAAAAAAATCGCTCCAACACTGCACAACTACAAACAATTGTTACAATTATTATATTTACTCCTAGCATTTGAATGGCAAAAGTCTGAAGCTGGCTGCAAGTACATTCTTATAGAGGGTGTATAAAGGAACAGTGCGATTCATTAGTTTATTCGGAAAGATACAGGAAAAAGTGATCATAATATTTTATAAGGCACAGAGGGTGACACATTTTCAAATGATCAGCATCATTTTCAATCCAGCGGTGCTCAAACTATGAATCAATATTTTAATTTTTCAAATAGGATTACATATATTTCATGAAGATTTTTCTTTCTGAACTAAACCAAATGATGAAATTGTATCCTTACATTGCTTAAAATTCTATAAGAATTAGTTTCAAATTTAGATGTGAAAATTAGAGCTAGTCATCCCAATATCAAATGATTGGAAATTGAATTTAGTTTTCGGGGAGATGAAAAATATTCATTTCATTTCTAGTTGCCAGAGTAGAATGAAAAAAACACTCAAACAATCAATTTAAATTATTTGGAGGTAATGAACGCATATTAAGATATACGTATTTCTATTCAAATCGAGTTCAATCAAATACAGTGAGTAACTTCATTGAAGCCGATATTCGTCAAACTGATTATCTCCTTCAGGTAATTTTTAGCTTTTCACATTGAGCGTAGTGGCACATTCACGCTGTATTACTTCAAGAGAAATAAACGCTGCTAAAATCTCTGTTTGAATTGATTCCTTGTTGAGTGCGTATTTCAACAAATCCTTATTATTCCATTTTATCGTAATTTTTGATACAGTCTGTGCAAAATTCAAATACTTATATAATATTCTATCATATCTCCATGCACCTGTTATATATTATCATAGAAACGGTAGTTTGATTTCCTTTGAAATAATCGATAATAATGACAGCTAAACAACTATTGATTTCGATTTATCGATGTATTAGGTGAGACCAGTCAAAATACAGTTCAAGCATGCAATCTATTTGCTGAAAAATTTCCGAATGTATCCAGACCAAATCGTTAAGTAATCATGAGACTTACAAAAAATATAACAAATTTTTGAACATCAGGGAAAAAGCGCGTGGAAAGCAGGAGAATATATTCATTTATTTCAAATGCGATGATGCACACTCCAATATGATAGAGCAAGAATAAAGTTTCATTTGTTTCAATGATCAAATGTTTGCGCGAAATACTCAAAAAACAATAATAGAATGAAAGATTCACTTTGAATTGATTTTTATCATTTTTTCACAATGTAAGGGTACAATTTCATCATATGACTGAATCCAGTAGAGAAATCACTATTCAATAATTCAATAAAAAATATATAATACTATTTCAAAAATCATATTATTGATCCATACTTTACGTATCACTAGGATCTAAAATAATGATATCCATGATTAAATGTGTCCTCTTCTGTGCCTCACGAAATATCTCTAGCACTTCTCTGTGTATCTTTTCATATTCATTTTAATTCAGGGAGCAAAAGTTTTTGAACACTACTATTTATTTTTATGATCTATTAAAATGATAAATTAAGTAACTAACACTATTTTTTAATAACTAATTCTAATTTGAACTAAAGATTATTATACACTAAACTATAACTTAACTATAACTTAACTTTAATTATTCATGTCAATGTTGATTTATTCAAGATAAAACAATTTATTTCTATCACCAGCAGTTCATAGTATAAAGTCGTTATGCTAAAAAATCAATAATCTTCTCACTGTCGGTCGGGTCTTTCCCTATTACGTTCCTTTAGCAAACGTCAAGGCCTTTCTAGAAGAACGCTAGAAGTTGCCAGTAATTTTCCAGAAAACAAATATATTCGCTTCTATTTCTTATTGTAAAATAATTCCGCAATCATTCTAAGCACCAGTAAAGCCGAAATGACTTATTTGTAGACTTGAATTCGCTACAATATGAACGAGTAAAACACACTATCCCATTATCTTAATACACTCTGTATATTGACGTTTCGACTACATCACATTTCTCTCCATATTAGATTTTCAATCATAGAAAGAGCGTTGCAATCAAAATAATGGTATGGATAATATCACCATTGATAACAAAGCTAAGAGCCCACATTCGAGTTGCTGTCAGTATTGACGTTATCATTGAATAAGTTTTTGGCTGAATCTATTGGTCCGGCAACCGGACGAAAACATTTTTTTCAAATTTTTCCGGTAACCGGTTAAATAATATATTTTTATTCATCCGGCTGGAAAAATGTATAACTAACTGTCCAACTCTGCATTAATAAATACGGCATACCCTCAAAGGTTACATTATATCTTTCCAAAATTATCTTAAACCGTGCTTTGTTTGGAGTAGTCAAAGTGAATAAAATATAATTGAAAAGTCTTTGAACATCATAGCATGAATAGTAATCCATTTATTATAGAAATTCAAAATAATCTTCAAGTCAGAAATCATAAAAACAATGTCAAATGTCTTAAAATTAAATTTGCTCAAATTACGTTTTATATATGAAATTCACATTAATCACACATCCATATCCTTCTTATCAATCGCTTGAGTCCTGAACATTTCAAGCGGTACGATACATAACAATAAATACAACCTATGTTTTTTTGCAATTTTAAGTGTTTATCATTTGTGATATCCAAATTTTTCTGCAATAAAATCATTCCCATTTTGGGATTTTTTTTTGGGAGTACACTTTAACAATAATTTTACACGCTTTCCTGATAAAATATAGTTGTTGACATGATATCAAGTTTCTTTATCGGATTGAATGAATGAATTACATGATTATTTGAATATAAACAGAAATATGACAGAGCGACGTTTTTTGAAAAATTGAAAATCAGGTAAATAAGTTCATTCTATCAATTATCCTTTGCATGTATGCGAATAAGTTCCAAAACGATCAATTAATTCCTATTCAATATACCAGGGACAGCTTAAGAGAATTAATTTTATCACGATAAACTATTTCTACTTATATTTGATTGAATGACGCATCAGATATAGGCTTATTGTTTTGCACGCAAAAAAAATAACCAGACAAATAAAAATACATTATGCATCCGGCAGCCGGATCATTAGTCACTTCGTAAGTTCTTAGGCGATCATAACAAAAAAAGTGTTCCTATGGCCCGCTTTGCAGCCGTGAAGTCTCACTTTTTGTTACAGATCGGTCAAATTTCACTTTTTGAGACTGATCTGCTGAATATCAGCTTTTTTGGGATCGATCTGTTAGAAATTACTTCATAAACACTTCATACCTACCTATGTTGGCAGCTTGATGAAACATTTTCTGCCAAAATACATATTATTTCTTCCGTCAATCTCTATAGTTCTTGAAATCCAAAAAATTGATACGCCTTTCTTACAAATGTCAACTTGATAGAAGCCAATAGAATGCAACAATTCCAACGGCAACTAGGAATCACAGTTGTATTGCTTCAGAAATAAATAGATACAATTTTGTGATTTTGGATTATTTCGTGATGATCGCATAAAAAACGTTGTGTACACCTCGACCATCAGTACTTTTTCAGTTAAATTAGATTAAAAATCGGTAAGAGCATCATCACGCAGATTCGAATTTGTTATAATTAGATTAGTTGCAGCAGATCCTGAAATTCGTGGTTTGTACGCAATGAATTCAGCTCTTAGTGGTGAGCAATTCTCAAGAGAGTAGTTCAACTTCAACCCCTGTGCGCTCTGATGATCAACTGGGTAATGAAGCAAACCGATATGTATGCAAATTATCAGAATAGCCAATTTGCAACTAAATCAGTGCTCCTAAAAAATAAAGCCATCACATAACAACAATGATGTTACAAGGCAAACCATTTACCAACCGGGAAAACAAGCGCAAAATAGTATTTGCCCCGCATTCGTAATAAAAAATTATTTCTGCAGCTCGTGCGGTGTTGTCAATATGCTATTATTAAGATAAGAAAATTCCAAATGAATATCAGTGTGAAGATACATTTTTGGTTCATGAATTGTACCATCTCAAAAAGTAAGAGTGAAAATTTTGAATAAATTTTATGTGATCGTATATATTTCCTTACAGAAATATCACATCCTTGTAGCCAAACAGTCGATAATCCTTATTTCCAATGCATAAAAATATACAGATTGATTATTAAATCTCATCCATTCAAACTCTTAGTGGAAACATCGGCAAAAAATCTTGTACCCACTATCTCCCATACATAATGTATGCTGGAATTACGACTCTAATTCCAGATATCGTATAATATGAGATATTGAACATTGTATGAATTCATCGGTGTGTCGTGTAGCTGAATTATTAAATGTAGGATTCAAGATAATATCGATCATGGAGGAGTACGATTTGCCAGTCACCATCAGATAGAATTCTTCTGAAATTGGAAAACTAATTACAGAGGACTCCCTTAGAATCCGAAATCATTTTATAGATTGATATGTTCAAAACAAATTGATATCACATCTTTTATATATATATATATATATATATATATATATATATATATATATATATATATATATATATATATATATATATATATATTAATATATATATTATTGTTTCTGGAATAAACTCTATGTCATCACTTGAATAGTAAATTCTCCCGCCTATTCGCATGTTTATCTTAGAATGAATTAAGATTAACGTACAATCAATCTGTTATGAACATATATATGTCACAGAAATACATTCTCCGAATGTGAGTTCGTTTAATTTATCATATTTATCTTAATAGGAAAGGCTGTAGTAACGTGTCTTGAGTGTGTCTCGGGGCTATCACCGTAGCAGCAATAAAAAGCTGTAGTTGCCTGTCTTGAGTGTGTCTCGAGGTTATCACCGTAGCAGTAGTGAAAGGCCATAGTAACCTGTCTTGAGGTTATCACCGCAGCAGCGGTGAGGGCTGTAGTAGCCTATCCTGAGTGTGTCTCGAAGTTATCACTGTAGCGGCAGTGAAGGGTTGTAGTGTTTCTCGGGGTTATCAACACAGCGTTTTCCGAGCAATTTCAAATCGAAGAAGTTCCAATCAAGGTTGGTACATTGCTCGAATAAACAACTCAACCAGCATCATATGGAATTATATGGTAACATCAGATGCTACCAATGTTGAAACTGAGGTCATCGATGAACAGAATGCGAGAATGCAAAACGCTCACATTGTCTCGATAATCGTTAGCGTACATTCCAGGGAAAACGACCATTACCACAACGAGCTCTACGATTCCGGGTAAGTCTGTTTGTTTGGTGAATACAAAAGAAACTACACAAAGTATTCTGTGGGTGCATGCGTGGATGAAACCAAAATACAGGTTTTCATTGATCTGGGAGAAGCCGTTGGATACAAAATTCGTGTCGACCAAGTTGAAGCCGTTGCGAATACCTGTATCGTACCTGATTCTGTACAAGTGATTCCTATGATTATTGGACACCTTTTTATGGAACAACCTCATGTAAGGATCTACAAGGACGATAAGAGTATACGCCCAATGAAAAATAATTGGTTGGAACTGTCACAAATAGATGCATTGCCAAAAAACAAAAGTAGGATGTTGGGCGAAAGAAGCAATTGTGATTCCAACAGGTCATGCAAAAGACGTAGTTTGTATAGTAGAATGTGAAGAGGATATTTTTATTGAAACAAGTATAAGGCCTAAAAAAAAACAGGAATACTGTATTCCAAAATATGTAGTTGCTCCCAATAAACAATGATCCCTGCTTTGAATTTGTTGTACCAAGACTTGGTAATCAAACTAAGGGAAGTATTTACAGGAGGAGAATGATGCGAAAAAAATAATAGTACATCTGAATCAACAGTAAAATCAAAAAGAATAGATTAGGATGAATGTAATTTTAGGAGTGAACTTAATGAGGACCAAAAGCAGCAAGTGATTCAGCTTCTACTTGATTATGAAGACGTTTTTGCTCTTACTCTAAAGAACATTGGATGCACAAACTCAGCCACAAAGACAATTAGTTTGAATAATGATAAACCAATTGTTCATAGACCATATAGAATGTCACACTAGGAAAGAAAGCAGATCAGGAATATGCTTAGAGAATCATTTGATGCAAAAATAATCGAAGAGTCAAACTACCATTTTTCATGGCCAGTTCCTCTAGTTTCAAAGAAAAATAGTAAAAAGAGATTGTGCATAGATTACTGAAAGTTGAATTAAGCTACTATTGAAGATCATTATCCCTTTCCCCGTATTGACGACCAACTCGATCAGCTTTGAGTTGCAAAATTCTTCACAAGTTCAGATATGACTTCGGGTTATTATCAAATTCTAATGGCGGCAACCTCGAAGAATAAAATCTCCTGTGTGACGCCCGATGGGCAGTTCAAATTCAATAGGATGCTTCTTGAACTGACCCATGCGTCTAGTGTTTTCCAATGAATGGTGAACAACATATTGGGAAAGCTACGAGACAGCATCGCCATTGCATATCTAGACGAAGGAAGGACTTGGGAGACTGAAGACTCTATTTCAAGTCTTCAGGAAACATCAACTGACTTTGAATCTAAAGAAATGATACTTTCAAGTCATCAGTCAACTATCTTGGTTTTGAAATAAGCAGTGAGGGAATAAGACCAGGAGAAAATTGAGTAAAAGCGAACAAAGGTTTCAATACACCGAAAAATGTCATTTAGTGTAACAATTCATTTGCTTGGCAAGTTTTCTTAGACAGTTTATTTGAAGACTTTCAATAATGGCGAGACCGATCACTCAATTAACAAGATAAGATGTGAAATGGATCTAAAGTGCAGAACAGAACAACGCTTTTGAACTATTGAAAAATAAATTGATTTCAAGACCACCTCTGGCCTTGTCCAACCCAAGATCAGGTACCAAAGTACACTCGGATGCATGCCAAAAAAAATTAGGGGCAATACTTCTACAAAATTGAAATAATAGTAAATTGCAGCCAGTAGCATATTTCAGTAGACAGACGAAACTTGCAAAAACAAAGTATCATTCATTTGAACTAGAAACTGTGGCGGTGGTGAAGACATTGAAAAATTCTCGAGTTTATTCATTAGGATTGGAATTTTTAGTTGTGACTGATTGTGGTGCTCTAAAAATGGCAAGTACAAAACGAGATCTTATTCCGCGAATTGCTCGCTGATGGCTACAATTACAAGAGTACGATTTTGTTGTAGAATATAGACCTGGAGCCCGTTTGGCTCACGAAGACGCTCTTACTAGGAATCCTATTGCAGGAGAGGATACATCACAGTCAATGTATATATTTCATATCCAAACGGCAGATTGGATTTTGGTCAGTCAATCAATTCACGAGGACTATTGAATGAGGAGAGATATTGTAAAAATGTCATAATTTCGGACATTTTGGACTACGAAAGACCTCTGAGAAGATTTGTGAGACATACTGGTTTTCAAATATAGCTTAACTCAATGACTGCGAGGTAATAGGGAGCTGAATGGGCTTTGATTGAGTTCAATGATTTTTTTCTGCTGAATGCTGAGCATAAGTTTTCCAATGGGCTCGTCAGTTTGTTTCTGATGTTAAGTATGAAGTGTGAAAATATATTAGTCAAGATGTTTGTGAGAAGTAAGGTGACAATTGGATCAAGAAACGAATTCAAGTGAGCTAGTTATCTTTTGAGTGCATGTATGAATATGACAGTGGGCCATCGTAGCAGCAGTAATGGCTGTAGTAACCTGTCTTGAGTGTGTCTCGGGATTACCACCGTAGGAACGGTTTGTTACATTTGTCAAATTCATAGCACTCCAATTGCAATATTTTTTTAATTGAATAAATGTAAACGTGAAATGCACTTTCCTCAAAAATTTGCTGATTTGAACATGGTGAATGATTGATTTACTGAATTCAGAGTAGAATTCTCTCTCGAATAATAATATAAAAAATATTTGTTCTCGTTTGGGAAGTTGCATCCCACATTTTAGGAGCCACTGGTTCAATATTTTTTTGTTAAGTTCAATGCAATATTTTCTTGGAATAGTGACATTTTGCTTCTTTTACCAACCTCATAGCTTATATGGTTCTCGAGATAGCAAAGATGGCCAACCCAAATTGAACATCTGTATACATACAGTGAATAGAATAGTTATTGTAAACAGTTCAAGATTTTGATGACTCTTCACGATCTAGATCCTATGTCGGAAAAATCGTGATGAAAAAAGTCGGCCAGTCTGTCCGTCAATGTGTTAGCACGGATTCCTGAATAGAATATCATATTTTGGATTTTGATTGAAGTTTGTGAATGAGCACTTTCTAATGAGTGGTACCAACACTTGATGTAAATTTCCAGTTTCTTGCATTTATTTTATATACGGTAGTAGCATTTGATAAGTTATTTGTCATCACTTTTGGTTCTGGAACGCGTGCAATCTGAGCACCGGACGGCCGTTGCACTGTGGTCTCTTTTCTTACAATTTTTTGCTCCATAATCGTCCCAAATATAGCTCAACTCATGAATGAAAAGTCCTTTGTTAGCCAGTTGAATGTCCTAGATGTGTGTACAAAATTTTAAAGATGATCGGTTAAGTAGTTTACGCGTGAAAGCGTAGCAAACAAGCTCATATTCGCATTCATGATATTTTTTAGGATTGCAATCATTACAGTGAATTTCGTAGACTCCATATTCATCAAACAAGCTCCTTTTCCTCCACTCATTGATAACTCAAAGCTTGCCTGAAGCTTCAGGATTATAGTGCGCTGAAATAATATTTCTGGTTTTGAGTGCGTCAGATATCTCCAAATCATATTTGTTCTTGTATAATATTTCTCCGTTGTTAGGTTTATAATTGGGAGTTTTTTTCTACCATTATAACAAATGTTTTGATATCTGTGTTTGAGGTTCCTACACAGAGTTCTGTCTACCACGTGTTTGTTACAGTCATTATTATTAGCAATTTTTTAAATCATATTCAACTCTTTCGAAACATCTTAATTGGTTATGGGTATCTGGATAAGTCTGTAACTATGAAACGACGATAGTTTAATGTTGTTAGAATGGTTGGAGTCGATAGCAATAATTGTATCAATATACGTATGTTTGTTGTGAAAACTCAAATTGAAGTTGACTTGAAACTTAGAGATAGTGATGTCTAGAAAATTCACTATTGAATTTTGTTCCGATAGTAAACTGAATTCTGCTGTCTAATTTATTCAGATGGCCTTATAGCATGTTCTCCAGACTTATACATTTAGAATATTTTCTAAAGGGCTATGTGAAGAAAAGAGTGTATAGTACTGTGCATCCAATCGTAAAGTATTTGAAAGACGATATTGCAGATATTATTTCTAATATTGATGGAAGGAAATTGCATTATGAATTCATCACAACGGAAGCAATTCTGAGCAATATTTATAATTGGACTATGGTGTTTTTGGAGACTCAGAATTATACTGTGAATTGAATATCGATTCGATCAATTATTGAAAATGGAGACTCTCCCAAAACTATAAGCGATTCGCTTATTACTAAAATTTGAGTTATTTTATGATCAGTTATATCTCTCTAAGACTCAGGGAAGAAAATTAATAATTTAAATCATTATGTGAAATCAAAATTATTATTACCAATATTCAGACATCACATTAACGTTCGAATTTTCTTAATTTTCAGTAATAAGTTCTAAATACATATTGGTATTCTCATCATTCAGTATGAATTTGTAAGATTTTGACATGGAATATGTTAGTCCAATTGAAAATGAAGAATAACAGTTCAGAAATCGCTCCAAATAGACTTGCTGGGTTAATCCTAAACTGCATGCCAAATTGTGGACCGAATTGGTAGACATTTCCACAGACTTGAACTTCTATGATAATTCAATCGATTTGTTTCAGAGTTCATTTGAAAAAGTTGACAACACACATGTGTTGAAATCAATTATTGTTCTATTGTTACTGCTACTAGATTCAATAATTATGCACCTAAAGGACTTGTTAGATGATAGGAAAGTGAAAATGCTGAATGGGAGATGTTTTCAAGAAAAATAGTTCAACTTGACAAGTTCTAATACTGGTTAAAATGGATGTCCTTATTTCTATTACACCCTGTATGTTCCTATAAATCAATAATTATAATAATGATTCGTTTATTTATCTGAAGGAGCTCTATAAAAACATAGTTTAATATACAAACTCCACGTAGAAGGAACTAGTCTTATAAAAGATAAAACAACACATAAAAGTACAAAAATATATAAACACTATTTTATATATTACTGATAATATTACTCAACTCAAATTGAAGTGATGTTGCTTGATTTTTGACATTTACTTCTTTATTTCACATACTTTCAAGTATCCTGGTAAGCTATTGCATTCAATTGCTGCCCTGAAGAACAATGAATTTTGTGATTTCATATATTTCTTTCGACGAGAATAGAGTCTTGGTTGTTGTGAGTATTATAATTATGTACTTCATTGAATTTTTGGAGTACATCACTAAAATAATTTGGCATGAGACCTTTTCCAATTTTTAATATGAGAATCATACACTTCATCTCTACAAATTTGTCAACTGGCAGCCAGTCTAATCTTCTCATACTTCTAATATTAGTTGATCTATCACACTGTCAAACAGTCCACATAGACTGGTTTTGAAGCAACTGTAATTTATCTGTATCAGTAGTATCACAAAGTTATAGGAAGGAGAAGCAAGAATGGAAATGAGGTAAGATAATTATATTGTTACCTGTTTGTTGGCTACATTTGATCAGATCACTCTCCATTCTATACAGGAAGCCAATTTTTCTTGACTTTTCTCCACATAAATAATCTATATGTCGATCAAAATTCAAATTATTATCTACAATCACACCCAAATATTTGATACCTGTAAAAATCTCCATACTTGCATTTATCTATCTTGATATCAAATCCATTCTCATTTCATTCACTTCTCACCTTGTTATTTCCTAACATCATAGCCTTTGTTTTATCAACATTTAATTTCAGTTTTTTAGCGTTGAGCCAAGTTACTAATTTTTGTAAATCATAATTGATTATAATCAGAACAGTATTTTTATCCTCTCCACTGTAATAAATAACAGCGTCATCAGCAAAAATATCAGTTTTACAACTGTCAATGCAACTAACAATATCATCTATGCACACTGAAAAAAAAATTATAAGAGATAATGTAACAATCGTGACTTCTCGTACTACGATTTGTAGTCAATATAGGGATAGCTATTTGTTGTAATAGAAATTTATGAGTTATTGTGATAACTGTGTAGTTTACAGTCTTACAAAAAAATTGATAAGTATTATAACGCCATTTCAAAATTCATTCTTTTAGATAGGAGTTATTCCTAATTGATGTAGTAAATTCTTATATGAGGTTGAGTTAAATATACTGCAAACTATTTGAGAGATTATTATTTATTCTACTTAGTACTCATTATACAGTATTATACTCTTCACCACTTCTATTTTAGGAATAACTACAATATTTTCTCAAATAATATTGATAATTATGTAATTATTACTATAAAATTTCGATACTTTTCAATATTTCATTCAGTAAAGAATAGTACAGGAGCTATTAAAATATAATATGGAATATATTCATATATATATATATATATATATATATATATATATATATATATATATATATATATATATATATATATATATATATATATATATACAGAAAAAAATCGCTCGGCAAAATTTAGTAAAATGTTGTAGTAACATTTTTGTTTGATTCAATACAATAAAAATAGGACAAAATAATGAATTTATAATGTTCATTATTATCTGGATTTTTGCAAATTACCTAAAAATTGTAGAATTTTAGTTGTCACATATTCTAATGAAAATTTGTTTCGTAAAACTTGAAACTAAAATTCTAATAAATAACCCTATCAAATTGTATCAAAATCTACTGATGTGTTTCAATACTATGCAAAGGAGTTATAATAATTTTTTAAATATTTGTTGTGGAAAATATCACAACTAAGAATAAGATATTGAAATTATTGTAGTAAGAAATAGTACAAAAACTTATGATTGATGCGTTCTTCTATCGTATCCAGAGATTTAGGTTGCATATCATAATGAACTGAGTTCAGATTGTCTTGCATATGTTTAAAGATATTTTTTTGTTATAATGGATTCATTTGTGCGTAATCTAATTGAAGAATGTGGTTCATGGGATAGACTAGAGTCTGTTTACAATGGTAAGTACAAATTTATTTACCACAAAACAAATAATTACATGTCTATATGTTGAAACTTACTTGATTGATACGTTAGTAGTAATTGTCCCAGTTTGAATCGAGACTCGGCTAATTAATTGGCGCCAGTAGCCTTTAGGGAGTATAAAAAGTTAATTAATTAATTGAGGTCATCATCCCTTCGGCAGTATGTGCGTATTTTTATGTATGGAATTTTGTTGTTGTTATTGTTTTATGGTCAAGGTGATCATTTTTTAATTTGTCTATTGAAATTTTGGACCTAAAAATAATCTGGGGCAATTAGAATCTATATCCGCGAGCAAGTATACTGATGAAGAGCGACTCTCCTAATCGTTTGTTGATTCCAAAAATATTCACTCTGTGTATTTTTGTTAATGTGTTATGGTCAAGGTGATTATTTTTTAATTTGTTTATCGAAATTTCACACTTAAAAATAATCTGAGGCAATTAGAATCTCTTCCCGCGTGCAAGTACTGATGAAAAGCGACTCTCCTAATCATTTGTTGATTCCAAAAAAATATTAATTGGGTGTATTTTTGACTTGTAAAATTTTGTTATTGTATTATGGTCGAGGTACTTATTTTTTAATTTGTTTTTTGAAATTTCATACTCAAAAATAGTCTGAGGTAATTAGAATCTATATCCGTGTATTTTAATGTGTGATTTTCCAATTTATTGAAGGCTAAAAAAAGTTCATACCCAAAAATAATGTGGGGATATCGGAAATTATACATATAAATAGCTGCATGTATGTGATGTTAATTTACTATTTCTACATTGGTGTATAGATCAGGTGAGTCCACTTTACTTTTTATTATTAACAATTTTTTATTTCAATTTCCAGCAAGAAATACTCTAAATTTTGTGTTATTTTATTTTATATGATGTATTTGTTTAGAAATCAAAGATGTCAAATCATTCAATGCTTCAACAGCGAGAAATTTCACCTGGTGAACCGTCGGAGACGTTTCTGACTGTGGTTGACGTTCATCATCCTCCACCGCCTGAGAAATCATCATCACGCAAGAAGAAAACCAGTGGAGCTTTGCCAGTGCCTCTAAAGAAGGCGAAAACTATTTGCCATGAATCTCCAGCAAAAGAAGACGGATGTGCTCAGAAGCTGGAGGATGGCTTCGATCAGCCATGGAGTGCAGAACATGGTTTACATGCTGGTGATGGTTTTGAAGACTTCACAAGCAGTGAATACCTGGATCTCCTTTTAGGCGTTGGTGCAATAGTTCCTATCGCGATGCCCCTGAATAAAGATTCTCGCGACAATTGGGATCGTTTGTTGGGCTGTGATCTTTTTCCTCTCGATCTACCGTTGAGAAAATACGTCGTTGTTGGATTAAATCCCAACACAAATTTCGAGATATGTGTGCGTCTATTTGGGGACATTCAATGCAAAAAATACGTCGATATAATTGACATTACCAAATTTGTTGCATTTCTAGTAAAAATACAGGCGAGATTAAAACTTAAATGCGATGCTCTCGAAAAAGAATATATTGATAAATGTAATGGGCTTTCTTTTACTTTGCTAGATAAATTCAATTTGAAGTGCTGTTTCGGAGATGGATTTTTAGTTTTGAGTAAATTCAATATGCAGAATTTGATTTCACTGGAAAATAAAATTAAAAACATTATCTCAGCGTACAAAATGAAGTACGAGAATATTCAATTCGAGTATAAAAAATTTTTACAAAACACTGTGATTGGCGCTGTTCGATCGGAGATTGAATCAGAATTAATGTTATTTAAATTCATTAATGAAGAAGATGATAGTTTCGTGGGAATATTTAAGGAAATGTTTATATATTATAATCATGCAATGAATAAAGATCTTAGATGTGTAGATACATTTATTACTAGAGAAAATAAATGTATAGTATAATTATTTTTATTATTGTATGTAGAATAATAATCATTGAAAAAATAAATTAATATTTCTGAAAACATACCTATCTATTGTTTCACTGCACAGTTCTCAATATCCACAGACAGATTGACAATCCAGTGTACAAAAAAATATTTTTCATAATGACTTGAATATTCGATAATGAGGGTAATTAGCCTCTGGACATTATCTGTGTGTATATAAACGAAGAAAATCTTTCACGCCTGGTCAGTGTTGTTATTGTTGTTGTCAATTACAATTGTAATTGTGATAGTAAAAAATGGATAAGCAAGAAAATTTCGACAGCTTCTTTAAAATTTGTGAGAACCTCATCGAGTCTTCGCTTGTGGACAGTATTGAAGAAGAGAAGAGAAGAGAATATTATCGATGATTCTCTACGAGATTCGAATGAAGGGGTGTTGAAATTCAGAGCGGAGAAGGCAACACAAAGCGCTATAATATTCTCGAAGATCGGGAACACCACATCAAGAGATTCGGCATCAGAGGACGACGTCTCTCATTTCGTCTAACGGACCCGAATGAAGAAGTGAATCCAAGTACCTGGTTCTATAGTGGTATTCAGCAGGTATGAACAACAATCAGATAATTTATATATATATATATATATATACATATATATATATATATATATATACATATATATATATATATATATATATATATATATATATATATATATATATATATATATATATATATATATATATATATATATATATATATATATATATATATATATATTCATTAGAAATTTCTTAGAGATGATAAGTAAATATTTCATTCAGGTCTTGCTTGGACGATATTATGGATAATATGGAGCCCAGTGATTTTGTGGGTTTTACATTCTTCAATCCCCGCATGCTGACCGGGCCTGCATGGATTTCGTTTCGAAGAGTCGATCAAATCCATATTGACGCATTGTGGGAGGCTATTCAGAAGATTCTCCAGAGTAATGCAGAAATATTCTCCGATGGTCAATTCACAATGGAAATAACGCAGGTATCAATGCCTGTAGGAAGAGGGAAAGCGTTAAATGGACACGGATTAAATTATGCTGAACTATGTCGTAGAAAATACGGATTAGTTGAAATAAACAATTCGGATAATCTGTGTCTTCCCCGCGCGCTTGTAGTTGCCAAATCTTTCGTAGAAAAGGATCCTCGTTTCAAACAGGTATGCAAAGATCAGGGCGGTATTCAGAGCGAGAGGGTACAGGAGTTGTTACAAATGACAAATATTCAAATAAATGAAGTCGGTGCTGGCCTAAACGAATTAGCAGGATTCCAAGGGTTTTATAGTCAATACAACATATGCGTATATGAATATAATTCACCTGGAGAAGTGATATTTGAGGGCGCAAAAGATCAAAATCTTCCAAGGTTAAAACTTCTGCATCATCAACATCATTATTCCGTCATTAAAAGTTTAACGGCAGCATTTTCATGTAAATATTTTTGTGAGCAATGTCATGTTGCCTACAACACTTTATTAGGTCATACATGTAAAAATATCTGTGTATTTTGTGTATCATCTCCTGCATGTCCTCCTACTTTGAATATCATCCGTTGCGATCGCTGCAGTAGAGATTTTCGTGGACACGAGTGCTATGAAAATCATAAAAAACCAATATGTAACGCGTACCACAAGTGTAAAATATGTCTTAAAACTTTTAAAACTGGGAAAAATCGTAATCATGTATGCAACGAGATTTTTTTGTAGAATCTGCAGAAATTATAAAAACCTCGGACATAAATGTTTCATGCGAGTAGATAAGACGGATGTTAAAGATAAAACTTTGATCATTTACTATGATTTCGAAACTCGACAGGAGAAATCATTAAGAGATTTTAAACAGCATGAGGTGAATTTATGTGTTGCACAACAATCTTGTTCTTCTTGTCGCGATATTGACGACATAAAGGTATTTTGCAGTGTATGCAGGGTACGTCAATTGATTTTCAAAGATAATCCTATTCAGAATTTTATTTTATTTGTAGTAGCTCCGCGAACTTCATTCTCATCCATTATATGCATTGGACACAATGCGAAGGCGTTTGACGCACAGTTTATTTTAAAATATTTGGTAGAAACCATGAATTTGAAGCCCAAAGTGATATTGAATGGAAATAAGATCTTTTCAATTCAGGTTAGCAGTAATGTGAGGCTCATAGATTCAATTAATTATATGCCTATGTCTTTAGCGTCATTACCAAAAGCTATGGGTTTATCAGAGTCAGTTAAAAAAGGATTTTTTCCTCACTTATTCAATACTTTGGCAAATATAAACTATATAGGTCATTTACCGCATGCTAAATATTATGAGGTGGATGGTATGAGCAGTTCTGTACGACAGAATATCCTGGACTGGTATAATGAACAAATAGCGAAGAATTTTATATTTAATATGCAAAAGGAATTAATTGAATATTGTGTGTCCGATGTTGATATATTGCGTCGTGCATGCAACAAATTTCGGCAAACTTTTATTGATGATTGTAAAGTTGATCCGTTCTCGGAAGCAATAACCATCGCTTCGGCATGTAATGAAGTATTCCGCCGCTTATTTTTAAAACCAGATACAATAGGTATTATCCCTTTGAAAGGTTATAGATTAAAGGATAACCAATCTAAAATTGCTATACAATGGTTAATATCTCAAGAAAATGAAATGAAAATACGTATTCAACATGCAGCACGTGGTTCAGAGGCTGTAATTGCACCAAATTTAAAAGTTGACGGCTTTTATGCTCCCGATAAATTAGTTTTTGAATTTTTAGGTTGTTTCTGGCATGCTTGCAAATCTTGCTTTAAATCAAACCGTGATAGAAAAATTTATAGTAGTACAAAAGAAACTTTGGATTTTCGTTATGAACGCACTGTAGAAAAACTAGATAAAATCAGGAATTTAGGTTATAGAGTCATCACTATTTGGGAATGCGAGTTTAGAAATTATTTAGAGCGAAACAAGAACATTCAGAAGGAGCTAGAAAATCATTACCTTCTAAATTTTTTACCATTACATGCACGAGATGCTCTATATGGAGGAAGGACAGGCAATGTTTGTTTATACAAAAAAATAGAAAACGATCAGAAAATTAAATATATCGATGTTTGTTCTTTATATCCTTATGTATGTAAATACGGAAAATACCCCGTAGGTCATCCGGAAATTCTTGTAGGTACAGAATGTAATACGCTATGTCCTAATAATAATATTGACCGTGTTGAGGGATTGATAAAATGTTCAGTTTTGCCACCTAGTAGTCTCTATCATCCAATTTTACCAAGAAAAGCGCACGGTAAACTCATATTCGTTCTATGCCGTACATGTTGCGACAAGCTAGAACAAGATGACTGCACACATAGCGACGAAGAGAGACAGTTCACCGGAACTTGGGTGACTGACGAAGTGAAACTGGCAGTGCACTACGGCTACAAAATTACACAAGTGCATGAAATATGGCAGTACGAAATCTCTCAGTATGACAAAACATCCAAAACAGGCGGATTATTCGTAGAATATGTAAACCATTTCTTGAAATTGAAACAAGAAGCGTCAGGCTATCCTGAAAGCTGCAATACCATAGATTTAAAAACTGCATACATCAAGGACCATTTAGTGAATGAAGGTGTACAGTTAGATCCAGATCAGATAGAGAAAAATGCTGGGAAACGATCTGTCTCAAAACTGATGCTCAATTTATTCTGGGGTAAGTTATTCTACATATGACGTCCTAATTTAATACTAACTGATATTTCTTCTGGGTTACAGGCAAATTCGCTCAAGCGGAAAATCGCCCCCATACAACCACCGTCTCATCTCCAGCAGAACTTTATGAACTCCAAGCCAATCCTGCTATTAAAGTTCATAAAATTATTCCAGCAGGTGAAACCATGCTGTATGTGAATTGGCAATATGAATTTGAGGCTATAGATCAGCTGCCAACAGTAAACGTCGTAATTGCAGCTTACACGACTGCTCAGGCCCGTCTCAAACTCTACGAATATCTGTACCCGTTAAATCGTAATGTTCTTTACTACGATACCGATTCCATAATCTATTGCCATTCTCCGGGCGAATATGAACCGCCTACCGGTGATTTTCTGGGTGACATGACTGATGAATTATGTTGCTATGGCCCTGGAAGCTATATAACAGAATTTGTTTGTGGGGGCCCAAAAAATTACGCGTATCAAGTATATTGCCCTGAGAATGGTAAAATCAGCGAACAGTGCAAAGTCAGAAGTTTCACCCTCAACTATAAGAATTCAAAAAAAATTAACTTCAACGTAATTAAAGATTTAGTATTAGGTATAAATCAGAACAATCCAGTGATTACCGGTAGAAATATCAGATGTATGCCGGATCATACAGTAATAACCAAACAAGAAACTAAAAATTTTAGTGTCAATTTTACAAAACGTCGACGAACTGATAATTTCAATTCACTCCCATATGGGACTGAAAAAATAAGATTGTGAATGAATAAATTCTTAGAACTACTCCTCTATAGGTTTAAGGTATTTTAATTTTGTATTGGTAATTAGTGTATATTATAATTTTTTTTTCAAATAAACTTTTGACACAAAAATAACTCTCTTATTTTTAACAAAGCAAACAAATTCTTCTTCCAAACAGGTTGACTGATCAAAATGAAAAGGTAAATAAGATAATGAGTTCTAAATAGCTGGTAATGTGAAAGTTGTTGCTATAATTAATCCATAAAGTAATTTCTTCGCAGTGTAAAAAACAATTATTCATTTAAATCAGAATTAACTATGTACTTTGAACTTATGAGATTAATACAACCACATTGAACTATTGAAATGGTATGGAACATACTGGTGCGAGGAGAATAAAAGTATCATGTAGAATCATTGAATTTTATTGGAATAATAATAAAACATATACTTCACAAATTCATCATTTTCATATGTATCATATTTATCAAATAATGCTAAAAATCTATTATGTGGATAGTTATTAACCCTGAACAACAAATACATCAAGCAATAATAGCCACAAACAGAAGACGTATAATCTTGTAGGGCGAAAGTATTGAAAGTCCATTTGCGAGTATTTCTCCATAGGAAGTCGATATGGTCTTTTACAAATGGCTGACGTCCAAAACTGTCAAAATATATTCCATTTCCTTGACGATCTATGAAAATGCAACCCAGTGCGTGCCCTGCATAAAATCTGGATCAGAATTGACAACTATAGCACATGGAAAATTAACATAGCGAGGTAATTTATTCGCAGCGTAAACACCATAATGACCTATATTTTTGAAATAATTCCAAAATATGTCACTAATGAACGCAGCGTTCATTTCTTATTACCAAAATGAATGTTAATTCAAAACTAACACAGAGATTTGAGAAGAAGCAATTAAATAGGAATATATTGAATAAAATACTGTTTTCATTCATACAAGAGTTTTATTTATCAATCAGTGAATACACATTTAGCTACCATAATCCACAATTACATTTCTATTTTTATCAATTTCAATAATATTATCAAATTCGGCGTAAATCACACAATTGACTGTTCGAGTGAGCGCTTGTTCGAATCCAACTTCAATCCTCAACGATCCATGATGAGTCAAATTCCAATGGTGTATTGAATCAGCTGCTAAATTGGGCGTTAGATCAAATGCAGATAGAAAATAACCGAATGGATAATCCTCTCTTGAAATACCATGACCAGTATTCGAGAAATGAATACCTGTTCCGCTGAATAACAAATTGTACATAAGAATATAAGACTCGTTATCTCCAAATGAAGATTGCAAAGGCTTAGAAGGTAATTGTTGACCGTTAACACACAAAGATAGATAATTTATATTGAAATTCTCAAAGTTATAAGGATTTGCCGCATAATCCCCATTGAATGCCTTATTTGATACAAAGCCGATAATACACCGTTTAGGTGATTGACCGAGGAAAATATTATCTAGGGATTTTCCTTGGACCCCTGCTGCAATGGTGATTGCCTTGACTTCGGCCCTAGTGATGGGATATTTTGTTGTTGCTAACTCCAATGCTTTATTATGCGCTAATAATATACTAGGATTCAATTTCACACGGCGAACAAGTAATGTCGCCTCATTGATATGTACTTTAAATTTGTGCCGCTAGAGATAAGTTGAAAACTATCGCGTGAACGTACCAATCTCACTCTCATTTCAACACCATTCAAAAGAAATTTCTCTTGATTGAAAATATCCGCATGAAGATGTCCAATTAAATCGACATTTTTACTATTTTGAACAAATTTGCTTTGTCTATCGTATCCTGGATTAGCACCAATGTCAGTGTTATTCATTTTATTTGGCTTATCTGCATACCACAACGATGACGTAAGATGGGATTTTTTAGCATCGTTACCATAATTTATTAAAGTTTCGATATATGATCTATAAGCATAAGTATTGTTCGGTGGAGAAACTAGTTTTTGATTTAAATATAAATCAATTTGGCTAAATATTGAATGCAACCAATTATTAACAGGGGCGACATTATCCGTTTCAGTAAGTGGAGTATTATCGGATTTTAAAATTTTTGCATTCAAATACAGCATTGTTTGCGAGAGATCAAGATAATAATCTCCCTGGCCAGGTACAACAAATTCAAGCGGTCCATCTTCAGTTATAGAAGATAATGGTTTGTAATTGATCCATTGTCCATTTTCGATGCTTGTTTGAGTTGGTGGTATAGCAAATGAATCTAATTCTGTTTTAATACACTCACACGAGTCTTTATGTAGGAACGCCATTTCAATCAAAAATATCTGTCAATCTACCACGTTTTTTATTCTTCTTCTTCTTTACTGTAACAGGTGACGATCTAGAGTGAACCAGTCTCTTGGATGATTTCCTCTTTTTATAGCCAGAGCCATCCATTAGTTTTTCAATCTTGTTCTCAGCTTTACGTTTCAAGTTTATCCCCGCTCCTCTTATCCGATTATTAAAAGACTCTCTCACGGGTTGGTTCTCGCTCAAGTCCCCCAGAAATTGGGCTCCAGTATTCAATGCTTCCTTCCCAAGTGCTCCTATTCCTCTTTTTATTACTGGAAAAATACTTCTGAATAATCCGCTGAAAAAGCTCCCTATACCATGTCCGCGTTGGTATTGATGACCCCTATATACTGCTCCTATTCCGCTCCCTGCTTGCAGATTATAGTATTGTTGATATGGACAAGTTTTCATGATGTTTTTCGGAAGTGAAGCTTCACACATAACGTTCCGAATTGAAATGGAATAGTTTCGCCACTATCAGATCTTATATCTATTTCAATATTTGAAAATTCGCGTCTTAAAACCGGAATGAAATGAGGTTGCGCATATGAAACGGTTCTATTAGATCCGAACACATATTTTTCTGTTTCAACATGAACAACTCTCAAAAGTGGAGTAATCACATCTCCAACAAATTGAGGTTCTATTATATCACAATAAATGTACAACTGAGGCGGTATGCCTAGCATTAAATTGGGTAGGTTGATAGAAGATTTGGTTTGATGTATGTCGCTAAACGCTGAGTAGCCTAACTGAAGAGCTAGCCTTGGTGATAGTAACATTGAACACACTTCATTCTTTTTGAATGTAGCTTCAACACGCTTACTCGATTTATTGTAGGAAAACGCTACATATTTATTTATTAGTGCATCTTCATTCATTTCATGTAACACCTGATCAATATCCTCATAATTTTTCGATGGAAGCTTCCCTGTTATAATATTGGAAGTCAGTGTTATGCTTGTACTCTTGGTCTCTCCTCGCGTCATCGCATTTTCTATGCGTATACTAACTTCATTATTACCCTTATTGACATTATAAAATGAACATGGATAATTTAATTCACATAATGCAACTTCCCAATTTCCATCTAATTTTATATTCTGAGGCATTTGGGTAGTGAATCTAGTTGTTTTGTTATTAGGAAAATAAATCATTGAGCTATTGCTGGGCAGTGTGATGAAAAATTCTCTACTATTCATATTTCAAATGTTGTAACGTATTTGCCGGTATCCACGAATTGAATTTATCGCTATAACCTTTCCACCGGACAAGTAATTTCTTTCTGCTGCCTGAGCCTTTAGTTGCAACAATTTTATCTATTTTATACAACGCATCAGATTCGACATATACTCGTTGTAATTCCAATTCATAAAAAGTGCCCTGAATCTTTTCATCATTCAAGTCTTTGAGTTTGTAGACTACAGGATTTCTTCTACTGATTGAGTATATTTTGAATAGTTCTTCACTCCAATTAGTCTCGTATCCCTTCTCAAAAATATTTTTGTACTTCGATATTCGAACAATATCTCCTATTTTATACTTTACACGTTTCTCTTTCAAATATTTACGCTGCTCATTCTGATTTTTCCATACTTGCAATATATTATTATCATTCACGTCGATGGGTGCCATTTTTATTGAACGGTGTTTTGTCTTATTATACGATGTTACTAGTTTTTGCAATATATCAATATATTTATGTGTATTTTCATAAGTGAAATACCGATACATCTTTGATTTCAAAGTTCTGTTGAATCGTTCTGCGAAACAAGCTTTAACATCGGGATTATGCGCTACATAAAATTTAACATTATTTTTAGTTGAAAAAGATTTCACTAGAGTCGCTACAAACTCGTTCCCTTTATCGCTCATTAGGTAAATTGACTTCCTCTGTTCAAATATAACTTTAAATGCCTCAATAACTGATGAAGGTTTCTTATCTAACAACGGAATGGCCCATGCGAAACGACTAAACACATCAATTACTGTTAAAATGTATTTATAATTATTATTGAAGCGGCTTAATTTTCGCATGTCAATGAGATCTGCTTGAAAAAGATCATTAATATTTGACACTTTGTAACTATTCCTTTGGAAACGTTTTTGTCCGGGTTTATGCAACGTGTATGCATCTTGGGAACTAATCCATTTTTTTATTTCTTCAGGTTTGTATTCTTCTCTCATGGATTCAACAAGATTATTCACTCCCGAAAAACCTGCACTATGTGATGGATTGTAATATATACTAGATAATCTTTTATTCATTATGAGAACGAAAATCTTTTCCACTTTCGTTTTGCAGGTCTCGCGACACCAATTGCGTCTTCAAAAAACTTATCACTCTTATCTTGTTCAAGTTTAGGTCTATTTTTAACAAAAATTTCAGTTTTCAATTCCGGAACAAAAAATTTTTTTCTTTGAGGATTGTTAACTAGCTCTGTTGGAATATTTATAGCTTTCAATGCATTTATAAAATCTCACCATCCAGCTGGATTATTATTCTTTTTATATCTTACTGTATCTCCTACTAAATCTGATATATTTGAATTAGGTATCTGTTTATTATTTATATAAACTATACCTTTGTCATTCCAAGTAATTGTATCTGTTTGTTTCAATCTCTGCACTAAAAGACGTGCTTTTTCACGATGTGTCTTAGGAATGACATTTATGACTTGTTCAGTATCGTCTTGTTTCTCTGGAAGTAACTGAGAGTCTGTAGATATTTCTTGTTCAATAGGTAATTTAATAGGCTCTCTATTTTGCTTCTGAAAATATAAATATCTCTGTAGAATCTCTCTATACTTTTGCCATTTTTCATATTCGGATAGTTTCAGTTTTAAAACATCTTTCATGTCTCTATCTAACTGATGGGTAATACCATCATTGTCTTTAATATTATTTTGAATACGATTTAAATTTTCAGGAGATATAAGAACCATCTTTTTTGCATGTTCCATTTTCAGTCTTTACTGAACAAAGAACTCAAAACACCCGACAGAATGGGGGCTAATAAAAAAGATAAAAATGCCCCGCCCGACTGTACCAATACGTGTTTCTTTCTTTTCCACCCCTCACCGCGTTTCACAAGTTTCCTCAAAATTTTTTTATGTCGTCCCAGATCAGTTTGCTGTTTGCGACTGAGAGGTATTTTACCTTCTAAAATATTATAAATACATTCACAAATGCATTTCACTGTGGTGCAATCAGTATTTTTTAATAAAGCCTGTCTATATTTAGGCTTAAGTTTGTGCAAAGCACGTAAAAATTCTGCGTTGTTGATAACAGCTGCGCTCATTTTTATGTAATAATCTCAGGCATGTTTCTACACATATATTTATATGTTTTTTTCGGTAAATAAATATATGTGATCCCATCACGTGATGAGCGAAAACGTAGCCAATCGGGAGTATTTTCTGGAAAAATTTGTCGTGAGAGGTGTAAAATTTGTGCTCAGTCTCGGGGGTTTTTGAAATATACTATGTAATTTGCATTCAGAGATATATCGCGCTGACCTTTGCCTTGATGAAATAGATTTTGAGTGAGGAAAAATACTGATAAATTCTTGTGATGCGACCATTTCGTGAATATATCAACTACACGGCCATCAGTTTCTCTCATTAAGTCATCAATTATCATCAATTGGGGTAAGCTTCCATTTATGTTCTCAATATCGGGTAAACCTTCAACGAATTCCACATCTTTTATTGAATTGTATAAAGTCTGCCAGGTTCCATAATGCCAATATACTTTCCTAAATTCCGTATCGCTCATATTATTCATATTAGACAAGAAATCCTCAACGAAATACGTTTTTCCGCTGCCAGACGGACCAGAAATAACAGCTGGGAATGGATGTTTTAATTTTGTACACATGTTATCTGTGAAAAGTTAAGTGTCATACTGAGTTATCAGACAATGTCATTCATATTTATTATTATTATTTTGGGAGTATAAGTGAAACCTAATATTTACTATCATAATGTGCTACTAATATTTATTTATTTATTTCTGAAACTTTACATTCATTTATACTTATTTGAATATTACATTTTAACAAATTCAATTAGGCTGGTCTGTTTGCCTGCGCCATAATCCTTCATTCCTGTATATTTAATACCCCAGTTTGAGACATCTGTTTTTTTCAGTTGACATAATTCTTCATCATTCAGGTCGTCAAATCGGCAGGGAAGATAAATCACAAACTCCTCACACACTGCAATAATTTTTCTTCCAAATCCTGTTCGAACAGCCTTAATATCAACTAGCTTGTATGTTTCGTTGACTTTCAGCTCAGTTATTTTCTTACGAGGCTTGATATCAGCCAGCTGGCCTCTTTCGTTCATCTTGGAGAAGTCCATACCTACATACATACATACATAGTCGAAATCCTCTTGTACCCTATGGGTGTCGAGGTTGAAAGTTCATTCGTTTTTCACTAGTTTCTTCCAATCTTCTCTGTTTCTTGCCAAATTTTGTCCTTGTTTTATTGTTATGTTTTTAGTCTGCAATATATCCGTAATGTTATCATCCCATCTTTTCGGCGGTCTTCCTCTTTTTCTTTTTCCGGTGGTCCTAGTTTTCCATGTTGCTTTTGCTGGTCTGTCGTCCGTCATTCTCACTACGTGTCCAAACCACTGTAGCTGCCTTTCTTCTATTAATTTAAGTACAGACTTCGTATTAAGTTCTTCTCTTATGTCGTCATTTCTAATCCTGTCTCGTTTGGTAACCCCTTCAACTTTTCGAAGATACTTCATTTCCGTCGCCTGGATTTTACTTTTTTGTCTAGTATTTAGAACCCATGTCTCACTTCCATGTATCAGAACTGGCAGAAATACTGTTCTGTATACTATCATTTTTGTTTTCTTGGAGATATTTTTATTACTTAGTATGGCCTTATTCAAAGAGTAGAATAGTCTGGTCGCGTTCTGGATTCTGCTATTAATTTCCTCTTCAAGTCCTCCACTACTCTCAATAATACTTCCCAAATATTTGAAACTCTCTACCTGTTGTATTTTATTTCCGTTTAGGTGTAAATTAGTATTTATTTCCTCTTTCGATATTACTATCACTTCTGTTTTACTGGTATTAATCTTCATATTTAGTTTAATTAATTCCTCATTCCATATTTCCAAGTTTTCCTGAAGTGATTTCTCATTTGTAGCAAATATTGCCACATCATCGGCAAACGCACATTCCGTTATAATTGTTTCACTTAGATTTAGATGGCCTAAAGTGACTCTGTGGACTCTTGATTTTGCGTTTTTTATAGCTTCGTCCATTACTAGATTAAATAATATCGGACTCAAATTTCCTCCTTGTTTTACACCTTGTGTTGTCTCAAATTCCGTTGTTATTTTATTCCCGACTCTCACTACATTCCTTGTACATTTATACATACTTTTTATCGCAGCTATTAGATCTCTATTTACTTTTCTTTTTTCCAGTATTTCCCAGATTTGGTGTCTCTTAATTCGGTCGAAAGCCTTTTCAATATCAATGAAACATATAAACATATTTTTATTATACTCAATAGTTCTTTCCGAAATCTGCCTTATGATGAATATGTGATCGTTGATATTATGACCTTTTCTGAAGCCACTTTGCGTCTTCTCCAGTTTAGTTTCTACTTCCGATCTTAGTCTCTTTTCTAGAATTGATTCGTAGAGTTTAGCTGTCGTACATATTAGTGAAATACCTCTGTAGTTATTACATATTCTATTATCTCCTTTTTTGTATATAGGCAAAATTATTGTTGTTTCCCAATCCTTAGGTACTGTGTGCGTAATCCATACTTTGTTTATTAATTCGTGTAACATATCTTTTCCCGCTTCACCCATGTATTTCAATTGTTCTGTTTTAATGTCGTCATATCCTGCAGCCTTAGATGTTTTTAGCTTATTCAGTGCTTCATTTATCTCTCCTATAGTAATCTCATCCTCTTTATTGAATACTGAGGTTCCTGGAATACATCTTAAATGTTCGGTTTTTACCTCAAGCAACTCTTCAAAATGCTCTTTCCACCTAGCCATTATATTTGTATCAGATATAATAACGTTTCCGTTTTTATCCTTTATTTGTTTTTACAGTGGTCTCTTCTCTTTTCGGTGGTTTTTTAGAATATTGTAGAATATTTTCTTATTTTCTTTGAAATTTACCTCCATTTTTGTCCCATATTCTTCCCATGAATTATATTTGGCCTTTTGTATTCGCTCTTTAGCTTTTTTTCTTTGGTTTTTATATTCATTATAATCTTCAAGTCTGTTTGTTCGTAAATATTTCTTCCATAGTGTTTTCTTGAGCGCCACTTCAGTTTTAATCTCTTGACACCACCAATGTGTCAGCTTCTTCTGGTTCCCAAGATGTTTTGCCCCACATACTGATTTTGATGCTTCGTAAATAATTCTTTTGAAGTGTTGCCATAGTTCTTTCACGTTGTTCTCAGTTTTAATCATATGTTGTTCGCTAAGCTTTGTGACTATTTGTTGATACTTATCTTTGTTCTCTTCATTTTTCAAACGGTAGATTTGTAGAATCTCCTTTTTTGGCTGCTTCTCCATTTTAATGACCTCTTGTTTTCCCGGATTTTTGAGTTTTATCTTGGCCTCTACTAAGTAGTGATCGCTATCGATTTCATAACCTCGTTTGACTCTTACATCAATCACTTTATTTTTATCTCTTGCAGGTGTTATTATGTAGTCTATTAATGATTTTTCATCACGGCTTCTTTCTTCTCTAGTGTACATATAGATTTTCTTGTGCTGATACATCGTGTTTAATATGGCTAGTTCATTTATTATGCATAGATCTATTAGTCTGGTACCATTGTTGTTTAGGGTTTCTTCCCCATGCTTTCCCAGTATTTTCTCCAATCCTCTATTTTTGTTACCAACTCTTGCATTTAAATCTCCAATTATATAATAAAGTCCTGACATGTCTCCTACTGTTTGTTGTATTTCCTCCCAAAATTCATCTTTAATCTTTTTACTTTCATCTTCGTTAACTCCGTATATGACAGCTATTATGATTTCTGTTTTTCCATCCAGTTCTAGTGTTACTGTTAGTATTCTCTCACTCTTATAGTTCCAACTTTTAATTGAGTTAGCACAGTTTTTATGTACTATACAACCCACCCCTGCTCTTGCTCCTTCATTTTCTGGTACACCACTATGAATTAATAGATGACCTCCGCTTAGTTTTTGCATTCCTTTACCTTTCATTTTTGTTTCTGTTATTCCTAAAATATCAAGTTTCGACTTTTCAAATTCGTTCGCCAGTTCAAATTCTTTCCCTTTTATACTTCGTATATTCCATGTACCTATCTTCATAGTCCTTGTTTGTTGCCTAGTCGTTACCTGTTCCATCCGTCCGTTCGTTGCTAGTTTTTTGATACACATCCTTCATTTGTAGTGCTCCTAGCGTTTTGCTCAACTACTGTTTCGGAGTGTTTGTTCCAGGAATACTCCTTGCCATTAATCCTTAATTTGTTATACATGATTTTAACGTTATTTCCTTTCGCTTTTTCTTCTTTAGCTAACAGTCTAATTTTTGCTTGGGTTTTCCTCTCTTCATTCGTCATGTCGTTCTCAATGAAAATATTTTTCCCTTTAAGCTTGTATTTGTTCTTCATAATTTCCATTTTACCATTCCAATCCGGTATTTCTGCAATGACTATAGACTTTCCGTACTTTGTCTTAATTAGTTGAGCCGAAGTAGTCTGAACATCAATATTTAATTCATTTTTAATTAGTTTATCCACTGTTTCTCTTGGATTGTTTTCTTTTGGATCTATTCCCTTAATTACAATGTTCTTCAATCTTTGGTTTTTGTCTTGTAATTCCAGCCTTTTTTCAAGCATCACTATTTTTGCGCTTAACTCTTTTCTTTCCCTGTTCCATTTATCTTCCTTTTCTTTCAACTCTCCCTGTAATTTTGTTATTAGTTCGTTATTTTTATTAATTTCGCTTTTGAGTTCTGTATGATTGGATCTTATTTCGTTTTTAATTTCCGAAGTCATATTATCAATCTTCCTCATGAGCTCGTCCATATCTTTTTCTTCTACCTGTTTTCCTGGTGATCGTATTGTCTTTTTGCTTCGTTTAAAAATTTTATCAAATTCCTCGTTGGGATGGTTTCTTCTTCTCTTGCTTAGTTCGCCTGTATGTGAAATTGAATTTATTCTGCTTTTCTCCCCTGTATTCATAAGTATATGTTACGCCACTGGTTTCTTCGTGCGCGAAGGGCGCATGCGCAGCTGGTGAACACTCGCGACGGCCTTCCTTGAGTAAACTGTTTTGACAATTTAACCTTACTTTTGCACGTTTTTCTAAATACTACACTGCTTCTAAAAAGATATTTCCCTCGAAAACTAATAACAAAAATCTTCGTCAGGTTTAGCTTTACACTCTGGTACACTTTGCACTGATATTAACACAATAAGTCCCAGTTAAATTGGGCTTCTTATTGGAGCTATCACAGCACAACCGCACAACACAACTTCACTCGTTTTATCGAAGTCCATACCTAATAATAATAATTATTATTATAAATAAGCAAAATATAACTGAACTATGGTAAAACGAAATTATCTTTGTATCGTATTCTTACCTGGAGTTAATTTTTTCTTACAACTTACTTCTCCAACAATAGGAAGAATATGATTTCTATATTTTGAATGATATGTCTTTTATAGTTGTAACTAATTTCTCTTCATGCTTTCGAATCTATTTCAATAAATAAATTAAAAAACAATCACCTTGACCATGATACAATAACAAAATTTTACAAGTCAAAAATACACCCAATTAATATTTTTGGAATCAACAAACAATTAGGAGAGTCGCTCTTCATCAGTACTTGCACACGGATATAGATTCTAATTGCCTCAGATCATTTTTAAGTGTGAAATTCCAATAAACAAGTGGAAAAATAATCACCTTGACCAAAACACATTAACAAAAATACACAGAGTGAATATTTTTGGAATCAACAAATGATTAGGAGAGTCGCTTTTCATCAGTACTTGCACGCGGGAAGAGATTCTAATGGCCTCAGATTATTTTTAAGTGTGAAATTTCGATAAACAAATTAAAAAATAATCACCTTGACCATAACACATTAACAAAAATACACAGAGTGAATATTTTTGGAATCAACAAACGATCAGGAGAGTCGCTCTTCATCAGTATACTTGCTCGCGGATATAGATTCTAATTGCCCCAGATTATTTTTAGGTCCGAAATTTCAATAAACAAATTAAAAAATGATCACCTTGACCATAAAACAATAACAACAACAAAATTCCATACATAAAAATACGCACATACTGCCGAAGGGATGATGACCTCAATTAATTAATTAACTTTTTATACTCCCTAAAGGCTACTGGCGCCAATTAATTACTCGAGTCTCGATTCAAACTGGGACAATTACTACTTACGTTATAGTCAAATAGTATTATTTTTTTTATATCGCGTGTGTTACCTATTTAATTGATTCAAATTATTAAATCGGCTGAAAAAGGAAATACCTTCAATAATATTGCTTTATTGATTGACTGGAATTGCTATAATTTTTTATATCTCTCATTATAATTCTGTATACTATTTTGTAGAGCAAGAAATTGATATCACGATATTTAATTCGTTGTTAGATCAAGATAGAAGAGATCTTATTCCGATAGTAGGCTTGAGATGGAAATTTCTTAATAAATATGAGAACTACAAGTTGGTTCAGGAGGTGTGTCACATTAAATCAGCTACCTGATATTTATTCGTATTGAAGTTAAAAAGAAGTTAGGCAACCAGTTTCACATTCCCGAATTGAAGAAAAAATGCTGTCAACTAAAAATTGTTGGCATTGAAGAAGAATTATCAGAAGAAAAAATTAAATGTTGTATACTGGAACAAAACAAGAATTTGAATATTCGTAATTGCTCAATAAAATTGATAACAATCAAGAAAAGAGACTATGGCTATACAGCAATTGTGGAAGTAGATGAGGAAACGTATGTTAAAATTTTAGACGAAGGTAAAGTAAAATTATTGTGGAAAATTTGTAAAGTGTATTCCCATGTAAGTATCTACAGGTGTTTTAAATGCTATGGGTATAATCATAAAGCAGAAAAATGTAATAAAAATGGAGTCTGCAATAAATGCTGTGATATCAAACACTCAGGAGCTTGCACAAAAGGTGTCCATTGTAGTAATTGTGAAAATGCTAATGTAAAGTTTAACCTACATCTAAATGTGAATCATAGTATTTTTGATAAAAATTGTGAAACACTGAAGAGACAAATTGAACGTGTAGAAAATAGGATACTGTTTGAAAATAATAGTACCCAATAGCAATTACTAAAATTTAAAAGTAATTTAATATTTGTACAAAATGCGCAGAGCACTTTAGCTCATTTTGATGAATTTTGTAATTTTGTTATAGAAAATAATCCCTTAATTATGTGTCTTACTGAAACTCACATCACATGTGGCATAGATAGTAATGAGTTGCAGATAGATGGTTTTTACAATATTAGAGTCGGTTCAAGTAGTAGATTTACTGGAGGTGTTCAAATGTATATTACAGAAAGCTTAAATGTGCAAATAATTGATCAACAAGGCTGTGAAAAAAATTACTGGTTTCTAGTGATAAGTTTCACTATTGAAAATAATAAATATTTTCTGTGTGGTGTCTATCATTCGCCTAATGGAGATGATGAAATTTTCATACAATTTTTAGTTGAATGGTTCGAAAACAATTCAACTTTATTATCAGAAACTCTTATATTAGTAGGTGATTTTAATATAAATGTATTAAAAGATTGTAAATACTCAAAAATGCTGAAAGAAATTAAAAGTTTACATGGTTCAAAACAAAATATAACAGATTTTACGCATATTTCATATCAGGGTCAACAGTCATTAATAGATCTAGTTATAAGTAATGTTTCAGTAAATTGTAAAGTTCTAAGACAGCCTGCTTTTAATAATCATTCTTTAATAGAAATTAATTTAGGTAGATCTATAAATATTAAGAGTAAGTTAGTAATCAGAAAAAAAAAAAATATAAGTGATATTCCTTCGTTCAAAAGTGAAGTACAAATAGAGTTGGATGAATATGATTATAGAGTAGAGAATTTAAATACTAAGTGTGAATTGTTCTATAAAGCTGTGATAAATACGCTAGATAAAATAGCACCAAAGTTGATTTCAGATCGTAAGCAAGTCAAGAAACCTTGGTTCAACGCTGAAATATTAAATAATATAAAAATACGCGATGAATTATTCAAAAAATATGTGTACACTAAAGACGGTAGCGATTGGAATATTTATAAAAAGAAACGTAACGATATAGTAACACAAACTCGAATTGCTAAATCAAAATACTACGAAGACACCATTGATGAAAATAAAAATGATCCAAAAAACATGTGGAGAATACTGAAAAAAATTGTATCAAATAAAGATCAGGAGTATTTTAAAGAAATTGTATTTGATTCTGGTTCATGTACTGATCTTAAACAAATTGTTGAAAATTTTAATACCTATTTCATTGATAGTATTACGGATATTATAAATACAATACTGGATGATGACATTCCAGTAAATTTCAGAGTCAATAACAATTAATTTGAATATCTCAAGCTGATGGATCTGGACGAACTGTATAAAATTATTATTGCACTGCCTAATAAAAATAGTAGTGATGAAATTTCAGCTGAAATGTATGAAATATTGTTTGAAGAGATATGCCATCCATTAATAAATGTTATAAATAGCTCTCTGGAAACAGGAATAATACCTGATCAGTGGAAAATATCAACTATCATACCAATAAGAAAATTACCATTTACTAAAACGGCTCGAGATTTCAGACCAATAAATACTTTGCCTACTGTAACAAAAATTTTAGAAAAAATTGTATATTACCAATTATTGAAATTTGTGAATAACAATAAAATATTAAGTGAGTTTCAGTCAGGTTTTCGGGAAGATCATAGCTGTGAAACGGCGTTTCATTATATATTGGATGAATGGCGGGATTCTACTGATAAAGGTTTAGTTACACTTGCGGTATTCCTTGATTCAAAGCGAGCGTTTGAAACTATAGACAGACACAGATTATTGGACAAATTGAAAATATATGGATTGGATAAAACAGTATTACAGTGGTTTACTAACTATTTACAGAACAGAAAGCAAAATGTTAGATGTGGTGGGGAAACATCTTGCAATAAAGAAATAAATCAAGGAGTACCGCAAGGTAGCATACTGGGACCACTCTTATTCATTCTGTATATAAATGATGTGGAAATGATTTTTGATAAGTGTAAATTTCATCTGTTTGCTGATGATATGGTAGTGTATGTAAGTGGTAATGATGTAGATATTTTACAGAATACTCTAAATGATGAACTAAGTAGACTATCTCAGTGGTTGAATATGAATAAGCTGAAATTGAATGTGAACAAGACAAAATATATGGTTATAGGAAGCAAATCACAAGATGAGAACTTAAAATTTTTTGTAAGTAATGAAGAATTGGAAGAGATCAAGGAAATCAAATACCTTGGCATAATAGTAGATAATAAGTTGAACTTTCATAATCATATAAACTATATTTGTAAAAAAATTTCTAAAAAGTAGGGTATACTTAGTAGATGTAGCAAATGTTTAAGTATTTGGAGTAGACAAAGAGTGTATAATTGTATTATATTACCTCATTTTTATTTTGCCGGTACAGTTCTTTTCTTAGCTAATGTTACAGATAGTAAAAAGCTACAAATATTACAAAATCGAGCCATGCGAATTATTCTGAAAAAAGATAGATATACCAGTAAAGTTGATATGTTGAAAGAATTGAATTGGGTTGATATAGAAGCATTAATCAAATTACAAGTTATTACTTTTATCCATAAAATCAAGTTGGGAATGTTTCCAGAATATTTCAGTGGTAGATTGAAGGAAAAAAGTGAACTACATTGTTATAATCTAAGAAATAAAAATGATTTCATACTTGATAAAAAAAAAGTACTACCGGTCAAAACACGATACTTTATAAGGGGTTGCAATTATATAATGAATTACCCAATGATATGAGAACTTTGTCTCTAAGAATGTTCAAAATAAAAACAAAAAATTATTATATAGATAGGAATATGTAGAAGTGTTGTATGAAAATTTATCTACTTTTTTTTTATATTTCTTATATATTTTTCTACTTTTTTTTGTATGATGATGTAGTATAGCTTTTTTTGCTAAATAAATTTCGAATTATTATTATTATTATTATTTGGTTTCAACAATCATAATTTTGTAGGTTATTCATAATTCTGATATTTTATTTCTCAATAATTCGATATCTGCTCATCCATCCTCAAACTCAGTAAATAATTCTGAAATAGTAATTATCAATAACAGCGAAGATTCGACTTCCACAGTTAACACATCTTTAGAAAACCTTGACTGTAATATTGAAACGCCTCAATCCACATCTACATCACTATCGGGAACAGATGATGGAGATGTTCCGAGTAAGAATCTATTTATTTGATTAAAATAGCAATTGAAGTCTATTTCATTTTACAGTTGCTGAGAATAAGCTGTATCCCCCACCGGTATATAGTCAAAAAGTAACTATAGATTTGCCGTATGTCGTGAATAAAGTGTCCTCTAGTTCTGTGAGTTCTTGTATACATTATTATGAAAAATATAAGAGGATGATTATTTTGTTCTTGACTATTCAAAATTTAATTTGCAATACTGATGGAGGCCGCACAATGGCTGCAAGTTACGGAGAAGATAAATTATTTTTGAGATCTAAACTATCAGAACTGATAATAAGAAACGAATTGAGAGACAATAAAGACATTAGGTAAATTTGAATGTAACTTCCAAATGACTGGATTTTTTATAGGCTAAAAAATGAGTCTGTTCTTATATTCCAGAATAACATCATCACAATTTATCTGCCTGGCAAGAGAAATTAGTGAGATTATTTTACATGAAAGGCCCGAAACTTATTATGTCCCATATGTCAATAGTCCAAAAAGAAAGCCACGAGTTGCGCGAGGTAAATTGTGGAGTACGTACACTGACTTAAGATCAAGTTATAAGAAACTTGGTTTAATAGAACAAAAAGGACAAAACACAGTTTCAAACGGTAAGTACGCGTTAAGAGTCTCATATAATTGGTAACTAATAGACTTTTAAACCCTAGTACCTTCTTTTTCCCTAATTTTTGTACAACTAGATGATAGCATATTGTACTTTTTGTAATATACAAAAGAAATGTATTTCAGGAACAATAAATGTAACTGAAAATCAATATGAAGGACACCAACAATCGTTGAAGAATAATAATGAACCATTTACTAAAATACAAGAATTTTGGAGATTAGCTCGTAAGATTCAAATAAATGAGTTCAAAGGATCTATTCATGAATACTTTTACAAGAATCCAGGCCTTCAACATCCATTCGGATACACTTTGGTGATTAATTCAAGTATTTATGTACAGGGTACCACATCCATCGTGCTTACAATGGCTATCTTTCTCATTTTAAGAGTTACGAGGATGGTAAAATTAGACAATATGTGATAAATTATGTTGGAACTTCAATGATATAATTATAATCAGTCTTATATGTTAGCGTTCTTCAAGATACGGGAGAAATACATACACGATGGATGAGACACTTGTAAACTCAAACGTACCTATTACTGCAGTTAAATGTCAGAATAATATTATTTATCATCATTAATTATTTCAGGATGATGTTTTTGAATTTGTGAGTGAACCGCACGTTGTGAGTACCTATAAAAAATACTCGAATTATCGGGAATTATAGTATAAACAAAGTGCAAGTCATAATTATAAGCTGGAATAAAATACGGAGATTAAGTGGATATATTATTATATAGAGGGATAAAATAGAACAGTTAAATCAAAGGTCAGTTACTAGAAGTCACCTGCGTGGGAGGCTAATCGCCAAGCACACAGGCAACCAGTATTACACCCTTGAAAATAGGATTGTATAACAATTAAAATAAATAATTCAAAAGAATATTGGGATTAATATTAGCAACTAGATAGGTAAGCTACCTCCGAAAAGTCGATTTGGGTAACTTGCCTTACGCTTGCAAAGAAATAGATGAGTGGAAATTATCGAGCAAGAAGCGACTCAGATAGCAAACGAAGAAGGAGTAACCAGGAAAAAGACGAAGTTTTCAAACGTAGTAAAACTACTATTAGAACACCATCAAAGAGTAAACAGGGAAGCTCAACTGAAGAAACTAACAACAAAGAAATGGAGGAAATAAAAGTGCTAATAGAAAAATTCACCAAGGATATTAAAGATCAAATGCATACCAACAAGGAAGAATAAATGTCACATATAGACCAAAATAATTCTCTAATTCAAAAGATGCAGAAGGAAATGCAGGAGAAGGAGAAGAAATGGGGGGAAGAAAAGCAACATATATACAAGAAGATTGAAAGTCTAGAAATTGAGCTGGAGGATAGAAATAGAAGAGATAGGAAGAACAATATAGTACTAAAAGGATTAAAAGTGGAGCCCACCGAAAAAGATGTCAAAAATGTAGTTAATAAATTCTTGAAGAAAGAGCTTGACTTGGAACCAGAAATTATTCGAGTACGTGAGATAAGCACAAGAAATGATCATATACTACTTGTTGCTGAATTAAGCGAATGGAAAGAAAAGATTGAATTAATGAAAAATAAAAGTAAACTTGGGAATAAGCGTATATACATCGAGAACGACCTTACATACGAAGAAAGAAGAATACAAGCGGAAATCAGAAAGAGATCGAAAGAAGAAAAACAAAAAGGGAATAGAGTGAAAATTGGACATTTAAAATTATTTATTAATGATAAAATATACGGTTGGAATGGAGGAAAAGGAATTTTAGAAGAATATATTCCGCCCGCTAGACAAACAAGAAAGAGTAATATTTCAAAAAACTAATAAATCAAAAAACGGTGGGTGAACTTAAGTCGGAAATGGCAATGAAAATGGAACAGAATAGGATAGAAAAATACCAGAACAATATTGAGACTGAAAAAAATGTATTAAAAATAGGAGTATGGAATATTCGAAATATCAAGGGAAAAGAAATGGAACTCATAAGTGAATTTGAAAAAAGCAACATTAGCGTGCTAGGAATAACCGAAACAAAGAAGAGAGGAAAAGGTACACAAATGATCAAAGAACACATGCTAATATAAAGTGGAGTAGAATCACAGGAAAATGCAAAAGAAGGAGTGGGGTGTTTAATACACAAAAATTATGTAAACAAGGTAATTGATTGGAAATATCATTCAAAACGCGTATTGTCAGTGAAAATAGAAATTGAAAATATAAAAACAACAATAATAGTTATATACGCGCCAAATGCGGATGAAAAGTCTGATATTAAAAAAATTTTTTGGGAAGAAACACAACAAATTTTAGAGAAGGAATCGGAACCACTTATACTTATGGGGGACTTCAATGCACGGGTGGGAAATAATAATGAAGGCATTGAGAGCATAATGGGCAAGAATGGAGAACCAACGAGAAATAACAATGGAAATAGATTGATAGATTTCTGTATAGTTATTGATTTACTGATAACCAACACATTTTTCTCCCACAAGAACATACATAAATATACGAGGGAAGTCAAAAGCAGGAGTGAAAAATCTATAATTGATTGCATTCTAATTAATAAAAACTATAAACATAGAATCAAAGATATAAGAGTAAAAAGAAGCTAGAGATAGGAAGTGACCATTACTTACTGGAAATGGAAATAAAGGTCAAGAGAAAAAATGAGGAATGCAAAGAACAAGAAAAGACTAGAAAAGGAGAAGAAACAATAAAAATATATAAACTTAAAGAAGAAAAATACAGAGAGGAATATCAACAAAAGATTGAAGAGAAAATTTTGGAGCTGGAAAATAACAAAGAACTTGGAACAGAGGACCTGTGGAGCAGCTTTAAGAAAATACTTAATGAAGCAGCAGAAGAAACATGCGGAAAAAAGAATACAACGAGGGCAGCCAGGAAAACCACACACTGGTGGAATGAAAATATAAAAGAAGAAATTAAAACGAAGAAACAAAGGTGGAAAGACTACTTGAACAATTCAAACCAACAGAATTACGATAAATATAAAGAGCAGAAAAAAAAGGTTGAAGAAATTGTGCAAAACGCAAAGAAACAGGAGTGGGAAGAATTTGGTAAACAAATAGAAAGCAATTATAAAGAAAATAAAAAATTATTTTATAAAGTAACTAAAAACCTGAGAAAGCAAAAAGAAATACCACTGAAACAAATCAAAGACAAAAATGGATTAATACTGACAAAAGACGAGGACATCATGGAGAGATGGAAAGAATACTTTGAGGAATTATTAGAGGTTCAAAATAGCACAGTGAATATAACACACTCGAATGAAGATGGATACATGGAAGATGAAGAAGAGATAACATTACAAGATATAACAGAAACAATGAAGAAGATTAAAATTGGTAAAGCGGCAGGTTACGATAATATCAAACCAGAACAAATTAAATTCTTAGGACCTTCAGGCGCAGAAATGCTGCACACTCTAATTGAGAAAATATGGAATGGACAACCTATGCCGAAAGATTGGGAAAAAACTATAATCTTGCCACTCTATAAAAAAGGCGATAATAGAACATGTGAAAATTATCGAGGAATTTCCTTGCTCTGTACAACGGCCAAAGTATACGAGGCTATATTGGAAAACAAACTACGAACCAAACTAGAAAAAAATATTACTGGATCGCAAAGTGGATTCAGAAAGGGCTACTGCACACAAGATCACATTTTTGGCATCAGACAGTTAATTGAGAGAACTCTTGAATTCAATAAAGAACTTGATATATGCTTTATTGACTTGGAGAAAGCGTTCGACAAAGTGAACAGAGAATTGCTTTGGGACATATTGAAAAGAAGAAATGCAGGAAATAAGTTATTACAAGCAATCAAAAGTATTCATACGATAAGCAGAAATTATATAAGAACGGGAAACTGCATATCAAAGGAATTTATAACAACGCAAGGTGTGAAACAAGGAGGTAACCTGAGTCCTCTTCTATTCATAATATATATGGACGAAATTACTAAGCAAGTAAACTTAAGAACGAAAAAGACTAGTGTGGGATACCTGAATCTCAAGAATGTTACCGTAACAGAATGTTTGTTTGCAGATGACATGGCAATTTTTGGCAGCAAAGAAGGACAACTCCAAGAAAACTTGAACATCTGGAATGAAGTATTATCTAAAGCAAATATGAAAATAAATATCAACAAGACGAAAGTAATGACAATATCGAAGGAAGAAAAAGAATTGGAAATTAAATTGGGTGACACAAAAATAGAACAAGTTAAAAGATACAAATATCTGGGTAGCATAATAGAAAGCAATGGAAGGTATACAGAAGAAATTAACAGCAGAGTACTAGCAACATCGAAAGTCTATCATATGCTTAGAGTAGTAGTGTTTAAACATAAAAATATAAGCAAAAGAACAAAACTAACGACTTATAAGACAATACTCCTGCCAATTTTAATTTATGGAAGCGAATCATGGGTCCTGAATCAAAGCCAAAACAGCAAGATACAAATGATGGAAATGAAATGTTTGAGAAGTATAGAAGGTGTAACAAGACTGGATAGGAAGAGAAATGAAGATATAAGAAGAAATCTTGATATAAGATCAGCACAACAATATGTAAAGAGTAAGCAACTCCAGTGGTTGGGACATCTAATAAGACTACCAGAGAACAGACAAGCCAAAAAAATATGGAAATCAAACACAATAGGAAAAAGGAGCAGAGGAAGGCCACAAAAGAAATGGGACGATGCAATACACAAGATATTGAAAGGAAAAAATACGACGACAAAAATAGCACATGAAACAGCAAGAGACAGGAAGAGATGGAAAAAACTCACTGAAGAAATTTGAAAGGAATTTAACCTCGACACCTCAGGAAGGTAGAAGAGGAACCGACTATATATATATATATATATATATATATATATATATATATATATATATATATATATATATATATATATATATATATATATATATATATATATATATATATATATATATATATATATATATATATATATATATATATATATATATATATATATATATATATATATATATATATATATATATATATATAATTATTTCAGCTAGAAGACGATTTTTTGGATTCTTTCAAAGATAAAGATGATACTTTTTTTTTTCGAGTGGCCTCGAATGTAAAAAAATATCTCAAAGATTGCCAAAAAAAAAACAAGATTCGTTTCTAAAAGAATTTTTGGAGGATTATTATAAAACTGACTCTACATCAGACAGTAAGTTGAAATCTTCAGATTAGTATATTATTGATTCTATGAATTTGATTTATATTCTTGCAGCTACAAATGAGATTTTTGCTCTGTTGGTTTCACTCTTACTATTTTCATGTGTGAATATCAAGAGACAAAACGGAAACTTTTGGAAACCATCAAAAATTGAAATGATAGATGATACAGTTAATTTTATATCATTTCTCTTTGTTGCTCAACCAGTTTGCTTTTTGTTCATGTTATAGGTTATTGACGAATAAGAAACAGCTCTAAAAGAAAGAGAAAAAAAATGTTCATCGTTTGGCTTAGCAGCTCAACCAATTCCTGTGATTATTTGAGAAATCAGTAATATCCACAGTTGTTATGTATGTATGAACAATCACTCCAAAACAAATACTTATGGTTGAGCCAATAAAACTCAAAACTCCAGGACGTATATTTTTTTATTTTTCAATTTATAATGCCAAATCATGTACTTAGTTCATTTAAATTTTTTAGAAGATTATCTCAAAAAGGTGAAAAATAACGAGCCAGGCAGTCAGCCGTCAGCAATTTTTCCAGACTTGAGCTTCACAAAATCTTTCCATTCTGAAATGTATAACCCCAAAACGTTTACTTTAGGTTGAACGAAACAAAATTTTACAAATGAAAGACGCGAAATCATATTTTAAGCCAAATTCGAAAACTCCAAAACATTTTTCAAATTGTTCAATTTATAACTCCAAAGCGTATACTTACATATGATTGAGCCAACAAAACTGAGAACCCCAAAGCATATATTCTTCCATTTTGTAATTTATAACTTCAAAACATATAGGGTAGAGTGACCAACAGTGGGACACTATCTGAACATATGTCTTCGTAAGAATATTTTTATATATGTGTATATATAAGCATATAAAAAATAACATTCCTTGAGTAACATAACATTTTTGTACATTTTTACAAAATTTAAAAATCATGTTTGTTTTAGATTATCACAAAATATCATTTTCTTTCTTAATAAATTTTTCTTTCTACTTGAATTAATTTTCAACTAACTTGTTTTTTGAAACTTTGTTCAAATTCTGCCGCCACTTGACTAATAACTTTTTCAGGGACTGTTCGGTCTAATTTAGTTTTAAATTCATTTTTTCGGACCAAACTTCGTCGTGTTGACTTTGTTGAATCTTGTTGGTTGCAACATGGCTGGCTGTCATGTTTCCGTTTGGTGGTCCAACATGTGACTAAATTTTACTTTTTGAAAACAATTTTGTTCAAAAAATTTCTAACATGTATTTCCATTTCTTGTTCAAATATGCTGATCCGTGGTGATGATTTATATATTTTTGGAATCTCACTGGATGTAACTAAAAAATGTTTTTTGAATTGTTATCAAAAAAATTGTGATTGATAACAACTTTTTCTATGAATTTCTAGAGTCGTAAGGATGGTTTTAATTGGAGACCGAAAGCTTGGCTAATCTGAAAGAGCGTTTTTTACTTGAGCCTACTCACAAAAATTTTTTTTTGACTGTTTAACCTGCGTTTTGTTTCCTTAACTACTCGCAACAGTCGCGAGTACTCTCCAACAACTATATACATATATATATATATATATATATACATATATATATATATATATATATATATATATATATATATATATATATATATATATATATATATATATATATATATATATATATATATATATATATATATATATGTATATATATTAAGAATGAACAAAAGAGGGCCTAATATGCTACCCTGTGTTACACCATATTCCACAGTGACTTCATCCAATAATACTTCATTGCATTTGATTCTTTATTTCCTTTCGCTTGAATAACTTTCAGACCATTTGCACACCGTATCTTCAATACTGTCTCCTGAAAGTTTCTGCAACAGTATATCTTTATCTACGGTTCCAAAAGCTCTTCGTAAGTATAAGAAAACAACAGAAGTTATCAAATCCTTGTCATTATTTTGCTGCCATACAATAATTCAAAACAAATTGTAAGGCTGATTCACAGCTGTGTTGACTTCTAAAACCTGATTGGTGAATAGATAAAATTTCATTACTGTTATAAAATCTGTTAGCTGAGTATGGACTACTTTTTCAAGAATTTTTCCTAGAGCTGGCAGTATATTTATAGGTCTGTAGTGCTCAGGAGCTTTTGCATCATTGACTTTTTCATGAGAACTATAGAAAATATGTCACCATTTTCTGGTACGATACCTGATTCTGATAAGCTATTATTATGAATTGATGGATAAACGAGCTCATCAAAACCGAGCATAAGGATTTGAGCTCTCATATCGTCCGGGCTACTTTCTTTTGTAAAGCTCATATAACCTCCTGTTACATAGATTCATCAAGCAATTAGAATTGTAGGAATTCATTATCTACTAAGCTAAGATTAACACTAAGATTAACATTTGGTGTTATACTTCAAATTTATGCAATGCTATCTACATAGAAACTATTGAATTCAGTTGCTGTTTAGTTAATATCATTTATATGAATAGTATCAAACATCAAATATACTATATTGCTTTTTGAAGTTTGGAGAAAAAAAGTTTTCCACATGACTTTAGCATCATGTTTGTTATTATCAATTTGTACTTCATGATACTGTCTCTTAGCACGTCTACTTGTCGTTACTTCTGAGTTGCTATAGAATTTGTACTGTTGCCAGTGACTTTCTAGATTACTAAATTGGTATGTTTTGAATAACATATCTCTAGTTTTTATTATTCGCTAAATTTCTCTATAGAACCAAGACTTTTAATGGTGGGATTTATTACACATTTACTAGCATGCTTATCTTGAATCCTAGTTTTACAGGCACAAAAGTAGTTATATTTATAATAATCGTTTATTATTTAACAGAATAGTGCTATCTCTATTACAGAATAATATTACATGAAAAATTGTAATAAATAGTGAGATGAGAATACAAAAAGAATATGATTAATATATTTAGCTTGAACCTACCATAATTGAAACTAAACAAAGAACTACTTACTATCCAAAGTTACAAAATTGTATTCAACTTTTTTTTAAATTTTTTTATACTAAAAGAGAAATCTTGACTATTGAAATTACGGCACATCATATTGATTGGCGAATTTGAATGATAATTTGTACGAGAGAAATTATAAACAAATGTGTACTCACATCTAGTGTTACATATGTTAACGTAAAAGTGCAATTGATTCAACAAATATATCATCAATATAATTATTAGCAATTTTATATGAAAGCCAAATTTGACTCTTGATACGTTTTTGTTGCAAAAGTTCAAGGTTGAATTTCTGAAATATTTCAATGTATTGACTATTCGGCCAGTGTTTAAATAAGCGATAAAATAAAGTTTTACAGAATTTTCTTTTTTAATTCTTTCAATTGTGTCAATCTGATATTGTTGTGAGGGGTTCCAAATTGTGAAGTCATATTCCAATTTACTTATGACAAGAGTTTGGAATAACGATTTGCGACATTCAATATTTTTGAGGCCAGAGGTTGTTCAAAGTAGAAATCCTGAGATATCATAACAAGTGTTAATCATATTATCTATGTGGTATACAAGAGTCAATTCTGGATCCAAAAGTAAACCTAGATTCTTAACGAATGTAACACGAAGTATTATTTCATTATTCATAGAATATTGATATGTTATGTTCATATGCTCCCGACTAAAAGTGATCACCTGACATTTATTCAAGTTAAAATTGAGAAAGTTTGCATCTAAATCCATCTGTGGGGAAGGGCAATTATTCAAATTAGATACTGTGTGATATAACTTGAAGTCATCAGCGTATATGACATATTTATAAAATTATATAACGTTAGTTATGTCATTAACAAACTATAAAAATAATAAAGGGCCTAGGACGGAGCCCTGAGGAACACCACATGTGATTGTGAAGCTAGATGAAACAAATCCATTGCACACTACGTACTGAGTTCTATTGTTCAGATATGAGTCAAGTAGAACATATAACTTATCCGAGAAATCTATCTTTTTTAGTTCATATAATAAGATTTGATGAGCTACTGAGTCGAAAGCCTTCGCAAAATCGGTATGAAGTACGTTAACTTGCTTTTATCTGCAGTAACATCAAGAATAAACTGAACAAAGCTCGTTAAGTTCGATATAATTGATCGACGAGTTACGAAGCCATGATGGAAGTTGCTTATGTATTTTGATGTTTGACTTTGAATATGTTTGAACAAAATCAGTTCGAAAATTTTTGCTGCCGATTTAAAACAAAATATGGGTCTGTAATTTTCAATTCGACTTTTTTTGCCTGATTTCAGTGAAGGAGAAACTTTGGAAAATTCCCATATTTCAGGGAAAGTGTTATATTTCAAAAACAAATTGAATAAACGGGACAGTGGATAACTCAATATTTCACAGCAACCTTCGTATATGTAAAAAGAAATATTATCTGGACCAACAGATTCCGTGTTCTTCTGGGCTTTAATAGCATCAATTACCTCCGATAGGGAAATATTTCGAGTGAAAATTGAATCGCACAAAGGAGCATCTACGTCAATTTTAGTGTGATCAATATTTTCACCGATTTGGCTATAGACACTTCTGAAGAAATTTGCGAAAGCTTGAGTAATTTCTGAACCAGAACTAAAAATTTCATCATTAAAGTACATTTTTGAGGGTATTTTGTTGAAATCTTTTTTGTGATTGACAAAAGTCCAAAATTCACCAGGATCGTTGGATATGTTTTTTTTTGCACAGAATTCATGTAATTATTATACGCGTTGTTAATAGATAATTGAACAGTATAACGCAATGATTCAAATTTATTCAAATGATGAACATAATTGTAGTTGACAGAGTTTTCTGTGATGCTCTTTAAATTTTGAATTAGAAATAATATCATGAGTAAACCAAATTGGATATCTATTGTCTCCCATAATTTTCTTAGCAATACTTTTATCAAAAGCATCATAAACTAATACATAATATTTGTCAACTGCTACGTTTACACCTTCACAAGTATCCATCCATTGCCAATCGACTTTATTCAGTGAATTGTAAAGTAGTGTGAAATCAGCTTGTTTAAAATCGTATGTTGTTTCCTGGATACATTTAAGATTCGATGGTGAATGATAAGACACTTCGCATTCAATATATATAGCGATGGGTGGTGATTATCCTCTGGTACAAGACTGAATATGCTTCTTTAAAGAATACAATCAAGATTCGAAATAACAATATCTGATAAATTATTGTTAACATTGGGAACATTGTTGAATCAAAACATATTTAATACATTGATGAAGTTTAGGAGACTGTTGGCATTATTATCTAAAGTTTTATAAATATAATAATAATTTGAAGTTGTTAAATTTAAATCTCTAATAATTAGCGTCTTCGAGTTGTAAATAAAAGGAAGTGAACTAATAGTGTCGTAGAATGATATATATTCTATAATGGAAGTGCAAGGTGTATTGTAGATACAGATAGCTAGAATATAAACAGTATTCAGATTACTAGTTCGAATCATCAAACACACAATATCAATGTTGGTAGAGTTGCAGCTGATTTTTTGTTGGCGATGGGTGCAGTTATCATTGACTGCAATTAAAATACCGCCACCAAGATTTTTGCGAGTACGAGCCCGATCACGATCACTTCGGTACACAGTAAAGCGCACATCCATTAGTTCAGAGTTCAAAATATTGTCAGAGCGTCAAGTTTCACTAAGTACGATAACGTCATAATTTGTAGTAGAAACATTTGAATAGAGTTGTGGCAACATGGTGCTGAGGCCGCGTACATTTTGATAGTAGAATGAAATATTCTTGTGGGATACAGATTTACTCAGTTTTTTGGAACTACAATATGGGGAATAATATTCACATATTTAATACTAAGGTTTTTCCACCGTTTTTTGTACGGCTCTCAAGTTCACTATGAGATATAATTAAATAATCATGTTGCTTTGGAGTATTGTCATTGGGAATTTTTCAACTACTGAATTTACTATCTTTGAGTTCCCTAGCATTTTTCAAAATGTATAATGCATCAGATGACTTTTTGAAAATCACTTTGACAGGCCATGGCTTATTATTCGTGACTGTTCTACCCAGTCGAAAGAGCTTCAGTTTTAATGTTTGGATGTTATTTGGAGCAACAGTAAAAGCAATTTTACTAACGACAGATGAGTCATCAGGAATATTAATGTTTTCCTTTTCGGGAAGATTATGAATAATAATATTTGATCGACGGTAATTTGATATTTTCGAATTCGATACTTTCCAATGTTTCTCTTCTACTGGAGTACTGCAGCTCAGATTTTGTCTATGATGTCCGATTGCAGACTTAGAATTAATTGTTTTAGTTCAGAAATTTGAGAAATTTCTATAAGTTTCAATTCAGTAGATTCGCACGAGTCGCAGAACCATTCCAAATTTTTTTCAGCCCGTAACATGAGACTATCGGATGTTGGAATATGGACACATCCAGCGTAAAAAGGAAGACAGCAAACCTTGCAAGAGATTGAAAATGAAGTATCTAACTTCTTTGAACAAATGAAACATATAGCAGACATGCTCACCTGTTTATTCAAATGGTAGAACTATAATATTTATGCTGTGTGTTTTGGCGATGACACGTAAAAATTGGCTAAGTTAATTAAAACTCTCAACTGTAGTGGATTAGATGATTTATTCAAAGAACCCATTGCACAGTAAATCTATCACAAAGAAAATGCACAAATTCAGCTAGTCGAAAGTATGACGCACACTTTGATATTAAATTCTATCATTGAAAACAAAAAGACGTAGAGCAATAGAAACACGTCTGTCTCTCACTATAATTCACACTATACATATATTCATCACTTATATCAGTTGAAAAGTAATAATAATTATTGCACATAGAAGAGTAGGTTCTTGTACATGCTATTTGAACTCATGATAATTCAGAAATCTTTCCAATCTCAAAGAATAAGTGGAGTCAATGAAATAATTAATATTAGAATCACTTCATTTTGTGAAAGTACACGCGAATTGACTAACACTAACACTAACCATGCAGATGAAATATATATCTACCCTTAAACGGGGACTGTGGTAGCTAAGGCTGAGAAGAGTATCAGTAGGATCTCACACTTTCTACTGAGCATGAAATAAAGCAAATGATTGAATCTAACTAAGTTACTTTGATATTGAGAACAAAACTAGTGAATAACTAACATGAGAAAAGCGAAAGTTGAAATTAATGAAGTTAATGATATCCAAACAAAAAAACTAATAATAAATTGTGACTCAACGATTGAGAAAGAAGGGTCAACAAGAAAAGGTGAGGTCAAACCTTCAGGAATTGCACAAGTAACTGAACGAAATAAGAGGACTAAGCGTCTTGGGTGGCAGCACGCCCTCACTAAGAGAAACTCAACAATGATACCACGCCCCATACGCCTGCGCTAACCATAGATAACCACACTGACTTAACCGACCTAGCCCTCGAGATCGGACGTATAGCGCATCAACGAACCAGAGCGCGTCAATTACCGCTATCTCCCATCCGCGTTACACAATGAATATATAAAACAAAGGTGATGAAGCTACCTAATAGCAAAAATGAATCCCAATAGAAATAGTAACTGTACCTCCAGCTCAGCTAGGACACCACCAAAAGCCTAAGTAGGAAGAACAAGAAGGTACAGTCTACTTAGCTGACTACTGACGTCCAGAACGATGAAGATCATGTCAAGCAACCTGGTGGAGGCGCCGGTTCAACGACTGATACGTGGAGAAGGCGTCAAGATGAGGGTTCTGTGGGTGGTTCTTAGGACAACAGAATGCATCACTAGTGTGATTGGATGCTCTGCAAGGTCGAACAATTCGCCGAGGATGTAAGTGACAAAAAGAACGAAACCGAACACAAGGTACGAAAAAAGTTTCTAATAGTCCCCAGAATATGCTTCTTGTTCGCGTTTTAATTTCTCAAAATATGACGTGACCCAAATCGAGAATTTGATTCGCAATAATCCCGCGAGGCGACTCCGATTCACGCGAAGCTTTGGTAGATCTTTGTTAACAAAACTTTTTCTCAAACCGCTTGTTCTAGAACTTTTGTCTTAATTGAATACTTGCCTCAACTTGAATGATTTCTTCTCCTGGACCGTATTTATTTGACTCTATTTTGAATGTCATGGATTTTGGCTGATTAAGGGGAGTGTACAGATTGAGAAAAGGAAGCAAGATGGAAAAGTGGATGAGGATTTAATTTCTATTTATCTTACTGTGTGAATGTGTTTCATTAGCTGTTATTTTGATGTACCTCTAAGTTTTAGATGTAATGTTCCAATGTGTGAATATTTGAATCTATCCGCTGTCAGCTATCGGCTACTATGGCAGAAAAATCAACTAAGCTTCTAACGTCAGACATACGTCAGATAACCTGGGCCTAGGTTATAGAATTAATTTGATAAAATAATTCCAAAAGACAGGGTGTTCTGGGCCCAGTATTATTCATTCAAGATATGGGCTCTGAATATACAGATGAGTAGTTTTTATTTCTCAATACATCATTTGAATGTAGAGGACTATATTTCAAGCTACTTAGCCTCAATTCAAATTTCAAATTCAACTGTTCGATTGTGAGAGGCTGAATGCATCATTCAGAGTAAATGTCAGCATTATTACAATAATCTTTGTCCTTTAGTAATATTCTCAATGATTTGCAACTGAATTTCCATGATTTCCCAAAGATTTTGCAGTATTGCAAATTATTTGTTAGAGCACTACATTGTTGTAAGAGGTTTGGGGATCAGGAATTTTGGAATTTCAAACAAAAATAAAACCACCAGCTACAATTCCAAACCAGCCAACAAAAAAATACAAAAAGCAAGTAATTGTGTTTTATTCGGTCTGAACTGTTTCCAGTACCTATTTGTTGATATCACCATATAACCTAAATTTCACTTCATAATTTGAGTACTAAACATTTTCAGATTTTGTGTGGGATATGAATGCAAGCGGATAAATTTCTCAAAGAACAAGATGCACAACCACCTGCTATTTTATTCTTGTTATTATCTATCTGGAAACCTACATAATTTACACAAAAACATGAAGATAAAGTTATTAAAAGCTTCACGGAATTGTCAGTGAGCTCCAAGATGGCGGACGAGTCAGCTATGATTATCTTGTAGTGTAGCCTAGGTGCACCGACAGCTGATGTGGCTGCTATATTTATGTTTGGTGATTGAAGATTCTGCTTGATTTGAAATTATCTAATTGTGTACATTCAATTGTAGAAGGAAAATATGAGTTGGATATTAATAAAAATCCATATATCATAGAAATGAGTTTAGTATGATATAAATATAAGTAATATAAGGTCACATTCTGTATTTCACTACTTCATGTGACATTGCATCAGACTTCTGGATAGCAAGACCCTAATTTCAAGTTCTTTCTCACGGGAAACAGAAAATGATGACAGATGGATAATCTTTGCATATATGTAGTTCAAAGTCAGAGAATAGCCATTCTTGTTGTAACAAATGTACTAATCACTCAACTTAGTTTGAAATAAAACTTTTCAAGAACTTAGTTTCAAGTTTTGATTATATGTTTGGCGCAGTCGGTAGGATTGCGGTGGTTTGCACGGTTCGAGAAATTCAACAAAAAAATTCAATTCGTTGAGAATCGGCATCCGTCTGTTTCAACAGTTAAGCCGTAATCGAAATGAGAAGTTATTGAAAATCTTGTATTCTTCAAATTAAAATATCGGAGACAAGAAATATCCCGAAACGCAACCAATAGTACCAGAAGAACATCTGGAGTCGTCGAAACGCTCACTCCACATCTCAACTGGCCCTCCTCTACTGAATATTGACAAACAATTTTAGCAGATCACCTTCCATACAAGTTCCAGAATTCAGAAATCTTTTAGACACGGGCTCCACAAAAAATCACATACATCCGAAGTCAATTAATAATGATATGACAAAATATCCTTGAGCCTTGACAATACACACTTGTAATGGAAAATCGAATTATTAATTTGAATATCAGAAGTTATATATTCAATTTCCCGCTTCCGATATATTGTCAAGTATACCTGGAATAGAATTATCAATAATCGTAATTCAATTTTGAAGAAGAAGAAATAGTTTTTCTCAATAAATTTGAATACGTATTTCAGTACTTGAATCAGAGTAAGAGGAATAATTTCAATATTGAAACAAATAGTCCAGAAATACGTGACGAACATCTAAGTGGAAACGAAGAACAATTAATAATTCAGAAATTGAGTAAATATATTTTCACAAACCAATGTACCTTGCTACGATCTTGGAATAGCATTTTCCCTATTCAAGTTGAACACCGGCGAGCTACAGTGAAGACGGGGTGGGTCACTCAAAATGATGAATATAAAAGAAAGGGCGCCAGATGACCGAAACTGGAATGAGGTTCAACCGATGGGGTTGATCATCGAACCTAATAGGGAACAAGATCGCAAAACAATCAAACGCCGTTAATCCCAAATAAAGTAAATGTATTTAAATGAACTGAGTAATTCATACAGCTTGAAAAAGAATATAGTTGAAGATGAGTTTTATACTGGTGGAGGTCAAATACCAATAATTCGTACCACATAATAACAAAATTATATGATTGAATGAAATATAAATTAGAGGTTCAAATATTGTAGAATGGTCAAGATTCTACAATGCCATTCAATCCTACTTATGCACTGAAATAGATAAACCAGATCGAACCGGAAATGATCGCGAGAAATTATCCTAAGCGATCCGCGCAGCGAGTTTGTCCGCGAGAATAGTGCCAGGACTAAGATTAAGCGTAGTGTGATGGTTCAAAAGCGCACAACGTAAAGGCGGGATACGCGAAGGTCGACCAACGAGCGTCACGCCGCGCAGAACATATAAGCATTGACTGAATTAGTCCTAAAAGCGTTTTGCGTTGGATCTACTGGCCACGAGTAATGTCTTTGACGATGAATAAAATAATTGATTTCCAAGCGCTCGGTAAGATCAGATTTTCACATAAAATCAGCTCAGGAAGCAAGTGGTTCTAAATTCAGTAATATATAAAAACTCAATCTTAAAGTTATTAAGATAAATATACAGATATGAACAAAAAGATAATAGAGTAATTGCTTAGCTGTAGTATCGTCCAAATAGTCGATGCCGATCAGATGTCCGGAATGGTTCGTTATGTACAGTGGCGTAGAAGGAGGAACTTCGTCATCCAATTTCTAGGAACTTGCGGTGTCGAATTCGTACCAATTATAATTCCAATTAACGATTCCCAATCGTTTCACTGCACAGCGACATTTATTCCAATAAGATCTGATAATCCACTGAATAGAAGATATAACCATATATCCCAAATAGAACGGTACGGAAAATAATAAAGTAGAGAGTAAAAGCCTGAAAAGTATTCACATGTAAGTCTCAAGTACGCCACTGATTAAGCGCATGCGTAAAACGATAAGACTAATATAAAATTTTCACTTAATGAATAACGTTTTATTTTTAAATATAACACAGTCATGCATTTACTCTAGTTGGACTCAAAATTAGGTAAATACTTTGAAATAAGATTACCTGTGATGAAATGCGGCTTGTAGTTATTCAAGATAAAGTAGATCAATATAAATCCGACTGATGTCGATGAATATAGGAAAATATATTCTATTGCTGTGCTTCCAGTAAAATCCAAATTAATGGGTATTCGATATTTCCACAAAAGATACGCAAAAAAGAGTAAATCTCTGAACTTCAGATAGCACAACTGATCTTCACAAATCTTAACGCCCGAGTCCGCATTTCAGGTAACTTCCCGAAAAAAAAATCTTAATTTAATTGATAAAGAATCAAATCTAGCCAAACCTATGCGCAAACGGTAGCTACTCATGATTGAACACAGGTTGCACCCAAGAACTCCGGGTTGCCTGACGAAGGTAAAAAAAATATTCAATTGTGAAAAAGGCTAGATTCCATTAACATGAAATAAACCGTAACAACCTGGATTCCACCTATGTATTTACCACAAATTTTATCTTGTTCAACGCAGTATTAAAACCGTTGAGGATAGTACTTAGATATATTCGTACAAGTTTAAGATATGTCAAAATTTTTTAGATATTATAAAAAATTTGTATTACTTATACTTATTATTACAAAGCATATATTTGTTATATTATACGAGTGACATTTATAAGTACTTTAGATAGAGTAGTGATGTCATGTACTATATTATTCGATATTTTTCTATGATTTTCAAGTGAAATTATATCAATTTCCGGATCTAGGACGTTTTAAGCGTCGCCGGCTCGGCGCGGCCCTTCTGCTACCGAACCAGTTGACGATTGGATGGTTCTTAACCAGCCAGTTCAGCTTTGCATATGAATAGAACATTGATCAATACTTGAACTATGAATTCAAGCTCGACATGTGTAATCTTGCTTAACTTGAAACAGTGGTTTTGTTCTAAACCGGCAGTGCTTTGCACCAACAAAAAAGAGCGAACTCCGTTCGCTCCGACCGCACTCGACCGTGGTTTTGTTCTCAACCGGCGCTGGACCGGTTGGCGTTCAACCGGCTGACATTGAATTGGCCAGTGGCATAAAGGCTGCATCAAAGCAACGGCGATGTATCGGCAGCACTCAATGGTCTTATTCTCTCTTCGTAATTTTAGGCGTACAAAGATTCATATAGCCGCTCATTGGAGCATTGTTTCGTAACACTAATAACAAAGCATAATGTCTTGTATGATGCTTCTACAACATATTTCATATGTTTATTGAAAATCAATCTGTTATTAAAAAGCACTCTCAAGTCTTCAAAGTGGTAAACATGGTCAAAATATAGGTTTCCCATCACGTATAAAAAAGTATAAGCAAATTCTTCCCAAAATAGTTCTGGAGATCAGTTAAATATTGATTGTTCAGTTCAGGATTTAATTTCTTCGAGCCGCTTTAAAGTCAATACAGCTTGAAAATTATGTTGATCTAGCACTTAAAACATATATAAGAGGTGGTAAACCAAACATTCTAGCAAATGTTGGATTACGAAATCCTGATTCTTCAGAAAAAGCCATGTACCTCATCATAGAAGACGAAAACTTTCTTTATTCTGCTCAAAAGCAGAGTACTTTAAATTCACAAAGCTCATTCAAACCAACTCAAAGAATGATACTTACAAGACAAACTGTACCTACGAGCGCAACATATCCCCAATCTAGAATCAAATTATGATAAAAACCATTCACGTCTTCGGCACTTCATAACCAAAATATCAATCAAGAAAATTTGAGTATCTATTTTTAAAATCAGAACTATGTAGAAAATGAAGTCCATGGGAACTATAGATGTGAACAGCCTGTGTATGACAATTCTGAGAGAGACTATAGTTATTCCCTGGCTGACTATGACGGATCAAGTTGTACATTTGATGACAGTACATAATAACTCTGAGAATAACCGAGGGAAAGAAAATTTTCCTGTGGTCCCATGCAATACGGATCAAACTCAATCCAGTTGAATGTAGTGAAAGCAAACCTACCCTACATCTATATTCTTGAAATTGAAACAGACTTTTTAATTGATACTGGAAGTACTAAAAATTTATTGAATCCTCACAGATTTCATCAAAATTATATTTTCAATAATAATTTCAATATTCAAACAGCTCACGATATTTCATTTCACAATAAGGTAGTCGAGATTACATTTTTTGGAGATTTCAATGTTTCTGAGAGTCATAAATTTCACCGTTTTAAATTCAGTAATAAATATGATGGACATATAGGCGTACATTTACTGAGACAGTCAAATGCAAATATTGATGTAACGACAAAGCAATTACGTACCCCTCTCGCAAATATTCCTATAGTATTTGAACCTGACAAAGAGAGGACATCGCGAAATTAGTTTGAATATTATTATTTTAGATTTGAATGAATCAAACGCAGCAAGTGATCTTATAAAAACTAAAGAAATCATGAAATATCTAAATAAGGATATTAACTTGAATGGAATCAGAACATACCGTTTAGGTTAGCCGATTAACAACAGAACACATCCACTGAAAGTCATACTTGTACAAATAAAGATGTACTGATCTTACTTAAAAATGCAAATAAATAGAAAAATCACTCGAATTTCAAGCAGCTGGGCATGTCGACTGATAAAACTCCGCGTCAAATATCATATTTCAATTCTATCAAAGATCAACTCAAACTTAACACGGAGAATAGTGAACAAAATCTCAGAATAAGGTATATCAATGATATTCCTAGCATTGTTGAAAACAAGAATAAAAATTTAAACTAAGTTTGCCCAACAGTTGTGTGGCTCATTTGAATAAAACAAATGATATAACAGTTTACTATCAGAACGTCCATGGGTTAAATACAAAGACAATTCAGTTTCACAATTCAGTTTGTGATGGTGAATATGACATTGTATGTATTACCAAAACATTGGTATCTAGTGGAGTCAACGATGCTAAACTTTTTCCTGAGAATTACTCCGTCTTTCGTTGCGATCGCATATTCAAAGAACTTCGTGTCAGCAAAGAAGGTGGCGCTCTATTGGCGTGTAGCAGTATTATTTCTGCAAAGCGATTGGATTTATCTAATGTTCTAAAAATATCTAATTCAATTAATATAGTCGGATGCAAACTTATGAATACAAAAAAGAAATTACTCATTCATGTTATCTTTGTGCCCCCTGCAATTTCACTTGATGAATTTGAATTATTTTTGGAAGCCTTGAATTTATTGGAAAATTTGGATGATCATAAAACTGTTATTACTAGAGATCTTAATGTAACTTCACTTTTTCTGGAGTGGCTTTTCCATTCACCTACATCTAAATTCGGACCGTCTCCAATCAAATTCAATGTATTCTTTTCATTTATTATTCAAATAATTATCATCTAATGTTGAATTTATAGTATTACTCTGCAATACGTAATCATATTCTTCATAATCCATGGACACTTATTGCTCTCTAGCCATATTTCTGGTTCTCTTCCCAGGACACACAATATCTATTAATTTCATCGGACACTTTTGTAATGTCGATAATCACAAGAAAACCACTTTGTTTTAAGCTTTTCGCAAAATTCTTGAAATCTCAATTCCAATATGTCAAAATAATCTGACACATGATAGCTTGAGTGAGAACAGTTATAAATTAAAATAAGAAGACATCGTTGTATTTGATGACTTTATTCACGTCGTTATAAGATTCACTCACTTGAGTGCATCAAAAGCTTGAATAAAATATATTAATCTATATTTTTGAACTAAAAATCTAATGGTAATAATCATTTCCTAACCTATTTGCAACATTGAACTGTTAACTCCAATGAAGGGAAGTATCATGGCGTCATAACTTATAGAAAATTGTTTGGAATACCATTTCAATAGAATCTATAAGAACTCCACTTATGGATTCTGATAAGCTTATAGATCTGTAACGATATATATAATGGATTTAGTTCCAATTTAATTATTTCCACATCAGGGGTTTTACAGGGATCTAATTTGGGTCCCTTATTATTCATTTCGTTTATCAATGATCTTAGCTGCTCTATCAGTTGTAATCATCTTATTTTTGTGTATGATTTGAGAATCAATAGTTCAATCAATGATGTCACATTGCAATATCAATTAGATAAAATTATTGACTGGTGCATTTAGTTCAAGCTACCATCAAATGCAAGTAAATGTAAAGTAATGTCTTATCATAGAACAAAAAATCCAGTTTTATTTTCATATCACATGGATAATTACATTATAGAGAAATCTGATCTAACTAAAGATTTGGAAATATACTCCTATTGTCCTCTTAATTTCATATATCAAGTTGATACCGTGATAAAATCTGCATTGAAAGTTCTTGGTTTTATCATGAGAAACTGAAGAGTTTTTCCTACCTCAAAACGTTAATTATTTTATTCAATACTCTAGTACGTTCAAAACTTGAATATATTGCAGTCATATGGTACCTTATTCATAATCACTACATATTATATATTGAGAAAGTACAAGAACGATTTTGAAGTTCATGGTTTACAAATATGACGGAATCTATCCCGATCAAAATACATCTTACGTAATTCTTTTAGACAAACCTAATCTTAGACGCAATAATCAATCAATAATTTTCAATAGTCACTGATCATAGACCATTCACATGATTATTTGATTTAAAAGAGCCTTACTCAGAAGATGAGAACTGGAATCGGAAGAATACGATTATAATATTATATATGAAAAGATAAATGTAATACCAACGCAGATTGTCTCTCACGCATTAAAATCAATGTAATAGGAAGCAAATCAGTAAATGATAGTACCGGCGGAATAGATACAGATATTATAGATTATTCACAGAGTTTTGTGGAGAATTGAATTTATGATGAGCCACAGCCATCCGTTACTGAAGTATCCGATGGACAATATCTGAATGAAAATAAAATAAGTAAGAGGAAATCAAAATTCCATATTACTTCCAACATACAAGTAGAAGAATAACAATTGTTTCTCTCTAGCAGCTTTAGTTCGCAAATTATTAACTGACTCTAAGTTCGTACACACAGAAGATTCTGTATTGTAGAAGTGTGAAGATGTTTTTACACAATATTATAAAATTTTTGGTTATGTTACACTTCTCTCTAAGGCACTGATGAAGGTTTAATAAAGATCGAAACGTTTGCAACGTGAAGAGATGATTCAATAATTCTTCATCCTTCATTTTTATCCATCATCCGATGATCTTTTGGAATTATAATTTTTACTGGATATGACTATTTTCTAAATCTATTCTAAAAGTTCTTCTAATCCAACATTGTAAGTAAATCTTCAAATGGAACTATCCGGGCTTTACTTCAACACACAGAAAAGGTTGTTTATATAGACGACGCATTCTTATGTGTGCGTCCTAGAACAACGATGGTGGTCAATCGTGGCAACGTTCCGTTTCTCACCATTCGGTCGTTCGCTTACAAAATATATCGTATGCAGCCTAAGCCTTGGTACTTCTCGAGATTATATCTGGCAAACTGGATGGTCAGTAAACTAGATTTTTCCTACAATATTTGTGATATCCTGCTCTAGCTTATCCTTATCTTTCCTAAACTTCTCAATTTCAGTTCTGACAGTGGAATTAACAATGTGCTATTTGCCTATGCATGGTCCATATGCAACGCGTTGATAGAGTCAATTTTAATTATATATATATATATATATATATATATATATATATATATATATATATATATATATATATATATATATCTCGGGTTCGGGATAGTGGAACTTGTTCAACTTTTGTAGTGGTGTTGTTCACATGTTAAACAATACGTATGTCAAGTTTGAACAATTTCCGTATTCAACTATCTCGTGGAGAGACCACCTGAACAGAAACAGCAACTAGACCCTTTCAAATAGTTCATATAGATGTTTTTGCTATAGGTCAGAAAAATTATTTGACTTTAGTGAATGCCTTTACGAAATTTTCGGACAACGGAAGCCATCCAATGAATTATGCAATTATTGGTTTCAATAATTCGATACATAGTTCAACTGAATTCACTCCTCATGAATTGCTTCCGGTCATACAAAATTTAGAAATACAAATGAATTTTCCATACCAAATCCATTCCATAATGATTATGTTGGGAATCACGACCAGAAATCAAATCATGTTTATGAAGCAGCTCCGAATAAGTTTTAAGTCGATAGAGAAAAAGTAGTTTGGAATCTAATACACAAGGAGATGAAACAATGAATCTTAATTAGATCAGATTGTTCCTCAACAGAACTCTTTGCACAGAAATAAGAAGAATTCAAAGTTTTTAGTGTAAGAGTCAGCAAATTCACAGTTTGCTGAACTCTGACAAAATTGAGGAATGTGCTTCTCTTGCAAGCAAGCAATAGAGGTCTATGAACTATTTGTAAACTGAGGTCAATAACGAATATGGTTATATTGGCATTCTGAATTTTATATATAGAAGTCAGAAGGGAGTTACAATAGTTAGTAAATAGGAGTAAGGATAGTTAGTAAAGAGAAGATGTAGACAGTTAGTCAATAGAAGATGTAGAAAGTTAGTCAAGAATTAGTTGGTTGGCTATTTAATGATAATGTAATTGGTGATAAGTTAGTGAGTGCGTGAGTTGAAAAGCTAGAAGTTGGTAAGCTAGTCATGAAAGTAGTTTTGGAAGTCGGTAATCAATCAGAGCTTGGTAACTTAATCTTCGTATCCTTTATTATTTTTGAATACATTTTATTATTTATTGGACGTGCAAATTGCTCAAAGTTTCTGTGCCAGTCATTCCTCCCTTTCAGAAGTATTACAACAAAGCAGATAACTACAAAGTATAATATGCTTACAGTTCAGCAAAGAGCCCAATCTACCAAATATAAATTTATTTGAATGGGAACACTTACATTGGGCCCTCATGGAATTACTAAACTGGTAGATAAGAATCTTGTTGAGATTACAAATCAAAATACGAAAGACAAAGTAGAAATTATTCATATAAAAGATCTAAGGAAACCACCTATTGTTACAGATGTTCGTTCCTCATCGCCATCGCAACATGGGAGCTACCCAAATACCATAATTTCATCCTAAATCCTGGCCTTCTTCCTTTAAAACTACAGACTGACTATTGTGCTGATATTACTGACAAATTAAATGGATCTCATATATTAATGAGTCAAATAGCAAGTATTGAAAACAAGATTGAGAATGCAACACTTAGTCACCATTCTTATCGTATGATTAACATTCTTGGGAATAAAGTTTTAACTCAGATGAAACAATTGAGTTCCAATATGATTGATGGACGAAAACAAGGTTTAATGGATGGTCTAGGCTCAATTATTGAATATATTATTGAGAATCTTGACCAATAAATCTTGAAAATATCATATAACTAACATAGACTTATGCCCAGTTGCATGAACGTTCATTAGCTAAACAGTTCTTTAAAAATGAACAATATCAAATCGAATATATTCGTCAAATCAGTTGCTTAGCATTGCTGTCAAAAATTCGATTTGATATTGTTCATTTTTAGAGAACTGTTTAGCTAGTGAACGTTCATGCAACTGGGCAATAGAATACCTTTCAATAATCACATAAAAATTTTACAAATATCAATTCAGAAACTTAATGATAATATGAAAATGCTTCTAGATGATCAAATTCATTCGAAATCAAAAATATTGGAGTTGGGAACAGTTACTGGTCACCACAGAAAAATTTTCCCAACTCCTGTTAATTGTTTTTGGCTAGATCAAGGATGCTGATTACAAAAATAACATTGTTTTTCTCTAGCAGCTTTAGTTCGCAAATTATTAACTGACTCTAAGTTCGTACACACTTTATTTCATTGAGGTAATTTGCACCTATACACAACTGTCTCTTATAGGACTACTGGAATAAGGAGCCTGCTCAAGGTCCCGACAAAGATTCCAGCAATAATTTGCCCTCATATAGGTATCCCATCTTCCTTAGTATCGTTCTTTCATTACTCGTATCTTTGTGGAATCTTTCACCCTGCTCCTCACTAAAATCTCCAAGATTTCTAGGGAACCGATTCAATTGAGAATGTAAATGATGAACTCCAATGTTCATATCACACCTAAGATCCCTTAAATTTGATAACATGTCCTGTAATAGTTGAAGATAGTTATCTGACATTTAATTGTCAAGAAAATTCTTGATTATCAAAACGAGTTGATTTTATTTTCTCTTTTCGAGTTTATCCAAATGTTCGACAAATTTGATTTATGTGAGCAAAACATACACCATCTTCATTGAGGGCCTTGATAAATTGTTTCAAAATGCCGAATTCAATATGAATTGGTGGCAAAATTCAAAACAGGTGGGTTTATTTCATTTTGCTTGCCAACAACAACTAGTGATTCTTTCTATGACCACATTTTTCGAGGTTAATGATTCTTTACATTTGTAATAGATATACGATACTGTGCTGAGGTCTTTACACCACAAATGGAACAAAAACTATCAGGATCCATCGTACAATGTTTCCTTCTTGTAGTCATTGTATTATTCACTAGTAAATCAACAGATGTGCTAAGTAAACCGCAAATAGAAGGGTCTTTCCTCTGAATGTCAATGAAAATGGAAAATTGAACTATTTCAAAAACGAGAGCTGCCAAGAAAAGACTTGTATGTTATATGAAATCACCACATCAAAATACATTCAAATTGACATTAATATTTTAGGGAAAATTCATAAAGTTGTAAACTGTTGACCAGTGATTATCAATGATACATGGGTAAGGCATGCGAAAATTCATCATAGTTTATCCCTGAAAACTGTTATATCACAATATATTTCAAGTTTACAAATAATATATGACCTTCTTGTAGGAATTGGAGTTGCTATTACTTTTTCGAAGTCAAATGTACTTCATAATTCTATCATTGAGCCATATGATTGATTTTTCGAAATCATGATGATGAATAAGCAATCAAAAGTGATTAGATATTCTTTGAACCTTTATTAGATAATTTATTATTATCTGATAAAATCATTTATATGAAAATTCATGGTAAAAGTGATCGGATTATATTTTTATTACAAACAATCGTAGGATCGACTATTTTGATTATCATCACTAATATTCTTTGCCTACTTCTAATCATAATCTATTCTGAACCATGAAACTACGTTATAAATTCTTTATTCCCAATGAGCAGACTCATTCCTTTCTTGATTCAAAATGCAAAAAAGAATCATACCAGAAGAGTACTTGTATCAAGAAGTACAACTTGCCAAGATTTACCAGAACGCCCCTTGTGAGACTCAACTCTTGAAATCAACTTAGTTAATAATCATCCTGGCTGTCATTCCAAATATGAAAATCCAGAAGATAGAGGAGAATCAATGGGTCATCATCACCCCATATAGTGTTGTTGCAACTTGGAAATATGGTAGAGATACGAACAATATTCTCTGAAATGGAGCTTCTTCAACTTAAATAAATAATGGATGTGGAGTGAAGATTGAAGACATAATTTCAAATGTTTTTCAAAGTGCAAAATTCAGTCATATTGATATATATATATATTTTGGTTTTCCAGACATTGACTGCTGAAGTCATTAGTCATTCTATCTCAGGTGAGTATAGTATTAATTATTATAGTCATCGTTTTTTCATACACGAATGGATTGGATAATGTAGGACGGAGCAAGTAGATTAGTATCACAGTTGATTTTCATCACGGCTATTATATCACAATTATACATATCATAGTGTCAAACAAATATATCAAAACATTGTTTGAAATTTATTATTATTAATATAATTCTCAGGGACATCACAAGACGTTGAAACTTTCCTACCACAGCTATTCCATCTCAATCCTATATATCAAATATATTAAAACAATGTTCAAAAACCTTGATATTATTATTTCTAGATACAGCACAACACTTTGAAAAATATTGAAATAGAGTACTTTTCCAGCACTCTAACAGGTACGGGACAAAGTGGATAAATATATTAAAATTGGAATAAATAGATAAATATATGAATAAATGAATACATAAAAGAATGGGTAAATAATAAAATGAATAAAATAACGCCATACCGTTCCTAGACATTTTTATCATACGTGATGAAGAGGGTAACATAACCACATCATGGTACAGAAAACCAAGCGCATCAACAAGATATCTCAACTATTGCTCAAATCATCCAATGACTCACCGACTGAATACAGCTCAAAATTTAATTAACAGGGCATTAAAATTATCTCCCCCACAATATCATGAAGACATTTTAAATAAAATCAAACAATTGCTACTTCTGAACAAATATTCTCGTGGATTGATTAACAGCTTGATAAATAAATGTCAAAATTCTAAAAACAACGCTTGACAAGTGAAGAAAGAAGACATCACCTACTGTTTATTGATTTACATAGATGGCGTTGCTAAAAAATTACGAAAGTTGTTTGAAAATGAATTAAAAATACGGATAGGGTTCAAGCAAACAAAAACTGTAGGGCAATTGTTCAGTAACTTGGAATCCAAAATAAATCAAAGCCATCAATCAAATTTAATATATAAAATACCATGTGAGGATTGCGATGCCACATATACAGGTCAAACAAAAAGATATTTATCGACGAAATTGAATGAGCATAGCAAAAATTGCCAGGGCAAATTAAATATGACGACAGCAACATGTGCAGTAGTAGGACATGCAAAAGAGTTGAATCACAAGTTCAACTTCAACGAAACAAAAATAATGGATTTTGAACAAAACCTGAATAAGAGATTGACATTAGAGATGCTATACATCAATGCAGATAAAGACAATATTAATGTGAAAACGGACACAATGAATTTGAGTAAAATTTACAATGACCTACTTAAATATAATAATACAAAGACTTGATTAAATATATTTCAAATACTAGTGCAACACTCTAAGTGGTCCTTTGGGGTACTTAGTTCTTCTCTTTAATATAAAAAAAAAAACTAGTTTACAGGTTTCCACTATTACAAAATTGATGTTCCAACATCGTAAAACGGAAGACACTTTTTAGTTAATTTTAACTTTGACTACATATAAAATATTTTCATGTTTACAAATGTTGAGTTTTTCACATCATAACTCCATGTGGAAAATAATCTACATACACCTTTCATTTATTTTATCATCAATTGATGATTTCACTGAATTTTATTGGAAACAAAATTTTTCATGTAAGTAGCTCACAGTTGAACAAATTGTAATTATTTTCAACTCATTAATCGCTTATATCATAATTTATAGTTCCTGAGGATAACACAAGTGGTGTCGAAACTAGTCGAAATCCTAAAATAAAAATAAATTCCATTGACTTCATTCCAGAAGTTTTTTTCCATTTCAATTAAATAAATAGTTTAATTAAAAGTATCATATCTTGTCATAAAGGTCACAGGCTTTCAAGAATCCAATGACTTCTCCTATGTGATTATCCAGGGCCTCTGTGATATTGTTGCCTATATCATAGAGTTGCCTGAATTGTTGCCAGCCTGGACAAGCGATCAAGATATGGTTTACCGATACTGGTACATTACATATATTACAGAGCACTTTGGGTCATCCGGTTCATATGGGTAAGGTTGGAATGACCCAGTCTCAGCCTGCGTATTTTGACCATATCCCTGCGACTCAAGTGAGTATCAGACTCATAAGGCATGTTATTTATCTTTATCTGTTTCAGATGGTTGTTTTAAAATCCCATTTTTGCTGCCAAGTAGAGTCTATCTTTTTGTGTACACATTTCCTTACGTCTGTATGGCGCCTACAGGCCATCTCCTCATCTGCTTGTTTTGCACCTCTTCGTGCAGCTATATCGGAAAGCTCATCACCTCTTAAGCCTATATAGCTAGGAATCCACACGAAAGTGACTTTCTCCTCTGTGTTTATTAGATGCTTGAAGTGTTAGAAGTGTCTGTACCACAGGGTCATTCGAGAAAGGATTTTTAAGAGCGGTAAGTACACTTAGTTGAGATAATGAAGCTTTTCTTGCAGGTTTGGAGACGACAGAATAGGAAGGCCTGCCACATTGCATAGGCTTCTGTGGTGAACACAGAGAATTCTTTTGACAACGACTAGTAATGAGAAGTGTCTTAAGTAACCATAGATGAAACAGAGTCTTCCGATGTTTTAGAGCTATCAATGTATAAGACTAGAGCGTAAGGTAGGTTTTCTGAGATTTCTTGGAATTTGTTCCGTATCAGTATCAGTGGGGTATCATTTTTGTCGTGTTCAGTGAGCTCTAGGATCATTTCCATTTCTGGAACTGTCCAGGATGCTACCTCACTGAATTTGACTTGGATGACCTATGAAAGTGCATAGTTTAGCTTGTTCAGTAATTCTCTAGCTCTTTCGCATAGAGGTTTGTGCAATCTTTGCGACCTGTTATCCTCTTCAGAAATAGTGATATGGATGTAACGTGACTCTTGAGCTGGAACTCTGCACACATATGAAATACAGAGCTTCTGTCGTCGCAAATCCAGAGGGGCAATCATATCTCACAACAAAGGCTTTCCGTGGGTGTTGACGGAGAAGCACCGATGCAGCATCGTATGCTTTTGTGGTGGATTAGTTCAAGCATTCTCAGTGCACATTATGACGCAGAAGAATAAACTATACTTCCATTCTCAATTTTTGATAATACCAGAGCAACATAGATTCCCAACAGCGTATCTGGATGAGCTCTCCATTTAGTGCCAGCTAAGACTTGGATGATGTTCAACGTGTTGTTACACTTTAGCTTTGAGTCTTTCAAATGTGAAATCCATGTTATTCTTGGATCAAACAGCATTACTTAGAATCGGATACTACCCTTGCATTGGATCACTTGATCCTTCATATTTATCATGGAGCCATGGTGTGGACGAGTTAACTTGCAGAAGTGCATACTTTGTGTCTTCTCGACGGAGAATTTGTAACGAATGATATCAGCATTTTTGACCACCAGATTGACTGCTGTCTGTAGCGTTCTCACGATATCACCCATCTTCTTAATGGCAGAGAAGATGGCGAGATCATCTACATACAGGCTGACTTTGGTGGGTTCACTTATCTTGGATACAATCTCGTTGACAGCAATGGCGGAAAGAGCACAATTGAGGGTGAGACCTTAAGGAATTCCAAGTGGTAGAGAATGCAGAACCAATCTTAACCTTGAACATTCGGTTCTCTAAAAAGGAATGGATGGAAAGTGGCAGACCTCTAAAACCCCTGTTGTGTACTGTTCTTATGACATGGTATCTCCATGTCATGTCGTATGCCTTCTGCAAGTCAAAGAACACAGCCACAAGATGCTCTTGTTTCTTGAAGGTCTTATGTATTTCATGTTCTAGGTAGACAAAATGATTAGAGGTGGAGCGATATTTGCAAAAGCCGCATTGGTGCTCGGTGAAATGACCTTGCGTCTCGAGGCATCACGTCAGCCTACTCCAACAGTTCACCTAAACATGAAGTGAGACTTATTGGCCTATAGTTCGATGCAAGTAGAGAGTCTTTCCCTGGCTTGGGACTAGGGACTATTATTGCTGTTTCCCAAGAAGTTGGATACGTTCCTGTTTGCCATATTTCGTTCAATAACAGAAGTAAGAGGTTTCTTTGCCCAGTGGTGAGGTGTTTTAGCATCTCGTTATTGATACCGTCCTCTCCCGGAGCAGATGATTTTAAGCGTTCTATGACGGTTTCCAGTTCAATAGCAGTAAACATCGAGCTGTACTCCAACTATTGATTCGTGGAGAAATCAAGAGGGAGCTTCCTAGCATTCTTACTTGCCATTAAATAAGGCTCGCAGTTACTGGAACTACTTGTACTTTCAAACTGATTCCTCTAAGATCTCTGCCATAGCGTTAGGATCACTAGTAATATTTCCATCATCAAGCTTCAGTTAAGTTACAGGGAAACTATGTCCCTTACCAATTACATTCTTCCCTCTGGTCCAACATTCCTGACCTGTTGTGTTGAGTGAGATGCCTGACACAAAGGTATCCCACGAGTTCCTCATACTTTCTAATATAAACTATTCGGCAGTTGCTCTGGTTTTCTTGAACACAATGAGGTTATCTTGAGTTAGATACCTCTTCAGCCGATTAAGGGTGGCTTTTCTATCCTTGATGGCTCTGCTGACAGCATTGTTCCACCAGAGAGCTTTCATCTTGTAGATAGCACTTTCACATCATGAGCATTATTCCCGGAAGCAGTTGGAATGGAGATTGCCTTGTGGTATAATGACCATTGAGCATTCTCCAAAAGCCATTTTGGTGATATAACCGTTTCTTTTGGCTTTCCAAGTAATGCGAGCTGCAAGTCTGCTTGTGGCTAAAGTCGGATCAATGCGAGAGGAACTTCCAGAACGTCGGTTAAAGTATGTTAGCGAGCCATCATTCATCAATTATATCTCTAGTGATTCAAGGAGCTCCTCGATCAAAGTACCTTTTTGATCGTGTGCGTCATCTTCTCAGAGTCCGTGATGAGCATTGAAATCTCCAAGTAGTGAGAAGGGTGTGGGCAGTTGTTTGATGATAAGTTTGATATCACGAACGGACCAGTCTGCATCTGGTAAATAAATATTGCAGATAGTGGTATCAATTGGTATCTTGATTCTGACATCTACTACTTGGAGATTACCCTGTATTTGGACGCCACCTCTTGCTCGGATACGAGGCTGTACATCATGTCTGACTATAGCATAATTTTTCAGGGAATAGGGCTGGTTAGGCCTGAAATGAGTCTCTTAGAGACAGGTACAAATCAGGTTATATCTAGCTAGAAGGGTTTTGATTCCCCAATAGCGATATATGCCACCGCAAATGTTCCACTGGAGAATACAATCCATCAAGATGTATTCAAAGTGCTATCTAATGTAATTTTTTGGCTCACCCTTGGCCATCCCTTGCCTCTTTTCTTTGTTACAGGACTCTTTTCTGAAGGAGAGAGGGATTCCTCTCCTTTGCTAGAGACGTATTGAGACGCGTCTCTACGTCTTTGTGAATCTGACGCCATTTCAGAGGGCGCCAAGCTGGTGTTACTATCAGCACGTCTACGTGCTCTATGTGCTGGAGGTGGCTTGAAGCTATCTTTAGAAATATAGACATCTCTAAGTGCAGTCACCAGGAAGGATATGAGCTCCCTGATAACGTCCTTAACCATGCCTTGCTCAAGAGCTGGTGCAGATGCTACTCTGGAGTAAGAAACTTCAGGAGTTGACTTACGTATCGCAACCTTTGCTCCAGCCTCCGGATAGGATATATTCTTTTTGACTTCAATTTCTTAGATAGTTGCTTCTTCCTTATGTACAGGACAATTTGGCGATCTGGCTGAATGATTACCCTTACATAAAATACACAAAAGTGGTTCGGTGAAAGGAGAACCATCATGCAGTGGCTCACCACATACACAGATCGGGTCAAATGTACAGGTCTCTAGAATATGTTCAAGCTTCTGGCAGCGGAAACATCTTATAGGTGCCGGGATTTATGGCATTATCGGTAGTAAGTATTATGCACTTTTTATCTCATCCGGTACAGTAGGCTTATTGAATGTGATGACATGATTCGGCGTATCAATCAAATTACCCTTAACTTTCTTCTTGATTCGCCCAACCTCTACAACACCCGGTGTCTTAAGTTCGCCAGCTATTTCTTCAATCATGCAATTCAAGAGATCTCTGCAAAAATTACTCCTTTAGAGTTATTTGGGGATCTACGGGACTGTACTTCTATTTTGAGTTCTCCAAGTGTTTGCATATTCCTCAAACGGACAGATTGTGGATGAGAACGAGTCTCAATCAACAATCCATCTTCAGTTTTCTTTATTCTCTTCACCTCTCGAATCCTACGGTATATAATCTTATTCATATCTAACGGACGGACTTACTAAAACGTACCTTCAATTCTTCCAACGACCAGGAACCAGGATAAGAACGCCATCTCCTAGATCGTATTGTTTTCTGGGATTTTAGAGGTTCCTGGAACTTCACCCAAGCTCAAGGGGTCGGGTGTTCCTATTAAAATAAGAGGAAGGAAAAGGGCTCATTTTTGGTCCTAAGAGTAGGCTATGAAATACATATCCGGTGCGGCAGAGCAGACTTACGACACTTATTACTACCAGAGGTCGCCAGGTATCTGGAGTATGCACCGTTAAAGACTTCTCTCAAGTGGAGCCATGCACGCGCTAGCACGGTGCCGCACCTGACGTTACTGATTTGTTAATGCAGTTCACTCTGTCACTGGGTCCATTCGCTTTCTCACTGCTAGTAACAGTGGGTACTGAGCCCCACCACCACGACAAGGTGGACCCTCGGGGGGATATTGATATCAATTTAAAATATACCCCTGCAATAATAATTGATCAAAATAGTAAAAAATATTGAAATAGTGATTGAATAAACTCAGATCTCATTAATTTAGATGAAACCAAAAGTTTAGTTCCAATAATAAATGTCGAAAAAAATAAATTCATGAAATCAAATATACACCTATCTACTATGATAGAATTAGCATATATACAGTTATTCTATATACAATCATCGTGAGTATTCTGTGTTGTACTTTGCATTATTTTGTTCAACAAAGAAAACTTAACAGATCACGGGGACGATTCAATGTGGGAATCAAAGTGTCACCGAGTTCTATGGTCGAATCTCTCATAGCTCTCGACTAGAGCTGGAGGTGTCTTGTGACCAGCTCACTTTACTAGAAATAGAAAACAAAAATAACAAAATGTTATGAATGAGACTTTTGCGTGAGAAAATAGCATAGTTGTAGCTATGATTGTAAAGAACATTTGTAGATAAACTTCAACCTGTAATTTTGTTATTCTGCAGAAACTCATTCTTCTGATCAACGAACAAGATTTGCTGCAATGTAGCGAAACAGATAATTATTCAATGTGCGGGAGTATGAAGGCCTTTGCACAGTTTATATTTCTTATACGATTCAGTAAGTCTGGAATGAGTTATGATATTTCTCATATGTTTGGGTGACCAGATTATGGATTTTTCATTCTCAACGAGCCTTTCACTCTGAAATAACGTATCGATCCGCGTCTCGCTAGAAAAGCTCATCTGACATGTGCCATTTATACGCGACGAGCTCACGCTGACGGTCTGAAGATATCTTGTTCACTGGAATTCACGACTGAAAAAGCGTGATGCTTATAGTAATTGACTGAAATTCATCATTTAGATCAGTCTACTTTCCAACCTACAAACATCTTAAGTTATGTTTCAAGCATATTCCATTACATGGATAATTTCGATTTGTCGCTTTCTTCTCTTAGAATAACTTTGGTCTAATTGTTAGTCCTACGAATATCACTCAAAAGCCTATATTTTAAGAAGAAGCACACTGCTCCAATTTTTCATTTGCCTGCAATATTCCTCAGGATATTATGTCAGTGGAATACTCGAAAATTAAGAATATTTATCACGTTTCAAAGTATGTTAATATCAATTTCACATACTTTTCAGAAAACTATGCACTTCAGTTGAATGATATTAGTGACAATTGGTGGAAAAATTGCGGTAATATTTATTTGAACTTCTGTGGACTTGTCATTATCTATCCATTTATTCTCTTGCATTATTTTGGGAGCCAAGTCAATCCATGGCTTCCACTGATATACAGTAAAGACATTATTTGAAAAGTATAGATGAGAAGCAGTCAAGCTGAAATGACAAAAAAAAAAAATTGAAATGGAAAATAACAAAATGAGGAAGTTTATTATGTTGCGCTTATAATTGATGTCACTTCAAATTTGTTTGAAGATAACAAGTGAACTTGTCGCACGCAAATCATTTACTGCCCGGAAAAACGAACGCAAAATAATACTCATCCCACATTCGTGATAAAAAATAGTATCTGCGACTCGTGCAGTGTTGTTAATTGCGTACTTCGCTCTCGTAGGTAATCGACAACTTATCGCACTTGTTACACAATATACTATGGTATACTGTTGTTTTTGTTCTCGTAGTAACTTCTGTTTCTTCTATAAAGCTATGTTTCATTGCAGGGAATATTCTTGCTGTCTTATCTATCCTTGAATTATTAATAATCACTTGTATATATATATATATATATATATATATATATATATATATATATATATATATATATATATATATATATATATATATATATATATATATATATATATATATATATATATATATATATATATATATATATATATATTAGACTTTTCGAAATAGTTTTTAAAAAGTTTTATTGTTGCTAAAAACTGTGCTATACAAGATACAAGCTTGGCTATGATTAAAGAACTCGTCGTTCTCAGGGATTACATGTGTTTTTATAATATTCCATGGTTCATGGTCCTGTGGAAAGTTTATATCTTAAGTCAGCATTTCTACGGGTAGTTGAACTCTATATTTATCATGCAGGTTTAAACTTTATACAAGATTTAGAGATTTTCAGTTATTCTTTCTGAATTATCTACTTCAATATTTGTTCTATGTTGTTTTACTCTATAATTCTTATAATACTCAATCAATAATTTTATGATTACAACAAATATTATAACAATAATTATAATATGAATAATATAATAATGATGAATGTTATTCTCATAGTTTTCAATTTCTTTGATTTTTTGCAATTGAGGGAATGAAATATTCAATGGTTATAAAGGTTTTAAATTAATCGTATTTGTTTTTCATCAAACTTTTGCAATTGGTCATCATTCATTTTCAATTCTTCATGAGTTTTTGATATCCCATTAAATGTCCATTGATTGATTTTACAATCTCTATCATTGATTAATCTGAAAATTCCTTGAAAATTCTTCTTCATATTGTTATGCTTACAATCAATCACCAATTCTTGATTGATTGGGGAAATGATAATTATACTATTAGTATTCGGGATTTGCATTACGTTATCTTCACTTTGTTGCTCAATAATTTCACAATCATCACTATTTCCATTAATCAATATATTTCAAATACAATTATTCATTTCAATACCTACCCATAGTTTGACAATAATTCATATTACTGAGTTCTCTGCTGAATTTCTCTATTAGAATATTTTTATTGTGTTTTTTTATATAATCTATAAACTGTTCTGTCAATTTGTATAACTTGTTATGACGGATAAAAGGAATTGAGCTCAACTGGTATGAAGGGTAAGAATTTATTGGAAGTTCTGGTTCTATTAATAATATATGAATTTGGTCATTTTCTGGTCTACAATATGTAGTTATCTCGTTTACCTGTGACCAAATGTCTTTCTTGCCTGTGATTTGAATCAAATCATCATGGTCTATAATAGTAGTGTCTAACTTATTCAATGAGCAGATTATCAACATTAATTCCATATGTTTACAAAAATCCAATAAATTTTGAGTAGTGATGAATAATTTGTTAATTTTTACTCCCATGTCAATCTGACTCAACCAATTTTGTTCTTTCTTAGAAGTATCAATAATAATATTAAGATTTTTTGACAATTTACTCTCGTTGAATTTGAACTGCTCCAATTTTGAGTTTAATTTATCTTTGCTTTCCATTCCTTTTTATCTGTTCACTAGGATTTTGGAAGATTTTTTGATCATTTCTTACTTGTTCCATTAAACTATCATATTTTTCTGCATCGTTTTGATCCAAATTACTTGTAATTGACTTAATGATATTCCCTAAGCCGTTTATCAAAATGCGTCTAGCTCTTTTATTAAACAATTTTTGAATTTGCTGTGTCAAATCATTCATGAAAAAAAAAAATTCTTTGCTTTGCTCTTCAGAATAATAATTATTCCGGGTCTGTCTCATAATGTTAAATGTAATATTGTGCAGTTTTGAATATTCTACATAAAAAGGGGTAATATTAGGATTGAAATAATGTATCATCTCTCCTTCTTTCAATTCACAGTCACCAATTCCAAACAAAAGGAATCCATTATTGTTTGAGATGTCCACTAGCTGAGCGGTGGTAAAAGCCCTCAAATAAAGTTTTAATTTTATCTAATTTGAATTTCTGAATATACCTTTTATGTTTCATTTCTACAGTCTCTCAAATAAGGTTATAATTTTCCACTGAAACTCTTTTGAATAAAGGTTCTTTATATTTGTGCATCAATCTGTTATTTTGTTTAACATATACTTTTTCTGGTAATATGAGAGGTAATTCATTTTTCTTCGTTCCCTTTACTTTTTCTTCATCCATAATCTTATTTACTGCTTTATTTGTTGTTGATTTTTCTCTAAAATAATCATCTAAAATCTCTTCATCAGAACATTGCTTTCGGAAATATTTATTCTGTTCGTTTTGCCCGAAAAGTATTTCGCACGAAGTCAACTTCGTAGTTTAATGTTTTGTATTGTTATATGCTGTTACTGCCTTATTTATTATATATTGTAGATCTTGATTCTTATTTATTGAATGTTATATGCGAAGATGCTCTATTAGTACAGATTGAAATCTTCCAACCGCGTTCGATTTTGGATTTGCTATACTGATTAAATGTAGTATAATATCATGATTATTGCAATAATTTACCACTAGGGCATTATTTAACTCTAGTGAATGGTCGGCTTTTATCATATTGGGTTTTTTGTAAGTTTTTATGAATTCTTCAATAATTAACATGGTTTCTTCTTCTGTTCTATTAAAAGTAGGATGAATGATTCCAAATTTAGAAAATAGATCAGATATAGTTATAAAATTTTGTTTATTCAAAGTTAAAAGATCTATATTTATGATTTCGAAAGGAGTATTTGTTTTAGGAGTCAAATTATTGCTTAGTTGTATAGGATATCGATCATATTTATTTTCTTTGCATATTTTGCACTGTTTTATAATTTCTGTAATATCTTTAATCATGCTCGGCCAGTAATCTTCTTCTTTTTACTCGTTATGAGTTGCCATTATTCCTCTATGATTCAAATATCCATTATGATTGACAAAAATTATTTGGGTCTGTCTATCTTGATTTTAAACATCTTCTACTAATTCATAACATTTCACTAAATTTATTGTATCAATTTCAAATTTATCCTGTAATATCTGATTCAATGTTTGTTCATGTTGTTTGGGGATTAAAATCGAATACTTAACTATTAGCACTATGTGTTTTTTTTAATATTTCCAACAATTGTTTTTCTTTCTCATCTATATTAATCTTGATAACAAATCTTTTTTTTGATAGTCAAATAATTTCATTATTTTTATATCGAATGGTTCATCCGAAAAATGGAAAATAATTGAATTTTCTGCTACGTTTGATCTATTATCTACGAATTTTATACCGTTAATTGAGTCCTTGTTAAAACTATGGATTGTGTCTCCTGACTCTGATTCATTCAAAATTATATTTTGCTGCTCATTTCTGTCGTCATAAATTTTATCCAATGTTTCATTTACTATCTGATCTATTCCATCTCTTTCTGAGCTAAGATTTTCAAATTGTTCATATTCATACAAATTTATTTGTATTTGTGTACTATCAAAAATTTGCTCCAAAATTGTTATTAATTCAGATTTTTTCAATTTATCTAATCCACATGGTAAATATGGAATGTTGATTCCGTATACATCATTCTTTATTAAATAATCCCGTAATTCAATAAGTGTTTTCTTGAAATATTTCCGACTAACATTTTCTGAATATATGTCCTTTGTGATCAAATGAATGATAATTTTATTCACTGTATTTTGAATGATTATATTCTTATTACTCATGTTTCTTACACAATAATTTTTACTATCAAATTTTGAGTCAATTGGTCCTGCCAAACCTTTTGAAAATTCCAAATTTCATGATATACAATGAGCGAAAATATCGGTATTCATTACATCTCCTGATTTTTTTTCAATTTCAAATTCATCTCTTTGTCTCGATAGAAAATCTGCTATTTTGTTTGTTTTTCCTGGTAAATACTCAATGTCAAAATTGTATTCTCCTGATTCTATCTTCCATCGCATAAGCTTTTGGTTTGCATTTTTCATAGAAAATAGCCAAGTGGGAGGTTTATGATCAGTGCAAATTGTACTTGTCGAATAAATAGGTTTTAAAATTATTTATCGGCCAAATAATAGATTTTGATTCTTTCTCAATAGTGCTGTAATTTTGCTCTGCAGAATTAAACGTTTCTGATGCATACGCAATTGGTTATTCTTGTCCATTAATATTTCGTGGAATTATTGATCCCATTGCATAATCAGGCGCATCTGTTGTAAGGATGAATTTATTTTTTTAAATCAGGGAGTTCTCAAATTAATGGATTTCTAATCAAATCTTTGGCAGTTTTGATTGCGTCTTGATACACTTGGTGAGATATATCTATTTGCTTATTCTTTTTGAAACATTCTGTAAGAGGTTTGGTGGGTTTGGCAAAATTTGAATAAAACGTCTATACCATGAAAATTTGCCTAAAAAAGATTTTATTTTTTTGATTGCCTTAGGGATCATAATTCTCTCGATTGCTTCAAATTCATTTTCATTAGGTTCAAGACCTTCTTGTGATATCGTCAGCCGAGTATTGGTTTGTATCATGTCCATTTCCAATTTTTGTATCAAGTCCTGTGTTCTATGTCTCCAAATATGACTTTTACTCTGTGAAATACAGTTGTGGCTTTGTTCGAGTCCAGAAAATATATTTCAGGACTTGGTACAAAACTACAATTCTATTTCTCAGGATACAAGTCGTATTTGGGGACATAGAACACTGGACTTCATACTAATATTGAAAATGGGCATGAGACAAACCAATACTCAGCTGACGATATGATAAATCCTAAATATTCTGTTTCAGTTCTAAGGAATTCTGATTTATTGATCTGAATTTTGAGATTTGCATCTTGTAATTTGAAAAAAATATTTTCTATATTTTGTAAGTGTTCTTTTGATGTATTCCCGAATATTATTATATCATCCATAAAGACTGAACAAATTTTGTGAATATATTCTGAGAGTATTTTATTCATCATTCTTTGGAATGAAGCCGGGAAATTTACTAAACCGAAAGGCATACGAAGGAATCCATAATGTCCTGAGGATGTAGAAAAGGCTGTTTTTCTCTATCTTTTCCATCTATTGGAATCTGATGGAATCCAGAATGCAAATCTAATGTTGTTTACCTATATGATCTAATAATGTATCAAAATTGGGTAAAGGGAATTTATCTTCAATGATTTTCTGATTTAATTCTCGGAAATCTATTTCTAATCTCGTTTTGCGTTTGCCTGACGCATCCATTATCTTAGGCACTAACCAAATAGTCGAATTATATAGACTTTTTGACTTTTGAATTACTTTTGTATTCAGTAAATTTTGTATATGTTTCTCGATGTCATTTTCATAGATTTGTGGAAGTCTATAATTCTTTTGGAGAACGGGTGTTTCGTCTGCTGTGCGCATTTTATGAGTAGTGATATTTGTCGCAGATAATTCTTTGCCTGGTCTCGGAAATAAGTATGTATATTTCTCTAATAAGTTTTTTATCCTGATTTTTGGATCGTAATCCAGATGTTTGTATCTGAATTGTATGAAATGAACTATTCAATGTTTGTGAGGATAATAATTCAAATTTTTTGTTTCCGAATGTTATAGTTCCATTTTTGAAATCCATTGAAGCATTGCAATGTTCTAATATTTCAACGCCTGATAACATATCACTTTCCTTATGAAATTCATTGATGAAAAATTCAAAATTTTCATCCTGAACTTTCATTTCTACACAATTTTCTCTTGAGCTGTCTTAAAAGTGACTGGTTTATAAATAATTTTTAAATTTCTTTGTTTGACAATACTTGGGGAAATTAAGTTTATATCGGAGTCTGAATCAATAAATATGGGACGATCATTATATTTTATAAGAGGAATAGATTCCAATTTCAAAGTCAATCCATATTTGTTCCACTATCTCTGGATTTTCCTCTAATAAAGCATCGCTGTCATTAGCTTCTATTTCGCATTCTTCAAGATCTTGTTCTTTAACATCAGTGTTCTTATTTTGCATTATTTCATTGTTATAATTTTGCTTAATTGTAGATGTTGACATAGGTTGGGTATTACGTGTCTCTAGTGACATTGGTTGGAGTTGAGATATACGTGTTTCGTAGCTGTTTACTGAATTTTGTCTTGCGAACCTATTGTATCCAGGAGTTGGTGGTTTGTGGAGGCTGACTGGTTTGGAAGGAAAATTTTGTCTTGGAAATTGTTTAGGTGGAAGGTTAAAGGTAAAATTTGGGTTTCTGAAAGTGCTTGGATTTTGTTTATTATCGTTTCGGGTCATTGAACTGTTGTGTAAAGAATTGGCATGACTGAATTAATTTCTTGATGATAAATCGTATTGTGTCAATGTAGATTCACAATAAATGATCCTTTCATAATAGGTGGTAACAATGATATGAATTTATTTACTACAGCTTTTTGATTTTCCTAGAGAATAATAGCATTTTTTGCTGTAAATTGTAATTTTTTGGAAACTTTTCTGCTTTATATAGCTCAAATTTATCAAACATTGTTTTCAATGTGATCTCGGTATTCTGTTTGTATTTAGTTCCAAATAATTCTCCTTATAATGTTTCAGCTGACGTTCTATCTGAGAAGTTAGTGCTTAAATATGATTTAAATTCATCCCAGTTAGTGAATTTCTTTTGTGAGACAAATTTTTTTGCATTATTTGTTAATCTATTTCCCATCGAATTGAAAGCAAATACTTTTTGTGGAGCTGTTATTTGCGGAGTATTTTGAATCATACATGTTTCATCCACAGTTTGAATTGAGTTATTAAGGGTCGTTATGTCCCCTTCATACGTTGGAATCATTTCGACAAAAATCTTGAAAAAGTTTTATTGTTGCTAAAAACTGTGCTATACAAGAAACAAGCCTGGCTATGATAAGAGAACTCGTCGTTCTCAGGAATTACATATGTTTTTATAATATTCCTTAAGTTAGCATTTCTACGGGTAGTTGAACCTCATAATTCATTTATATATATATATATATATATATATATATATATATATATATATATATATATATATATACATATATATATATATATATATATATATATATATATATATATATATATATATATATATATATATATATATAAGATAAGGATTAATCACGACTGCAATTAATTAAGATAACAGAAGTTTCGTGGGCGTTTGCAGTCAATGGAGATTGGCCAAATAAAAGATCACTCTTTTAAAATATTCGTCAAGCTTTCGCCTAATTTTTAGGCTTCCTCAGGACACTAAGAAGTATTTCATTCATCAGATCAATTTACATAAAAATAATAAGCATGAAAGCACATTGTGAATAATACAATAACGACTTACATTTTTGTACGAGTTAAATAAATAAAATTCCATCAGTTTGACAGTCGAATGAATTTTCTTTTCAGATAGTTTACATTTAGTGCTCTGAACACACTGTATTTATAGATTAACATTGGAGTAAATATTCGAAAAACCATATCAGGTTTTGTACACTTTGAATTTTTGGAGAAAATTTTCTTCTAGTTAGTATTGTAGATTAATAGTACAAAGTTACACTTTTTTAATTAGAATGTACATTATAAATTTTTTGAAGATTTTACTTTCTAATCTTAACGCAGTAAAATCATGACTAAAGTATTTTCATCACAGAAGCAAAATGGAGTAATTTTTTGAACAAGTTCAAACAGAATTAAATTTTAAAAAGATCTTTCATGCGGCCAATTTTAGAACTAGTTTGACGTTTGATATTCATCAAACAAAAGCGCGCGAAAACAAAATGTACAGAAATGAACAGTAAACTAAACCATGTCGTATATGAAGGTCAGCTATTATTTTGTGATTGCCAAATATTGACACCCGAATGCCTGTTGGATAACTTTAGAAGGTAACAGCTATGTCTATGGTTATGTTACTAAATAGTGATACAACATCCAGGCTTATCAAAATATAATTATTTGGTATTTTAAAATTGTTAATAAACGATGCAAACGCAAACGAATCTTTGGTATAGTAAATGTTATTTTTATCGTAAGCAATAGTTAACACATCAGTAAGATACTTTGCAATTTTACTATTTGGAGCATCAATGGATGCCATAATGGGTCGTAGAGCAAGGTTTTGCTCATGGATCTTTGGTTGACCATAATATTTAGGTGGAATAGCATCATATATCATTAAAGATTTAGCTAACTCTGCTGGTAGCAAATGAGAATTTTTTAAATTTGAGATAAGTTTGTTCGCTTTTTGTTGGTAAGTGGATGTTGGGTCACTCCTTAGTAGTCTGTAATTATTTTGATCTGTCAACATCTCCAAGGATAACTCATGATATTGTTGCTTATCCATTAAACACGTGACACAACCCTTATCTGATTGTGTGACTATAAGATTCGGATTACTTTTGAAAAATCTTTTAGTGGTGAAAAAAAGATGATGTATGTAGTCAGATTCATCGTTTTTGTTTAAAAAATTTGTAATAATATTTGTAACTTGAGCTCTACACATGTTTTTTTTATTTTCATCAAAATTATTTATAATGTATTCAATGTCACTCAGTAACTTTCGTACGCAAATCTGGTCACTTAACGGTTTAATACAGAATTTAGGACCAAGACTAAGTAATGTTTGAACATCTGTAGGTATAGTGACAGAAGAAATATTTTTGAACCAGGATGTTTGCGTGCGAAATTTACTGCGTTCATCATTGATCAGAGTTTGCAATTTATTTTGATTTTGAGTTTTGATTTTGTTGAAAAGTTTTTCACTAGCAAGTTCTTGTTTTCGGATAAAGTTATCAACAATACATTTTGGCACCAAGTTTAGCATCTTAGATTCCAAAGTTTTTAATTTAGATTCAATATAACTGACATGTTTTACCGTACTGTCAATTTCAATATTGAGCGTCTGTTTCCTTAACCTGTAGTAAATGTTGTCCAGTTTGGAGATATTGCTTGCGTTATCTGTCTGTAGTCTTGCTGGATTGTTGAGGATGTCATTCGTGATGTGTTTTGGAAAAACCCCATGCTGTCTACATTTTAGTAGGAAAATTCTTCGATTTGTCGCTGATGTCATTTTGATGTTGGTTGTGGCCCATGTTTTGAAGGTTCGAACTGATTGTAAGCCGTATTGGCATCTTAGTAATTGGAAAAAACCCATTCCTGTATAGTAAGATAAGGATTAATCGCGACTGCAATTAGTTAAGGTAACAGAAGTTTCGTGGGCGTTTGCAGTCAATGGAAATTGGCCAAATAAAAGATCACTCTTTTAAAATATTCGTCAAGCTTTCGCCTAATTTTTAGGCTTCCTCAGGACACTAAAAAGTATTTTATTCATCAGATTAATTCACATAAAAAATAATAAGCATGAAAGCTCATTGTGAATAATACAATAACGACTTACACTTTTGTACGAGTTAAATAAATAAAATTCCATCAGTTTGACAGTCGAATGAATTTTCTTTTCAGATAGTTTACATTTAGTGTTCTAAACACACTGTATTTATAGATTAACATTGGAGTAAATATTCGAAAAACCATATCAGGCTTTGTACACTTTGAATTTTTGGAGAAAATTTTCTTCTAGTTAGTATTGTAGATTAATAGTACAAAGTTACACTTTTTTAATTAGAATGTACATTATAAATTTTTTGAAGATTTTACTTTTTAATCTTAAATTAAACAAAATCAAAATAAATTGCAAACTCTGATCAATGATGAACGCAGTAAATTTGGCACGCAAACATCCTGGTTCAAAAATATTTCTTCTGTCACTATACCTACAGATGTTCAAACATTACTTAGTCTTGGTCCTAAATTTTGTATTAAACCGTTAAGTGACCAGATTTGCGTACGAAAGTTACTGAGTGACATTGAATACATTATAAATAATTTTGATGAAAATAAAAAAAACATGTGTAGAGCTCAAGTTACAAATATTATTACCAATTTTTTAAACAGAAACGATGAATTTGACTACATACATCATCTTTTTTTCACCACTAGAAGATTTTTCAAAAGTAATCCGAATCTTATAGTCACACAATCAGATAAGGGTGGTGTCACGTGTTTAATGGATAAGCAACAATATCATGAGTTATCCTTGGAGATGTTGACAGATCAAAATAATTACAGACTACTAAGGAGTGACCCAACATCCACTTACCAACAAAAAGCGAACAAACTTATCTCAAATTTAAAAAATTCTCATTTGTTACCAGCAGAGTTAGCTGAATCTTTAATGATATATGATGCTATTCCACCTAAATATTATGGTCAACCAAAGATCCATAAACAAAACCTTGCTCTACGACCCATTATAGCAACCATTGATGCTCCAAATAGTAAAATAGCAAAGTATCTTACTGATGTGTTAACTATTGCTTACGATAAAAATAACATTCACTATACCAAAGATTCGTTTGCGTTTGCATCGTTTATTAACAATTTTAAAATTCCAAATAATTAAATTTTGATGAGCCTGGATGTTGTGTCACTATTTAGTAACATAACCATAGACATAGCTGTTGATAGCATCACTAAAAAATGGAGCCTGATACAAGAATTCACTCCATTAGCTCTAAATAATTTTTTGCAATTACTGAGATTTGTTTTTGACACAAGTTACTGCATTTATGAAAATAATCACTATAAACAGCTGATTGGTTGTCCAATGGGGGCAATTATCAGTCCGATAATAGCTCAGTATGTTATGGACCTACTCCTTGATGAGTGCATACCAAAACTGAATTTCAAACCACCGTTTATAAAGAAATTCGTTGACGACATAGTAACAGCTGTACCTGCAAGTGAAACAAATAATATTTTAACAACTTGTAATGCTTTCAATACGTACCTCCAGTTTACCATCGAGTTAGAGGACCAAAAGAGCCTCCCTTTCTTGGACACCTTAATGATAAGGGATGATTCAGGAAACATCACACTGGATTGGTACCAAAAGTCCATTGCTTCTCAACGGTATATGCATTACTTGTCCCAACAACCAAAACAAATGAAAATAAATGTAGTGCTGGGTCTAAAAAACAGAGTACTCAGTATTTCACACCCAAATTACCAACAAAAAAACTTACTTAGATTGAAAGGTATTTTAATAAAGAACTCATATCCAGTGAAACTTATCAACAGCTTGCTATTTAATGTGCCAAGGGTGGATACTACTCCATTGAATCCACAAAGACAAGATCTACTGTCAGATCCTCCAAGTATAAAATTTGCTTCTATACCTTTCATCCCAACGTTGACACCCAAAATACTCAAAGTCTTGAAAGATGAAAACATCAAAATTGCTACAAAAAATTGTGTGACCATAAGACAAATTTTCACAAAGCTTAAAGATAAAACACCAATACACTACCAGTCAAACGTCATTTACAACATTCCTTGTCAGGAATGTTCAGCTGTTTACATAGGCCAAACTTCACGTAACCTCAAATCTAGAATAACATCACACAACAGCGATAATAAATTGAAACCTATGTCAACAGCTTTGGCAATACATCATAATCAAACTAAACATCAAATTGACTATTCTAATGTAACAATACTGGATGTAGAAAGAAATTTATTTGAGCGATCATTTCTTGAAATGGTATTTATTAAGAACAATGATAATTCTATCAATAAAAAAACAGATATTGATAATTTGAGTAATATATATGTTTACCTTCTAAAGTTATCCAACAGGCATTCGGGTGTCAATATTTGGCAATCACAAAATGATAGCTGACCTTCATATACGACATGGTTTAGTTCACTATTCATTTCTGTACATTTGGTTTTCGCGCGCTTTTGTTTGATGAACATCGTGCGCTAAATAATACTTATTCCGCATGAGTAATAAGAAGAAAGATTAAAATCTAAATAATTTCAGTGCACTCATTGGATGAAGATTCTTGTCACCAACTACAATCAAATTCATCTCTAAGTGAATACAAGACAAGAAAATTGGAGGCCTCTTCTGTTGACAGCTAGTAAATGTATGCTCAGTGAAATCGATAAGGTACGAAGTAAGAGATCATAGCATTGCAAAGTAGATGCGTATATGATATGAAAACAAGGTTAACTTTGGTTTGCAGTAAAACAAAGTCATGCGAGCTGCAAGTAAAGCTATGAAAAATCCTATTCTCTTTCTAATTTTTATAACCAGTACTACTCAATCTTGAAATCCTCACAAAGTTCTACTGAGAACACAGCCGAGTTAGTTCCACGATGCCTGATTTCTAATAGTACCCTTGCATAGCTTCCAACTATTATAAAAATTTGCAGGAGTGACGTCAAATATTAAATTCATCGTCAACAACCTAGTCAATACAAGAGAAATTCAAATTGAACAACAGTCTTAGAATGATGTTTATTTCACATACCCGATTCCAAATATATCCTATATCACGAAGAAACATTCTGAGCATTCGATTATCCTGCAGCTTCAAAACAGAAGTGTGAAGGCGTAACCAGATTGAGTCGTTTTCCACACTTTAGCCGAGTTGAAAGTGCATCGCTCTTATTGACGTAATTTTAATCGTTGGAACAGTAAAATAAAAGTGATCTAGAACACGATTCTTGGAGAAGTGCAATTAAATGTGAACTTGAATCCTCAAAAGTGAAATTTGCTCTTTCATAGATCAATTGAATGATCTTCAATATATACTAGGTACCCAATTAATGCAAAAATATAATTTTATTCTGTACATTTTATCGCACTTTAGATGATATCTCTCACCTCATAAAATGATATATTGCTCAGAAAAACTTGAATTTGATTCTCCAACTATTTATAGTTGATAACAAAGCTTAGGAAAAAACATGAAAAAATATCATCTCAGCTAGAGGTTTAGATATATTCACCATATACTATAGTTTTAATGTAGATAAAATCTCTTACCAGGAGAAGTCATAGATAGCTACCGACGATATTCAGCGATTGTGAGGTAAATTGTTGTTTTACCCAGGGTAAATTCACAGTCACCATTAAATCAGTCTGTATAATTGATCAATTTAGATCTGTTCATGGTTTTGGATAACTCGTTATAATTCTTTTTCTCCATGGGCCAAATTAAAATCTAGATTTTGCTGAATCATCTATGCTTCTACTTCCTACTACTATCTCTACTAAGTTGGACTACTTAAACCCTCTATCTATTCCTTTCAAGTCCTGGCGCCCAATTTTTTTCTTTTTTGGTCTCCGCTATTTGGTCTCTGCAACTGTGCTTTCAGTAACCCAAGCCTTCTGAACAAAAGGTAGGAGCAATTCAACACAGATAGATACTATTAATATTTTATTTAAATATCATTTGAATGCCTGCCACTATCGTGGAAGTAGCTTTTACGAATTATTTATCAAAAACACCAGAGGAAATAATTCTGTAACAAGTTACCTCATGCCTACTTCACAATATACTGAAATAACGATGTTAGCTATCTTAAGAAAGAATCATCATCGATTGCAAATAGACATTTTCAACATCAAAAACTATATTCCTTCATTGTTTCCAATTCAAGACATCGAGCCATGTCCCGATTGAGAAGAGAGAGAGATACTGTAGAATTGCGACAAATGTGTTGTCGGAGACTAGTCTAGCGACACATAACAGCCTCTTATTGCAATTCTGGCCTATCTAGGTGACAAGACCGGCATCCTGTGTTAACTTCACATCTTTAACCCTTGTTTCACTTCCAAGACTTGCCTGTTTTTGACAATCATTTGTTCGCACGCCTATCAAAGCTTAGTAGAAGATTTTGTGACTTGATCCATTGTTCATGCAGCTGTAAAATAACTACCCAATAAAGTGTATTCTGAGGGAAGACAGGAGATTCACTTCTGTTTATTTCTTTCAAGGCTCAGCAAATGAAGGGCAAGATTTCATTATTTTGTGTGAGCTTCTAATAACGATATACAGAATATGTTCTATTAGAATCAAAAAGGTATCCTAATCACCAGTTTCAAAAGCATAATAATAATTGTGGTATGATTCAAAAGATATATCAGATCCTAGATTTGTACCTAAGAGGATTGAATTGGAGAAAATTCAATCTTTGAGAGAGTGATACGTGTGATCATGCATTATAAGACGAGTAATCTAAGTTAATTAAATACACAATAATTCTATGTTATCATCACGAGATAATATAATATGAAGAATAGCGATCTTTTGCTTCACTAAGTGAAGAAAAACAAGTTTGAGGCATTTCGATCGATACCCAAAGAATAAAATATAATTCACTATCAAAATGAGAGAAAAGCAAAGTAACGCTGTTTCAGCTATATTTTAAGTACTGTGCTGAATGACTGCTTGCCATAATGAGCGCAGCGCAGAGTCGCTACGAGATTCATATATATTTATTCTGTCTTTTTTTTTATTGTCCTCATGTGCCTCTCACAGGGAAAGAGGAAAAACCTAAATTTTTTGCAGTTCTATCAGGAAGTTTCTTTGTAGTATCACAGTATGAAAGTTTCACTCTTCACAGTAGTTTTTCTTCAGGACAAGGTTTCTTGTCTTGATGGTCATTTCTTGTCTTGTCCTAATTTTCAAGACAAGAAAATGACAATTTCTTATCATGCTCATTTCTTGACGTATTTTTTGTTTTGTTTCAAAAATTCCTTGAAATTTTTGACATTTTGGGGGGAACCTGTTCTACTATTGCTATATCCAATCCACAAGCTCAAGAGCTCAGCGTTAGTGTCCACCCATTTTCCTTCTTGTGAGTTATGTCATGGAACGATTCTTGCAATGTTTTCAAAGATTGCCATCAATAAAAGTGAATGTTCAATCTGGCATTTTTATATTTTAGTCAGTGTTTGTAATTATTATCTTCTTCTTTTGAGAAATAGCAATGTTGCCAAGAGTTAGCAGCTTTCTCAGAGTAATGAGTAGTTAACCTATACATTCATACTCTACATGGTTGATTCATTCACTAGAAACTGGAGACTTATTTTTTCGATTTATGAAATGTTTGTATCGAGAATCATAGTCACAGATACGTTTTTTTTCCCGAGGTACCCGTAATATGGGAAGTATTGGAATCATGATTTTTGGACCGCTCAAGATTCTGAAGAGTATCACATTTCTGATCCTACTGAGTCCAAAAAACATAATTCCGAAAGAAGTCATCCCAAAGTACCTAAATCAGATGTTTTCAACCAATAGCATCTGAGCTTTATGGATGGAACTTGTTAGCTTCCTGTGATTATTTCATCAATGGTAGTGTTCACCATGAAATAGAATAACCAAGACTGATTCTCAGATAATTTAGCACATTTTTCGGAATCATAAGCGTTTCATTTATAAATACTGAAATTCTGATCTCCATGAAATTCGTATTTTTCTGAAACAAAAAAGTAATGAGGAACATTATGTTGGCTCAAAATTATTATGACTTATATTCAGACATCACGTGCAAAAGTTCATCAACTTCAGAATAAGTGATTTGGTTCTATCGTGTTTGGTGATTTTATTTTAAGGATGACCGGTTTGGTATCAATTTAAAGCTCTCGGGTAGGTATCTTTCAATTCATAACATAGAATTGTCAGTAGATTTCTTATTATAATTTTCAAATATTTTCTACTCACTTTTACATCTCCAGACGACCATTCTTTCAAATAAAATCTGTTCTTCTCTGTATTATATCCTGCTGTGGTATGGTCCTGCGTCATTTATTGGAATGACAACCAGAACTACCGTTGGCGGCAGCACTGTGCTCACAAAATGGTGGATCAAAAGTGGATTACGGCAGGTCTGTTATATGTTCACAATGTGAATACGACGATACCCATCAAAGAAACATTCAAATTTCATTGAACGATTTGATCAAATTCTAATTGAGCTGTAAAGTATGGACATTTCCTTCTCGTAATAATGAATTGTTTTATATTTTGAAATCTTCTTATTCATATCGTATTTCAAATTGATACTGGAGGACTGCGTGAGGTTATAAAATTCATGGCTCTAAAGGAAATAATATTACAGAGGGCAAATTGATATTTTTGTATTGTACATTTCAGCTACAAGCTTTCTCTCGACGAGTTTTTCTAATCCACACAGTTCGCATATCAACTAGTTCGTAGTTCCCAAACTTATTTACTACAGATACCTTCCTTATCCCATTTCAGATGAATTTATAGAAAGTCGAATCCGCAATTCAACTAGATTTGAAATGATGTTCATGAACACAACAATTTGTAATGAGATTGAATAATCAAACAATCAAATCGAAAGTCAAGAATTTGCCACTGAATTAATTGAATCGAATCCAAAAAAAAATGTGATTTTATGAAATATCATATAAACAACCTCAAGAAAAGCCACTAAATATTGCTGACAGAACAAGTAGCATAACATGATGACATCACTTACATGGGAATGAATACACGTATGACGAGAAGGATTCAGAACGCTTACAAAAAAGTAGTTAATAATTTATGTGGTGAAGAATACATGGATGTGACAACCAAGAAAAACTCAACATCTGACAACGAGGTTTCACCTCGAATCTATAGACTTGTTTAAGTACATAGAAACAGCTTTCCTCTTCGCACCATTTCTTTAGCAACAATTCGCCAACTGACAAATTATCAAAATTTTCAGCACGGCTGCTTACTGATTTGTATGACGATGAATATTATGAACTCCATGATTTTATTTCTAAGGTAACCATAGACCCTGACTATGTTCTGATTTCTTTGGACATTGTTTCTTCGTCTACGAATGTGCTGCTGGATCTAGATACCTAAGCTGTAGGTCAAAAATTGAATATATTCAATATCCCAGCGTACTGATATACCATCGAAAGAGCTACTAAAGTTGTGATTTTATATTATCTTCCCAAAAGATAATAGGGAGTTTTTGCAAGTTTCCGCTATTGATACAATAACGTTGATGTGGGAAACAAATTTCTTGGAAAATGCTTGCTTAATAGTACTAGCTTGAATCATAGTGTACTCACAAGGAGCTTCAAGGGTTAGCAAACATAAATAACATAACAATGAATTTATTTATCAATTACAGTAACGGTGTCCAAAGAAAATCGTTTTTGACGTTAGCGATGACGTTTTATTAGCGGTGGCTTGCAAAAACTCCCTTATATCAAACTATAAATGTAAAAAATATTTTTGTAATATATAAATGGGTATATTTATTATAATTAATGATTAAAATTCAATAAGTTTAGAATAAATTGAAGACGCTTTCCAATTGGTCCGATATTAACGTGACGTCACTTCGGTAGTAAGCAATTCAGCAGTTATATACTTAAGTGAAGTTTCCGTGTATATCGTCAATTTTTTATTAGTAAAACAATTTCAATATAAGCAATGTGTCTCAAAGATAATTCCACAAAAGCTAATTCAAGTAATATACCAGAAGGTCATCCATTTATGTTCTATGAATATATAGTGGTATATGAATATTCAATATTCTAGAAGTTCGAGGTATTTAGTCAACAATGTGAGCAGTTTTTTGAAATTATTTTTTCAATATGCAAGTGCTGTTACATCTTTTGTACAAGTCCAGTCAAAAATCATTTTGTGATAATGCATACACCATATAACTATATTTTGGAAGTTTGTCAGATGAAATAAATACAAGCAATATAATAATGATAATTCATATTTTACAGTATTCATCAATGAAAATTAGAATATGGCTGCGTAATATCAACAGTTATTTGAATTTGACTTACTTCATTCTTTACGTTAATAAGATTTCAAATTGATATTTGTTTACAATTATTATGAGAATTTCCATCTTATGGTTGGTTTATATACAAGAATTTTGTAATATTCAGCCCACAACTTGATATCAAATCCATTTCAAAATAAAATATGAAACACCATAACCTCAAACATCAAAAAATCACTGGTGATAAGATTCTATCAACACCTCTTTGCTTACAAAAATCTTATTAGGACATTTTTCTTGTGTGCTAGGATAAAAATGAACAAGACAACCTCTATATGATTCTTTTTCTAATATAATTCTTGCAATAACGTTTAGTAATTACTCTGAGTAAATAGATAATCTGTGCTCTGAGCACCGAAGTGACGTCACATGTACATCGACTACTCTTGGGCATTTACGAGAATTTTTGACGTATTTAAAATCTGAGGCCACAAATTTATGAATAAAAATGTAACGTTCATCAAAAAATTGTGTAAAAATAATCACAATACAAAATTTGATGAACATTCATATTGTATTAATACTTTATATACAAGATAGAACCCAATTCAATAGTGAATTCTTGAAATAAACTTCCAGGTCCGCGATGAGAGTTTCATTGACCCCAGTTGTAGCCAATCTGATGATAGATTTTGTTATAAATGAGATTTCACCTCTGCTCTCATTTAGAGTTCCGTTTAATTAGGAATTTGTTGATGATCTGATAATCGCCGTTCATGAATTTGGAATCAATGATACTCTTACTATTTTTGATGATTGCAATGCTCATATTCTGTTCACCGTAGAAGCGGAGATGTCTGCCGTTTCTTAACATGTCAGCAATTAGAGACAATGACGGTAATATTACCACTAAATGGGACAAAAAGTCATCTGCTAGCACTAAATGCCTTAATTTCAGATCAAATCATCCCAAAGAACAACTTATCAATGTGGGAAAGAACTTTCTCTCTAGAGCATTATATCCGACATTTTGAATATATGACAATGAGGTGAAGAATACGATAACTGATTTACTACATACAAATAAATACTCGGTAGGCATCATTCCCGGCATAAGTAATCAAATCAACAACAGTTAACATGCTAGCACGGCAAATGTCTACAAAATACCTTTCACCGAGAGGTATACCACTACTCCGTATACAGGTGGAGCAAGTAGTTATATCAGACAAGTTTTGAAGGACAATGATAAGATCAAAATTTGATAGAAGCAAAACAAGACAGTGGGCAATTTATTCTTTCATACATAAAAGATAAAACTGATATAACTAAGAGATCTAACCTAATTCACAAGAACCCATGTAATGATTGCACGATACATCACACGGAACAAACTAAGCGGTATTTGAAAACACGTTTGGATGAACACAAGCGGAACTGTGAAAATGCCAAAAAAGTGGGTGCTGTATGTGCGGTGGTTAGTCACTGTATCAACACTAAACATTCTTCTCATTTTGAAAGTTCATGCATCTTATATAATCCAGCTCTACTCTGAACAAAAGATTCACATATGATATGTTATATATAGAACAAGATGAGAATAATGTAAATGAGAGAACAGATACCACAGCCTCACGCATCATTTCTAATGACCTATTGAGATGATTTACTATATTCTTCTAATTTTTTCATTTTTATTTATATTCATCTCCTACTTTTGTGGTTTGCATTCTTTGACATATTGATGTGATTCTTTTCTATAAGTTGACTTCCTCAATAGACTATTAGTGATATGTGCGTTTATGCTTTTCCGCATCACACGAGCACTTTGTTCTTTCTTATTTTTGATCACAAAGACTTCACATAATTGATTTTCGCACTACAGATGTCAACACGAACAAACAGTAATTCTATTGTAAGTATACTTTCCATTTCACCTTGTCATTTTGTCCCACATTCTAGGATCGAAACTGTAGAGTTGGATAGGAACAATAAGCTCTTTGAATGAACTCACATACATTGTTTCCTTCATATAACATATGATCATATGAAAATGAAGGCTGAATCCACATTACAATATAGCTCCAGTTTAAACCGCTGGGTGGCTACGGGTCGATTTTAGTTTTTTATTATGAAACATCATCTTTGGTTACAGAAAAAAGTATGAATTTGTTTACATGTCCTGTACCCACTATTGCAATTTGGCACAAAACATTTTTTATCTATTTAACAATATTTTTAGACATGAAAATGCTAAATAGATCAGAACTCACCATTTGACTCCATACAAATATGAATCTATCTCTAGCTATCTCCAAGTTACCGTATCTTTCTAACGATATAACATTTTTGGCTTCACTTTCGCAACACAGTCAAGATAGGGAATTGCATAGAAATGCTTCTGATAATTATACATGAAACGAATCAAGATGATTACTAGTTATATCTAATCTATCAAGCAGAATCTTTGAGAAACATGATAGGGAAGCCTCTGTTTCGCTAGTATTTCAACGAACAAAACATGATATTTGCTTGTCAATCGAAAAATTCCCCTTTTTTTTCCACAATTTGGATTAGGATGAGGTAGTTGTAACCAAATCCTGGAAGAATTAGAATGTAAACTTCAGGATGTCCAAAAAATCAAAATAAATGTTGATATACTCTACTTCAAATGACTGAATTTGTGATACCTTAATAGAAGTAACAGATTTCTTCATGAATTAGTGATCCAGTCATTTTGAATCTGATAATCAGGATTCGTAGCAAAGAATCACATTCCAGTGGTAAGCTTGATATAACTTATATTTGCACATTCCGGCGCCCGAACGGCCCGCTATTATCAGTTACAAACATTTTGAGCTGAAAAACATAGTAACTAATATAGAAATATTCGTACAAATTACTCTTCTGTATTATATCTCATGTAATTGATTGTAATGTTACATTATTGGTTTGATATTGTATTTAGCTGCAGAATACTTGACGATTTGGATAAGAAATGCCAGGAAAAATCTAAACCAAATGATCCAATCAAAGATGAAATGATTGGGAATATTTGTGAGCATGCTGTGAAATATTCAGAGCAAAAATTGAAACTGAAGAAACTTGTGCTCCACAAGAAATTGAATCTGAGAATCGATTTCTAAAACCATTATCACAGGGAAGCAGCTGTATATACAAGTGTCGCCTCCATTAGGACTCGTCAGTACAGTAAAGCCAAACTCAGATAGTCAGAATTTGGATCCCAATACCAACATTGTCTTATGATGGTATATGATGGGCAGAAGTAAAATTCACATGCAATATCATCTATCGAGACTTGAATCAGCTACAGTATGTAGATAAGATGGAAATCACAGTTTATTGTAAGAATTTTATGATACATCTCAATTAAAAATTGAGATGAGAGAGACTTGTGTCCTACAAGAATCCAAATTTTAGAATCGGATTTCAAAACCGATAATTCTCGATAGATGGTGTTGCATGTAAATTTAACCTCTGCCCATCATATGTCATCATAAGACAATATTGGTCCTGAGATCCAAATTCTGACTATCTGGGTTCAAATATACTGTACTGAGGAGTCCTATAAGGACAAAATACGTGTATGAAGTTGCTCCCTGTCTATGATGATGGTTCAGAGAACTAATTCTCAGATTTGAATTCTTGTGAGACACAAGTCTCTTCCATTTGAATTTCTAGTTCAATCAAAGTTTCCAAAAGCATGTTGCTTTGTAACAGCTCCAAATCCTCGGAAGTTTTCTGATCCTGAAAGCAACATGTTTAAGAAAACTGTCAAGAGTATGAGTATTTATTGATGACAAGAATATAACCGCAGTAAAATTCTGACTAAATACAATTGTTGAATGTACAAATAATAACATCAAGAATAAATAGACATGACATCGGAATTCTTGAGTGTTTAGTTATAGGGAACAAACTTGAGACTATTCCTAGTGTGATGTCGGTTCCATTCGTCAATTTTGTACGCATGAATTCAATTGGATGATTTCAATTGGACTCCATTGAAAGAAAGTTCATCCTATATAAATCAATTATTGCAATTCAATTGGATTCAAGGTAACATAATATAATGATGATGATAATATTTTTTTTTATACAGCACAAAATGCTAATACATAACAGACTTTTCATAGATACATTAGAAAGATAATAAATAAATAATATGTACTAAGTCACATAATTATTCTTAGAATTAATAATAATAATGATGTGATGACCATTAACTTTTTTTTTTAAATGCTTTAGATTATCTGTTTCTTTGATTTCAACCGGAAGTCTATTATATAAGTCAAGGCCCTTGTGGAACAGTGAGAACCTTGTATTACTTTTGTTGACCTTGTTAATCTGGTAATGATTGACATTACAAGTATGATAATTATGTACCTTGTGTATGTATTTCAGATTTTTATCCAAGTCTTAAGGTAGTTTTTCCAAAGAAATTTTATTTATGAATCATAAGACATTGCATTTCATAAAATTGAGAAACTCAAGTCAGTTCATTGTCTTTAAGATCACGAATATTGTTGTTCATTTGCTACATTCAAGAATAATTCCTATACCTCGGTTTTGCAGTTTTTGTAATTTATTCAAATCTGTTATATCACACATCTTAACATATATTCACGCTCATCACTGATCCATTGCTTCTGTAACGCTCTAAGATGGATAAAGAGGTATACCTCAGTTACAGCAATAAATTGTTAGAGCAGTCTCTGGCTCAGAGGTAAAGCGTTGGACTACGATTTGATAGGTTCCAAGTTCAAATCGCAAAGAAGTGCAAAAATTTCTTATATTTATTACTTTTATACAGGTCCCCATTTCATCAATATTATTTTCCCAAATCATCATCATTTACATTTGAGGTATTTTATGTTATGTGCTGAACATATCTCCTATTTTCAAATGAATCCGATATTTCGTGTGATGATGGAGGTACTTGGCAACAGTACTGTTATCTGGCTGTCACTTTAAACTATTGTTGTGATATTACAATTTTCAAATTGATTTTTGAATTCAAATATTTGTGAATTGTGAGCTTCAAGTTTCATCAGTTCAAAGTTTCTTGAATCCATACTCACCTTGAACGTTTCTTTGTGGAACAAATACGATCGGATTAACAGAGTGAAATAATATCAAAAAATTCACATTTCTTGCATTTCTGTTGATGTTTAGAATTGAATAATATGTGGTACCACAGATTGGAGTTCATTTGTATCATTCTGTATATGATTTGGTTTGCGCGTGAAATATTGTGTGCTTTATAATGGTCTTTCCAAATCGGTTCGTATGAATTTTTTCCTAACATTTATAATGAGGAAGAGATGGCGGGCAAATTATCTTAACATATATTCACGCTCATTACTGATTCACTGACTACGTAATTCTCTAAGATAGATAATAGAGATATTACTCAGTTACAGCAACTAATTATTACAGTAGTTTATGGCTCAGTGGATTGTTTTGCATTCATACAGATTATTTTTCATCAACATTACTTACCTATAGCATCATCATTTACATTTAAGGCATCTTATTCTAATTATTTCGTGCTAAACATGTCTTCCATTTGACTGACGACCATACCACTAGAATTTGATATTGTTGAACATTAAGTGGAGTGCGGCAGTTCAATCGTATCATAAATTAACAATACAGTCCAAGAGGAGAAATTTCTAGATATCCTTGATAAGTAATTCAGTTTTTTAGCAATTTTTTCACATAAATAGTTGACATGCAATAAAAATCTGAGTCTTCTGTCGATAATGATATCCAAGTACTTGATCTCGTCGACTATTTGAAGAACAGTATGACCAATTCTTACTTCTACATCGCTTTTATCACATATTTGTATATACTTGGAATTAGAGGAAAGATACATACCCAGTTTTACATTTATCAATGTTTAATTTAAATTTTTTGACATTCATCATTCACTCATTAATACACATCCACTGAAGCTTAATTCACTTTATTTATTACATCAACATAATTTCTCCTGCAAGATATATCAATTTATCATCAGCGAATAAATGTACGTTACAATGATCTTAACAGTTTGGCATATCATTGATGTATAGCAAGAACAGTATTGGACCCAAAACGCTACCCTGATGCGGTACACCAAGTGTATTTTCCGAAGCGCTTGAAGTATTATTACCAATTCGTACTATTTGATATCTATTGCTCGGATAATTCTCAAGCCATTTCAATACTGTATCTTGCAAACGATATTCACGCATTTTGAGAATTAGCAAAGACCTATCAATTGTTTCGAAGGCTTTCTTAAGGTCCAAAAAAAATTAACATCTTACATTCCCTTCATCTAGATTCAATTTTCATTCAATAATGAGTGATTAGATCCAAAACCCGACTGGACCGACACTAGTATATTATTTACTTCTGAATAATTCAGTAACTGATTGAAGACAGCAATCTCTAACAATCTTCTACATGCAGGTAACATATCAATTGGCCTGAAATTTGACCACAGAGTCTGCCTTGTTAGTATATCATATTAAATTCCAGCTCCAGGCATAGAAAGAATAGATCATATTGATTAATTGGTATGAAGCTTTTGTCCAAACATAAAAACGCAATATCAAAAAACTAAGCTTTGATAGCAAGCTCATTTTCTATCATGACTGTGAGCTGGTATTGTCATCACTCCACTTAAAGTGAGCATCAAAATGCACCAACAATAGTACCGACCAATAGCACTGAACCACAAATGTTCACTAAAAACTGTCAGCTGTCTTAAAGTTGGCAGAAAAGCAATTGAATGACATTCACGACGTGATAATAGAGTCTGATACGAAATAGTAGGAGAACAACTATTCAAGAATCAACAAATACTATAGTTTACTCCCTCAATACTAAGAATTTGTCTGTCAACGAGATACTTATTAGGGCTCCACTCCTAGTTCTTTAATTTCTCTATTTCTCAATTACACAATTTTTCTCTGATCCTTCGCCCTTATTCCTATCAACCAACTAAAAACTTGAGTCGCCCATATTCGTAATCATTTATTGTCTAGAGGCTGTTACAAAAAAATATGAGAACATTTTTTTGGCAATTCATCAGAGTTTCTATTCTACAAGATAGATACGTATTTTGAGTTTGTCTTGATTGTCGAAGAGCAACAAATCTAGGAGTCCAGAACATCATACTTGGATCTCTACTTGAGCTTCACGCAATATCATCCCACAAGCATCCTTGTATGGTTCTCAAATTATAGCTTGACGATATATCAGTTCACGAATCCATACTAAAACTTCATCTTGACATGTTTTCAATAGATTCTTTCAATGATATGAAAATTTTTGTCTCGACCAGAATACTGGAAATCCCCTCATAACAAATCACATATGCTGAATTTTTATTTTGCTCTTGTACATATTTTGCATAATTGAGTTTTATTCGTGTCTTCAATTCAATAAAATATACTTCTAAAAACGAAGCTTTGGAAATGAAGTGACTCATAATCACTAATATTATATTTCCGATTGGATGATTGCATAATAATTGCTGATATAAAAATTTCAATTTGTCGCGTACTGTGTATTGTGGCACTTATAGGAGTTACTCTCAATGCGCTTTAAAAAGTTTCACAGAAAGAGACCTCCACGACATAAGGAGGAACACATCTTCCCAAAACAATTGCAAAGTTGCTTCAATATAAAATTTCTTTCGTCAAAATATACTTTCTGGATGCATCAAGTCTTATACCATTGAAAAATGGAAATAATTGCTTTCTTGTGATCGTATATCACAAAGGTATTATATGCGAGCTAGCTTCCATATCTCCTGTTTTATATACGTAAAACAATATCCATTCCTAGGGATTTCTTTCCGAGCAGGTTCTGTTCTCTGCTATTTATCACGTTATGCAGCAATAATTTTTCTTTTGGAATCCTCGCGCGACGTGGAGCGTAGCTTTCCCCGCAAATGCCAGAGCTTTTTTTGCTTCTCGCTTCTGAAATATCATCGTTTTGTTCAGGTGCTTTTCTTAACATTTAGATCCTATTTCTGGAATCGTTTGCCAACATCTTTGGGTGGCTGTTCAAGGGGTGTGACAGTCCTGTGATAAATTAATTGAACGATGAAGCTACGGGAAGTAAAACGCCAGAATATCACATGCAGTTATTAATAATGGTGGCGGAAATTACAAGCACGCCTCAAATGTTCACAGATCGTGTATAAAATGTGAATTTTAATTGTGTCGTTGCCAAAATGTCACGTTGCTGCTATGAATCATGAGCCATTTTCCGCTGGAGGATTTTATATTAAATGTAGATTCGTGCTCAAAATTCTACACCAGTGAAAGCGTATTTATTCCACACTCGGATACCTTCTATAATTCTTCTGGATAAATGAGTATAAGAATACATTTTTCATCATCTCATATTCAACATGAACCCTAATTCAAATGCTTGAATAACTATCGCAGATATTTCGTAACTTATTAAATCAAGAGGACATCTCACATGATTTAATCCTTCGCAAAATACTTATTCTGAATACACAAGCTGGCTTATGGAAGCTGAAGCAGTAATCAGGCTGCTAGAACAAACTTATTAGGTGGTGATCAAAGCTTATTTCCAAATGTGCGAGCAGAGTCTAATCTCTGCAGGTATCCAATTTTGAAGAGAGTAATGAGAAGAACAAGGAAGATAACGATTTTCTCACAAATTCCAATACGAAGAACGGATGATGCGAAACATAAACGTCAATTCTTATGCTATCCAAGTGGAATGTTTTACATATCATGTATTATGGATGAACAATAATGTACACCGATGTCTAAGGCTCTTGTATCCAGCTGGCAAACCATGTAAAGTACAAAATTAAAACTATACTCACAAAAATTGAGAACTTAAGCTACTCCACTTGCCTTGAATATTGGATACCTGTTGCTTCTCACCCCATATAATCCATCAATCAAAGATATTCGGTGATTAGAATAGCTGTTTGGTGAGACAGTTTGATAAAATTTCATTTCAGAAGAGGTTCTCCATGTAGAATGAGTTCAAGAATGGAATTACTCCTATTCACGTTATTAATAGTCTACATTCCTAAAGAAAGGTGAGGACGAAGCCCAAGGCGATAACAAATGCGATCCTTGAGGCGTAACTCGTGCAGCTAACTTCCTGCATTTCAATAGTGACGGTCACTCATTGTCCGTGTTGTATACGATACTTCTTGTAACAAGTGCACTGAGGTATCTCATCACTGAGCTTCTTAAATGAATTTAGAAATATTGAAACTATCTCATCAATTTTTCAAATGAATTTCTGCAATTGTGATCACATTCACAGTGAAAAAATACTACGGAGCATTACCTATATCTAACTTATTATATCGATTGATATTCTACACACTTTCTGTGCACACATGTTTACAGCAAACGCAAATACCATAACGAACAAGTTTCATGGTACTAATTTCCTCCAAATGTATATTTGACATTATAACAAATGAATTTTGAAATACCAATGGCATCCATGATACAAAATCATGATTTTCTTCTCTGCGTAGGGCATTATTATCAATTGATTCCCTGTCAACAAGGGATCAATGATTATTGTTGCCATTGTTTGAGATTTAGAACTTCAGGAGCAGAATTCCTTTCTGTTATAATGGAGTATTTTAAGAGTACATAAGAATTATGAGACTCACAAAACTTGTCCTCCACTTACAGGATGATAATTTCTCTTTATATTACAAGGGATATCAAAGAAATTCAGCAGTGTACTAGCAGCGATAGTACGCGTGCTATAAACTTTGGACTGAAATTGTAAAGAATCAAAATCTGCATGGAATAAGTATGAATTCGTACAAAAATTGGGATTTGAGAGCAAACTAAGTTTTTAAAAATTGAGGTGTTGTATTTCATGCAGAATATATAAGATAGTAAGCTTCATAGCAGAACAAGAAAATATTCATTCTTAGAATATATATCAGCTTAGTTTGCTATAGTAATTGGGGTATCAAGGGTGTTAAGAGGACAATAATGCCTGAGGTCAACAGTGTACTTGCCGAGGGCTTTTGGCCCGAGATGCTTAGGTTCAACTCCCGTGTCGCCTTCAATGTGCTATGTCCGATTATTGTACTATTTCGAACAAATTTATCTAGCAATGTATGTCCTGTCATTGTGATTTCTGTCAAAAAAAGTACTCTAGTTACTTGCTGTAACTGGGAAACTTGTTTGTAATTTACTTACTTGTACTAAGTACGAGAAAGTATTGTGAAACCGACAATATTTATCTATCGGGATTTTGATAGAGATATCCGTTTTGAACTGTGACGCGCATGGCGTTTCTTAGGAGTTGCTTACGGTTAGTATTCTTGGGCACCAATAACGGAGCAACTCTGTAGCGACGATGCCGTAAAGCTAGCGGGAAGAGGAAGGGTCTGTTGCTAAGAATAAATGAACGTATAGACAAGACAGACAGTTTTATCAAAACACAAATAAATAGGGAAAAGTTACATAAAATGGCGGAAACAGATGGTAACTATTATACTTGCACAGTACGACGGACAGTGCTTTGAACCAGCACACGAAGTTGGAAAAATGATGCGTCGGATTTTGGTCGTCGTCGTCAGAAGTTGTCGTAGCCCTTCGTGGCAGCGGCTACGACGTGGTGAACGGACTGTAACCCTACGGCAGAGACAACTGCTGTGGAAGGTGGATGCTGTAGACCTACAACAGCGACTACGGCTAGGTGCAGGAGGCTGTAGCTCTACGGCAGAGAGTACAGTCGTGGAGAATAACGGCTCTGACACAGGAGCCACGACGGATGTCGTTTCTACGGCTCTGGAACAGTAACCACTCGACAGCGAGGGTTGATTAACCCTATAGCCATGACGTTACTTACGGTAAATACGGATGACTCTGTAGAAGGAGTCACGACGGATGCAAAACGTTTTAGTTGGTCTGTTGCAGAAACACTACTAGAATACAGTGGACTCAAGTCTCTCGGAAGAGTGTTCTGCTGTTTGATTTCAGCCTGTATTTGTACTCAGATTTCAAGTAAACTGTACTGAGCTGGTTTAATTATGAAAAGAGGATGTTACCTAGATTTCAGTAGCCTCAAAAGAGTATAAATATATAAAATAATGGCTTTCCGTGTACTAATTCTTGGTCAAACATATACAACATTTTTCAATCCTTATTTTATCCGAACTTGAGATAAAACTTTATCACTGACCTCCTATTTGACCACCAGATAAATCAGAGTTAATTTGCAATCAGTCAAAAAGTGCAACAAAAAGCATATGTATACCATTGAAATTCACAATTCAACTACGGTTCATTCTGATACAAAAAGTGAGTTTTATTTACTGCTTATTGTGCACCATAACCCAGATCTAATTTATTCATTTCCGATGGTAATGTACAGATATTCAAATTGTAATCTATTTCCTAAGACGGAAATAGTAGTTCTAAATAACCTGTAACTAGATCTTAAACAAATGCGGAGGACTCCTATACAAACGGTGAGTTATCAATTACTACCTGAATATTGTATTCAACGGTTTTATATATTTTAAGGAGATAAATGAGATCGACTGCAAAGTTGACTTGCATCGGATGAATTGAACTGTTCAAAGCAGTTTCGGTAATAGGAGTTATTGTAGCTGAATGCTTATTACTAGAACAGTGGAATGGTGACTAAGTTGAGTTATCTTGAATCATTTTATCAAACGGTTGCTGACAGCAGTTTTTCAAATTCTAGAATGGGAACACTTCGACACAGAGCATTCCTGAATTCGTTTTGACTATTTTTGGCGGTACTTATGTTTGTTCATGCATTCGTGCGTTGCTCGCAAATCTCAAAACTGGTTGGATGTATAATGTTGAAATTTTGTGTTTAATCGTCTGTACCGTAAGTCCACTTCACTTGAAGCCTTCTTTGAATCTTTCTAATGAATCTGGAATGATCAACCTTCTAATGCTGAGATTTGGTATTCGAATTTGATGTTGGGTCAGAATGGTTATATGCTATTTTTGTATGAATCGGTCAAGCTAGAAGTGCACTTCACTTGGACCTTTTTCTCAAGTTTTTGCATAAGTCTAGAATAATTAGCCATAGCATATGGAAATTCAGTGTTTGGGTTTACTGTAGCATCAAAATAATTATCTACTATTTCTGTATCAATCGGCTGAGCCGGAAGTGTAGTTTATATGTATAACAGACATTTACAATTTGCCGTATAGAACGATCAGTTCAATTGAAATTATAAGGTAGGCAATGATAATCTGTTGTCAATTTTTTGATTTGGTTTGACATTGTACATGTCAAAATATTAATAAAATCACATCATAATCTAGAGTGACAGAAAACAATGATAAACTACTCGGACATTGAGAATTTAATGCACTCAATCTATAATTCAATGCAATTTGTCATTATAAAAGAAAAATGACGGGACCCTGTTATAATGGTTGGATTTGAATGATTTTTTCTTTCTTAAATTTCTCACACCATTTACTAAGAAGTTCACTTATTGAGAATCAGCGCAATTCTCAAATTCTGTAAATACAAGCAGAGAAACTAGATTCCCTAAAGTTTCCAAACAGAAAAACAATTATCGGAGTTTTCGAATATTTTCTATGAGGAAATAATAACTTTAGGTTTTAAGGCTGCGCATACACAATTGATGAGGATTGATTACTCATCATAATTGATTTCAAATGGCAGAAATTCCGGAATCAGAGAAAATGGAGAAATTTATCAATCAAATTATAAATTTCGGTAAAAACGGTGATCACGTGAATGAATGGTCTACAACCACAAGCAGATCCACATCCAGTTTCTCATGAACAAGAAATCATTTTCAATAAATTTTCATGATCTAGTGATTGGTTCATCGTAACTGGCACAAATTAATTATCTTTTTCTTTCAATTCTCAATCTTTTGGTAACTTTCAAGGTCCTAATCACAGATTGTACTTGAAAATACACCATTTTCACAAGTTCTGAAGTAGCATCCAGTGTAGGTATCAATGAAGCGACGTTGACTGAGGTATCGTTACTTGTAGCCTTAAGAAACGATTGACCACTAAATTTATCCATATTTTCTCAACTTTTAGGATTACTATGTAATGGAAGTATTAGATGATGCTGTCTGTTACGTGAAATGAAGAAAACGATGTACGAAAATTCAGTCACAAGTTTATTATTCCCATCCTACTCTACTATGTCATGCTGGAATGTATATAACATTAGCATATTCTACAGTGAAGATAAAAGCAACATTTTTGAATCTATACTAATTGCGAACAATTTATCGAATTTATTTTTATTCTTTTTATAGTCGTATTACATCCAGTAAGTGCATGTAAAAATTAAATATGCTTCCTGCACATTGGTAATGTTTGTTCCAGGCATTTATTAGAATAAATTTTCGCGGATACCATATCTTTGGCTGGCTTGAGAGAATGTATCACTCTATGAGGAGGTGTTAGAGCAGTTGATAAGACTAGCACATCAATATCTTCGGCAACGACAACAACATTTCCTGATCCAATAATAATTATTGTTTGTATGATTGATGAATCAAATCACAGTACGACGACAAAAAAAGGGATTCCGGTAGCCCTCGCTATGGGAGTCATGCGAAAAGAAGTTTCTGGTAGCCCACGCTACGGGGCCACTCAGAAGGGTATATTTGGTGATCCATGCTATGGGGGCCACTCAGAAAGATGTTTCTGGTAACTTACGCTACGGGGGCCACTCAAAAGGGGATTTCCGGTAATCCACGCTACGGAGGCCACTTAAATGAGAGTTCTGCCAGCCCACGTCACAAAAGCCACTCAAATAGAGGTAGCTGGTAGCTCACGCTACGGAGGTTGATGGTCACCTACGCTACGGAGGTCACTCAAACGGAGGTTGCCGGCAACCCACACTACAAGGGCCACTCAAACGGAAGGTTCCTGATAACCCGCATTACGGGGGCCACTTAGACGAACAGGGTTCACTTACGGTACGGTTCGGACGTCGATCTCACGTATAACTTCGCCAGATAATTCATTGGGCCAAAGTCTCAAAATAGAGTGACTTACTATTCAAATTTGGGCTGTATTCATACCCTGATCTTCATGAATCTGATCTGACTCAGTCCTGTCAATGTAAAAAAATATCCGTGTAATAAGATACATATCTTTGTACAGTAATAAATGATTTATGATTCATATTCATGACATTTTTTGTCTCAATATATTTCATTTCAATTTAAACATAAGTTTCATAGTTTCTCAATGACCCGCTAGATTGTGGCTCTTCATTGATATATCTTAACTAACAACAAACGCTGTTGACCAGAAGGATGAACAAACGTAGCTTTGACAGGCGGAGCAAAAACTTCTCAAAACTCACAATGAACTATAATTTGCTAACCAGTATGTTACATTTCATTTTAAACTATAGTACAGTCTTATCTAATGTTATCCTTATCTTCATTCTATATTCCATATCACCATATGGGATTCGCAATATAGCCTCAAATGACTTATGTTATAGGAATTCAAACAAAACCTCAACTGGGACTTCATACGGAACGGTGAATTTCTACACGGCAGTGAGTTGATTATTATTTCAATACAGAGGTGATAGGGTCTATTATTCTGCAGAAATGAACTCAAGTCGGTTCTTGCTGTTGTGACTTCATTAGCAACTTGAGAAATACAATGGGATGAAATGTAAGGATCAAACAGATGAAGCAGAATTACGGGTCAGAACGTTGAGTGAGGTAGATGGTAGTGTGACAAGTCAAATTAAATAATGATTCCCAAGTACGGCATTCATTATTTGGAAAGATTATGCTTTAGGACGGAGAATGCTCCGTCACATCCCCTTCTTATCTCGCGGAAACAGAAAAAGTTTGAAACATGCGGATATTATCACGGTAATTGTATATTTTGCATTCGAAATTATTCTATTTAGAAGAAAACTCAGCCTTACAACATTAATGTTTTGTAAGGACGGAGGTATTTTCAACGTTGATTACGACGGTGACGCTTGTTGTGTCGTTTCCAGAGGACGAAGTCTTCCACTGAGACCAGAATGTTGGCCCACCAGATTCCTCTTTCTCCCCGAGGCACCAGCTTGCGCTCATAGCGGCGCTTGTCGGTGCTCTTGGCTCCTCAGCTGACTGGACTGGTGGTGGTGTGACTACAGCTGGGCTTTGGGGTATGGACGGTTATGGCGTTTCTAGGATTGTTAAGGACGTGATGCCTTTAATGACGGTTGGGACTCGGGCTTTTGGCGGATGATTAGAACGACAGTGCCTTACAGTCTAACACTTGTGGCTCTGGCGGAATTAAAGATGACGTGAGAATGGGCCGCGATGACGGAGGATTCTGTTCACGCACGTCCGACCGGCGGACTGTAATCATCAGGGTTCCTATTACTGGATGGATCATCGTCTCTTTGCCTGGCTTCTTCATGGTTCTTGGTCAACACCATCGTCCGTTGCTCACGTAGAATGCAATGCTTTTATTTGCGGTATGGCTCTGTCTCGAAGAGATCTGTGAGGTCCCAGAACCGTCGGTAAGTCTCACCGTCAGAACTACGATGATCGGAGTGGTTTTGCGGCTGTTCCTGGACGGTGGTCATCATCCTCGTGTACTAGGGGCATCTGACTGTGACAGTTCGTATTCCCGGAAATGGTTTGCAGCTGAGCATGTCCGTCAAATGGTTTTAATTATCTTTTCGGTATTCCACTGTGAAGTCATACTGCTGCAGGGCTACAACCCAGCGAGCCAGTCATCCAGTCGACTTCTTCATGGATCCCAAATATCGAAGGGCCTTGTCATCTGTTACAACGGTGAAGCGATAGCCTCGCAAGTAACCCTGGAGCTTGTTGATGACCCAGATGGTGGTCAGGCACTTCTTCTCAACGGTATTTTTTTTCGGAGATTTTTAGCGTACGACGGACGTGGGCTATCGCTTGAGGCTCATTCAAGCTGCCCTGGGTGAGGATGGCGCCTATGCAGACGTTGAAGGCATCCGTCTGCAGATGGAATGGCCGGACATGTGAGCGCTGGAGCTGTGCTGAGTGGCACTTCTCTGGATTAATGCTGAAGTTTGCCCCCCGGAGATGTTGGAGTTCAACCTAGCGGGGACATTTATGATCCTCCAGAGTGGCGCTGGCAATGACAATATCGTCTAGATAGGCGAACGAATAGGGATCCAAATCGGTCCTGATGACTGAGTCAAGCAGACGCTGGAACGTTGCTGGTGCAGCGTCCAGCCCAAAGGATGGGGCCTTGAATTAGTATAGGCCTGGTACTGTGAAAGCCGCCAATGGTCTACTGGCGTCCAGTAATGCCACCTTTAAACAAATTTTCAGTAAGTTGAGGGTAAAGAAGAACTTAGAGGCCCTTAACTTGTCCTCCCTGGTTAACTTCTGATGAAATAAAAATGAATTGCTGTTCGTCAGTCTTGCTAAAACTTGAAAATGGTCCGACCGACTTGAATATTCTCTTCTTTGTTCTGTTCGCTCTAATTCAGGGGTGGCCTGGAAAAAAAAAAGATCAACATATAGTTAGTAGTGCACGAGCCGTATCTGTTTGTTCGCGCACTGTTTATCTAATTGGGTTGAAACATTCTGTAATTATTGGTGGCACTATCCTGATTATTTTTGATATAGCACCATCAACATACAATAAGTGGCGCACGAGGCGTATCTGTTTGTTCATGCATCGTTCTTCCGATTGAGTTGAAACTTACTATAGTTGTTGTTGGCACTTTTATGAACGTTTTTACTGTAGTATTATCAATGTGGGGAGCAAGCCATATCTATTCAGTCGCGTATCGTTTTCTTGATTGAATTTAAACTTACCACAGTTGTTGTTGTCTCTTTCGTGAAGGTTCTTATCATTGTACCATCAACATTCCCTAAGTAGCACACGAGTCGCATCGTTCATCCGATTGAGTTTGGGCTTTATATAGTTGTTGTTGGCACTTGCATAAAAGTTTTCACATAGTAATACTGTAATGAATAACCTCAAAGACCACTGGACTGATTATTAGAATTCTTCCACCAGTAGAATTCTAGACCTATTATCACTAAGAAACATGAGCTATGATTTATTCACAGAAAAAAGATTGCCAACGAAAGCCTATGATGTTACCTAAGATGTGGAAAAATAACTACTAATAGTTATTTGTATATCAAAGCCGTGATGGTTGGCTTTTTTGGTCGAATCTGTTGTTTGCAATTTGAGTGAGACCGAACAAGAACTGTAGGCCAAGGTGCACACAATGTTTTGAGGCGATCGTCCCGAAATTGTTTAAAATCACAAAATCTCATCTTATTCACTTCCAAAACATCAAATATGAGTTATCGATTAAATTGTTCAATTTTATTGTCTTCTATCAATCTGCCATTCATAAAAAATTCATTGAATACCGATAACGCCATTTATACAAAGATCACTGATTTCTATATATATGGATAGCTGATACTTATGTGAAAAAATTTGAAATATGGGCTAAGCCTGCGCAGCGATACTGAACTAAACAAGTTACGAATTACTACACGCTCAAGTGACACAGGCATGATCACGCAGTTGATTTAACCGCGAGAAACTGATTAAATACAACAGTATCACTTTTTTTGTAGATGAAAGATTAGGAATATATTTTATTAGAGATTTTAGGAAGAGTAATATATTATCATATATCCGATCATATGTCATTTTAGTGTCTCTCCACGCTGGTGATTGCTTTGAAGGCGACAATGGGAGATTACAGTACCAGCTATCCATTGAAGAGATCAGTGACAATAGTGTCATAGGTCCACGCACTTATCCACAAATTTTGGTATTAGGTGTTATATTTTGATTGTGTCACCCAATCAGGTAGTGTTGTTTTGTCTTCGATGAATATCTTTTATTTCAAATGATTCTTTGGAGATTCGTACAAAAGTTTCAAATTTTAATGAATGTCAACCAGTGCGAAGCCGGCACGAGCTGCTAGTCAGTGGAATAATAATAAATATTAAATCAAAAGATAGAAATTTCCTACTTTTTGAGCGTACTGACAATGAATGATATCTGAATACTATCAAAAAACTTAGAGGTCAAATGAAAAAAAATGTAAAATTTGCGTTCACGGAATATATGAAAAAAATTGAAAGTAATATTCCTAAGTCCTGAAGAGTTTTGTACCTACATAAATGTGGAAATTAGAACTGCACGTATTCCTGGAGCAATGCACTTCAATGATACATCCCTCAATTCTACATCTGAAATTCTTCAAGGTTTTGCAGATTACTCTTTCTCGGATATATACAAATTCCCGTTGCCCCACAACCTCCAATTCTCATGGCATTGATTTTTCAGAGCCTGTTTGCTTGAACTATGTAAGTGAACATGAAATCTGGGCTTCCACTGCAAAATTAAAGCACACTCGGAACCCCGGACCTGATAATACTCCTGTATATATACTTATGGGATGTAGCGAATTCTCAGTGAAGCCACTGTCTTCTCAACTTATCTATTTCTACTAACACTTCTCCCTCCATAGTTTCCAATGAAATAGATTACAACCATATTGATGAGATGGATTTTCATAGAATATCTGACAAGCAGCATGGCTCCATAGCAGGGAAATTCACTTTTACAAACCTCAATAATTTTACAAAATTCACAAGTAATTCCCTGCGGAATAATAATCAGGTCGATGTCATATATACAGAATTCAAGGAAGCATTCGATAAAGTTGATTATATGATTTTTATATATAAACTCGATAAATAGATAAGACTTTGAAAAGTGCACACGTGTTTTTAGAGCGCCGTGTTTTTAGCCCCATATACGAGGCAAACACGAGCATTGGAAGTCAAGAGTGATAATACAGTGTTGTGAAAGAGTGTCTGTAACCAAGAACGTATACAGGATCACTTTAGAAAACATAGGTAAGCAAAGAAGAGATATATAAGATAAGGCTTAAAATACGAGGTAAGGTGGCACGTATCCGAGGAGTCGATTCGTGCTTGTCACTTGGCGCTTGTATACACGCAACCAGTAATACGTACGAGTGAGACGAATAGCGAAGATTATAATAAGCGCAAGAAATTAAACGAAGATTTCCTAGAAGAAATAAGATAGGTGCAACATCTCCGCTTGAAAGGATAGAGGAGAAATGGGAGACATGAAAGAGATAATGAAACAGAAGCTGCAGAAAATTGAAGAAATTAGGAAAAAAAATAAGCATCCAAGAGAATCATTAGATACCTATGAAATAAAATGCGAGGAAATAGAGAAAGAGCTCCACGAAGTTAGAACAAAAGTAGTGAAAATTAAACAGCTGGAGGGAAAATCTGGAAAACTTGACAAGAGAAGCAGGAAGAATAATCTAATTATGAAAGGTTTGAGTATAACAGATACGGACTCAGGAGAAATTTAAAAAAAAAACAGAGAGTTTCATAATTCAGTAGATGCAAGTCAGTCCAGAAGTGAAAAAAACATTAAAAATCAGAGGTAGTATTCATATAGCGGAGATAGAGAACTTTGAGGAAAAAATTGAAATATTGAAGAACAAATGAAGACTAAGAATCGGAAATTACAGCAGGGTATTTATAAACTCAGATTTGACTAAAATAGAGAGGAAAATACAACGTCAGTTAACAGAAATAGCAGACAAGGCCAAAAGGGAAAATAAGAGAGTAAAAATCAAATATCAACAGTTAATAATAGATGACGCCAAATGGGTGTGGAAACATGAGGAGGGAAAATTGTATGAAGCCAAAGAAACAGGAAACAGTGGTTCAAAAAACTGGTGAGTTTGATGAACATTAGTGCAAAAGAAATAAAAATTTATAAGACGACAGGGCGAGAATCTGGTAAATCGACTGAGGGAACATACAAAGATGATAATAATCAAATTTGGAAACTATCAACATGGAGTATCAATGGAAAAGAGTTAGAACTACAAGACGAATTCGGTAACGCAAATATTGATATTTTAGCAATAACCGAAACCAAGAAAAAAGGAACAGGAGAGATAATAATGGAAGATGGGAATGTACTAATGTATAATGGAGTATCAATTGATAAAAGGGCAGCAGCAAGGGTGGCTTGCCTAATTAACAAAAATAAAGTGAATTACATCTAAGAATGAGAGCCATTCTCCGAACGTATAATGAAATTAGAGCTAAAACACAAAAATGGAAATAACAAGACAGTTATAGAAGTATACAGGCCAGATGGAAATAAGTTGGCTGCGATCAAGGACGACTTTTGGGAACAACTACATATTGGAACTGAAAATAGCAAAGGAGAACTTCACATACTAGGCTACAACAGTAATCATAGGCAAATATGGTGGAGACAGAAGGAATGATAATGGCGCTAGGCTAATTAGATACTGTTCATTGAATGATTTAACAGTAACAAATACATTTTTTCAACACAAACTAATTCACACATACACGAGACACAACCCAGAGGGCGCATCGTTGATAGACTACATACTAGTGGAAAGAGTGAACAGAAAATTGATGAAAGATGTCAGAACAAGAAGAGGGGCAGAAATATATAGTGATCATTTTCTGGTTGTAGCGAAAATAAAGAAAGAATACAACGAGCAAGGAAATCCAAGAGAAAATGTATGCAAGAGAGAAACGTCGTATGAAACAATAAGAACCTACAAACTAGAATCGCAGGAAACAGCAACAATGTACGAAAAAGAGATAAGAGAACAAATAAAAGAACTCACAATGGATAGTAAAACTGATATTGAACAAAATAAGTGACGCTCAAAACAATTCTAACAAATGTGGCAAGAGAAGTTTGCGGAACTTTCAAAGTAAAAAGTAATAAGAAACAAACACCATGGTGGGACCAAGCAATCAAAGAAGAAATAAAATGCAAGATGAGAACCCGGACGAAGTACCTCAGCAACAGAACTCAAGAAAACTACATCATTTACAAAGAGCAGCGCGAAAAAGTTCAAAATTCAATTGAAATACAAAAGGAGAAAAGTTGGATCACATTCGGAAATCAAATGGAAGAAAATAGCAAAGCAAAAAGCAGTTTGTGCACGAATAAAGAATAAAGACTGAAATCCCTACACTTAACGGTGGAAGAGAATTTGACTATATATATATATATATATATATATATATATATATATATATATATATATATATATATATATATATATATATATATATATATATATATATATATATATATATATATACATATATATATATATATATATATATATATATATATATATATATATACATATATATATATATATATATATATATATATATATATATATATATATATACTATATATATATATATATATATATATATATATATATATATATATATATATATATATATATATATATATATATATATATATATATATATATATATATAATAAACTCTTGCATACTTTTAATTTCTCAGAAAACTCATGCAGCTTTCTAAACTCTTACTTGCTCAATCGTAACTTGTATGTAGCTTATGATAATTTCGAATCACTTGCTTCTACCCATAAATCTGGTAATCCACAAGGAAGTAATCTCGGTTCTCTATTGTTCAATTTATTTGTAAATGACGTCACAAACTGTCTCAATTATTCAAATTGCTTACTGTAAGCTGATGACATCAGAATCTTTGAAGTTATAGAGCAAGATTCCAGGCCCGCCACACCTCACTTATTTTCTGAGAAACAAAATGTGTGGAATAGAGTAGTGTTTGTATGTACTTCGATCATACGCATACTAGCTAGTTTGTGACGGCGGCCAATTTACAGATACGAGGTGCGAGCGGTACGCTAAGACATTACTCGTTTTTCTTGAGGTCTTGAGTGCTGATTTAGAGGTATGTTTCAGAGAATATCGTTAAAAATTGATAATCAACACTGCTAGACCCTTTCCATCGGTGGTAATCTCTGCAAGACTCCTTAAAGCTCACAAAGAATAACGTGATCTTGCTTGTAGTTTGAGTGCTAATTTTTATATATGACACTCAAGGTACAATTTCAATACTTTTTGCTAACAGCTAGATTAATCGTAGGGCAAAACATCGCCCAGACACATCTAAAATATCGCTAAGAGTAAAAGCGCAAGGTCACTATTTGCAGGCTCAATAGTAAGTGAAGTATCTATGGGCATCCAACTCTTCCTTGGTCTAGCTACATATGAAAAGTCTTGAAATTGCTCATTGAGAATTATATACAAAAATTAGGACTTAGACTAGAAGTAATATGACTATATTTTTTCGCGAGCTTTAGAGCATTTAGCAGGAATTCCTGCCGACGAGAAGTGTCTAGCAGTGTTGATTATTAATTTTCAACAATATTCTGTAGAACATACATAAGAATCAGCACTCAGACTTCAAGAAGAGTGAGTATTGTCTTGATGTACCTATAACACCTCGTATCTATAAATTGGTCGTCGGCACAAACTAGTAAATATGTGTATGATCAAAGTACCGACTAATACTATTCTAATCCACAAGTTTTGTTTCTCAGAGAATAAATAAGGTCTGGTGGGTCTGGGATCTTTGACTATTATCAATAACTTGAGCGATTGTATCGATATACAGAAAGATATTGACAACATATCAAGGTTGAACGCCTACCACCACGAAAGTCCTGATGAAATCTTTTTTTTTTCTCAACTAAAATAAGAACTGTGAACATGTTAATTGATAATTTCAATTTATATGTTACTTAAGATAACTCATGTTTGGATTTATCCCATTGTTTATTTATTAAAAATATGAAATAAATATCTATTGACTTGTGTATTTTTTTTGCAAGAGAAGATCTGGCAATAGTGCAGTTAACTTAAGCACATATTTGTTCTCCTTGAAAGTGTTACAGCAATATTGGATGGTGGTATTGGGGAAACGCAATTAAACACAATTTTGTCAACATTGAATCTGCCTGCAGTGAACCACAATTCATTAAAACGGTACGAGAGATAAGTAGGACCAGCTATTGAGAAAGTGACGAAAGAAAGCGACGAAAGAAAGCTGTCATGTAGCGTTGAAGATGGGAAAAGAGTTGACCATTGTTAGCGAAGGGTACTGATCTGCAGATTTTATTCATAAATAATTATAATTTGGTACTTTTATTTATGAATAATTGTGATTCATCACTTCTATTTATATAAATATAAGATAGGATTGAATTTGTATTATGATATTCAACTTTTTCCATTTGATTATTGCTGTATGGTGGCCTAACAGTTTTTGCATGAATAGATCAATTTGTATCATGATTAAAAAGCGGTTTTTTTCCTGATATTCAAGTTCTGATGATGAGAAGGCCGGTATTGAAGAGAATGGCAAAGAAGGCACTCCTAAAGAACATTCAAATATTGTAGTTGATAAAAAGATACAGAATAATGTAGATGTGAAGAGTAATAACATTACATTAAGTATAGAAATAGATCAAAGTACTCATAATATTTTTGAAGTAGGAGAAAAGATAGGGACTAATGAGGTAGAAATCAATTCAGATTGTTATAGTATTGCAGGACGCTTCGATAATCTAAATGTTGAGACTGATCTTAGGACGAAAGAAAATCTTAATAGCGATACTATTTTTGAGACAACATCTTTGAACGTCACGACTGCCATTGAAGCAGATATAGATTCAACCAAAATTAGCGCTTAAAATTTGTATAATTCTAAGAAAATCATTACAGATTATAATCAAGATGTACATTCGAACCATAAAAGGAAATAAGAAAACAGCAAGATAATTACGGAGAATTCTAAAAAGAGAAAAGTTGGCTTACGACTGACTTACGATGGAGCTTGGCTGAAAAAAGATTCTGGAAGGTTTTAAATTAGCAGACAAGGTCATGGCACTGCTTTTGGACATTACAGTAATAAATGTGTGGCCTATGGAACAAGGAATAAAGGCTAAAGATTTTGTTATGTCGAAAAAAACCATGATTGTCGCAGTAACTTTGTAGGTAACTCAAAAGCTATGAAGGCAGATATAGCAGTAGATATTTCAACAAAGAACAATACATTTGTTGAAAAAAATGTTCGAATAAGAACATTAATCGGTGATGAATATTCGTGTACTATGGTAAGTACACGCAGAGCATCGAATCATAAAATAGATGAATGGACTGACATGAACCATGCAACTAAAAAAGTTTTCACATTTTAGTATGCAATCAAAAAAATTCCTGCGGCCACAATAGAATACCTATTATACTGTTCCACCAGTGATTTTGGATATAAGACAGCATGCTTTTGGTGAACACTGCTTATGTGATTCGTGGTGTACTTATGATAAGGATCCAGAGGCCTTCAAACATAAATACCTTCCAGGTTGTGAGCCTTTACATGGTGTTGACCTGAAAGCAAGTATTCTGCCAATTTTTGTACAGGCTGCAGACAATACTGAAAAGCTTGCCCCATCTGGTTCAAGTCAAATGAATGAAAATTGCTTTTCTGTGATAATTACGAAGGCACCGAAATCTAGACATTATAGCTACTCGAGCTCTAGCGATTTTCGCGTTGCTGCTGGTGAAAATAGATTGTTCCATTTTCGTATCAAGAGAGACGAAAGAAGAAAATAAATTTGTCAATTTATTAAAATTCAAAAATTTTCAAAAAGTCGTCGAGCTCTTTTTAGTAGTCGACAAAAAACGAATGCATTAGCGGAAGCTCGTGAAGATATTACTTGTCAAAGTAATAGTGAGATAATTGCAAATCTTGAATTGAGTGAAAAATCTATAAGTAGCATTTTTTCAGCCCTCAACTATTCCACTAGAATCGTCATATTTGATATAGAGATAACTGGTTTAAAGTTGACCGACGATATGGTCCGACTAGCAGCGCAGTGTGATGAAGAGGCATATAATGCGTATATAATGCCCTCTTGTCATTTCTCTTATACAGTTTCTAGTATCACAGGACTTACAAAAAAAAATGGCCAGCTGTTTAGAAATTCTGCTCTCAGGAAAACAGTTTAGCCGAAATATGCTATCACTAGATTCATTGAGACTTTTAAAATCTATTAGTTGTAGTGTTGTTTCAGCTGCTAATGATGGTCAAAGGTTTGATGCACCTAGGATTCTTACAATTGTAAAACATGTCGATATGCTTCAGGAATTTCAATCTATCATTATTGGATTCACGGATATATTGACTGTTTCATGGAAAAAATTATTCGAAAGACGTATCGAAGAAAAAAAGGATTGCACAATCTGCTTTGGCTAAAGATTATCTTAGCTCTACGTCAGCGCATGATGCTCCAGATAATTCTTTAATTTTGCAAGAACTTCTTATCCATAGAGACATCAATATTGGCAAATAAACATAAGCGATACTCTATCTGGTGGCAGAATTCCAAACTAGTGATGTTAGGATAGATTTGGCGGGCTACATATATATTATACATGAGCTTATAATCAAATCAATAAATCATATTCTATATTTGGTTATTTAATTAGTATTCATAGAAAACATATATGAGATAATAATTCTGAATGATTTTAGCAAAAATTCATGAAGAAATATTATGTTTATTGATTGAAATTTCAAATACAGAAACTTACCATGGAGGATTAAGTGTAGTAGTGATGACTGATAAAGCCATAGCCTACGCATTTGCTGTCTGACAATTAATATGTTAAGGTTGCTATTTCTTTTTGTTGTACTTCCTACTTTTAAATTGACAAAGAAGATAGAATCCAAAGTTTTAGAGTTTTTCGAAATCTCTTCTTCCATGCAGGACATTTCAGATATTGCAACTGATGAATATTTTTGTCTGGAATGTTTTCTATTCATCCAGGTAGACTTTACAAATACAAATTATCTTCAAGTCATTGAAAGATTTTTTGAAACAACAAACAGTCCAACTAATAAGTACTAATCTTATGTTTATTTAACAAAATTAAAAGGCATTCTCGCGCCACTTCAACTTTTCAACACATGTTACACAATAAAACGACTGCAGATCTATGCTTGCAACTGTCGCTGTTTTCTGCTTTACAAGAACAAGTCATATTCTCAATCTTCAAGGCATCATATTCATTACAATTCAATTCTCCTTTAATTTCATACGGATTCTCAAGCACTTTTGATGTTTGTATGCAAAGAGCATGCAAAAATACACTCTTGTCACTATCATCATATAATTTTCGACAGAATAAAATATGTCAAGCATTTACTAGCTCTCACCCCCATTCACACAGCGTGACATGACATTTGCATCAAAATATTCTTGAAGTTTCAATATCATTATCTAGAAATTAAAGGTTAACATTTATTTGAAAATATGAATTAAATATAAATAAACAGATGGAATAATTCACCTGCCTGGTACTTACGAACAATATACTTTCAAAAAATATCCATGAAAAAGCAAATCTTTGTTTCATATTCACGATTATTATCTTTAAAAATCGTAACAAACCCATTTAAATACATGTAAACTTTAAGTTTATCCTAACTCAGTTAGTTCAAAAATATCCGCTGCGGCGCTGCGATCTTAAATTTATTTGCCAATATCTATAGAGGAATTGATGAACGCTGGTGTTACGGTTGACTGCATTTCAAATACAAATAGTGACAAAGATAGATCAAATATGGTACCTCATTGAGCATTTCAAAAAAAGTAGGAAAAAATGATACAAGTAAACAGCAAGCTGGAATTAGTATGAATCATCTGGAAAAACTCACAAAAGTAAAAAATTTGAAGGCTTCATAATTTTACTGAGTCAAAGTGTCGGTAAACGACCTCGAGTAACAGCTAGAATGGGAACAGTTATCTTAATAAAAAATCGAATGAATGAATGAAGCAAAAATGTGCTATAATTATTTCTAAGTTATTGTTTGTTCTCTATTACGTATTAAATATTGTTTCCGTGAATGCACAAACAGAATATCATCATTGTTATTGATCTTTTTATTCTATTTTTCATGAAAATACTCAATTTATTGAATCAAAATAGATTTTAAGTAATTAAAGAATTTCATATTTTCCATTACCTACAAAATCGCCTTATAGACTATCACATTTGTGTGTGCATAATAAACTTGAGTATTCAACTGAAAAAAAACTGAATTCGTAAAATGAGCAATAACGTTAGGATTTGCATAATTGCGCCTTTTATATCCGACGTCGCCAAGCTTCCGAAAGTAAGATACGTCATCCGAATTCAAATATGGCTGTCAGATATTTTCGTGAATCTCTGATCTTTAAATTGAAATATCTACTAAACTGCATGTCAGAATTTCTTGTTTTAGTTTTGAGGTGATATACGTGAATTGGCAAATATAAATAACAGTTTTTTCTATTTCTCTATCCAAAATTGTGGTTGAATAAGATAAAAAATGTGCGTTACACAGAGCAAAACAGTTGAGTTCTCATTGACTACATGTTGAATAAACAGTTTAAAAAAATTCATCATGCAGAAACTATACGTCAGAACTTTCACAAAAAATTAGATTGAATGTATTTTATTCGATTGAAGTATACAAACGGTTTTCCATATCTCTCTTGCTCTAATGATCGTACCACGTTTTCGTCATTTATTGTAAAGAAATGTAGTAGTATGACCTACTCCATGAGAAGACAGGCTATAATATTCAACTTTGTAATGGATAATTATACCCTAAATAGGATAACTCAAGTAAAAGACCTGGGTGTGTTATTTGACTCTAAGTGCTGCTTCAATCCTCACATAAATAAAACTGTAAAATCATCACAGAGAAGTTCAGGATTCGTAATACGCAATTCACCTTACTTCAAAAACACACTTGCCATAATATCTTTATACAATAGGGTGTTTGACTGCGAATGAAAGATCAATTGGAATTGTTCAAAGCTACATTTAAAAGAGTACATAACCTTCTGTTTGTTTAAAAATCGTCTCGAATACATTAAAAATAGTTGTTTACAATTTGAACTGAAAGCTCCCGCCTGAAACACTACCTCGAATTGAACCGAGCATCACGTGACGTCGTGACGTCATGAAGTAGTGAACAACTGTTGAGTTTCCTGCTGACTTCATTAAAGACGACATAAAAGGCTTATTTTGCTCGTACTGTCAGTGTAAATATGGAGAAAATTATATATGAATGGTGCGTAGTGCCCGAATGCAAGAATACATCAACAAAAACACCGGAAAAACTGTTCGGTAATGTTCCACGGGATGTAAAAATACGAAAACAGTGGTTGCAGCTTGCTCGCAGAGATCCCAAAAGCATATCGGCTAAGTCCAAGATATTTTTCTGTTAGAATTATTTCGATGCACGTTTTTTTTTTTAATGGATAATCTGTGAGTATTGATGGAATTAAATCAATTTTTAAGGTGGAAATGAAATTTCAATTTTGGAATCAACTGTCGTAAATCATGGTTTTGTACCTTAACTGATGTTACATCACAGATGCAAAATGATATGTCGAACTATATGCAGTATAAAATGGGTTTTAGTCATGTTGTTCAAATGGTACAAGATGTTTCGCCATCCAAGTTTATCTGCCAGGAAGATCGTAGAAACAGATTGTATGATTCTACAGCATTTCGAGCAGCATTTGCGAAAAGACAAAAAATCGATCTTATTGCCGAATGTGAACGAACCCTACAATCGACTAAAAAAAATATTCCTGAAATTTGTGAAGAAGAAATTAGAAAATATATCGTGATGAATTGATGAGCAAAAAGATAATTATATTTTACTGGTGCTGTTTCTTCATCTATATTGTATGTATTTCATTCCAGAATCATTATGCACACCCCTGTGAAGAAAGTATAATGCAGAAAATTGATGAACCTGGAAGTAATAATTTTTACATTGGAGCCAATCCATTATTTATTTATAATGTAATTCATGAATACATTTTCAATTTATTCTTTCCAGAATCACCGTATACAACTTGTGATGAAGAGATCAATACAAACCAGATTGTTACTTTGGAAAAATCATGCCAGATCAAACCACATTATCGGAGTAAGAGTACGCAAAAAACAATTATTTTGAACAATCCCCCTAATTCTCCTTTCAATATACCTACAACATCCAGTTCTACTTTTCCCTCAAAAATCAAACAATCTAAAACAAGCGAAACTAGAAAAGCTTTTTGTAGGAAATGAAATGTCAGATAGTGATGTTTCTAGTATAACTTTATCTGTGCTGTGTCAAGATTCATCATCGTGTAATGAATATTCCTCATGTAAATCTGAAATCTCTGATTCTAATAGCAATTTTACGGAAAATAACTCTGAAATTGGAAATTTACAATGTTTGGAGAACACTCTGAATGTATTTGTTGGAAAACCTTCATGGTACATTGGATGAGCCAAAGAATGTTATTATTTCATCAATCTGATACATGATAAGACCGATATACCTGTAAGATATATTCTATTGTGTTTGAAAAAAATTCGACTAAATAATACATTTTCTCCAACACTGTTTTGGAATTTGCATATTCCATGACCAAAAATTGAGTTGGAACGAATGACATTCCAAAAAATGGTTCAGAATGATTCCGTATGCCGTTTAGAATGATTCTGTAAGCTTTTAGAATCATTTCGACGAATCAGAAGCTGTTAGTTTGGCTACTACCACGGTTACTTCCTAACAATTCAACTATTCATATCTGGATCTGACGTTTGACATTTAATAATTTTTTAAGTTTCCTCTGAAATATTGGTGAGTTTCCAAAACCTTGTTAGAGAAAGTATAGTCTACAACATATTTGGAGTGGCGTATTCCACACTCGCAAACCGTAATCCTCGCCTTCGGCTCGGACTACAAAACTTCTCGCTCGTTCAGAATATAGGCCATTTCAATACGTATTGTAGAATATACTATTCCGAGCTCGAGGATAATATTGGAATATCGCTATTTTATGCTAGTAAATTATTTTTTAAAAATGTATCAATAATAGCCAATGTTTTACGTCCGTTTATTGTTCAGTTAGATAAGTCTGTAATAAGAAAAAATCTTCCCATTCCATTTAGAGATAATTATCATCAAGTAAGTTGTATAATAGACAGTTTAGAATTTGACATACAAAAATCATCTAAAGCTCTTCACCAAGCATTATCTTGGACTGAGTATAAGAAAGGAAACACTGTCAAGTATTTTATATCATGTACTCCTAATGGCTTAGTAAATTATATTTCTCATGACTTTGGTGGAAGAATAAGCGACGTAACTCTAGTAGAAAATTGTGATTTTCTTGATGAATTGGAACCAGGTAGTTTTATCTTGACTGACAGAGGCTTTGAAAACATTGAACAAATTTTTAAAACAAAAGATATACAATTATTGAGACCCCCAAGTGTTAAGGCTGGTACAAAATTATCTAAAACGAATGTTTCGCAAACAAAAATTATTGCAAGTTTGAGAATTCACATAGAAAGAGTAATAATACGAGTGAGAGAATTCCATATGTTGTAGCACCATTCTGTAATAAATACAAACTGACTTCGTGTACTGGATGAAATCATAGTTATTGCTTGTGCACTCATCAACTTACAAGATTCTTTTATTGAGTAAGTAAGGAAGCAATTCACTTTACAAATGATGAATGATGAAAAAATAATAAGAAACAGACAGGACATCAACATTAAAGAACTGCATTTTTCAAGTGGAAAAATGTATATACATATAGTTTCATATTTCATATATATATATATATATATGGATATATATATATATATATATATATATATATATATATATATATATATATATATATATATATATATATATATATATAAGTTAAGTTAAATCACAACTGCCGATTGGTTAAGAAAACAATGTTTTGTGGGCGTAGCAGTCAGTTTATAGTGGCCAGAAATAAAAGATTTCTCTTTTGAAATAGTCAAGCTTCCGATTTATTTCATAATCTTCATCAGGACGCTAGAATATCACAAAAAAATTTCCATAATCGATTTTTTTGACAACCAAAGTTATAAAATCAATTTTTTTTGTAAAGTTTCAACAGATAATTTTGACTTGAATTCTATGCGAGTAGAATAAGTGGATTCAAATTCGTTAATATAATATAAGAAACTTTTTTTTTCTTGTCAAAAACACATTATAACATTTGTTTTGTGTTCTTCAAACACATAGTTCATGTAGCAATAAAATTTTAATAGATCCAATGTTTTCTTCAACTTGAAAAGACAACAGATAAATAAATTTCAATAACACTGTCAAAAAAAGCAAAATAACTATAATTTTGTAGTTAATAAATGAACAATATCTTTCGAAAAAAACTAGTAGTTGAGAACAATATGGCGAGAGAATTTAGACTTGTTAAAGCAGCTAAAATGCGAGAACAAATTAAATCTTGAAAAATTTAGGAACTTTTTTTAAGTTGGTCACACAGAAACTGACAAACTATAAATCCATTGGGAAGAGGGGCGGTTCGGAACTAGTTTCAAACGTCAAAATTATAACTTCAAAAAAGCTGCAGGCAGGAATGAATGACAGAAGAAATCTCTTCTTTTTATGATACGAATAAAAATGGCGCCGGGTGGTTCTTCTGACAATGTGCTCAGTAATAAAAAATGTAAAAAGTGTAGACAAGTTGCAAATAGTGGTGTCAAATGTACTATTTGTGGAACTGTTACACACAATAGTTGTGCTAAACTTTTAAAAAATGTGAAATTCATTGACGACAACACAATAAACTGTTGTAAAACAATTGATAGTGACGACCTTGATACAACTTTTATAAGTGCATCTGATGAAGAATATAACTCGCTGAAAGTAGAAATAAGGTACCTGAAAGAAATTATCATTCAGAAAAATATCATAATTAATGATAAGAATGATCTTATTTTATCATTAAAAGATCAAATTATTCTACTAAATAAAAATTTTATCAAGGAGGTGCCTCCTTCGCCATCTAGCATCAAAATGCTGAAAAAAAAACCAGTAAATACGAAAGACAGACAGTTAATTATGGATCCTCCATTACCAACTAGTCATTCTTCGCCTGTCAAAGATGATAAACAAAGGCTCAAAACTTATTCACAGACCGCATCTTCAAAAAAACAGAGCATTGAACATATTTCGTCACCACCGACATCGAGGACAAACAAAAATAATAAACGTAATTCTGCCCCCATAATTGGTAATCTCTCATTAAATAGTTCAACATCCTTGAAAGTGGCAGAATCTAAACCGGCTTTATTACATGTTTACAAGCTACATCCCAGTACTACTGAAGAAGAGCTGAAAAATTATTTAATGCCATCGTTTCCTGAAGTGGTATGCGAAAAACTTTCATCAAAGTATCCTGATTTTTATGCATCTTTTAAAGTAACTGTTTGTGAATCAAATCGTGCTAAAGCTATGGATCCCTCCATATGGCCTAGTGGTACACATATAAATAGATTTTTTCAGTTCCGAGGACCTCCAAAAACAAAATTTTAATGTGTGATGTAAATGTTTCAGATTCATCAGAGTTTTGTATATTTCATATTAATGTACAGTCCTTGTCAAACAAAATTAATGAAATGAGTCTCTTTTTGAATAAGATCAGAGGAAACATTGACGTGGTATGTATTTCAGAGCACTGGCTAGATGATAAAACAATTAAATTAGTGAACATATCCAATTATGTCTTGGGAAGCTCTTTTTGCAGAGAATCAAATAGACATGGTGGGGCTGCTATTTTTTTGAAGTCAAATCAAAATTTTAAATCTATAAATCTAGAAAAATTTTGCATTGCTTTTGAAACCGAATTCTGTGCAGTTGAGCTGACAGATTTAAAATTACTCATTATTTCAGTATACCGACCTTGTGCAGGAAATTTTGATTTATTTTTAGATAAATTAGAATTGTTATTAATATTTGTGACAGAAAAATATAGGAATATTATACTGGCAGGTGACTTCAACATAGAGTTTAATTCATTGTCTTCAGCTACAAACAATTTAATTGCTTTGACTTCTTCCTTTAATATATTTGTTACAATTTCAGATTTTACACGGGTTACTCCGCGGAGCTCGTCCTGTATTGATAATATCTTGACAAACATGGATATGAGCGAGATAGAGACCGGCGTTTTTGATCCATTGATATCAGATCATTATGGCCAATTCATTAAAGTGAAGAACATTAGTCTGACCTCAAATTCTAAATTGGGCTTTTCATATAAGAGATTTTACTCTAATTTTAATATTGCAAAATTCAGACTCTCTCTATTGAATTATGATTGGAGTATGATATTAGATTCAAGCTTCGACGCATCCTTATTGATGGACAATTTTATTAGAATTTTCACTTCCATGATTCATGATCATTTTAGGTTGATTAAAGTACCACAGAAATCTAACAATAAGGTGATACATTGGTTTTCGGAATCTCTCTTAAAAATGAGAAATACTCTTCAGTGTCTGAAAACTATTTCTGTTTGCACTAGAAATGATATTGATATCAAAAATTATAATATTTACAAAAGAATATACAAAAACGAAATTATTCTATGTAAAAAATCTTCTTACAGTAATTTTATATCGCAATCTGATAATAAAATGAAGGATTGCTGGAAGTTGATTAACAACGAAAGAAATAAGACAAATATTAATGTAAAAACTAGTCCCAATATCTCATGCGATGACTTTAATTATTTTTTCACATCTATTTCTAAAAATATTATAAAAGATCTACCTAATGCAAATTTAGATGCTCGTAATTTTTTTCTGAGTTCTCGTAATTCTCACGCTCGACTAGAGTTATTAGAAATTTCTGAGCAGGAAGTATTAAAAGCTGTACTATCTTTGAATAATTCTAAATGTCGTGATATATATGATATTGATATTAGTATTGTTAAAGAATGTGTAAATGAAATTATTCATCCATTGACATTTATATATAATAAATGTTTAATTGAAGGCGTGTTCCCAAATTCATTGAAATTATCTAAGGTATATCCTTTATACAAGAAAGGAGATGAGGAAAATGTGCAAAGTTATCGTCCAATATCGATTATACCCATGTTTGGAAAGATATTTGAAATGGTGATCAAAGTAAGATTGGTTGATTTTCTTGAAAATAATCAATTGTACAGTGATACCCAGTTTGGTTTCCGTAAGAAGCGATCGACAGTTCATGCGGTGTCAAATATAGTGAAGGACATTGTGGAAGCTTTAGAGCAAGGCAACCATGCAGCTATTACGCTTTGTGATTTGTCGAAAGCATTCGACTGTATCTCTCATGTTGTATTAATCGAAAAATTGAAACTTTACGGAATATCAAATTTATCTCTCAAATTTTTCAGTTCTTATTTGTTGGATCGAAAACAGTGTGTAGCTGTAAATGAAAATTGTTCTAAATTTTTACCAGTGGAAAATGGGATTCCACAAGGCAGTATACTTGGGCCTGTCCTTTTCTTAATTTATATAAATGACTTTGCTTACTTCATGTCTCCCACTAAAATAGTACAATTTGCTGATGACACCAGTTTACTATGCTCTGATAGAAATATTGAACATCTGAGGAAATCTATTCAAATTTACTTATTAAAAGCAGAAGAATGGTTTCAAGCAGGCCCCCACAACTCTCATTGCCGGTCTACTATAAATGTGTCCGCTGACTGCGTCAAGCATGTGGACGTGAGAGGTGAGAGGAAATGTTTCAAGATGGCGGATATGTAGGGCCTAGTTGCCAATTGAAAAGCGTTTGATTTTTGTGTTTGTGTCGTTGAATACAGTCAGATTATAGTAAATAAATAATAATTTAATAAAGTGATAGCCGTGTGACAAATGAACATTCAATTAAAATGCCTGGAAAATGTTTTGTCCCGAATTGTAATTCTGGATATGGGAGTTGTAAGATAAAATATAGTGTTTTTAGAGCTCCACTTGACATGATAGAAATTTGGAACAAAGCAATTGAATAAAATTATGTATACAAACACGTGAATTAAACTTCTTTATTTGCTCAAAGAATTAAAGCACTCGCGCTTAACGCGCTCGTGATTTTGAACTTTCTTCTCGCAAATAAACAGTGGTTTAATTCACTTGTATAAATAAATATTAAACTAGGTCCAGTTTCATAAATGAATTTAATTCTCATTCAAATTTACTCACAAAGTAAATTTGTATCAAGTCATTCAAATGAAATCTAAATTATGACAATGTTAATGAATTAAGTATGAGATAATTTAAAATAACGTGTATTTGTAAAAAATAAATATAAGTGCCCTTAATACAGAAAGAACTATTACGTTGTGAAACATTATGTATAATATAGAAATATAATATTTTGAAAAAAATATGTTTTATTGATGAATGACCGCTTTGTTGAAATATTTTTGTTTGTTCACGCCATTGTTGCATTCTCTATTGTACATTAATTCAGTTTTTTTCGTTACTTTAAGATTTCATTCGCTATTGCAATTTTTCTATTTTTAATAATAGATAATAATTTAGTTTACAAGTACACCGCTATTTATTTATTTGTGTACCCTTAAAACTCCTGGCCCTTCTCCACTGCAGCAACCCCTAGGCTTCCTTTTTTTTAGTGTTCCGCCTCCGAATAAAAACCCGACTTTACCGCAGAAGGCGCCCGAGCAAAAGCAACCAGGAAACACTGGACAAAAGGTAGAGTGTTCGTACCGTCCGGCATAAGGCTCGGAAGGGACGTCACAGTTTTTAACATCCATGAATCCATTTTGAGTATTTTCGGCTTGATGTCGGTACGTATGTTCGTAACTCGCAAATCTCAAAACTGGTTGAACGTATAATGTTGAAATTTTGTATTTAAGACTGGTATAGGATCTAGTTGTGCACCTCGCATTATGGTTCCAATCGTCTGTACCGGAAGTGCACTTTACTTGAAAAAGGCAGCACTTTGCTGTTGAAACGTTGTGTTTCTAATAAATTTACAGAACTTATACCCAATAAAACATATTTATTTATAAAATGAGTTCTGAAAAGTTTTTTCCTTCATAATATTTTGAACTGAATCTAATTTTTGTTTAACTTATGTTTTCATGTTTCCTTTATTGAAAGTTCGAACAATTTTCTTGTAATTGAAAACATATCATCTATATGTATTCTTGAAGATTAAACACATTGTTAATGTATTGTTCAAATATTTCTCAATTATTGTTAATCGCATGTGATCTCGGAATTTATCCAACTGAGTTTCTTGCATAGGTAATAATTAAATATTAAATATTACTCAATGCAACACTATTTTAACAAGTATATCAATTTTTAATTGAAGTAAAATATATGCTGTAAACATTACATATACGGTTAACTTCAATATATAAATGATTTCGTAAAATTTTGTAAGTTTAGTGTAATTATACATTAAACACTGTTGTAAAACAGGCCTTACTGATGTAGGCGTCTCTAGCGGCGACAGCGCGAACTATAACCATCTCAGCGGACGCATTTTCGGGGCGAGTTAGGTTACCTACTATGTCTTGTACCGTGGTTTCAAGCTAACAAATTGCAATTAAATTCTGACAAAACTCAAACAATGTTGATATCATCAAACAACAGTTTGGCGAATGGTGAGCATGTTAAGATATTGGGCATGCACCTAGACGATCGCTTAAATTGGTTCTATCACACTTATTTTTTGTCGAAGAAACTTGCAAGTGTAATATTCCTACTTCGTAAACTTTATAATATTTTGAGCTTAGAAGCTTTATTAACAACATACTACGGTCTTTTTCATTCTCATTTGAATTATGGAATTATCTTATGGGGTAATTCGTCACATGCTCTCAGCATATTCCGGCTTCAAAAGAAAGCAATAAGAATAATTGCAGGTGTGGGCAGCAAAGAGCATTGCCAACCTTTATTTGCTAATTTACGTATATTACCACTTCCATGTCTGTTTATTTATTCTGTAATTATAGAGATTCATGAACATAAAAGTAGTTTTAAAAATTCTTCTGATTTTCATAATTATAATACACGGAATGCAGATTCGATTCGTGCACAAAGATTCAGGCTAACCAAATCCAAAAATAACTCTCTGAATGTAGATTTATATAACTGTTTACCAACAGCAGTAAAGAATTGGTCTAATTTTGTTTTTAAAAGGAGAATTAAGAGATTCTTACTACGCCACTGTTTTTACTCAGTCTTAGAATATTTGAATCATAACTGGCTTGACGAGGACTTTGTTTAAATGATTTTAAAGCTATGAAATTTTCTTAAAATTTCACATTTATATATTTTTGACATGCTATAAACAATGTACATTTTAAAATAGTAAATAAATATACTCTATACTCTACTCTATACTCTATGGCTTGCTAATTCAAGTAAGTAAGTGTAAATATTGCTCAAGCCATTAATATCTGTTTTTTCATTCATGGTTTTAGGATCTGTTTTGATAAAACACATTTCGAGACAGGTTCTTTTGTACGAATTTTTTTCCGTATCCAGGATGGTGACACTATCATAATCAATGATGTGATTAGTTTGTCTGACATGTTGTGCCAGACCTGTTGAGTCAGGTTTAAATTTATTGTCACTCTTGTGAGAGGATAGATGATTTTTCAGATTTCGTAATGTCTGACCTACATAATTTAGATCACAGCCTTTACAAGGTATGTTATAAATAACATTTGATTGTTGTAAGAACGTAATTTCGTCCTTTAATTTGGTAAAAATCTGTCTTATAGTCACACAAATTCTTGTTGCTATTTTTACATTGTCATTATGTACAATAGGTAAAATTTTAGGTGTTAACACTGGGATGTACGGCATTGATGTATATTTTATCCTTGGAGGCTCTGACGACGTTTGTTGGTCCGTGTGGATAGGATACCTTTGGACGTTAAAAAGTAAGTTGTTTAATAATTTCCGTGGATAAGAGTTCGTTAGGAGAATATCCCGTAGCTTTTTTTTAATTTTTTTGATGATAAATAGGGTGTGAGATTCTCAAGATTCTATTCTTCAAACAAGAACTGCATTTATCTCCATTTTTTCAGGTTGTTCCGACATATAATGCACGTACCGTTTTGAAGACATTGGTTTTTAATACCAATCAAGCGTAATTTTCCCATTGTCATTCCTGATGATCAAGGTGTCAAGAAATGGGAGACTTTTGTTCTGCTCTACCTCAATTGTAAATTGTAGGTGAGCATCGAATGCGTTGAAGATAGGCAATATTTCATCTAGTTTGTCTGATGGAATGGCACACGCTATGACGTCCACAAACTTATTTAAGAAGGGCACAGGAAAACCCAGTTTCGGTACACAATTCTCCAGCAGGAGATCCATAACATATCAAGCTATTATTGGACTTATTATTGCGCCCATTGGGCACCCAACTAATTTCTTGTAGTATTCATTGTTATAAGTGCAGTAACTGGTGTCAAAAACGAAACTCAACAAACTCACAAACTCAGTTTGAGACAGAGAGGTGTATTCTTCAATTTCATCCGATTTTTTTGTATGCTGTCAATAACTATTTTTGAAGTCATGTTACTAAATAGCGATACAACGTCTAAGCTAATCAAGATATAATTTTCTGGAATTTCAGAATTAATAATTACTGTGGCAAATTCAAATGAATCTCTGGTGTAATATCCATTATTTTTAAATATACTTTTTTGGTTTTAATTTTGTATATTTCATTTTATTTTTGACGTTTCGTTTTTCTAACCGAGAGTCTTCATCAGAAAAAATGATACAAAAATAAACAAGGTATTTTTGTATAATTTTTTCTGATGAAGACTCTCGGTTAGAAAGTCGAAACGACAAAAATAAAATTAAATAAACAGAATCAAAACCAAAAAAGTATATCAATTATGATATAATTCTGAAAATATGTATAGATCATTCATTATTTTTATCATAAGCATTTGTGAGTATGCTAGTTAAATGTTGTGCTATTTTGCTATTTGGGGCATCAATTGATGTAAATATCGGTCTAAGTGATAAGTTTTCTTTATGAATTTTAGGTAATCCATAGTATAAAGGTGAAACAGCATTATATATTGTCAAAGTTCATGCTAACTCAGGAATGAATATTTTATTGTTTTTTAATTCGCTTATGATTTTGTTAGCTTTTTGTTGAAAAGTAGTCGTTGGATCTCCATTTAGTAATTTATAGTTGTCAGTATTCGTCAGTATCTCCATGGACAAATCATCATACTGATTTTTATTCATCACTACCGTGACATGACCTTTATCAGATTCTGTGACATAATGTTAGGGTTATTTCTCAAATATTTTTTCGCATTTTCAAATGAAGTCTGTATGTAGGATAATTCAGTGGAAGATAGTAAAAAATCCGTAACAGCATTTGTGACTTGAGCTCTACATAAATTTTTGTAGTCTTCATCAAGACCATCAATTATAAATTCAACATCGCCCAACAGTTTGGGCACACAAATTTGTTCCTTGGATGGTTTGACACAAAATTTTGGTCCTAAACTTAGGACTGTTTCAACATCTGAAGGAATAATAGAATAAGAAATATTCTCATACCAGGAAGTTCGTGTGTTCAATCTGTTGTTTTCGATGGTTATTGATGACTGCAACTATTTTTGGTCTTTAATTTTGACCTTATTAAAAAATTTTTCGTTACTTTGTGATTGTTTGTGAATGAATTTATCAAAAAAACATTTAGGTGTTGAGTGTAAAATTTGTTGTTCAATATTAGATAATTTAAATCCAAGTTTGCCGATTTGATGAATTGTGTTTTTGATTTTAATATCTAAAGTTTGTTCTCTTAATCTGTGATACAAGTTTTCAATTTTCTCCATATTGCTGATGTCATCTGTTTGGACTCTTGATATCATTTGTGATGTGTTTGGGGAGAGCTCCATGTTACCGGAATTTGAGAAGGAAGATTCTTCTATTGATTGACGAGGATAATCTGGTATTCGTGGTGGCGATGATGTCGCCTGACCTGGTGGAGGTATTGGTCCAATAGTTGGTCGTGGACGGCATCAAAGGTGAGTCCCCTGGACGTGATCTCAGGAATTGGACGTTCAGTGCTCGCGTCGCTGGGTGCTCTGCGGGCGTCTGGGCACTTCGCCTAAGATGTTCGTGGCGGTCTTGAAACACGCGGTATGCGAAACGGTTTTCCATTTGAATCCCCAGAATTGGGCTGCTCGACCGATGTACACTACCAAAACACGGTTACTTGGTCGGAGCACGACGCTGATCTATTATAAATTCCGCTATGCGACTTTGATCACTCTCAGAGTTGAAAAATAAATCCGTGCCTCGAGAAAAATTTTCATGCGACCGTCACGTTTTCAGACTACTGCTCGAATTTCCTACTTAAGTCAGTTTACGAACAACTACCAAAAAAAAAACGGGTTTCTTTACTTACTTTTACGTTATTTCATTGGTTTCAGCTAATTATAAAGGAAGTAGAGAGGAGAGTTTGGCGGGAAAGGATTATTAGAGTGAAGGAATTTTATTGTGAGTGTTATGTTATTTTACTGTCTTTATATTTTGTTATGTGCTGTGTCAAATGTGATTTTAATGTTATTTTAAATTCTAAATAAAATGTTTTTATTCTTGAAGAGCGCCTTGTCAACTTCTGATCACTTGCAGCAACTACGTGAATTGAAAATACGTCATTGATTAGCGAAGTGTCAAATATTAACAACAAGTGTAAGGTGAGTGAAATGTTTCACGAAGTGACTAATGATCCGGCTGCCGGAGGAATTATATATTTTTATTTGTCCGGTTATTTTTTTCGCGCGCCAAATGATGGTTAATATTTATCTGTCATTCAGTTAAGTGATAGTAGGATTAATTTATTAGTATTAATTTAACTCTCCAAAATCAAAATGTATGTTTGATTTAAATTAATTGAATTTTCTAGAATTGATTTGAGTACATGCAAAGATAAGTTAATATAATATATTTATTCATCTGATTCTCAATTTTTGACATTGATCTGTCATATCGCTGTTCATATTTAGATTTTTTGTGTATACTTTTATTTTGTGAAGCATCAATTTGATCGGATATAAATCAATATGGGTAATTTATAATTGATCTTTTATACATTTTTCTTTGAATAACTCACTATTTTATGTTTTATTGTAGAATATTCATTCAATCTCAACAGCGATGTTGTTACTTATGGATCTTATTGCCAGGAATTTTCTGTTGAAGAAGGGGAATTTCGAAATAAAAGTAAAACCGATGGGCAAGAAGTCAAGGATAAAACTGAAACTGAAGATGACGGTGATATTAAAGGAAAAGAAAAGATTGAAGATGATGACGAGAAAAGAGAAGATGATTATGTTGGGAAAAAAACTTCGAATATTGAAGAAAATATTGATCATGAGAATCTCATTAAAATTGGTGATTTATTTGAATCATACGAAAAAGTAGATAAGAAATTGGAGGAATATCAAAATAAATTTAATTGCTCATTTTATCATCGAGATTCACGCACCATAGACCAGGCTAGAAAAAGAGAAATGAAAAAATACATCAAAGAAGATTTGAAATACTACCAATTGAAGTATGATTGTGTTCACGGGGGAAAGAAAATTAAAACAAAATCGAAAGGAGTACGAAAAACTTCTACTTTCCAAAAAGGATGCGACGCATTTTTCAATTTTATAGTTAGTAATGATGGTGAATATCTTATTGTAGACAATTTGAGTTATAAACATAATCATGTGCATAGTAAGAATCTTTATCGTCATTATCCACGAGTTCGACGTTTAGATTCTGAGCAGCGAAAAGAAGTTTCAGAGTTATTAAATCTAGAAGCAAACAGAGTTAAAGTTAAAAAATTAATGGAACACAGAACAAACAAAGTTATTATCTTGAAAGATCCAGATAATTGTGAAATTGGTAAAGGAAAACAAAATTGATTCCTTCTCTTAAAACGCTTGAAGAAAAATTTGGAGTTCAATGGTTCCTCTATGAAAGAGAGAATACATTTGCTGGATTTTTTTGTGACTGAGTCAATGAAATCAGTAATGCGTTCATATCCTGAATTCATTGGTATTGATGCAACGTTTAAGCTTCTAAATATCCAAGCACCAGTTCATTTAATGATTGCTGAAGACTCTAATGGATGTTCTGAAGTAGTCGCAGTTTGCGTTTTAGTTTCTAAAGATAAAGGATCTATCAAGTGGATGATGGACTGGTTTAAAAAAGCTCATCCGAAGTGGACTAGAATCAAATATGTCATGACTGATAAGGATATTAATGAAAGAGAAGCTGTTGGCACTAGTTCACCTTCTGCAAAGCTTATAATTTGCGCATTTAATACTTTACGAATGTTTAATCGTGAGATTACCACAGATAAACGTTATATAACATGTGCTCAGAGAGATGAAGCTAAAAATATTTTGCAAAGAATGGTATTTGCGTCAACTGAAGATGAATATGACTTTTTGTATAACCAATTAAAGGAAAGGTCGCAAACTATTGTGGATTATTTTATTGAACATTGGCATCCTATCAGAAATCAATGGTCAATGAATACAAATTTCATGCATCATAATTTTCTCAACACAACGAATAACCGCCTTGAATCTCTTAACAGTAAAATAAAGAAGGCTTGTAATTGTTTTAATTCCCTTGAAGAATTTGTTGAGAAATAAAATACGTTTTTCTGTTGTTTGAAAACTGAACGAGATCATAAAGCAACTTATTCATATCAGAAAACTAAAATTACTTGTTTTGATGATAATTCATCTTTAAGGAGATATGTCAAATTGTTGACGTCCTATGCTTTCAAATTTGTGGAAGAAGAATATCAACAAAAAAATTATGTGATTATTGATACCGATAATTCAGAATCGCAAACAATCTTGACGTATGAAGGCTCAAGAAAAATTGTAACTACCATTTCTTCGTGTGATTGTACGAGATATGCTGCAATGCAATTACCTTGCCGGTACATAATATATTTTCATTACAATTTTCAATTCTATTTTCAATTATCATCTGTTTAAATATAATATTTTCGATTTTTATAGGCATATATTTTCTGTCCGAGATTTTAGGAAAATTGATTTGTACGACGAAGAATTATGTTTGGAACGTTGGAAAAATGAATATTATTTCAAGACACAGCGTGACTTTTCAACTGCTGACACTATAGAAGAAATACCTGAGTGCATAATTTCATCCGGTGAGTTTAGAAGAAAAGTACTCTCTCAACACGAAAAATTTAAGAAAGCGTCTCTTATAATAAAAGATATACCGAGTTTGGTTGCTGAGATGAGTGACAATTTATATATACAAAGAATGCAAAATTTAATTGATTTACGTGATGCTTATCAGCAAGGTGAAGAAGTAATGATTGTTAGAGTGAACAATCCTCATCGTCAATCCCCACAAAATAATAACGGCAATATCAGCGACAATGACAACAACGGAAACAACAGCAATGATGATAGCATCAGAAATAGTAGAACTAATAACAAAAATATTGATAATCATAATGAACAAGAAAATAATGAGTCATCGTTACCTGCTTCATCTTCTACTTCTCATTCTTCAATATGTGATCATCAAAATTGTCCAATTTCTTTCTTAATTAAATCTGTTGATACAGACGATGATGATCTTGACACTGATGATACAATAAATTCAATTCATCAAAATTCTCCAATAGCTTCTACATCTCATTCAATAAATACACAAAACGTCAGTTTCGTTAATAAAAGAAGAAAGTTATTATCTGGGATGAAAGTTCAGCCAGCTTTAAGACAAAGAGGACGAGCAAAAGGTTCAAAGCAAACTGCAATTGTCTTTAAAGAATATAAATATTCTATCCAACCGTTTTCAAAGAAGATATATTATGAGAAATCAAAAATCATCTTGAATTGGTTTGTTAACATTGATATTGCACATAAGGCATTAAATAATGACTACTTGACTTCTTGACTACTTCTGACAAAGAAGTAGAAGCTTCACCAAGTAAAGTCTCATCTGCTGTTCTTGATGAACACGTTGATATAAATTCTGTTAAAAGATTCTCTACTACAGAAGCATGAGAAATTGTTAAAAATATCTATTCTTTGAGAAATAAAATACCAGAGTGGGAATGTTTCTATTGTAAAAAAAATTTAGATATAACAATTGATAAAGACACAAAATTCAATAAAAGCATATGCTGTGATTATTGTAATGAGTGGTATCATTTGGAATGTTCGGGGCTTAAGCGGTTGACTAAAAAATTATGGATGTGTTATGAATGTAAATTGTAGTATATTATGCTATTTAATAAATTATATTTTTAAGACATTTGACATTGTCCTCATGATTTCTGACTGATGGAATATTACATCTTAATAATAAATGAACTACTTTTCATTCTATGATGTTCGAAGACTTTTCAGCATATTATATTTACTTTGGATACTTTAATGTTTATATAGTTGATAATAAAATTGATAAATCATGGTTTAGGAGAGTTTTTGAGATTACAATGTAACCTTTATTAATGCAGAATAGAACAATTTATAATATTAGATTTTTCTAGCCGGATAAATAAATATATATTATTTGTCCGGTTACCGGAAAAATTCGAAGAAATATTCTCGTCCGGTTACCGGGCGAATAGATTCAGCCAATGTTTTATTTATCTGGAATAAATAGTGTTGATACGTTTAAATTGTAGCGAAAGAAATGGATAATGAAGAAATAGGAACAAGGTGTGAAATGGGAACGTAACAAATCCTAAAAGTAATGGCATAGTTGAAAGATTTCACTCTTCATCAATTGAGCACATGCGTATTATCGATCAAAGCCCAAATATAAAAACATTTAAGTTAATAGAACGATTGAATCATGCATTACCCGCTTATAACAATAGCATCCATTCCATTACAAAAGGAACACCTTTGGAAATAATCCACGGTCGAAATTATGGAATTCAATCAAAACCAGAAGAGATATTGGTTGACGAATATTTACAGAAACACAAAGAAACGTTAGAAGAAATGAATGGACAGGTTGAAATTAATTTGGTTCGGAAAAAACAAGTATATGCAGAGTCACAGGATGAAGAATTTGAGATCCCAGAACAAGCCTACGTCGAAATTCACGAAAGAAATTTTGGCAAAATAGAGAAAATAAAATTTAAACAAATACAAATTGGAGAGATTATCAATGAAAGGGGTCAAGTGAACGACAACCAAAGTGAAAACTAATAATTATCAAGAGGAACTACACAAGAGCTCTTTATTTTGCTGGATAAATTTTTGTTTTTACGAAATCTTGTTACCTAGCAATCTGACAAGAAAACTGTTCTAATAATATCACGACACCGTAGGTGAAGTGATTTTATTTTTTGAACAGTTCTCGGATCAAATTGCTGTCAGGTCACAAGGTTGAGTTGTCAAACTGAAATTCATGCCTAGAAAAATGAAATGCTAGAGTGTAATTCGGTGAGATAATTTAGCGACATTTCATTCATGGAAATTTTTATTCAAATATGCAATCATTGAGAGTACAATTATTGAACATCGTTTTATTTGACATATTCCACTACGTATTCTTTATAATTTTCTCAATCAGTTCTCCGCATATTATACAGTGTAATCTATAGCAAAATATTTGAGATTTGACATACCGTTGTATCTCTTTTCAATACATAATTCTGGTTTTCACAAGATACGATGAATTGTCTCCAGATACATGATTTATTGTTTTAATATTCATAGACACACTTTACTTAGTATTTTCTTCGGAAATATTCCAAATGACACAAATATGGTGAGTGTTTCGATTTTTTTGCTAGGAGGAGGGTGAATAACGTTTTATCACCTGCAAAAAGTTACCTTCTCTTTTATCCGCTGTCAAAACGATAAATAGCTTTTTTTGTATCAATATATATATATATATATATATATATATATATATATATATATATATATATATATATATATATATATATATATATATATATATATATATATATATATATATATATATATATATATATATATATATATATACTGAATGTAAATCTAGTTGGCGAATCCGTAATAAGCCAGACGGTTGAATGAAAGTAAATTAATTTTTGAAAAAGTCTTGTACAGCGCCGGGATTCGAACCCGAGATCTCATGATTTCCGGTCATGCGTGATAACCGCTACACCACGCTGAGACAACTGAGTAAGTCTCCCAACACTGTACAAGATTCTTTGCATTTTTGTCAAGTGTGTGTCTTTGGAGCGTACAGCAAACTTGACAAAAATGCAAAGAATCTTGTACAGTGTTGGGAGACTTACTCAGTTGTCTCAGCGTGGTGTAGCGGTTATCACGCATGACCGGAAATCATGAGATCTCGGGTTCGAATCCCGGCGCTGTACAAGACTTTTTCAAAAATTAATTTACTTTTATATATATATATATATATATTATCCAAAACCTATATTGAAGTACTACGGTATAGCAGAGAAAAGTAAAATTTCTCCAAAATTTCTCCAAATTATCAAATAAAGTCGTTATCATATTCTAATACAATTATGTCAACATTTTGGGATATTTCGAAATCACTAGCAGCAACACAATAATAACATATTCTTCTCTCGGATGCACACATTTGTAACTGTACTTGGGCCCAATATTTATTTATGATTTTCTCACTTTTTTAGGTATCTTTCCCTTGTTTTTTCATTTGTCGGGCATTTTATTTCAATGACCGTATCTTCATTCATACCATCTGGCGATGCAGCAATGAAATGTACATTTTTATCGATGAATAATCCACAGATTGTGAAAGTCTTACTCAACTTTTTTGTACCACTTTTCGTACAGAATTTTCTAAAATTCTTTCCCGTTTCAAAGCTGCAGTGTCTGGAATTTTAGCACCCATGATTGAAGCAGCCATAGTTCCATCAGGTGTTTGGCAACGACTTATCTCAAAAGCTTCTGAGGCTGTGATTCGACCATATCGAAGTTCATACAATAAATTGTTTTTGTGCTGTTCTCTTATCGTTTTTTCGATTGATGCTACAATGTCCGCATTGAATTTTCTCTCCATTAGCTCCATCAATTTTGCAACATCTTTTTTGTCAATTTCATTCTGCTCCATCATCAAATGGTGGAGAGAAAATTGTTCAATGTCTAGTACATCGTGCTTTTATCCAGGCTGATTTTTGAGCAATGCATTTGAATCAGCTGATGTGAATAGTCCGAATCTGTTTCAGACTGTGCTGCCATCTACGAGCAGTTTAGAAAGTAGTTGTTGTACTCGACTTACTTCATTATTGTTGGCTGTTGGTTCTCAAACATAAAGGGAGAATCATTCAACGATTCATTCAAAGAAAACGGTGAAATATTGAATGGAATGCAATTCTAAATTAATTAATTCACTGAATAATACAATGGTAATATTACCACAGAATGGTTCTATCCTTGAAGAACAGAAAATATAACCTATAGGTGTATCAAACTGAATTTGGTAATTGATTTCAAATATTTTCTGAAATATATGATAAAATATTTTATCTTATCAGCAGATCAATTAACAGGACATTGAATCGACCTGAGAGTGAAGTTTGTAATAATATGAGAAAAAACTAATACACAGGTGTTTCACTTATGGATTAATGTATTTCATTAATCTCATCTGCTGTTTCATGTTCCAGATAAACAATAAGTTGTAAATATCCCGTGGTATTCTCATCATTACATATATATATATATATATATATATATATATATATATATATATATATATATATATATATATATATATATATATATATATATATATATATATATATATATATATATATATATATATATATATATATATATATATATATATATATATATATAATTTTCAATTCTTTAGGATACTCATTTTGCAAATGATAAGCGTACACACTGTTTGCTGCGCAGGCGCTTGGATCTCAATACTAACTTTTATCTCCTATTCCATCTCCATGTAGGTCGAAGTCACAAAAACGCTGGAAGAAATGTTTGTCCACTTATTATGAAGTGCTTGATGTCTGAATACAAAATTTCATGGTTTTATCTTCGAAATTGACGAACTTCCATACATACTATCATCCTCCATTTCAACCAACTCGCAATAAAATGTGGACTATGTCTTTTCTCAAGCTCTAGTTTATCTTTGTGCCAAATTTCATCAAAAACGGCTTAGAGGCTCAGGCATGAAAGCGTAACGGATAGACAGACAAAGTGACTTTCGCATTTATAATATTAGTAACCGCTATAACTATTTACAATTCATTTAACTTATAAATTTAATTGAAGCAAAAAGTTGGAAGAACTATGTACTACAAAACAACTCATTCATTTTTAATATTGGCTCTCGTCTGCCCTAACGTGACTGGCCGTTCGGGTAGCCACATTACGTGACATTTCTCTTACCGGGCTACGCTGTGCAGGCGCTTGAATTTCAAAACGAACTTTCATCTCCTATTTCATTCCCATGTAGGTCGAAATCACAAAAACGCTAAAAGAAATGTTTGTTCACTTATTATCAAGCGCCTGATGCCCGAATACAAGATTTCATGGTTTTATCCTCGAAACTGACGAAGCTCCATACATATATATATATATATATATATATATATATATATATATATATATATATATATATATATATATATATATATATAATATATATATTAAAATTCATATCTATATTTATATACAGGTTGTGACAGAAATAATTACATCAATTTTAAGTGATTGTTCTCGTCAAGCATATCAATTTTTCTTAGTTACTTTTTCCCGAGTTCTTATCTTTTTTATAGAACAATAACTGCCTTTGACATATGTAAGTTATTAATTCCTTCAAATTTATTCTGGAATAAAACCGGATATTATTTATTAATTCTCTCCACGATTCTCGGGCAGTTAAGGATTTGCTCAGCGATTTATTTGGAACGATTTCCGAAGTGTCATTTATCACTAAAAGTTGAATTATTGTGGTTATGTCGATGTAATGAATGTTAAAATATCATGCACTTGAACATTATGATAAAAATACCATTGGATATTCATCACTTAAAATTCATAAACTGCAGATGAGATGAATGAAATACATTAATTTATAAATGATGCACCTGTGTATTAGCTTTTCTCATATTATTACAAACTTTGGTCGTTTCAGGAAAGTATGCCTCGTGAATTGATCTGCTGTATAAACAATATATTGTATCACATATTGCAGAAAATATTTAAAATAAATTACCAAATTCAGTTTGATACATTCAGAGGTTATATATCTGTTCTTCAAGATTTCATGTACCAATATTCCCATTGAATTCAGTGAATTAATTGATTTAGCATTGCAATACATTCAATATTTCACCGTTTTCTTGAATTAAATCGTTGAATGATTTTCTCTTTGTTTCTAATGGAGTGAGTTGAGAACAGAAACTACTTTTTAAACAGCTCGTAGAAGGCGGCATAGTCTGACACTCCTGACACAGACAGTTTCAGACAATTTAAATTGGCTGATTTAAGTGCAATGAACCTGTGCAGACAATCTTATGTTTAAGAAATGTACTATCCCAAAATATACGTGAAATCCCTAAAAAAAATTAAATTTCTTAACAATGACATATAAATACGACTACAAGACCTAATTGCTGATTACAGAGACAAATTGAGTCTTTCTTCCAACATATGCAAAAATAGAATTATCGAGGTGAGCGAATATCAATGTACGCCAAAATACCGATATTCTTTTAGTTTTGAATGGATGATTGACAAGACTGCGATGGCTCAAAGCTGCCAAATACTCCTCTCGATCAGCAGCTGTCATTCTTCCAACAAATGAGGAACACTAAGTTTGCACTATAGGCGCACTATGAATTTTTTCACCAAACTTTGGTGAATTCTCACTCTATATTCTGAGGATTCACAGAAAAGAGTTATCAAGAAAAATTGTTATGCTTGACGAGTTCCACTACAGATAAGAATTAGTGTACCTATTCCTGTTACAGCCTTTATACATTTATATATGGGAGACAGATATTTTATGGGCGTAACAGTCTTATGTTTGTGGTCAAAATAAAAGATTTCTCTTCTGAAATTTAGTCAAGCTTTCAACTCTATCTGAGTCTTCATCAGGACACTGGAATGAATTTATTCACGAATCAAAATACATCATATTAATAAGTAGAGTTGACTCAGGAAAAAAATTCTCCAGGTATTGCAGTCCACTTAATTTTATTCATGTTGCTATTCAATTTTTGGATGTTTCGGATGTGCACCTATCCATCTTCAGCGTTCAACAATGATGTTAATAATTCATGAAACAATATTAAATGGGAAGATGATGAAAAATGATGAAACATGTGCAACAATATTTACCTTATGAAATATTACAATCTTATAACCTTGTTTACAGCATAGTTGTGAGGATAAACTTCCAATATTTATTGATAACAATAGGAGATTAACAATGAACTCAAAAATCACAAAAAATGTGTGAATGTAACTTTGAGGCTACTTTGCCTACTGAGGCATTCTATTATGTTTTAATTAACGTTAACACACACTACCATTCTAAGAAACAGTTGAACAGTGATAAAAAACTTAAAAACTTGAGAACCAAAGCACTCAAAAACAGTATTTGCCAATTTTTGAGAAAAAAATTATTCCAAGTGGATTGTTAATCTTAGCAATTTGAACATTGGTGGAGAAATACTAACTATTTTAGCATTGGGGCCAAATTTCAGTTTTGAAACCAAAGATATTGAATTTCTTGAACCTTTAATTTTTGACACTTACGTGCACCTTTCTTTGACCGTTGATCGCAGTAATATTGTTGATAAAGATGAAGCTAAAATAAAAATATCTAAATTTCTAGAATCACAAGTAGATAAATTCAAAAATGAAAAACTTTCCTTTGCTGAGTTAGAGCTTGTACAATGGATTGAAAAAGCTGGATCTTCTGTGAAAAAACATAAAGACCAAGTAGTTATAACTAAAGCTGACAAGGGTGCTAAAACTGTTATTATGAATGAAAATGATTGTATGGTAAAAGCTGGAGTTATTTTAAATGATAGTACAACCTATGAAAAGTTAACAAAAAATCCTATACGTGGTTTAGATAATGAATATAAAAACTTGATCAAAAGTATTGATAATCCACAACTTATAGTGCAGAATCCTTCTGTGGCCAGAGTGTACATGACACCGAAAATTCATAAGATGGATGTACCTTTGAGACAAATCACTTCCACGATAGACACTCCTACCTACAAACTGGCGAATTTTTTCAACAAAATCATTAGTAATGTTACCTCTACGTCAGAATATAATATAAAACACTCCTTCGATCTAGTACGTGACATTAAAAATTTCCAAATTCCAGATATCTATACTATATTTTCCTTAGATGTGTGTGCCTTGTTTCCTAGCATCCCGCAGGACTTGGTGGTCGAATGTATTGCTGAGAAATGGGACTTTCTCTCTGAATATACTGATTTAACTATAGCACAATTTCAAGAAGGTATTAAACTTTGTTTTGAAAGTTCTATTTTCACTTTCAACAATGTCTCATATCAACAAATTGATGGCTTCCCCATGGGATCGAGTATCAGCAATTCACTAGCTGATCTAGTGCTGCAAAAATTAGAATGTCAAATCGTATCTAACGCTGATTTCAGCATTATCTACTATAAACGGTATGTCGATGATTGTATTGTGATTTCTCCTGTTGATAAGGTTGATTCAATTTTTGACTTTCAACAATTTTCACCCTAGATTAAATTTCACTATAGAACATCCAGCAGAAAACAGAATTAATTATTTAGATGTCACCTTTCAAGTACAAAATGGACAGATCATCACTAATTGCTTCTATAAATCTACGGCATCTGGAAGATATTTGAATTTATTTTCATACACAAACAAAAATATAAGATTAGCGTCGTACAAGCCTAAGTTGACAGGTGTTTCCATTTATCTAACCCTAGATTTCATCAGCAGAATTACAAATACATCTTTGACACACTACGTGACGATGGGTACGCTGCAGAATTTTTACACGCAAATATCAAACGGAGAATTCACACGTTGCAGCCCAGGTCAACTGATGTAAACATACAACCAGTGGCACCCAAAATTTACACTGCAATGCCATTCGACCACGAAGTTGTGTGCGGTGTTCAGAAAATTTTGCATAACAGTAATATTTCAATTGCATCTAATAATTTAACATCTACTAAACCTCTTTCTAGTCAACTAAAGGATAAGACTGAAACTCTAGATCGAATAAATTTGATACACAAAGTTGATTGTAATGCTTGTAATAAATGCTACATTGGGGAAACTTCACAGACCCTTCAAAAAAGATTATACCAGCACAACTACAACTGTAGAATTTTGAACCCTGATCATAGTGCGCTTACTGGGCACCATCAGAAAACAGGTCACGGATTTAATTTCAAAGTACCTCAAATTCTATCAGTTGTTAATAACAAAGTTCCAAGATTATTACATGAAAGCCTACATATCAACCTCAATCGCAGTAGATGCATTAAATACCAAACTGTCACTAGACACAATTTGAAATACGCGCAAAATTTTCTAGTCGGTATGCGTGATCTATACTATTTTTTGTTTCTTGTTCACCATTTTTTGTCATTCTATCACTAGCCACCTTGGTTGGTGGTAGCCTCAAAGTTACATTCACACATTTTTTTTGTGATTTTTCAGTTAATTGGTAATCTCCTATTGTTATCAATAAATATTGGGAGTTTATCTTCACAACTATGCTGTGAACAAGGTTATAAGATTATAATATATCATAAGGTAAATATTGTTGCACATGTTTCATCATTTTTCATCATCATCCCATTTGATATTGTTTCATGGATCATTAACATCATTGTAGAACGCTGAAGATGGATGGGTGCACATCCGAAACGTCCAAAAATCGAATAGCAGCATTAATAAAATTGAGTGGACTGCAATACCTAAAAAATCTTTTTCCTAATCCATATTTGGGTCCTTCAATCTGCATTAAAACACCAATTCTCACCAAAGTGACTGGTGGTAGAATCCGTGTGCACAAGTTTTACCTGTTTCAACAATGGCCTTCCAAGGTTTTTTCAGAACATATTCGCTCCACTGGTAGTGACATCAGCTATGCCATAAAAAATTACAACAAAACTGCGGAGAAAATAGCCAACATAGAAAACAGGCTATATTTTTTGTATGATTGTAGACACAATAACCTAATTCCAAGCTTTATTTTGAATTCTTTTAAATTCAGATTACCAGAACGCTTCACGTAGAATGTTAAATGAACTAGATAACTTTATGAGTAATTACTGTATCAAATATATAAACTTAGGAATTGAACAAGGACATTGTTTGCTACGTAAACTTAAACAAGATAAATATAAGTTTGTAAACGATATCATGTACATTTTGCCTACTGAGGCATTCTATTATGTTTTAATTAACGTTAATACACACTACCACTCAAAGAAACTCCGAATGAAATTGAACCGGGATAAAAAACTAATTAACTTGTAAACCAAAGCACTCGAAAACAGTATTTGCCAATTTTTGAGAAAAAAATCATTCCAAGTGGATTATTAATCTTAGCGATTTGAACATTGATAAAGAAATACCAACTATTTTAGCATTAGGGCCAAATTTCAGTTTTAAAACCAAGGATATTGAATTACTTTAACCTTTAATTTTTGACACTCACGTGAACCTTTCTTTGGCCGTTGATCACAGTAATATTGTTGATAAAGATGAAGCTAAAATAAAAATATCTAAATTTCTAGAATCATAAGTAAATAAATTCAAAAATAAAAACTCTCTTTTGCTGAGTTAGAGCTTCTACAATGGATTGAAAAAGCTAGATCTTTTGTGAAAAAACATAAAGACAAAGTAGTTATAACTAAAGCTGACAAGGGTGTTAAAACTGTTATTATGAATAAAAATGATTGTATGGTAAAAGCTGGAGTTATTTTAAATGATAGTACAACCTATAAAAAGTTAACAATAAATCTATAGGATTTAGATAATAAATATAGAAACTTCATCAAAAGTATTGATAACACACAACCTACAGTGCAGAATCCTTCTGTGGTCAGAGTGTACATGACACCGAAAATTCATAAGATGGATGTACCTTTGAGACAAATCACTTCTACGATAGACACTCCTACCTACAAATTGGCGAATTTTTTCAACAAAACTATTAGTAAAGCTAACTCTACGTCAGAATATAATATAAAAAACTCCTTCGATCTAGTACGTGACATTAAAAATATCCAAATTCCAGATAACTATACTATATTTTCCTTAGATGTTTGTGCCTTGTTTCCTAGCATTCCGCAGGACTTGGTGGTCGAATGCATTGCTGAGAAATGAGACTTTTTCTCATACTGATTTAACTATGACACAATTTCAAGAAGGTATTAAACTCTGTTTTGAAAGTTCTATTTTCACTTTTAACAATGTTTTATATCAACAAATTGATGGCTTCCCCATGGGATCAAGTATCAGCAATTCATTAGCTGATCTAGTGCTAAAAAAATTAGAATGTCAGATCGTACCTAACGCTAATTTCAACATTATCTACTATAAACGGTATGTCGATGATTGTATTGTAATTTCTCCTGTTGATAAAGTTGATTCAATTTTTGAGACTTTCAACAATTTTCACCCTAGATTAAATTTCACCATACAACATCCAGTAGAAAACAGAATTGATTATTAATATGTCACCTTGCAAATACAAAATGGACAGATCATCACTAATTAGTTCCATAAATCTACCGCATCTGGAAGATATTTGAATTTAATTTCATACACAAACAAAAAATATAAGATGAGCGTCGAACAAGCCTCAGTTGACAGGTGTTTCCATTTATTTTACCCTAGATTTCATCAGCAGAATTACAAATACATCTTTGACACACTACGTGACAATGGGTACCCTGCAGAATTTTTACACGCAAATATCAAACGGAGAATTCACACGTTGCAGCACAGGTCAACTGATGTGAACATACAACCAGTGGCACCCAAAATTCACACTGCAATGCCATTCGACCACGAAGTTGTGTGCGGTGTTCAGAAAATTTTGCATAACAGTAATATTTCAATTGCATCTAATAATTTAACATCTACTAAACCTCTTTTTAGTAAACTAAAGGATAAGGCTGAAACTCTAGATCGGAAGATTTTGATATATAAAGTTGATTGTAATGCTTGTAATAAATGTAACATTGGGGAAACTTCACAGACCCTTCAACTAAGATTATATCAGCACAACTACAACTGTAGAATTTTGAGCCCTGATCATAGTGCGCTTACTTAGCACCATCAGGAAACAGGTCACAAATTTAATTTCAAAGAACCCCAAATTTTATCAGTTATTTACAACAAAGTTCCAAGATTATCACATGAAAGACTACATATCAACCTCAATCGCAGTAGATGCAATAATTACCAAACTGACGCTAGACACAATTTGAAATACGCGCAAAATTTTTTAGTTAGTATGCGTAATCTATAGTGATTTTTGTTTTTTGTTCACCATTTATTGTCATTCTATCACCAGCCACCTTGGTTGGTGGTAGCCTCAAAGTTACATTCACACATTTTTTTGTGATTTTTGAGTTAATTGTTAATCTCCCATTGTTATCAATGCATATTGGAAGTTTATCTTTACAACTATGCTGTAAACAAGGTAATACTATTGTAATATTTCATAAGGTAAATATTGTTGCACATGTTTTATCATTTTTCATCATCATTCCATTTAATATTGTTTCATGGATCATTAACATCATTGTAGAACGCTGAAGATCGATGGGTGCACATCCGAAACGTCCAAAAATTGAATAGCAGCATGAATAGAATTAAGTGGACTGCAATACCTAAAAAACTTTTTTCCTAATCCATATTTGGGTCCTTCAATCTGCATTGAAACAGAGTTAATTCATTGCGAATATTACACTGTAACTCACATTTTTTTGTGAGAATTCAAAAAATTAGCATCCTTCAATAAATCGGTTTTCTTGTAGAAATTCTTGAGTGATTAGTTCTGATTATTATTTCATGATTTTTATACAATTTGAAGAACATTCTGTGACGATGAATATATGAGGTGTATTGCTTATTCAAATTGTGAATTTTGATGGAAACTGTGTTTATAATAAATTGAAACTTATCGCAAAATTTTAAAAATATAGAATGCGTATCACAACCTCATAATGAAGACTAAATTTCAACAAGTTTGGACTTAAAACTTTTTTGAAGATGGATTATTGGCCAATTTATAAAGTAAACGACAGTTTGCAATACACAGAACTGCCCGTGGCCGGTGGACTCGAAGTCGCAGCGTTCCGAACCACGGTTCAGCGGAAATAATCCGGATTTTGTTTCGAACTTGCTCTTCAAAAGAATCAAAACCTACAAGCCGATCAACATCAGAAGGTAGAAGCTATTGCAATTACCTAGAGTCATTCATACATATCAGTTGAATTTTCTTATTTGCTGAACTAAAGCTTAATTAAAAATTAATTGCTCAAATCAATTATATCACCGCAGTATCGCATTTCAGACTTTAATTCGGCTTATTCTTTCAGGCTTCTCTTTTGTGTCTCCTTCTTGTGTGTTTCCCGTATTCTATTTTGCGTATTCGACTTGCGTCGTTTCGGATTCACTGCTGGTATCTTCGAGACTTTCCGTTCGTCATCGCCTGGAGGCTACCAGGTCGCCTGGCGCCCAACAAAAACACTCTTCAAAATCCTCCAGATTCGACGTAGACCGCACGCCGTCTCCTACGAGCTAGCTGAGGTTTCAACCCGGGTAGGGATTGAAAAAAGGAGGTTATAGTTTTATGACTGAAACTTCAATTCTTTTCATTGGCATGCAATTTGGGAACACAGCATTTTTCATATTTTTTTTCACAACTTCACGCAATTTTTTGAGTCACTCGGGCTGTTGTGAAATTCTTGCCTTTCAGTACTTGACTTTAGAATAATTTCAATTATTCAACATCACAAAGACATGCAATTCGATATCACGGAAAAAACATTTTTTTTTCAGTCCTTCAATTGGAATTTGAACTATGACAGGAAAGCGTGCATCATTCAATAACATTTTTATCTTTTTTATTAAGAGGTAAATTATCAACCCTCAAAAAGGCAAGCGGTATAAAATCGGAGAGCCTCACCTGTCACTAGCTCCCAGTCTATAAATACAATCTACAAATCAGCTATTTGAATGTTAGGCTTCGTAATTCGCAGCAATCGTTCTTTTACAGACATTTGAACGATTTACTTCCTCTATTATTGTTTCGTTCGATCTAAATTGGAATATTGCTGCACCATATGGAATCCAATATATGAGGTACATCAGGACCGTATAGGGAGTATACAAAGAAGTTTTTGACAACTCATGAATGCTTGTTATCCAAGAGATTTCGCAAATTATTATCTCCCACAAATACTGAGCTTTGAATCAAGCAGTTTGGGTGAGCTTACGAAACAGCAGCTTCCATTTAGTACTAGTTTCAAGTTGACTATTTGATAGGCACATGATTTATGCATGAACAAGCTCAAAAATACCTTTTAATCTTCATTGTTTAGTTATTGACTGACGGCAGGTCGAGTACTGTACCTTAAAATAATAATTTGATCTTTATCAAAGCTATATAAAAAAATACACCAGAACTAAACAAATTTTCATCCAAGAATAATAATTCATTCTAATAAGCATCAAATTTGCGTCAAACATGTCATTGAATGAATTCCGGACATATTTGACAACTGTACATAATAATAGTGACACCCACGGCTGAAGTTGTAACTAAATTTTCATCTACTTGAATGAACTTCAGTTGCCATATCTCTAATGTCATATATATCTATGGGCATTCTTTCACTTGAAACAAGTAATTGAATAATTTGATCTTCCACAATCACTGAGATTGAATTAAAGCAATTTGTGCAAACCCACGAAACAGCAGCTTTTATTTAGTACCAGTTTCAAATCTGTAAATAGTATACGTGCTGAAAACTCAACGTCACGCCAGCCAGCCAGCCAGCCAGACAGCCAAATTGAATTTAATAGCGCTTTTTCTCAAAAAATGCGCTGAAAAGATTCTAGGGCACTCATTTCCCATATTTTGGCAATTATTGATCACACAACAAGAGAGTCAGAAGCAGTAGGTGATATTCAGATCAAACATATTTCGAAGTAAAAGGATCAGTGAAAGGCACTACAAACAGAAATTCTAATACTACACGTTAAAATGGTATTAAAATTAAAATGGGATTGAGCTTTATTCCACGCATCGTTCATGTTCTATCTCTCTATCTCACTCTACCTGGAATTTTGAGCTTCAATTGAGCAAAGAATGTCAAATCTTAAAAGTGAGACACAATATGTCAAATCTGACTTTTGTGTTTCAATTCGATATATAAAACTTAAGCGACACCTTTAATCCAAAAGATAACACTGCAATTGACTATATCAAGAAAGGCATAATTTGCGAAAATTTAACTCAATACTTTATTGATTTCATTCATCCTTGAGGCACTTGTTACACTATACGCAGGACGCAAAGTACGTGGTGGGTGTAACTGAATCGACTGCAGCGTGAGTAGTGGACAAAATTAGCATTATTATGGGCTGATATTGTGTGCAGAGTATTATAAAAAAATTGACCATCATAGTTGTTGTCTCGTTAATAGCAAAAATACAAGCAGAATCAGTGAATATAAATATAACTCTTTCCAAACCACGAATGGAGAGTTTAAACATAGGAAAATGGATTCTTGAAATGAAAAGTAAAAATTGAGTAACACATAACGCAACTTCAAGGGCTGTTTAACACATTGTAATCAATGATATATTTTGCTTTGCATCTTGACTACTTTGATGCAGAGCAAAATTGATCTTGTGCTACATAAAATTTTGTGCAGTGCTCTCTGATTTTATCTATGACATGACATGATGCCTTTTCTGTTGCTTTAAAATAGAGAATCCAAATGGAAAACTAGATGCAGAATTCGATACATCATGTCAAACGACCCCAATATCTATTTATCAAGCATTTATCTACAAATAAAATTTCGGTGCTCTCCAACACAGAATTTAAAAAATACCTAATGCAATAATTCAACTTGTGTACAACGATGTTTCATAAGGAGCCAGAGTAACTGATGTTTGCCATATTACCTTGCATGTTATCAAATGACTCATGCCAAAAAAATAGTATTCTTTCACATCTCTGATATGTGCTGCTGTTACCAGTAGCTTTCTGCTTTGCCTTGTGCATTGTCTGAGGTTGGAATTAAATGACTATGATCATTATTAAAACTCTTCCAATAAACTATATCATCATTCAGTATGTTATATTACTCACTTTCATAGTTCTAGAAATTTTCAGATCAATTTTGAATATGCTTTTGGTACTCTCTGAGTTTTTGACGTATAACCTAACCTTAACATATGCAAAAAAATATACATTACATGCTTAAAAACATTTTTGATACCTTCTTCTTTAGAACAATAGTAGTCAATTTATCCGTTCTTTGATCTTGATGGATTTCAAAATTTACTGACTTCTCAAAACAATTTTATTCATTTATATCCACAAATTTCAATGATGTTACGTACTAACAAGCACGGAATATTTTGCGTTATAAAGGGCATTGTCAGCACGCATCCAGCGTATAGTCGTGATGACTTCATATAGCCTTTTGTAACTCATTCGATTGAATTTTTCTCCCAATATTCATATATTAGGAGCTGTGCAGACAAAAAATTTCTTTCAAGTAGGGGTGTCCACTGTAGATTCATTAATATCACATAGTCTATGTCGCGATAATATTCAACATATTAATGTTGAACTCTACAGCCCTATCTATAGATAGTAAATACTGTGATAAATACATAATCTGAAGTTACTAAGTGTGATGCTATTGTCGAAATTTTTTGTTCCATCTATTGGGTCACGGGACTCATGTCCGAGATTTTCATATTATGCTAGAAAAAATCATACTTTGTAGCATATGTTTTAATATGTTGTAAACCGAATGCTTGTGAAGATATTATTATCCTTCTCTTTCAATAAAATAATTTTCAAGAAGAGAGTCTAGTACTTTGGCTGTTTTCAAATCACTTTCTCTGTGTTTGCAAGCTCAGAATTCATTCTGAATGATGTATTCTCCAAACTGTTTGATCCTGGAGTTTATGGAGTGGAGATTTTGATATTTCCCGTGTATTGAGATTTGATCAAAAGAAGTTGTAATCAATATTTGTTTTTGAAACAAAACTAACGTCTGCAATCTCTTTCTCCAGCTCACATTTGGAATCTATTTCTGTATTTATTTGTTGGAGACGATAACTTTCGGCGGAAGTCAAAAGTGAGATTGCGACTTTTCTCACGCATATTCACTATTATATTCCGTCCTTTTATTTCATATTTTGCGGTCATGTTTTCAGATGGTCTCAGATAAAACAGCGAGCAAAGCTGACATATAATTCAGAATGAGTGCTATGGCTGTATTCTGAACATATTCAATACATTTCAGTCAATACTTTTATTTCTCGAGGAGTATGTTTGTTCCTTTGCCGGATTCTGGAGCTTAATTCCTAAATGAATGAATTCGTTAAAATATTTATTGTGGTAATAGTACATTCAATCATATGTAATATTGAGTCGAAGAGTGCTACAAGGTCAAGCATTCAAATCATACACGAACACAATCGGCTTACCACCTGTATGTCTTGAAGGTAAGACTGCTAGTGCAAGAAAACTCATTGATACTGTTCAATCGTTCGTGATCTGAGATTGCCGCACAGAATGAGGTTTCAAATTCACAAGGATGATTTGGTAATTGAACAAGTTTGCATGTACTTGAGGCCTGGGTCCTTCTAGGGTTGTCGTGCTATAATGATAAAGTTCTAATTTCTGACGGATTGCTTTCAAGGTAGCGAGAAAATCAGCAAGTAGAACAGCAGAGGCTTCCTCCTTCTTCTCTCTCTTCAAGTAAATGAAGATATACATATTATGATCAAGAGTTGGTTGACGTAGCCATAGTAATGATTTTGTTCTTCTCAGTCTCTATAACATAGCAAATATTCTAATTGTATTCAAGTATAATAACGACGTGAAATTCTTGTATATTATCTACTTTCTTGTGATCGGATCTCAGCTTCTCAATTGTAATTTCTGCTCTATGAATAAAATTGTATTCTAGGAAGAGAGATCTGCTGTGGCCACCACAGTATTTTTTGATCTTAAATTGAGTGTCTAGTCTTATTGCTGTTTCATAAGAGATGTGACGGATTAGGCCCTGAAATCCATCACTGTTGCACATCCCAGGGCCTTCTGCTACCGTCAATAACTTTTAAGCACATCAAAATTCAATACACCTCTTGCACATCCTGTAAATTTTAAATTCAGTAATTCTGCTTCAACAGACAACGCCGCTTACCATCAGTTTATCGGTTCCCAACTGTTTCAAATACGTTTAATATATTTCACATGTGGATGAATGAGGATAGGTTTTGAAAAACACCTGAAACTAGAAACAATTGATATCGTATGATCTGTATTTATGTCTTGTGTCTTTCCGTAACATAATTTGAATGTAATCCACCGTTGTCTTGTGAATATGTTGTATATTGTATTTTTCTTTTGTTTCACGTTCTGTGTGACCTTCGACTATACACAAACTAGATCCGACACTTGACAGTTCCTATATTACCGACCGATTAAATATCTAAGACAATTTTAATATTAAGGAAGTCTTCTTCATTTTATTGTTAGCGCTAATATGGATTCAATTTAAAAACATGTTAGGTAAGGTTTCATTGAAATATGGGTATAAATAAGGCCTTCTGGCCGACTTGAATCACTTCTTTGTAAGTCCAGTCTTCCGAGCAGCCGATCCAAAGTACGCTACCAGTTCCGATTCTGAGCGTCATCTTCAGAGTGTGTACCGTCCAAGTGAAGTTTTCGTGGTAAGTCCGTTAGCACAGCTGTCTGACACAATTTGTGAGTTTGTTTTGTTTTTTTCTAAGTCAGTAAAAGGAACTTAGAATATTTTTACTGTTTTGAACTTTGAATATTTTTGCTGTTTTGAACTTGAATATTTTTGCTGTTCTTGAAGTGAGAATATAGTGCACTTTCGGTACAGCCAATTGAAACCTTAATGCGATGTGCACAACTAAACCCTATACCAGTCTCAAATACAAAATTTCAACATTTTACGTTCAACCAGTTTTGAGATTTGCAAGCTACGCACGAACGCACGCACGTACGAACGCACGCACGGACATATGTATCGATATCAAGTCAAAAATAGTCAAAACCGATATTTCCATCAAAATCTCGAAAGGTGAATTTTGTCGGTCTCACAATACATACTTGTTACTTTGTACAAGTAAGTAAGAATTGGAAAAAGTTCAATTGCGGTGCCATCTAACTATATATTGCAACAATAAAGCAAGGAACAAAATCAACGATTTGAAAACCAGAACCCCAAGAAGCATCAGACGCAAGTGACTGGTAGCTAGCCTCAGAATATGAAAAAACAATTTGAGATATCCTTGACATATATATATTTTTTCAAACCGAGCTAGAATTAATTGAATCGGACTTGTGAATAATCGCATTAACATTCGAATTATTGTAACAAGATTCCAAAAGTAGCGTTTTGGATCTATTAGGCTCGGAATGGACAATTTGAACATATTCAAAGTCAATTCCATGGTGTTTAATTAGTGCATGAGAAACGATAGCACTGTGGTTATATTTTGATGGTTTGGGTGATATCTATGATTGTAAACACGGGCTGACAGTCTTTGTTCAGGCTCACCTAAATATAAAGCTTCACAATCTCTGCAATTCAACTAGTATACCAAATTACTTTATCTCAGAGTGCCGATCTTTAACTTCAACCGTATTGTGGAACTATTAGAGCTGTTAGATGAAGTATACGCAACTTTGACATTTAGTAAAACAAAGAATGTTGGCTGAAGGTCTCTGTATGCTTGTAAAATTGTGAAGAAATATATTTTGCTCAAAGTGAATGAAGTGGCATAACTGACAAATCCAGATTCTCAATATGAACGATTCTCTATGGTTTCCTGAACCAAAGTGACGGTGTAACTATTTTTTATAAGAGTACTCTTCATGAGTGTTAAGTTCTCTGCATGATATTTTTGAACTTACAACATGATAGCTCTGTTTACCAGGCTATTAAAAACACCCCTTTTGTACTTAATGGGGTAGTGGGCATTAAAATTCAAATATCTTACGAACCAAGTAGGTTTATGATATCAGTTGGTAATGAGACTGTTGTTATCTCTCACGATCGTGATATCTAAAAAATGTATATTGTTGTTAATTTCAGATTCTTAAGTATACTGGGTAGCTGGATGGAAGGAGTTAAATGCTTGTAGACAAGTAGTCATACGAGATACAGGATTACAACATAAAATATCGTCTACGTATCTAAAATAAGGAAGGGGTTCTTGTTAGGAATATCTATCAAACACATCAGATTCTGAATGGTACATAGCCAGTTCAGCTAGAATAGTACTTCAAGAATTCCTTATTGAAGTGCCAAAAATTTGAAAGAGCAACTCATCTTTATACTGTAGATAAGATGATTCGAGGATGAATCTGGAGCAGTTAATAAAATCCTCAGAGCATAAACTAGTTTGGAATGAAATTTGATCTCATCCGTTGAGTATCACTGTAATAATGAGGTAATGTGGTATCATGGTAAATAAAGACTTAACATCAAATGAAATTTATCTGAACTGGACAAGTGGAAGTTTCAAGTTTGTCTATTAAAGAGAGGGAGTTATCAATATAATATGAAGATGTGTATTTAAATGGCTGCAAGACAGTTACAGTTTGGTGTTTGAATATCAGATACAATTGGACGTAACGAATAATCTATTGTCCCCATGTATTTTAGGCAGACAGTATAATTTCGGACTGATAAATTTATAGATTTCAAAATAAAAACTTCCCAGTGTAGTAATGACATTCTTTTCTTTCAAATTAGAAACCAAATTGTTTTTCTGAGTCTGCAACGATAATGTGGGGGTCTTTCTTGAGTTAAGTGTAAGTACTATTGTCCGAGAATGAGGAGTTCACTTTCTCTTCATAAATCGCTTCATCAAAAATAACTGTAATATAACCTTCGTCTGCAGAAGTTATAATGATATCTTTATTTTCTTTTTGAAGTTGTTAGTTTTATTGGAGTAATTTGGAGTTATTAACGAAGACGGGATGAAATGGTGATTGTTCAAACTTTTATAATGGATATCCATCAAGTTGGATAACTGAGAACGTACTTGGTTCAGTGAATCGAAATCTTTGTAATTGAAATAGTTTTCTTTTGTATATGAAATACTCAAAGCAATCATTCTATTGACATTCTTAGCGCTAGTGTTCAAGAAATGAAATTTAGGACCCAAAGCCAAAATACACGCAACTTCAAAAGGAATATTAACTCTGGATTTATCAATCAACCAATTGTCAATGTTGGCTGTAATTAGATCTACAAAAATGGAAGCATTGTAAGAATGTAAGAGATTGTTGAATTTGTTCTCACTTTTGATGTTATTTTCTTTGGAATTTTTGTCACAAATTTTTTTGTGACAATTGCTAGGAAATTTTTGAGCAATTCTGTTGGCATGAACCTCTGAACTATAGATTCATTCCTTGTCAGATCGTTTTTCAAAAAGTTGAAAGTATCATCAATTTCTAGGAGCAATAATTCATGACAAAAACTAAGTTCCTGAACTTGTTAGAATTTATGGTCCTTGAATCTTGGATTTGTTACCTGAATTTGACAACAATCGGGAATATTTGCAGCGTAGCAGGGAAATTACTCCGTTCCTGAATTTTACTAGTCCATTCATGATCGTTTTAATCTTATTTAGGTTGGAAACAGTTCTTAGATTAAATTTTTCACGTACTAGCTGGTAAAAAGATATAATGCAGAAAGTTCGAAGGTCGAATTCTCTAGTCCGTGGAAAGAAGAATTTAGGAGGTGATGTTAATAAGCCGAAAGTAGAATCTTGGTTGAAGTAGAAAAAAGAGGAAGTTGATAATTCTGAAATATATTGAAAAAACAAACAACTTCTTGAAAAAACATAAAGATATCGTTATAACTTCTGCAGAAAAAGATAACATTACAATTATTCTTGAATTAGCGGTTTATGGAGAGAAAGTGAACATCTTATTATCGGACAATAGTACTAACACTGAACTCAAGAGAGGCCCCACATTATCATTGGAAACTCAGAATAACAATTTGGTTCATAATTTGAAAGATAATGGTGTCATTACTACACTAAGAAGTTTCATTTTCAAAATTCATAGCTCTACCAGTCCAAAATTATACTGTCTACCTAAAACGCATGAAGACAATAAATTATCCGTTACTTCCAATTGTATCTGCTATCAGAACACCAGACTGTAACCTATCCAAATGTCTTGCAACCATTTTGGCACCACTTAACTACAAGTTTCCATATTATATTGATAAATTCTTTCTTATAGACAAACTCAAAACTTTCACTCGCCCAGATCAGTACAGATCGATTCCACTTCATGTTAAGTCCTTATTTACTGTGATACCGCATGACCTTATTATTACAGTGATACCCAACAGATGGGATTGAATTTCATTCCAAACTAGTTTATGCATTCGGGATCTGATGTGCTTGATAAAAATTCTCAATAAACACCCTTTTTTTATTTTGAATACGTAGACGGTATTTGATGTTGTATTCCTGTGTCCAGTATGATCACTAGTTCACAAGAATTCAACTCCTCCAACCCAGCTATCCAGTTTACTCTAGAATCTGAAATTAGCAACAGTATAAAATTCTCAGATATCATAAAACCAGTTTTATTACCAACTGGTATCATAAATCTACTTGGTACAAGAAGGACATTATTAATAACCTGGTAGACAGAGATATGATGTTGTCAGATCAAAAACTAGACGCAGAGAGCTTGACACTGTGACGCACACTCTACTGCACGTGCGGCGTCTTTTAGAAGTTGCTTAACGATCGGTTTGCTCGGGCGCCAATAACGGAGCAACTCTATGGCGATGGTGCCGGATAGCTAGTGGGAAGGGTAAGGTAAGGGTAAGGTCGACAGGACGTTACTCACGGTAAATATCGATGACTCTGTAGCAGGAGTCACGACGGATGCGGAACGGTTTAGTTGGCCTGTTTGCAGAAGCACTACTGAATAACTGGACTCAAGTCTCTCGGAAGAGTGTTTTGCTGATCGATTTTAGCCTGTATTTATACCCAGATTTTAAGTTAACGATACTAAGCCGGTTTAATTATGAAAAACGGATGTTACTTAGATTTTAGTAACATCCAAAAAAGTATGAATAAGTAAAATAATGACTTTCCGTGTGTTACTTCTTTGCCAAATACATATTACAACATTTTGTTATCCTTATTTTATTTAAACTTAAAATAAAACTTTATTGCTAGTTCCCTATCTGACCGCCAGATGGCTCTAGAGGTCGTACAATCAGAATTACTTGTTAATTAGTAATCAGTCAAACAAAGTAAACAAAAGCACATGTATACAATTTACAATTTATCATCTAACTATGAATTATTCTTAAATAAAAGGTAAGTTTTATTAACTGCTTACTGTGCACTACAACTTAGATCTAATTTATTTATTTCAGACGGTGATGTACAAATATTCAAATAGTAACCTATTTTTGAACACGGGAATAGGAGTTCTAAATAACCTGTAACTAGGTTTTATATCAATACGGAGAACTTCTATACAAACGGTGAGTTGTCAATCACTACCAAAATATTGTATTTAACGGTTTTATATATTTCAGGGAAATAAATTAGATCAACTGCAAAGTTGATTTGCATCGGAAAATTGGACAGTTCGAAACGGTTTCGGTGAATCGGAATTAATACAGCTGAAGGCTATCAGCTGGAATAGTAAAATTGTGACTAAGTTGAGTTATTTTAAATAATTTTATCAGATGGTTACTAACAGCAGTTTTTCAGATTCTAAAATGGGAGCACTTCGTCACATCCCCTCCTCACTTCACGAAACGAACAAAAGGTGAAACTTTAATCATTTATACATGTAACTTTATTTGTTGAAAAACTTTGAAAAAAACTCATATTCTAAAAAAAAAACAAACATAATAGAACAAAATTTAACAAAAACGGTTTGAAGAAATTATTTAAACTTTGGAAATTAAAAACGGGGGGAGGGGCGCTGGTTCCGTTTGCTACGACGGCTGCGACGGTTCGGTCGCTTTCGGGGCACGTAGTCCTCGGCGGGAATCGGGACATGTGCCCAACGTACTCCTCCTCCTTCTCGGGGCACCAGCTGGCGAACCCAACGGACGGCTGGGTTCACTGGTCTGCTCGTATGCTCAGCTGTCGGAGCTGACGGTGGAGTGAAGCGCTCCACGGCAGCTAAGCTCTCCGGTACGGACTTCGGCTGCCATTGCTTGGCCGCCAACGGTGTTATCCCTTCCACAACCGCTGGGCTCCTAGACGCCAACGGACGAGTAAAACGGGGCTTCCTCGCACCCTTCGGAAGGCCACTACCCGGCCTGAAAATATCGGGGGTTGACGGACAGACCGGGAGTGGCGACGGAAAAACAAAAGTGGAGGTAGGCGGCGGCGGAGTCTGGATCAAGGCGTCTAGGTCCAGCAGTGGCGTGCGTGGGGTAACGGCACGGGTCGGCGTCGTCAGCGGTGAGGTGGACAAACAGATGGCGGATGTTGGAGTGACGGGGGACTCTAATGACGATAAATGCATCACAGGCGGACTCGTCATCTGAGCCTCGATGCCTTCAGCCCCTGCCCTGGGACTGAGCTCCAACTCTGGCATCGACGGAGCGGTGGGGGACACCTGTGGCTCCGGCGGAGGTGTAGACGGCGTAGGTATTGGCAGCGATGTTGACGGGTTCTGCCAACGCACGTCTGGCCGGCGGGCTGACAACAGCAGGGCCCCCACTGGTTGGATCTTCGGCCGGCTGCTACTTTTTCGGGGACGGCTTGGCGGTCTCTTTGCTACGCCACGGAAGGCGTCAAGCAGTCGGGTTGGCGGCTTGGTTTCCTTCATCTTCTCCTACAACATATGCCGGTTTGATATCTTTAACATGAATGTTTTTCAAGGTTTTGCCGTGTCCGTCGCGGAGGTTATAAGTGAGAGGAGAGATGCATTTAAGGATGGTCCAAGGACCGGAGTATTTTGGGGATAATTTGGCTGCAACGCCTTTTACAGCCACGGACAGAGGATGCTCCCGGCGCATCACTTGATCACCTGGATGGAACCGCATCTCTCGGCGACGCAAGTTATAGTGACGACTCTGCTTGGTAGCAGCTTGACTAATGTTAAGTCGTGCCAATACCCTGGCGTCTTGGAGTGCCTTTACCCGCTGGTGATGGCCGGTGTGGATGACGTTCGGATCTACCCGGTTCGCCACGGTTTCCTCAACGCTACTCGGCAGCCGTGGTTCTCTTCCGAAGTTGAGATAGGCGGCGGAATACCCTGTAGAGGCGTGACGGCTGCTGTTCAGGGCCAACATAAATTCAGGTATATATTTATCCCAGTCTCGGTGGCGATCTCCACAGAACTGAGCAATCATCGGTTTCAGGGTTCGGTTGACCCTTTCTACTGGGTTGGCCTGCGGTGTATATGGCGGTGTGAGTCGTTGCTGGACGTGGTGCTCCCGTAGAAATTGTCGGACGACTCGGTTATCAAATTCGGTGCCGTTATCGGTCAGCAGCGTCTTGGGAAAACCAAAACGACACAGCAATGTTTCCCGTAAGGCGCTGATGATGGTGGAGGCCGTTGCGCGGCGAAGAGGACGGCACTCGACCCACTTGGTTGTAGGATCTTGGAACATCACCAAGTATTAGTGGCCCTTGGCGGTGCGGGGTAGAGGCCCCATGACATCGGCTGCTACTGTCTCCCAGGGTTGATTGGTTCTTGAAGGACCCATGAGACCAGCCTGACCTCGTTGGTCAGCTTTGTACTTTTGACAGCTGGTGCAACGACGAACGTAAATGGATGCATCGCGGAACATACCAGGCCAGTAGAATCGCAGTGTCGTCCGGGCAATCGTTTTGGCAATTCCCAAGTGACCAGCAGTTGGATCATCGTGATTTTCAGCTAGCACTCTCGGCCGCTGTTCTCGGGGAAAGCACTGCTTCCATTCTTGGTGTGGTTCTGTCTTGGAGAGATCGGCAGGATCTCAGAATCGGCGTTGAAGCTTATCGTCGGAAATGCGATAGTCAGGGTGCTCCTAGGAATGTGTTTGAACCGCTGTCAACATACGGGTGTACCAGGGGCATGTATTTGTGACTGCGTTAATGGTTGGCAGCGGTTTGCGGCTCAGCATGTCCGCTAGGTGGTTCTGCGAGCCTTCACGATACTCCACCGTATAATCGTATTGCTGTAATGCTACTACCCATCGCGCAAGGCGTCCAGTTGGCTCCTTCAAGGTACCCAGGTAACGGAGAGCTTGGTGATCTGTTACGACGGTAAAACGGTAGCCCTCCAGGTACCCACGGAGCTTATTAATGGCCCAGACGACGGCCAGGCACTCTTTCTCAACCGTAGAGTAGTTCTTTTCGGCCGTGTTGAGCGTGCGACTAACGTAGGCTATAGCGCGAGGTTCATCCAAGCTGCCCTGGGTGAGAGCGGCGCCTATGCCCACGTCGGATGCGTCCGTCTGCAACGTAAAGGGCTGTGTGAAGTCTGGACAGGCGAGCGCAGGAGCTGTGGTAGGTGCTATCTTCAATTGTTCGTGTGCTTGCTGCTGATCAGGTCCCCAGACCCATTTTTGCTTCTTTTTCAGCAGCAGTGTTAGCGGTGCTATGGTGGGGGAGAACCGGTTGATGAACCGCCTGTACCACGAGGCGGCTCCCAGCAGCTGGCGGACTTCTCGCACATTGCCAGGTGGGGACATCTTCTGGATGGCCTGCACTTTGTCTGGATCCGTCTGGATACCCTTCTCGGTGATGACGTGCCCCAGGTACTTAATTTATCGGAGCCCAAACTGACATTTTTCCGGATTGATTCGGAGCCGACGGAACACTTCTTGGAGATGACCTTTGTGTTCCTCCAGGGTGGCGCTGGCTACTACAATGTCATCTAGGTAGGCGAATGCATAAGGATCCAGATCAGGCCCAATGACCGAGTCTAGTAATCGTTGAAATGTAGCTGGGGCGGCGTGCAGACCAAACGGCAGCACCTTAAATTGGTACAGGCCCTTTCCTGGTACGGTGAACGCTGTCAAGGGCTTGCTGGTGTCCGTGAGCGCAACCTGCCAGTAGCCATTCCGTTGGTCGATGGTGTAGAAGAAATGGCGGTTCGCAGTTTGTCCAGGATGGCGGAAATGTAGGGCAATGGGTAAGCATCTTTTTCCGTGACTTTATCGAGCTGACGGAAATCTATACAGAAGCGTGGCTTACCATTTTTTTTGCTTACTATTACCACAGGTGAGTTCCACGGGCTCTGGGAAGGCTCTATGACGTCATCTGCCAACATTTTCTCGACTTCCTCATCGACTATCTTCTGCATATGGGGGTTACGAGGAAAATAACGATGTTTGATTGGTTGCGGATTGCGGAGTTTGATGTGATGAGTGATTTTGGGTGTCACTCCTGTCATCCCCTGGAATTTGGTCAACTCATTCTGTATAAATTGGGTCATTTCGCCTTCGGCTGCATGAAGTGGTGCAACGACGTTTACCTGGGCTATTGTCACTGGTGGACAGCTAATTGTGATGAGTTTTTGGGCCGTGTGGACGGTAGCACCAAGTGCCGATAGAGCGTCCATTCCTATGATAATAGGGTGCATCAATTCGGGCAAGCACTGGAATGAAAGTTGCCTCCATATGCCTGCAATCAAACATCCTACGATGAAAATACCCTGAGTGCAGACAATGGCCCCGTTTGCCATTTGTGTAGGCTGACGATGCCCTCGTCGAATAGGAGCCCCCTTGGTGGATAGAGTCTTGGCTATATCGCTTTTTATGTATGAGTACATGGCCCCTGTGTCCACTAGTGCCTGTATGTTCCGCCCCTGGATTGTGACGTCAATAAACAGGCGGTTCTCCGCAAGGGCATCCTCATGGATGACTGGTAGTGGCGACGGTTTCTGAGCCTGGGGAGTTGTAGGTAGATAGAGCTGTGTCGTCCCCCGTCGCTCACAGCTCAGTCTGCGTTTCCCGGAGCCTTGTTTTGACAGTCACGTGTCAGGACTCCCTGTTTGTTACAGAGATGGCAGAAGAGCTTTCGTGCATTGCGGCAGTTGTGTCGGTAATGGCCATGTTGGCCACAGCGCCAACAAAGTATGCCAGCGGCTCTTTTGAATGCTGCACCACGAGGTGTTGGTGGCGCACAGTCTTAGGGTGATGCGGTGGCCGTGACAACATGCAATCGTCCAGCTGCAGCCCGTAGCTCCTTTTGGAGCCATTCAAACTCCTCCATCTCCTGCAGGAGTTCTCGTATGGTGGACACGTCGCGCCGCCGGATGTGTTGACGGTATTCGGGTAACAGATTGTTATATATTTTGAACAGTTCTTGTTCAAGAGTAAAGCTTCCATGTCGGCGGATGGCCGTCTGGATGGTGGTGATAAAATCGCGGCCAGATTCGCCGGGTTTCTGTTTGCGGCCGTTTATTTCCTCTTCGAGGCTTAATCGATAATGGGAACCGACGTAAGTGAGATTGAAGTCTCTCAAGAAGTCTCTCCAGGTCTCCCATGACTCCCGATTGTTTCGGCACCACATTAAGGGCGCTCCACGCAAAAGTTCCGGCAGTGCGGTAAGTAATCTTCTATCGGAGATGCGATAACTATCACGAAGCTCTGTAACTCTTTCTAGAAATGATAAGGGGTCAGCCTTACCATCAAATGTCACGTTCCATTTGCGTACGATCTCGCAAGCTGGCGGAGAGGCGGACGGAGGTATCACCTGTGCCTCGACGGCGGCGACAACTGGCTCGGCTACCTCTTCCTCATCAGTCTCCTCTTCATCGACATCTAATTCCATTTTGGGAACTTTTTGAATTAGTGCCACCATGCGTTTCCGCATCTCGTCTACGGTACCTTCAGCGCTCAGCCATAATTCTGCCAATCTCTCCTGCAGGATTTGTTTCTTTAGACGGTACACCCAACAAGTGCCTGAGGGGGCGCCAGTAACTGCAGGTAAGGCGTCGTCATCACTGCCCGATTGAGATTCCATTTTTTTGATTTGATATTTCTCTTTTTTTTTTTTGTTTTTGCAGTCCCTGTTTGGGCGCCAATTTGTGACGCACACTCTACTGCACGTGCGGCGTCTTTTAGAAGTTGCTTAGCGGTCGGTTTGCTCGGGTGCCAATAACGGAGCAACTCTATGGCGATGGTGCCGGATAGCTAGTGGGAAAAGTAAGGGTTTTTTGCTGCGAATAAAGAGAAACGTAAATGGGAAACAAACAGTTTTATTGACACACAAATAATGGCGGAGACAAATTGAAACGATTATACTTGCGCAGTACGACGGACACGGCTTCGAACTAACACACGAAGTCGCAAGTATGATGCGTCGGATGTTGGTCGTTGTTGTCAGCAGTTGTCGTAGCCCTTCGCGGCAGCGGCTACGACGTGGTGAACGGACTGTAGCCCTACGGCAGAGACTACAGTTGCAGAAGGTGGATGCCGTAACCCTATGGCAGAGACTACGGCTAGGTGCAGGAGGCTGTAACCCTACGGCAGAGACTACAGTCGTGGTGGATGGTGACTCTGACGCAGGAGCCACGACGGACGTCGTCTCGATGGTTCTGAAACAGGAACCACTCGACAGCGGGGGTTGAGTAACCCTGTCGACAGGACGTTACTCACGGTAAATATCGATGACTCTGTAGCAGGAGTCACGACGGATGCGGAACGGTTTAGTTGGCCTGTTTGCAGAAGCACTACTAAATAACTGGACTCAAGTCTCTCGGAAGAGTGTTTTGCTGATCGATTTCAGCCTGTATTTATACCCAGATTTTAAGTAAACGATACTTAGCCGGTTTAATTATGAAAAATGGATGGTACTTAGATTTTAGTAACATCCAAAAAAGTATGAATAAATAAAATAATGACTCTCCGTGTGTTACTTCTTTGCCAAATACATATAACAACATACATACATACATCTCTTATTTTATTTAAACTTGAAATAAAACTTTATTGCTAGTTCCCTATCTGACCGCCAGATGGCTCTAGGGGTCGTACAATCAGAATTACTTGTTAATTAGTAATCAGTCAAACAAAGTAAACAAAAGCACATGTATACAATTTACAATTTATCATCTAACTATGAATTATTCTTAAATAAAAGGTAAGTTTTATTAACTGCTTACTGTGCACTACAACTTAGATCTAATTTATTTATTTCAGACGGTGATGTACAAATATTCAAATAGTAACCTATTTTTAAACACGGGAATAGGAGTTCTAAATAACCTGTAACTAGGTTTTATATCAATACGGAGAACTTCTATACAAACGGTGAGTTGTCAATCACTACCAAAATATTGTATTTAACGGTTTTATATATTTCAGGGAAATAAATTAGATCAACTGCAAAGTTGATTTGCATCGGAAAATTGGACAGTTCGAAACGGTTTCGGTGAATCGGAATTAATATAGCTGAAGGCTATCAGCTGGAATAGTAAAATTGTGACTAAGTTGAGTTATTTTAAATCATTTTATCAGATGGTTACTAACAGCAGTTTTTCAGATTCTAAAATGGGAGCACTTCGTCACAACACTCATAAAGAGTACTCTTATAAAAAAAAGTTATCCAGCCACTTTCGATCAGGAAACCATAGCAAATCGTGGTGTTCATATTAGGAATCTGGATCCTTCAGTTATACCACCCAATTTACTCTGCACAAAATATATTTCCCTACCATTTTACAAGCATTTACAAAGACCTCCAGCAAATATCTGTGTTTTAGCCAATCTCTAAATTGCGTATGCTTCATCTAACAGCTCTAATAGTTTCACGATACGGTTAAAGTCACCTGAAACAAAGTAATTTGGTCTATAAGTTTAATTGCAGAGATTGTGAAGCTCAATATTTTGGTGAGACAGAGCAAAGACTGTCAGCCTGTCTTTACAATTATAAATATCACCCAAGCCATTAGAATACTAACCACAGTGCTATCGTTCCTTCTGCACTAATTTAACACCATAGGATTTTCTTTGAAAGTGTCCAAATTGTCCATTCCCAACCTAATAGATTTGGAAGACTTCTTTTGGAACCTTAGTACAATAATTCAAATGGTAATGCGACTAATCACAGGTCTGATTTTATCAATTTTAGTTTTGTTTATAAAAAACATATCTAATGGTTATCTTATATTGTTTTTGCATATTTTGAAGTGAGTTACCTGTCAGTTGCGTTTGATGCTTTTTGGGGTTTTGAGTTTTGAATCGTTGGTTTTGCTTTCTGCTTTAATGTTGTCATATTCTGTTAGATACTTGGATGGCACCATAATTGGATTTCTCAAAATTTTTAAGCTTGAATTTTGCAATTAATTTATATTCAGTCCTGTTTGACTCACTGGGATGATCACTCCAGCCTGATGTTCGTTGTTTTTTCCATAACTGGCTTGCCTAATCATTCAAAATGTTGTGATTCAACTTATAAATTATGTATTTCTTAAGAATTTGGAAAATTGGAAGTTTCAACCCTCTGGTCAGTTAACTTTCTTCCACTTCAACTAAAAATGAATATATGATGAAAACTGAGATATTTCATCAATCAAGTTATGATACCACTGGTTGTGAATAGCCCATTCATTGATTTGAACTGAGCTTCCTGATGAAAAATTCACGTGAAGATTTCAGTCAAATATTCGTACGCGGTCCCAAGTTATAGTGCTTTCAGACAGACTGACATACAGTTTGATCAACTTTTTTGAAAATTATTGTTTCTTGGGTTCAATAAGGACCGAAAATCTTGAGCTGTTGAGAAATCACGACCAGTATACTTTCCCTATTATATATACATAGGTCGAGGAGCTGAGGGATTATACACTTAGAAACACAAACTTTTGTTTCGGAAGATATCTCTAAATATCGCCGTAGATTCATGTGAATATATCAAGAATTCATCGAGATACGTCTAAATGTAGTCGGACACGTGATTTTGAAGAGTTAGTTCCATATCACTCCGAATTATTCTCCAGCCATCAGTGCCCTGCTATCATTAGAGTTGAAAGTTTTCTGACTCATCTAGAATCTAATACTTTCATAACTACTATTACACCAAGTCACACTTTAGTGATAAACAAGGCAAGAACAAGACCAAGACTTGAACAGTTCTGGTCTTAATCTTGGTCTTGATTATTCAGTCTTGGTCTTGGTCTAGCTTAGATACGTTTGTTTTGTCTGGCTCAGTTAGTCTTGGTCTTAGTGTTGCGTGGCTGTGCTCATTCTATCCGTCACTTATTTTCTGCCACTTCCAAAGATCATCGTAGTTATGATTCATGAATAATTCACAATCAATTATTAACTAGCAAAATACTTTATTTTATCACAATTTTAAAAAATTCATTGGAAAAAAGATACAGTGATGCAGGAAGGCACTTTTCCTTACAAAAGACTTATGATCACACTCTTCTGGCTACCGGGAGATCTCAAGGATCGCGCAAATTCATCGGGTGAAATCTCAAGGCTTGAACTGCGCAGTCCAAACCTTCAGGATCATACATACGTGTGCCTTAAAATACTGGAGTTCTCTGTCATTATATGCGAGCTTGTCATAGCTTGTCAAGAGCAGTGGCGCACCCAAATGAGAGATTTTGGGGGCTCAAACCCTCTCCGAAATCCAACTCGTCAGATTTCGATTCAGTTTGGTATCGCTGGAGTCCGAATTTGAATCAAGATTTATAACTAAAACTCCATTCTAATAGTTATTGTTGGAAAAAAATGTTGTTTAAGCGAGCTGATTGTTCTACTTCCACTTTCAAAGCCCCTTCCAAAAAATTTAGAGCCCTCTCCAAAAAAAGATTCTGGGTGCGCCACAAGTCAAGAGAATGATATATCTAGTTGTTAAAGGCTCTCACTGACAGATATGAGAACTCAAGAACCCACCCTTTTTCCAACGCATAAATTGACTTTTTAACGACTAAACACAAAAAGTACTCGAGGAATGTAAAATATAGGAAAAAATTCCTCTTTATACTTCAACCGTGTGTTGTCTAGTTGAGGAATACTTACTCCAAGAACATTCCTGTAGATTCTATTTCTTTTAAACGGTGGTAAAGTTCATTTTTCTCATATTTAATGATGAAATATAGCAAAGCAAACTGGCGATTCCAAATAAAAAGAGTTTTCTCCGGGAAAAGCATGTGCCGACGCTGCTACAAATATTCTAACTCCTATACATATCCTCTGGAAGTAAGAATTTTTAGTTTAGTCTTGCATATTTGGTCTTGTTCTTGCATATTCAGTCTTGGTTCTGTCTTGTTCTTGTCTAATCACTCTTGGTCCTGGTCTTGAATTGGCTTTCCTACAACACCAAGACCAATTTTGCTCATCACTAACTCTAAGGGCTTTTTCAAGTTGCTGATCAATCAAGAATTTAAATGTCATGTATGAATATGATCAGCGGTATGAGGTTCCGGAATGTAATAAGTACGCATTTGAATATGTAACACAAATTTTCATTACGCGGATCTTTTTGATTTCACGCTAAAATCTTGAGCTACCTAACGGTGACCGAGTATCAAATAATTTTCTCTTAGTTTTCAAGAAATACCCTTAGATGGAGTAGTCACTATTTGTGATATCAACTTTCTGTGCATACTGGCCAGTGGAGTCGAGAGTGATCATATCAATTTTTTACTGATGGAAGAAACTGATGACAGACTGTATTTTAAATGAATCTTCTCCTATTGTTCAACGATAGATTCGACTAGAATGAGATTCTTCATCTTTTTCTCGAACAAATATTTTCTTTGATATCTGTCATACTTCCAATTTTCTTCTTGACTCTGTTTATTCAAAACTCTCAACTTTCTACAACAAAGCACGTTAAGCCTATAGACAGATATGTGAACTTATAAATTAGCTAACATAAGTTTGAGTACTTGCTTCTTTTATAGTTTCATCATGAATCACGACTGTTTTGCTCTTTTGGACACTCTCGGAGTTAAAATGAGTATATTGAATCCTCATTCTTCAATCTATTAACAGTATATTGTGTATCAAGTGCGACAAGTTTTCGATAGCCTGAGGAGCTAAGCTGAGCACATAAACATAATTAATGCGTTCACTTGCTCAAGTAGGCACTAAGCATCACCGTTAGAGTTGCAGACACTATTAGTCCGAGATCCCACAGCAAGATATCTACGTTCATCTGTTTTTTAATTGAAATTCATTTTTTATGGATATTTATTGATAGAGAAATGCGGTTTTGCAGGGTTGCCTATCAGAATATGGCCCCAAGTATTTTTTATTGAATTTTATTCAGCTATTTTTCTGAACAATTACGTTCATTCGTTTTTTGGAAATTATTCGATTAATTTGAACGAGAGGTATATGGAGGATCACCAAAATAGTTTGAAAGCTACTTTAAAGAATCAATCTTCTGGGAATTGGACCAACCCAATTGGAATTCTTAACAAATCTCAACCAAATAAGAATCCATGGAATGTCGCATACCAGATCTCAATATCGATCGGTTCCTTCAAAAGTTCCAAGATACTTGCGTGCGTATACATATATAAATACATACAGACATTCTGGTCTGAATAGCTTTCTCAGATCTTTAAACGTCGGACAGTTGCCTTATTGCGTCCTTGTCTAAGGGCTAGTGTGATGCGCCAACTCTTATTTGCGGACACTTTAACAGAGGCAACTATGTACCCTCGCGTAAGGATGAATATTGGCTACAATTTGACATATAATTCATTTGAATACGTTGTGAACGTTTGAAATCAACGTTCATGCACCTGTTCGCTCCTGGCTGCCAATAGGTTGCAGCCAAGTGAGAGGTGGCAACCCTACCTTTTCAGGTCCTTTATGTACATCTTCCAAATAAATTATGTAATTTCCATGAAACAAATGAACGTAATTGTTCAAAAAGAATTAGCTGAATGAAATTCAATAGAAAATACTTTTGGCCATATTTTGATAGGCAACCTTGCAACACCGCATTCTTCTATCAATAATTATCAATTAAAAATGTATTTCAATCAAAAAACAGATAAACGTAGATATCTTGCTGTGAGATCTCGGACTTTAATTCATCACGAATGCGACATAAGTACTATTCACTTAACGTGCACAAAATAGTATTCAACCCGCATGACTTGTTAAATAAATTTGACTCATAGAACTCACTCAAAGCTTTTATATTTCAACTTCCTTCTGTGTTTTTAGGTAATTTCTAGGTCTTGTTTATTGCTGTCAATTTGTATAATGCTAGGATATTTAAAAGATTGTACTGCCTAAATGCATGTTATGTTTCTGTAACAGTTTATAATAAAAGCGTTTTGTTTCCATTCCAATGTATTTGCTCCTTTTTTCAATCTTATTTGAGTCCCTCATCTCGCAACTACGATATGGAATGTGGTTCGTAGTTCGAATATTCGTTGAACGCCTGATTCAAAATTTTCAGCATTTAGCTTGAAGACTTTTATACTTCAGATAAAAAATTAAATAAATGCTCACGTATAATGAATATGGGCCGTATAATTCACTGTGAGAACATCACAGTCACTTGCAGTGAAGCTTTGAGCCTCAGGAAAAATTCTGTAAATTTTACTGTATACAACAGAAGACAGATTTAAACGTGTCTGTGGAAAGTATTTCAATATTGCTGAAGCAGAGTTCTTGATTATGGAATAATGACATTAGGCGGAGATATGAAGAAGGTTTAGAAGAGAGAGGTATCTTCATTAATTCTTTGAACTAATCGGAATCAAAGATTCTAGTGACAGAATTCAAAAATAAAGAACCACAAGAAAAATTGATAGTAGTATTATGAAAATGTACAACTCACATAATTATACTAATGGATACTTGAACAGCTCTCAGATATACTATTAATACTATCTCTGCTTGTGTCAAATAAGCCTGAAAGAAAATTTCAGTCTGTAATCGCGATTTATGGATAAGCTCAAATTCTCTTTTCCATTGAAGAGTTTATTGACACTTATCTACTATGGGACTTCAAGAAGACGCTCAATCAGGAGAAGACCGGATGTAGCGGAAAGTGCTAAGAAGAAAAGAGTGCAACAATATATGAGATAGGACAAACGATATTTTATTTTCACCTTATTGGTTAATTCAGTTAAGTATGCTTCAGAACTCCAGAAGTTCCAAATTTCATTTTCATGTTGAACAATTATCTTTCAGTAACTTTGTAGGATACAGGAATAAGTTCACTCTGTGGAATATGTTTCTTTACCTTCTGAAACTTCAATTGAAATATACATCAATTCCATTCCACATAGATAGAAAAAAACAATAGATGATCAACTGTTAGGCTAGACCAAGACATGAGAGACCATTTATTGCTTGAAGTCTCAAGGAACATACTCTTTTATTATAGACTAACAGTCCGTGCTGGCTTTCCACAAGTAGAAATTGGATATATTTATCATTTTTGTTCTAATTTTTTAGAGCATTGTTTGATAATATAAGATGATAATACTACACTTGATGCTTCAGTAACACAATAATAACTGAAACATAACCTCATTAGTCAAAATTTGTGGATAAGTGCATCTATGTATGTATAGTTAGCGTCATCAGTATTGAATTGAATAGATTACGAGAGATAAACGTCAAGAATTTGATGGCTAGTTTTTTTATCTTCGAATACATTATAAAGTTTTCATGGGGATCCTTTTCTTTTATTAACATTATAACTCATTCTACTAAGTGATAATATAGGATTCTACTTGTAATAAAATCTTTTAATCCGGTCTAGTAGTTTTCGAGTTTATCTATTGCAAACTTAAAAGAATAAACTATACTCGAACCAATAAATACCGCTCAAGTGCCATCTATTACACGTTGGTAGTACTGAAACAGATTTCAAATACAATCTTGAAGTAATATTATATCCTCTGGCACAATCATTAATAGAATATGGAATATTAAACTGGGAATCTGCTGATACATCACAGCCAAAATAAATAGAAATTTGAGTGAGTAAAAAGTATTGGGAATTCAGTCAATAGTACTGCTTTAATTTCATTCCTACTTTACTTACTAATTACTTATGCTAATTTTATCGGAAATACTTACAAAAGAACTATGTTGTGAAAAATCTAAAATATTAAAAATTTACATTGAAATGTGATATCAAGTTGGTAAAGTAGCGGAGTATTTTTTTTTCCATTTGTTAAATGCCACAACCTACATCTGTGGAAGACGATGACTAAGTGCAAGTAAAAAATCGTGCGTGCACGCATTGTCAAAGAATTACAAATTATCACAGTTAGAAATATGTTAGTTATAATGTCAAACAATTAAAAATAGGTGCAAGCTTGTACATCACGTAAGGTGTCAAAAATATAAACAAAAATTAGGGAGAGTAACATAGATATTGAAGAGTATTGTTGTATATAGTGCTAAGTGCAATAGTATCTGTTTTTTCATTAATATTTTGTTTGTCTTGTTTTACATAAAAAAATTTTAATGTAAGTCTCTTGTTACAGTTGATTTCGTTATGGATAATACCAGTTCCATCAACATTGGAAGTATGTCCTGAATCTATTGAATGAGTGACTAGAGCACATTTTGGCCTATTTTCATTCAATTTTTTACTGTTTCGTTCATGTTCATCAAGCCTTGTTTTTAAATATCTTATGGTTTGTTCTGTGTACTGTGCTCCACAATCATTGCATGGAATTTCATAAATTAAATTGGATCTTAGATTTTTATCTGTTCCATCTTTTATCTTGGAGAATAAATTACCTACTTGTACTGTTTGAAACAAATTTCAATTCTCTCTTTATTTTTGAATACTTGTTCAATTTTGTGTACCATTTGAAGTGGATCAATTACCTCTTTTTCAATTGATCGCAGATGTAGAGTATATTATTTGTCGAATTGTTGATATTGGAATCAAGAACCAATACAGAGCGCAAATTACCAACATAATGACCAATCATAAACATAAAAATCACTAGAATAAAACAAACAATGATATAATCAGGAAATATAGTGGAACAAAACAATTTCTAAAACAAAATGCAGACCTTCTTATCATCAGAGCAGACAAATCAAATCTATCTGTTGCTATGAATAAAAATGAATACATCAGTGAAATGCAAGACCTTTTGGAGGATAGTGGAACATATATTAAAATGAATAAAGATCTCACAACAAAAACTCAAAATACAAACAATAAATTAGTCAAAAATTTATTTGACAAACAATACATTGATGTAACGATAAAGAAAAGTCTTACATCTAATAAAGCAATCTCTCCTAGAGTTTATGGTCTTGTTAAATTACACAAAAACGACAAACCGCTTTGCCCTATCGTATCTGGAACAAATTCACCAACTGATAAACTATCAAAGTATTAAACTCAAGTAGTGAGGGACTTACGAATATGAAGATTAGTATTATATCAGAAATTCATTCAAACTCCAAGAATTTGTCACTCAAATAACTCTAGATAATGATTATGTTCTTATTTCATTAGATGTGGTCTCTTTATACACTAATATTCCAATAGACCTAGTGCTTCAAGCTATCGAACAAAAATATGATATCATATCAAAACGGACAGACATACCACTTGATGAGTTACTAAATTCAATTACATTTCGTTTTGAAGGTTGTTACTTCAAATCTAATGTTGAGCTTTATTGACAAGTGTTTGGTGCAGCAATGGGGAATTCAATGTCTCCAGTAGTGGCAAATTTAGTTATGGATTTGGTTCTGAAAGAAGTTGTTGCAAAGTTGTCATTTAAGGCTCCGTTCATAAAAAAGTACATGGATGATTTGATTACAGCAGTGCCAGAATCTAGAATAAATGAGATAGTAACCATTTTCAATAGCTTCAATGACCATATTCAAATCAGTGGGAACAGAGGTAAATAGCACCCTACCTCTCCTTGATATGTTACTGATTGAAGAAGAATGTGGCAACATTACCATCAAATGGTACGAAAAGCCTTCAGCAAGTACGAGGTATCTAAATTTTCAGTCGAATCATCCAAAAAGTCAACTTCTTAATGCAGCTAGGAATATTTTAAGCAGAGCACTTGAATTGACATCTGAAAAGTATCATAACAAAGTTAGCAGCACAGTAACTGATATACTTCGTTCAAATAAATACCCATTTGGCATCATAAATGGTATCAAAAATCAAATTATGGATGTTTCATCTAATTTGAATGACAATGACATGAATAATAAAAAATCTTTGACCGATGAGTACTTCACAATTCCGTATATAGATAGCGTTAGCTACAAAATTAAACAAGTATTCAAAAATGAAGAGGGAATTGAAATCTGTTTTAAACAGTACAAGACAGTAGGTAATTTATTCTCCAAGATAAAAGATGAAACAGATGAAAACTTAAGATCTAATTCAATTTATAAAATCCCATGCAATGATTGTGGAGCACAGTTCACAGGATAAACCAAAAGATATTCAAAAACAAGGCTTGATGAACATGAACGAAACAGTAAGAAACTGAATAAAAATACGCCAAAATGTGCTCTAGTCACTCATTGCATAGATTCAGGACATACTTTCAATTTTGATAAAACTAGTATTATCCACAACGAAATCAACTTAAGCAAAAGACTTACATTAGAAATGTTGTATATAAAACAAGACAAACAAAATATTATTGAAAAAACAGATACTATTGCATTTAGCACTATATACAACAATATTCTTCAATATCTATGTTACTTTTCCTAATTCTTGTTTGTATTTTTGACACCTCACGTGATGCACAAGCTTGCATCTATTTTTAATTGTTTGACACTATAACTAACATATTTCTACGTGCGATAATTTGTAATTTTTTGACAATGCGTGCACGCACGATTTTCTACTTGCACTTTGTTAGCGTCTTTCACAGATGTAGATTGTGGCATTTGAGAAAAAAAAATTCCGCTATTTTACCAACTCGATATCACATTTCAATGTATATTTTTAATATTGTTGATTTTTCACAACATAGTTCTTTTGTGGGTATTTCCGATAAAATTAGCATAGATAATTAGTGATAAAAAATATTCAAATTGTAGCGCTTCTGAAGATGACTGTGGTACAGCCGAAACTGTAAAGTAGGAAAGAAATTATAACAGAAATATTGACTGAATTCCCGAAACGTTTTACTCAATCAAATTCACTCATCCAGTCAGCTTCATCAATTTTAACAAATAGAAATGATACAAGAAAAATCCTGTAAATCATATCTCACACACAAAATTATTTTTCATCCATTGCACTATACAAGACAACATAAATACTTAGTCCTTAACATTCATATTTAAAGCATCTACTGATATTTCAACATGAAAATATTGGCACATAATTGTTCATATGCCATCCTCATAAAACTAGACGCAAGACCCAATTAAATTTTGAAGTAATAGGGGCTGTGAAAAAAGCAGGAACAAAATCAGTGCGGATGGCCGAGCGTGTTTGTTCACCTATACATGCTGTGACGTCACTCGACCAAGAGGTCGCAGATTCGAATCCACTCACCGACAATGTGTGATTTTTCGTAAGAATAAAAAATGCAGCTACTTGCATCATCACACTCGGGTGCTACAGGTTGCCTACCTATACACCTTGAAATATGTAGCAATGTCACGAAATTCTGATCGGCAGTACGGCAGTGTTATACCGCGGCTCGGTGATACCGATTAGGAAGGCCTAGGCCCTAACAAGGGCTGTTGCGCCAGTAATGATGATGAAAGTCAGTGGGATACCGAGGATCCAGAGCCTACAATATACTTTCAGCAGAGATTAAGAAACCAAACATTATAAATTATTCATCCAGATACCTGGATAAGAATCATCCATTAAGATGACCTACCATTGCAATAGACTTCAGTTGAGCATATAAATGTTTGCAAGAATATTATAATTTTCTTATCCAAATACTGGATATACTTTTACTCACTTGTACTAAGAACACGAAAGTATTGTGAAACCGACAAAATACACTTATCGAGATTTTGATAGAAATATCCGCTTTGAACATTCTTGTATCCATTTTGACTATTTTTGGCTTGATGTCGGTACGTATGATGGTGCACTCGTAACTCGTAAATTTCAAAACTGTTTGAAAGTATAATGTTGAAATTTTGTATTCAAGACTGGTCTAGTTGTACACCTTGCATTATGGTTCCAATCGTCTGTACAGAGAAGTGCACTTTACTTGAAAGTTTTTTTGAATTCTTCTAATACATTCAGAATGATAAACCGTAGGATGTTGAAATTCAGTATTTGAACTTGATGTTGTATCAGAATGGTTATCTGCTATTCTTATATAAATCGGCCAAGCCAGAAGTGCACTTTACTTGAAACTTTTTTTCAATTTCTTGCATAGATTTAGAATGATCAGCCATAGCATATTGAGATTTAGTGTTTGAACTTGTTGTGGCTTGAAAATAGTTATCTACTATTTTTGTATCAATCGACGAAGCCAAAAATGCAGTTTATATGTATAACAGACATTCAGAAATTGCCGTATAAAACAAGCAGTTCAATTGAAGTGATAAGGTAGGCAATGATAATCTGTTAACAATTGTTTGAAATTGTTGGACATTTTACATATCAAAATATCATTAAAATTATATTAATTATAATCTGAAGTGACAGAAAACTCTATTGGATGAATTTATGCTTATATCAAATGATGTACAAGTAAGTCACATGATGTTCACGTAAAATTTTTATACATGTACAACTTTTTTTGGAAAAACCGCACACAGGTTTTAGCTTCAGCGGCTCTAATTTCGTGTAGATAAAAAAGTACAGATATAATTTCCATGGAACATCTCGAAATTAATTCATTACATGTACAAGATCGAATGGAATCGATGAAGAATTATTATTATTATTACTACCTGATGCCTATCACATTTAGAGCATTGAAAATTATATTTTAGAGTGAAATACAATTCACTTGCAGATATAAGAACGACTAGCAAAGTTTCATTCTATTGTTGATAAACTTACATTTTTTGAATGTATATGTTATTATATTTTTTAATTGAAGAAAAATTAATTTCCATTCATTTGTTGTTATTGTTTGTTCATTAAATGATGAAAAAGTAATTATGATGAATATATGCTATTTCCTAGTTATTGTAGGAATGTGGAAATTTATAAGAATTCAGACATGTGCGGCAAAATTGGCGAAGAGCATGATTTTTGAAATTATAACTCTCAGAGCTCGTAGTGCTGCGCCCTTCTTGGGGAATACGAGTGTATTGGCTCTTGGCGTATTATATACAATTCTGCATTCTCAGCCACAAATTTTGACATATCTTTTACTGTACTCAACGATGAGTCTGACATTGATTATTTCGGATTTTACTTCAAATACTCAACTTTACGTGCATATTAATCTGCAGCAAAGAACGCTTCTTGCGGAAATATACTGCAGAACGTTGTACAGATCAAGTTAAAATCAGTGGAATAAATACTCTTAAAAATATTTGGAAAATGATTGCCATTAATTTATAAGAAACACAAATTAGAAGAGACATTCTGTGGGAGATTGGCTGTAAAATCTTCGGAGTAGCGCTGAAACTCAACTACAGTCCACAAGATAAGTCCTATCCCTTACTTTTCCTGCATGTTTGCATGAAAATTGTTAAAAAAAAAAAAAAAATCAAAATAAAATTATAAATATATGTTATTTCTTTGGGTATTTTGTCAAGGCAAAGGTTTTCAAATATGGCTGAATTGCAGCAGCTAATTAAAAAAAGAGCTACAGTAAAAGGCTCATTGACAAGATTTGCTAATTATCTTGAAATTAATCAAGATACTAATATAAATGAACTAAAAAGTGATTGGTCACGGCTAAGTGTATTCTAGACAAATTTTGTGGAATTCAGGATGAAATTGAGTTGAAAAATCCTGATACAGATTATGAAAACGATAGGGTTTAATTTGAAGAGTCCTTTCATAGCTTAATTGCTCGAGCTGAAGGTATCATAGAGTCAAAATCTCAAGTCAAGTCGGTTGCGACTGATACAGGCTATATTCACGATAAAAGTAACACAGATAACGTAAGGCTTCCTACAATTTCCTTAGCTAATTTTGATGGTAGTTATCATGATTGGCCAAGGTTTCGAGACAGTTTTAAGGCACTTATACATTGTAATGAATCACTAGGTGATATTCAAAAATTTTTATACTTGCGTAGCAGCTTAACGGGAAAGGCTGCTGAAATTTTAGACTCCTTAGAAATAAATGAGGCTAATTATATGGTTGCGTGGTCATTGCTGGGAGAAAGATTCGAAAATAAAAGGGTCATTATCAATGAACATATTAAAGGAATTGTAGAACTTCCCCCACTAAACAAGGAAAATGCACAATCATTGAGACATTTATTAGATGAATTTTTGAAACATACTAGGGCACTTAAATTGTTAAATGAACCTGTAAATCAGTGGGAACTCTATTAATCTATATTATTACTTCCAAATTTGACTTTAACACTAAAAAACAGTGGCAAATAGAAATAAATGGTAGCAAAGACTTGCCTACTCTAAATGAAGTAGAAAAATTTCTAAAAAACAGATGTTTGTTATTGGAAGCTATGTCCTCCAACAACGACAACAGCAAATTACCGGCTGAGAAGAAGAATGCTCCTAGATACTCTACGAATGTATCTTATCAAACAAAATCACCCACATATAAATGCAATTTTTGTAAAGAAAACCATTTGATATATTTTTGTAAAAAATTTAAAAATTTGAACACCAGTGACAGAAAAAATGAGATTGAAAATCTTAATTTATGTTTTAATTGTTTGGGGAAGAGTCATTCTGTAGAAAATTGGAAATCTAAGCCTTGTATCAAATGTCAAAAAAGACATAATACTTTATTACATGCAGATTCTGATACAATAACAGCTAAAGCTGTAACAGAAGAAACATTCATTAGAAAATATTAGCAAGCATGTACTTCTGTCAACTGCCCAAATCTATATTTCGCACAATAACAATAAATTTGTAAAGGCAACTGCATTATTAGACAGCGGATCTACTGCCAATTATATAAGCAGTAAATTAGTGAGAAAACTAAATATTAAAAACTCAGATTCATTGTCAGTAAGTATTGCAGGAATGAATGGAGCAACATCGCGTATTACTAATAGTGTAGTAGCAAATGTCAAGTCCATAAATGGTCTATTTCATTCAAAATTCACGTTTTTCGTACTTAATAAAATCACATAAAATCTGCCATTAGTAACTTTATAAAAATTGATATTCCTTGTGGAATAACACTAGCAGATGAAAAATTTGATGTTTCTAAAGAAATCGATGTTCTACTAGGAGCACAAATATTTTATGACATATTTTTATCGGGTTGTATAAAACAAAATAATATTGCATTTAGGGAAACAAGGTTAGGTTGGATAGTGATAGGCAGTTTTGATTTAAAGTTCCATAGTTACAAAAAGGTAATTTGCAATTTATCAATAAGCATAGAAACAGATAAATTGTCAAAATGTTTAGAAAAATTTTGGATAATGGAAGAAGTTGCGTTCGATAAAACACTAACTAAAGGTGAAAATGATTGCGAAATAAACTTTTGTGAAACAACTATTCGCGATGGAACTGGTCGATTTATGATAAACTATCCTATGAAACCAGATGCACCTGAATTGAGGAAAAGCTTTGAAAATGCACCAAACAGATTTTTCAAACTAGAACAAAGATTAAACAAAAATCTGAATTTGAAAGCAGACTATATAAATTTTTTACGCGAATATGAAAATTTAAAACACATGCAAAAGATAATTGAATTGAATTCTGAGGCAGATATCAAAAATTTTGCAATAAATGATGAAGGTGTCAATTGTTTCTATATTCCGCACCACCCCGTCTTTAAGACAAATAGCTCAACTACGGAGAAGCGCGTGGTATTTGATGGAAGCGCCAAATCGAGTAATAATATTTCTTTGAATTCTACCTTACAAAATTGACCTGTGGTTCAAAATGATCTTTTTAGCATTCTATCAAAATTCAGGAAACATAACATTGCACTATCAGCTGATGCTGAAAAAATGTTCAGACAAGTACTTATAAATAAAAAACAATGCGATTTGCAAAGAATAATTTGGCGTGAGAATCCTGACAAACCTTTATGTATTTATCAATTAATGACAGTAACTTATGGATCAACTCCAGCAACATATTTAGCTACAGGTTGTATTGAAGAAATTGCCTTAAAGTATCAAGATATATACCCAATAGCTCCAAATTTGTTAATAAATGATACATACGTTGTTGATTTCACTTCTGGTTGCAATACACTCGAAGAAGCAATTTCTCTAAAAACTGAAATTGATGAAATATTGAATAGTGCTGGATTTAATTTAAGAAAGTGGCGTAGTAGTTCTATAGAATTTTTGAGGTTTGTGAACAAATTTCCAACGGAAATAAACATCTTAATAAGGATGAATGTGAAACTAAGACTTTAGGCATATTCTGGGACTCCAGTCAAGACTGTTTCCAATTCTTTGTAAATTTTGATCTGAACGAAGATTTATATTTAACCAAAGGAAATGTAGTGTCTATTATTTCACAGTTTTTTGATCCTTTAGGACTGATAGGTCCACTAATAGTGCATGCTAAATTATTCATTCAATCTATCTGGAAGTGCAACTCAAATTGGGACTGATGATCTTGCAAATAAATGGCGGAATTTGCGGGAGCAATTTTCTGAATTGAATAAGCTGAAAATACCTAGAAAAACGATCTCAAATCAATGTTTTAACATTGAATTGCATGGATTTGCGGATGCAAGTGGAAGAGCTTACGGCTGTGCAGTGTATATGAGGAATATTGGAAATTTAACAAATAATATTCAAGTTATTCTACTATGCTCCAAATCAAGGATAGCTCCTATTGAAAATATAACATTACCACGCTTGGAATTATGTGCAACATTACTTTTAGCCAAATTAATGAATCAAATAGTTAAACAACTAGATGTAAGTTTCAATAATATATATTGTTGGACTGATTCAACCATAACGTTAAATTGGATTAACACTGAATCATCCAAATTAAAATTATTTGTTGCTAATAGGGTGACAAAAATCCAGAATTTGACTATTGGTTATCATTGGCGACACGTCACTTCAGAACAGAATCCTGCGGACATTATAAGTCGAGGAATGAACGCTAAGCGATTAAAATAATCAATTTGGCTTAATGGTCCAAACTGGTTAGCCAAGGGTGAATCTAATTGGCCTAGTTTAGATTAACAGAATATAAAAGATATTGAAGTACCAGAAGGAAAATTTCTCACAAATTTATGCATTCATTCAGATTCATTTAATTTAATACAAAAATTTTCATCTTGAGGAACTTTACAGCGCGTCACAGCGTGGTGTTTGCGATTCATTACAAACGCTAGAATAAAGAAAAAAAACAAGGAAAATAGATTATTAGAGAAAACTCTAACTTCTCAAGAGATTGATCGTTCCTTTGAGTTACTTTTAAAGATCACTCAAACAGAGGTATTCGATGAAGAGATAAAATCATTGTTAGCAGGAAATTATGTGCCAGAGACTAGCAAAATAAAAAATTCAGATCCCTTCTTAGACAATCAGAATATTTTACGTGTCAGTGGTAGAATTTTGAAAGGAAATTTCAATTTCAATAAAAACATCCGATCATTTTGCCAAGATCACATAATTTCACCAAATTGATAATCAAGTACGAACATTTTGAAAATATACATGCAGGAGCTCAATTCTTATTAGCTCTCGTGCGGGAAAATTTTTGGCCAATTTGCGGTTCAAATTCTATAAAGGGTGTTCTGAGAGAATGTACAGTCTGTATCAGATTCCATCCGACTAAGCTTATGACAAAAATGGGCAATTTGCCACAAACGCGAATTCAACCTTCACGAGTTTTTCAATATATTAATCTTGATTATTGTGTCCCCTTTCGAATAACAAAGACAAAATTTAGAAACCGTAAGTTTATCAAGATGTATGTTTGTATCAAAATAACCCCGAGGTCTTTTATTCTAAAACATCTAAGTGAAGTTATATTACTCATTGTATAATTCATGTTTAGAAACAAAGCTTTTCTGGTGTAGGACATTATGAAATATTTGTCCGTATTTAAATTCAATTTATTAGATGAACACCATTCAATCAAGCGATACAGATCTTCTTGAACAATAAGACAGTCATTCAAGGAGGTCACAGAATGAATAATTTTCAAATCGTCTGCAAATAGAAGTTTTTTGCAATGTAAAATATCAGATAAATCATCAATAAATAAAATGAATAGAAGGGGACTCAAATTTGAATGATAAAACAATAATTTAACGGAGATTACGGTGGTTGTAGGGCAGAAACACTTCAGCAGAAAAGTTTCATTTAGATGTTATTTTTATTTAAAGTCCAATATTTCGTAACAATTTTGTTACTTCATCAGGGATACTGAAAACGTACATACATTTTTTTAATACTTATCCAAAAATATAAATTTTGAAAACAACTTACAAATAGTTATAACTTGGAATAAAATTGTTAAATTTTTTGAAACAGTTTGAAAATTTTTCATTGTTAAAAGTCTTCGTAACACACATTTATTACGTGACTAACTATGTTAACACAAACTCAATTTTTTGTCAAAGAATACAGCCATATTTATGATAAAAATTATTTAAAAATTCACAGCCAACGTGCTGACGCCATGTTTTTGACTGCATGTTTTTGACAGCACGTTGGCTGTGAATTTTTAAATAATTTTTATCATAAATATGGCTGTATTCTTTGACAAAAAATTGAGTTTGTGTTAACATAGTTAGTCACGTAATAAATGTGTGTCACGAAGACTTTTAACAATGAAAAATTTTCAAACTGTTTCAAAAAATTTAACAATTTTATTCCAAGTTATAACTATTTGTAAGTTGTTTTCAAAATTTATATTTTTGGATAAGTATTAAAAGAATTTATGTACGTTTTCAGTATCCCTGATGAAGTAACAAAATTGTTACGAAATATTGGACTTTAAATAAAAATAACATCTAAATGAAACTTTTCTGCTGAAGTGTTTCTGCCCTACAACCACCGTAATCTCCGTTAAATTATTGTTTTATCTTTCAACAAGTCGGTGTTACTTCTTTTCAACATCAAATTTGAATCTTGAGGAACACCAGACGAAGGAGAAAAATAAGAGGATTCATGGCCAAGAAAATTAACAAATAGTTGACGATCAGATAGATAAGAAGGCAATAAAGTAATTAACGATGACGGAATGGAGGAGGAAGGCAAGTCCTGATGTGCTTCGTAAACAGGACTCCAAATATTACAGCAATACTCAAGCTTGGTACGAACAAAGGAGTAATATAAATAGAAGACTGTGAAAATATTGTTAAAATCGCGACTATTACGTATAACAAAATCGAGCATTTTGATTGCTGCCTTATAAATATTATTCATGTGCTCAATAAATGTTGATTCAACATCGAATATAACCCCGAGGTCTTTTATTTTAAAACATCCAAGTGAAGTTATATTATTCATTGTATAATTCATGTTTAGAAACGAAGCTTTTCTGGTATAGGACATTATGAAACATCTGACCGTATTTGAATTCAATTTATTAGATGAACACCATTCAATCAAGCGATACAGGTCTTCTCGAAGAATAAGACACTCATTCAAGGAGGTCACAGAATAAATAATTTTCGAATCGTCTGCAAATGATAGTTTTTCGCAATGTAAAATATCAGATAAGTCATCAATGAATAAAATGAATAGAAGGGGACCTAAATTTAAATCTTGGGAACACCAGACGAAGGAGGAAAATAAGAGGATTTATGGCCAAGAAAATTAACAAATAGTTGACGATCAGATAAATAAGAAGACAATAAAGTAATTAACGATGACGGAATGGAGGAGGTAGACAGCTTTTCAATCAATATACTATGGTCCAAACGGTCAAAATCCTTAGAAAAATTAGTGTATACACAATCAACCTGACCTTGTTTGTCTAAAATTTTGGAAACATAGTGGGTAAAATAAGAGAGATTTGTAGCAGTAGAGCGCTTCTTGGTGAAACCATGCTGATAAAAAGATATTTTATTCTGAATTTTTAGATAGATCATGGAATAAATAATTTTCTCAAATACCTTGCTCAAATTGGAGAGAACAGCAATCGGACGATAATTTTTTATATTAGGAGTGCACCCAGTTTTATAGATTGGTGTTATCCGAGTAAGTTTCAATATATCCGGAAAAGTTTCTGTTTTTAAAGCTAAATTAAATATATGAAAAAGAGCATTAGACAACGGATATTAACAATCTTTTATTGAGAAACCAGGAATCAGGTCCGGACCACTGATAAAACCAGATTTTAAATTATTAATTGATTTCATTATTTCATCCCTGCTTATATGATTCAGTGTAATATTGTTATCGGATACCACAGAAAAAGTAGGACAGTTATTGTTAGAGGATGGAGAATAAACCGATTCAAAGTGATTTGCAAAACCGTTGGCAATCAATTCCGGTGAATTCAAATTTCTATCATTGAACATCATGGTATTTTGAAATGTGGATGATATTCTTTTGGAATTAATAAATTTCCAAAATGAACTTGGATCAGACTTAATATTGAGCTAACATTGAGAAATATAGTTGTCGTAAGCGTTTTTAATGTCTTTTTTCAATTTGATACGTATTTTATTATAAGCAGTGATAGAATCAGTATTGTTTATAATTCTTTTTCTAATCAGCTTATGAAGATGTTCTTTCTTACGAATGTCAGCCTTGATCTCAGGTGTAAACCAAGGCGGATAATATTTTGAAGCAGGTGATTCAAGCGGTACACATATACAATAATACAATTTAATTTTATTTTTTTTCTGCTTTACAGTTTTGGCTGCACCTCAGCCATCCACAAAAACGCTACAATTCTATTTTATTACTAATTATGTGTTCATGAATGTCAGAATACTCACAAAGGAATTATTGTTTGGAAAAAATTTCAGTTATACATTTGTTTGAATTGATATCACTATTAAAAAGCGGAAAGAAGAGAAATTTTCTCTTGTCCTTTGCCACACTCGACATCTATGGAAGGCGTTGGCTAACTGCATAACCGCATGTTGAAAACGGTGCGTGCACGCATTGTCAAAGAAAATACATATTGACACTGGTAGAAGTTTGTCAATTGTAGTGTCAATCAATTGAAAATTATGCATCACGCAAGGTGTCCAAAATATAAACAAAAATTTAAAAGAACATGAGCCTAGATCTAAAGGATATTGTTGTAAATCGTGCTAAGCGCAATAGTATCTGTCTTTTCATTAATATTTTGTTTGTCCTGTTTTATATACAACATCTCTAATGTGAGTCTTTTATTTAAGTCAACTTCATCATGAATGATGCTAGTTTCATCAAAATTGAATGTATGACCTGATTCAATGCAATGTGTGACTAGCGCACATCTCGGCGTATTTTCATTCAATTTTTCACTATTTCGTTTGTGTTCATCCAGCCTTGTTTTCAAATATCTTTTAGCTTGTCCTGTGTATTGTGCATCACAATCATTACACAGTATTTTGTTGATTAAATTGAATCTTAAGTTTTTATCAATTTTATCTTCTATTTTGGTGAATAAAATACTTAGTTTTGTACTGTTTGAAACAAATTTCAATTCCCTCTTTATTTCCAAATACTCGTTTGATCATGTAACTAATGCTATCTATGTAAGGAATTGTGAAGTATTTATCAGTCAAAGATCTTTTCTTTCCTCTGTCATTGTCATTCAAACTAGGTGAATGATTTATGATTTGATTTTTGATACCGTTTATAATGCTTCATGGATATTTATTGGAATGAAGTGAGCTAGTAACTGTGTTGATTGCTTCAATATGATATTTTTCAGAGGTCAATTTAAGTGCCCTGCTCAACATATTTCTAGCAACATTGAGAAGTTGATTTTGTTTTGGAAGTTGTTACCTCAAATTTAATGGTGAGCCTTATAGACAGGTATTTGGTGCAGCAATGGGAAATTCGATGTCTCCAGTGGTGGCTAATTTAGTTATGGATTTAGTTCTGGAAGAGGTTATTGCAAAGTTGTCATTTGAAATTCCGTTCATAAAAAAGTATGTGGATGGTTTAATTACAGCTGTGCCAAGATCTAAAATAGATGAGATTTTAACTATTTTCAATAGCTTCAATACTCACATACAGTTCACAGTTGAAACAGAGGTTAGAAACAGCTTACCTTTTCTTGATATGGTACTGATTAGAGAAGAATGTGGCAACATTACCACCAAATGGTACAAAAAGCCCTCAGCAAGTACCGGATACTTGAGTTTTCAATCCAATCATCCCAAAAGTCAACTTCTCGATGTTGCTAGAAATATGTTCAGCAGGGCACTTAAATTGACCTCTGAGAAATATCATACTAGAGTAATCAACACAGTTACTAGTTCACTTCGTTCCACTAAATATCCATGTAGTATTATAAACAGTATCAAAAATCAAATCCTGAGTCATTCACCTAGTTTCAATGACAATGACAAAAGAAAGAAAAAATCTTTGACTGATAATAACTTCACAATTCTTTACATAGATAGCGTAAGTTACATGATCAAACGAGTATTCGAAAATAAAGAGGGAATTGGATGTTTTTTAGTACAGTACAGTACAGTACAGAACAGTGGGCAATTTATTCTCCAAAATTAAATATAAAACTGATAAAAACTCAAGATCTGATTCAATCTACAAAATACCGTGTAATGATTGTGATGCACAATACACAGGACGAACTAAAAGATATTTAGAAACAAGGCTGGATGAGCACAAACGAAATAGTGAAAAATTGAATAAAAATACGCCGAGATGTGCGCTAGTCACACATTGCATTGATTCAGGTCATACATTCAATTTTGATGAAACTAATATTATTCATGATAAAGTAAACTTAAATAAAAGACTTACATCAGAGATGTTGTATATGAAACAGGACAAACAAAATATTAATGAGAAGACTGATACTATTGCGCTCAGCACGATTTACAACAATATCCTTCCGATCTAGGCTCATGTTCTTCTCGATTTTTGTTTATATTTTTAACACCTTGCGTGATGCACAATTTTTAATTGACTTACACCACAATTGACAGACTTCTACCAGTGTCAATATGTATTTTTTTGACAATGCGTGCACGCACGATTTTCAACATGCAGTTAGCCAACGCCTTTCATAGATGTCGGTTGTGGCAAGGGACAAGATAAGTTTTTTTTTCCGCTTTTTGATAGTAATATCAATTTGAACAAATGTATAACTTAAATTTTTTTCAAGTAATGATTCCTTTGTGAGTATTTTGACATTCATAAACACATAATTAGTGATGAAATAAGATTGTAGCGTTTTTGAGGATGACTGAGGTGCAGCTGAAACTGTAAGGCAGAAAAGAAATGAAATTGAATTGACTGAAATCCCAAGAATACATCACTCACATCATTCACAAATCCAGTCAGCGTAAACCATTTTATTTAATATTTTTTTATAGCAAAGAAATACTAAGAATCATACCTATTCTGAATTTAGAATTACTATCGTATATATATATATATATATATATATATATATATATATATATATATATATATATATATATATATATATTACATTGCCCTCAGTTCACGGCCACACATATAAATATGCTGACACTTTACTTTTGTTTCCCCCACTTTGCCGTAGAATTACTTTACTTTATGACTTAGAATAGAAATAATGGTTAGTCTTGTATCTGCATTCATATAATAAATAAATTGTACTCCAAATCAAGTTTTCTAGAAACTTAGTTGCTGAATAAAGAAATATATCGGTCGCAGTCGGTAGGATAGCCAAAAACAAGTTAATGTATATAACTTGGCTTACTCTAGTAACTTACTTGGCTATCACGAACATAATAATTTCCGTCACGAGCAAATTACGTGTATCGGAAGATTTCTCCAGCAACACAAATCGTCCAAGAAGAAAACTGAAGTCTACCCCATTCGAACGAACATCGAATGCGGTAAAACATCTTTAACTTCAGGACAACACATCGTCGGAAGCCGCAGCACCAAGGTCCGAGCCCACGTCGATATCTCAGGGCCATTCAATGCACATGAAGGCGCTACTGGTATTACTGTGAGTACAAATTAATGTCTTTTAGAGGTCAATCATATATCTCTGATAGTTCAGAATCAGATTCAGATTCATTCGATTTAGAAGATATTGAACAAGTCCCCAAAAACTCAATTCCAAAAATCAATATTCCTGAGAAACCGATTCTAAACAATATTCCAAAAATGGCAACAGCACAACCTATTTCACAATCCAAAGCCCTCAGAAAAGAATATCTTGACATGACCCTCGAATTTCATGGCGAAAGAGAATTACTTCCTAGATTTATAGAGATTTGCGAGAAACTAGTTAACAAATTTTATAACACTGTGGATGTAAACGATTTTCAGAACGAATATCTGATGTCAACGATACTTTCAAAAATAAAAGGTGAAGCTGCCGTTAATATTTCTAGTAGCACAATAAGCAATTGGGCATCATTAAAATCGGCTTTAGTAAATACATACGCAGACAAACGGAATTTATTCACTTTAAATATCGAAATGTCTGAACTTAAGCAAGGACAGAATGATTATGTATTTGAATTTTACCAAAAATTTCAACATTTGCTAAATTTACAGACATCGTATTTGTCAACTCACTTACAAAATCATGAAGCAGCTGTTTTAATCTCATATTTTCGTGGTTATGCATTACGCATTATATTAAGAGGGTTAAAAGAAACTATCGGACAGCTTATGCGAGCCAAGAATCCTGGAGATTTAAATTCAGCTTTGAATATGTTAACGAACGATTTTCAGTTCGACAGTAATACAAACAGAAAATTTATTTAAAGACCAATAGCTCAAAAATTCAATCCGAAACCACAACCACCTCTTAATTTCAATTTTAATCGTTATACAAATAATACTCCAAATAGACCAATGGTTAATAGATATAACTTCAGTCAGACAAATCAAATGAAACCAAAACAGCCTACTCAAGTACATCGAAGCCCAATGTATAATCCAAATTATCAAAATCTACACCAATGAGCATCTCCACTCGAAATTCAACTCTTCAACAAAGAGCTGGTCCCTCCAGACCATTTCACAACCATCAAAGTCAGAATAGACCAAATGTTATTGTAGAAGAATTATATAATATTGATTCAGAAGACACAAATCAAATTTAAAATTCTAATGAGCAAGAAAATATCGAGTTTTGCAATGAAAATTTTGAGCACGAAATTCCCAGCAATGATTTTTTAGTAGAAGAAGCCTCAGAAATCGAACTATACTCAGACTTGAATAAATGAATTTGAAAAACTCACTGAACAATTTACCCTTTATTGTATTCCCTGAAAATGGAATTAAAGTTTTGATAGATACAGGAAGTACGAGATCTTTCATTAAACCTAAGATTGCTGAAAAGTATTTCAAAAATAAAATTTTCAAAGATCCGTTTCGAATGCAACCTCAATTGAACAATTCAGCACACTTGTGCCAGTTTCAAAACTTTTTAAAATTAAAGAAGTTAAAAATCCTATGCTAAAGTATCACATTTTTGATTTCCATGATAAATTTGATTTATTATTAGGAATGGATAATTTGAAAAGATTAAGATAGACATAAGCCGGAATGAGATAAGAACCCCAAATTGTTCAATAAAAATACAATATTTACAGAATAATAATAACTGCAATTGTATAGCATCTACAAAAATAGAACCACAGTCTGAAAAAATAATTAATGTAGAAGTAAATGTGAGAGAAGGTAATGTTCTAATACCACAATTGAAATAACAAAATTTGATAATTCCAGAATGTGTAACTTCAGTAGAAAATTATGATGCTTTGTGTACAGTAATAAACCCGACGGATACAATATTATCCTTGAAATCATTGAAACCTTTAAATGTAACAAGATTGAATGAATTCAATTATTATTGCAGCCCAAATTAAAATTATTTCAAAACTGAAAAAATTAAATTTGACATTTCGAAGATCTGAACTGACCATATGAACGAATATGAAAAAAATGTTATATCAAAATTAATTAAACAATATTCAGATATATTTCACTTGAAAACAAATGAATTGACGTTCACTAATGGAATAAAACATAGCATAAAAACAAAAGACGAAATTCCGATATATACAAAATCTTATAGATATCCGGAGATACACAAACAAGAAATTAATTCACAAATCCAAAAAATGTTGAGTCAAGATATAATTCGTCCATCTAACTCTCCTTGGTCATTCCCAATTTGGATTGTCTCCAAAAAATCAGACACCTCAGGGAAACGCAAATGGCGCATTGTCATGGATTACAGAAAACTTAACGAGGATAGGCGATAAATATCCATTGCCAAATATAACTGACCTATTGGACAAACTCGGTTGCTGTCAATATTTCACCACGCTAGACTTAGCGCCGGGATCCCACCAAGTTGAAATGAATCCAGATGACATATCAAAAACCGCGTTTACCATCGAAGGTGGTCATTACGAATTTCTTAGAATGCCTTTTGAATTGCGCAATTCACCTGCCACATTCCAAAGAGTGATGGATAATATACTGAGAGGATTACCGAATGAGAAATGTTTAGTATATCTTGATGATATTATAATATTCAGTACTAGCCTAGAAGAGCATATGCAAAATTTAAAATCAGTTTTTGATAGATTACGTAAATCAAATTTCAAAATTCAATTGGACGAATCAGACTTTTTTAAGGAAGAAGTTGCCTATCTTGGACATATCGTTACTCCAGAAGGTGTTAAACTTAATCCCGACAAAATTTCTGCTATCCAAAATTATCCTATACCCCGAACCACGAAACAAATAAAAGGCTTTTTAGGACTATTAGGTTATTACAGGAAATTTATCGAAGACTTTGCGGAGATCACGAAACCATTCACTAAATGTCCAAAGAAAGATGCAGGAATAAATATCAACAATGCAGAATACATCGAATGTTTCCAAATTTGTAAAAATTTATTGACTAACGAGCCACTCCTACAATACCCTGACTTTACAAAACCATTCAATCTTACGACCGACGCGAGTAACGTAGCTATAGGGTCTGTACTTTTACAAAGACCACTAGGTAGTGACAAACCTATTGCATATGCAAGTAGGACATTAAACGATTCTGAATCAAACTATTCAACCATCGAAAAGGAACTATTAGCTATAGTATGGTCAACACAATATTTTCGCCCTTATATATTCGGTCGGAGATTCACCATCATAACAGATCATAGACCGCTACAATGGTTATTTTCCCTAAAACAATGCAGTCAGAAATTAATCAGATGAAGGCTGAAACTTGAAGAATTTGATTACGAGATTGTGTATGAAAAAGGAAAATTGAATACTAACGCAGACGCATCAAGCAGAATCCCTGGTAGTTCCGAAACTGAAGATTCAAAATTTCAAGAAAATAAAATTTTACACAAATATCAAAATTATTTAGAATATAAATAGAAACCTATAGTTTATGATAATGTTAGAGAAATAATCGGTAATCTATTTGACGCACCTCCTTCTAACAGTTTAGCCCATTGTGTAAGTAAAGATTTAAAAATGTCTCAGGAATTGCATAACAATTTGCTACCAAGTATAATAATATTGAAATTTTAAAGTCAAAACAGCCAAAATCACATCAGTAATTTCATTTTAAAGACGCAAATAGATTTGTAATATATTTAGTAGCAAAAAATTATTATTTTGAAAAACCTTCCTATCAAGATTTATTCCAAGCTTTAGTTAATTTGAAAAAATTCTGCTTACACAAAATATAAAAAACCTTAGTATCCCACGGATATCTTGCGGATTAGACAAATTAAGATGGGAAGAGATAAAACCCATGATTCAGTTTATATTCCAGAAAACAGACGTGATAATATCTGTCCACGTAAAAATGAAATCTAATACTTTTCCTGTTTGTGAATTAAATGTTATTGAAGCAGATAACACGGATGCTTTTTTCAAATACATGAAATATTTTAATGAAGATTTAGAGAATGTCCAAAATGATTCACAATCTATGATAGTTGAATTAGATAGATCAATTGAAAATATAAATAATGATAATTCACAAGAGAACATTTCAGACGAAGACGATAATACTGTACACTCGAACATAGAAAATCCAATAGTTAGGATTCCAATAGTAGAGCGCCCTGTCAATATGGGAAAAAATCAGATAATTATTTGTGAAGTCGAACACAACCCGGCAGAACCAAAAGTTTTAAAATTGTTGGGAAATAAACAAAAATTTTCAGTACAATTTTCAAAATACAATCAAGAACAAGAAATGGATAAATTCATTAAGAAGTTCGTTGTACCGGGAGTGAAATATCATTTATTTTTTGAAGATCCATTATATGAAAAGTTTAGTACAGTTATTCAAAATTATTTCAAGAATTTGGAAATTCAAATGGTTGAATGTACTACAAAACTATTAGATTTAATAGAGGAGGACGAAATTAAACAGAAAACTCAAAATTATCATGAAAGTAAGAGAAATCATCGAGGTATCGATGAAACAGTTTTAAAAATAAAGCAAATTTATTATTGGCCCAAGCAACGTGAATCAGTACAAACTTATACAAATCAATGTGAAATTTGTCAAGTATCAAAGTATGACAGGATTCCTTTAGAATCAAAATTCAATTCAGCACCTACAGCGACAAAGCCCTTTGAAATACTTCACATTGACAGTATTACTCTGGATAATACAAAATTTCTTACAATAATAGACGCATTTTCTAAGTATGCTCAAGCATATAAGTAAAATTGCGCTCAAGGTATCGAAATTGTGAATAAACTAGTAAAATAATTTCACTCATCATCCACTTCCGGAACAAATAGTTTCAGATAATGGTTTTGAGTTTGAAAATTCTGTTCTACAAGAATTATTAGAAATTCATGGAATAAAAATTCATTTTACTAGCTCACAACATCCTGACAGTAATGGTATCATTGAACGTTTCCACTCAACCCTAATTGAGCACATCAGATTATTTAATAATCAAAAAGAATATAAAGATGAGGCCATAGAATCCAAAGTAAACTAGGCCCTACTAGCATACAACAATACTATTTATTCAGTGACTAAATCGAAGCCAACAGAAATAATATCTGGCCATATCGATTCAAAGTCCCCTTTTAATATGGAATTGGAAAAACAGTTGATTAATAATTATATAACAGAACATAGGAATAAAATGAAATTATTGTATCAAAAAATTAACCAGAAAATACAACAAAATAGGGAAACGGTCATTGATAAACATAATTCTAATCGCGAAGATTTACCTGAAAGAATTGATGAAATAGTATATGTAAAAAATAAACAAAAACAACAAAAAACAAAGAATAAATATAAACCCGAGCGAATAAGTGAAATCAACCTAAAATTTAAAACCGGGAGAATCATAGCTAAGCATGGAAATACTGCATCTAAAATACATCTTTCTAACATAAAGAGACCTAGGAAAAAAACCTTACGATTTTAAAATTATTCCAGGTTGTTCGGGATCACACAAGGATTCCAAGTAAGTAACATTACCGAAAACATAGGCCTTATTCCAATCAGTCTCGGACCAGCAAAATTAGAGAAATCCGTGCATACATTTGTTCATTATTATGATTTGACGCCGCTTTACATCGAATATGAAAAATTGAATAATCAATATGAGAATATCAGCAGAGCAGTTATAAATTATACCGCAGTTAAACATGAATTAGATAATTATGATAAAATAATCCAGTATGTCCAGTTGAATATATATGGTAAAATTAATAGTATCAAAATTCACTCAAAATCATCCAGAAATGGAAGAGGGTCAGTAAACGGTTTGGGAAGTGTTATGAAGTTCATTACAGAAAATTTGGACGCACAAGATGGCGATAGGTTTAATGAAATCCTCAATCACCTAGAGAAAAATCAGAATAAATTACAAAGTCAATTGAATCAAGGATATTCAGTAAATACTCAAATAATAAATAGCTTCAATAGAACAATACAGGATATCAAACATAATGAACTAGTACTAGAATTGAAAATAATAGAAATTTATGACATAATTCAAGCAAAAATTCTATTGGAAGAGATATTGTTTATTGAAGATGTGTATAATCAATTAGTGATCATGTATAATACAATTTTAAGCATTTTACAAGATATTGAAAATTCAGTTGCCTTTTGTAAATTGAAGACGTTGCATCCAAGTAGTATAAAGCCGGAAGAGTTATATAATGAGTTACAGAAAATTTTAGCCCATTATTGAAATCAATTACCTGCAGAATTAAAATATGGAAATATTTTAGAATTCGAATCAATGTCAAGAATTAGTTGCTCTATAACGAACGAAAAAATTAATTACTTTATTTCAATTCCTATTAATTTCAATAAAGAATTTGAACTTTATTACTTGCACTCATTACCTACAAAAATTGAGACAGAACTCGTAACAATTATTCCTAATTATAAATATCTTCTCAAATCGAATGATGACGAAATAAGATCACGAAGCGACATTTGTATTCGAGGTAAAATATACCAATGCCCTAGCCAATTCCACCCAAGCAATACAGCTTGTGAAAAACAAGTCTTAACACACGGATCATCAAGCCAGTGCCATTATACCAGAATTAATATAAAATCCAATCACATCAAAATTATCCCAGAGATCAACCAATATCTTGGAATATTTCCTGAAGAAGAAAAAATTATGATTAAATGTTTAAAAAGTACAGAAATAAATGGGAGTTTATTTGATCCAGGAAAACAATTGCGGGATCTATTTTAAAAATCAGAGATTGCAGTTTTTAGAAGAGACGTACGGCAAGCCTTTTCTTATAAGCAATTTGAATTTCAGTATTCCAAATTTGAAAATTAGTAATTTTTCAATTAATTTGAAAATCTTGAAGTTAGAAGATATCCCAGTTAATAATATGGATGTAATTAATAATGATGATGAACAATTTGAACTAATTCATGTGCCTAGTGTTTAGACAGTTATCCTTTACGTAGGACTGATAATTCTGTAAACATGGATTCTGAAGAAATGGATCCAAAGAAGACAGTCAAAGGCCAGTTCAAATCCACCCGATCATAACGAAGGAATACATCTTCCAGGGGGTGCCTCATTCTAAGAAGGGAGGAGTTACATTGCCCTCAGTTCACGACCACACACATAAATATGCTGACACTTTACTTTTGTCTTCCCCACTTTTCAGTAGAATAAGTTTCCTTCATGTCTTAGAATAGAAATAATGGTTAGTCTTGTATCTGCATTCATATAATAAATAAATTGTACTACAAATAAAGTTTTTTAAAAACTAAGTTGCTGAATAAAGAAACATATCTCATATATATATATAATTTAGCGCTGCAGACCAAGTAGGCCCATGGCTTCTGTCACAATTTCTCGCCATTTTTTACGGTCCTGTGCTAATCGCTCAAAGTTCGTAATCCCTAGTGTCTGTAAGTCCTTTTTCACCGCGTCATACCACCTCTCCTTTGGTCTTCCTCTTCTTTTTTTTTTCACTACAGCTCCGTTCAACATCTTCCTTACTACTCTGTTCTCTGGTAGTCTCAGCACATGCCCTAGCCACCGTAACCTTTGTGCTTTAGCCACTTCCACTATTTCAGGCTCACCATAGAATTCCATTAGCTCGGCATTAGTTCGTCCTAACCACACATCACTCTCTTTTTTACCACCATAAATCTTCCTCAGAATTTGTCCCTCCCACACTTCTTGTTCATTTTGCATAGTCTTGTTTAGCATCCACATTTCACTACCGTACAGTACCACTGGTCTTATAATGGTTTTATACAACCATTTTTTTGCACTTCTTGATACACTTTTCGATTTTAATAGTTTCCCCATAGCTCCCGCACTTATGTTTCCTTTCGTTATCCGTGTTATAATATTCCGCTCTTCGCTATTGTTGTTTTTTACCGTAACACCTAAGTGAACAAAGTTTTCAACTTTCTCGAATGCGTAGGTTTTACCTCCTCCAACCTGTATTTTAAGAGACTCTTCTTGTGTTTCTTGATGTTCCGACTCTATCTCCATGTATTTGGTTTTGTCCTCGTTTATTTTCAATCCCATTTTCTCCGCCGTTTAGACTAAACGTTTGAATACCTCCCTTAGTTCTGTTTTTGTTCTGGTTATTAACGTTATGTCGTCTGCAAACGCTAAGCATTGGTGTTTTAGTTGACAAATGATTCCTTTTGTGTGGATTTTGCTCTTCCTTGTGACCCACTCTAGTGCCAACTTGAACAGGACGGGTGATACTGGGTTTCCTTGCCTTTGTCCTCTGTTTACATTGAAACTCTCTGATGTTTCTCCATCCACCAGGATTCTGCATATTGTCTCTTCATGGGTCATCTTAATTAATCTTATAATTTTTTTAAACATTCCTAGTTCTGCGAGTGCTTCATACAGTTTATGTTCATTTATTATGTCATATGCTTCTTAGAAATCCATGAACAACATTTGCAGGCTTAGATTGTGTTCATAACTATAGTTTGTTTCAGTGCAAATATTTGATCCGTAGTCGATCTGTTCGGTCTGAAACCAGCTTGATATTCTCCTAGGATATTGTCCGCTTGTTTTTGTACTCTATTTTTTAGACATCCTGCTTAAATTTTGTACGCCACGTCTAATAGTGCTAGACCTCTTTGATTCTCGCATTTCAGTCTGTCCCCCTTTTCATAAATTGGGCATATTAGTGCTTCTTTCCATCTCACAGGCATACGTTCAGTCCGCCATATATCCTCTATTATTTCCATAATATACTGGATTACTTCGTCTCCTGCATTTTTGTATATCTCTGATGTTATTCCGTTTATTCCCGGGGTAAGTATTTTGACATTCATAAACACATAATTAGTAATGAAATAAAATTGTAGCGCTTATGAGGATGGCTGAGGTGCAGCCGAAACTGTAAGGCAGAGAAGAAATGAAAACAGATTGACTGAAATCCCAAGAATACATCACTCACATCATTTACAAATCCAGTCAGCGTAAACCATTTTATTTAATATTTTTTTATAGCAAAGAAATACTAAGAATCATACCTATTGTGAATTTAGAATTATTATTACTCATATTTAAACATCACGAGCGATTGTTTGTTAATTGTTTTTAGAATGAGTGATCTGAATCTACCGTGTTTGATATCGAACTGAAACTCCTGCGGTGAAAATTCTAGTAGGAGTGTCGGAAAGGATTAGAACAATTGTCAATTATTTTCTTAAGGGCTATTTGAATGATGTCTAGTTCGATATTAATTTGAAGCTCACGTGTAGAAAAGCTTGATGAATAGTCATTGGAATCCACATTACGATCTTCAAGCCACACTTTAGGCGTTCAGGTGTCAAAACTTTATGTTCCAATGAATTAAATCTGAAAAAGAATTTTTTATCTTCAGGAATACATTCTTCATGTGAGAACTGACATTGATCCGCCATCTGTCACTTGAACAATGACAGCTATCACTTCTACAATGACAGCTGTCACTGTTAAATATGCAATTAATTGATGTGACATTCTATATTCATGTGAGAAAATCAATGATCTTGGTGTTACTTTTGATCACAAATAGATCTTCAATAATCATGTGAATAATATTTGTAAAAAAGCTTCGAAAATGCTAGGTTTTGTCGTATTGAACAGTCGACAATTCAGCAATACTCAATCGATATTCAAGCTATATCATTCATTCGTTCAGTCTAAATCAGAATATTGCTTCTTGATCTGGAGTCTTCTGCATAAAATATATCAAAATGGTTTAGACAAAGTTCAAAAGAAATTTCTCAGATATATGTTTTCTGGAGTTGATGGATATTATCTCGATAACAACGTCTCCTATCAAAGTCTTCTGAATATGTTTGAAATGAAAAATCTCTGTGAGAGATAGGAGAGATTTTCAGTGAATCATTTACATGAATTATTGCATGAGAGTTTTGATGATCCCTTATCCTTAGGTCTCCTCAGCATACACATTCTTTGCAATTTCTTACGCTCCAAAATATCTTTCTATCTGCCCAACCCACGAACTAACCAATTTTATACTTCTCCGATCAACAGGATGCGTTGTATATATTAGCGTAGTTACTACGAAAATGATAATTTCCAATAACAAATCCAAATGTGTCTAGGTGATTTCATTTCATTTCCTCCATATTTTTGTTGCCTTAGTTCGTGAGCATATCTGTATCTTTTTTTATGGTTATTTGTATGTATGTGTTGTTCCTGACCTTTTTTTTCAAAATAAGCTTGATTCTAACTGCATGCTTCATTCACAATATTACCTGCACTTTATTACATTATTATAATAATAAGTCTCAGATAATATCTACAATAATTACAATTACAATAAATTATCATATCTTATCCTACAAACGATTTGCTTAACTCTTATAAATTCAGTGTTACTTAATGAGAGTTCCAATAAAAATATCTAGTTTATACTAATTTCCTTTTTCTATAACAAATTTACGATTTTGTTACAATAAACGTCATACTATCATCTCTGTATTCTTTTTTCATAATATGCTTTCAAAATCGATACTGTCCACAAATTCTACGAAGTATTTTAGGTATTTTTGTATCAAGTCTATTTCAACAACTGGCCACTAACCATTCCTTTGATACATATTCTGTATCATATCTACCATATCACATTCAAAAATTAAATGATTTACTGTTTGATTTTCTGCACCACACATGCATGCTGCACTTTCTTTTATCTCAAATTCATGAAAATGACTATTTGATTTGCCATGTCCACTTAATATTGCAGTTTATTTGGGGGATTTGGGTAACTTGGTATTTGAACGGTTGTTTACGTTAGGAAAGAACTGTTTTGTCACACTACCATTTTCACTATTTGATCACTCAATTTGCCATTTTTCTACACTTATTACCTCTTCCATTTTTCTCATTTCCCGTCTTCATGCACGCAGTGCTTCTATATTTCCTGTTGCATCTGTTGGAAACTCCTCTTTCAATCTTTTGTATACTCTTGAATTTTCTTCCAATTTTATCACTATCGGTGTATTCCCTGTCAGCATACATGATGCTTCATATGAGATTGTTCTATATGCTTTTAGGATTTTTATATTTATAAGTCTTTGCACCCTTCTTAGTTTTATTTTATTCTACTTTTTTGTGAGTGCACGTTCTCACCCGGGCAGGCCGTATTATAATATAGGTAAGATAGCACCTTTGTATATTGTATCAAGAGCTTCCTGTCTGATCCCTCAGGTAATTCTTACTGATTTTGCAAAAACATGTACTAGCTCAAAACTTTTCTCTGCTATGTAGTCTACATGTTTATCAAAGTTCAAATTGTTATCTATTTGTATCCCCAAATACTTAATCATATCAACCTGGTCTAGTTTTTCATAATTCAGGAAGATGCTTAACTTGTTTTTTAGTAAAGATGTTCTTCTTGTGATCAACATCACTTGTGATTTGCTTTCATTAAAGCACATTTCATTATTTCCTGCCCATCTGCATCTCATGACTTTCTGTATCTCAATATTCATGTTATCTCCTGCCTATGCTACACTCTTGCCTTTTGTTAAAAATACAATGTCATTTGCAAACGCAATTACCTTCGTGTTATTCTCATATTCAAGATTCAATAGAGAATTTTATTGTATATTCAAAAATCCAGGCCCGCAACATGATCTTTGTGGACAATCTCTAAGGACCTTCTGTTCTATTCTCACTCCATTTTTTTCCAATATTGCTTTCCTTTCACAGAGATAATTCCTTGCTTGATTGTACAATTTTTTTGGACAGTTGCTGTCTTTTGAAGTTTCAATTATCGCTGGCCACCAAGCCGCATTGAAAGCTGCTTTAACATCTAGACTGGTCATAACTATCACTGTATTTTCTTGGAAGCTTTCTTCTCCGTACTTTCTAAGCTCTAGAATTGCTTCTGTTGTATCTTTATTTTGCACAAAACCAAATTGGTTCTCATTCATGTAGAAATTCTCGTTCATGTGTTCCATAATTCTATTGATCATTAGTTTTTCCAATATTTTTCCTGGTACGTTCAATGAACTTATCGGTCGGTATTTATTAACATGATTGGAATCTTCTTCACCTGCTTTTACCGGAGGAACTATAGTAGCAATTTTTTATTCTTCAGGAAAAATACCTCTCTCTAAGCACTGATTATAAGTTTCGGTTATAAATAATGAGAAGTTTCTGAAGATTCTGAAGAATATATGACTTGTTATTTCATCTTTCCCATGACTTTTTTTGTGGTTCATTTTCGTCATTATTTGCTCAGTTTCCTGTTGCATGAATTTCTCAACATCTTGCGTTTCTATTTCTTCTTTTGAGTTGCTCCTAATTTTTCTGTGGAAACTATTATCTTCGCCTTCCCAATCTTCTGGATTAAATTTCTGCATTATTATTCTGAGCGAACTTTCTGTATCTGTCGTGAAGTTTCCATTTTCTTCCTTTATTGTTGTGAGTGTGAATTTATTCTCATTTCAACCAGCTGACATTTCATGAACAGTACCCCACGGATTTGTTTTAGTTGTGAGATTACAATATTTCCTCCATGATTGTATTTTATCGTTCTTGATTTTGTTAGTATAATCATTCGTTTCTTCTGTGTATTCTCGTTTCCTTTCTTCCCTCAAGTCATCATCATTACTTGTTCTTTGATATATTTTTCTCATAGCATTTACTTTTTTCCGTATAATTGTCAATTCTTGAGACCACCATGGGACTGTTCTTCCTTCTTGCCTGTTATTTTCAGAACTTTTACTTTTGAACGATGCTTGGCAAGCTGTGTCTAATGTTTCATCAAATTTGTTAATGAATGATGGGAAATCATTTATTTCTATCAACTTTTCCTTGAGTTATTCATCTACGTATGTTTCAGCTCCTGTACTTTCAAGATTAATTAATTTGATAAGTTCTTCTTTGATCTCCATGTCAAAATACTCCCATTCATCTTGTTTTACTATAAATATTTTAGTGGGATGATATATATCAACTCTTAATAATCTTTCCAGTTCAATACTATACGACAGGATATTATGATCTCAGCAGCTTTCTTCTTCTTCTATTTTCCAATTCTCCAAGGTTTCTACTGAATGATGACTGACTTATGTAAGATCTATGTTGCTTCTTCGTCTTCCATTGTCAAATGTAGTAAGGTTGCTGTCTTCATTCATTAAAAATATTTCTTGAGTTGCTATGTACTCTTCCATTTTCTTTCCTCTGCATTTGGAAGACTATCGTGCCACATTTTTGATCTACAATTGCTGTCGACTGCTATTGAATAAGCATTGTTTTTCTATAACTTTATCTACATAATTTAAGTCTATTTCTAGGTCACGCTTTATGTCAAGATAGGCTGCCACTATAAACAATTCTCGACTTCCAGAATTTATTTGAATTATCACTATACTCTCACAAATAACTGGGTGATCAAAATTTGATTTATGTTCACATTTCCAACAATAATAGCTGCTCTCTTATGGCCATTTCTTCGAGCAAATACTTTGCAAATACTTGGTATACCTTTTATTTTGTTGTCATATATATATGGTTCTTGCATACAAGCTATATCTATCTCTTTTTGTTCCATTAATTGTATCATGTTGTCTGTTGCTGTCTTAGAATGCTGTGAGGTTATTTGTACAACTTTTCATAAATTTTTAGCTTCAATTTGATTTATACTGCTATTTGACATCTAATAATTAAAAAGTTGCAAATATTCTCGTACTGCATTTTTATAGCAAGGACATATCTCATCAAACGATTGATGATTTTCTGCTATCTCCTCGTTTTTACCATATTTATTCCAACTTTGACAGTTTTTACATTTCAAATCTTCATTTTTTGCTTTACACTTTTTCAATCCATGCTTTCCTGCACATAATGGGCAAGTAATTTCCCCATTAAATTCATCTGCTCTGTGATTATACTTGTAACATTTATAACATTTGTTCACTGAAATATAGTCAGCATTACTACATAAATTCCACCACAGTTTTAGTTTCAGACCTTTAATTTTTTGTCGTATTTCAGATTTGACTTGAATAACAAGGGTTTTGGTTTGGTTTTTGTTCTTATAAACGAATTTTGGGATTATGTCTACTTTTTTGAGATACAGTTCGTTATCTTGTAACATTAGTATTTCTTCTGCATTTGTAACATTGACTTCTTCAGGTATATTGTATATGACAATGTTAGGATCTCTTTGTTTTGTGACTTTTGCTTCTTATTCCTCGCTGAAAGTTTCATTATTCTTCTCACTAATTATTTGTGTTTCTTTCTCATTACTTACTACTACAATTACTTCTTCATCCCTCAATGTTTTTACAGCAATAATTCCAACTTTTAGTTCTACGGGATTAATTTTGCTTTTTATGCTAGTTTTGACATATTCAGCTGATTTGTTTTATTTTGAGTTGATTTTAACCCTAAATATTTTTTCTTGTTTCTCTTCTTTCTTCTTTGCTTGTACTACTCCAGTGTAAAGCTGTTCCTTTCTCTCAATAGATGTTACTTCATGTTCATCTTTCAGTTTTTTCACTTCATTTTTCAACCTGTCAATTTTTTCTGGCTTAGTGCTATTTAATTTATTGAATTTATTTATTTCACTTCTTATTCCTGTAACTGTTTTCAATATTTGTTGTTCGAGATCATTTCTCAAATTTCCGCTTTTCTCGGTTACACTCACTGTGCTATTAATAATGTCAATAAGAGTTCAGGGAGGAGACTTAGCTTTTAATAACTGTCATGTTAGCATACATACAACCATAAAATGTCAACAAGCTTTGATGCGTTGCTAATTACAATAGTATGTTATAACAAAACAAGAGAAATAATATCACATTCACACCCCCCCCCCCCCCCCCCCCCTTCGTGCAGATAGACGTGATTTGTTTGCGCACCAATAGTGTACCTGAATAACGGGAATTATTGTGCCTAAAATCATATTAACACACAAGTGAATAGTTTAAAACGTGAAGAACAGGTGCTTATAAATTAAAGTGCTGTACAATGAATATACCAACTAAAGTTAACTAAAATAATTTAGCTAAAAAAGTTAGGTTAGGATTAAAATAATTGACAGATAGCCACGTGCTCAGGCGCCCTGGTCGGCAGTGGCATTCTCGCGCACGCGCGTTAAGTAGCATTCCAAATCCAGCGACCCGGCAACGAAATACAGGGGCGTAATAAAAGAAATTCCAGTATCCACAAAACATAGATGAGCAACCAGCATCGCGAAAGAACACTCTCAGAATCAAAAAGGAGAAGAACTAATATAGAAAAGGAAGACGAAGGAGAGATTTTCAAAAGGAGCAAAAATATAAGCAGAACTCCTCCAAAAAAAGCAGGTAGCTCGGCCACCAACTCCGAGTCCGAGATGAACGAAATTAAAGAATTGATAAAGTCACTATCCACTGATTTAAAACAAGAAATGAACACAAATAAAGAAGAATTGAAGAAATGTATCACTGGAAATAGTGACTTAATTAAAAAACTACAGAGTGAAATGGCTGAAAAAGAGAAAATATGGGAAGAAGAAAAGAAACAAATTCACGTAAGACTAGGAAAACTAGAGCACCAATTAGAAATCAAGAAGAAGCTCGAAAGGAAAAATAATATCGTCATAAAAGGTCTGAAAATAAACGACACGCAAATTATTAACAAAGAAGTGGAAAAATTTATGAAAGATGAACTCTTCATCGAGTTAAAAGTAAAGAAAGCAAAGCCAATAACCACAAAGGCAGCTCAAACAATAATAATAACAGAACATAACTGTTGGGAAGATAAATTGAAAGTGATGAAAAACAAAAACAGACTGAAAAACAAGCCATTATTTATTGAAGATGATTTAACCAAAGAAGAAAGGACAATACAAGCTAAGATAAGACTAATCGCAAAACAAGAAAAACTAAAGGGAAATGAAGCAAAAATAGGACATATGAGACTATACATCAACGGCAATACTCTAGCTTGGAATAAGGAAAAAGGAAAATTAGAAGAAATTCAGAAGAGCAGGTTCTCATATGAGACACAAGCTCCAAAAAACTAAGTTATAATGCTATTAAGACATCGACCCTAACGACGAACACGGCAATGAACAAGGACACGGACATAATTGGAAATGATATTAAAACAGGAAATAGAACAACATATGACGTAACGATAATAGGTACCTGGAATATCAGAAGTATAAACGGTAAAGAATGGGAGTTGATTGAAGAATTTGAGAAATCGAACGTGAGCATACTTGGAATAACAGAAACAAAAAAGAAAGAGAAAGGGATACAAGTCATTGAAGGACATAAATTAATTTTTAGCGGAGTACCGAAAGAAGAGAACGCAAAAGGAGGAGTAGGGTGCCTAATAAAAGAAAATGTGATAATACATCACTGGAATCTCTATACAGAACGTGCCTTAGCTGTAACAGTAGAGCTAGGAGGAAATAAAACAACTATATTAGTAGTCTACGGCCCGAACGAGGACGAAAGTAGCACCAATAAAAATAAGTTTTGGGAAGATATCCAAGCCATACTGGACCAACTATCAGACCCAGTCGTTATAATAGGTGACTTCAATGCTAGAGTAGGAAATAATAACACAGGAATAGAAGATGTAGTAGGTATATACGGAGAAACAGTAAGAAACAATAATGGAAACAGACTTATTGACTTCTGCATAGTTAACGATCTAGCAATTATGAACACATTCTTTGAACACAAAGACATTCACAAATATACGAGGGAAGTAATAAGCAGAAACGAGAAATCAATTATAGACTATATTTTAGTTAACGGAAAATACAAGCAAAAAGTGAAAAATGTAAGAGTGAAAAGAGGATATGAAATCGGAAGCGACCACTACCTCCTTACAGCTAAAATCATAACACAAAGGGCACAAGAAGAAGAAAAGAAAATTGAGAATAGAAAAGAGAAAACCACAATTAAAACGTACAAACTAAAGGATGAACAGACAAGAGAAGAATACCAACAGAAAATCCAAGAAAAAATAATTGAATTAGGAGATTATAGAACCTTACAAGCAGAAACATTGTGGAACACGCTAAAAAATATAATAATACAAACGTCCTCAGATATCTGTGGTACAACTAGCACTGCATCAAGAAAGAAAAAGACGCACTGGTGGAACGAGGAAATTAAAAAGGAAGTGAGGGACAAAAAACAAAAATGGAAAGATTATATAAATAACAAGGACCAGACAACTTATAGCAAATATAGACAACAACGAAAGAAAGTAAAAGAACTGATTCAGAGAGCTAAAAGACAAGAATGGAATGAATTTAGTAAACAGCTGGAAGAGAACTATAAAGAAAACAAGAAATTGTTTTACAAAACCGCAAAAAACCTAAGAAGGAAGAAAGAAGCCCCTCTAAAACAAATAAAAGACAGAAATGGCGACATAATCAACAATGATATCAATATAATGAAAAGATGGAAAGAATACTTCGAAGAATTATTAGAAACACATATAACTAATAAAGAAAATGCTATATACACAGATGGAGACGGGATCCAAGACTTAGAAGAAATAACCACAGACGAGATTAAAGATGCAATTAATAGAATCAAAATTGGAAAAGCATCAGGGTACGATGACATTAAACCCGAACAACTAAAATATAGTGGAGAACAAGGTATAGAGATTCTTCACGTACTATTTAACAAAATTTGGAATGAGGGAAATATACCATCAGACTGGGAGAAAACAATAATAATGCCAATATACAAAAAAGGAGACAGCAGGATCTGCTCGAACTATAGAGGAATATCCCTACTATCAGTAGCAGCAAAAACATACGAATCAATTCTAACAACAAAGCTCAAAAAGAAAGCGGAGAACAAACTGGAAGAACCACAAAGCGGCTTCAGACAGGGATATTGTGCACAAGACCAGATATTTATTATAAGACAGCTAACAGAAAGAGCATTAACATATAACAAAGAAATATTTCTATGCTTTATTGACATAGAAAAAGCATTTGACAAAGTCGATAGGAAAATACTATGGGAGATATTAGATAAATACAGAGTAGGAGATAAATTGACAAGAGCAATACAAAACATGTACAAAAACACCAAAAACCTCATAAGAACAGGAAATAATATTTCAGAAGAATTTACAGCAAACCAGGGATTAAAACAAGGAGGAAATCTGAGTCCACTTCTATTTATAATATACCTTGATGAAATTTTGAAGAGAGCAACAAAAGAGACAACAAAAACAACTGTAGGCCATCTTAATCTAAACAGAATCACATTGTCTGATTTGCTTTTCGCAGATGATATGGTTATAATTGGAAGTACCAGAAGAGAGCTGCAAAAAAACGTTTCATCATGGGAAAAAGAACTCTCCAAAGCTAATATGAAAATAAACATAGACAAAACCAAAACAATGAGTATAGGAAAAGAACCTAAAAGTGTAGATATATACAAATTATGTTACCGTGAACGGAATATAATAAAAAAAACTAATTTTTGTTTCACAACACAAGACTTTATTTGGTAGTTAACTCTTTGAAGTTTTACAGAAAAAAGGATTCTAATTGTTTGTTACACTTGTATTTATAAAGTTTATTGTCAAAGGGAATCAAGTTTCAACGTGAGAAACCAACGGAGGAATTCATCACGTATTTGCTATATCAGCATCTAACAGGGCTACATAATACCTCCCCTTCTAGATGATGATTTAAGAAATAGGGGATGGAAAAGAAATCTGATGATCTATTTTATTAATTGAAGTTTTATTACTTAAATTTGGCAATTGAATATTTTCTATATTGTCAGATGTCTTTCCCTTACATAATAATTTATTTTTATATTTCTTAATTAATACATAACATATAAAAATTAATATAATAAAAGTTAGTAGAATATACAATATAGTAAAATGCGTTTCGTGAATGATATTTAAATCCTCTAAAGGTTTTATTGTAGGAATAATTTCTGTAAATTCTTCTATATTTTGCAAAGTGTTATTATTATTCGATTTAATTTTCAATATAGGATATGAAAATTGAATTTTTATTTCTTTATATTCGTTTACGAAAGGTTTGAACACATAATTATTAATTTTGCATTCACTTGTACTAGAAATTTGAAATATCCCTTGAATGCTTTTTATTTCTTTAATATTTTTGCAATTTATATTAATATCTTGTTTATCAGGGCTAAAAATTATCAACTCATTGGAATTTGGTATACGAATTACGTTGTTATGTGAAGTTATTTGTTTAATTTCGCACTTACTATTATTATTATTCAACAATTGGGTAGTACAATTACTTATTTTTATATTGTTAGTTTTACAATAATATATTTTCCTATTAACTAAACAGTTATCAACCTTTACATTGTTGTCAATATACATTGTTGCTTCTTGATCATAAAAATAATATAAGTCATTTTGTTGAAATGGAATCATAGTCATTTGATACAAGTTATAAGTTCTTTGAAATGTCGCAGGGGCATTAATTAATCCGAAAGGCATTCTAACGAATTCATAATGGCCTGATGGGGTGCTGAAGGCGGTTTTTTCTATATCATCTTTTTCTACAGGAATTTGATGAAATCCTGAATGTAAATCAAGGGCTGTGAAGAATTTTGGTTTGCCAATTTTGTCTAAAAGGATGTCAATATTAGGAAGAGGATATTTGTCTTCTCTAGTGTTTGTATTTAATTTTCTAAAGTCTATCACAAGGCGTGTTTTTCTTTTACCAGAAGCGTCGCTTTTTTTTGAGACGATCCAGATGGAAGAATTATAAGGACTATTAGATTTTCTGATTACACCGGTTTTTAATAAATTTTGTACGTGTTCTTCTATGTCTTGTTCGTATATTTGTGGAAGTCTATAATTTTTTGTATAAATGGGAGTATTATCTTTTGTCAGTATTTTATGCTTAGTGTATGTCGTGCATGATAATGTTTCACCTTCCTTTGGAAAAAGTTCGGGATATTGTTTCAATAATTTATTAATTGTTTGTTTTTGAAAATTATTTAAATGTTCTGAACGGAAATTTAATTTGCAAAAATTGGAATCTGTCATAGGAATAAAGTGAAATTCTACATTCTGTATTCTTATTTTTTCATTTGCAAAATTCATTTCACATTTTAGATTCCTCAATATATTTATGCCGAATAATAAATCACAATCTTTGTTAAAAATGTGAACAAAAAATTTATGCGGTTGATTAAATACTTTCAATGTTATAGAGTGTTTACAATGAACTTTTGAATTAGCTGTTTTAAAAGTTAAATTATCGTTTACAATTCGAAATTTAGGGTATAATTTTGCCATATTTTCGCTTATAAGATTTACATCTGAGCCTGAATCAATCAAAACTTTGTAATTTGACAAATTAATAACAGGAATTTTGTTTGTAATGGAAGTCATTACTATGTTTCTAGGTTTGGAGGCGACGGAATGTCGAAAAAATTATTTTCATTAGGGTGGGAGTCATTTTCATTTGAATAATTATTCTCGAGATTTTCGAAGTTAGAATTTTCGTTAGAAATTTGGTTTTCTTGGAAAGATGGATCAAGGTTTTCGGATTCGTGTTCAGTATTTTCTTGTAAATAATTTTGTCTAATTGTTTGTGTACTCATGGGGATTGTACTTTTTGTTATACCGGACATAGGCTGGGGTTTATATTGTTGTCTATTTTTTTGTGCATTGTAAGCGTTTTGTTTAGGTGCAAATGAAGTACTAGGTTTATTGAAATTTTGTTGAAAATTTATGGGTTTTTGAGGGAATTGTTGAGCGGGAAACTTTTGTGGTGGTACATGGTGTATTTTTTGCAATTGTTGGGTATTGTCAGATCTTAACAATGGACTTTTGAATGTTTGGAGTGCGTAATTATAATCGTTCGTTAATAAGTTTTCGCACATTTCTAAGGTAGTGGGATTACTTGTGATAAAAGATCCTCTAACATGTATTGGTAATAGTGTAATAAAGTGTTTTACAACTAGTTCTTGAATTTCATTAATTAGAATGGTTTTTTGAGCACTATTATAATTTAATAAATGAACTTTTGATTTATATTTTGCAAAATCGTTTTTAAATTGTAGTAAGGTGTCATAAATTTTATTTGTATTCTTGACATTTAATATTTTCAATAAAATAGTTTCTTTTGTTAATTTATCTTCAAAATTTTCGGATAAATATCGTTTTAAATCTGTCCAATCGGTAAATGTGTTTTCATTGATTAAATTTATAGCTTTATCAGTTAGTTTGTTCAAAACTAATGAAAAGGCGTATTTTACTTGTAATACGTTCACTGTAGTTGAACTTATAATTTCGTAGAATAGATCTACTTGAGTAACAAAGTTTGGTAATCTATTCACGTCACCATTATATTCAGGAATGATGCTAGCAAGATTTTTAATATCTGTGTAGGTAGTCATTCTATTTTCTGAATTATTTGTATTATTTAAGCTTAGGGTTTCAATATTATTCAACCTGCTTGGTTGTAAAGTAATACGAGTATTATTTAATAAAGTATTAATTAGTTCAAGTTCTTGACTTGTATCAGACGACACTGATTCGCTATCTGACATGAAATTTGTTAATAAAAATATGAGAAGAAACAACAATAAGACTTACAGACTTATGAGGAGTATCTGCATTGTTAACGTCTTCTTTGTTGGAATGTAAGAGGCTGATGACGTTCAGTGGACGGATACCTTTTCTGAAAACTGCTTGGCTGTTGTGGAGTCGATGAGCCGTATGAATAGGCTTCTGATGGGGTGTGGTTAACCCTTGGTGCAACCACTGTTTAGGTTGATGCGATGGGTCGTATGAATAGACCTCTGGTGCAACCACTGTTTAGGTTGATTGTTGACCTCACTGGTGAATTGATGTAAAGCAAGAACTTATTGGTATAGCTTTTGCTTTTTGACGAAGACTTCTTGCTTATTAGGCTTTGAGTTTTCTTTGTTGATGGGATTGTTGAGTTCGATCACACTTTGCAACAATTAAAATTGTTGGATAAAGCTTTATACAGACTTACGGCGATATTTTCAGCACACTGATTTCTTTATCTGTGATCCTGCAACGACTGCGCCAATTATGTTACCGTGAACGGAATATAATAAAAAAAACTAATTTTTGTTTCACAACACAAGACTTTATTTGGTAGTTAACTCTTTGAAGTTTTACAGAAAAAAGGATTCTAATTGTTTGTTACACTTGTATTTATAAAGTTTATTGTCAAAGGGAATCAAGTTTCAACGTGAGAAACCAACGGAGGAATTCATCACGTATTTGCTATATCAGCATCTAACAGGGCTACATAATATACATAAACTCAAAAAAGATCGGCCAGGTAGAAAGCTTTAAATATCTTGGAAGTATCATAGAGGCCAAAGGAGGGTTTGAAGAAGAAATTAACAGCAGGATACAGGCTACAGCTAGAACATTCTATCAAATCAAAACAACCTTTTTAAGTAATAGCACTATCTCCACGAAGTCCAAATTAACAATATACAAAACCATACTATTGCCGATCTTACTATATGGTAGCGAAACCTGGGTAACAAACCAAAGACAAGCCATGGAAATGAAATGTCTGAGAACTATACTAGGAGTAACCAAACTAGACCGAATTAGAAATGAGGATATCAGAAACCAACTTGAAGTAAAACCTGTCAAACAATTAATAGAAGAAAAACAATTAAACTGGTTTGGACATATAGTTAGACTACCACAATGGAGAAAAGTCAAATCCGTGTGGAAATCAAGAACTACAGGAAAAAGAAGTAGAGGAAGACCCCAAAAAACATGGGACGACACAGTTGAAGAAATTCTGCAAAAGAAACAAATATCGAATAGACAAGCGCATAAACTGGCTATAGACAAAGTAGCATGGAAGAATATTGTAGATACATAGTTTGAAATAAACTCGACACCCTACGGGTAAAAGAGTAACCGACTATATATATATATATATATATTCCTGTAACTGTTTTCAATATTTGTTGTTCGAGATCATTTCTCAAATTTCCGCTTTTCTCGGTTACACTCACTGTGCTATTAATAATGTCAATAAGAGTTCAGGGAGGAGACTTAGCTTTTAATAACTGTCATGTTAGCATACATACAACCATAAAATGTCAACAAGCTTTGATGCGTTGCTAATTACAATAGTATGTTATAACAAAACAAGAGAAATAATATCACATTCACACACCCCCCCCCCCCTTCTAGTCCCTAACCTAATCTTTCAAATAAACAGGAGGTTCAGTTATGTCTGCTGAAGAGATAAACGAGTCATTCATGGACGGTATTTCAGAATCCAATCTTTCTTCATTAACCACCTCGTCGTTAGAGAAATTGTTAGTATCCCCTTCTGGAGCAAAATGTCGGTTGTCTCTCTTCCATCCGTGAGTTTTATATGAGCGTAATCAGGGTTTGCCTCAATTAGTTCTACTTCTTGGAAAAGTGGTTCATATTTGTTTGAGCGTACCTGATTTCTCATTAGAATTGGACCTGGTTGAGTAAGCCTCGTAGGTATTGAGCTGCCATTATGTGATCTCCGTGGGTGAGTAAACATTCGCTCGTGAGGAGTAGCGTTAGTGGTCGTACACAGCAGAGAGCGAATGGAGTGGAAAGCAGACTGCACAACTTCTTCCCACTGTTCAGTTCTCAAGTTATTAGTTCTTGAAGCCAGTTGTATAGTCTTCCAAATTATTCCATTATAGCGTTCTACAAGTCCATTTCCAGCTTTACTGTAGGGGGTCGTTCGGCTTGTAGCTATTCCATGAGATGCTAGGAAAGATTTTAGCTCGCAGGATATAAAGGCTGAGTCCCTGTCAGAGTGAATGAATGATGGCATTCCAAAAATTGAATAGTATTTAGAAAATAGTCATATCCAGTAAAAATCATATATTCCAAAAGATCATCGGATGATGGATTCAATAATTCTTCATCCTTCATTTTTATCCATCATCCGATGATCTTTTGGAATATATTGAATAGTATATTCTACAATAAGTATTGGAATGGCCTATATTCTGAACGAGCGAAAAGTTTTTAATCCGAGCCGAAGGCGAGGATTACGGTTCGCTAGTGTAGAATATGCCATTCTAAACATGTTGTAGACTATACTTTCTCTAACAAGGTTTTGGAAACTCACCACTATTTCAAAGAAAACTTAAAAAAATTTTAAATGTCAAACGTCAAATCCAGATATGAATACTTGAATTGTTGGGAAGTAACTATGGTAGTAGCCAAACTAACAGCTTCTGATTCGTCGAAATGATCCTGAAGGCTTACAGAATCATTCTAAACGGCATACGGAATCATTCTAAACGATTTTTTGGAATGTCATTCGTTCCAACTTAATTTTTGGTTATGGAATATGCAAGTTCCAAAACAGTGTAGGAGAAAAAATATTTTGTAAACTCGATATTACAGTAGTTGTGGGAATATCACAACAAGAAATAGCAAATGGAAATCTTGAATATTCATCAACAATGGTCAAGATATAACGGTTTCTTGAAGCACTAGGAAGGAGTCCCTTGATATCCAGGTCTAATCTTTTGGATGAAGATGTAGCTTTTACAAGAGTTCCTAAATTTTTGCAAAATCTAGGCTTCAATTCATTGCAAACCAGGCAAGAATTTGTGACTCTCCTCACATCTTCTAAAGAAAAGAGAAGATTCTTGCAGCGAATCCAGTGGTACATTCGTGTAGTTCCTGGATGACAAATAGAGTTGTGCAACTCACTTAAATCAACTCTGGAGGTTATAGCCCCTGTTATGCGAGATAATGTGTACGCAATCATGTTTTGTTTTCAGAGGCGATAAATTATAACAAACTTGAAACTAGCCAGTTCAAGTCTCCAACGGATTAATTTTTAATGACTCTTTGGAAGCATGCTACACCATTTGTAACACCGAAAGAGGCACGCAAAAATTGACACAATCTACCACAAGCTTCAAAAGCTGTATAATGTCTTTCGCTGTCAAGTATAGGAATTTCGTGGTGAGCACTTTGGAGATCGATCTTACTGAATACTTTGTTTTTTGAGATTTTAAAGATTATTTCTTCAATCTTAGGTGAAGGATAAGCATCCAACAAAGTGAATTTGTTGATTGTTTGTGAATAGTCAGCTACCATTCTGGGCTTGTGATTTTCTCCAGTGATCACAAATGCTTGAGCTCTCCATGGAGAGTTACTTGATTCAATGATCCCTTCTTGAAGAAGTTTCCGAATTTCCGTAGTCATAAAATCATTGTCCTTATCTGTATGATGTCTTGATTTGATAGCAATCGGCTTACAATCTGGACTCAAGTTTGAAAAGAGTGACACGGAAGGCACTTGTGCAACAGTTGAAGAACAAATTGTTAGCGGAGGTCTGTCACCCTCAAATCCAATCTTCACTGATAGATTTCCTTTTAGGATATCATGACCTATCGAAACATCAGTGCACAGGTCTTTCATGATAAACAGCTCTGCATCTTGATAAGTGGAACTTTCAATTTTTAAATTTACTCTGCAACAGCCTACTGCTTTTTGCCACACTTTCTACACATGGCCTCCCTGGCTGGGCAAATATTTCTGGAGTGTAGATCGTTGCCACAGAAAAAACATTTTTGTAATCTCGGGGAGGAAGCAGCAGATGTGAGTAAAGCTTCATATCCCTGTGAAGCACGATCCTCAACAGCCGCAGACAACGCAGGATTGTGGTTTTCCAAGTATGAGGCGGCCTGAACTTCAGCCGATTCAAGGGTTCTGGCTCGCTCAAAAGCTTCATCCAGTGACATCGACGTATTCTCAAGAAGTCGTTGACGGATACGCGGGCTTCTTAATCCTCGTATGAAAGCATCACGAATATAATCGTTACGGTAATCTTCCGCTTTGACATCAGTAAATCCGCAATCTTCGCTCATTTGGTCCAGAATTTGTAAATACTCCCCTACGGTTCCACCAGTTTGTTGATTTCGCGTCGACAAGCAATGTCTAGCGAATATAATATTTCGTCTCTTGAGGTACAACTTATCCAGAGTCGCAACTGCTTCTGTATGATTGGTGCACTCATTTATGAACTGATAATCGATCGAGCTAACATAATTGCATAGTAAAGGTGATTTATTTTCTTCTCCAATGTTTGTCATTGTTTTAAGGAAGTTTTCGAAAGTCTTCTTCCATTGGCTCCATTTTTGTCCCGCGTTGGCGCTCGTGCGATCGACATCAAATTGTTGTGGTTCGAGAAGCTGCTCCATAGCAGATCGTTTAGCGTTCAAGATCTTGATAATAGAGCAGTTATTAAAATTATGCTATTTATAATATTAATAAGACTCTAGGGACAAAACTTAGCTTTTAATAACTGTCATGTCAGCATACATACAACAATAAAATGTCAACAAACTTTGATGCGTTGCTAATTACAATAGTATGTTACAACGAAACGAAAGAAATCATATCACACTCACTGAGTCGTTGAGTGCGTTTCCTTAACTAAATAAGCTGAAACTAAAAAAAAAATATCTAACACACATTTTACAACAACATCATCAACTTGAGTGTCGTCTTGTGGGGGTGGACCAAATTGAACTCTAATATGTTGAACTTGTTACAAGAGATGTAAAATGAACTTTTAAAAATGCCTACCAAAAATATACTTTGAACTCAAGGTAAACTGAGATATCTCACATCTGAGAGTATAACAAGTAAAAATGTATACATGTACTACTTATACAGAAAACTATAAACATCAAGAATATTTATATCATAGCCATAAGTGTATTTATGATCAACCAAGCCAATTGAGGATTCTGAATGTCACGATATTTTATAGATACAATCTATCGGAATGGGTGAGGAAGAATTTGCAATGTATTAAAATTTCCAATTCATGAATCTGTTCAAGTCTCGGTATTGAGAATTTGAATATTTTATTGACGTGTAATTTTCATATAAGTATGAGACGGTCATGATGAATATGCGCTATGGTGTAGATATTCCTTCTGAATAATCCATACAAATGAATAAAATTTTCTCATCTTCCCGTGATTTCGCAATGAAGACTTTTTCTTGATCTCATGCTGTTATTTGCAGGATACCAGAAACCAAACACGAGCTTTCTCAATTTTTGTCTGTCTATCAGTCTGTCCCTTTGTTTTCGACTCTATTCTCCGAAACGCCTTCATCAATAATGTTGAAACTTTTCACATCTGTTGCTGGCATTTGCTTGATGGAGCACCATACAATGGGTCGTACAAGTCGTATTCGTCCGTTTGCGCATCATACAACCGATTGAAATAAAATTATGTACAGCGCCTATTTACTGTTACGTAAGAATTTTAAATACAACAATATTAATTTAGTAGATGATACGCCACTCGTAACGGTTAAATGTTCATTCGAGCATCGATAGAAACTTTGGATAGTTGTAGCTGGCATTTGCGTAGAGGCTCACCATATGGTACTTTCAAAATGCAATTCGTCCTGAAGTGGAAATATTTCTGCCAATTAATATCATAATATGTGGCTTAGAAAATTCATACTGAACTCTCTCATGTCTTTATGCAATTCTAAATTAATTAATTCGAACGCACATATCGGAATGCTGGACCTGACAGACTGAAATATTGACATTACTTTTCTATGATGACAAGGGTAACCACTAATTGAGAATTTTCTGAAATTTCATCATCAAGCAGAGCAAACCAATATATTTTTTGCGAGCATTATTAAATCTGTAGAAGGAAGTCAATTGGAGTGGTTGACCTCAGAATAGTGCGACAAGAAAATTATGTAGCATGGAACTACCAGAGGAAAACCTGCGGTTTGCTCTGTAGCTACAATCAATAAATAATTTTATTTTATTGACTCTAAGAAGCTACCGCAAGCAGAATACATGGTATGCAAGAGTACTGTTACACATTACTGTATTTTTGAAAAGATTTTAATTGGATTGAATAACATAAAATTTGAAAAAATCTGAAATAACTGAAACACATCGTTTTATCGGATGCTACGATAATTTACTATTTATATATATATCACGTCGATGATTTGATTCAACAAAACACTCTATCATAATGGATAATGATCACAAAAGGAATTTAAATAGGGTTCCGATGAATACAAAAATATTGCGTATTACAAAAGAATGGAATATAATTTTATCTTTCTTCTTTCGTCGACTGACTCACAGACTCCGCTGCTTGGCGCTCGACTTCGGCTTACAATTTTGATATACAAAATAGCTGGATCAGCAAAAATGATGTCAGTAGCAGGTCAGTGAAAAAATTTGCGTTACATATAGTTTTTATCGGATCCAAGAAGCACATCAATATGCGGGTGGAACCACAGGTAGCAGCTAGTACATCAATAAATGCGGATTTGAGAAATAAATGATCAAGATACCAAGATTTCTGGACAAGCCATCTTGAATCTTGATGATACTGTTTTATCATGTCTTGGAAAATAAGAAATCTGAGTAGGATATCACTTGACTCACTTGTACATTGTATGATATATTTTTGCTTATAATAATACGATAAATCAAACCCAAAATTCAATCGTTCCATGGCTATTCATTTTGAATTTATCCAAAAAATCCAAAAGATCTGTCAGGTAAAATGCGCTTTCGGCCCAGTCGGTTACTGTGAGAACAGTAGGTCATAATTTTTATGCTACAACACTCTTAAATTCTAATATCCAAGATTCTACGGCAAACAATTATGAATTTATGCAAAAAATTAGAGATCAAAATTGAGCCGAAGTGCACTTCTAGACGGTACTGTCGTCTCATATACTGAATTTCAATAGCCTACGTTACGGTGTTTTGGATTATTGAGAAACATTAAAAGAATGTCTCGTGTAAAGTGCCCTTTTGGTACAGCCGATCGCAATTATGATGCGAGATGCACAGCGAAATGTTACAGGAGTGCTCAATACAAAAATAGGTATTCTACGAATTATTGTTCTGAATGTTTGCGAAAAATTCGAAAAGTCTGATATATAAAGTGCACTTTCGAACTATCTGATTGATACGAAAATAGGAGATGTACATTTAGTTGCTACAGCAATTTCAAATACTGAATTTCAGTTCCTTACGACTGATGTTCCTGGGTTTAAGCAGAAAATTCAAGAAAAAGCTCTTAGGTAAAGCGCATTTCTGGTACAGGCGTTTGCAGCCATAATGGGAGGTGCACAGCTAGACCCTATGATTCCAACATTGTACGTTTGAAGTGTTTTGAGATTTTCGAGTTACGAATATGCGCACATACGTACCGACATCAAGCTGAATATAGTCAAAATGGTTTCAGGGATGCTCAGAACGGATATTCTCATTGAAATCTTGGAATAATTACATCGTCGGTTACACAATAAGAAGTACAAGTAAGTAAAAATCGGGCCAGACTTCCCGATGGCAATTTACATTTATATAATATAGGATTCTAAAAAAAATTGCGTCCAAAAAGTTTTCGAAGCGCCATTTCATTCTGGACTTAATTAACTGTACGTCAAATATCTCTCAAATTCAAATGTGTGTATTCTTCGTGCACAAAAAGCTTCTGAATTTTCGATTATACCTATGATCTTCTTGTATCGAAAGTATATAAGCAAACAGAACAATACTTCAAATTCATTCTGGACTAAATTAACTGTACGTTAAATATCTCTCAAATTTGAATGTGTGTATTCATCGTGAACAAAAAGTTTCTGAATTTTCGATTATACCTATGATCTTTTTGTATCAAAAGTATATAAGCAAACAGAACAATACTTCAAATTCATTGATTTGGAGGTTGAATTGTATTTCTAATCAGATGCACATTCGTGAATATATCGAACAGCCCTAATAGAAAGATGCCAGAGAGTATGAAATAGCAACTACAAATATCACAATCATGCATGCAGAGCAGTTTTGAAAGTTTTTGGAGCAAAATTAAAACATAAAGTTTTTACGAAGGAGTGATTTAGTTTGAAGTAATCGTGAAAAAACACAGATCAAACAAATCAGAGTTGTGAAGTGTGTGAGCTTTTATAGCTAGAATTTGTTTCCAAATCAGATATGCAGCGACCCTGAGGAAACAAGCAAAAAGTTAGCTGGAAAGCGCTCTAGGGATTAGCCAAGCAGCACTCAGACAACTCTGTTCCGTTCCAGCTCCTTTCTCACTTACTAGTGCAAACAAAGTCTCTTATCGATAAAATTGAGCCGAGCAGAGACGTCATCAAAATTTGTAACTAGATAATGACGTCACGTGATTACTACGTTTATATGCTATACCAATCCAATTTTGAAGAAATTAACTACAATTTATTGTAAATAAATGAAATTCCGTTAGGTTCAAGTTTAGAATGATTATAAATTCAGTAAAAATATACTTTCCTTATAGTATGCCAAAAGTTACATTCACGCACAGCTGATACAAAATTGTTTGTTTACAACTAAGTAACCATGGTGATAACTTCTACTTCACCAAAGAATTTTATCGCCCGTTGGACTGTTAACTAGAGAACTTGCCACCAGTATTATTATTAAAGTAAGAAAACTCAAAACCTTGATAAGTGATTGTTATGAGTATTTATCAGGATGTTTCCCTACTTTTCTCTATCATTTACTAATAATAGATGTACAATTGATCAAATTATGAATAGAATTACAGCAGACTCATTTAATTCGATATTTAAATTATTGATCTCGTTCTCTTCATGTGTCACTTGAGATATATCGCTAGACGTACTTGGTCCAGACTTAGTATTGAGAATTATTCTTGCAGTTCTTGTTTTCGATTCTACTGAATCTTCCAAATATCCTTCGGTAACAGAAGTACTTTTCCAATCTCCGTGCTTTTTTAGAGATGTAATATCTGCTCCACTATCTGCTAATGATGTCGCAGATGTTCTACGAAAGGTATGCTCCGTATAGCGCTCAGAATTGGGAAGCCGGAGATATTTTGCAATAATTTTAGGAATAGCTCCAAATGTGTTTTTACCTACTGGCTGACAAGTGCATTTATCATTTCTAAATTGTAGGAAAAAACGGATGATGACTTAGGTTCCCTGGCCGCAATGCGACATAATTTTCTATAAATCGTCAATGCTGCTATTTCGTCATCCACAATATCAAATTGACGTTCTCTATTTGTTTTTGTCCTTAGTATGTTCACAAGAAGGACAGAACCCCTGTCTTCCAAATCGTCCACTTGAATATTTGCGAGTTCTTCTCTTCGACAAGCCCCATAAATTCCAAATATTAAGGCAATCAATTCAAAACATTATGCATTACTAGACAATTTCCTAGCAATTCAATAATTGTCGTACCTTGAACATCAAATATGTGGAGTCTGGAGACTCCATTATAAATTTGATAATATTATCCTTGGACAACACCATAGCTTTCTCTGCTTCATATCCAATGCATTTATTCTTCAAAAATGTAATGAGCTTGTAGTAAGTGCTTATGTCCAAATTTTTCTTCATCAGAAGCATCTTCTGGATCATGGAATATTTTGACCACAAAGAACTGCATTTGTATACTTTGGACTGGAAATCGAAAAATATAAATCATGTATCAAATATACGCAAAAATATACTACTATTTACCAGTTCATTGAAATATGCCAGCAAAACAGTTTCGTTGATAGTATCTACCTTTTTTTTCATCATCCAGCTTTTTATGCAATGAAACTCCTTCTCGTATCTTTTCTTGGACCTCTCAGGACACGAATCCGCCAAAGCTTTTTCAGCCCCAACCAATATTTCATTTGGAATCTCCATATTAAACAGAGCAGAACAGATAATACAATTCCGACCTGATCCCTACAGAATTTTGTTGACATATAAACAAAATCAGTTTTTTAACACATGACATGTTTTTTGTTACCATATGCCACCTCATAATTTTGGAGTGATAAATATTTTTGCCTGTTCCCAAAAACTAATTACCTACAAGAAATTCACAGGTTGGACGAATTAAGGCCCTCGCTACGCTTCGGGCCTCAAACTTCGTCCGCGGGTGTGAGATAATCTTTCAGCCCTCTATACGTAAATAACTATTATCAAACATAAACGTCACTTGGTCATTAGGACAAGTTCTTTTGATTTTGTGATGTTTTGGTGACATCTCTCCTCTGCTTTATTTTATCGACTATTTAAACAAGGCATTAATACATACAAAATTGAAAAAATCAAATAAATTCTGATTGATAATATATAATAGTTATTGAGGTATCAAGGTCAGTAAGTTCAGTTTACCGATTGGGAATATAAGTTTGGAGGCCAAGCCTTGATGAGGTTTCCAAATATTGAACGTGATGCTAACAAAATTTTCTGCACGATTAAAAGATATACCCAAAATATGTGTCCCATTTTTTTTTTTCAAATTGAGCTGCCACTGGTGATTGTTTATTTGCTGTCAACTGTCAAGTTTGACATTTTATTGTAAATATTCAATTGAGCCGGCTCCAGACATTAGATGTTTGACAAATAGCATTGCTCGCCAAACACCGAACATAAGTATCTAGTGCTTGGCTTGGTGATCATGAAATGACGAGCACAGGAATACAGTCTTAAATATGAAATTTCAACATTATCCGTTTAACCAATTTTGAGATTTGCGAGTTACGCACGAACGTACGCATGTACGAACGCACGCATGCACGCACAAACATACGTACCGACATCAAGCCAAAAATAGTCAAAACGGTCTCAGGGATGCTCAGAACAGATATATTCATCAGAATCTTGATAGGTGAGTTTTGTCGGCTTCACAATACTTACTTGTTACTTTGTACAAGTAAGTAAAAATGTATCGTGTGACTCAGTTCTTATGAAGAAAATAGGAGAGAAGAGGAAGGAGTGTCATTTGATTCCGGATATATTGAAAGAAATATTTGACATATTCATTCAGCCAATGATTGCTCCAAAAACTATTTCCATTTTATATAGAATGTTACACAAACTTCCAAAATACAAATTATCGATTTTGCAGCATATAATAAACCATCTTCTCTTGAATGTAGGTGAAAGAGAGAAAAAGCAAGATATATATCAACACCGAGGTAGTCTATGCTAATTTTTCATTCATGATTTTGTAGAAGCTCAAATGAATCTTCATTTCATGGGTAATAATTTATGAAAATTTGCTTGAAATAGATAAAACGTTCAATTCGAAATAGTAGTGAGTATGTTTGTATGTAATCAGAGAATTAACTTTAGATAGTGAAAGCCTAACATAGCGAAGAAATTGAAGTTTAGAGTTCTCATTTCAATAATCAACCTCTTGATTGTAACAATGAATATCTTGATTGCGAATTAAAATATCATGATAACTACAATAAGATTGGAATCAACAGAGCGTTGACAAATTTTGTTGCTTCTTGAGAATATTTACAGGTTAATTCATAAGATAGACTTATACAATTATTATCTGATCTCTGTTCACGATTCAAATAGAAGTGATAGATTCTTCAAATGTCGGATGATGTTCAATTTCGTAAATAAATATTGGGCACATTTTTTGATTTGGCAATTGTGGTCTTGAAGTAGTTGTTCAAATCTTGACCCTGAGGAATTTTTCAATTCTTGATTATTTGATCTTGTTATGTGAGACCAAAGTCAATTTTTCCCAACATTATCGCTGAATACGCTATCCCAGTAACATCGCGCACGGTGCAAGCGCCAACGCCGTCCACGTGACGATACCTAGCATTTATCTGCTAATATATTCAAAGTCGTGACAGTCAGCAGGTCTATTCACATAGCTTGCAAAATTGGCACTCAAAATTAGCAGAAAGTTTGTTACAATGACAGTAGTACTTTGATGCGGGTTCCAAGATGTTGATTCATCCATATTCAAATCCAAAATTTAGAACAGAGGAAAAAAATTGGAACAAAGTTGTCATGTCAGCGACGTGAAAGAGATTGAAAGTGACGAAGGAAATAATGAAATTACGGGAGTTGTTTTGCACGGAACGGAACGCCTGGCACATTCAGTAATAGAACAAATACGGATTTGTATAATGTATTAATTGAGGTATGTGTAATTTACAATAAATATAAACATAGTTTTTCTTTTGACATGATAATACATACGTTCAGGTGTACTTTTTGTATGTTCTGCTCAATTATTGTCTAAATATTGCATCGATTAACAATGTTAATTCCTCTCGTGATTTGACATCACTTGAGATATAACTTCATGTGATATTCATATTAATTGAAAATGATTATTTTTATCTGTGTGACATCAAGAAAACTTCTTGATTCGATATCTTCTGAATTCTTCATTGAGAAATCATCATCATTCACGCTCAATGATCTATTATTTGTTGCCAGATACGAGTTATCCTGAAGCGTCATCCATTTAACTAAATAAAACTCATGAATCATGATATTTTGTCTCCAATTTATAATCAACTAGCTGACCCAGGGTACTTCGTAACGCCACAGAATTGATAAATTAAAATTGCAAGGTACTTGAGCTTACCTTTTATATCAGGACCTTATTACCCGGAAATTATAAGGACATGTCAAACTGTGAAAATATCTTCTAATCTAAATCCATGGAAGTAGGAGATCTTTGTAATTGGTCAAGACTTTGCAGTTCCACTGAATGTCTTTCGAGTTCATATTACTTTCTTCTCTGTCAATTTATCAAAGATTATACATCAAATATATGAATCTTACATGACATACTCATTCAAGTGATCATACAGAAGTAATTATTATATTGGACATAACTTGTTCATTTGAATATGAGCCTAGCCAAAATATAACAATGAAATGAATATGCATGTGCTGAGAGTAATCCAAGTTTACCAAACTCGCTTCGATTATATGGCGGCTCACTGTTTAGCGACGTTGCTTCGTTCGCACGGCTGTTTGCCTTTACCTGAGTTTGCAACGCTCGCACGGCGTCTTAATTTTCATCGAGCACGCTTCGCTATTTTTACCTACTGGCTGACAAGTGCATTTATCATTTCTAAATTGTAGGAAAAAACGGATGATGACTTAGGTTCCCTGGCCGCAATGCGACATAATTTTCTATAAATCGTCAATGCTGCTATTTCGTCATCCACAATATCAAATTGACGTTCTCTATTTGTTTTTGTCCTTAGTATGTTCACAAGAAGGACAGAACCCCTGTCTTCCAAATCGTCCACTTGAATATTTGCGAGTTCTTCTCTTCGACAAGCCCCATAAATTCCAAATATTAAGGCAATCAATTCAAAACATTATGCATTACTAGACAATTTCCTAGCAATTCAATAATTGTCGTACCTTGAACATCAAATATGTGGAGTCTGGAGACTCCATTATAAATTTGATAATATTATCCTTGGACAACACCATAGCTTTCTCTGCTTCATATCCAATGCATTTATTCTTCAAAAATGTAATGAGCTTGTAGTAAGTGCTTATGTCCAAATTTTTCTTCATCAGAAGCATCTTCTGGATCATGGAATATTTTGACCACAAAGAACTGCATTTGTATACTTTGGACTGGAAATCGAAAAATATAAATCATGTATCAAATATACGCAAAAATATACTACTATTTACCAGTTCATTGAAATATGCCAGCAAAACAGTTTCGTTGATAGTATCTACCTTTTTTTTCATCATCCAGCTTTTTATGCAATGAAACTCCTTCTCGTATCTTTTCTTGGACCTCTCAGGACACGAATCCGCCAAAGCTTTTTCAGCCCCAACCAATATTTCATTTGGAATCTCCATATTAAACAGAGCAGAACAGATAATACAATTCCGACCTGATCCCTACAGAATTTTGTTGACATATAAACAAAATCAGTTTTTTAACACATGACATGTTTTTTGTTACCATATGCCACCTCATAATTTTGGAGTGGTAAATATTTTTGCCTGTTCCCAAAAACTAATTACCTACAAGAAATTCACAGGTTGGACGAATTAAGGCCCTCGCTACGCTTCGGGCCTCAAACTTCGTCCGCGGGTGTGAGCTTAATCTTTCAGCCCTCTATACGTAATTAACTATTATCAAACATAAACGTCACTTGGTCATTACGACAAGTTCTTTTGATTTTGTAATGTTTTGGTGACATCTCTCCTCTGCTTTATTTTATCGACTATTTAAACAAGGCATTAATACATACAAAATTGAAAAAATCAAATAAATTCTGATTGATAATATATAATAGTTATTGAGGTATCAAGGTCAGTAAGTTCAGTTTACCAATTGGGAATATAAGTTTGGAGGCCAAGCCTTGATGAGGTTTCCAAATATTGAACGTGATGCTAACAAAATTTTCTGCACGATTAAAAGATATACCCAAAATATGTGTCCCATTTTTTTTTTCAAATTGAGCTGCCACTGGTGATTGTTCATTTGCTGTCAACTGTCAAGTTTGACATTTTATTGTAAATATTCAATTAAACCGGCTCCAGACATTAGATGTTTGACAAATAGCATTGCTCGCCAAACACCGAACATAAGTATCTAGTGCTTGGCTTGGTGATCATGAAATGACGAGCACAGGAATACAGACATGCGATGTTTGACAATATGTTTGCTTCTCATGGAACATACACGAATATTTGCCTTTGTCTCACTCGCCATACCCGCTTGATTTCTTTCGTTAAATTATAGATAAAAATTAGTATTGATTCATGAAGTCTGGATAATTCTGACATAGAAAAGAAACTAGCTGTATTTGTTGTGATTAGTTATGCTAGTTCAATGAAAAACAGGAGAAAATATGTAGGAGATGGTGGATGGCAGCTTTCAATAGAAGTAGATAACTGTTAGTAGATATTCACTCCTTATGGCTGGTAATTTGGATACTTGGTCAGAATTATAGTCTAAAAAATCTATGTTTTATTCTTAAGATACAATGCATAAGTTAGGTTTATTCTACTTTCTGAAGTAGGTATTTATAACTCATTATCAACCTCAATATAATCATCAGTATATTGAGAAATCAAAAAAATATAAATAGAAATTTATCAATGTTTTCTACACTGATCAAACGATATCTGTCGTTTTAATTTGATCCTGTCATTTATTCGCTACTTGACGAACACTGAATGTGTGGAGCCAGGGCCGGTGATGCACGAGCACTGTGCTCGTCTCCTTTGATGTGGGTTAAAAGATCGACAATCTACAAGAATTGCGAGCACCCGAATGTTTGTGCTCGTCTTGAGACAAGCATTAGTCAAGCGGACTCTAGGAGTTTGCCGAATCATTTGCTTGGTACTTGACAAACACCACATGTCTGGAGCCGGCTTAGAAATAGATAAATGAGAATTTTTTGTGCGAATTCACAATTTCTCACATACCGCCTTGTTTTAATGCAGATTGAAGGACCCAAATATGGAATAGAAAAAATTTTCTTCAAGTATTGCAGTCCACTTAATTTTATTCATGTTGCCATTCAATTTTTGGATGTTTCGGATGTGCACCCATCCATCTTCAGCGTTCTTATGAAATATAACAATCTTATAACCTTGTTCACAGCATAATTGTGTGGATAAACTTCCAGTATTTATTGATAACAATAGCCTTGGTCAATGGGTGGTGAGTTAATGTAACCATAGTTACCGCAGCTTGCCTGGTGAAATCAACATACCACTACAAATAGAGGACCGGTGTCATGAAAACGCCCAATCGTGCAAAAATTATTTGATTTGACATCAGAAATGGTATGAATATTCAGGGAAAATATCGCTCACATAACAACTTGATAACGTTGACAAAGCTCACTTCGTTCACACAGCGGCTCATTGTCAATTCAACTTATATCCTTGGCTCAGCGGCGACTGAATTATAGTTGAACGAGCTCGCTTTGCTTGCACGGCAGTATTAGCATTAACGAAACTTGTTTCACTCGCATAACGACTTGTAAAACATTGACTAAACTCGCTCCGTCTGCACGGCGACGGCTTGTCGTTAATCAAATTTGCATCGCTTGCACGGCGGCAACTAAATTGAGGTTGATCAAGCTCGCTTCTCTCGCACAGTGATATTGCCGGTAATGATATTTGCATCGCTCGCATGATGACTTCTTTCTCACAGCTGCTGAATCTTAACTAAATTCACATCGCTCGCTCGGCGGCGACTAAATCAAGGTTGTAGTAGTAATCTTACTCTTAGCATAGAGAGTAAATCCTGCAGCACACGACGAAATTTACCATGTAATTTTGTTCACCCAATCTGCAGCAAGTTTTCCTACGCACTGAGCCGCTTTGAGCTGCGCTTGATGTGACACTTATTTTCGCATCACACGATGCAAGCCACGCCACTCATTCTGACTCTAGAACGTGGACTTGGTAGACTTCTTTATCACAAAATTTGGATTCGAAAATATGGATTTGAAGCATTTGCCGCAGTAATAGCTTGCGAATTGATTGAAATTACGAGATAGAGAGAAGAGAGAGAAAAACTTTGGTCAAGGGAGTAACTTTTTAGGAGGAATCAAGGCCGCAGAGATCTCAACAAGTTGTTTGACGAGCTAGGGTACGTAAACATAACCGAATTTTTTCTAGACATAATTTTTACTCATTTGTATCTCAAAACACCAGAAAAAACAATGCACTGATGCGGAACAGCGTGCTAATGCGACATACAACTCGTCGTCTGCTCTGATTGGTTGTGGACAGCAACCAGCGGCACTGCAAATGTGGAACAAGTCTCGTGGTAAGTGTAGTATCTCGCAGCGGACTGAATTGCTAACATCAGAGCAAGTGTGGCAGTCAGCGCGGCTCGAAGTAAACAAAACTGCTTGATCGCATTGTGCTCGGCGAGCTCAAGTCAATGTTAAGTTTCTCCTAGTAGTTCAGGGAATAAAAACAAGAAGAAGATCAAACTTTGGAAGAAGTCCGGGAAAGCTTTTTTGCATGGAGCTTCCTATTGTATCTCTAAACAATATCTCAAAAATCCCCGCTGAAAATCTTGCTTACAAAAACTTCTATGAAAAAAAATGGTCATTATCAAAATCCGATTCGGAAAGTTCCAACGCCCATTTTTCATATAATACGTGTCTTTCCAATGATAGATATTGAATTTTCCTATAAATGGTGTCCTCAATAGGCATAGCTTATGTTCATTTGTGATTGAGAAATGTTTATTCATTGAAGAAGATGAACAAATCATGAATCATTCTCTTTTAGCAGAATGTTTATTTATAGAAAGATTAAAATCAATTAGTTCTCTTCCCACATCGAGAAAGGCTGTTTCTTCTTCAATTTTCATTATTACAATTTTCTTCTATTGGAAAATGTTTACTGAAATCATGGAAATTATTATAGAACAGTTAAATGATTGACGCTTCATTGATCAGACGAAGTAATCTGGTTCTTCTTCTGACTTCATTTTAATAAGAATATCCAGCCCTTCATCTTCTTCTTCCGTAGTCTGTGTTTTGACAGTTTCAATCAAGAAACACAATGGATCTTCATTTGCAGTAGGCTCATTATTTTAATGTCATTAAACGAATTAGGTGAAACATTCAAACAATCTTGCCCTGGTACCACATCGAGTCGATATTGACATATTTCTATCTCGTCTTGGACTCCTAATGCAATCTGGGTAACTATATCTAGTCCCTGTTATGTCCCTTTGATAAATACTGATGGAAAACAAGTCCGGCTTCTGTAGTAAATCAACAAAAAAAATCCAGTCAATGTTAATGTCAAATCATTATAGTTCCAGCACTAATCATGACATTAACCGCAAACTGGTGAACAGTATCATCCAACTTTTCTGCAACCATAGTTCAAGGTACATCCCTTGGTGCAGTTATAAAAAATAGAGTTGAGTAGACTATCAGGTGCGAATGAAAGAAGAGTTCCAACCGGCTCCAAAATTTGATTTTGCAATGTCCATTCCCAGTCTAGAAGATCAAGCTCGTTGGTGGAAGAGGAATAGTTCTGCAGGTATTTGAAGATGTGTGTGGTTATCGGTGGACACTTGTTTCATTGGTGCTTCATACATAGCCTATTTCAGGATAAAATAAACACTATTGTGTAGTATATATGCATTCATTTGTATTAATATGGAATTTGAAATTTTCACGAAAGTGAATTTTTCAATACAAAGCCACATTCAATGTTCAATCACAAATATTCGACACAGATAACATAAAGGAGTGCATACTATACGTTATAATTTTTTGAATCAAATTTTCTCAAAAACCCTCAATCTTACAGAAAAAAAAGTAAAAAAATGCTCTTTGTAGGCAATCTTCTAACAAATTTGCTATTGATTATTTCTTGATGAAAGTTTCCATTAGCGAGATTTTCACGAGAAACTGTTTATCTTGACCTTCAACCCCGCGTAATATTTATAGTGGCGCTTGTATTCGCGAGGATATTTGAGATGTTGCTCAGAACCCCAAGAAGGAGCTTCATGCAAAAAAACAGCTTTCCCCCATTTTTCCCACAATGTAATGTCTTCATCCCTTGTATTATAGTGTATAATCTTGCAATTTCAAATTTGATTTGTATTTTGTAATATTTACTATAACTTTCTGTAATGAATTGAATTCAGCTTCAGTTATTCCTCACATTTTCGCTCTCATTGCTTGTTGCTCTCTGCTGCTTTTCTCACTAAGATGGACTTCCTTAATACCCTTTTTATATTCTTTCAAGTCCTTATGTATTTCTTTTTACTTGTCTGTGCAATCTGGCTTTCATAGTGTTACCTCTCAGCTTGAGGTAGGTCAAGTTTATTCACAAAATAAAATATCTCAAACTGTCAGTAGTGCATTTCATTCACTACCATCCATTGTGAAAGTACATTTTATAGTATCTATTAAATCAACTTCACCAGAAGATAAATATTCTATAACAACGATTAGATTATTTTGGTCTTGATATTTGTTAGAACTTCTCATTTACTTGGAAAAAAGTCAACTTCAATTGCATTCTCGTCGATAATTAATTCAATGTCATATATTACCGTTGCCTTTGATTTGGCGATGAACGATATGTTTATATTAGTTTCCTAAGAATATATTTCACCAATAATTCTACATTCAATGGAGTTTGTGATCGCAGCTACATTTTGGTTATTTAGAAATACAAAAAAAGCTAATTTCATCCTTTAAACATAATGCTCTCAAACTCAGAAGGCTAAGTAATATTTCTTGATTTGTAGTTAAATTGAAAGATCTATTTTTTGTCACAAAATGAATGGTAAATCTAGATTTATCTTTCAAATACTATGAATCGTACCGTTCTGAATCTGGAGATCTTAATTATGACATTTTTCTCTGAAGTATGTAGCTATGCTAGGTCTTCTCTTCACACAATGGGTCAAGATTCTATTTTTTGATGCATCAAGAATATTTTCCAAAACTTCTTATATTCTATAATTGTAATCTACATGGGCTAATTTGTCTACATTCTGAATAATACTTATGCTCGGAAAGATGAGATTTATTGCCAGTATTTTGATTGTTAGTTTGAACAACAATATCCAAATTATCAGGCATGCGACTGAATGCATCCGCGTTAGTATTTCATTTCCTTTTTTGACGAAATTAATTCATGATAAAATTATCAGAGCATCCAATGCTGTGATTGATTACTAGCTACAATTTAGTTCTTGAAATACCCAGTGCAAGAGTTTGCGGCCTGTAAACATACTCGATTTTTGTCGATATATTTGAGATCTGGAATGCCGTGTGGCAATTACTATTGCAAAAGGTAATTTCTCAGTTGTTAAGTAGTTTCTCTTATTTGAGATTGAAGTTTATAGGTCAATGCTTTCGGCTTAAGTGAAGTTGAATTCTTCACTGAAGTGTGGTTAATGTGAGACTCGTGTGTCTACCAGCAAGCTTTTGCAAGTCTAAAAATATTTCGCGTAGCCCAAGCCCTGCTTGCATGAAACAGAAAAATGTACTGCAGCATACATCCAAATATCGTTCAAAAAAATGTTCAAAACATTGTACAAAAAAAAAAATAGGACTCGCTCTATATTCTACAATTTTTTTTTGAAAATACGCGCAGTACGAGTGCGTACTGGCATGAATATACATTTTTAATAGTTACACACTCTCCGCCAAAATATGAATTGTTCTTGGTGTGAGAGTTATTTCGTAATAAGTTGTTTCAGACCGATAGCTCAAATATTATGTTTCCTGAATAATACAGGTCTCATTTGAATATTCTAGTTCCAGAACTTAGTACAAGTTATGTTCATATTCGCATCAACAAATTTCCTGCTATATAATGTAGAAGGATCGGAGAAACATAAAAAATCGCGAATTCAAATTTTGACAAACAGTCGTGCTCCTAAGCGCAAGTGTTATCAGTACAATGATGGGGTTCTAGAATCGAGCTTTGTCACGCCAGCACAACTTAACGTCAATAGTTTCCACGCCTTGACATAAAGATGGTATTCTGGAATATGAACTCGAAAATTGAACGTTAATTCACACTGACGTTGAATCAACGCTAGCGTTGAATAATTCATTCCAAGTTCTATGAGATGCGTGAAATTCAGGCAATCAAATGACAGAGACTGGGAGCCCGGAACCAAAATTTGTGTCGAATCATATTCACCAAAAATCATTATACATTCGATAGAGTACATTACTATGATATTGAGAAGTCAGCAGTCAAAAAAACAGTGCGTACGTCAAATCTTATTCATCATGAAACTCATTTGTTGGTTAGTTTTCAATAGATAAATTATGGCAAAACAAAAGTTGCTCTTACAGAGTGCAAGACATGTGATATTCTACAAGACTAATGTCAGAATTTATTCATCGAAAACTGACTACCAAACGAGCTCCACGATGGATAGTATTTGACAAGAATACTTTGAAAAACTACATGTTTAAAATTATTTTTCACATGTATGAACGACTTCGGGATTATCATGTTTCTTTCTTACTCGATAAATATAACCGATTCTATTAATATGGTAGTGAATGAAATGATAAGGCCATTCTCTCACGGACTCCTGATCTAACAAGAAATTTAACAATTTGATGTCATATCTCATTGTGACATTTCATACTTTTCAATGTTATGTGTGAAAAATCTGACGTGAACATCACGTAACTCACTTGTACATCATTGGATATATATATATATATATATATATATATATATATATATATATATATATATATATATATATATATATATGTATTTTTTATTTTTTTTTGTTATAAGACTGCAAATATATATATATATATATATATATATATATATATATATATATATATAAATATATATATATATATATAAACATATATATATAAATATATATATATATATATATAAATATATATATATATATATATATATATATATATATATATATATATATATATATATATATATATATATATATATATATATATATATATATATATATATATATATATATATATATATATATATATATATATATATATATATATAATCAAACACAATCGTTTTGGATTCTATTTTATTCGGAGATTCTAAAAATCTGTCAAGTAAAATGCGCTTTCAGCCAAGTTGGTTGCTATGGAAATAGTTGTCCATTATTCTTATACTAAAACATGCCCAAATATTGATTTTCAAAATTCTACGACTGCCAACAGATCTGAATTTATGCACAAAATTAAAAAATAAATCCAAACTGAAGTGCACTTTCGGTTCAGTCTATTACTATGAGAATAGTAGGCAATCATTCAGATGCTACAGCAGACTGAAATACCAAGTTTCAATATTCCACACCTGATCGTTTCGAATTTATGCAGAAAATTCCAAAAGACTGTCAAGTGAACTGCACTTCCGGCTTGGTGGATCTCAATTAAAATAGAATATGAGCATCTAGACGGTGTAATCGTCCTAAATACTGAATTCTAACAATCTACGTTCAATCGTTTAGGATTTATGCGGAAAATCCAAAAAAATTTTCGAATAAAGTGCTCTTCGGGCTTAGTCGATAGCAATCATGATGCAAGATGTACAATAAAATATTATAAAAGTGCTAATACAAAATTTTAATATTCCACGACTGATTGTTTGAAATTATTGCGGAAAATTCAAAAAGTCTGTCATATAAAGTGCACTTCTGGCTCAGCCGATTGTTACAAGAATGCAAGATGACCATTCAGATGCTACAGCAATTCCAAATGCTGAATTCCAGTATTTTATGGCTGATCATTTTGAATTTAGGCGCAAAATTTGAAAAAAGTTTCAAGGATCCAGCCGATCGCAATCATAATGCAAGATGTACAATAAGATGTCATAGAAATTTTTCATACAGAATTTTAATATGCTATGGCGGTCATTCTATATTGATGCAAAAAATTCAAAAACGTTCCAGGTAAAGTGCACTTCCGGTTTGACCGATTCATACAAAAAAAGCAGGCAACTATTCTGATAATATCTCAAGTTCAAATATTGGATCTCAGTATCTTACGGTTGATCATTCTGGATTTATGCGAAAAATTCGAAAAAAGTTTTATGTTAAGTGCACTTCCGATACAGGCGATAGCAACCATGATGCAAGGTGCAAATTAGCACCCTATACCAGTCTTAAATATGAAATTTCAACATTATCCGTTTAACCAATTTTGAGATTTGCGAGTTACGCACGAACGTACGCGTGTACGAACGCACGCACGCACGCACGCACGAACATACGTACCGACATCAAGCCAAAAATAGTCAAAACGGTCTCAGGGATGCTCAGAACAGATATATTCATCAGAATCTTGATAGGTGAATTTTGTCGGCTTCACAATACTTACTTGTTACTTTGTACAAGTAAGTAAAAATGTATCGTGTGACTTAGTTCTTATGAAGAAAATAGGAGAGAAGAGGAAGGAGTGTCATTTGGTTCCGTATATATTGAAAGAAATATTTGACATATTCATTCAGCCAATTAATGCTCTAAAAACTATTTCCATTTTATATAGAATGTTACACAAACTTCCAAAATACAAATTATCGATTTTGCAGCATATAATAAACCATCTTCTCTTGAATGTAGGTGAAAGAGAGAAAAAGCAAGATATATATCAACACCGAGGTAGTCTATGCTAATTTTTCATTCATGATTTTGTAGAAGCTCAAATGAATCTTTATTTCATGGGTAATAATTTATGAAAATTTGCTTGAAATAGATAAAACGTTCAATTCGAAATAGTAGTGAGTATGTTTGTATGTAATCAGAGAATTAACTTTAGATAGTGAAAGCCTAACATAGCGAAGAAATTGAAGTTTAGAGTTCTCATTTCAATAATCAACCTCTTGATTGTAACAATGAATATCTTGATTGCGAATTAAAATATCATGATAACTACAATAAGATTGGAATCAACAGAGCGTTGACAAATTTTGTTGCTTCTTGAGAATATTTACAGGTTAATTCATAAGATAGACTTATACAATTATTATCTGATCTCTGTTCACGATTCAAATAGAAGTGATAGATTCTTCAAATGTCGGATGATGTTCAATTTCGTAAATAAATATTGGGCACATTTTTTGATTTGGCAATTGTGGTCTTGAAGTAGTTGTTCAAATCTTGACCCTGAGGAATTTTTCAATTCTTGATTATTTGATCTTGTTATGTGAGACCAAAGTCAATTTTTCCCAACATTATCGCTGAATACGCTATCCCAGTAACATCGCGCACGGTGCAAGCGCCAACGCCGTCCACGTGACGATACCTAGCATTTATCTGCTAATATATTCAAAGTCGTGACAGTCAGCAGGTCTATTCACATAGCTTGCAAAATTGGCACTCAAAATTAGCAGAAAGTTTGTTACAATGACAGTAGTACTTTGATGCGGGTTCCAAGATGTTGATTCATCCATATTCAAATCCAAAATTTAGAACAGAGGAAAAAAATTGGAACAAAGTTGTCATGTCAGCGACGTGAAAGAGATTGAAAGTGACGAAGGAAATAATGAAATTACGGGAGTTGTTTTGCACGGAACGGAACGCCTGGCACATTCAGTAATAGAACAAATACGGATTTGTATAATGTATTAATTGAAGTATGTGTAATTTACAATAAATATAAACATAGTTTTTCTTTTGACATGATAATACATACGTTCAGGTGTACTTTTTGTATGTTCTGCTCAATTATTGTCTAAATATTGCATCGATTAACAATGTTAATTCCTCTCGTGATTTGACATCACTTGAGATATAACTTCATGTGATATTCATATTAATTGAAAATTATTATTTTTATCTGTGTGACATCAAGAAAACTTCTTGATTCGATATCTTCTGAATTCTTTATTGAGAAATCATCATCATTCACGCTCAATGATCTATTATTTGTTGCCAGATACGAGTTATCCTGAAGCGTCATCCATTTAACTAAATAAAACTCATGAATCATGATATTTTGTCTCCAATTTATAATCAACTAGCTGACCCAGGGTACTTCGTAACGCCACAGAATTGATAAATCAAGATTGCAAGGTACTTACCTTACCTTTTATATCAGGACCCTATTACCCGGAAATGATAAGGACATGTCATACTGTGAAAATATCTTCTAATCTGAATCCATGGAAGTAGGAGATTTTTGTAATTGGCCAAGACTTTGCAGTTCCACTGAATGTCTTTCGAGTTCATATTACTTTCTTCTCTGTCAATTTATCAAAGATTATACATCAAATATATGAATCTTACATGACATACTCATTCAAGTGATCATACAGAAGTAATTATTATATTGGACATAACTTGTTCATTTGAATATGAGCCTAACCAAAATATAACAATGAAATTAATATGCATGTGCTGAAAGTAATCCAAGTGTACCAAACTCGCTTCGATTATATGGCGGCTCACTGTTTAGCGACGTTGCTTCGTTCGCACGGCTGTTTGCCTTTACCTGAGTTTGCAACGCTCGCACGGCGTCTTAATTTTGATCGAGCACGCTTCGCTCGCACGACATCTTACCGCATGACATTCTACATTTGATCGAACTCACTTCGCTCGTACAATAGCTTATAGTCACCCAAGCTCGTTTCACTTGCACGGCAGCTTGCCGACAACTGAGCTCTTTCCGCTCGCACAGCAGCTTGGCATTGACCAAGCTCGCTTCGCTAGCACCGCAGCTTACCGTTAGTCGAGTCTGCATCTGTAGTAAGGCGTTTTAATGTTGACGGGGCTCTCTTTGCTTGCACGGCGACCTATATTTGACCAAGCTCGTTTCACTCGCATGGCAAAAAAAAGCAGCCGATAGGACCTGAAATCTCCAAATTCATTTTCAAAGTTGCCAAAACTACAGAGGAATTACTTTATCACAAACTGCATATGAGATAATGTTAGCAATAATACAAAGAAGACTATCAAGAGAATCAAGTAATATTATAGGACAATACCAATGTGATTTCAGCAGCGGCAGTTCAACAACAGATGCGATTCATACCTTGAAACAGATTATTGAAAAAACTTATGAGCACAGAATTCATGTAGAATTGCTTTCCATAGACTTCAAACAGGCATTCGACTCAATTAAAATAAATAAGCTGACTGAAGTATCAATAACGCTAGGAGTATCAGCAGAAGTAATAAGAATAGTGACGATGACTATGAGACGAACTACTGCTACGGTTATGACGCCAATGTGAGGAACGGAAAACTTTGAAATAAATATGGGAGTGAGGCAAGAAGTCTTACTATCTGCAACTCTGTTCAACTTGGCATTAAAATATGTTACAAGAAGTATTAATAATAATTAATTGACCGCAGTAAACAAAAAACACGTTTGTAATATAATCAAAAAAAACTGAACTCGAAGAAGAGAAACGAAACTAAAGAATTGGAATATGAATCGAAAACTGAAATATCTCTAACCAAAAGTAAGTAATGAACTAATATGGAGTAGTCGGAATTAGGACAAACAGTTGAAAAAACAATTAAATGCCAACTAACGTTTCGGTTTATCTTAAACCATCTTCAAAGTAAACTACAAAACAGGAAAATACAATAGATACAATTCTATACAAATTAAATTTCAGAAAATTAATAATAAAATCAAAATAGGAAAAAATTTCCTTAGAAATATACATACCATTGTAGCATTCATAAATTACAAAACCATTACGAAACATATGGAAAATTACAAAAAAATACTATTTCAAATATACATTGGAAGGTATCAGGTTACAATTTAGATCTGACAGTGACAACACTTGCTGAGTGACTGAAGATATCAAGATCAATCATTAACTAATTAAACGAAATGTAACCATCATTGTAACACCAACAGAAACTGGCAATGTCAAAAACATCCGGTATTCAAAGTACAGATGGCAGCAGCAACAGATTTAAATTTTATTTAGAATATTAGAGTAAACATTACTTAAATTATCTATGTCAGTTCTAGAATTGATGCTGTTAGGATCTTTGTAAATGTGAATCATTCCAAGAAATAAGCGTTTCTTCAAGTTCTGCTCTATATCTAATATTTTTACGTTGTTAAAATCAAAGTCATGTCCTAGACTGAAATGATGAGTGGCCAAGGCAGTTTTCTCAGTGTTCTTCTTGCTTCTACAATCGTAAATATGGTTCTTAATTCTACAACTTAAATATTGCTTACTTTGTCCAATGTACGTCTTGGGACACTGTGAACAGTTAATTTTATACACTGTGTTAGACTAAAAGTCTGAAGGTGTTTTTTCTTCAAGCTTTGTAAGAATAGAACCTACCTTAATAGTGTTTTGAAATGCTATTTTTACTGATTCAGATTCTAGAATTTGTCTAAGTTTGTGCGAAAGTTTGGGAATATTTGGTCACCTAAAATAATTGACACTGACAGCCCCAGCAGGTGCCTCATTCAAGCTTACAATTCTGGGCTTACTCTCAGAGAACAGTATTTTGTTAATGAAACTTCTGGGGTAATCATTTGAAATTGAACTTTTGAGTTTGTGTAAATTCTTATCAATGAAAGTAGGATGACAGATATTTTCAATTCTATACTTAATTCCTTTAATGAGACTAAGTTTTTGTTTGAGGCAGTGACCTGATTGAAAATTGAGTATTCTACCTGAAGAAGATGGTTTAGAGAACCAATTAGTTAAAACAGGACCTGAATTTTGCCTCATTAGCAGAACGTCCAAGAACGGAAGACATCCATCATTTTCCACTTCCAACGTAAATTGAATGTGCTGATTGTATTTATTGAAATGTTCCAAAATGTTATCCATGTAATCAGATGGAATAGCCATCACTATGTCATCTACGTGAAGATTTAAAAACGGTATATCAAAAGGTAGATCTTTCACAATGTCTTTGAGCAAGCTGTTCATTACTAAATTTGTAAAAATTGGCGATGCAGGGTTGCCCATGGCAGTGCCAAGCAATTGTTGATAAAACGTGTCATCAAACACAAAGTAACTGCTACCAAAACAAAATTCAGTTATTTTTATGAACATATCTAGAGTTAAATTAGTATGTTCTGATATTAATTCCCAATTATGTTCTATTTCACTTAATACTAAATCTTTAGGTATATTGGTGAACAAGATGGTTACATCCAGTGAAATCAAAACATAATTCACTGGTGAAACAATGTCCTATATAAATTCAACGAAATGGAACGAATTTTTAATATTGTATTCAAAAACGGGGAGTGAATTATTAAGTATATTTGCTATAAATTTAGCTAAGCGGTATGATGGGGAATGAATACTAGAAACCACTGGTCTTAAAGGCGTTGGAGGTGGTTTATGTGTTATGGGTAGTCCATAAATTTTAGGTGGTAAAGCATTATGTATTTTGAGAGAGTGGCACATTTTATCATCAATCATGTTACCCTCTGACATGAGTTTTACTAATTTGTTATTATAATTTTGAAATTTACTTGTAGGGTCCTTATTTAAAATTTTATACGTAAGGGAGTCACTCAGCAAGTCTTTCATTTTATCAAAATAATCTTCTTCATACATAATTACTGTTGATTTACTTTTATCAGAACTAGTTACTATTATATCAGAATTTTGTCTCAAAAACTTTTTGGTCTCATTAAATTCTCTATTAATATTATTAAAATTACTACTGTTGTCTATTCTCTGCATATGATTAGTTATAATGTTTGTTGCTTGTGTTCTAAGCTCATTTTTAACATTGTCTGTAACAGTTTGACTACTAATGCAGAATTCAACATCTGTAAGTACGTTTTTTAGCGGGAAATTCAAATTACCAGCATCAATTGCGAATTTAGAGCCAAACGCAAGTAGTTTTTTACAATTATCAGGAACAACTGTATCAGTCAAACTAGTAATACAATTTTCACAATTGCTGTTAGTTATTTGATCAGCATTGCCCAATATAGATTTGAATTTTTTAATATGTCTAGTTTTTACGATGTTAAATTGTAATTCATAAAATTTGTTCTGATTATTATTGAAATCTTTGACGGTTTGTGGGGGTGAAACGTTACTCATGTGTTGTTTCAACTGGTCAAGTTCCAATTGCAACTGGTTAATTGTATGAAAGGTCATTCTTATTTCCAAATTCAAAATGGTTGTCTTTAAATGTAGTGAAATCTTATCTATATCATTCAAAAATTGTTCTTTGTAATCTAAATTGTTGAATTCAGTGTCAATTATTTTAGGTTATCATATATTCCCAAACTTTCGCACAAACTTAGACAAATTCTAACATCTGAATCAGTAAAAATAGCATTTTAAAACACTATTAAGGTAGGTTCTATTTTTACAAAGCTTGAAGAAAAAACACCTTTAGACTTTCAGTCTAACACAGTGTATAAAATTAACTGTTCACAGTGTCCCAAGACGTACATTGGACAAAGTAAGCAATATTTGAGCTGTAGAATTAAGAACCATATTCACGATTGTAAAAGCAAGAAGAGCACTGAGAAAACTGCCTTGGCCACTCATCATTTCAGTCTAGGACATGACTTTGATTTTAACAACGTAAAAATATTAGATATAGAGCAGAACTTGAAGAAACGCTTATTCCTTGAAATGATTTACATTTACAAAGATCCTAACAGCATCAGTTCTAGAACTGACATAGATAATTTGAGTAATGTTTACTCTAATATTCTAAATAAAATATGAATTTGTTGCTGCTGCCATCTGTACTTTGAATACCGGATGTTTTTGACATTGCCAGTTTCTGTTGGTGTTACAATGGTGGTTACATTTCGTTTAATTAGTTAGTGATTGATTTCGATATCTTCAGTCACTCAGCAAGTGTTGTCACTGTCAGGTCTAAATTGTAACCTGATACCTTCCAATGTATATTTAAAATAGTATTTTTTTGTAATTTTCCATATGTTTCGTAATAGTACGGGAGGTAGCGTTGTGTTTGAACGAGTCATTGCATACCGACTGAAAGTCATAATAATAATAGTTTACCCCTAGTACAGTTGAGTTATGAGCGTCAGCTGCCGCACCCGCGGTGGAGCTGAACGTAACAACATATGAAAGTAGTTAAAAAAAAATTCTGTTTTAGTGATTTCATACCGTGCCAAAATTCATGATATGATTTTTGAGACGATTTCCAACTGAAAAATAATAGTCAGCTGTTTTGCAAGAGGGGGGCTATATGTCAGTCGTGCGTATAAACTTATCAAAATTTTTTAGAAAAAAATTCATTTCATACCGTATGAATTTTTCACAGCTGAATCTTCATACTTCTTGAAAAATGAAAACAATCGTCAGCTGTATTATTAACGGGGGTAAGACCGTCAGCCGGCGTCATAAATATGCCGCGCGCTCAGTCCATCTAAGCGTTGCACGATTACTTTTGCAAATAAATTGACGATCTTTACACAAACATACATTGAGCTGACGATGATTTGTATTCTTATTACCAATGAAATCATATTATATCTCTATTTCAGGCAGTATTATGACAATTTATAATAAAAAATCAAGTTTTATGTGGTAACCAACAAGTTCTCATTAAATCTTCCATATTTGTCAAGTCACGACCATTTGATATTATACATATATTTATTCAATCGTTAAGGTCTTCCGTAGTATCTGTTCCGTATTCATTTTCGTCGCAACTATCTTCAGAGGTATCGATGATAGCATCATCTTCGACATCGTCTGATGATTCAATTGGTTCATTTTCAACGTTTCCTGTAAGAAGAAATAATATATATATATATATATATATATATATATATATATATATATATATATATATATATATATATATATATATATATATATATATATATATATATATAATATATATATATATATATATATATATATATATATATACATATATATATATATATATATATATATATATATATATATATATATATATATATATATATATATATATATATATATATATATATATATATATATATATATATATATATATATATAAGTATATACCTTGGGAGTTATCATCAATAATTGTTACACTAGTTACGGTTGGTGGGACCTGGTCGCCCTCAAACCACTTGAAAGTGTACTTATTATTTTCTTCATTCCATCCATAATCGGAGGGTGATAACTGTGATGGAACTGACTTGTGAGCATTGCTCCAAAGATGTCCTATGTATGATGTCCGTAGAATATGTTGATATAGCTCTGATTGACATGGAGGGAATATTGCGCCGTCAATTGTATTTTTTAGCAGGAATTGGTCTTTTCTCTCATTCATTCTATAAGTTTTGGTGAATGTCGCTACCCGTGCTGTATTCACATTGTCAATCCCTCTCAGATTATACATCCTGCACACAAATTTTTCTATGGTTTTTTGGAGTTCACGTACATTACAGTCGTTCATGTTCACAATATCTGTAAATGCCTGAATATAAGATTCCGATTGTTTCAAAATATCCAGAGGTTTTTTTTTTCCCTTTTCTATAGAGAGTAGGATTGAAGTCACATCCTGTGAAAGCATGGAATCCTGCCAATGATGCGCACAAACTAGGCTTCAATGTTTCATATAATAGACTAACATCGATGTAACGTCTGGCATTATCACTTCCCAGTAGCATGTAAATATTCAATTTGCTTTGAATATGATTCATATTTCCTAGTAGTATTACCAAGATGTCCGTATCTGAACATCTTATAATTACGTCAGCATCAATATGTAATTGGCAAATGTGGAATATTATCTTTGTGTCTGCTTCTTCATGAGCAGTACAATTTAGATTTTCTTCGACAGTTCTCTGAATTTTATCATTTTGTTTTTCATATTTGTAGCAAATTTCATGATTAATGAATATTGTTGTTTCTCCTATAAGCGGAACCATGTGATTATTTTTCCAATCATTACAGATGAAATTGATTAAGGCGTTTTTGAAATTGATATTTTTCAATTCGGTTGCAAAATTAGCTGGTCGTAATTGATCAGGACTGTTTATAGAATAATTCTGGCCCTCCACTTTGCCTCTCAAGGTGTGTTCATGGTCTTTTATTGATAGAGTAAAGTAGCGGTCAAATACGATAATAACTGTACGTGCGTTTGTGAAAGTAACTATTGTTATTAATTTCTTTGAAATATTTCCAAATGATAGTGGAACTTCTGTCATTGAATGTAAAAGAAAGTGTCCATCATAGATTATTACATCACACGAGGTTGGTGGATTACTAGCTATATTTTTTTCTAAAATTTTCACTAACAGATTTATCTGTTTTGCAAATCGCACCATCCAGGTGACACATTGCCAATGGAACTGGTGTCAATGGGTACGTAAGTACTGCATCAATGTTCATATTTTTTTCTAAGGACAATAATAATAGCTGTGCAAAGAGATCGCGTTGCATTCGTACTTCAACAATTTACCAGAAATAGTCACTTTTTTTTTGGGTAAAGCGTTTGCAAAAGTTGAAACTTTGGTTCGACTGATTGTTCTTTCAAATCTTTGAGGATCTATGCTACACTCTGTTATGAATGTTTCACGTAGTTCATTCCCTTTTTCCTCTACATTAAGCAGAAAATCAGTTATATTTTCTTCGACAGCCTGGCCAGTTGATATATTGAATAAGAAATTGTCATTGTAGCTACCAGAAAAAGGATTATTTTGTTTTATGTGTGAAACTAAATTTTTCAGTTGATTGGAGTGTTTTTTGATTCTGTTATTGTCCAAACCTGCAGTAATATCTTGGCTTTTCCGTAAACCTGTCTGTTCCATGATATGGCTTATCATAGCTGTACGAATACTGTGGCTCTTACACCAACGCTGACGAGCTGAAATTGAATTTGTTGAATGAATTATTCCTGTCAATTTATTTGCAGCATCAGCGTTGATTGTCTGCTCCAAAGTGAGATCCACTGGTTGACGAGAGAATGGTTTATCTGTTCTTTTGATTCCGTATGATCCTTTTTCAAATTGAAGCTGTAGCCCTGGATGCGATTCATTCACTTTAATCAATTTATCATGATACAAAACGGTATATCGTGAATAGTTTTGTTTGTTGAAGACAAAAAAAATATTTGTAATTTTTGGTAATATAAATTTAAATAATTCAAAATCAGGTTTTCTAATACTTCTACATAATAAAGAATAATAATTAATCAAATTAATATATATCATATAGAACTGTGATGTTTTTCCATGCTTTCCTTCTAGAGTTCGTTGTTGATATCTCTCATATTTTTCTAATAATAACAATAATTTTTTGATGTTAATTTTTCAATCTTCTGATCCTTCTGATCTGAATTCTAATAAATATTGTCTGATATCATCTGTAATCTCAATATTTTTTGAGTTCAAAAACTTTTCAAAATGTACAGATTGAAGAGCTAATGTAAGTAAAGGATGTAATCTCTTGCAGCGATTAAAATGTTGCCCCGTTATGAAAGTATTGACAGAGCCACTAGCCAGTACTTCTGCATTCATCATAACGTTTGTGATTCCACAGCTATCGATAAATTTTCCAATTGCTTTAAAATAAGCCATCATTATGTGAAATGAACCAAAATGAATAAATACATTGTCAAAACGTGGTTTTTCAATACTTTGAATTTGCATGGCGACTTTTGCTATAGCTAGGTCATATGTGATTTCCATGTATGTTTCATTACACTCCGTAGCCTTTTGTTGACCCTGTCGCATTGTTTCTAGAACAACTGAAGTATTCGTCGGCGAAGAATTGATTGTTGTTAAGTATGCAATTTTCTGTTTGCAACTTGTATCGTGTTGAATCATAGTTTGAAATCCTACCCAGGATGGTGTGCCAGGTAACTTCAAAAAATGAGAGATGACCCAAGCAAGATCAATATGTTTCAATGACTGAATATTATTGGGAACACATTGTCGTAGTGAACTATTGATAGGTTCTAGAGTCTCCTGTATTTTTGGTCTTTTATTATAAGCTTTTAATTCGAATGTGACTGTATCAAAAGTTCGCCGTCTTTTTTTTGATCTTGTAAGCTAAGGTTGATTCGATACAATAGTAGCGTCATTAGAAACACTGCTTTCTGTCTAACTACTATCTGTTTCACTTTCGGAGTCATTATTTATCGAGTCAAGATTTTGGAAAATTATCCCTACAGTATTGTGCAGCGTGTCTTTGCCACTTGATGTATCGACAAATCTATCAAAGTTATCATATGCTAGTCCAGTACATAATTTACTTCTGCGTGAAATTCCTTCCAGACAAATATCATTCCGATGAGTGGAAGCAAATGTTGCTTCAGTTTCAATTTCTTCTAAGACGGTGTAACTACAGCAATGCCCATGCTTGTTTATAATGTTGATAATTTTCTTACTGTTAGTTAAACCCTTGAGAGTCATTTCGAGAGATATGTGCTTTGAAGGTTTTATTTTGCCATGGGATGCAGCATGTATTAAATCTTCAGAAAAAGATGTAGCAATTCTGTTGACATTAACATTACCCTTTCGTCGAGAGCTTGAACATATTATCTTAGAATAAAAATCGATTAATATTAGTGGAACATCACATTCTCCTTTTATTAAATCGTTCACTGTAGGTTCGTTTGGTAATGGATTACACTGAATATTTTGGATTTCTGTTCTTATTATTTGTGCAGCTCTATCTAAAATATCTTGCTTTTCCAACATATCTAAATCATATTTCAACAAAGTTCCACGATATGGTTTGACAATTTTTCTATGATCAACTGTTACAATATCAATTTTTTTTGTGGAAATTTTCTAATAATCTTTTTTCTAATTTATACGGCTGTATATCTGCTGTTGCTTCAGTTGAATGGTGCTTTGTGGATTCAATGATTAGTGATTTCAAAAAAGATACATAAACACTTTTTTTTTAATCAATTACATTAGCGGAAACAAAGTAACAAACTGCATCGAATGCTTTTTCATGTAAATATCGCGATGAATGCCACAAAGTTTGATCAGTTCTACTGTTAGTGATAATTGACTGTAAATTATTTTTATAATGAAATTTGCAGTGCCTATGATAGTAAATAATAGAATTAAGGGCACAATTTTCATTTATTTTATGTAATAAATTTGTATCGCTCGATTCATCAGCTTGATTTTTTATAAGGTCAATATTTTCTGGTGGTTCGCAAGTTTGGAGTGATTGTTCCTTTCCATTCATTTTTTTTTCGTTTCTTATCACAAAATATGCATACAATATCCTTCTCATTGTCATCTTCAGGGTCTTCATTTTCATCCAATCCTGAGTCCACTATCTCTCCTTGAATAGTATCGCCACTATTTTCAGCCGTCCCTAATTCCAGTACTCCTTCTTGAACAGTATAATCACTGATTTCATCTGTTTCCGACTCTACTACTTCTTCGTGAACAGTACTATCTTCAATAGTAGGCTCTACACAGGTGTCAGATATTACATTAACAAAAATATCTCCATTTGTATGTGATTGAGTACTTGTGATTATTCCAACATTGACATCAGGCGCGTTCTTGTTGATGATAGCAATATGCTGGTCATTATTCTCAGTATCTTTTTGAAGACTGAAAAACAAAAAAATTTTGTTATTGATGCGATTGTATTTCATCACTAGTTGGTGAATTAATTATAATAAATCGAAGAAATTAATATCAATTCGATATCGAAACAAAATTTCATAGTGGACAAAATTTTTGAAGTAGAGTTCCAAGTTATGAGTTTACCATTGACGAGTGTTTTCGACTTACCTTGATTCGTGTGATGATGGTTTAGACACAACACTTAAACGATGTTTTTTAGGTAATGCAATGAATTTTTTATAACTTTGAGAATGATATTTCAGTTTATCGTTTATATCCACTGGCACTTCAGCGTCTTTCATGCATAAATCATTTTTTTTGCGTATTTCTAAAATATTTTTACATTTTTCTAAATACTTTTCAGTAAATAAATTGAGCGGTTCGCTTCTTTTGAAACAGAATACACAGATTGGCTTTATTTTTGCAGACATTTTGAACACTTGACGTTTTATCAATACAGTACAACATAAACTGGATCTAGTAGTAAGTGTAAAGATCGTCAATTTATTTGCAAAAGTAATTGTGCAACGCTTAGATGGGCTGAGCGCGGCATATTTATGACGCCGGCTGACGGTGTCTTACCCCCGTTACTGATACAGCTGACGATTGTTTTCATTTTTCAAGAAGTATGAAGATTCAGCTGTGAAAAATTCATACGGTATGAAATGAATTTTTTTCTAAAAAATTTTGATAAGTTCATACGCACGACTGACATATAGCCCCCCTCTTGCAAAACAGCTGACTATTATTTTTCAGTTGGAAATCGTCTCAAAAATCATATCATAAATTTTGGCACGGTATGAAATCACTAAAACAGAATTTTTTTTAACCACTTTCATATGTTGTTACTTTCAGCTCCACCGCAGGTGCGGCAGCTGACGCTCATAACTCAACTGTACTAGGGGTAAACTATTATTATTATGATTTTCAGTCGGTATGAAATGACTCGTTCAAACACAACGCTATCTCCCGTACTATAATGGTTTTGTAATTAATGAATGCTACAATGGTATGTATATTTTTAAGGAAATTTTTTCTTATTTTGATTTTGTTATTAATTTTCTGAAATTTAATTTGTATAGAATTGTATCTATCGTATTTTCCTGTTTTGTAGTTTACTCTGAAGATGGTTTAGAATAAACCGAAAAGTTAGTTGGCATTTAATTGTTTTTTCAACTGTTTGTCCTAATTCCGACTACTCCATATTACATCATAACTACAAGGACACGATTTCCTCTTCATCGTAAGTAATGAAGTTGACCAAAAAAACAGACACAAATTAACTCAAATTTCAATTTCAGAATTCAACCCTACAAAGAAAAATTACTCAAGGCCAAGTTTACACATAACAATACATACGAATTTGGTCATGTGAAATTATTGATATCATACTCCCATTTGTAGCTTATTACTTCGTATGAGTAGCTGATGGAATACCCTAAAAAATAAAATAATTTTGATTATATTTACCATCCAAATTTCGACTAATAGAATTGCACCATTCGACGTCACGTGGTACAACCTACACGGTTTTCAAGTGATTATTTTTACCATCCAAATTTCGACTAATAGAATTGCACCATTCGACGTCACGTGGTACAACCAACACGGTTTTCAAGTGGAAATTTTTTGGAAATTTTGTCTGTTGGTTATATATACAAAACAAAGAATATTCAGCCGCGTTGATTCAGCATCTGTCAAACTGACAGACAGATTGAATGTGAAAATGAGCAGATTCAGAGTCGAGTCTCTGGAATATATTGATGAATTTGGATGGGAAAAATAATCTTCCGAATACCATTCGTGATTAAATTTAACCTGGCAAAATTTTTAGATTGTTACGAGAGCTTGCTACCAATTTATTTCGTGATATTGATCAAAAATCACTCGCTTGACAGCTCGTGATTTTTCTGCCAATATCACTCAATAAATTGCTAAGCAACAAGCTCTCGTGACAATCTAAAAATTTTTCCGGTAAAATTTAACCACTCATGATATTATATATGAAAATTTTTTGAAAATTTTGTCTGTTGGTTATATATACAAAACAAAGAATATTCAGCCGCGTTGATTCAGCATCTGTCAAACTGACAGACAGATTTATTGTGAAAATGAGCCGATTCAGAGTCGAGTCTCTGGGATATATTGATGAATTTGGATGGGAAAAATAATCTTCCGAATACCATTCGTGATTAAATTTAACCTGGCAAAATTTTTAGATTGTTACGAGAGCTTGCTACCAATTTATTTCGTGATATTGATCAAAAATCACTCGCTTGACAGCTCGTGATTTTTCTGTCAATATCACTCAATAAATTGCTAAGCAACAAGCTCTCGTAACAATCTAAAAATTTTTCCGGTAAAATTTAACCACTTATGATATTATATATGAATATTGATCACATTTGTCTTAGAACAATTAAGAGGTGAAGTATAACATGAGTACCTGAATTTCAACTAAACATTTATGAAAAGGAATATGAAAAGACAAAAACAAAAAGAAACGGGCAAATTCTCCCTAAGCGCGGAAAAATTTGATTATTCACATTTCTCATTATTAGGTTCTGTAAAGTTGTAGGAGGATCCGGTGTAGTAATAGGTTGAATTTGAAGTAAAGCCTCAAGCGATCCAGTTATTTGAAGAAAGCTTGGGACGTTTCGAGAGTCCTACCGCTCTCATCATCAGCTAAATATGAGTAATACATAATCTTTATTTAAAGCGTGAATGACATGAAAATATTCGATAGAATTGACGCAAAGTGTAACGCAAATCCATAGTCAGGGCCACATCCGTGGCAGTAATCACATCTTGACGGTAGGCGCCTACGGTCAAGATGTGATTACTGCCTCAGATGTGGCCCTGACCATGGATTTGCGTTATACTTGGGAGAGGGGGTCTCATCAACTTCTGCTCCTCTGGTCTTGTGAACTTGATCTCTGCTGACGATGTAGGACAATCTGATGTCCTTCCTGACCACACTTCCAGCATTTCATTCTCCAAAATCTAGGTAATTCCAGTCGTCCAGGCGACGTATTCGTGTCAAAATTAACAGTAGGCTTGATACGGCGATCTTTTTGAATATGATCCTCCTTGCTACAAAGCCAGCATCGAATTCTTCTTCTTGGTCCAGGTGAGATCGGTACAAATGGAGAAGAAGATCTTTCTAGTTTGCGACACGCTGAGACAACCAAATAAGTCTCTCAGCCCTATACAAGAATCTTTGCATTTGTCAAAGCTCAAAAGACGACACATTTTTGTACCTTTGACAATGGAGAAAAACGGCTGATATTGTGAGGAGCTCTCATGTAAATATTCAAAATAGAAATTCAGTTGGCGAAACCGTATCAAGCCAGACGGTTTATAAATGAAAGTAAATTAATTTCTGAAAGAGTATTGTATAGCGCCGGGACTTGAATCCTGGCGCTGTACAAGTTTTTTTCCAAAAATTGATTTACTTTCATTCATCAACCGTCTGACTTAATACGGTTTCGCCAAATATATATATATATATATATATATATATATATATATATATATATATATATATATATATATATATATATATATATATATATATATATATATATATATATATATATATATATACGTTTAACATCACAAGTCTCCTAAATCCCAACAATATATATATATATATATATATATATATATATATATATATATATATATATATATATATATATATATATATATATATATATATAGATATATATATATATATATATATATATATATATATATATATATATATATATATATATATATATTGTTGGGATTTAGGAGACTTGTGATGTTAAAATAGTTCCAAAAGCTGGTGATCAATCGGAGTTTGTTGACTTCATCTTTATACCTTTGTCATTATTCAATATATATTATAATATTTGTTAAACGTGCAAATTGTTCCAAGCTCCTGTCACAAGTCATTCTCCCATTTCAGAAGTATCTCATCAGAGCAGTTAAGAACACAATATTCCAGTTCAGTAAAAAACACACTCTACCAAATATAAACTTACTGTAAGTGAAGCCCTTACCCATAATATATATATAGGTGAGACTGCGGGCACCCTCATAAATACAAAATAATATATCAACAATCACGTATAAGGACCAGCAATTTGCAATAGTGAATAACATGTGTGTTCGCGGGCTATCTATTATCTAACTCTTCTTTTCAAATTATAATATTGATTCTTGATCTGTATTGAGTCTGTATTACTCTCGCTTCCCTCGTTGAATTCATCACGAATTTTTATCTATGTATCACTTTTCTTCTCCAAATAGATATTATTGCTCTTATTTCAGTCTTGAATTTGTATCTGGGAAGAGAGATCGGGAAGTAGGACAGAGGAAGAAAAATTGATGTTAGGTGAGCTAAGTTTCCTAACTATGGTAGACTTTACCAATATGATATATTTCACTTAATTTTGGATACTGAAATATGCTAGGTCACTTTTCTATTATTGCAATCAATATATTCTGCTCTTGTTAGGTGTAATCAGCAGCTCTCCGCTATCTCTTCATTTTTAGATAACCAATAATTAACTTACTAAAACAGCGCTTGTCGAAAACACGTTCCTCTTCTACCATCAAGTTTTTTAGCAATGAACTTAGCAGCACGTTAACAACTCTTACCAAAAACCCTGCTGTCTAGTGATGTATTGTTAACTATATTGTTAGTTAACAGCGCATTCAAAATATTCCATGCCACTCATTTGCATTTATTCGTATCCTCGCAAATAACATGTGGTTAGTTGACAACCAAGCTAAGTTTGCTTCAAGCAACCGGGCCTGAGTCAGCTATATTTACTATCGCATTCTTCTCTAAGCATTTTGGGCGAGATTCAGTAATTGTCGCAATATCTTTGATGAATATTTTGATATGTTCCAGATGTCCTAAAAATTCTTCAATATCATTAATGGATTTAAGATCAGATATTTTTTTGTGTTAATAATTTTTTTCAAGTTTTATTTCACGGGATCCAGAATTACAGTTCAAGATTTGGAGCTCGATTTTTGAAAAACTCAGATTACTGAAGCCAAATCTTGGAATTGGACTCTCTCAAACAGTTATAAATTAATTTCAGGTTATAAACAAGTCCTTCAAGATTTGTGCTGAAAAGAATCATGTCATAAAGATAGACCAAACATTCAATATCAGATGTCCTCTCAATATATATTCCATCAAGCGTAATAACTTCATCGGGGTAGTCTTCAAACTGAATTGTAGAGTTCGTCTTCGGTGTGAGGAGCAATTTTTTGATTGCTTGTCTCAGTCATATCTATCTTGTAGAAATCAAAAACTCAATCTGAATTAGTAAAGTATGGGCAACGTCCTAATTTGTCGAGTAAATCAGTAACGCTGGGTGATGGGTGATTGTCATCGATTCTCTTGTCATTCAGCTCACTATAGTCGAGTTCCAAGAGCAATTTACTTAGTGAGTCCCGATGCGTCTTATCTCGTTTGAATTATTGAAATAGGAGATGACGCGAGTAAAGTTCTTATAAATGTGAGATAGTACTTTTCACTTATGAACCTCCGGATATCCGTATGACAATATAGATACAAATTCTATCTTTAATATTGATCGAATACCTTATTTGATTGATGATGTGAATTGTATTATAAAAAACTTCAACAATTTTGTTTTCTATGAGTGACGTCGCGTAAGAAATTAATCGAGCGCGAAATTATTTTGTTTCTCAATTGGAATAATCAACTAGTTAACTTCAATTTAAGTTTGAAATTTGTATCAACTTCCCAAGGAGTCATAAATAAATAAATACGAATATCAGTTCAATACATATATTATAATCTAGTGAAAATCATGTGTTGAAGTGCAAGTTCTTGGTTACAACTGATGTTATGAAAAAACCACTTAAACTTCACCGCCCTAGATCCAAGCAGAAGGTGGTCACAAGGGCCAGAGGCAAGCAATACCCTAAGTATTGATAAAAAAAATCGTGACATAGAGACATCAGGCAAGCAATATTCTTATCTCAAATTCAAGTAGTTCTAAGATCTGATGCTTTGCAGATATGTCGCTACGAACTGTCACAACAAATAAAAATGTTAAGACTTAAAATTATGTATAACCATAAAAGAGAAAATTTGTTCATGGATAAGTGATTTTCAATATACTCCCCCTGTTGAGAGTATCAAACGATCAACAAAACAATCAAGTTTAATCAAGTATTTATCATATATAAAAGTTACTAAGCTATGATTTATCATCTAGGTTCATCTTAAAGTCTTTAATTATAATTTAGAGAATGCATGCACACACATACAAAAACTGGAGTAGTTACTCCCGAATGGAGCAAACTTCTTCAGGTTTCACAACACTGCACTGCTAGGCTTGTCGTTGCACTCATCATGCATGTTAGGCAAAGGTGCCAGATGTTGAACATTTCGCGCGTACACCTTTTTACCGATACGCACCTCAACGACCCGCACTATTCTGTCTCTACCCGGGCACAATTTGACTACCTTGCCTAAAGGCCACTGTAAGGGTGGCAAGTCATCATCTTTTATGAGTACAATAGTTCCCACACGTAAGGAGTGCTCACCGGTACTCCATTCATGGCGCACGTTCAGACCGCTTATATATTCTTCATGCCACCGGTCCCAAAAATCGCGTTCCATGCAAGTGACATATTCCCAATTGGACAGCCGGTTTACCGCAATTTCACGATTATCTTCTTCCGCTATACTCATAATTGATTCGCCAGTTAGGAAGTGACCAGGAGTGATTGGGATAGGAGCATTGGGATCACATGATATGTATGACAAGGGCCTAGAATTTGAGATTGCCTCAATCCTGGTAAGAAATGTCTGAAATTCTACCACAGTACACAATCTTTCTCCTACTACGCGCCGCACGTGATGTTTCATAGACTTCAAGCCGGCTTCCCATAATCCTCTGAAGTGGGGAGAAGGAGGAGGAATGAAGTGCCAATTGATGCCTTCGTTGGCTAAAGAATTGTGAATTTTACTCACGCTTGATTCAGTATGCTAAATTGCATATAATTCTTTCAGTTGATTATTGGCACCTACAAAATTAGAACCATTATCGGAGTATGAATTTTCGCATCTTCCTCGACGGTCAATAAATCGAGAAAGTCTTCAGATCGAACATGACGCCAATCGAGCGCGTTTTTTTTGGCTTAAATTTCAGTGATCCTATTTCCAACAAAAGTTTGAAGCAAATGTGAAGAGGTATTAATCCAATGAATTACGATAGTCGAATCGGACCAAAAGACTGTATGATGAATTTTCATATTCATAGTCTTTTAGTCAGCATCATACAATTTTGATAGTAATAGAGCTCCACATAATTCTAATCAAGGTAAAGATATTGTTTTCAAGGGTGCGACTCTGGACTTGGCGCACAACAAAACAATCTTAATCCTATCCTCATTGTCTTTGGTACGCAGGTATATGCACGCGCCATATGCTCCACTACTGGCGTCACAAAATCCATGCAATTGATTCTCTGTGGATTCCGTCATCATACATAATCTTTCAAAATGCATTGTATTGAGCAAATGCAATTCTTTATAGTAAGTTTGCCACTCAGTATGAATTTTAAATAGAACAGATTCATTCCAAGACATTCTACTATCCCATAATTGTTGCATAAGGATTTTAGGTCCAACAGTTACGGGGCTAAGTAGACTGAGAGGATCAGAGATTTTTGCGATGTCAGATAAAATAGTTCTTTTTGTGACCTTTTCGAGACCATTTGGCTCACTTATGTTATATTCAATCATGTCATTAGCGGCATCTTATTGTAAACCCAAAGTTTTTATTGTATTGTCTTCAAGTGATAATTTTGGCTTCACGTCAGTAGATGGGAGTCCTTCTAGTAGCCTTTTCTCATCCGATGCCCATTGTCTCATCCTCAAACCACCAAGCGAAAGTAGTTTGCATAAACCATCACGAATTTCAAGAGCTTCTTAAATTGTGCTACCTCCTGTTGGGCAATCATCGACGTACATTCTTCGAAGAAGTGTCTCCACAGCTAATGGGTATTTATGACTTCATCTCGGGCGAGTTGCTGTAAGCCTCGTATTGCTTGAAAAGATGATGAGGTGATTCCAAAGATAACAACATTGAATTCATACACTTTCATCATTCCGTTAAAGTCATAGTCCGTGAGACAGCGCATAAATTTTCCGTTGATTACCGCTCACTTGAAAATTTGTGAGTGGCTTCATTGTAATGAGTCCGACAACTTTTTCATTTGACAAAATTCTGGATTTGGGGGCGTTTACCAGCGAGGGCTAATTAATTGGAAGAATATCACTGTGATACTGATATTTACAATAATCGAAACATTTTCTGATCATAAAATGAAAAAAAAAATATTGTCCGACATGAATATTGGGGCTAGCGGTGAGTCCGACTTGTCATAAGTACCAACATACTTACCATAAGTACCAACATACTTACCATAAGAACCAACATACTTATGACAAGTGCGGCTTGTCGGACTTACCGGCAGCCTCAATATCAATGTCGGACAATATCTTTTCTTTATTTTATTATCAAAAAATCTTTTGATTAGTGTAAAGATCAGTATCAGTGTAATATTCTTTCAATTGATTGGCCCTTGCTGGAAAACGCCCCCAAATCTAGAATTCTGTCAAATGAAAAAGTACTACATGTATACCAAATAGGCTCTCAAAATTTAGAAAGATCAAATATTATTGAGGATCTTGGGATTTATTTTGATTTCATGCTAACTTTCAACCATCATATATCTGAAACAGTAAAGTCAGCTTTCAGAATTCTTGGTTTTATTTTTCGAAACTCTAAAGGATTTTGTGAGCAATCAACTTCAATTATATTATTTCTCTCTTTTGTGAGGTCTAAATTGGAATACGGTTCATTGATATGGTATCCATTTTATAACAACACTATCAATCAGATTGAGTCTGTACAAAGATGTTTTTTGAAATATCTCGTTTTTAAGAATGATGGAACCTATCCGATAAGAGGAATAAATCATAATTATTTGCTAGACCGATTTAATATTCAACTTTTAGCTGATGGGAGAATATGTCAGTCCTTAATGTTTTTGTCCAAACTGTTACAATATATGATAGACTGTCCTCAGTTATTGCAATATATTAACATATATGTACCACGTCATTCAGCTAGAAACGCATGTACTTTTTATTGTGAATTTAGTAGAACAAACTTACAGAAGAAATCTCCCCTTCATATTATGTGCAACAATTGCAATATCTATGGAAAAGATTCAGACATATTCATTATATCATCAAAAAAAATATCAATCATTTGAATATCAATTAGTTGTACAAAATTATTTTGAAATTTAGATCAACATTAGTTTTATATGAAAATGTATCTATTTTTGTGAATTATGCTTGATTCGATTATTCCACGTCTAAACACATTTTATGTATAAATATATTTTTTTTGTCCTATTATTAGTTATGTACTGTTAGGCAAATGAAGGTTATCATTATTATTATTATTATTATTATTTTGCTAAATGAAGAAGTTGTCGGACTCATCACAATGAAGTCATTCACAAAGTTTCAAACCAGCGGTAATCAACGAGAAATTTATGCGCTGTCTCACGGACTATCAGTCCACAATATGCGTTAAAATTTTCGGTCTTGTGAACGAATCAAAGATTGTAGATACATTTTCTCAATGTCTCCTGTAAGAACATATTTGTATTCTCGAAATCGAATAAGCGTCGTGAATAGGACCAGTCATCAACTGCTCATTAAGAGATACACCAGCGGTACTTCTTGCTGACCCGTCAAATACAATTCCTAATTTAGTAGTGGTGCTAGTTTCTTTGACCACACCATGGTGAGGTAGGAAGAATCCGTCATTGGAGTCAATTGGCTCCTTGACTTTCGTCATGTATCCACGATCAATGTATTCTTGCATAGCTGCTTAATATTGTCTATGAAACTCAGGATCTCGTCGCATTTTACGGATGATTCCTTGCAACCGCCTTTCAGCCATCAGCCGAGAGTTACCTGGTGGTAAAGCATTTTCCTTGAACGGTAGCGCTAAAATATAACGGCCATCAGTGTCGCGAGTAAAGGTACGTGTGAAGTGCTCTCCACAAGCGATTTCTTCAGAAGATGCAAGAGTACCAGCGGACACCTCCTTTTTTTCCCAAAATTTATTTAATTCAAAATTCAGGTTCGTAGCTTTGCAAGAAAACAAAGAATTTTCTTGTTTGGTATTTGCAGCGCTTCCTCCAATGATCCAACCTAATTTAGTTTTTTGTGAAATTATGTTAGGATGCTTGGGGTGCATTCCTTGAATTTGACCGACAAAAAGCATGGAAAGAGTGGGTCCTGAGCTTAGCAACATGTCGACTTCTTGAGGCTTGTAATATTCGTGATCGGCTAGTTTTATTCCTTTATGAATGCGAAAATCTGAGGTATTTACCGATTCCGGAGGTTGCAAACCTCCAATATTGTCTACAGTCAAGAAAGAGAGTGACTGAGAGAATTTGTTTATTCGTGACTCGAATCTCGCAATTAACAATAACTTTGTGGCTGTCACCGTGTCACCAATAGTGTCAATATTTACTTCACATTTTTTTGTCTGAAGTCCTAATTTGTTAGCGAATCTGATTGTCATAAAATTTGAGCTAGAACATGTGTCTAACAAGGCTCGACATCGAATAGGTGCCCCATTTCGGTCTAATACTTCGACGATAGCAGTGGTTATTAGATCTATTGCGGGCTCGCTAGTAACAAGTACAGTTAGATATTCATCTGCTGACATTGTTTCTGTAACTGTGGTCTCCAGTGTTTACCTGCTTCAAATTTCATGCAACAGTTTTCACTACCTTCCAATCCTCGTCAGTTAAATGCACAAGGGTATGATGACCTTTATGACAAGTGTCACAGACAGCTGCTTTGCACTGGCAAGTTTTATGATCCGGCAGTAGACATCGTAGACATACTGACGAGGCTCGGGCACACTTAATTCTATCTGGAGCTGTCTGCTTTAAGAATGTATCACATTTCTCAAGACTATGCGAGCTTTGACATTCAGGGCATTTATTATTGGTGCTTGAAACAAGGGTCAAGCGGTTATATTTGGAACCTGACTTTTTTGCTTCATAATAGGAATTATGATGAGTTGAGCGAGGCTGTTGATTGCTGAATGGAGTTACAGCTACTAAACGCAGAAAAAGCAATTAAATCTTCATTTTTGGGCATTTTTGAGTCTTTCATGCGACGATTCCATTCTCTCATTGTATCTTTGTGTAATCTTCTAATGATTGTATAAACGATCACTGTATTCCATTGGTCTATTTTTTCACCGAGGGCTTCCATAGCTAATAGCTGCGTTTGTACACGGTTTAACAGATTCATAATTTTCTTAGCAGAATTACCTTTCATCGGATGGGTTTCTAATAATAAATCAAGATGTCGGAGTATCAGAATGTATTCGATGTCGTATGTTTCTTCTAATAATTTCCAGGCCTCTTCATAGTTATCGTTGGTTGCTTCGAATGCTTCAATGGTTCGGGCAGCTTCACCCTTTAAGGTGCGCTGCAAGTACTCGAGCTTGGTAGAATAAGAGCAATCCTTTCGATTGTGAATGTTCGAAAGAAACCAGTCACGATACGGCCGCCATTATTTAAGAGTTCCATCGAATATTCTCAATTCTAATTTTGGAAGTTTGGCAACTGAGAGGTTATGTGCGACTGATGTTGATGCCAGATTATAGTTCTGCTGTTGATTTCCGTAAGCCACAGAAGAAGAACTTGATGAACGCTTGAACATAGCTGTTGCTTGTTGAATATTATCGTTAATTTTATCGCTTATATCGTCATGATCTGTTGTCGGATCAATTACGCGCAGTTCTTTTTGCATAACTGACAGATTTTTTATAACTGTGTCGATTGTTTTCAAGCGCTCATTCGCATACTCTACATCCACATAATCACCGCCACTCTCTAATAGTTTGATAAATCTCGTAATTTCAGCTTGAATTTGTCCACGCTGTGCATTTAGGTGCTTGATACGTTTCTTAACTTCCTCAGTCATTGTGAAGAAAAGGAAATATGGAGATAAAGGATGACAAATCAGATAATGAGCCCACCTTGACTTTATGATGCTGCTGGAGAAAATTGCAGGAGTATATGCGCGTTCTGAGTGTACTATGAAACAAATGGCATCAGGACACTGAACAATACCTTGCACAACAAGTATCTCTAACTAAATAGCGATTATTCATACCACTTTTCAATAACTGGATTTAAATGAATCCCTAAATGGTGCTGTGCTGCTATGAGTCACTTTAAATTTCACAAGGATATCCGAGTTCTAAGCGCACCATGGAACAAACGGCATTAGGGCACTGAACAATCTCTGGCACAATAAAACGTTCCGAACTGAATCGCGATTATTTATATTACTTTGTACTTTGTTGATTTGAATGAATCGCTAAATGATGCTGTGTTGCTGTGAGTCACTTTACTTCACGCTTCACGCAAAATCACTGTTCAATTGCACTTTGCACAAATATATTTGTGTTCTAAGCGCACTATGGAACAAACGGCATTAAGGCACTGATTAATCTCTGGCACAATAAAACGTTTAAAATTGAGTTGCTACAATTTGTGTCACTTTGCACTTTGTAGTCTCCACTTTTTAGTTCTTTCTACTGATATCCGGCTCGAAGGACCATGTAAATTGTATTATAAAAAACCTCAACAATTCTGCCCTCTACAAGTGACGTCCCGTAAGAAATCAATCGAGCGCGAAATTATTTTGTTTCTTAATTGAAATAATCAACTGGCTAACTTCAATTTAAGTTTAAAATTTGAATTAGCTTCCCAATCCATGTGAGGAGTCATAAATAAATGAATACAAATATCAATTCAATACATATATTATAATCTAGTGAGAATCAAGTGTTGAAAGTGCAAGTTCTTGGTTACAACTGATGTTACAAAAAAACCACTCAAACTCCACCGCCCTAGATCCAAGCAAGAGGTGGTCACAAGGGCCAGAGGCAAGCAATACCCTTAGTATAGATAAACAAAATCTCAACATAGAGACATCAGGTAAGCAATATTTTTATATCAAAGTCAAGTACTTATAAGATCTGATGCTTTGCAGATGTGACGCTACGAACTGTCACAACAAATAAAAATGTTAAAACTTGAAATTATGTATAACCATGAATGAGAAAATTTGTTAATGGATAAGTGATTTTCAACAGATGAATAACAGTTCATCATCTAGATAGGAGATATCCAAGTATTTACCATTTCAATAACAATTTTATTGACAGCATAACACAAATGATCATACCAATAATTTAGATCTGAATACGATCTCCTGTGTCAGTTTCAGAAATAATCGACATAGTGTTCAGCTTCCGTAACTCCGAGTCTTGTGGAATCGATGAAATTAGCTCAAATTTGTTGAAAGAATGTATATTGGTACTAGTCCAAACTTTATATCTCTTCATAAATGAATCGTTTTTGAAAGGCTATTTCCAAGAATGTTTAGAAACAGCTCATATCATTCCTCTGCATAGAAAAGGCTCCAAATTGATTCCAGATAATTATCGTCTCATAGCTTCATTATCAATCTTCTCCAAAATAATTAAAAAAGCAATCACAAATCGCATTTTAAACTTCACGAATATAAACAATCTTCCAACAGAAGCACAGCACGGTTTTCGCACAGGGCGTTCAACAACTAGCGCATTAATTAGGTTAATAGATTATGAGTACACCAACTTAGACAATAATAATTATGTAGCTGCTCTTTTTCTTGATTTGAGCAAGGCATTTGACACCCTCGATCACAGAATCCTCCTGGATGAACTGAATTGTTATGGACTAAAGGGTCAAATTCTTAACTGGGTTACAGCCTACGTCACCAACAGAAAGCAAATTGTGGAAATCAACGGTATCAGATCTAACATTAGAGATATCTACTATGGTGAACCTCAAGGATCTGTAATCGGCCCTCTACTTTTTATCATTTATATCAATGATTTAGTGCTTGATTTTGGCCAATATGAAATAATAGTGCTTGCAGATGATACAACTGTGTTAGGAAGTTATCCGATTCTCAATGATATCTCTTCAGATATATCTGAACTATTAAGGAATTTGAACTAATGGTTCAATACTAATGGACTCATTTTGAATATTGACGAATCGAATTCTATGTTATTCACATATGAACGTGATATTGATAACCTATCTGTGAAAAATGGGGTGAACGACATAAATTATTTATCACAAGAATCTGTTACAAAAATATTAGGAATTCTAGTAGACAGACCTCTATCATGGGATCCAGAGATTGAAAATTTATGTAAAAAAATAAGTCAAATTTCCCCCGTCCTACATCAGCTACATTCTAGTATCAATTTAAAATATATCGTATTGTATTATTACGCAAATTTTCAATCCCTGGTTTCCTACAGTATTTTACTTTAGGACTTAGTTCCAAATGCTCGGTGAGTGTATTTGTTACAAAAAAGAGCTATTCGTAGTATGCTAGACACTAAATATGATGCTGCATGCTCCAATCTCTTCCGGAAAGTTGGTATTCTGACAATACCATCGTTGCTCATACTGCAGTGTTCAATACTGGTCAAAAATAATATCTCGAATTTCGAAACTTATTCAGATACGCACAATTACAATACAGGACACAAAAATTTGCTTATGCCTCCTCTATCACGCTTACAAAGAACAGAGAGGAATCCACTGAACGTAGTCATTCAAATTTAGAATAAACTATCTGTTAATATAAGAGACCTGAATAATCTTGTTAATTTTAGGATCAAGTTGAAAACCTGGTTAAAAGTTAAATGTTTCTATTCGCTATGTGCAACATCAAAGTGGTGACAACTAGCGGCATTGATCGGCGAACCCACTGCCGCTTTTATATATTCTGTCAAATGTGACAACTAGTGAAAAGTGAATTAAAATCAAAATTAATCATAAACGTAATAGGTATGGATCCTATATCAAGAACGGGTTTTGAAAAACTGAGTCATACTATCAGCCTTCAACCTCAAACTGTGCCAAAGGGTAGCTCACAAGTAATAAAACCTTTTTCAATAATCCCAAGGAGCACAGTTTGGTCTCAAAACAGTCTCAGATACGTTTGTCAAACTTTGCTTAAAACTCTGTAACTTCTTATATATCTGTAAGAAAACTTCAAACAGGAGACATTTACGTCGATATGACGTTACTAACTATAGTCTGGGGAATCTATGCAACTTTATTACATTGTTACATTCACCATCATACAACAATTGTTACAACCACTAAATAACTCACATATATTGGTCCCATTTCCTTTTACGCAACTATTGTTATAACCGATGAACAACTTACATATATTGGCTTTATTTTACTGTGTTACAACTTCACACAACCTTCTTCAACAAAGTTTTACTGTCGTCTTCATAATGTTCTTAGTAATTTGTACGATATAATATGTAACAGAGTCACAACTATGTTATTATTTTTGATCAAACAACTTCACAAAATCTTCTTCAACAAAGTTTCATTGTCGTCTTCACAGCATTCTTCATCATTTTTACAATATAATATATGACAGAGTCACAACTATGCTATATTATATACATATAAAGTTAGTCAAACGTTATTATATTTATGAGACTTGTAATGTCGAACTTTAATATCATCAGTTATGGATCACCTAAATAGAAATAAGACTGAAAGACACGTTATATCTCGAAATTCATGAACAAAATTAATTTTACTGATGGAAGTAGCTGTTTTACTGGCAATAAAATTGAGGGGCCTTGAAAATGCTGATTATTAATAGAAATTTATTATTAGATATTGAAATTTGAGAAAATAAGAAGTTGCATTAGAAATTATGTAAATATTTCCAATTAGTAATTATTCATTTCTATTAGGAGAAAAAAACTGATAAACCAATAATTTCCATGAAAAAACACAACAATTTGATGAAAAGAGTTTCTTTCGTAACAATGGCTGACTTTCAGTTCTAATAATTTGTTTGAGAAAATGGCCTCTGTTCAAAATATGTTATGAAAGTTATTTTGTCGTTATATAATACATAATATGGCTGTTCAAATTTTAATATGAACAATCATTCATGAGAAACGTATTAGAACATAGATAAACTACAATAAATCCCAATTGGAACTAAAATATATACTATTGTTAACAAGTTTTTAGAGGCGTTTCTAAAACTATTATGAAACTAAGAACATACTGAAGATAGACAATAGTTTTATAGGAGTTAATACAACTCTTATATGACTCAGTTAGAACGATAGCAACGACAGAGAAGTGTGGTTATGTGTTCTAAGCTACGTAGTTGTAAACAGATGTGATTGTCTTTGCAATGTCTTCGTTTAGTGTGGTAAAAACAATAGAAAATAAGAAAATATTTCTGACTACTGTGCCGGATAACTGGGTGATAAACAATACCCTATATTTTCCCAGAGGGGACAATTGGGAATCTTTAAGAGTGAGTTGTGCTCTTCCCGAAATTAGTTGGAAGAAATATAAATGTAATGTAAAGAGATCAGGTGTGAAGAATCTTACTGATGCTCTCGAATTCGAAAGACAACTTGTTGAATTCAAAGACACTGATGAGGAAGAGAGGTATACATTATTTATAGCCTGAGGAGATATTTTTTCCAATGATCTATATTTTTCATTCCAGTTATTTTGCCAATATTAATGAGAAACGTATGAATCCTGGAAGAACTCAATTATTGAAAAATATTACTGATGATTATAATAATCGTTTATATGCTTTGCAAAATGGAAATAGTACCACGAGCTCAATTATTCAAAACGATACCTCCTCCAATATGTCACAAAATAATGTAACAGGAAAATCTGATGATAATCTTTCAATATCAGGTAAAATTATTTTGTGAAAAATTCATTCGTAAGTTAATTCACTACGTGTTTTCACCTTGCAGATTATACAATTGAGTCAATACCAGTGATTTTGCAAGATGGAAATGTTCTGGACTGTGCAATTGATCAGCCTGTGATAGATAAAGAATATATTGCATCGAATGAATTAAAAAATGAGATGAATTCGTGACATTTATAAAATTTTGCTCAACTGAATTTTATACCTAATTAATTCTGTAATATCCGTAGTGAGAGAATACGTGAATGGGGAAATGGCAAAACTGAATACAAAAGTAGATCACATAATTTCATTGCTCGAACAATCAAAAAAAAGAGATTTGTATAATCTTCAAAATTTGACAGAAAATACAGATGAAAATCAAGATGATTTATTTTCGTTACCAGTGAAAACGGTTGATGAATTGAATAATTTAGAGGAAAAACTTTCAGACTCAATTTTTTTTTAAAAATTGTAAAGTTTTATGTTCAAGTCGTTTGCAGAATTCATTTTTGTTTTTCATATTTCTTCCAGGCAGAACGTTTCAAGCAGGATTATTCAAATTGTGGATATGAAGGAAAACGTGTAGCATATATGTTGATAGAAAAATTAATCGACCGCGTATTATTAACCAAATACTCGTGGACAGGGCTATCTAGAAGTGGAAACAAGCTGAATTTCAGTGCTTTACATGGAATAAATCGTTTGTTTTATATTATAGTTAAAAGCGTGGATCAAAAATACAATGAAATTACACATGAAAATTTCTTTAAAAATGCTGTATTAAAATACAGTGGTATACGAGCAGCACCGAGATAAACTTGTAGGAGAACATCTACTCCACGAACTACATATTCTAGAAAAAGAGTTAAATTAAATTTGGAGACTGACACCGGTGCTGTGTTGAACGCAAACTTAGACGCAAATTCATTAAACGAAGATACAGGTGAAATTAATGATGAACAGCCGTATAAAGATCAGACATAAATTGCACAAATATTTAACATAAATTATTGGATAAGTTTTTTTCATATATTTTTTATACTCTAGTTGAACATTTATAATTATAGTTTTTTTGTACATGATGCTAGTGTATGTATCAAAGGAATAAAAACGATTTTATTTGTGTATTCTAATGTTACTAGTTTACATTTAATATCAGTCAACTTGTATAGTTCAGGAGAATTGAATCCAACAATTGATATAAAAATATTTATAAATGATGATTTGAATGGCTTGTCAAAGAAATCATGCTTTTCTCTCAAACTTTGTCCGTATATGAATAATTTGTTTCCAAAATAAGTTGCATTTTTGAATGATACTATGTCATTTTCATGAGTTAGAAACCAAGAATTAGAATTGTCATTTTTCAAAACTAATCCCTCTTTTACATGTAAATTATAAAATACTTGTCTACATTCTAGAAGATCATGACAAATAAATTTATTCTCTTTTTTAGTGAAAGGATATTTCAATTCAGGTGATTTTGTCAATTGCAATTTAGAATATTCACTTAATCTCCTAGCTACTTGAGAAAGAGGCTTATTTCCGTGGCGTAGTAATAATTTTATGTGGTATAGAGTGTTTTCAAATGGATATGCACTTATAGTAGGTAATGGCCCAAATCTTTTTACATCATCAACTAAATGATGTAAATTATGAACATTGCTTCCTATGGAATCAATGCCATATATATTAACGAATCCTTCTATATAATCATTCAATAAATCATTTGCAATATCTAAATATTTAACATATTCATCTGTCATACATATAGTGACGGCACAAAATAACAACAGATAGTGATGATACACTTCTGGTTCTAAGAAATCTTTGAGAAGAACAGGCCCCAGGTACAGCAGGAATGTTCTGAATTCAAGACCTTTCCAGTATTTTAATGTATCTAAACCTCTCACAGCTCGATGTATTTCAATTGGCATAGTTTTATTGCTTAGTTGTAGTAAGTTAGATATTTCTACTATATTTTTTGCGGACCATTTTGTTCTGAAATTAAAGCTTCCATGAGCCCAACCCAATAAACATTTTTTCATCAATCCTAAATCTAATAAATGCAATGAGTCAGCTATAGGAAAATCAGCAACTAAATCTATGGGAAGTTTTTCAATTGGAGAATTATCTTTGTGATGATCTTCATCCAATCTATTACGGAAAGAAAAATCAGTTCTTAATTTGGCATTTAAACGATGAAAGCTCATGTGATGACCATTCATGAAATACTGGCCCTCCGTTTCACACTTAGTACAACCATGACGATGATTGAAGTTTACTATACCTGCAATCAAATAGAATAGGAAATAATCTTACCATTACTCACATGAATAAAATAATATTTTCACCTTTTAAAAAAGCTCTAGCTGGAGAATCACAAATAAAGCATCTTATTTGTATAGTTATAAGTTTATCATGAATTTTGATGCCATTTTCCAAAATATCAATCAATTCATTAATAAATTCAGCTAGGAATTCTGCTAAATTGGGCTTCTGTTGTCCGTAATAAATAGCTATAACCATTGCCGGCAGAGAAGGTTGATTATCAATAATAGCTATAATGGGCCAAAACTCATATTTTGAACTGTGGTGCAGTGGCAGACCATCAATATTGAAATTCAATTTCAGCGGTATAATAAAGGATTTTGATTCCATTGCAAGTTGCGTACAAATGTCTTCGATACAGCTTCTCAAGCCATTATACCAAAATCTACCGTTAGGATCAGGACCCATATGTACAATTTTAACATTTCTAGTGGTTTGCAATAATGTTCTACTGTTTCTAGGTAGTTTCAGTGTGATGTTTTTTAAAGTTGAAGAATTATGCAATAAGACTAATAAATCATTTATCGCACGGTGAGTTATTCTATGAGTTATGGCCCATGATTTTAGTTCTTCGTGTAGTGGTTCCTTGTTCATATCAAAAAAATCATCGTCAGTTCCTTCACTTCCACTTGTTGATTCATTTCTGTCATCTTCGATTAAACTATGATTCTCCAAATTGGTAGTTTTATTGGCAGGCCAAACAGAAACTTCATTGGTTGCAAATATATGAGGTTCAGTATTTGTATTCCGTATAACTTGTATTTCTTCACAGCACAAACTATTATTAGTAGAGGTTGATGGAATATCATGACTTTTATAATTCAATTGTGCATGCTTTTGATAATTTTTAACTTTCCTATAATAACTCGATGTATGTCTATATTGCTTTTTAACTTTGCCAATATTAGAAAACATATTAACTCTTGATTGTCAAACTGCATGAATCAACATATTCACTATTGACAGTCTTCAAGCGTTATATAACATTATGTTTAATGGGTTATTTGACAAGTTATATAATATAATCATATAAACTACTGTATTGCTACAAGAAATACGTTGTAGTAGATTCTAAGTTTTAAAAGTTCTTGTGACTTGATTGAAAGGCAAAATAAAACGTTGGAATAACCTTCTTCTATATCGTTTATGAAAGGTTAACGAAACTTTTTATAGAACGTTTGATCACCTAAAATATGCGACATACTTAGAACGTTGTAATAACTTAGTCTGAAGTTAAAATTATGACGTTGAAATAACCATGTTATATATCGTTTATAGAAGGTCTACGAAACTTCCTATATAGAATCATTGAACGACTGAAATATGCAACGTGTTTAAAACGTTGTAACAACTTGCAACTTGTGTACTATTCCTCATAACGTTGCAGAATAGTTTCTGAGGCTCGAAAAAGTGTTATAAGAGTTAATAGTTTCAAAGTTTTATAATTTCAAGATATTGTAAGTTACTGTAACGCCATAATAAGACATAACATCTGCTTTGAAACTGTGTGCTCCTTGGGATGCTATTACAAAACAGTATTTTTTCAACACCATCACAATAAGCAAGAATATCATATTGGCATTCTACATCATTTGTGCTTTTGGTTCTCGAATCAACTATCATTAAATTGTCATGTGCTCTGTCACAGTCATATTGGCAGCCCTTTTTGAATTAAAATTTCAGTTTTTGATATTTTTTGAACTTGAAACCATTAATGAAGTATTCTGTAGCCTACGCTTAATGAAACATTGGTGTCTTGTCAAAACTGTCTCGTCATTTAATTTTGGCTTCCAATGAAGAGAAGAAAGTTAGCTAGGTACGAAATTAGGACTCAGCTTCTCTTCTCCCTTTTTATTCTCAATGAAATGTGCACTGCAAATTAGATATCTTGATGTAGGACTTCAACTGTATGTATATTCACTTGAAAATAGGAAAATATGTCTTATTTTATCAATTTAATAACAAAATTTGAGTTGTTATACCATATACTAAAATTATTGAATTTCATTATTCTCATATTTACTTTATACTAAAATTATATTTATATATTGCGTTCGCACTAATTTTTCGAAACATCATTATAAATGTACAGTTAAGGTTGTGATACTTACTTTTGCTTTCTTACGACGGAAATCCACTTTTCTCTTTGAATAAACTCATGCTTATATATATTTTGATAAACAATAAAAGCTAGCATCACTATTTTTCGATGTATTATTACAAATGAGAATGTAGCATTCACGAATTGTCATTTTTGACTTTAGATTTTATATCAGTACATGTGCACTAAAAATGCCAACTTTCGCCGCTAAGCGCGCACGATCGTTCAGTGTTACTCTTCCAAGCAGCTGCACATAGCGAATAGTGCCCAAGATTATCCAAGCCTGTAATTACTTTCTTTGTATTTTTGTATTTCATCTTTGTACGCTTCCAAGCAGTTATGTATCATGTCTAATTTGTTGTATTTTTATGACGTATCATATATCTCTGTAGAGGTCCAGCTGATCAATGAAGTTATTATTATTATTATTATTATAAAAATAGTAGCACATAATGATATACATGTGTCTGACGTTGCTCACAAAATGGCATTTGTGGCATATTGTTGTTGAAGTGATTGTCATCAATAGCCGAAGAGATGTGTTTCTCTTTGTTACGGCATTCTAAACACTGAAAAATCTGCTGTGGCCACACAATACTTTCCCGACCATAAATTCCATGGCCAGTTTCAGCGCTGTTCCAAAAATTTTAAGTTTCGCATCAATTAATAGCATTTTTCAAAGTGACAGCTGTCATTATCAGAGAGACAGCTGTTATTGTCAAAGTGACAGCTGGCATTTTGGAAGTGACAGATGGTAGCGGTATTTTTTAGTCCTCACGTAAGATAAGTATCTTGGAAATAAAAAGTCTTTTCCCAGATTGTGGATTCCACTGATTATCTATGTTTGAGATCAACTGAGCTTATATCCTTGAGAGCTCCAAATTGTTACCAAAGTAGACATCACTCAAATAATTTGTGAAAGAAACAATTGACGATCGTTCAAATACCCTCTTTGACACTTCTGCTAGAATTATCTTCACAAGAGACTCAATTTGATACTAATCAGTATGAAACCAAATTATAATACTCATTTAAAAATGAGATAATGGGCAAATGCCTGCATGAGATGTCTAAATATGAATGATAATCGTTCTTATTTCTGATTATGCTTCTCATAATTCTATTGCTTAAGCACAATATGAACTTTTTCATGATAATTTGACTTTCAACAAATGAACCACTGATGATTTCGAGAAATAATCGAAGAGAATGTTTTCTCGAATTATTCAAGTATCAATTTTAGCTATTCATGATACATACTACCGTTCATTGGATAAATGCAAAACACCAGCAGCTCTATCAATAAAATTCTAGTATCACTGGTAAAAAGGAGCTCATCTTTCAACTTGAACCTAGCTTTTTGATAAAAAGCTTGTATATAATTTTTTAGTGTGAAAATTCGTACGTGTTCTCAAGTTATCGTACTTCCTAAGAGAACGATAGACCGATTATGTTTTTTGGGCTCAGTAGGGTCTAAGACGTGAAGATCCATCAAATTTTCGAACTGTCAGAAGTTCAGGATCACAAAATTTCCCTATTTTATACGTCAGCGAAATAAAAATTACTTGAAATGAAGAATAGTTGAATATTACATTACAGGATTAGTAATTCAAAGATTGATATGACATGAGAATAGCGTTTTAGAATATGTTAGTCGTCCTCTTGTAAGATAATCTTTTCATAATAGTATGATACAAACAGTTGTTGATTATTGAACAGAAATACACTGTTAATATTGTGGAACAATAAATTCAATGGTCTTTCTCTTTGAAATCGTATCTTAAAGATTCATTAGATGAACTTTCTCCTAATGATGCATCATCAGATATTCGAATGCAATGGTAATGAACTATTATATGGTCTAAAAATAAAAACGTTGTTTGCGTTGGAGCGCCAGAATGTCTTGCAGCACTTAGTTGCATTTGTTGTGGATGTGATTGATATATTTGCATATGAACTCGTAATCTAAATATATTGCAAATATCTTGGTATAAGATCTACTTTATTAGATGATTCATCATAAGAAGCATCTAATTTCTAGATGGAATCGTTACGGCAGGTATGAAATTCCATTTGCGAGATATATTATTGAAACTAATGACTCCAATACATCATTAAAAATGAATAGGTACGGCACAAATTGCAGTCTTATTGGAGCACAAACTGTTAGATATAATGTTTCTCTTTTTCTGTATACTTCGATCGCACAGAAAAATGTATAAGAGCTGATGTAGTATATTTTATAGGATTAAAGCAGAAGTTCTTAAACTTTTTGCTCGTGGACCATCTCTAAGATCTTACTGGTTTCGGTGAGCCCGAAATTTCTTTTTGTGGACCTCGAGTTGTGATCCCTAATTTTTCGGGCATAGACCGTTTGTGCGCGGCGGTCAAATTTCTAATCCGTGAAGCAGGGTCTGCCGTTATCCCTATGTACCACTTGAGCACGGCGGAAGCTTCACAGATTATTGGATCAACCATAAACAAAGATAGTAAGTGAAATGTGAAATCTTCAATGTACAATGCAGATAGCCAAAATGAACCAATCACGTGAGAATAATGAGAAAAAGACACTCCAATTGGACAATTTTTTGAATGAATAATGATGGGGCAAGTATATAAATTGACACCAAAATATAACATTCACATTAGTATTCATTAATTATTATTGTTCACTATTACATATTTGGATCATGGAGACCATGTTAAGTTCAAGAGGAAAGAAACTGTTCATTGTCGATGGTGTAACTTACAAATGTACAACAAATTTTTGCAAAGCGGTGTTCTTAGTGAATCAATCAGAAGAAATCCTTCCGAATTGTCATAATATCCATCATCATGAAGCATCCAAGAAGATAGAAGTCAAGGTGAGTTTGTGGAATATTTTATTATTCATACATCTTTAGCTTGTTCCACTTATTTCGAGAAAATTATATTTGAAACAAACAGAATGATCCTGATAAAATTTGCCCTAAAATTAATAAGTAAAAAACTAATAGTTATGTACTTTTGTTTCTTAAATTTCCAGAAAATAACGAATGCAGTAAAACGAAAAGCTGTCGATGATCTGGCGGAACGACCTGCGGAAATAATAAACTCTGGACTTCATGATGTTTCTCTTCCAAATACAACACAAGATGTTGCAAACATGAGACGAAATATTTATCGATCTAGGAGAAGTGTTCTTCCACCGCTGCCTTAGTCATTGGATGACGTACATGATGCGCTACAATCAATAGAGTGCCTCACAAATAAGGGTGAGAATTTTCTTCTAATTAACAACCGGCAATTGGATGTCATAATTTTTTCTTGCGTTACTTACTTGCAAATGTTATGTATGAGCGATAAAATATATTTAGACGGTACTTTCGATCATGCTCCCAAACATTTTCATCAATTATTCACTATACATTCGATTCAAAACGGTCATTACATACCGTTGGTATTCATACTTTTACCGAATAAAAAACCGGTTATTCATTCTTCATGTTTCAAATTGTTGACAGAATACTGTGAAAATATAAATTTAAGACTTAGTCCTTCAGAAATAGTATGTGACTTTGAATATTCTATCCATTTATTTGTGAAAGAAATATGGCCACAAAGTATAGTAATAAGCTGTTCATTCCATTTAACACAAGCATGGTACCGAAAAATGCAAAATTTGGCCTTAGCAGTTGGATATCAAAACAAAAATTCTGAGATTGGTTCTTGGCTACGATGGACTTTCTGTTTATTATTCTTAGATTCTACTCAAGTCAGTGGATGCTTTGTTGAAGATCTATTTCCAGTTTTGCCAGATGACAGTAGAATTATATCTTATGCTGGATACTTATTAGAAAATTATATTTCTGAAGATGCTTTGTTTCCGCCATATTTGTGGGCGTCTTGCTCGTCTTCGACAGAACAAATCACAAATGGCTGTGAATCATATCATAGTCACTTTAATTCTTCTTTTCTCAATTCTCGTTCAAATATTTTCATTTTTTTGTCAGTTTTAAAAGATGTACAGTTACATACTTACATAAAATTGAGTAGTATCCATATTGAACAAAAAATGACCAACATTAAGTCCTACAGTATTATTTTTTCAAGAGCCATTGGTTATAGTTTTCCGAAAAAATAATATATTATAATCTTAATTGTGAATTATGACGAGTTTTCAATAAGATGAAGTAAAATGTAAATATAAATATATGACGAGTTTTCAATTAAATGAATTATATTGGTTGTAAAAAAGTGTAAATATTTGTAAATATGTGATATTTCTCCTACCTATATAGTTTTTATCGGTCGTTATTTGTTCATGATGAAATAGAATGAATTGTTATCCAAGTTAGTTTTTTATATCAACTCACAGTTTTTGACATTTAGAGAAGATACATTTATTTGGGATTAAAAGAATAAAGTAATAAACTTGGCTCAAACGGTATATAGGAATTGAGAGAAAAATGCTCAAACGGTCTATGGGATTAGGACAAAACTGACCACCGCGCGCAAATGGTTTAACCCCAACTTTTTACCCCGCCAACATAGACCCCTGTCTCCAGGGAGTCCACCTTAAACACTTTGAGAATCACTGGCTTAGAGCATCACCAATTTTTCTCTCATAAAGCCATTCTGATGCGTGACAGAACCATATTGAATATTCATGCTCAGTTCGCTCATCAATCTTCCTCCCAGTAAAGATGATATTTGATGGAATTAAATTCTCTCTAAGTTATTACTTTCATCTTGAGATTACAGATCATGCTCATCATCAAGATATACATACATCCACACAAACACACACTCTACACAAAAAGTTAAGGATACTCTCACATTCCTGAAAAGCTGCATTGATTTGAATTGAATCTATATTTTATCATATCTTTTGAACTGAATTTTTGCAGTCACATTACAAGTACAATATTTTCATGGACAACAAGTGTTAGTGAAGATTCACTTATCTGATTGTTTCACGAATTTTCCTATTTCTCGTCAGTACATCCTGTATATTCAGTTTTGTTTCACGCATCATGACGTCAGATACGAGTCACTTATTTTGCTTCAATAGTTGTACATACAGTTGATTTTATTTTGGCAAGCGGCATGTTATTATCAATCCAATCAAAAGATGACAAGTAGGTACTATAGCTGATATAAATAAATATAGCTACGATGATTTCCCGCACTAGAGCTGATTTGATCCATATTATGTATGAAACTATAAAATGCAGCTTATCAGGGAACGAGTATACAATATGGTCCTCTGTGGTGAAGTAAAGCACGACAAATCAATGGATTTTCATCTCCACTTGTGTGTTAGGTGCTTGGAACAGAGATATAAAAAAAATTCTATGACACATTATTCGTCGTACGATTTGAATGAGATTCAGCAAACTTACGTAATTTCCGTGACTTCACAATATACACTTCTATATCGTTCCAAATTTATTGTGACAAGCGCTTAGAATTGACAAAGTATATTTTTCTTCACGAGTCTCTTGATATGGTTATTAGGGAGAAGTGTTTGCTTAGCAAAATACGACCAACGGATAGGATAGCTATCAAATATCCAGTACTTGATTTCATTCATTATTTTGTATTGACAGACGGTAACTCAGAACCACCTATTCGATAATATAAGTAGTATAGTCATCAAGAACATTAGCGAAAGTATTCCATACTTCAATGCATGCGGTTACCATTTCAGTCCAAGCAATGAATGAATGTAGATGGAAAGGTCAAAAGAAAAAAAAAATCTAGAACTATGTTTGGACTAGTTAGCAGATGAACATACTGAAAGTGCTTATCCCTCGGAGGTAAGCCCTAGGAGGGAGGGCACAAAGAAGATCTTGTCTTTTGGTTTCTTGTTTACATCTCGAAAACGATGCGTTAGAGGAAATTTTAATATCCTGCATCATGGAAGCTGCAAAAATTCTCTACTACTTTTGTTCTATATAATTTTTACCTATTTCTAATCGTTGTCTAGATATGAGCTCCGAAAAGCGGCCGATTCTCAGAAATGTGTTTCTACGTTTTTACTTACTTGTACAAAGTAACCGACAATATTCACATATTGACTGTATCTGATAGAGCTCGCATCTGGACAATGATGAGGAATAGGTGATAAGTGTATAGGCAGGTATAGATAATTTTATAAGCTTCCATAATGCATGGAAGCAAAATTTCATCTGACGCATCGTTTTCGAGATGTGAACAAGAGACCTAAAAATGGGACCTCCTTTGTGCCCTCTCTCCTAGGGCTTACCTCCAAGGGGTAGGGACTTTTAACTATGCTTATCTCTTAACCAATTCAAACAAAGTTCCAAAGTTGAATTGTCTGCTTTGACAATCACAATAAACATGATATTTTTCAAATACCTATCCAACCGGTAAACCTAATTACAGGATAGTGATAATCATGTTACAAAGAAGAGGTAACTCATCATATTCACAAAAAATTAAAATAAAAACAGTAAAAAGTAACTAGTATCTAGCTAGACATCAATTATTCGAAATAAGCTTTTTGAAGCTATCAAAACCCAAAAAAGAGATGTCAATATGAGAGAATTATAAGTCATACAGTGAACACATCTTGTAAAGAGGAGACAAGAACAGAAGATTTGTGCGAGAAGTAGTAAGGTAGAAAGTGGAGATGGATTTGGTCATTGAGGTCGGGGTATGGGAATTGAGAAGGGACAAGCAAGATAGATCATCAACTTTTTTGTGAACTATTTTGGCTAAATATATTATTGAATAATTGTTCTCACGGCGCCCGAATAAACTTTTTAAATTGAATAAAGGAAAGAGATGAACGTAGGAATCAGAACGGTCTGGATTAATTTTGTGGACTTCAAAATATATAAATTTGAGGAATTTATACTGAACAGGTTCTATCTAGTCCTGAAGGACCTCGTAGCTAGGATTCCAGATGACATCACAGTACTCGAGTTCAGATCTAACAAGCGAATAGAGAAGGGCAAAAATAGCTGAAATGTCCTGGAAGGTACGAGTAGTCCTAATTACGAAGCCAGAATGCGTATTGCTGCATTGCAAGAGTCCCGAATATGGAATATAAGAGTTAACTTGGTGTCAAACTTCACTCACAGATCTAAAATTATTTCAGTGCACGATATTGTTACATCTAATATTGAATAAGTATAAGTCAATGGTGAGAGCTTTCTAGTGTATGACAAAATGAAATTTGAGCACCACTGGCTTAGATTATTCGAGTCATTTTGTAACAAGAGGCAGTCGTTGATAGAGTTGACAAGATAAAAAAATCTGACGTGAACATCACGTGACTTACTAGTACATCATTGGATATATATATATATATATATATATATATATATATATATATATATATATATATATATATATATATATATATATATATATATATATATATATATATATATATATATAATGCGATGTGATTTTGTGTTTGATCACATATATAATAGGATATTTAGAATCAAACACAAAATCTCATTGTTCCACAGTTAATCGTTTTGGATTTACCCAAGAGATTCTAGTAATTTGTCAAGTAAGATGTGCTTTAAGCCAAGTCGATTGCTATAGAAACAGTAGGCCAATATTCTTATACTACAACATTCCTAAATATTGATTTCCAAAATTCTACGACTGCCAACAGATCTGAATTCATGCACAGAATTGAAAAATTAATCCCTACTGAAGTGCACTTCCAATTCAGTCTCTTGTTTCGAATTGCTGGCAATCATTCAGATGCTACAGCAGACTGAAATATCAAATTTTAATATTCTACACTTGATCGTTTCGAATTTATGCGAAAAACTCCAAAAGACCAACAAGTAAAGTCCACTCCCGGTTCAGCTGATCTCAATAAAAATCAGATATGAGCATCTAGACGGTATAATTGTCCTAAATACTGAATTCCAACAATCCACGTTCAATCGTATTAGATTTATGCGGAAAATTCGAGAAAAAAATTCGAATAAAGTGCTTTTCCGGCTTAGTCGATATCAATCTTAATGCAAGGTATAAAACCAAGTATTATAAAAGTGCTTAATACAAAATTCAAATATTCTATGACTGATTGTAAAGAATTCATGCGGAAAATTCAGAAAGTCTATCATATAAAGTGCACTTCCGACTCAGCCGATTGTTACGAAAATAGAATATGATCATTAAGATGCTACAGCAATTTCAAATGCTGAATTCCAGTATCCTATGGCTGATCATTCTAAATTTATGCGAAAATTGGAAAAAAGTTTCAAGTAAAGTGCACTTCCGGCTCAGCCGATCGCAATCATAATGCAAGATGTACAATAAGATGTTATAGGAGTTCTTTATGCGAAATTTCGATATGATATGGCGTATCATTCTATATTTATGCAAAAAATTCAAAAAAAGTTTCAATTAAAATGCACTTCCGGCTTGACCAATTCATACAAAAATAGCACGTAACTATTCTAATATTAGAGCAAGTTCGAATACTTAATTCCAGTATCTTACGGCTGATCATTTTGGATTCATGCGAAAAATTTAAAAACAGTTCCATGTCAAGTGTACTTCCGGTGAAGGCGATTGCAACCATAATGCGAGTTGCAAATTAACACTCTATACTTGTCCAAAATATGAGATTTCAACATTATACGTTCAACCAGTCTTGAGATTTGCGAGTTACGCACGCACACACGCACTTACGAACATATATACCGACATCAAGCCAGAAATAGTCAAAATGGATTCAGGGATGCTCAAAAAGGATATATCCATCAAAATCTCGATAGGTGAATTTTGTTAGTTTCACAATACTTGTTACTTTGTACCAGTAAGTGAAAAGCTTAAGGTCATCAGCAAAGAGCAATTTATCGCAGCTTAGAATGTCTGTGACATCGTTAATAAATAACAAAGAAAGCAAAGGACCTAGGTTGGATCCTTGAGGAACGCCGGAGGAAAGACAAAATCGAAATGAATCAAAGCCTTGAAAATTGACGTACATTTGACTTCGATGAAGGTAAGAGGTTAGCAGTGATATGAGAAGGAAGGAGAGAGACAAGAACTCAAGTTTGTTGATCAAGATACCGTGGTCAATTCTGTCGAATGCCTCTGCAAAATAGGGCATGTGCCAGTAGGGCGCAGCTTATAAGAATAATCCTCTTTTTGCACCACTAGCGCGCAAAGTCGGTGAGCGTCTAGCGCGCGAGCTACCTGCGGTATACCTACACTCGCGACCTTTTTCATGCGCTCAAACAAAAAGTGAAAATGCACTTTGTTCTGCGAATCATTCCATTTCTAAATTTATCAAATAAAAGAGGAAAAGAGGATTTCAGCCTTTTTTGAGTTTTTTTTCTAACTTAATCCAAACTCATAATATACATAGCTATATGGTACGGCCGCATAGGTATAATATGTTATGCAATCGATGAATTATTGAGACTTATATACTCAATTTATGGTCAACTCCTTCCCGCCTGCACTTAACATGGATAACATGGTTAAAAATTAGAAAAACTTATTATGTGAACAAAGTCAAGATTAATAATGAGTAGAGAACAAGATTGCACTTGATATTTATATCAATCAGGTCAATTTGCCACCCCCCTTGTGAGATCAACAGTACAAAATAAAAAGGGAGGTGGGCGTGGATTGAGAGAATAAATACAAATAGTAGTTGATCACGTAACATCTCATGACGATGGGCTCCTTTTTAAACAAATCATTTGTTCATAATTATTTAATCAACCCTCCAAAAAACCAAAATAAAAATTTTGCAAGAGAATCTATCCGCCGTACCATATACCTATGCTTATATTGTATACCAATGTATTCCATGAGTTTGGTTCAAGCTTGAACAAAGATCCAAAAAAAGCTAGAATCCTCTTTTTTGTTGTTATTTGATAAATTGAAAAACAAAAATATATGCAAAACAAAGTGCATTTTAAATTTTTTTTTCTGAGCCCATAAAAAAGGTCGCATGTGCAGGTATACTGCAGGTAGCTCGTGCACTACTCGCGCTGTACCCCAGCGGCTTCAAGCGGCTTTGCGCGCTAGTCGACCAACGCCGCAAAATAGGTATAAATTCAATCTACTTGGCCCTAAGCATCAAGTATAGAAAAGACTTAATGAATGAAGTACATCAAGTTTGAAACAGTCGACCTCTTCTCCATAGAGCCATGTTGGAATACAGAAATTTGCTGCTCAATATTCGGATAAATGGTATTGTATATGACTTTTTCGAATATTTTACTGAAGTTTGATAACATGGCAAAAGGGTGATGATTCTCAATATAAGAGACATCACTGGATTTCAAAATTGGTGTTATTCCAGTAATTTTCTACAAATCTGGAAATGTGTTGGTCTTGATGCCAAGGTTAAGGATATGAAGCAAGGCATTTGACAAAAGATAGGCGCAGTCTTTGATCAAGAGACCAGGGACCAAATTCGGACCACAAGAAAGAATGAGTTTTAATGTTTCATTCGCAGATTCAATATCTTCGACAAAAATAGAGTGAAATGTGATGCATTTATGAAGAAAAGAATCTGGAGTGATAGAACTGAAACTGGAAGAAATAGTATGAACAGAATGGAAAAAAGTGACGAAGGCATTAGATATGTTGAGGAGTTGAAAACGGGTGCTCCTCAAAATACATATTGTTGGACTGACTATTATTTTTCTTTTTTGAATTTACTTAGCTCCAAAAATTTTTGGGATCTGTTTTGATTGAAGCATCACATTTTTCCACATAATCAGTATACGACTGCTTGATTAAAAGTTTTAATTCAGGTCTTTGGGCTCGAAATTTGAAACGGTATGCTAGATTATGAGGAAATTTTTCAAGAGATTTTCGTACAATACTTTTTGTTTCTCATTTCTTGAAAATATTTTGATAGAGCCAAGGAGAATAGTATTTGAAATTACATGACTCTAAAAGGACACATACATCAAAAAATGAATAAAATTTGTTATAGTAAAATTCGCGCGCTTGGCTTACATCAAAAAATTGCTCAAGAAATTCTAAATTATAAACCTTAGCGGTTCTATTACGTTCAACAGTTTTTGTTGAACAAAATTTCAAATTGATATCTAAGGCAGGATGATGCCGTTTATATTCTACGTCAAATAATAAATCAGTAGAATGAGTGACCATGCAATTAACATTGGGAATGATTGAGTCTAATAATGTGTTATTTAAATTTAAAATGGAATTAAATCGACTAGCGTCATACAATTCCATCAGACCATCAAGAGTAGCGATTCTAGAGGATTCAAGAGAGGCTACAATGTAGAAACGGCAAACTCTCAAAAAATTCTGATATGGGATTATATGAGCTAGTAGATTGTGCTGGGGTTACATAGATATTGAAAACATAACAATTAAAATCGGTCCATAATAATTTTGAGCAGACAATATCAATATTAGATGACAACATGACTTAGATCCACACTGGAAGATTGAATGTCATTTTTGACAAGAAGGAGAACTTCACTCCCTCTGGTCACTCGACACGCCTCAAAGTCACGGTCGCTGTGGTAAATATCGAACAAGTCAGAACATTCAGCATCGAAAACTGTTTTTGACAATCACGTCTCAGTTAGTGCAATAAAATCGTAATCAACACACGCACTTGAGGACTGAAGATGAGAAAATTTGGAACCAAGTCTCTGAAAATTTTATAAAAACACGACAGTTGATATGATGTGTGTTGTTTATCTTAGTGCTGCTTTAATTGCTATTGAGAATTGAAAATGTTGGATTTTAACTGTCCAAGTGTCTCAAGATAAGCGTGACAATCAGTCTTAGTGTTGTGGAGCTGATTATATTCAGTGCAATTGATGCACTTATAAGTGGTAGCCTTGCAGTTCTCAACATCATGATTTTAAGCACATTTGGGACAATATTGATCTGATTTGATACACTTATTGGATGTATGATGAAATCTACAGCATTTGAAACATCTCCGCAAGTCAATAGCATCGTAAATGGGACACAAATCGAGCCCAACTAATATCTGTTCCGTTTTGATCAAATTTATGTAAGTAATCATGTCAATTTGCAATAATGCTTGGAAAACATGACTGTTTCTTTCAGTAAGAGTCACTTTGATTACATCACATTCATATCCTGATGGTGGACAAGATGCTGAAGCAAAGACTCTTTAGAGAAAGACTCAGACATACCAACAACAAGCACTCGAGGATGTAGGGAAGGTAGCTGTTTGATTAGATATCTATCATTCATATTGTTATTCACGATATCCTTTAGTATGTCGCTGTTCTCTGAGCTGATGATGGGACCACCCCTGTCAGTTTGATGCACTGCATTCATAGTAGAATCAGATGAGACTAGATTAGCGGACTTAAGTAAATCAGCTTTCGTTGTAGCTGCGGTTCGAGAAGAATCTTAAGGTATTGGAATAACGGACTTTTCAGGAACAGTGCTACGAATGATGGCTGCAAAAGACTGTGCTGTGAGGTTAGATACTGATGAAGAGTTGGAGATGTCATTATGAATTTTAGAGCTGATTTGCTCCCTGATGTAGGATTTCAAATCAGTAATTTTGCACGTCACGATATCAGCATCCTAAACTTTGATAGCAGCTGTTAATTTACTGAAGATATTATTCTCAAATGTCGCAAGTCTCAGATTAATGTCTGAAAGCAGGATTTTTATGTCATTATCCTTGAATTTGTCAATGACGGAGCAATTCAGTCGGCATGAGTCACACCAAAAGAAAATTGACTTCGATTGGTTGGGTAAACGAACATCGTCTTCACTCAAATTGGCGCAAAGAGGATGGATCCACAAACCGCACGTTCCCTCACATCAAATTGAATTATCAGCTCCTTCAAATCTACATTTGGCGCACTTACTCATCCTTGTTCACAAACATGTAAGTTGAACAACCTATACCTATCTGAAAAAAAATTGATCCGAATAGAGCTGTGGGAAGTAATTTGCCACAGTTCAGAAGTTCCAATCAAAAATGATGGATTCTAGCGTGAAAAATTAGTGAAAGATGAAAATTGCGGGTCACTATCCAACTGAATGGTCGTAAAAAATAAAACACTGCACTTGCCACTCTTAGCTGAGCACTATCAAGGTAAATTTTTTGATCAATAAAATAGAAAACACAAAAACGAACAAGAAGACTGGAGGACGCACAACTCTTCAAGCTCCAATAATTAATAAGCATATGAAGCACTACGCATCAAGTCATCATTTTTCTACAGTCATGCGTGATGTTGGTAATTCACAAATCACAAAACAGGCGTATCTCTAATTTTTTTCCAGTTCGTGCATTTTAGGACGATCACCGCTGCTACCATAAATAAAAGCGCTACTGTTAAATTCCATTACCTAAACTCAGTTTTTTCTGTTATCCAACGTTTGGCCACAAGCAGTCACTTTCTTTGCACTATCAAGCTACATGCATTTGCATTTACTGCAGTTCCGTTGGTTTTTGATTTGTGTCAAAATTAGAATTGAGAAGAGATTCAAGACTTACCACTTTCTGTTTGACTGTTATCGACCCATTGCTTAGTTTATGTGTGAAGTCTGAATATCAACTAGCGCTGTGTTACGTGTCTAAGATCTGTGATTGGAGCCTCTATTTAGGACCGCAAAAAAATCTTGTATACAATGTGAATGTTAGTAAGCATTATTACATTCGATGAATTCAGTGACTTGGTAAATCTCGTCACCACATGTAAGAATGCCCAGCATTTACAATTGCATGCATCAAGATATTCATTGAAACGAATTGTCAAGACATGACATAAGTTTCTCAAGCTATATATATTTTTATGCATGTCTGTTTATTGTGTCATTAAAATAACAGCAAATTATCATTTCGTGCAAATGTGGACGATTCTGCGTGCCGTCTCACAATACTAGCACTCAAATCTTCTGAATATGATGTCTACGTGTCTGCCGTTTGTGGAATTCAAACCAAGAATGTTGTCCATGACTCAGATTGCTATTGGAAGTCAACGCACGTCCTACACAAGAAACTAAAAGGCAAACATTGCAAAGAAACTTTGCAGCAAATTGCACACACAAGTAGCAAAAGCTCCACCGTTAATATAAAAAAACTTACAGCGAGTGCAAGAACGAAAACATCATAGAAAATTTAATATAGGAATGATTCTGAGTGGTATGAAGATTCAAGAACTGGATGTGGTCAGTATAGACTTTTCATACTAGATGCATGGCGAAACAAAATTGGATGAGACAAAGTGAAATTGCGAGCATGTAAGGCCTATTAGAGATTCATCATAAGACCTTTTTATAATAGATTAGATATAAGGTAAGGAAATAGTCTTATTGATTCGCAGATATGAACAATTACTGCGGTCTTTGGAATGAGACATAATTGTTTTTGTAGAAGGCAGAAATCTTCTCTGAATAAAAAGAGTATGATTAGCCCAGTAAATTTAAGTGAGATATATGATGACAAAAATCGAAACAAACACGTTTTTGTCAGTAAGGCATACGTCTTACCCTCCAGTGCACAATCAGACAAAAAATATAATTTTTTGTTTAGAACATCATATGCTATTGATAAATTTGTCACTTTAGATCAATCAGTTTTCACAAAGCACCTCATAATTTCCGGCATAGTCATTGAACATTGAGAAGTGACAAGTTCATCATTACCACATATTGTTTCAAACAAAAATCGTATTTCCGCGTGATGAGCACTGGACATGAAATATTTGGGGCTATTCTGTAACTAAATCCATAAATTTCCATCGATCATCATCTATTCCAACTCATGGACGTAGTAAACACTGACGCAAACTCTGAATATTCGCTTGTTACAATTGTTTTTATTTGTGAGGAATCTTATCGATCAATAATAATTTGAAGATTTTGTTACAGAATACGGCCAATTATAAAGGCTAGAATGCATTTTTGATGCGTTCTTGGCGGAAGCCTATTCCTCAGTTTCTCTTTTCTTCCTATTTTACTCTTCATTTTTTGTCATGAGTAAGCTGCAACATATAATTCAATATTAAACTAAGGTGGAATATAAATTAGTGAGTGCTTTCACCAACCTTATTCTCCACCTCCTGGTTCCGTGATTAGAACAGTTTGATGGTATCCGATTGATGTATTGTCATCCAAAATATATCCACTTGCAAAGTTTCGAATCAATACGATTACTGGAGAAAGGTCAAATGCAATTTTCAGGATTTGTTCAGATAGTTTGTTAGTAAACTAGTAACAAGTAAAGCTTATGAAAGTGAATGAACCAAAACTATGATTTTTAGGTATTTCTTGTGGCACCCGTTTATAATCAGAGCTAGAAACATGGGCTATTTCAGTTTTTCCATCCAACAACTTTATTAAAAGCAAAAGAGTCCCAGTATGTGGAGTATATGGAAGCTTTCGGTCAGGAGTATTTATTATATAGATGACTTTCTTCGATAGGTTTTGGTGATGATGCTTTTTGGAATGGCGATAAGCTAGCTTTTGAGAAATAGCGGCATTCCACGTTCTATTATATAGATAACTGAAATATAATTCTATTTGGGCTTGCGCTGCTTTCATCCAAAGGTTCATCACATATCTGCAAGATACAAATTCATCCTTATTCCAGGCCACAATTTTATTGTATTGTGAGCTCGCAAAATTCAATGAAGACTTCGATTTTCACTTCCACATGAAATTTTGTTAAGAGTGACATATGATCTTTAGCAGAGAGGTTGCACCAAATCCAACAATACTATAGTTCAAACAGAGTCTAGATCTCAGTCACATATTGTTGACTGAATTATATTACTAAAACATTATCTTCACCAAATTGTCATCTAATGTATATGGTTATTGGATTAAATTGTTGGAGCTGACTGGAGAAGTAAATTTGAGTGAGTAAAACAATATTGAGAATTCAGTAAATTTTTTGATTATATTTCTTCCCTACTTTAAGTTTCATCTGTACCTCAGTGATCTTTAGAAGTGAAATGAATTATTTTGTGTAAAACTGGAAGTGTACATTCAAGTATATATGGTTATATATGTGAAGTCGAGAGAAATAGAGTTATGTCAAGAAGTTTTTCAAATAGATCTATTTTTGTCATCACATTTATTCTAAAGTATTCCAAGATTTAGAATAGGAGAGTGTGCCGATCCTGTTCTGTTAGTGTCAATTAACATTGTGAGCATATTGAATTGAATGTTTTTCTGCTAGTGACTACAAACACTCAATTTGATTTATCTCAGAGCTCTCAAATCATATATTACTATTCATTAATCAACAGATTGGGAAACTCTCAGTTTTATCTTTGAATGATCTGTAGAAGAGAAATCTCATAGAAGGTTCCAGCCGATCTGTGTCTGAGCAAATTTGAACTACAATAAATATGATTATACAATGGAATACTACCTGTACAGGTTCAAGTTTTCAGGTATAACTGATGATCATAAGACTGTTACATTTCATTTTAACCACATTCATCTTCATCACCTGAAATCATTTACTGTCAATCATCTCTCCTAATTGTTTATTTGTTCCTTACCTGTTAACCCTAATTCATTGCTTTTCGACCATCTGTCAGATTCGTGTGTTCATGCACCATGTCCCTCTAGCGTAAACTATTGTCACCAGTATTATTGTGTCTCGTCTGCAACCCTCTTAGCGTCTCTGTGTTCTTGGTGGATGAGAATTGGAGTTTGAAATGCGTCTTCTTTTCTTATTAAACTAATAATTAGAAAAACCGTACTTAACTTGAAAAGAGACTTAACTTTGTGAAGGCCTTTCTAACGGCCACTTTTAAATTAGTTAGTGAAGAGTTCATATCAAATAGTGTTCGGGAGTTTATCAAGAAATTTTAGTGCCAAATTGATTACCGGGCCGAAATTTCTCTCACGTTTTGTGGATTTAAACTCTAAACGTTTTTTTTGAACTGAGTTCAGCGGAGATTCTCCGGATTTATTTTGATGAATTTCTTTAAGCTAAAAGCCGATCAACACCTCAAGGTAAAAGAATTATTCAAGTTACAGTCATTTATTTTCTACGTTAAAACTTATTTGCTACATTAAAATCATTAAAATCACACTTTGAACATATCACAAATTAAAACTTAATTAAATTAAAATCATATTAATCAATCCCGCCATCGACGAAGCGCATTTCAGGCTCTAATTGGTATTCCTTTCAGGCTTTTTGTTTTGTACCCTTTTCGTTGGGTTTTTCGTCTACGTTGCATCATTCCCATTTGTTCCTGTACCATTTTCATCATTCTCGTCATCTTGGAGCCATCGTTCAAATTCACCGACCATCTTCGTCCATCTCCGTGTCTGTGACGTCATCTTCGACATCTGGGTGCTTCTCGAGGAACGACTTGCCGCCATCTTGTGATCTCGTCATCGTCCCGATTTCCCGCTCCGGCGCAAAGCTAAGCACCATTTATTTTGTTTATGCTCCAATTCATTACATATTTTATTTATTACGTTATTGATTTTGTTAATTGCTTAATACTACTACATTGGGTGAAACCTTCTGTAATACCAATCAAACGGGTATTTAAGTTGCATCCGTATTCAGTTTTGCTTACGTTGTGTTATTGCCACATACGGGTGGCGGACGCATTCTACGCCGAACCGTGCGACATTATAGCTTTTAGAGAGCAGTTAGGTAATCTAGTTTCATTTCACGAGCGTTCTACGAACACTGAGGGTACCTTCATCTGTCGCGTAGGTTACAGTACACGCTTAGTTCTCATTATACCGCTGTTTGGTCACCTGAACTCTAACCGCTGTCGTGAGCGCGATTCTCGCGGGGACTGTGCTTGCCATTCGCGCGGCCTACCTAATTCTTGGCCTACGCTTACCAATGTTTGATTGGCAATTCCGAGCCCACCATTGTTGTAGCCATTGGCAAGATTGTGAATAAAATCACTCAACGCGAGATCACGCATTTTTTGTCAATCAGCGCCCCGACTATTTCCTTCCCCCTTCCGCTTAGGTTCGGCGATCAACCATTCACTGACCCGAGGAGCTTCCAGATCGCCTGGCGCCCAACAAATACGAAATCCTTCACCACTCAAAGTAGACCGCACGCCGTCTCCACCGAGCTAGCTAGGGTCAACCCGGATAGGGGTTGTAGGGAGGTAATAAGACCATATATGATATGGTTTACCATGGAAAAACCAAAAACAGACTCAGAGCTCACAGAGTCTAAATTCACTGTATCACCTGATTGTGGGGGTAAGAACAGAATGAGTTACCTAGTTTCACTCAGAAAACAAGTATGCAAGTGGAATGACAGTTATTGAGACGAGAAAGGGAGCAATATCATAGATCCCTAGTAAAGATAGATTTCATATGAGAAGTATCGACAAATCTACTAAAATTCAAGTCAAGCAGAGTGAGTTCAGCTTTCAAATAATAATCAGAATACAAGTTATGAACGAAACACTCGAACAAAAGAATAATCGAGAAGAAATTGAGGATAAAGTAGGAGCTTACTGTGTCTGGAAGAATATTTGTATGTAATAGGCAGAAAAAATACGAAATGGAAAAGTTATCATGAAAATATATTCAAGCCCATAGAAGAAATGAACAAACAGTTCACTGATGTTTTAAGCCCCTACTTGGACGCAGAAATAAATAGATACGAACTGAGAAATTTAGTGCTATATTTAAAGAATGATAAAACTTCCAGTCTAGACTTACTTCCTAACGAAGTGCTAAAAGCCTTAGAAAAGAAATGCTTTTTCACACTTTTAGAATTCTTAAATCAGTGTTTACATACAGAAACCGTTCGTTCAGATCTTTGAAAAAATACATTGATATTAATCCATAGGAAAGGAGACGAAAATAACCCAAACAATTATTGGGGCCTAGCCATACTGAACACAATCCTAAAGTTACTAGCAAGTATAATTTCAAGACGCCTGGAAACATAGGCAGAAAGCTGGAACATCTTGCCAGAATCTCAAAATGGTTTCAGAAAAAAAAGATCTTGTGCGGCTAACCAATTAAGTTTGAATGCACTTGTGCAGTTAGGACTCAAGTACCCATACTATTTTTGTGGATTTTCAAAAAGTATTTGATCCAGTCTCACATAGAAAATTATGGTACAAACTATTCGGCATAGAAGTTAGTGCAAAAATGATCCAAGTAATGGAAAACATACAAAAATGCTCATGTTATACATAGTATTGGACAAGATGAATCCGAACCGATAAATGTGGATGAAGGCATCCTACAAGGAGATTCTCTTAACCCCATTCTGTTCAATCTATTCATTGTGGGCTTTGAGAATTTCTTAAGACACCGCGGACTAGAAGGACTTCTCATCAACCAATCAGTCGATATCTTGATGCTTCTAGACGCTGACGAAATGGTCATACTATGCGACTCGTGAGTAAAAAATTGGAATTCTTCAAAGATTACTGCAAAAAGAACAATCTCAGACGAGAAAAAAAGTTATGCAATTTTTTAGAGGCAGGCCCCGCTCAATAAGTACAAAATTCACTTGCTAAGATGCTGGAATCGAAGTAGCCAGCGAATATACGTATCTCAGAGTTCTTCTCACAAGCTAAGGTCTTTTTAGACAAGCAAAGGATATATTGATAAGCAAAGCAAGATGTGCAGCAGAGACCGTCAAAAATTTAATGACTACAACAAGAATAGAATCATGGAGCGCTAGGCTACATCTGTTCAAAACTGTGGTCCTCTCTACGATACTATATGCCGCAGAAATATATAGTCCGCATTACCTGAGTGAAATCGAGTAGTATAGGTAGCCTTCTTCAAGCAGCTGTTAAACTGGTCAAGGTGCACACTCAACTATATAGTTCGAACCGAAACGACCAAACGAAACTAGAAGGGCTAGTATTTACATCAGTACTAAGGTGAATAAAAACTCCTTTCAATGAACAATAATAGGTATCCGAAAATATGCTACAATAAACTAATAGAACTAGATTAGAACAAACGAAATATCTCCAAATTCAATTGGGTAACACAAATCAAAAATATGTTCAAGAAAATGAACCGCATCGATATTCAGAACCAACAAATGTTCACCACACTGAATAATTGTACAGAGGAGCTGGGGGAAAAAAATATTTAAGTGCTGGTAGAAGAGAATAAATCAAGAATCGTCGAGTCAACATACAAACAAATATATAAAACTATGAGCACTGATGAAGATCTAATATATGTTACTTTTCACTTTTCACGTTATTTGATTCACCCTCATATTCATAGATAAAAACTGTTATTTGGTACCTTTCAAAGTCACTGTAGTTGTAATCATCCCCGTTTTGTCCAATTGACCTCGTCCTTTTCATGATCATTTTGACAGCTGTCTCGTCGTATTAATTGTCCTATATCGTGCTGCTGCCTTCATCACTATTCCTTTTTTTCGTGTCTTAGTCAACAATTTCATCATTTGTGTATGTTTGGCTGAAGAATTACTTAATTGAGGTCGAGATGCGATATTCCTTAAATCACTGATTAATAACTTACTTAAGTGAAAATCTGTACTTAACCGTTGGAAGGTCTCAAGAATGGTCATTCTAAGAGTGTCTTGCAGAGAATTTTTGTGCTCGCGAATTATGAATTAGAATTTTCGTGCCAGATTAATACCGAGCCAAAGTTTTAGTCACCTTAAGTGGATTTAGATTTGCGACATAATTTTTTCATGAACGCTGTTCATCGGAGTTATTCCGGATCCAAATTATACTTCCAAGAACGATAAAGCCAATCAACATCTCAAGATAATGAACCATTTTAACTCTAAAGTCATATGTTTATCTAAAATCTTACAACTAAAATGAAATATAGTTAGTCAAAATTTCACATTAGAAATCGACAATTGAAACATTTCGCATCTTCGACGCTAATTGGTGTGTTTTTTTCATGCTTATTTTCTTTTTCTTTTTATTTGTCGTCATTTTCAACGTTCCACATTTTAACTCATTTTTATTTTCATCTGGATCATCTATTTCGACATCCCGAACATTCTTCCATCAATAACCGCCAATTTGGGAGTTCATCTTCACGGGTCAACACCACATCTTCATCTTTTCCGTTCGTGTATCACCGGCTGTGACGTCACCAAGATATTCGTTGTGACCAGCGATCCGCGCCAATTTGAGGATTGGATATTGGTGAATCGGCACAGGCGCAAAAAGCTAAGATCTCAAATTTTTGTCATAATTTTTCTTTCATTATTATTTTATTACTATTTTTGTGTTAGGGATTGCGATCAAATAGGTATAGTTCTGTAAGGTGTAGACACGTTTGTCTTGTGTTGTCGCCATCGCCGGGTGTCAGATATAATCAACGCGAATCTGCGCGACGCGATACTTTTGAGAGTTATGTACGTATTTACTCCTCTATCCGTGCTCACAACGATCCTTGAGGGTACTCTCAAACGACACGTATGAAGTGTAAGCGCTACTGTCATCTTCCTATTCTACGTAAGGGCTCTAGGCACTATTGTTAGCGTGAGTTCTCGTTGCGATGGTGCTTGCCATCCGCCTGGCTTTGTAATCGCTTTTATAAACACTTACCAGCAGTTGATCATTATTTTGCTTGTCATGCTATGATATATAGATGGTAATAAAACTCACTTGTCGCCCAAGCCGATTATTGTTATAATTACATATGATTACGCCCACGATTCCTCTCTCCTCTCGTCTAGGATTGGCGATCAACCGGCGTCCCAGTCTGCATATAGGTCGCCTGGCACCCAGCATAAATAAGAAAGGAGGTCATCTATCAATTTGTGGACCGCACGCCGACTAGACAGAGGTAGCCAGGATTAACCTGAAAGGGGTTGTAGAAAGGTTGCATGTACTTAGGAATAGAAGTCAACATAAACGTAACAAAGATCATCAGCCAAATCCAAACAGCTCTAACTTCAACTAGACACCTTTCCAGTAAGCTACTTGAATTATACTGAATAAGAGACAATAAAGACTTGATTTTCGGAGATATACTAATTTTTGACTTTTTTCATAGTACGCCCTGTATCCGACCATAAGAAATTCCATAACGCATGACTACATCATAGAATCACTAAAAGCTCTAAATATCAACGAAAAATACATCAACCTCCTCAAAGGAATATATTCCGGTAACACGGCAAGAATATCATAAGACAGAGAGGGAAACAGTTTCAAACTACAAAGAGGCGCCAAACAAGGCGACCCGGCATCACTTTATATTTTCAACGCAGTCCTAGAAAATATATTCCGCAAGCTGAATTGGGAAGATAAAGGAATAAATATAGATGGACAAAAAATACACAATCTAGAATTTGCGGATGACTTAATTCTAATTGCTGAATCAGCGACAGACATTTCAACAATGTTAAAAGAACTAGTAATAGAAAGCAGAAAGGCGGGCCTCGAAATCAACCTCAAAATGACAAAGGCTATTACTAACAGCACCAAAATACCAATCCAATTAGATATGCAAAATGTTGAATATGTGAACAAATACATCTACCTAGGACAAATAATGTCATTTGGGAAGAAAAGCGACAAAGAACTGCAAAGAAAAGAAAATAGAATCGAAAATATTCAACCAATGCATTTTACCAACATTAACTTACGGCTGCCAAACTAGGTCCCTAACTAAATCTCAGAATGCAAAAATTCAGATTATGCAAAGAAAAATGGGAAGAAGCATCTCGGAAATCAAACTAACAGACAGAGTAAGCAATACATAACTAAGAACACGATCAAAAACAAAAGACGCGTTGCAATTCGCGAAATGTCAAAAATGGAAATGGGCAGGTCATGTATCCCGCCTGGCGAACAATAAATGGACAAAAATATCAACTGAGTGGTAAACAAGGTACTTGAAGAGGAAATCAGGAAGATCGTTAACAAGATGGGAAGACGAGATAAAAACTACAGCAGGTGCTCTTTGGACCAGAACAGCCAAAAATAGAGAGGAATGGAGAAATATGAAGGAGGCCTTCGTCCAACAGTGGACCTAGATCCCCACTCCCCTTTAAAAACTTTTCATAAATAGTAAAAGAATCAAAATTAAATTAAATTATCATTATATTCGTAAATAAATTTGTAATTATCAATCAATCTACAATTCAATTCTATTATGAGTATGGAATTGTATATTTGATACTCTAATAATCGGCTATTATTATTATTACGCTCTGTATATTCTCATACTGTTTGATGGGATATAATTTTTGATTTCGAAAAGACAAGAAAGATATACCTTCTGAACTTAACAAAAGTCAAGATATTTAAGAAAATATTAGAATAGTTTCATGCGAATTTGAAGCTGGCTGTGAAAACAAGACTTGACATTTGTATTAGTTCATTCTATTGTTATACCTTCGTCAAGAAGAATCATTGAATTGATGTTAGATTATTATCATTTGTTCTAAAAATGGATCAATACTCAATTAACGAGAAGGTAGATATGTTGAAATGTTCTCATTTATCAAATAACATTTCATAGCAAGCCCTGCGATTATACCAGCAACAATATCCTGATCACTTTCATCTAAATCATACATTCTTTTTCAAATTAGAAAGAAAGCTACGTAGAACTGGTTCACTTACTATGGCAAATCGCGAAGTTGTATCAGCATATTTAAATTTGCATCCGAGAAATTCAACTAGAGGAGCTGTACTAGAATAAGAAGCAAAATCTTCAAATTATTAATAATATATATCAATAAAAAAATTGAACTCTGTACTAACAGCTCAAATTGAATAACAAGTACAAAATTCTCCAAAGCAAAAATTGTACAGAGCCTATATGTTTTTTTGGAATGATTACTCCAATGTTTATCGTCAAATGCATTGTTTTTGAAACATTGAATGTGAACCATCTGAGAGGAATATTTGTTCGACTGTCAAATTGATAGAATTTTATTCATTTAACTCGTACAAAATGTGTGTCGTCATTGTAATATTTACAATAAGCTTTCATGCTTACTGATATTTTCGTAATTCATTCCTATGAATAATAGACTTTTTTAGTGTCCTGAGGAGGCCTAAAAACCAGGCGAAAGCTTGACTGATATTTTTAAAAAATAATCTTCCATTTGACCATTTTCCATTGACTGCAAATGCCCACGAAACATCTGTTACCTTAACTGATTGCAGTCGCGATTAATCGTCATCTTACTATACAGGAATGAGTTTTTCCAATTACTAAAATGCCAATACGGTTCACAATCAGTTCAAACCTTCAAAGCATGGGCCACAACCAACATCAAAATGACATCAACGACACAACGAAGAATTTTCTTCCTAAAATGTAGAAAACATAGAGTTTTTCCAAAACACATCACGAATGACATTCATGATAATCCAGCAAGACTTCAGCCAGATGATTCAAGCAATATCTCCAAACTGGACAACACTTACTACAGGTTGAGGAAACAGACGCTCAACATTGAAATCGACAGTACGGTAAAACATGTCTGTTGCATTAAATCTAAATCAAAAACTCTTGAATCTTAGATGCTGAACTTATTGCCTGAATGTATTGTGGACCACTTTATCCGCAAACAAAAACTTGCAAGTAAAAAACTTTTTAACAGAATTAAAACACAAAACGAAAATAAATTGCAAACTCTGATCAATGATGAACGTAATAATCTTCGCACGCAAACATCCTGGCTTAAAAATATTTCTGCTGTCACTATACCCACAGATTGTAACAAGGCTAAGTCATCATAACATATAGAATGCGTAATCAGTATTCTAAATTAACCAATTTGTATTTGTATTAATAATAAACATTATAATTGCAGCACTTGCAAGGTGACACAATATGCTATGCCGACTCAGCGCTTGTTTAGTATGTATACAAAGTAATATATGTAAGGTAGTTAAGTTAAGTAGAACGTAGAATACAAGAAGTCGAAGAACATTAAAGCTCCACCCGCACTTAGCCGTCTAGCAGTAAGTTACATCTTTTATATCTGGTCTTAATTATCATTGTTAGTATATCTTGTTATTTCATATCTTATTATCTAATCTTTAATATATTTATTTGTTATACAAATTTGGCATACTCTATATTCACAATAACCTTCACCCTCCATCCAGCAAGAACCCATTTATTCTTTGTTATATCCAATTTAGGGTGTAACAAGATGAACAAACATCTTTAGTCTTGGTCCTAAGTTTTGTATTGAACCTTTAAGTGATCAGATTTGCGTTCGAAAGTTACTGAGAGACATTGAATATATTATAAATAATTTTGATGAAAATAAGGGAACCATGTGTAGAGCCCAAGTAACAAATATTATTACTGATTTTCTGAACAAGAACGATGAATTTGATTACATACATCATCTTTTCTACACTACAAAAAGATTTCTTAAATGTAATATAAATCTTATAGTCACACAATTTGATTAAGGTGGTGTCACTTGTATAATGGACAAGCAAAAATATCATGAGTTATCCTTTGAGAGGTTGACAGACCAAAATAATTACAGGCTACTAAGGAGAGTTATCAAAGTCTTTAATGATATATGATGCTATTCCACCTGAATACTATGGTCAACCTAGGATCCATAAACAAAACCTTTCTTTACGACCCAATATAGCATGTATTGATGCTCCATAATAGTAAAATAGCAAAGTATCTTACTGATGTGTCAACTATTGCTTACAACAAAAACAACACTCACTATATCAAAGATTCTTTTGCGTCTGCATCGTTTATTAATAATTATAAAATACCAGGAAATTATATTTGGATAAGTTTGGATGTTGTGTCACTATTTATTGATATAACTATGAGCACAGCTGTTGATAGCATCACAAAAAAATAGAACTTGATACAGAATGTCACTCCTTTATCTTTGAATCATTTTCTGCAATCACTGAGATTTGTTTTCGACACTAGCTACTGCATTTATGATAATAATTACTATAAGCAACTGACTGGTTGTCCAATGGGAGCGATTATCAGCCCGATAATAGCGCAGTACGTTATTAACCTACTTCTTGATGAGTGCATACCAAAACTGAATTTTAGACCACCATTTATAAAGAAATTTGTTGACGACATAGTAACTGCTTCACCTGCAAATGTGCCAAATAATATTTTATCAACTTTTAATGGTTTTGATGCGTACCTTCAGTTAACCATCGAGTTAAAGGAACAAAAAAGCCTCCCCTTCTTGAGCATCTTAAGGATAAGGGAAGATTCAGGAAACATCACACTGGATTGGTACCTAATAATTTGGTAGAATAATAATAAATTTCCAATAACCCGTCAATAACACAGTTAGTTACTTACTTTTTTGTTTATTGAATCAGATTATGGATGAATCCATCATAAAATATGCAAAATATACGCCATTGTGTTCTTGAAATGTCGGTAACGTAGTTTTCGAAATAAATAAATTTATACTAACTTTATTCGATGAAGATAGTTTTGATCATAATGCGAACTTTTGCCTGTCATCTGTCAGAAAATCATTATTGATCACTCTGTATCAAAGAGATCTAGAAATTTCTTCAACTTGAAAAGAAAACAATTGAAAAAGCTGTGAAACACTCTTAGAAAAACAATTTTACAATAAAAAATTACATTTTTTTTTTTCTTAAACTAGTAGTAAACCAATATGGCGGAAGAATTTAGACTTGTCTATACAGCAAACTGCGGGAACAAATTGAATTTTGAAGATTTAGGAACTATTTGAAGTTGATCAAACAAAAACCGATAAACTAGAAAGCCACTAAGGAAAAGAGGGAGGGCTCGGAACTAGTTTTGAACGTCAAAATCATAGCCTTAAAAAAGCTGCAGGTACGAATAGATGACAGGAAAATTTATTTCTTTTTATAGTTGTCCAATTTGAGTAAGTAGGTGTAAATATCAAGCCATTAATAGCTGTTTTTTATTTATGATCATAGAATCTTTTTTGAGGAAACACATTTCGAGGAAGGTTCTTTTGCACAGACTTTTTTCCGTGTCAAAGATAGTGACACTATCATAGTCAATGATGTGATCTGTTTGTCTGACATGCTGTGCCAGAGCTGTTGACTTGGGTTTTAATTTATTGTCACTCTTGTGAGAGGTTTGACGATTTTGAGGATTTCGTAATGTCTGACCTAAATAATTCAAATGACAGCCTTCACAAGGTATGTTATACATAACATTATAGTCACGCAACTTTTTGTTGCTATTACTTACTTGTACTAAGTACAAGAAAGTATTGTGTAATCGACAAAAATCACCCATCAAGATTATGATGAAAACATCCGTTACAAGCATCCCTGAACCATTTCGACTATTGTCAGCTTGATGTCGGTACGTTCTTGCGTTTGTGCGTAACTCGCAAATCTCAAAACTTGCTGAACGTATAATGTGAAAATTTTGTATTCAAGACTGGTATAGGATCTGGTTGTGCACCTCGCATTATGGTTCTAATCGTCAGTACATGAAGTGCAGTTCACTTACAACTGTTTCCAAATTCCTCTGATGAATCCAGAATGATCAACCGTAGGATATTTAGATTCAGTATTTGAACTTAATGTATTATCAGAATATTTAACTGCTATTTTTGTATAAATCATCAAAGCCAGAGGTGCACTTTACCTGCAACTTGTTTTAAATTTTTTGCATGAATCTAGAATGATCAGCTGTAGTATATTGAAATTTGGTGTCGGAACTTTTTGTAGGATCAAAATAGTTAGATGCTATTTTTGTATCAATCGGCTGAGCCAGAAGTGCAGTTTATATGCATAACAGAAATTCAGAATTTGCCGTATGAAACAGTCAGTTTAATCAAAATGATAAGATAGGCAATGAAAATCTGTTGTCAATTTTTTGATTCTATTACACATTGTAAGTACATATATGTCAAAATATTATTAAAATTATATCAATTATAATCTGAAATGACAGAAAATTTTATTAAATAAATTTGTGTATATATCAAATGATGTACAAGTAAGTACATGTCAGGTTCTTTTTACATTGTCATTATGTACAATATGTGAAATTCTAGGTGTTAAATCTGGGATGTATGGCATTGACGTATATCTTATCCTTGGAGGTAGAGATCATGTCATGGTAGTGATGGATGAAAATCAGTATGATGATTTCTCCATGGGGATGCTGACAAATACTGATAACAATATATTACTAAATGGAGATCCAACGTCTACTTTTCAACAAAAATCTAACAAAATCATAAGCGAACTGAAAAATAAAGAAATATTCACTCCCGAGTTAGCAAGAACCTTGACAATATATAACGCTGTTCCACCTGAATACTATGGATCACCTAAGAATCCATAGAGAAAACTTATCACTCTGACCGATAATTACATCAATTGATGCTCCAAATTGTGAAAAGCACAGCATTTAAATAACATACTCACAAATGCTTATGACAAAAATAATGAATATTATACAAAAGATTCATTCGAATTTGCCATGGTCTTGAATAACTCCAAAATTCCAGAAAATTATTAGTTTGAAAACATAACTTTACAAACAGTTTTTGACAGCATAAAGAAAAGAATGGAATAAAATTCAGGAGTACACCCCTCTGTCTCAAAATGAGTTTGTGAGATTGTTGAGTTTCATTTTTGACATCAATAATTGCGTCTATAACAATAAATATTACAAGCAATTAATTTGAAGCCCAATGGGAGCAATAATAAGTCCTATAATAGCTTAATATATTATAGATCTCCTGTTGGAAAATTGTGTACCTTAACTAGGTTTTCCTGTGCCTTTCTTCATAAATTTGTGGACAACATAGCGTGTGCCATTCCATCTCACAAACAAGATGTAATCTTGCCCATTTCCAACGCATTCGATGCTCACCTCCAATTTACAATTGAGGTAGAACAAGACAAAAGTGTTCCATTTCTTGACACGTCAATCATCAGGTATCTAAAACAATGTCTTCAAAACGATACATGCACTATATGTTGGAGCAACCTAGAAAGATTTGAATAAATGCAGTTCTTGGTTCAAAGAATAGAATCCTAAGTAACTCACATTTCATTCATCATCAGAAAAAAGCTACGTGATGTCCTCTTAACGAATTTGGGAGTAGTGAAGCAGCATGATACGCAGCTAGACGTGTTGAGTGTGTGCTGGTGAAGTTGATTTTATATAGTATAATATTTTATTCTCCAAGTGTTAATACCTAATTTGATATCAAAATGCTAACTCGAGAGGACCATGAATCTATCCTTTATATTATAACATCTTCGATCAAACGATTTAGTTCGAATAGTGAATTCATCGATGCGTTCGTGAGAGAAGTCACGGCTGCGGTTCGGAGAGTATTTGAGGGGAAAATAAAATCACTTGAAAAGCAGTTAAATGAAGTGAGACAAGAAAATAATGATTTGAAATTCTCATGTGAATCCCATGATAAGTGCGTCGACGATCTCGCTCAATACACACGACGTAATAATTTGCGTATATTACGTTAACCAGAAACTCCAGATGAATATATTGATGGCTCAGTCGTTGAATTTTGTCGTGATAGTTTAAAAGTTGATATTTCGAAAATTGATATCGACCGTTGCCATCGCTTAGGGAAATCAATAAGAAATAAACACAGGTCAGTAATAGGGAAATTCGTTAGCTATCGCAACCGTAGTAAGGTTTTTAATGAGAAGAAGAAGTTAAAAGGAACAGGCATCACAATCCGTGAAGATCTCACCCAATTCAGACTGGAGTTTCTCAAGGCGGCTTCAGATAAGTTTCATTTCCGTAATGTTTGGACATATGACGAGCGTGTGATTGCGAAAGTGAAAAAGAACGGAAGAGATATCAAGATCTATATTAATAATATGGATGACATACAACTTTGATGTTTTTGTTTCTAAATTTATTCGTTACTTTTATTTAATATGCAAATCATCTAAGCCGGCTCACGCACTTTGTCATTGAATTGTGTTACTCAAGTCAATTCTTGTTACTTTGTTCATTCTTGCAAATTTTTGAAAGTCAATGTCAATTTCAGTTCTGCAGATCAGTGACCTCAACTTGTTTACATGTAGTCATATAAATGTCAGTGATACCACACCTTCTGATTCATTCCAAATAAATAATTACAATTTGATTAGCTCATATAGAAATGATAAACGCGGGGGAGGTGTTGCCATTTATGTTCGTTCGTCAATTAATTATAAAGTTTTGGATACTTGCTCCGTGAATAATAATATTGTTGAGCATTTGTGGACCCAAATCACAGCTCAGAATTACAGGTTAATTTTTGAAGTTCTCTACAACCCACATGAAAAATTTTATGAAGAACTCAGTATTTTGGATACAATATTTGCCGAATTCTCATCTGAAGTGGATTGTATGATTTGAACAGGTGATATAAATGTGGACTTGTTGTCGAATGATACTAGTTGTAAGTATGTTTTGGATTTGTTGTCTGCTTATAATATGCATCAATTAATAGGAAGTTACACCAGACCAGCATCCAAATCTTTGCTTGATATCATTGCTATCTCAGATAAATCATTATACTTATATGCTGACGTCATAGAATGTACAAACTTCACTGATCACTTTGGTTCCTATTGTCATCTGAATTTTACAGCAATTTTTTGCACACTGCTATGAGATAAACTGATATAAATTTTTAGTATTGGAAAATGTCAATCAAACAATCAATTTCCTGAACAGCAACATAATTTCATCATTTGATTTGCATGCTCCCATTAAAATCACAACTGCTCAAAAAAATTGCGAACCATAGATCACTCCGGTGATTAAAATTATGCAAAATAAGCCTGATAAAGCGCTGATGAAATATAAGAAGCATGAAACTGTGAGTAGTAAGTGTGAGCGCTTCCCCGGCAGACTTAATTAATTAGATGCGAGGGTAATTAGATTTGAAAGGGTTGATTTATGGGCGGTTGGATGTTCGCTTAACAAGGGTGGTTATAATTAATGGGGTGGGCAGGTGTTCGTTAGATAGGAATTTTTTGATTAAAGGGTTCTACAATTACTGAAATAATACACATGACTTGCTAGCACCCCTAAGAAATAAAAATGATACGCCTCTGGAAGATGAGATACAAGCTTGGGTCTAGCCGCTCTAACGGGACTTGAGGATGAATGGTTGCTATTTAAAATCTTACAAGCAGGTACCTCGTTCATATATTTTAAAACTTCGGGAATTGTTAACAATATAAGCCAATTCGAGAGTTTCTAGGGGCATGTCTTGGTATATTTATGTTGAGCGAAGATCAACTGATGTCGTAATTATACAGTTTAATAAATTATTAAAAGGGCAAGGCATTTAGATTGGATGCAGCGATTTGTTTTGAGAAATCAGGGCTATTTCAGATTACCGTTAGAACACGACGACTATTTATTGAATTTATGTTCACGTTTACCGTGAGAAGGAGATGATGGTGAGCTATCTTGATTAGCAATCAACCCTTGGTCAAGGGCTGCTCTACCTGAGCTTGGGGATGAATGGTTTCTATTTAAAATCTTACAAGCAGGTGCTTCGTTCATATATTTTAAAACTTCGGGAATTGTTATTATACAGTTTAATAAATTATCAAAAGGGCAAGGCATTTAGATCGGATGCAGCGGTTTCTTCTGAGAAATCAGGGCTATTTCAGATTATCGTTAGAACACGACGACTATTTATTGAATTTATGTTTACGTTTACCGTGAGAAGATGATGGTGAGCTATCTTGATTAGCAATCAGCCCTTGCCCCGTGTTTAGATTGAAAATTTGATTCTTTGGGGCGGTTTATGGAATTCCATTATTAGGTAGTTTAAGGTTTCTGTGGGAACGGAATTTCAACTTTGAAATCGTTTTTTCATTCGAAGACACATGTTCCAACTTTTGAATTGAAACAAAGGCTCCAATACGATCTTTGTGAAAAATTTCGGACCTCAAATAGGGCTGCGTGAAGTAGGCAGGCCAACATTGAGCAGAAATGTTAATAATTTCAGTAACGTTGATGCTTTGTTAGTGCTCTTTACTGCTTTCAAAATTTTTGAAAAAAACCTAATAGTCTTTGAGAAAACTCACAAATAAAAATTACCTGCTCACTTCACGCCAGCAGGCCATATACAGATTTTTGACAAAAATACAAGTATAATTGGTTAGTGCTTCGTTAGTGCCCTTTTCTGCTTCTAATAGTTTTCCAATTAGTGTACTCTAACTGGCATTGAAAAATGTTTTGACTTGGCCTGCTAACTTCACGCCAGCAGGTCACAAACGCGCTTTTCAGAAAAAATTATCATGGTTCGTTAGTGCTTCGTTAGTGCTCTTTGCTGCTGTTAATAGTTTTTATATTAAGCAATGCAAGTAAGCAATAAAAAAATATTTCACTTGGCCTGCCAACTTCACGCTACCCGATCAAGGAAATATTCAAATTTAAAAATATAAATCATATAGTTCGTTGATAATTCGTTAGTGCTGTTTACTGCTGTATATAACTTTTAAATTCGACTACGCATTTTGCAGAAATAGAATAAGAATAATCTTTTATATTGACTTGATACGGATACGGATAGGTTTAAGATTGGTTGCTTGACTTACATAAACAATGTGAAATCAATATGAAATATCAATCAGATTCTCAAACATTGTTAATAAATTTCTCATCAAAAATTCTATGTTCAAGTGTAACTTATAACTCAAAGGATAGCGATATGCTTATTCTTTTTCAAAATGAAATGAAATAAAATTTCTGATTAGATTAGACGTAGCTTGTCCTTTAACGGCCTTAAGACTTGAAGAACTGCAATTTATACTTGCAGATCTTTACAACTCTATTTTTTGAGCTATAGGTACAGAGGCGGCCATTGAAATCTAAGGAATAGAACCTTTTTTCACGCAGCCCTGTAGGATATTAGCAAACTCGAATCCATAATATTCAGTAATATACTTATAGTGTACTCCAGTTAAGAATGGACTCAAGAGTAAGATAGGGCTTACGATTTCAGCTCTTTGATTGGTCAGAACGCGAACCAAGCTTACACTAGCGAAAAAATTTTAACAGTGGTTGCAGATAAGTAGGTATATTTATTATTCAATTTTGACGTTATAATGTATGCAATAGCTCTAAGTAACTGTTCAATTAGTAAAAGATGTTCTGCATGAGACAAAACTATTTTTATAATTCAAAAGTACCACTCGAAACTCAAATTTCTATTTTGTATGTGTGAAACGGGCTGACTTCGAAGCGCCACCAAGTCCATTCTTAACTGGAATACACTATAGTCTCACAGAATGCGAAACCATATCCAAATTTATTCAATGCAGTATCAACATACTTACTACTAAAAAAATTGAACATTATATTATTCTAAGTTGGATAATTTATTAATCTCCACATGTTGTCAGTTGTCATCTATTTGTCGAATACAATATAACGCATTTATATACTCATAGATGAAACTAATGGTAATGTTCATAATACAATGTAGATGGCGCTACTGAGAGTAACAGTAATGACATGACGGATTCCAGGTTGGCGACATTGCTAAATTTTTAACTAAATTTAAGTTGGGAACTGCTGGGAACATTTAACCATTCAATGAAACTGTCAGATCTGAGGCAGCAAATTGCAATTTTTGTACAAGATCAAAGAACAATAATTGAATGGATGACTGTTTGATAATCCAAAGAACTGGAATTGCCTTGTACTCTTGTTGCTTTGTGCAGACACATAGTATATATAAACTTCAAAAATGCACAGCACAGAAGCAAAACAAAATTGTGTATGGGCTTCTGAACAGTAGAGGGCGCACTAAATTTTGTAAATAGACTGTTATTAAATCCAAATTGAATAAACACAATATAAAACGAAAACTACCAAAACCCAACTTGAGTTCAGTATACTTGTTTTTATTGCATGTAAGATGTTTTTAGCACGCAAGTGCATAATATTTATCGACTACACAAGGCGTCAAATTTGAATATAAAAATGGTGCTAATCGTTTATATCTCGCTGAAAGTAATAAGTAACTGAATTTCGTACTTCACAATTATGCCCCAATAACAAACTATCGATTGATTCTTATATGATGGTTTTCTTACCTACTAACAGCAAATTAAGACAATGATTTCCGTACCCGAATTGTGGTGCTGGTGGAAGTTTGGTGGTTTAATTAACCTGCAAGTATATAGAACACTGTACCTACCCAATTATTATTTTTATATTCATGATACAGTATTTCTAAGAATCCGTTCAATTGTCACCTTCTATAGTCTATATTTAAAACGAGTACTATCTACGAATGCAAACTATGAATTGTTGTGTTTCTTCTTCTGTTTCCGTATTTGTGTTACTTGATGAATTTAAATGATCATCAAGATTTTCGTCTAATTTAAATTCAAATCCAATTTTATTAATACAATTATGACTATTAGACCGTACATACGTATAAATTGCTTTGTCTGTCATTCGATTTTCCAATTCCAAACTCAACTTTTGCCAAATTTGTGCTGTAGGTTTAGATATATTACAAGTAATTTCTGATTTGAAGCATTTTAAAACTTGTTCTATTTCCTCACTGCGAACTTTTAACTGTCGAGGCATATTGTTATTTTAAATATAATTTCAATATGAACAATGCTCTGTACTTCCAGTAATAGCTGAATAACCTTAAACACGGAGGTAACATATTAATTAATTGTATTTATTGTTTCTCAACCTCGCAGGAAGCATGTGATAGATGCAGGTATCTTTCACTATTATAGTGAAATTAATATGATAAAATTTTATATTTCACGTTTTGCAAAATGACAATGTTGCCATCTCTATTAATTTGAATGTATGATAGCTTCACAATTGTTCACAATATATTATTTTCTTCACTTATTTAACATATAATTTCGAAACAATAGTATATTGTGTGGCTAGGGACGAAACAAGACGATTTCAGCTGAGGGTGAGCGTTGCTTGCCCGAGCGAAGCGAGGGCTGGCATCACCTTCGGCTGAAATCGTGTTTTGTCCCGTGCCACACACTGTATTTTTCATAATACCTGCATTGAAACTTTCCACATTACAAATTTGTCATAACAAAGTAAATATTTTTCTTTTGATTTTGCAAGTAACAAGTCGAGAGTAGCTGCTTGTGCTTCATCAATAAGATGTTGTGGTGTACTTAAAATTGTCGTATTAATACTTTTTTTCTTGAAACTAATCGTCTTTTTAATTTAATTTACAGTTCCGAATACAACAACTGTCAAATTAACTAAGGTTATATGATTTTCATTTAGAGATTGACAATGAACAAATGCGACTCTGCCAGGGATAAAACGATGTAAAAAATTAATTTAGCGGGCAGAAACAAGCTTGTTTCTCCCCTCGGGCAGAAACAAGCCTGTTCCTGCCCGGCTACACTCGCATTTGTCTGCAATTGTCTTGTTTCGACTGACAAAACAGGCGTTGAAACGCGTTGTTTCAATGCAGGTATTATGAAAAAATTATTATCAATATATTTTTTTGCAAATATCTCTTCCTGACCTGACTAACGTACATACGTTACATATAATTGAGGTTGAATTCATTCTACAATATAGTTCCTCTTATAACCGCTTGGTGGCTATGGGTTAATTTCAGTTGCCAATATAATATACTTGCAGAATAATTGAACCGCCAAACCCCCACTAGCATTGCAACTCGGATACGAGAGTCATTGTCTTGATTTGTTATTCTAGGCAATATTTTTATGTTCAAATTTGACGCCTTATGTAACCGATTTGTAAATATCATTCCAATTGAGAACGGTTCAAGCGTTCTTATGGCCCTACGATTCAAACCCTCTCATTTGCCAAAATAATTTTACATTAGCACAAAAACTTACTTGGTTTTCTGTCAGTTGTATCATTTGTCAGTCGTTCATCAATTATCATAAATGGATTCGTGCACTGCGAAGATTCAATTTTGTTCAATTTATTCAGGCAGTATGTATTAATGTTATACTCTGAATTTACTGTGAGTGAATTCTGTTTGTATTTCGGCCAATCGAAAGGTTTAAATCGTAGTATCGTAGTACCATAAGAACGCTTGGATCGTTCAACTGAAGTGAACCGTAGATAATGAATGCTGTGCACATATGTGCTAAAAACATCTTACTCATACCAAAAACAAGTATACTGAGCTCAAGTTGGGTTTTGGTAGTCTTTTAATGTTTTTATAACAGTTTATTCACAAAATTATTTAGTGCGCCCTCTACTGTTCAGAAGCCCATACACAATTTTGTTTTGCTTCTGTGCTGTGCATTTTTGAAGTTTATATATACTATGTGTCTGCACAAAGCAACAAGAGTACGAGGCAATTCCAGTTCTTTGGATTATCAAAAAGTCATCCATTCAATTATTGTTCTTTGATCTTGTACAAAAATTGCAATTTGCTGCCTCAGATCTGACAGTTCCATTGAATGGTTAAATGTTCCCAGCAGTTCCCAACTTAAATTTAGTTAAAAATTTAGCAATGTCGCCAACCTGAAATCCGTCATGTCATTACTGTTACTCTCAGTAGCGCCATCTACATTGTATTATGAACATTAACATTAGTTTCATCTATGAGTATATAAATGCGTTATATTATGTTGAAATTTTTTCGCTAGTGTAAGCTTGGTTCGCGTTCTGACCAATCAAAGAGCTGAAATCGTAAGCCCTATCTTACTCTTGAGTCCATTCTTAACTGGAGTACACTATAAGTATATTACTGAATATTATGGATTCGAGTTTGCTAATATCCTACAGGGCTGCGTGAAAAAAGGTTCTATTCCTTAGATTTCAATGGCCGCCTCTGTACCTATAGCTCAAAAAATAGAGTTGTAAAGATCTGCAAGTATAAATTGCAGTTCTTCAAGTCTTAAGGCCGTTAAAGGACAAGCTACGTCTAATCTAATCAGAAATTTTATATCATTTCATTTTGAAAAAGAATAAGCATATCGCTATCCTTTGAGTTATAAGTTACACTTGAACATAGAATTTTTGATGAGAAATTTATTAACAATGTTTGAGAATCTGATTGATATTTCATATTGATTTCACATTGTTTATGTAAGTCAAGCAACCAATCTTAAACCTATCCGTATCCGTATCAAGTCAATATAAAAGATTATTCTTATTCTATTTCTGCAAAATGCGTAGTCGAATTTAAAAGTTATATACAGCAGTAAACAGCACTAACGAATTATCAACGAACTATATGATTTATATTTTTAAATTTGAATATTTCCTTGATCGGGTAGCGTGAAGTTGGCAGGCCAAGTGGAATATTTTTTTATTGCTTACTTGCATTGCTTAATATAAAAACTATTAACAGCAGCAAAGAGCACTAACGAAGCACTAACGAACCATGATAATTTTATCTGAAAAGCGCGTTTGTGACCTGCTGGCGTGAAGTTAGCAGGCCAAGTCAAAACATTTTTCAATGCCAGTTAGAGTACACTAATTAGAAAACTATTAGAAGCAGAAAAGGGCACTAACGAAGCACTAACCAATTATACTTGTATTTTTGTCAAAAATCTGTATATGGCCTGCTGGCGTGAAGTGAGCAGGTAATTTTTATTTGTGAGTTTTCTCAAAGACTATTAGGTTTTTTTCAAAAAATTTGAAAGCAGTAAAGAGCACTAACAAAGCATTAACGTTTCTGAAATTATTAACATTTCTGCTCAATGTTGGCCTGCCTACTTCACGCAGCCCTCAAATAGGGTGGGAATATTTTTCATCAGGTGGAGAGGGATAGTTTGCATCCCTTCCAGAGCCCTGTGACGTCACCGAATGCTACTTTAAAAATTGAATCGACCCATAGAAATCTTCAGTTATAATTTTCACCTGTTGAACACTAAGGTAAGTTTGCGAGTTTTACAAGTGTGAACATGTGTTGTGTTGTGGATACGAAATTTCTAAGTGTTTGCGTGTTGCTGGTTTAGTAAAATGGCCGATAGATTTGAATGGGTTTTTGAGGAGGCTCGCGAGCTTCCGCAACAGCAGCAGCAGCAGCCGCAAAACATGGAGCCGTACCAAGTACAGGCGTCCGAAAACTGGGACGACTTTAATTATGAGTCGTCGGTACGGCTCCAGAGGCTGCTGGCGGAGAAGAAACTGGAATGGGAGCGCGTTAAAAAAGATGAACAAGGTACCATTAATCAATAATACATGTTTGTGGTTTTTATATTATTTTGTGTGACTTTAGACGCAGCCCAAAAACAAGAGGGGTCTGTGAAGAGGCGTCGAACGTAGTTTTAGTTTAAATTCAATTATTTTTGTAGTTAAGTTAATTTTAATTTTCATTTTATATTTGTTTAGCATATATTAGTTGTTTAGTTAATATTAGTTTTAAATGTAATTAGAATTCAAATAAAAAATATAAACAACTTGTTCACTTTAATTTGAAGGATGTCCTATCTCCATAATATTACGTTAGAGAGTCATTTATTCATCTCGAAACAGTTTGAAATAAGTAAATGAATATATATATATATATATATATATATATATATATATATATATATATATATATATATATATATATATATATATATATATATATATATATATATATATATATATATATATATATATATATATATATAAATGAATTTAGTTGAGAGCTCCGGGTAAAAACAGATCATCGCAGGCTGGAGGCCTTTCAGCAAGCGATCATGTGATGCGTGACGTCATTCTATGGGGCCGAATATAAAAGCGTTCGGTAGGGGTGGGTGAAGTACCAGTCTGTTTCGTATAGCCTGTTGCTCAAGACTCCAGAATGAATTTTGAAGATAGCTTCCCACGAGAGAAACGGTAAATCTTTGGTTTGAATGCTAATATAATCAATTTATTATTGTTTAATAAATTTTTATAGGCCATCAATGCCTCTCTTGTCATCACCGGAGAATTCGACTTCGTCGCAAACGTCATCAACAACTACAAGATCGCTCCAGGACGAAGCTGTGCAGCGGGCTACATCGCCTGCTATATCAATTTATGACAGCGATTCCGAAAGCAGTCTGCTGCCATGTTATCAAAAACCTGCAGAAGAAGAAAGTTTCGATGAGTGTGGCCAACGCTGGTCCGAAGATATGGAAGTGCCCTCGGCGAACCACCAAGAACCAGAGAGGATATTCAATGAGGACGAACTCCATGTGAACAATCATCTGGACATCTTATTGGGATCGGTAGAGAGCATACGGTTCAAACTTCCCAATAACCGGGACTATCGAGACAATTGGGATCGTTTGCTGGTGTGTAAAATTGTTCCCCTGGATATGACATGTAACCGTTATATAGCTATTGGACTAAATGCTAATAATTATTTGAAAGTGACCGTCCGCCTGTTTGGAAGTGCGCGCCAGAAACTATACTTAGATATACCGGACTTCACAGAGTTCTACGAGCTTATAAAAATACTTGTGCTAAAGAATAAGTGTAGTGAATCAGAAATCAACTATAAATATAAAATCAATGGAATAGATCTGAATTTATTACCAAAAGAACAGTTACAGTGTAGTTCGGGAAGCGTGTTTCTGGCACTGAATAATTTGAATATTGAAACTCTTATCTGCTTAGGTAAGAGCATATTCGTGGATTTGAGACATTACAATAAATTATATGATGATATTTACGAACAGTATAAAAACAATCTGAAATATACTGTAGTCAATAAGTTGAGATATAATTTACCAATGAATTTAAGTTTATTCAAATATTTCATTACCGGAAACATTTATTTAAGAGACGTTTTTGTAGACATGTATATTTATCACAATAATAGAATGAGAAAAGACTTAGATTATGTTCATACTCTTATGAGAGAAAAATATATGTAAAATGAAATGTTGTGCATTTCTTGATTTTGAACATTATGTGTATACTTTTATGACAGAAAAATATTTGTAAAATAAAATGTGAACTTGCTTTCATCCAAAAGCTTCCTTTATTCAAAATAAAATCAAACACAAAATAAATAATGTGAAATACGGTGTTGTTGTTGTATTCTTATTCATATGAAAACCTTCCTGAGCAAATATAAAACTCTGAAAATAAACGTGAAATATTATTTTTAACCTTTTCATTGATATGAAAATTTTCTGATGAAGTATTAAATCTCTAATTTGATATAGAAAAATATAATGTGAACTTTTTTCAATTAAGAACTTTCCTGATTCAATCTAAAATCAAACACAAAAATAAATAATATCAAATACGGTACTGATGTATTTTATTCATATGAAGCGAATATAAAATTGAATTCAGGAAATAAATGTAAAATATATTTATTGATATGAAAATTTCTAATTGAGTAAACAATTTCTAATTAGATATAAGAACTGAAAATTCTAATTCTTTAAAACTGTTTCATGAAGGAATACGTAATAACTATCACTTTTTTAGTCACGAAGTGACACACCGATCCTCCAATAACTTTAGATTTTCATAGGTCTTTAGAAAATCAAATTCAGAACAAAGCTAGCTATTTTCTCAGACCGCCAGCGATTGTGGCTGGTAGAAAAACCTGTTTATAAAAGGGTGAGAGCGTCTCGAATTTGCTTCAGTGTGTAGCAACCTAGTTTACAGTCAGAGTTAAAATAAGCTATCAACAAAATTTTGATTCTTTCTTCGAGATTTGTGAGAATCTCATCGATTCAGCTCTTATGAATGACGAGTCAACAGAAAATACCAATCATGAAGACTTAATCTGTCATAATATCGGTGAAAACAACGAAACAGAGACAGATGCCACTAGATCATCTGAAACGTGTCCACAGCAGAATTTTGATTCTTTTTTCGAGCTATGTGAAAATATTATCGATTCAGCTCTTACCGAAGAAGATGTGAATTCAATTGTGAGTGAAAGTGAAGTGTCAGTGATTCCTAGTTCAGACATTCTGGACGGCCTAGGGGCTATTAAACGTTATGAAATCATAGAAAATAGAGAGTATCACGTGAAAAGATTCGCGATGCGTGGATTTCGAACGGTCTTCCACCTGACGGACCCGCCTCCTGGAGAAAATCCTATCAAATGGTTCTATGGAAGCATTGAACAAGTACGAATATTCTCATGGTTGTAATTATGCTGATATATTTAATGTTAAAATTTCTCAGGTATTGACCGATATGTTGAACGACATGAATCCTGCAGATTTTGTCGGGTTCACATTCTACACCCCTCACATGGAGCACGGGCCAGCCTGGATGTCGTTCCGAAGACGCGACCAAATTCACGTCGACGTCATATGGGATGCGATCGATAAAATTCTTCAAAGCAACGCTGAGTTGTTTTCCGACGGAGCATTCACAATGGAGATGACACACATAGCCATGCCAGTAGGAAACGGAAGACATCTAAACGGTCACGGGCTTAGCTACGCGGAATTATGTCGCAGGAAACACGGTATCATAGAAATTAACAACGTCGATAATCTTTGCCTACCTAGAGCTTTAGTTGTCGCTGAAGCATTCGTTACGAAAGATGAAATTTTTGAGAATATCAGAAAAGACGGCCACATTGATCAACAGACACGCGTAAACAAGTTATTATGCGATACCGGTATTAAAATAGATGCGGGCGGAGCCGGTATACCTGAATTGAAGGAATTTCAAAATTTTTATAAGCAGTACAACATATGTGTATACGCGTATAATAAGCGCGGTGACCTAATTTTCGAAGGAGCACCCGATGGAAACTTACCACGACTGAACCTTTTACATTATCAGAATCATTATTCGGTCATAAAGAGTTTTACAGCTGCCTTTACATGCAAGTATTTTTGCAAACCTTGTCATACAGGGTACAACAGGCTATTAGCACACACTTGTCAAAATATCTGCATTTTTTGTAAAGAATCTCCAGCGTGTGTTTACACACTGCAATTGAAAAAATGCCCGGACTGTAACAGAAATTTTCGAGGACAGATTTGTTATGATAATCACAAAAGAAAGAATGTTTGTGGTCTGCTGAAAACCTGTAAACAGTGTTTAAAAACTTATAACTGTCAAAAAAATAAGAATCATATTTGTGGTGAAATTTTTTGCAAAATCTGTGATTGTTATAGGAAACCTAACCATAAATGCTTCATGAAACCGGATAAAAATAAATTGAAAGACAATACTTTATTTATTTATTACGATCTAGAGACACGACAAGAAAATTTTCTTGACAAACATAGATTACATGAAGTTGACTTATGCGTAATTCAACAATCGTGCAATGCATGCTGTAATATAGATGATTTAAGATCTTTCTGCTCCTCGTGCGGTGTTCGACAGCAGGTATTCAAAAAAAACCCAATTGAAAATTTTCTCTTGTATGCTTTAGCTCCGCGAATATCATTTTCTTCTGTAACATGTATTGCACATAATGCTAAGTCATTTGACGCTCAGTTCGTATTGAAATATCTTGTAGAGAAAATGAACCTAAAACCAAATATAATTTTGAACGGTAACAAAATTTTATTAATCGAGATCAATAGCAAAATAAGATTCATAGATTCCTTGAATTACATGGGTATGCCTTTAGCGTCTTTACCTGAAGCCATGGGTCTGGCAGGTACTGTAAAAAAAGGGTATTTTCCGCATCTGTTTAATACTTCAGAGAATGCGGAATATTTTGGACCTCTGCCATCCATTGAATATTATGGCGCGGACAGTATGAAAACTTTAGAAAGACAAAAATTTCTGGCTTGGTATAAGCAGCAAATTGAAAAGGGTGTAATGTTTGATTTACAAAGAGAGATTAGAGAATACTGTATATCGGATGTAGATATTTTACGTCGGTCTTGTACCAAATTTCGACAAACTTTTATAAATGATTGTCATGTTTGCCCATTTTCAGAAGCCGTTACTATTGCATCAGCATGCAACAAAGCGTTCCGGCGTTTATTTTTGGAAGAAAACACAATCGGGCTCATACCTATTAAAGGATATAGACTAAAAGAAAACCAGTCCAAGATAGCGTTACAATGGCTGCTATTACAAGAGGATCAACGAAGCATTCGTATTGAACATGCAGCGCGTGACGGTGAAATCGTTCTCGCGAACAATTTGAAAGTTGACGGATTTTACGCGCCCGATAAGTTAGTATTCGAATTTTGGGGTTGCTTCTGGCACGGGTGCCCATCATGCTATAAAACCTTAAGGAATAAACAAATTTACACTTCGACAAAAGAAACTATGGAATTTAGATACCAGCGTACTCTTGATAAATCAGAGAAAATAAAAAAATTAGGCTACAATTTGATAAGTATATGGGAATGCAGATTCAGAAATTATCTGCAGCAGCATAAAGAATTGGAAACAGTGTTGCAGAATCATCAGCTTCTAAATAACACACCTTTGAAACCCCGAGACGCTCTTTATGGCGGAAGAACCGGAAATACTGTTCTATATAAAAAAGCAGATGATCCTGAGAAAATAAAATATGTCGACGTATGCTCTCTCTACCCTTACATCTGTAAATATGGAAAATACCCAATTGGACATCCTGAAATTTTTGTCGGCGCAGAATGCGCTACAATTTGTCCAAATAATAATATAGATCGTGTGGAAGGTTTGATAAAGTGTGCTGTACTCCCGCCTGGCGACCTTTATCACCCGTTATTACCACGAAAAGCTCATGGTAAACTCATGTTCGTCCTATGTAGAAAATGTTGCGATACGTTAGAAACACAAGACTGTACACACTCTGATAGTGAGAGGCAATTTGTTGGCACATGGGTGTCGGTTGAAGTGCAGGCGGCTGTACGTCATGGTTATAAAATACTGGAAGTTCATGAAGTATGGCAATACAAGACTACGGAATACAACAAAGCGTCAAAAACGGGCGGTATATTTGCGGAATATATAGACACTTTCTTGAAGATAAAACAGGAGTCATCGGGCTATCCAGAAGAATGTACCTCTGATGAGTCAAAAGATGCGTATATCAGGATGTTTCTAGAGAAAGAAGGGATCCATTTGGATGCAGATTCAATTACAAAGAATTCGGGTAGGCGCGCTGTCGCAAAAATTTGTCTGAACTCTTTATGGGGTGAGTTAGTTATGCAACATATTTTTTATCGTGCTTGGAACTAACAAATGATTTTATGTTTACAGGTAAATTTGCCCAGGCTGAAAATAGACCGCGCACTACAACAGTTGCAGCCCCTGCTGAGCTTTATGAACTACTGGCTAATCCGGCCATTATTGTAAATAAAATAATCCCCGCTGGACAACAGTTGATGTACGTTAATTGGCAGTATCGTGACGAGTCAGTGGAGCCTCTCCCCACAGTGAATGTCGTTATTGCCGCTTATACAACAGCGCTCGCCCGACTTGAACTTTACCGCCACCTGGACGCCTTGGGCGATAGAGTTTTATATTATGACACTGATTCAATCATATACTCGCATCTACCTGGACAATACGAGCCACAAACAGGTGATTTCATGGGTGATCTCACGAATGAATTAGCTTCTTTGGGTTCGGGAACCTACATTACCGAATTCGTATGCGGGGGTCCAAAAAATTATGCTTTTAAAACGTATTCACCAGTGCAGGATACTTATCAAGAGATTTGTAAGGTCAAATATGTCACGTTGAACTATAGAAATTCGAAAAAAATAAATTTTAGCTGTATGAAGGAATTAATCTTAGGTAACCGTGATACGGATGTTGTGTTGAGTAGTTATAATATAAGAAGTACTCTAGACCATAGTGTTGTAACGAAAAAAGAGAATAAATTATTTAGAATTAATGCTATGAAGCGTAGATTAGTTGATTATTCGAAATCATATCCGTACGGTCTGAAAAGATCAAGGTTAGAATAAGCTACGATGATATTTGATAATAAAGATATTCAATTCTTAATTATGATTTTATTATTGTTTACTAGTGCCTCTAGTCTCACCTCCTACATATTAAACATATTTCGTGAAATAGTAATCAAACATAAATTTTATCAGTACATCATTTTCATAGGGATCAGACTTACTGAATAATCCAATAAAGTCATCATGATTATAATTATTTATTCTAAATATTAGATACAACAAACAATAGTTTCCACAAACGTCTGTAGCGTAATCTTGCAAAATAGTACTGTTGTATATCCATGTTCGGGTATTTCGATTCAAAAAGTTCTCATGACTTTTAACGAGTGGCCGTCTTCCGTATGAGTCGAAATAAGTTCCGTGGCCTTTGCGATCAATAAATATCCCAATCCAGTGAGCCCCGGGTTTGGTGTCGGGATCGGTATTTGCAATTATCGTGCATGGATAGTTTACTCGTTGCGGCAGTCTATTTGAAGCATAAACTCCATAGTAGGCCAAATTTCGAAAATATTCGTGAAATACGGCTTCTATTTGAGCGGCGTTCATTATGGTTATTTTGAGCTAGCCACTGTTTGAGAAGATTCACATTCCTCACGGCACACACTTTCCCTTCGTGCGATTGTGGTATCATGCAGCTGGGGACGTTGTAATCTTTAGATAACACTTTTAAAGAAGGACACCCCAACTCTGATAGGTCAATTAGATCGTCTCGACCCAAGACTCTCTCGATGAAGCTCTTTTCATCACCTCCTTTAATATAAATTCTATCAGCGGTCTCAAAAATGTTCTGCAATATGCCGAATATTTGATCATATTCTGTATAACCATCCACGCATGCGAAGCCATGAAGATCATTTCTCAACCAATGAGTCTGCTTTTGGAATTTCTCACTCAATTCTCTCAGATGGACTGGTGCTTTGAATACATAATGCTGCGAATATAACCTATCTAAAGAAATAACAGCAAGTTCCTTGATGATATATTCCGCTGCATTTCCATAAAAACCCTGGACATCAATTATATAACTTGTCATAGCAAATGCTCGCAAAGTACTGATGAATTTAGAAGTTACTTCTTTCTTATAATATATTTATGTCGTGTCTTCAGGGTCAGGTATTTATTCAAGATTTAAATTAAAAATAATCAATTCACAAGATAGTTTATTTATTTCATCAATACATAAAGCTAGATATATACTTAACTACCATAGTCTACAATTACATTTCTATTCTTATCTATTTCAATGATATTATCAAATTCAGCGTAAATAACACAATTTAATGTTTGCACGAGAGCTGTTTCAAATCCTACTTCAATTCTTAATGAACCGTGGCGTGTTAAATTCCAGGAGAGCATTGAATTTGCCGCTAAATCGGGTGTCAAGTCGAACGCTGATAGACAGTAGCCTCCTGAATAATCGTCCCTGCTTATTTCGTTACCTGTGTTACCGAAATTTATACCTGTCCCTAAGAACAGCGTATTGAACATCTGTGTATAGGTCTTCTTGTCAGTGAAGGATGGCTGCAGGGGTTTTGTGGGTATTTGTTGTCCATTCACGAATAAAGACAAATAATTTATTTTGAAATGCTCAAAATTGAAGGGATTCTTTGTATAATCTCCATTAAAGGCTTGATTTGATACAAATCCTATGATACAGCGTTTTGGAAGCTGACCCAAAAATATATTATCCAATGATTTTCCTTGTACCCCTGAAGGAATGGTGATCGCTTTTACTTCTGAGCGTGTTATTGGATATTTAGCAGTACTTATTTCCAAGGCCTTACTATGGGCAAGCAGAATGCTAGGATTCAATTTTACCCGACGCACATATAGGGTGGCCTCAGTTATTTGAACTTTATAAGTGTTTGCGGTTGAGAGAAGATTGAAACTATCACGAGAACGTACCATACGAAGACGAATTTCCACCCCATTTAGAAGGAATTTCTCTTGATTGAATAAATCCACATGTAAATGCCCTATCATATCAATATTTTGACTCCGGGCAGTATATTTCTGGCGTTTGTTGTATCCTGAATTCCCTCCTACATCTGTATTGTTCATTTTTCCAGCGTCATCAGAATACCACAACGACGAGGTGAGATGCGATTTTTTCGCATCACTTCCGTAATTCAGTAATGTTTCCAGATAAGCTCGATAAGCATAAGTATTATTGGGTGGCGATACTAGTTTTTGATTCAAGCATACATCCACTTGACTGAATAGTGAGTGCAGCCAGTTATTAATGGGGGCTACATTATCCGTATCGGTTAGCTGTGTGCCGTCAGATTTTATAATTTTTGCATTTATATATAACATAGTTTGAGATAAGTCTATGTACTCTTCACCATTTCCTGGAACCACAAATTCAATGGGACCATCTTCAGTGATTGATGATAGAGGCTTGTAATTGATCCATTGTCCGTTCTCAATACTTGTTTGGGTTGGAGGTAAAGCGAATAAGTCTAATTCCGTTTTAACGCATTCACACGACTGAGAGTGAAGGAACGCCATTTCAACCAAAAATATCTGACTGTTTCAAGCGTCTAGTCCTCTGCCTCTTGTTCACTCTACCAGGTGACGCTTTCAAATGAGTAGTTTTAGATACCAAACGTTTCTTTTTATAACCGCCGCCATTTATCAATTGATCCACTTTTGATTCGGCTTTTCGCTTCAGATTTTCTCCAGCCTCCACTACACGCCGTTGAAATGATTCCCCTACAGGTTGATTTTCACTCAAATCACCGAGAAATTGCATTCCTGTGTTAAGTGCTTGTTTACCAACTGCTCCAACACCCCGTCTAATCAACGGCATAATATTTCGAAACAGGCCGCTGAAAAAACTCCCGATCCCGTGGCCCCTCTGAAATTGACTCCCCCTATATACAACACCGATACCACTGCCTGCTTGCAGGTTATAATATTGCTGGTAGGGACAAGCTTTCATCATGCGAGTCGTTTAAAGTGAAGTTTAACACATAAAACGCCGAATAAGAATGGAGCCGTAAATCCACTGCTGTCCCTTATATCAATTTCTATATTTGTAAACTCTCTTCTTAAAACTGGGATAAAATGTGGTTGGTGGAATGAAATCATCTGACTGGATCCAAAAACATATTTCTCGGTGTTTATCGGGACTATTCTTAATAATTGTGTAAAGACATCTCCAATCACTTGTGGTTCGATAATATCACAATAGATATATAGTTGAGTAGGTATGCCCAGCAGCAGATTCGGAAGGTTAATCGCTACTCTGTCACTGTATAAATCATTAAAGGGGTTGAATCCTAGCTGGAGCGCCAATTTCGGAGACAGTTTCAAAGATGAGACGCTGGTATCTTTAATTTTCACTTCTACGCGCTTTTTTTCCTTATTGAACGTAAAAGCTGCATATTTATTGATTATAGAGTCATTATTCATCTCATGTAAAATTTGATCAACATTTTCATAATTTTTAGTTGGAATCTTTCCCCGTTGATGTTGTATGGTAGTATGTCTGTTTTTTTTTGTAGTTTGCACTCTATTTGTTACGATATTCACTTTATTCTCTTGATCGTTAACATTGTAGAAAGTACATGGAAAAATTATTTCAGTTAGCGCAACTTGCCACGTACCCTCCAATTTAACATTTTGAGGTAGTTGAGTAGAGAAATTGGACGTCTTATTATTAACAAAGTACTCCATGGAGCTATTACTTGGTAATGTAATAAAAAATTCTCTTTCATTTATCATTATTCTATTGATTTCACTTCGTTTGCTTTGATCCAGGAGTTAAATTTGTCGTTATAACCTACCCAGCGGACCAGCAACTCCCGTCTGCTTCCTCTTCCTCTTTCAGCTAGAATTTTATCAATTTTATATGTCTTATCGGGGGTAGCATTCACTTTTTGCAGTTCGTGCTCGTAGAATGTTCCTTCAATCATCTCGCCATTCAAATCTTTCAATCTATAAACAACAATCTTTCGTTTTGCAATAGCATGAATTCTAAACATTTCCTCGCTCCAGCTAGCTTCATATCCCTTAGCAAATATATGTTTGTACTTTGAAATCCGTACCAAATCGTTTATTGCATATTTTGGCTGTCTGTATCTTGAGTTTGCCGCAGTTTCGTACTGATTCCTCCATACCTGCAGCACATTTTTGTCATTCACATCACGAGGCGCTAATTTTATCACACGATGTCTTGCTTTGTTATAGCTAGCAACGAGATCTTGAAGTACATCAATATATCTGTATGTGTTTTTATAAGTGAAATATTTATACATTTTATTTTTCAGAGTTCTATTGAGTCTTTCAACGAGGCTGGCTTTTATGTCAGGATTTTGTGTCACATAATGTTTGACCTCATTTTGTTTCAAGAATGCGGTAACAGGTCGGTTAAGAAATTCCCCGCCTTTGTCCGTTTGTAAATGAATTGGGGTGCTATCCTTGAATACAATTCTAAGCGCTGCGATGACCGACAAAGGTTTTTTGTCTCGGAGAGGCACCGCCCAAGCGTACCTGCTAAACACGTCGATAACTGTCAAAATATATTTGTAGCTATCATTATAACGACAAAGGGATCTCATATCATTCAGATCGGCTTGGAAAAGGTCATTTATATTAGAAACTCTGTACTTGTTTCTAGGGAAACGTTTTCTTGCTGGCTTATGTAGTGTGTATGTATCTTGCGAGCTCAGCCAGTTACGTACTTCCTTCTTATTATACAGACCTTGCACAGCTTTGCTTACTTTATCAACACCCGAAAAACCCGCTGGGTGTGAAGCATCAAAGTAGATCTTAGTTAATTTTTCTTCCATCTCTTTCTCTCCCTCTCTCTCTGTCTTTATAATGTAAATCGTTTCCAATGAATTTTTTTGACTTTTGGAAGCCCCTCTTCCTCGTTATCCGAATCGTTCTCCGTACTGAAATCTAGCTGTCTCTTATTTTTAGGAGTTTTTCTGATAAACGGCTGTGAGATTTCGCTCAATTGTCTTTCTTTTTTTGGTGGAGTGTCTGCGTAAGGTTGAGAAAGGAAAAATTTCCGCCGTCGCGGATTATTTATCAATTCTAAAGGTATATTGACTGTTTTTAACGCTTTGATAAAATGCTCCCACCCCGTTGGATTACTGTATTTTCTATGTCTGACAGCATCGGCAATAAGATCTGATATATTCGAATTTGGTATTTGCTTATCATTTATAGATACTAAGCCTTTAGCATCCCATGTGATTGTTTTATCACTCTTCAGCAAATCCACTAGTATACGAGCTTTATCTTGATGTGTTTTAGGCAGAACTCTCACGATATTGTCAACCTCGTCCACCATCGTGGGGCTGCTCTCGGACGGTTCTCTATTTTCTTGTGATTCTACAGGGAGTTGAATAGGCTCTCTGTTCCTTTTTTGAAAATAAAGATATCTTTGTAGGGTTTCCTGATACAAGGCCCATTTCTCAGATTCAGTTAATTTTGAACTTATGATTTTTTTCATATCTTCATCGAGCTGTGTAGTTACATTATCTTCATGAGAATTGCTTTGTCGCAGTCGACTCAGATTTTCTGGTGATATTAACACCATCTTTTTAGTATGCTCCATTCTTAGCTTCTAAATAGAGAGCCTAGTACTCCACTTAATAAAGGGGCCAGCAGTAAAGGTAAGAAAGCACCACCAGATTGAACTAAAACGCGCTTCTTTTTCTGCCAAGTGTCGCCGCGCTTAATAAGATTTCTTAATACCTTTCTATGTCGCCCAAGAGCTGTACGCTGCTTGCTACTGAGAGGCACGTTACCGTGTAAAATATTATATACGCACTCGCAGATACATTTGACTGATTCGGGATCTGCATTCTTCAAAATAGCTAACCTATATTTTGGTTTCAGTTTATGTAAGGCTCTTAATAATTCTGCATTGTTGCCGATAGTTAAACTCATTTTTACGATATGACTTCGGGAATGCTTTTACTACAGTATTTATACTTTTTCTTAGGTAAATAAACAAAAGTCAACCCGTCGCGACATGTGCGAAAGCGCAGCCAATCAGGTGTATTCTGTTTTAAATCAAAAATTATGTAGCCATGGGGTTCGAATGTAGCGTCTTCATATGCTTCTTGAATAAATTTTGTATTTTCCGGGCAGATTTGCCTCGAGAGATGCGAGATCTGAGCTCTGTCGCGAGGATTTTTGAAATAGATTATGTAATTTGCATTCAAGGATATGTCTCTCTGTCCGCGCCCTTGATGGAACAAATTTTGAGTTAGGAAAAATACGGATAAATTCTTATGGTGAGACCATTTAGTAAAAATATCTACAACGCGCTCATCAGCCTCTCTCATAAGATCGTCGATAATTATCAACTGAGGATCTTTTCCATCTAAATTTTCCACATCAGGTAGTCCTTCAACAAAACTAACTCCCTGAATTTTGTTATAAAGATCTTGCCAGGTGCCATAATGCCAAGAAATCTTCCGGAATGGCGTATCGCACATGTTATTAATATTTGAAATGAAATTATTGACGTAATATGACTTTCCACAACCTGAAGGGCCTGCAATTAATGCAGAAAACGGATGTTTGAATTTTGTACACATCTTTACTTCTCAACACCACGCCGTGAACTAAATACAACGCTTTACAAAGCAGCTGACGTCGGAGGAAAGATTTTCGAATAAACTAGAATAGGTATATTTCCAGTAATTTATTTATAGATTAGTATGATAGATACAATATGTACAGGAATAACTATTTGTTTTTAACAAACTCTAATAAGGGTGTTTGGTTTCCAGCGCCGATGTCTTGTAGTCCTGTGCATTTGATACTCCATTGCTGAACAGTCTGTTGTAAGCTCTGAATCTGGTCCTCTGTTAACGGATCGAATCGACTTGGCAGGTACAGAATGAATTTTTCACACTCCACAATAATTTTTCTACCAAACTTTGTTTTCACACTTTTAATGTCGCGTAATTCATACATTTTATTCAGCTCCAACTCCTGGGCTCTAATTTTCGGCTTGATGTTCTTCAACTGACCGATGGCGCAAAGCATGTCGAAATCCATTTTTCTAAACATAAAATAATAATATTGAGATTCAAAATTATCTAAGACGAATATTTTCTTACCTCAGAATACGATGATGGCACAGACGTTGTTACGTGTTTTGCTGCAGCTACTTTGGATGTGAAAAAACACGCTTCGTTCGGAACATATTTATATCCTTCACCAACAGATACAAAATACTTGCACCTGCTTCACCCCTTTCGAATATCCACCAACGATTCATTTTGTTTGAGATCTCGATTAATTATATAATCGCGCCAGACGCTCTATCTCCAAAAAAATCAAATCTATTCAGTGACGCGCATTCCAATAGACCCGCTTACATATAAAAACCCTTTCATCTGCTAGCCTTACACATGCCGCAATCATCAAAGTATACCTATAATCAAAACACCCCTTTTTTCGGTTGAACACCTGCCTACCATTAATCACATCCCCCTTTGTACAAATGCCGCCCCATCAATCAACCCTTTCAAATCTAATTACCCTCGCATCTAATTAATTAAGTCTGCCGGGGAAGCGCTCACACTTACTACTACTGTGATAGCATTGGAGTACTATAAACAACTCCAAAATTTAACTACAGCTGCAATTCGTAGGGAGAAGCAGGCTTTCTTACAATTCAAAATGAACAGCTCTCGTGATTCTAATGAATTATGGAAGAAACTTAGAAGCATGGGGATTGAAGATGATTCTGTCATTGATATCTCATAACACCTTTGCAAACCGGATAATTATGCACAATATTTATTAGATAAAGTTAAGAATGTTGCTATCAATCCAAGTGCACTGAATTCGTATCCAAAAGACAGTTTTTTAGATCAATCTAGTCATCCGTTTGAGTTCAAATGTGCCAGCTCTGATACAGTTACTCAAATTTTGGGTAAACTCAAATCTAATGCGGCTGGTATTGATGATATATCTTTCAAAATTATAATTACTGTTCTACCAGTAATTAAGGATTATATCAGGCACATAGTGAATACATGTATTATTGAAGGTGTGATACCTGATGTATGGAAATCTGCAATTATAGTTAAACCTATACCTAAAGTCAAAGCCTGTTCCACTTTAAATTATAGGCGACCTATAAGTATTTTTCCTGCACTGTCCAAGGTTTTCGAGAGAGTATGTTATGATCAGATCATGGATTATTGTACAAACTATTATATCTTACCTATAAATCAGTCAGGTTTCAGAGCCGGCCATAGTACTGATACATGTCTCTTGAATATGATGGATATTTTGCTGAAAAATTATGATGATTCCAGAATTTCCCTTATTATTCAAATAGACTTTACCAGAGCTTCTGACATGGTTAATCATAGTATGCTCCTTGCTAAGTTGAAATATTATAATTTCTCGGACAATGCAGTTATTCTATGTTCCAATTATCTATTCAATCGTCATTTTCAGGTCTGCATACCGTCAAATTCAAATTCCAATTTTCACAAGTCAAGCCGTTACCCTCTGCAATGTGAAGTACCTCAGGGCTCTATTTTGGGATCTCTATTCTTTTTAATTTATATAGCTGCTGTCATAAAATCTTGTAGTGTACATTCCTTATTGCTCCTATTGACTTTGATAAAGAAGATGAAGATATTTCTAGTGTAAATAATGAGCAAGAAAAGTTTGTGACATGGGTGAAAGATAATGGTCTTATGATAAACACCAACAAGTCATCTCTCTTAGTTATTGGTAATTGCAGCTGCTTACCAGATATTTATTCAGATACCATGCCTCTAAAACGTAGCTCCTGCACAAAAGTTCTAGGACTATTGATTGATGAAAATCAGAGATTTATTGAACATTTAAACTCAAAACTTTCTGCTGCAAGGCTTCGGCTACGCCATTTGTATCAATTTAGACATGACTTATGCTCAACTGTGGACTTGTGAAATCCTCAATCCTTCCGATTTTTGACTATTGTTTTTGTGTTTATATCCCACACCTCACTCAGACTGGAAAAAACCGAATCACACTTCTTCAAAATTCGTGTGTAAGATATGTGTATGGCATTCGTAAGTACGATCATATTAGTGAATATCGCGAACTAGCCAAGATAGAAAAAGTGGATGATCGTTTGAAATTAATGTATCTATGTCTGGTTCACAAAATAAAATTAACTGGTGTTCCTGATTATTTTCTGGTCAAATTGTTCTTCAAGCAATATAATTATTCGTTGAGATTCAAAAACTTACACAGGGTGGAATGCGAAATTGGAAACAGCTTTTTTCTCGGGGGTTATTATAGATACCGAAAAATTGTTCAAATAAAGTTTCTAGATCTTCCAATAAGCTAACTGAATCTGTGTAAATTTAGTGAAAAAAAATTCATTCTCGTATATATTGCCATATTTTTACTTCCTTCAGATGGAATATCCTGTATAATATTGCACTAGTGAATAGAAAATATTTTTGCTGTAAAAAAGTTTCAGGGTTCATATCTGCTAAGCTTGATAGTTTTTGAGATATTAACGAAAATATCTAAATGCTCTCAAATTCTAGTGTGCCTTGAGAACAAAATTTGTTGACAGTTGAGTTATTTTGTATTGTATTTGCGCTACAAAAAATTGTACTGCATACATACTATTATTATTTGGTGTTAATAATGGCAGATTCAATCAATGAGAAGTTAGATATGATAAAATGTTTTTATCTATCAAATAATAATTCGAGACAAGCTCTGCAATTATACAGACAACAGTATCCGGAACGCTTTTATCCAGACCATTTTATTCATTCAAATAAGAGAGGAAGCTGCGTAGAACTGGGTCAGTTTCAAGAAATTACAGAACACCTGAGATAGTAGATGAAAATTTAGAAGTTGATGTATTGGCACATTTCAATGTATACCCTCAAAATTCAATGAGAGAAGCTGCATTGGAAATAAATACCACACATACAAAGGTTTTTAAGATTCTGGAGAAGCATAAGTACAAAGCCTATTAAATCTACAAAATTCATAATCTTCATCCTGGCGATGATGTGAGAAAATTACAATTTTGTAATTACTTAATACTGGAAAATATTGCAGAGCCTAATTTTTTTGGTACAATTTTATGGTCAGATGAAACAAATTTCTCTAACAATGGAATACTAAATAGACATAATTCACATTATTGGCAATAAGTAGAGACGAATCCACGTCTAACATTTATTTCAAATTTTCAAATACGCTTTTCAATTAACGTATGGTGCGGTATGATAAACAACACTATTTTGGGTCCATATTTTTATGAGGACACTTTGACATCACAGAGATATTTAAATTTTCTGCAAAATGAATTTCATGATTATCTGGATGATATACCATTGGCAGTTAGACGTAGAATGATATTTCAGCAAGATGGTGCACCTCCGCATAATTCATTGGATGTAACTGCGTATTTGAATCAACAATTTCCAAATTTCTGGATATATATTGTACCGTCTCATAGAATGTCCAAATTCAGGGCTTCATTTTCTTATCTTGCACCTTCTTTATACAACAGTATACCGCAAAACTTGAAGTCTCTACCATTTGATACATTCAAAAAGCGAATAAAATGTTCATGTATCTTGTTAGATTAACAAAATCTTTCGAATCACGTTGTTGACATTTGCTTTATTGACCTACTCTTTGTTTTTTTTTTCCTTCTATTATTTGATTTATGCCCAGTTTTATAAAGGGCAGAGTAATTTACTTCCAGAGTAAATAAAATTTACTCTGTTAAATGACAGTCGATTTTTTGACAGCAATGATTCTGTTGTCATAAAGAAATTCAAAACGATTAGAATTTGTTAAGTAGAATAAATTTATTTTGAGAGTAAATTTACTTGGTCTTTTATAAAAACCGGCCATTACTTGTGTATGTGGGTTCAATCTGTTATTGTCAAATCATGATTGGTTGACTTTTTAAGTTCATATATGTATATATATACTTTCTTTTTTGTATTTTTTTTTGTGAAAAAATTTTATTATTTTTTTCTGTACGGATTAGGTGGGAGAGCAGCCTACGGCTGAGCCTTGCCCTTGGCTTCCAATCAATAAGGATATATATTATATTATATTTCTCTCATCCACGGAAATTGCTAAACAACTAACTTTTCGAAATCCAAAGGGATCCTACTATCCACACGAACCAACAAACTCCGTCAGAACCTTCAAGGATGAAATATACATCAATGCCGTACATCCTAGTTTTAACACCAAAAATTTTACATACTGTTCATGATGACAATGTGAAAACAGCAACAAAAACTTGTGTGACTATAAAACAGGCTTTCACTAAGTAAAAGAACAAAACTACATCCTTACAACAATCAAATGTTATTTATAACATGCCTTGTGAAGGCTGTGATAAATTATGTGGGTCGGACATCACGAAATTTTAAAAATCGTCTAACCTCTCACAAGAGTGACTATAAATCAAAACCTGAGTCAACAGCTCTAGCACAGCATGTCAGCCAAACAAATCACATCACTATTTATGATAGTGTCACCATCCTTGATACGACAGGAAATTCGTACAGAAGAATCTTCCTCGGAATGTGTTCTATCAAAAAAGATCCTAGAACCATAAATGAAAAAAAACAGATTTCAATGGTTTGAACAAAACTCCTACCTACTCACTCAAATTGACAAACCATAAAAAGAAATAAATTCTCCTGTCATCTATTCGTACCTGCTGCTTTTTCAAGGTTATGATTTTGACGCTTGAAAGTAGTTCCGAGCCTCCCCTCTTTCTCCTAGCAGCTTTCTAGTCTGTCAGTTTTTGTGTGACCAACTTAAAAAAGTTCCTTAATTTCCATAATTAAATTTGTTCCCGCAGTTTGCTGTTCAGACGAGTCTGAACTCTTTCGCCATATTGTTAGACTACTAGTTTCAAAAAAAAAATATGGTATTTTAAATTGTGAAATTGTTTTTGGACAGTGTTTTACAACTTTTTAAATTGTTTTCCTTTATTAATTGTTGCATGCAATACGTGTGCGGACCTACGAGAACACAGGAATGTTGAAATGTGTTTTGACTGAAAACTTCTTATATGAATCGACAAACGTTAATCTTCTATTTTACTGTTTTATATATATATATATATATATATATATATATATATATATATATATATATATATATATATATATATATATATATATATATATATATATATATATATATAAATATATATATATATATATATAGGAGACAGTAAATTTTGTAGGCTTTGCAGTCAGGTTTTTCTTGGCCAATAAAATAAAGAGTTTCTCTTTTAAAATTTCGTTCAGCTTTCGGCTTGGTTTGAGCCTTCATCAGGACAATTTTTATGCGAGATTATTTTTAAGAAAAACATCTGTTAGTAAATCGAACAATATACGGATAAATTTGGAAACATAATGAATTTTGACACATTATCTGGTGTACAACAGATTTGTATCATTTTGTACGTTTTTAAATAAAATTTAGTTTTGTTATAACACATAACTGTTTGAAGTTGTTTCTATGAATAATTTCATAAATTTTACTTCATTATCACAGAAAATTTTGTAGAACAGAACTGGTGAATTTTTTAAGTATCACACATCAGAAATGGAGGACAATTCTAAACAGTTATGTGTTTTAACAAAAGTAAATTTTATTTAGAAACCTACAAAATGATACAAATCTGTTGTACACCAGATAATGTGTCAAAATTCATTATATTTCAAAATTCATCCGTATATTGTTCGATTTACTAACAGATGTTTTACTTAAAAATAATCTCGCATAAAAATTGTCCTGATGAAGGCTTAAACTGAGCCGAAAGCTAGACAAAATTTTAAAAGAGGAATCCTTTATTTTATTGGCTAAAAAAACCTGACTGCAAAGCCTACAAAATTTACTGTCTCCTCAACTAATTGCAGTCGCGATTAATCCTAACTCATATATATATATATATATATATATATATATATATATATATATATATATATATATATATATATATATATTTATATATATATATATATATATATATATATATATATATATATATATATATATATATATATATATATATATATATATATATATATATATATATATAGAAGAAAATTGTTGTTTATCGAATTTCAACATTATCAAAATCTGGATGATGTTTGGATTTACATCATCCAGATTTTGATAATGTTGAACTTCTTGATAGGAGTGATAATTATGTCAAACGTCTGTTTCTTGAATGTATCATGTAAATTTCCATAGCAACACTCTCAATAAAAAAGCAGATACCCAAAATTCAAGTTCATATTATTCGAATGTAATCAAGTGTTCATATTCATGACACTCCATGTTTATTTATTCACTCAATTCCAATGAGTTTATGGATTTGTTGATTATTCATTTATCTATCTATCAAATTCTACATTTTTTGCGAAGAATATATTTTTATATTTTTATCATCGTCAGTTATTTTATTCCTCCATCCTTTTTAGTTCATTGATTTTTCAAGAGTTTTTGATGGTTTTTTATGGTTGGTTTACTCTTTTCCAGTTGTTGTTAGTTTTATGAATGTTTGTGATAATTATTTCTCTATTTTTCTGTAAGATGAAGATTATCCGTTTATTCATGTTCATTTGATTTAACTGTCTTATTGTTTACATTACTTCAGTCCCCTGAAGAAGCCAAAAATTATTGGTGAAAGCTTGGGTCATTGAAATAGATGAGAATTTTTCGAATAATTAAAGACTGACTATCCAATAAACCTCATAATATATATATATATATATATATATATATATATATATATATATATATATATATATATATATATATATATATATATATATATATATATATATATATATATATATATATATATATATATATATATATATATATATATATATATACATACATATGGTAGACATCGTAATGAACTTCAGGAGTATGGTTGATCCTGTCTTCATAATTTTGGTTCAATGTGATTTTTTGGCTAGAGGATCGGGATAATTTCAAATTCGAAAAAAGTACAGGCGTGATAGCAAAGTGGGTATAGGCCGTGAGCTCGAATTTCAGTCAGGTCATTGAATTTTTCACGACTTGTAGTAGTCACTCGCGCTACCTTTCAAAAGTTGTGAATCAGATCAACTTAGCAACAATGAAGCTATCTGGCACCGGTTAATTGTTGTATCATGGATCTGCATGGTTGACTGGTAACCAGCATCAAGGTTGAAATGTGGTTCGCGAAGATGAAAAATAGCTGTGTTTGTTAGAAAGTCAACCTAGGGCTATGAACAATAAGTTTATAGCTCGAAATTTATTAAGAGAAATAATAAATCCTCAATAATCGCAGATTCAAGTTATCGTTGCAACAATAAATCATTTGGTCATCGAAGCAACCAACTTCAGAATAGTATATTTTTGACGTGGGAACATAGCCAGTTGAACTTCTTTGTGCTAAGAAATACCGTCAGATCTCAATCGTGGATAACTACGAGATTAATGATGTAATAACAATGTTTGAGGTCTTAATGATTAGAGCATATCTGTCCAAGTTCATTGTACAGTGTTTGTTTTGTCCGTGGAGGCATCAGACAAGTGTGTGTGCCTACGCGTTATTGTTGTGCATTAGCGTGTGAAATTGAAAATTAGTGTAGCCTGAGAACGCATCCTGCTAGGACGCTTATTTGGATGTCGTTGTAGAGAACTTGAGAAAAATACTTGAACTCAAAGTGAAACAATAAATTTGTTTGCCGGTAAATATTGTCACAAATGTGGAATACTTTGAGTAATTAGTTCACAAGTAATTCGTTATAACTGTGATCCTAGTTATTATTGACCAAGTGGATGTTCAATTGTCGGACGTGATTGACAGCCTACGGTTACAAGATATTCGGTGGTTGCCAGGCATCAACTGTTAGACAATTGAATGTTGGCTCATTCTTGGATTAGGTATATAAGAGCGTGAGATGGAAGAGGAATTCATTCAGTACGAGTGACTGTGAGCAAAATAGTGATCACACGAGTGTATGAAATGAATGCTTGTTCTGCCACCTGTGATTATAAATCATTCACAATAAAATTTGTGACATATTTGTGTCAGAAGCAGGATCCTGAGAAATTCCGTGAAAATAATTTTGGATCCGGACGACAAAGAGTGGATTAGGTTGCTGTGCTGAGAAGCGTTTATATTTGTGTTGTGACTGTTGTAAATACCCAGGACAAGAAGCATGGTCACCAGCGAGATGCAGAATTAGCTGAAGATGATGGAGTTCATGAAAACGTCGGCTGCTGAACAGAAACAAGCGACGGAAGGTATAGCGGAGCCGATGCAGTCCACGGAAGAGAAGATTGCTGGATCTAAGAAAGGTATAAAGGCTATGGAGAAGAAAATGGCTAAATCTATGGGAGGGATGAAGGTCATGAAGAAGATTACTGCGTCCACCGGAGGTATAAAGTTGGCGGTAGCTGAAGAGATTAGAACAATGAAGGAACCAACAGAAGAAATGGCTATCGAGTTGAAGAAGATGATTTCGAAGCATAACGAAAGTAGGATCTAGAGGATTGGAGAGAGATTTGATGAAGAACTAACTGAGGTAGAGCGTCAAATCATGCAGTTGGACGTGGGATCGGAGCAATATTGGACTCTATTTTCATCGAGTGAATACGAATTGAAAATGTTCCAACATCTACACCAAGAGAAATTATGGCTAACTTTATTTTAGAACCGACGTCGTTTGATGGCAAGACATTCTGGGATTAGTATTTGGCTCAATTTGTGCTGATTTTGAACAACAATGGGTGCAATATGGAGCAGAGAGCTATTGTTCCGGCTGGAATGCTCTAAAATACAGCATTGACGGTACTCTTAGGTTCGAGTGAACAAGAACGCCTTGATTATAGGGAGCTTACGTCTGAGTTAAAATTGCGCTTTGGAAAAGAGCACATGAGAGAATTACCACATGGACAGCTACGCAAACGCACACAAATGCATAGGGAGGATTTGACTACGTTTGCGTATGCTGAGCAGAGTCTGTCCAGGAAAGCTTTTGCAAATTGTTCTGGTTCAACACAGGAATATGTAGCAATAATACAATCTATGGATCAGCGACGACGAGATTGGGCGAGTTGTCCGTTTAGTGAATCCGAAGACAGTGAGAGAAGCACTAACAAAGGCCTTGGAAATTGAGGAAGCCACGAAGGCGTCAAGACTGGCAAAGACAGTGAGGGGGTCTGAGCGCGATGAAGAAGGGCTCGAGGTTAAGGAGACCACAACTTATACAGGAAGTTGCGAACGGGAATGATCTTCTCGATTTTCAATGATTTCACTTGGACAGAGAAGAAGAATTAGATGCTGGCAGTGCGACAAGGAGGATCATATACAAATGAATTGTCGCACCAAGTGTACTGTTTCTTTTGGCACTAATACGTCGCCTTGACACCAGGAGTTTGGGAGAATGAGATGCTGGCAGGGTGGTCAGATAGGACATCTTCGATCAGATTTTCGTATGAAGCGCACCTTCGATTGTAGTACAAACACATCGTCAGGGAAACTCAAGCTCACCAGTCTGTAGGAGCAGAAGCTGATAAAATCCCCCATCAAGAGCTTCAAATCGATTGACCTCCAAGTGCGGAGAATTCGAGCGAGTCCAACCGCGGAAGGATTCGTGGAGAATATTCCGTGTAACAATGATTGTAATGACTGCCGTAAGTGAAAAGAACGTCGGCGATGTGTTTACATCACTAGACTAGAAGTATTTAAGCTGGATAATTTCGTATTGTTGATGCACAAAGTGCGACAGGCTCAACAGGATGATTCTGTTCTGAAGCCTATCATAGAGTGAGTAAAAATCAGAAACCTGAGTTCCAGGAGACATCCGCTATGGATTCGATCACTGAAGCCTCTTTGGCGCAATGAAGTTTCCTCAGAGTCAGAAACGACTCACTTCACATAGTGCAAAAGAATCTGAGAGATCGAATTTTGGAACAACTGCATGATGGTAACAGCGATGTACATTTCGGCATCAAGAAGACACTTGTTGAATTTCGTGAACGTTCCTACTGGGTTAGATGTCGAGAAGACGTAGAAAAATATTGCAAGACTTTTGAACGCTGTCAATCAAGGAAATGGCCCGCCACTCGGCAGCGCGCTAAGATGCAACAGTGCAACGTGGGCTCTCCGTTCGAGGGAATTGTTGTGGACATACTTTGACCTTTGCCTATTACTGAACAAATATTTGGTTGTTGTCATGGATTATTTCACCAAGTGATCGAGGGTAATGCCAGTAAGAAATCAGGAAGTTGAGACAATTGCGGGAGCCCTTATTCAAAACGTGATATCAAGATTTAGGCTGCCGTAAAAGTTACACTATGATCAAGGCAGAAGTTTCTGAATGCGAAATAAGGATTTTTGGCATCAGTAAGACAATAATTACAGCGCCACATTCGCAGTCTGATGGCATGGTAGAATATTTCAACAGAACAATTCTGGATTATCGGTCAAAATTAGTCAACGAGCACCAAGGTGTTGGGATATGAATATTCACCTGTACCTATTAGTGCACAAATTAGCAGTCAAAGAATCCATGCAGTACACTCCAGCCAAATTGATGATAGGTCGAGAGCCGCAGTTACCGGTTTATATGGTTGTTGGACATATACCTGAGGATAACGAACAACAGTTACCGGAATGGATCAGCCATCTTCAGGACAACTTGTAGAGCGTTTATGAGTCTGCACGGGAATACATACTAGCCGCCACTAACAGAATCAAGGCCCGATGCGACCTGCAAGCGAACGATCCCAGGTTCCAGCAAGTCGATTGGGTGTGGTTTTGCAACTCCAGGAGAAGAAGAGGAGAAAGGCCCAGATTGCAGAGAGACTGAAAGGGACCATACGAGGTCATAAAATGTTTGAACGATGTTGTATTCCAGATACAGATGGGCAGAGACAACAAACCAAAAGTTGTTGAAGGAAACAGGCTGTTGCCATACCAAGGACGAGATTCTAAGCTCTCCGAGGACAACGAACCATGAGGGAGGAGCAGTGTCACAAATGTGGAATATTTTAGGTACTTATTCCACATAACTATTTGTTTGAATTCGCTTTAACTGTAATTCTAATTAGTATTGACCAAGTCGATGTTCAATTGTCAGATGAGATTGCCAGCCTAAAATCACGAAATGTTGAAGCAGAGGAATGCAAAACCACAGTTATCAGCCTGATAAGATCTAAGTGACAATAATATGAAAGCCTTATGCTGGAAACACCACATGAATTAAAATCATGTACCTACTATTATGTGAGGTGACAGGCCAGGGATTCTTGATCCCAAATTCCTCCAGCAGAATTCCTGAGAATCCAGAAGACACATTTTGTTGCCACGGTTACTTGATGATAACTTCAAGATAATGCAAAATCAGAAGATTCAATTTGCTCCCAATGCATGTAGAGGTAAAGTTCAGTTCCTTCATAACTAAAGTCTAGATTCTTTTTTTTCCATTCCAGCTTCTGGATGGAATGCGACAAGCATGATCTGAAATTTTGCTGAATTTCATGTAAGTTTTCTTTAAATATCTCTGATGATATCAAAGTCCCAACATAATAAATGATTGATGACGCTTGCAAGGTGAATAATTTCAATAATATCCATTATTTGTTTCATATGACATGTCTGTTCTGACCATATATCTTGATTGCTTATTTGCTCTTCTACAATACTACATACTTTATTTTATAGGATGCATGCATAGAGATATGTCATCTCAGTATAAGCTATTCATTCTCTTAGAGTAACTATGCCAACTTATTTTGCTTTTTGACGATTTCGTTCACTCCAGAATAGCTATATGAGATAGGAAAAGAGACCCGAATTAATCGTGAATAAAATGGAATGTCACAGCATTCCAATCAAGTATAAAATGTGAGGCGAATGAAATATTCAATAACTGATTGATTCCCCTTGCATTTGCATGATTGGAAATTAATTTCTAATCATTTATTAATTCATGTATTCAGTAATAAATAATTCAATAAGAGATTGGGAATAGTTATTATGCTGTATGTGATGACATTTTGATGAGTATTAAACTTTATTTGAGCTCTGGAGTGACAGCAGCGAACAAATGTTCCTTATTTGCCATTCTACTTAAATAAGTATGCATTTGGAAGAACAATTTATTAAATATAAGATTTTTTACTTGTAGCATCATGCAAATGAGAGAGTGATAACAATGTTGATCTACCAATAATTGACTCGATATTTATAATGTAAGAGAATAGATTTTCTGTATCAGCTCGAATACTAGTTGTCTTCTTCTCTAGTAGTCCAAGAGCTCGCTCAGAAATGCTATATTGAATCGTTAGACGGTATCCTAAGCGATTTGTCGTGGAAACATTACACTTGGAAGCTATAATTAATTATTTATTATGAGAAAAAAAGAACTCAGGGTGCCGATTCTCACTTTGCTACTACTCCCGGCACCATGTATCATTTTCTATTAGAAAAAAAAAACCTATACGAAAATTGTAGCCAGAGACCTAACGAATTCAAAGAATCAACGGTGTCTTATACTCATTGAAATGTTGCCAGAAGTCCATGGCACCGTGGATTGAATCGGCGCTCGCACGGCCTATTTTAAGTCTAAATTAATGTCAAATTCTGCGCAAATTGATTTATTGATTATTGTCAATACGTTCATAAAGATGACAAGTACATTGCTATTCATAATCCACAGATGAATTTATAAGAATTATAGATTTACATAGAGTTGCAACATGAATTTGCATACATTTATTTTTGGTGCAACAGTACTTTGAGAGGGAGAGTGTAATTTGTAAGAGAAGAACAAAGGTCAATTTTCACCATACAGAACGTCAACGTAACGTTGAGGTTCAGTTTATTGTCGTGAGAAAAGCAGGCAGTTATTTGGCCGCTAAAGCAGGCTGAAATACTGAATTTCAATATTCTACGGACGATCGCTTCTTTATGGGCAAATTTGGAGGCCTGTCGAGTGAAGTGTATCTGTGGCTAAGTCCATCTCACTGAGAATAGGATATGAGTATCTAGAAGGTACAATCATCTAAAATATTGAATACTAACATTTCATGTTCAATCGTTTTGGATTTATGCGGAAAATTCTAAAGATGTTTTGAGTAAAGTGCACTTCTGATACAGATGATTGCAATCATAATGCCAGATGAACAACCAAATGTTACAAAGAAGCTGAATACAAAATTTCAATATTGTTCAACTGATTATTCAGAGTATGTGCAGAAGATTCGAAAAGTCTGTTATATGAAGTGCACTGCCAGCTCAGTCGATTAGTACAAAAATGGGAGATGATTATACAAATGCTACAAGAATTTTAAATACTGAATTTTTGTATTCTACAGCTGATCATTCTGTATTATACAGAGAATGAAAAAAATTTGAAATAAAGCGCAGTTTGGGTATAGATGAACCACTATGCATGGTACACAACTTGAACCTAGACCAGTATTGAATACAAAATTTCAATATACGAATACTCCCATCAGAATCTCAAAATGTGAATTTTGGCGGAAACTTACTGAATTCTATTTCTTTCATTGGTATGTTCCGATTATTCATCTGATTGGATTTCATTAATACATTTGTTGTTTGATTGCTTCCATCAGTCTACTGGAATTGAAATAGTATGAATATATTTTAAAATTGAGTTACTCTAAATGTGATCATTCTTAGATGATATCATATTCCATTTTATATTGCAATTTCAAAGTATTGTTGCACCAAAAACAAATGTATGCGAGTTTTAATTAGACTGAAAATAGGCCGCGCGAGAGCCAATTTGATCCACGGTGCCAAGGACAACATTAGAGTCGCCACCGTTGATTCTCTAGGTTCGTCAGGTCTCCTTTGTAGAGAACTATTTCGTCTGATAGAAAAAGATATTGTTCCGATATTTCCAAACACTGTGAGGCCACGGTCCCAAGGGTTGTGACAAAGTGAGTTTTTCTTGTTTTACACATTAAAATACATGTGTTATTTCTGAGTGTCTAGGATAAAAAGATTGTTTGTGCGTCAAATTCCCAAAATAAATAGTTAATTGCTTCTGGCAGAGATAAAAATGGCACCGTTGACCTCTAAAGGTAATGTTTTTACGGCGAATCGTTAAGAATACGTCAGAATCGTCTGACGATTCAGAAGAGCATTTCCGAGTAGGCTCTTAGAATACAATATGTAAATTCGATTGCAGCAATCGATCTTCAACTTTCTTACCCAGTCAAACATGTAGCACTTCTAATTTGAAATTGGGGAAGAATAATATAAATCAACATCGGTATAAGCTTCATATTTCTGTATAGCTCTGTTGTGATGATTAATAATGTAGCTACGATACTGAAATACCATAGAAATGGTACAAAATTCCCATGAGGATCATAATTTTGGATTGTTGAGAATGATGCTTATGATTTTCAATCAACAGTTACGTAGATTGCTCGCATCGTATCTATTGCCAGGTTGTAGAAATGGAACGTCGCTGCAGTAATCAGTAATAAAGCTCGAATAGCATCAAATTTTATTGTTTCGGAGACCAATGGATCAGAAATATTTGAGAATTCAGAGGGATTATATGTGAGAGAAGTTGCTTGTCTCGTTCAGTAGAGCAACTCACTTTTAATATTTGTTGAAGCTTTGCATTGTGTTAAATAGCTTTCTCAGTGATTCATTCCATCTCATGACCTTACAGATATCTCACAAACACTTAACAGGCCATGAAACAGCACATTCTGCAAGATTACGCCCTCCTCACGTGCTGTCATCATCAATTTACGGACACCTAAGGGCTTTCAGAGGCAACCTAATAAAAATTTCAGAGCTTATCCGACAGCAATGTAAATAAACAAGAGTCAAAGGGACGCTCATGCTACTAAAACAGCCCCGATACACTGTCATTGTCAGCTGGAATGGTAGCTGTTATATTGCATTTTGAGAGAACGATTGTACTCGACAAAAATAACAATTAATATCAAATATTTATTTGTTCGAATATTCACAAAAACTGATCCATAATGATACTCCAACTTTTCAATCAATGCATTAGAGTATGATCATGATTATCTCATGAGGAGTTCATTACATGAATCAAAATGTTGATTACGGATGAGTCAATTTGAACCAAAATGCTTACTCCTTGATCAATTCAAATTAGAGTAGAATTTCAACTCTTATCTCATCGCAATCCAGAATAGTATACTATATATGTATATATAACAATATGCTTCAGGAACTAGTCCTTAGTCACAAGCGTAGCGAATGTTCAAAATAACGTGTGTCACGAAATTGATTACACACTATACTGCCTATATAAACGCAAATTTAATTAGCATAACAAAAGTTATGAGAAATATTAGTGTCCAAAATGATTGGAACCAGTTTCAACTCGAATACTTAATTGATCTGTGCTATTTTCTTGTTGTGCTGGAAGCAACTGGAACCACATGTTCTCGAAGATGACGTGTTCATAGGTATTGATATTAAGCGCTATGAAAACCATCCGAATAAATGCCATTTTAGTCATAATGAGAAAAAAATAGTTCCTTTCATCTTAAAATGATTTCTACATTGTATCTACTATTTGTAAGTTCACGTTACTTAAATGATGATTTGATTGCAAAGATTCTCTGTATGATCTCAAATTATTGGTCGAATGTCATAATGCTGGTTGTAACTCGTATTGCATACAAGATTTTTGCTATGGCTTTCACTTTTCATATTTCAACATTAATAAGCACACAGCAAGAAAGCTCAGAGCACAAATTGATATTTAGGTTCAACCAATACCGAATTCATGGATCCGTGAGAGTCACAGGTATGAATTCACAGAAATTCATATACTACGCGCTTAAAAGGTCATGAACCCGAGGCGCAAAAAAGATTTTTGTAAACATCGTTTGCGATGAATGAAATACTCACTTTACACACAGCCGTAGATAATAGTTATTCACAATCGGATGCGACAAAGTAATATCTTGCAGCGCGATAACTTTGTCAAAGAAACTATCGCGAAGCGGAATTTTTGCTATAAGCTAGAGCGCTGTGAACGCACAAAATTTGTGAATTTCTTGGTAAAAAATATGTATATTCCAATAGGGAACATTTCCTAATAGAATACGTTAATTGTGTTTGAATCACTAGACATTGGCAATAACTTCACTTGACAGCTATCAAAGTTATAACGAGAATAGTCAATATTCCTTCATTCCCACATTTATTACTTTGAATGATCTGTACAGTAACGTTCTGTTGTATAATTAGTAATTCAATTATCTAGAGACTTATGATAGCCGGTGTCATACAATTTTTTTTTCGCACTGTTACAAAATATTATAAGTGAAAATTGAGTTACTCGTCGCGTTGAGACCATTTTAACCTTCTGGATGCGGTCTACATAATAAATATACGGGTACACCGTGAGAGATATGGAATATATTCGCTCGTAAATCGTATAAATCATAAGTTCGATTGATTTTTGTGAAATGAATCTTCATGAACATGGAATATTTATGTATGGAGCGGGAAATGTTGATTGAATAATTTTATAGCTCTGTAACACAACCAGGGTCCAATATTCTATAGATGAATTACCTCTTCAGACAAGCTAAAATACTTCAATTATTCTGCAGAAATATCTATGAGTATCAAATATTTCAGGAGTAATGTCGATTCTGGTTTATACAGAGCTCTAAATCGGACCTGGATTATTGATTAGTGATAGGACTGTTAATATAACGAAGATATGTGGATTGACAAGAGAATGAGAATAAGGATTACGAAACTCAAAAGCCATGGATGTAACACCAAGAGTGAGAAAGGCGTATAACATGACAAAAAACTTCCTGAATTATTCTTGACAAGAATGTTCTCTTCATGTCGTGCAGCAGTGAATTTTACAATATTTCTATTTTTTTCAAGCAATTACTGAACATAACACAAATTTTGATTAGAGCTGCCACCAAATGTTCTGTCATACAGGTTGAATTTCAACAACAACTAATAATAACATGTACAAAAATTTCAAAGATCATAGTCTGGGAGTTAGAGTCCAGAAAATATATTTAAAATATTACAATTTATTTGTTTTGAGATCACTGTAGATTCTGGTAGCTATTAGGGAACTAATTCCAGTAATACGGTCGATAGGAGCTTGTTTAAATAGATATTCCAAAATGTGACACAAGAGCATATCAATAGAATAGCGTTATTCAAAACTCAGCCAAATGTAAAAACTTTTTTATAATGTTATTTATTCAATTCCAATTCGACATAAATCAACAGGATTTGCTCAATCTGAATAAACGGACTATCCTTATATACTTAGAATGTCAGTTAACTGCCTCATTGTTGCTATCATAGTTCAGAAACAAGTCCTATTATCTAACATGATCAGTTTAGCAGTCATTTGTTATTCTGTGTTGTTTCATTTCAATGCTTTTCATCCGCAAAAATCCTCGTGAACGTCTTCAAGTGAACATTTGCGAAGAACATTGATCAGCTTACAGATTACCAGTTACGATCATTTTTCTATTCTTTAGTTCATCTGAGGAATGATGGGATGAAAAGTGGCCATCGACTTTAGTCCGACCAAAATTCATGACCCATCGTTCGTAATTTTTACTTGAAGGGAGAAGTATATAATTTCTTCAAGATGATACCTCCCCGCATCAAAGCGGAATAATGCGTGAATATTTGGACTACAATTCTGAAAACCAATTGATTAGTACACATGGACTGGAATCTTGGCCACAGTAGTCATTGGATCTTCATCCCTTCGAGCTCTTGCTGTGGTGTCTCGTCCAAAATTTGGTAAATGATGATGTAAAACTACATGCATACACTTTCACAATGGAATCAACAGATATCTGAGATATAATTCTGATAATCAGTTGAATACAAAGTGTAGATTGTTCCAAATTGTAGGTTCTACACTGCAAAGTCTTCAAGTATTTGTATCAAACTTTTGGGGTTGTACACGGGCGCAACCTCAAGGTGGAATCGTTCTACCTTTTTTAAAGGCCGATGCACTGACCACTACCTGAGGTACGGGTGTCTATCTTAGTCAGAGATAGAAACGTATCTACCTTATGATGAGTGGGTCACAGATCTTAACAGTGATCTTCACAAATACCTCAAAGCGAAATACATATACTTCCAAGTATGGTCGATGCATATTCCCCGGCGGTATCCAGCTAAGCCTTGAACTATATATATGCCAACCTTATGATAAGTGGGATATTCATACTTACAGAGATATGGATAAATAACTTCAAGTGACATACGTTTTCTTCTTAGTATGGTTGTTGAAAATATTCCAAAGGTACTTATAGATAAACTATAAGTTATATACACAAACCTACAAATAAGGTCATCATAATTATATGTAGGTTTGGGAAATGAACGAAAAAGGTACTTCATTGATCAATTAATGCATTTTAAAGAATTATTTTATTTAAAAAAAATCAAAATCAAACAAAAATGCATAGAACACATTCAAAATCAAGATAAAAACATAAGTAATGTTATATACATACAAGAAAATGATTCACGAACAAACAAAATAATATTAATTATTCACTAATCAAATTGAATATTATCTGAGTACATATATTTTTCTTAGGGACACTTAGTTCACCGACAAATTCGCCCTAATATATGATAGTTTTATCAATTCCAGGAGGATATTTCAACTAGAATAAATAAATTATTGATATTAAATCAATCACTGCTTCTACCAATGAACTACATTCCGTAACTTTGATTTTTCTCACACAAATATAAAAACTGTTATATGAGAAAAAAGTCACATAAGTGAGCAGTAGCTGCCACAATTGCTGGATCCAGAAGAACGTTTTCTGTGTCGATGATAAGTATCCTTGCATCTTCCTGTAGTAAATTTGGCAGGACAAAACACTCGTTATCCAGAGTTATGTCCATGCACAAAGAAAGAAATAGGATTGGTTTACCGAATTATTGATGCAATCTGATAGTCTATGGCAAGCTAGATAATATCTCAAAGGAATTGAAATATTTGCCACTATGATATTGCGTTGAATCAGCATTGGAATTTTCTTTGTAGTTGAATCCAATCCAAACCAATTCATCATTGTAATAATTTTGCAATGTTTTGGAAATAGAAACATACCGATAATTAACAGTTATCACTTTGTTATTAGCATCAATCAATTAATTAGGTTTCAATTTTGTTGGATGAATATGATTTAAAGATTTTTGAATACCATTTTATGTTCTATCAACAATGGACTGGACTCAAAAATAATAATCCAATATTTTTCCTTTGTGCTCATCACAACATTCGAATATATTATTTTATTCTGAATTTTGAGCATTTATATCTCATGTTTTAACCGATTTTGCACAAATTCAAACTTTTCATTGCAATTATTGACATTACAGCTGTACGTATCCATTTTATGCTCTAGAAACAAATGTACGAGTGGCTATAAAAACTCATGATTGAGAGTAAGCATGCACATATATGTATATTGTGAAAATACACTCACCTTTAAGTTAATTCCCACAAAAATTCATTATATCTACACAATTTTCAGTTTTCATTCTTCAGCACTTTGTCTTCAGTAGAAAACACTATAATGATAGCTTTCTTAAGCTATGCTGCTAAATAAACTAGCCAGCAGGCAATTCACTTTGTATGTACTACCATCATCCCATTGCGCCGAGACTTCGAGTTTTCAGGGACGGAGAAGTCGATCTATAGGAACTCAATTCTTTTTCTATAGTTTTTAGAGAACATTTCAATTATTTTCGCGGTGATATATGGGTGCTTCCATGTATATATGCATCCAGGTACAGATTTATCCATTCACGGTATCTCTTTTTTTTTTAAACGGACAGAATATTTAAATTTTGCACCCTTCTATATACGGTGTTTATACAAAAAGAGCAAGCCGAAATGGACACAGAACAAATACTATTAGCCATCAAAGGAGTGAAGGAAATCATTGAGGACAATAAAATTGAATTGATAAAAGAAATAAAAGATAACAATACAATGATACGAAATCTCGAAGATAGACTGGAAAAAAGAGAAGCAGAATGGAGAAGAGATAAGGAACAGTTATTGAATAGGATAGAGCAATTAGAAACCAAAGAAGAACTGAGAGAAAAACGCGAAAAGAAGAATAACATTATAATTAAAGGAATAAAAGTAGATGAGGTTAATGCAAAGAGCGCAGTAGAAAAGTGGTTCAAAGAAGAAATGAAGATAGACATTGTAGTAACAGAAGCGTACAAAATAAAAGCAAAGGACAAAGAGGCGTTAATAGTAAAGCTTTCAAGCTGGGATGAGAAGCAGAATATAGTGAAGAATAAGTCGAAACTCAAAGGAACAGACATATACATAGATCATGATTTTACAGTGAAGGAACGAGAAACTCAAGCTCGGCTCAGACATCGAGCAAAAGAAGAAAGGTCAAAGGGAAATTCGGCAATTGTAGCGTACAAGAAAATCAGGATAAATGGAACATGGTTTTCATGGAATGAGAAGGAAAGAGAAATGGAAGAAATAACTACGGGAAAATACAAGGGAAATTTTTAGAAAGAATAGCGAAAAGACAACACGTTAACAAGTTAGATTATATTAGAATAGGCTTCTGGAATATAAAGGGAATGAATGGTAAGAACAAAACTTTTTGGGAACATATAAAAAAATACAGTTTCATTGGGTTCACGGAAACTTGGGTGGAAGAAAAGAATTGGGATAAAATCAAACAAAGATTACCAAAAGAGTTCAACTGGAGATGTGTCTATGCAACCAGAATTCATAAGAAGGGAAGAGCCAGAGGAGGTATCATTACGGGAGTTAAAAAGAATATCATAGAATTAGATACAGACACAGAATTTACAGGGAATATACAAGAAAGAAAAATGCAATTTAACAATGAAATATGGAGAATAATAACAATATACAATAATAATACGCTGCAAACTATTCTCAGGGAAATAAACGACAATATATCAGAAACTAACGAATTTCAATATGATACTGGAAGGAGATTTTAATGCCAGGACAGCAGAAGAAGGCGATCTTTGCAACCTTAATACAGGAGAAATAGAGAAACGATGCTCCAAAGACAAAGTATCGAACATGGAAGGCTCGAAATTGATAAAATGCTGTGAGGAAAGAGGATGGAATATACTCAATGGTAATTACACCGGCGACGAAGCAGGAGAATATACATTTATAAACATAAAGAACGAGGCATCAGTGATAGATTATGGCGTGACAAACAATGAAGCTATAGGGAAAATATTGAAATTTGAAGTAGTAGACAGGATAGAGTCGGATCATCAGCTGATAGCTATAACTTTAAAAAATCAGGAAGACAGTACAATCAGTGAAAGGAGAGAAAAAAGTATATCAGTATGGAACGAAGACACAATAAAACATTTTAAGGAGAAGATGGAAACATTAGAGCATCAGTCAGTGGAAGTAGAGTTAGAAGAACAATTAGCAAACCTCACACTTGAAATACACGCAGCAATGACAAAAAGAACAAAGAAAACAAGCACGCATACAATGAACAAAAACTATTGGTGGGACAAAGAGTGTAAGGACAAACAGAGAGAGACAAGAAGAAGCTTAAGACAATACAGAAAAGGACATGCGACACTAGAAGTGTATAGGAAAAATTTAAGAGAGTACAGAGATATTTGTAAAGAAAAACAAAATACATATAAACAAAGAACCATGAGAGAGCTAAACAGCATGACCTCAGAAGCGGACGCGTGGAAATATATAAAAAATGAGAGACGTTATCAATCGAAGGTAGATGAAGATATTACGATTGAAGAATGGAAACAATATTTCAAGGACTTATTAAAAGGGACAAACGAGAACCCAGACGTGAAAGATAACAGAAACGAGCAACGGAATCTGTCAGATGAGCAAAACTTGACAGAAGCAGAAGTGAGAGCACAGATAGAGAAACTGAAGAAGAACAATTCACCTGGAGAAGACGGGCTGCCAAACGAAGTTTGGATTCATGGAGGGGAAAATCTTTTGAAAATCATCACCAGTATTTTAAATAAGGTACGGAAAGGAAACACATTTCCGAAAAATTGGACTAAAGGTATTATAGCGCCTATATATAAAAAAGGAGATGCGAGCACACCAAGTAATTATAGAGGGATTACTCTCCTAAATACACTATATAAAGTTTATGCAATGATTATTAATCAAAGGCTGTATGAAGAACTAGAAGTAAAAGAAATCCTACCGGACACACAGGCTGGTTTCCGAAAACAAAGAAGCACGATGGAAAATATTTACATACTAAACTATCTGGTAGAGGAACAGTTAAGACAGGAAAAGGGAAAATTATACGCGTTCTTTGTAGACTTAAAATCTGCATTTGACAGAGTGGATAGAGAAATCTTAATGGAACTAATGAAGAAAAGTAAAATAGACTACTTTTTAATTAAAAAGATAGAAGATATATACAAAGAAACATCAAACACAGTAAGAGCGGTTGAAAATATATCAGGTGAGTTTTGGACGGTCCAAGGACTGAGGCAAGGATGCCCGTTAAGCCCAACGCTGTTCGCCATATATATCTCCGACATTGAAGAACACTTTAGAAAAGGACAAACAGGTGGAGTGGTAGTGGAGAACAAAAAATTTTGGACATTGGCATATGCAGATGACTTAGTACTACTCTCAAAAACAGAAAACGAAATGAGATCGATAATTAAAAGATTAGAAACCTATCTAGAAAAAAAGAAAATGGAGCTGAATGTCGAAAAGTCAAAAATAATAAAATTTAAGAAAGGGGGAGGTAGAGGAAAGAAAGTAGAATGGAAATGGAGAGGAAACATAATAGAGAGAGTAAAAGAATATAAATACCTAGGATACACATTCAATCAGAGTAATAATCCTGACAAACATATAGAACAGGTGGTAAAAAAAGCTAACATGACGAAATAGAAAGAAAAAGAGAAGAAGGTGCTAACATTAAAGTAGAAATCATAAAACGAGATCAGAACTTACAGAAGCAAGAACAAGACAAAAAGATAAATGAATCGAAATACAGCACAATATACAGGAATATAAGACCAATGGAAACACCACAATATCTACTGAAGAAAGAAAATAAAGACTTTAAATTAACAGCCAGACTACGGTGTGGAAATGATCAAAACGCAAACAGATACTGGATGGAAGAAGAACAGCGTTTGTGCAGACTATGCAGAGAACATGAAGAGACATTAATCCATCTAATGTATAATTACAGATACCTGCCACCACAAGATTGCAGTCCGTACAAGATTCTAAATGAATCCGGAGCGGGGTATCACTGGGCCAAAGAGTTGAAGAAGAAGAGGCAAGAAGTTGCAGCAAATTAAAATATTTATTGTATTAAATTGAAATTATGTAAAATACCTGAAGCATTCAACCAACAAAGTAATTATAATTGACATTTTTGTAACAATTCAAAGCTGGAAGGCACGAATTAAATAAATAAATAATAATAATATACGGTGTCTATGGGCAACAGGTCCTTGAGAGGCTGCAACTTTCAAAACCAGGGTTGCTAATGTCTGAACATTTTTATTAATAACATGTGTTCCAAAATTTCCAGAAGATTGTTCCTTAAAAGCATTTTTTTTATATGTGACATGATTCAGTAGATTATTAATCTAAGCATGTTTCTTTTCGATATAATTTGTAAGTTGGATATCAAACATCGAAAAAATGCACAGAAATGCGTTCTTCTTAGAAAAAAAAGCATTATTCCTATTTCAATCGAAAGTGATAACAGAGAATAGAAGTGAAGTGCATTATTCGCAAATTCAACCTCTTTGTTCCATAGGTATACCGTATATTTGAGTTTGATGACTCACTCGTTTGAACTGTAGATTTGAGTCAAGTTCAAGAGGAAACAAAGTTTGTGATAATCATTTTAGATAAAGTTTTTAAAGTTTCCTATTATTTAATAACTATAATAATTCACATTATGATAATTTTCTCGTCATATGTATTCTGAAAAAACCTAATAACAAACTTATGTCAATTGTTATGGGATATATTACAATTTTCACTTGTCCTACGTTTCGGTATAATATAACTTGCCGAATATTTTACAGATATAAGTTTTTTCATGGTTTCTTCAGCCAACATCTGAACTCCAAAAATAGCGGCACAAATGGTCATATAAAACATGCTTTTCCAACAATTTCTTCAACAAACATTATTATTATTCCAAAATCAGATTTGTGATATATTCGTGAGCCAGTATACTGGAATAATCACCTTTAATACCATTTAAAATTCAAGTTCAATAGTGATATATGATTATTGGTGGAGATCAACATGTGCACACCAAAATATACGTCTTCAAAATATTCATGAATGTTACAACTTCAATAATCATTCTCATTTAATGTAAGTTGAACTTTGTTATTTCGAAGGGAATCCTGTATCTCCAAATTTTAGCTTTGCAATTTATAGTGTCTTTGGTAAAGGTCCAATATACAGCCGAGAGCTGGACAAATTGACAACAGTGTTTCATTAGGCCCGAATGTTGACTGCCGCACTCACAAATATCTGTCTCCGTAACTAATTGCGGTCACGCTTACTCCTACTCTTATACAGGGTGGGGCAGAAAAGCCTATCCGATTTCAAAACGATATAAAATTAAAACCAGTCAACTTGTCAAAAAAAAATTTTTATCAACATATCGCAAATTTTATGTTATTTTTAAATTTAAGTTTTGAAAAGCACATCACTCAAATGTCGTCCTTGGGAGCGGATACACTGATTTAGGCGCTCGCGGTAGCTTTCCATGACTTTCACCGTCATTTCCACAGGAATTTCTTCAATTGCCCGAGCAATTTCCCTTCGTAAAGCAAGAAGGGTCCTTGGTCGATGCTGGTAAACCTTTGATTTGAGGTAACCCCAAAGGAAGAAGTCACATGGAGTGAGATCCGGTGAGCGCGGCGGCCAGCCAAGATCACCTCTCAGGGAAATGAGGCGACCGTAAAACAGTTCCCTGAGAATGTCCATTGATCGTCGCGATGTGTGGGCGGTTGCACCATCCTGTTGAAACCACACATTTTCCACGCCATTTTCTTCCATTTTGGGTCTAAGAAAATTTTCCAGCATGAAACAATAGCGCTCGCTGTTGACCGTTACGGTTTGCCCATTTTCTTCAAAAAAGTAAGGCCCCCAGACGCCTAGGCGGCAAAGAGCACACCACACAGTCACTTTTGGGCTATGGAGGGGTTCCTGATGGATTTCTCGAGGATTTTCGTCACTCCAATATCGAAAATTCTGCCTGTTAACGGCACCACAAAGGTGAAAATGGGCTTCGTCCGTGAAGAGCACAACATCGTCGTCTGGGAGTTCTCGGAGATCGCGACACAGGTTCGTACGGGTTTCAAAATCCCTTTCACTTAATTCCTGTGCAACAACCATTTTGTAGGGATGCATTTTGAGGTCCCGGTGCAAAATGCGCCGAATACTGCGGTTGGAAATCGCCAAAGCGAGCGAATGTTTTCGCGCCGAACGACGCGGGGAACGTTCAATCGCGGCTCTCACATTGGCCACGTTTTCAGGTCCTGTTGCTGTCCTGGGACGTCCAGGCGACTTCTTTTTCAATGCTGAACCCGTCTGTCTAAAATTTGACACCCACACTTTAATCGTAGCGTGATGTGGAACAGGATCATGACGCCTGAGTCCGAAATGAATTCGAAAAGCACGTTGTGTAGCAATTATCGAACCGTCGCATTCGATAAACCGCTCAATAACAAAAGCACGATGTTCACCAGACCAAGGCATGTTGACTACTGACAAATGGCATAAAACCGGCTTTCTTACTCTACCTGCCCCCTCTTCTAAGAAAAAGGGATTTGAAATCGGATAGGTTTTTCTGCTCCAGCCTGTATATTATATATATATATATATATATATATATATATATATATATATATATATATATATATATATATATATATATATATATATATATATATATATATATATATATGTAATAGGTTCTTTTTTATTTAAGTTGAGTTGAAAGATTAAATAAAAACCCAGCTGCGTTTTATCTGTAGAAACAAAAGATCTTATTTACATTATGTACAAACAATATTATGATCTCATCATACCTGTATTAACAAGAGAAACAACATTTAAAGCTTTTACTTAGGTATGATCTTTCACTCAAACTAATTTAAATGATTAAATCACAGTTTAATTTCAAGAAGTAACTTCTAGTTCTCTCTTGAATTTATCTTTTCTATTCTGACAGTCACTTTTCAAGCTTCTGCTCGGCCGTCGGTAATTCAGTGTTGTGGTCGGTAATTCCATCTCGGTCGGTCGAGCGGTAACTTCAAAATTAAAGAAAAGCAACAACATAGTAATATGTCTTATTTATCTTTACATCTCTATCTCTGCAAGTGAACAATTACAATACATTGTGATTGGTTATGAGTCCCCCAGCACTGGTGTTAGTTTTGTGACATGGAAAAAGTTAGATTCTTTCTTTTTGTGGCCTGTATCTATCTCGTAAATTGAATTCGGAATCTTCTTAATTATTTGGTATGACCCGCTTCTAATTTCATCGAGTTTCTTCCTATTTAGCTTATTTCTATTCTCCACATAAACTTTGTCTCCAACTTCAAAGTCTGGTTCTTTTCGTCTCAAATCAAATTTTGTTTTGTTGTAATTGTGCGATTTGATGGTGTTTTGTAAAGCAATTTTTCTATCATTTTCAATATCATCAGATGTGTGTTCAACCTTGAATTCTTGAGGTAAAATGTTATCATTTTTTCCATCTAATAAATATATCGGAGCAAATCCAGTAACCGTATGTTCCGTTTTGTTGTATGCATCAACACATCTTTGAGCGATGGTCGTCCAAGCTGATTTTTTCCATTTTTATTGGTCTCACAGCGAATCTTGTTAACCAAGGTTTGATTTAGTCTTTCGTAAAGACCATTCGAAAATGCGGCGTCAACAGCTGTAAACACCATTTTAATGTTCTTTTCTTTTAAAAATTTTTTGTACTCATTTGAGTTGATTCCAGGATATTGATCTGTTAGTACCAACTCCACTTCGTGATGCCGTGTGACGCACTTGTTAGTTTTATAAAGTCCTTATAGTTTTGGTTCTTCGAAGTTAAGATGTAAGCATACCTTGTAAAATGATCAACCAGCAAGTGTAGGTATTTTTTTGTAGAGCGAGATCCCCCAAATCCACCGATAGTATCAATAGAAACAATTTCAAAGGGGTATGTTGCTGGAGCCAAATGCGACATCAATCCATACTTTTGTTTTCTCCGTGACTTATTTTTAATGCAGACTTCACAATTCTCACAAGTCTTTTTTATGTTTGTCACAAGGTTTTCAGCTGTATAGAGAGGTGTAATTTTCCTAATCATCTGAGTTTGTCCAATATGACAGTACGAGTTGTGTACATCTTCGATTAATTTTTTGCTTAGATCTTCCGTTAGAATGATTTTATCTCTTTTATTTATCTCTTCCAGGTAGATTTCATCCCTTTTGACTAATTTATCGATTATTTTAGTAACTTCTAGGTCTCTGTTTTGATCATTCTTTATATCTTGAAGGCTTATTAAATTAACTGTCTTAAGGAAATCATCAGTATTTTCATGTGGTTCTAAAACCGGGTTTCTGCTCAGGCAGTCTGCTTCCTGGTTTGATTCTCCGGGGTAGTATTTTATTTTCAAGTTATACTGTGATAAATAAAGTGTTAAATCACCAAGCTCTTCATCCGGTCTAGCTTGATTGTTTAGATCTGCTAGAGGTTTATGGTCCGAAAATACCAAAAATTCTTTTCCCATTAGCCAATGTTGCCAGTATTTTACGGATTCTTTGACTGCTAAACATTCTAGATATATTGTTTTTGTTTTCTTTTGTGCATCTGTCAATTTTTTTGAAGAATATGCTACTGGTTTCTTGTGACCATTTTCATCTTTTTGTTTCAGCACGGCTCCAACACCTTTGATGCTTGCGTCTGTATGAATCTCTATTGGTATATCAGGATCAAAAATTTTTAGCACTGGCTCCGAGTACATTAATCTTTTTACCTTTTCAAAGGAATCTTGACACTCTTTGGACCAACAAAATTTCACGTCTTTCCTCAAGAGGTTATGTAAAGGATCTAAAATAGTTGCACTGTTGGGTATAAAATTATGATAGAAATTTATTTTTCCTAGAAACTGTCTAACATTTTTCCTGGTTTCCGGCGCTGGAATTTTTTTTACTGCAATTAAGTAGTCTTTAAGAGGTTTTACGGTATTGTTTTCTATTCTGTGACCCAAATATTCTGCATAACTATTAGCGAGCTTGCACTTTGAAAACTTAAGTCTGAATCCTTCTTTAGTAATTGCTTTTAGCAATTCTGATACATGTGTTATATGTTCTTCGAAAGTTTTTGAAAAAATAAGGATATCATCTATAAAGTTTACAGCAAAATTCGTTAAATCATGTTTTCTTATAATATTGCTCAGTATTCTCTGAAAAATTGCTGGAGCAGTTTTTAGTCCAAATGGGAGACAAGTCCATTGGAAGTGTCCTTCTTGTGTTATGAATCCAGTCTTATGTCGGTCTTGGACTTTTAGAGAAATTGACCAAAATGCAGAATTCATATCTAATGTTGTAAAATATCTACTGTTCACTGTCTTTACCATTAGATCCTCTATTGGTGGAAATGGTTGAGATTGAGGTACAATCAATTTGTTCAAATTCCTAAAGTCTATACACAGTCTTGATTTTTTTTGTTCTTCTTTCTTGTAAGTCAAAGTAACAGGGGCTGCAAATGGACTGTAGGATTCTTCAAATAACTTTTTGTTCAACAGTTTTCTCATTTGGTCTTCTATTTCTCTTCGATCTTCCACAGTACATCTGTATGGACGTTTATAACAATATTTGTCCTCTATCAGGTCAATGTGTGCCTCATAATCTTTCACAGTTGCAACATCATATTTGTCTTTTGCAAATACTGTATTATATATTTTTATTAATTTATCAATTTCCAGTTTTTGATTTACTTGCAAGTAATTTGTGAGACACGTGAAATTTTTCGTATTTAAATATTCGTTGAAATTAATTCCTCTCCACGAGTCTATTTTTTCTACTCTAGGAGTATTTTTCAAGTTTTCAATTTTGTCACCTAGTACATCAGGAATTTCGACATTTTTTGTTTTATTGTTTTCACTTTGAGTGATTTCTAAATTTTCGTTCTGAATGAATTGAAATTCTTTATACAATCTGATCCAATTAGAAGATTATATCTAAAATTCTCATTGTTTACAATGAAAACGTCCATATACTTTTCGATATCCAAAATCCTAATTTTCATTTTTTGTGCTCCTTGTGCTTTATTCACACCATCAATAGTTTTTAAGTTAACTGTTGAATTATTATTTTCTACTTTTTGTTTTATTTTAAGTAGTTTTGAATTTATCAATGTCACATTTGATCCTGAGTCATAAACCCCAGAAACTTCTAACTGATCATTCAACAGCACTTTGATTGTTATCAATGGTGTGATTTCTAGTTTTTTTGAAAATCATTATTCAACTCAACTTCGAGTCCTGAATTATTAATATTTTGGATAATATTATTTTCTAATTTTTGAGTTGAAAATTTACTATTTCTCTCTTTATACCAACAAACTGATTCAAGGTGGTAACGCTTACCTTTGTTTTCTTTTTCACAAATTGCGCATGGAGTTTTATCTTGAGTTATGCTGGTTTTTCTTCCAAAGTCTTGTATAAATTTTGTATCTATTTTATTTTGAACAAGATGTTCTAACCGGCCAATTTCATTATATAAATCTTCAATGTTATTTAATATTTCTCTGTCTATTTTGTCAGAGACAGAGTTGGGCGGACCCACTGCTATGATATCTATTAGAGTATCAGAATCTATTGATTCTCTGACCTCTAGTAACAATTTTTCTTTTTTCAGGGCATATTCAAGCAAAGATCCTGCTTGATACTTAAATGCAAATGCATATCTTATTGGCGACCAACCTTTATTACCAAAAGTTTCAGGAAAACTTTTTTTCCATCTATTCCATTCTGATTGAACTGAAAATTTTAAAATCATACTGCTATACCAGTCTGCACTAGCTTTCTCCAAGAAAAATTTTAAAATTCCAATTTTCTTCCTGTCTTCTGATACTAGGCATCTTTCACACTCTTTTTCATTTACCAACATTTCTAACAACTTTTTTAATGAATCACCTGGTTCATTTTTTGTGATTTGAATATTATCATCAATTTCCTCTAGGATTTAATCTTGAAATTGCAAGTTTTCTTCTTCATCTAGATACACCTTAGCAATATTTTCAGATACATTAATCCAAACTTTCCTGTATTGACCATTTTTTGTTATTGATCTTTTTATTTTGGGAAAAATGTTTGTTGTTATCAATTCTGTATGCAGTGTTGTTGGCTGGTATTCATCTGGGAGACAAAATGTGCGCCCCTCTGGCGTGCTAATTGAGGTTACGCATAGGATATTTGTTTTTCCGTCCGCCTTGCACTTCATCATAAAGTCAAATCTTAATTTTTCCATCTTAAGATTCGAGCAAAAATGTTGTTTTGTAATATGTTCTATTTTACTTAAGTTGAGTTGAAAGATTAGATAAAAATCCAGCTGCGTTTCATCTGTAGGAACGAAAGATTTATTTACATTATGTACAAACAATATTATAATCTGATCATACCTATAGAAACAAAAGAAACAACATTCAGAGCTTTTATTTAGGTATGATCTTTCACTCAAACTAATTTAAATAATCAAATCACGGTTAAATTTTTAGGAGTAACTTTTAGTTCTCTCTTGAATTTATCTTTTCTATTCTGACAGTCACACTCATCGAGGTTCTGCTTGGCCGTCGGTAATTCAGTGTTGTTGTCGGTAATTCCATCTCGGTCGGTTGAGCGGTAACTTCAAAATTAAAGAAAAGCAACGACATAGTAATATGTCTTATTTTTCTTTACACATATATATATATATATATATATAGAATGTTCAGAAATCTCTTATATTAGCTGGTCAAGTTGTAGGTGAGCATGTTTTGTGATCAGTAATGATTGTGTCTAAGGAAAATTTTGCCGTAGAGTGCGCACATGCAGCAGACCATCTTGTGGCAATGAAAGGCGTTCAGTTAGGTAATGTATAAGTAATGTAAGTTTATGAGAGCAGGAGTATATATATATATATATATATATATATATATATATATATATATATATATATATATATATATATATATATATATATATATATATATATATATATATATATAGCAGGAGTATATATATATATATATATATATATATATATATATATATATATATATATATATATATATATATATATATATATATATATATATATATATATATATATATATATATATATATATATATATATATATATATATATATATATATATATATATATATACTCCTGCTCTCATAAACTTACATTACTTATACATTACCTAACTGAACGCCTTTCATTGCCACAAGATGGTCTGCTGCATGTGCGCACTCTACGGCAAAATTTTCCTTAGACACAATCATTACTGATCACAAAACATGCTCACCTACAACTTGACCAGCTAATATAAGAGATTTCTGAACATTCTGCATCACAAATAGTCCGTGAGACAGGACATACATTTTTCGTCGATTACCACTCACTTGAAACTTTGTAAGTGGCTTCATTGTGATGAGTCCTAAAACTGCTCCATTCGTCAAAATTCTAGATTTAGGGGCGCTTTCCAGCGAGGGCTAATTAATTGGGAAAATATTGCCGTCATATTGATCTGCACACTAATGCAAAGATTTTTTAATTATAAAATGAAAAAAAATATTGTCTGACATGATATTAGGGCTAGCGGTGAGTTCGACAAGCCGAACCTGTCATAAGTATGTTAGTACTCATGGTAAGTATGTTGGTACTTATGGTAAGTATGTCGGACAATATCTTTTTTTCATTTTATAATCAAAAAATCTTTCGATTAGTGTAAAGATCAGTAAGACGGTAATATTTTTCCAATTAACTAGCCCTCGCTGAAAAACGCCCTCAAATCTAGAGATTTGCCAAATGAAAAAGTTGTCGAACTCATCACAATGAAGCTACTCATAAAGTTTCAAGTGAGCGGTGATAAACGAAAAATTCATGCCCTGTCTCACGGACTAAAATACCGACAGAGAGACGAGAGAGTAGTATCTGTAAATTTTAGGTGATCAGTTTTGAAAATGAACGTTCTGGATATATGACAGCCTGTCCATCAACATATTGATATCTTTGTATCTCACACTTCAGCTTAATATACATATATATCTGTAAGTTGTGGTAACTTGCAAATCTGTCTCCATCCTTTTGAATGAATTTATGCTACTGCAAAAACTGGTTATCATGTACTAGATAGGAATGCGAATATGAAATTCTAAAAATCTCAGGCATGCATAATGCATCAACTACAATTTCGATCTCAACGATGTAGGTTCGCTTGGAGGCTAAAAGATTGTGGCTCTGTTTCCTGTTCACATTTTCAGTTTCAGGTTTCAGTGCCGTAGCTACGTTCATCAGATACAAGGCTGCTTCATACATAATCCATTCGAAGGCTGTTCTTTTCTGTTGCTTACCTTTCTGACAGCTCTTGTTTGCACCAGATGCTGCATATTTTGACACTATTCAATTCGGAAATTATCATTCATTTCTTATTATCCGTACAAGTTTAGATCTGGTATTGAACGAGTGCCCTTATCATCTCCATTTAATACTGTTCCTGTGTCTTAGAATCGTCTTTCACTCACAAATTGCTGATTGTGTTCTTTAACCGTTAACTAAGCGAAGTCCTATCTATGTGGACAAAAACCGGGTCCATGAAAATTCTATCCACTAGCCATATTCAAATACTGATTGACATCGCAACGTCTTTCAGCTGAAAGTTTAGATTCAAATATTATGTCAGTATAGTATCAGTATGTGTCAGTTGCATGATTGCGCCAACTGGTAGTCACAATAGTAATCAACACACTTGGGTCAGTAACTAAATGTTTGATTGTGTCTATGGATGTGATAGTGAATCTTGTAATAACCTATTTATTCGTTCCCATTATTCCCCGAAGAATAAACTAAACTCTATAAATATCCAAAATTATTTTGATGAATATAAAAAAGTAGACTGTAGGAAAATATGGAAGCAGGTTTTGGAAATAGGCAAGATGTCAACTGAATACAAGCAAGCTTACTTCTCGCATCTTACAAGAAGTGATGATATTTTACGAGATAAACCGATAAATAGCGTATGTATATATATTTCAATACATCTACTTCCAATATTATAACCATAAATTGCTGTTTGTTAGTCTCGCTAAGACTCAAAAACTGCTTGACCGACTTGAATATTTTCTTCTTTGTTCGGTTCGCTCTAATACAGGGGTGGTCCAAATGAAAAATAATCAACATACAATAAGTAGTGCACGAGCCGTATTTATCCGTTCGCGAACCGTTCATCCAATTGATTTAGAACAATCAGTAGTTACTGGTGGCACAACCGTGAAGGTTTTTATTAGAGTAAAATTAACATTTAATTAGTGGCGCACGAGGCGTATTTGTTCGTTCGTGCATCGTTTATTCGATTAAATTAAAACTCACCATGGTTGTTTTTGGCACTTTCGTGAGATTTTTTACTGTTGTATCATCAACGTATTTGTCGCTCGCGCATCGCTTATCCGATTGAATTTAAACTTACTACAGATGTTGTTGGCTCTTCCGTGAAGGTTCTCATAATGGTTCCATCAACTCGGCATTAGCCTTATTTGTTCACTCACGCATCGTTCATTCAAACGAATTGGCCAAACAAATTTACATTTAGAATATTTACATGAGAGTTGATTACTCACGATGTCAGCCGTTGTCCTTCATTAGGGAGTTTTTGCAAACCTGCGCTATTGGTACGATAACGCTAACGTGAAAAACTAATTTTCTGGGGAATACTTGTTCAATAATGCTAGCTTGAATCACAGAGTACTCACAAGAAACTTCAAGCATTGGCAGACATAAATAACGTTACAATAAACTTATTTGTCAATTTCAGTACAGATGCACAAAGAAAACTGGTTTTGACGTTAGCGTTGACGTTTCATTAACGGTGGCTTGCAAAAACTCTCTATTGTCTAAGATACAAAAAAGTGTCGCCAAGTGTACTGCAAACTTGACAAGATGCAAAGAATCTTGTACAGTGCTGGGAGACTCATTCAGTTGTCTCAGCGTGGTATAGCGATTATCACGCATGCCCGGAAAGCATAAGATCTCGGGCTCGAGTCCCGGCGCTGTACAAGAATTTTTCTTAAAAATTAATTCACTTTCATTCAACCGTCTGGCTTATTACGGATTAGCCAACTAAATTTACATTCACAATATTCACATGAGAGTTAATTTCTCACGATGTCAGCCGTTGTCCTCCATTGCCACAGATACAAAAATGTGTCGTCTTTGGAGTGTACAGCAAACTTGACAAAATGCAAAAAATCTGGTACAGTGCTGGGAGACTTACTCAGTTGTCTCAGCGTGGTAAAGCGATTATCACGCATGCCCGGAAAGTATGAGATTTCGAGTTCGCATCCTGGCGCTGTACAAGACTTTTTCAAAAATATTAATTTACTTATATATATATATATATATATATATATATATATATAGCAGAAGTTAAGGCTATGAAGATATTTTCAAACCAGTAGCACATCCGCCTCAACCTTCTCAGTTTAAATAGAATATCCTATTTCCTTGTATCACCATTCGAATCAGTAAGGAATTCTACAAATGAAACAATAAAAACAGTCTGCTACTGACCAAACATATTCAGCGTTATTTGCCATTTTTCTCTGAAGATTCAAAAAATATCCACTAGAGAAAGCACTAGTGGGGATCACAAATGTTTTGATTCACCTATTGACTGTAATGATGAAATTGGGTCTTACTCAAATGAAAATAAATAAGTACTGTAGAAAAATGAATTGGAAAATTGATTTAACGTGCCCATTAAACATTGTGCAATTGCGAATTGCACATTTGACATACAAGCAGGACGGCGAGAAATCTGTACCTTCTATAAAACTACAGAAAAAGTTTTTGGAGTGGATTCATTCATCGCAAAGTACAGATTTAACAATTGGAATAATAAAAGAACCTACTCATGTTTGTACAAGACATTTTATTAATTCTAATGAAATGAATTAGAGCTCATCTCTGCTTTCTCTCACGATCTTTAGGAATCTCAAAAAATATGTTTAATGAATAATTAGACATTTATGTAAGTAATGAATAATGTAGGACTTTATGGACGAGTCGTTGTTTATGGCAGAGCGAGTGCAGCGAGCGATGCTGATAAATTTGACGAATCAATAAAGTCCGATTATGCACAAGTTGAACACAATATCTTATGTTTAAATGTGCTATAATCGCTTGCAGAAGATTTTTTTTTCTATAAAAAGAGAAATACTTCTGGAATGCAGTCAATGAAATTAATTATTTTTATTTTCCGATTTCGACCAGTTTCGACATCACTTGTGTCATCCTCAGGAAATGAAAAATTTTGTTTCTAACAAAATTCAGTAAAAACATTAATTGATAATAAAATAAATGGAAGGTGTATGTAGATTATATTCCACATGGAGTTATGATGTAAAAAACTCAACATTTGTAAACATGAGAATATTTCAAATGTAGTCAAAGTTAAAATCTACTAAAAAGTGTCTTCCGTCTTACGAAAACCGTTAGAACATTTATTATCTCCCTACAACCCCTATCCGGGTTGACCCTAGCTAGCTCGGTGGAGACGGCGTGCGGTCTACTTTGAGTGATGGAGGATTTTGCATTTGTTGGGCGTCAGGCGATCTGGAAGCTCCTTGGGTCAGTCGATGGTTGATTGCCGAACCTAAGCGGAAGGGAGAAGGATATAATCGGGGCGCTGATTGAAAAATGCGTGATCTCGCGTTGAGTGATTTTATTCACAACCTGGTTAATGACTACAATAATGGTGGGCTCGGAATTGTCAATCAAACTTTGATAAGTGTAGGCTAAAGAATTAGGTAGGCCGCGCGAATGGCAAGCACAGTCTCCGCGAGAATCGCGCTTACGACAGCGGTTAGGGTTCAGGCAACCAAACAGTGGTATAATATGAACTAAGCGTGTACTGTAACCTACACGACAGATGGGGGTACCTTCAGTGTTCGTATTACGCTCGTGACATAAAACTAGACTACATAAATGCTCTCTAAAAGCTATAAAGTCGCACGGTTCGACGTAGAATGCGTCTACCACCCGTGTGTGGCAATAACACAACGTAAGCAATATTGAATACACACGCAACTCGAATACCCGTTTGATTGGTATCACGAAAGGTTTCACCAACCGAATTATCAAGCAATAAACAAAATCATTAACGTAATAAATGATATATTTCATGAACTGGAGCATAAAACAAAATGAATGGTGCTTAGCTTTGCGCTGGAGCGAGAAATCGGGACGATGACGAGATCGCAACATGACGGCAAGTCGCTTCTCGAGAAGAACACAGATGTCGAGGATGACGTCGCAGACACGGAGATGGGCGAAGATGGTCGGTGAATTTGAACGATGGCTCCAAGATGACGAGAACGATGAAGAAGATACAGGAACTAATGGGAACAATGCAACGTGGACGAAAAACCCAACGAAAAGGGTACAAAACGAAAAGCCTGAAAGAAATACCAATTAGAGTCTGAAATGCGCTACGTCGATGGTGGGATTGATCAATATGATTTAAATTTAATCAAGTCTTAATTTGTGATATGTTCAAAGTGTGATTCCGAAGATTTCAATGTAGCAAATGAGTTTTAAAGTAGAAAATAAATGACTGTAACTTGAATGAATTTTTACCTTAAGGTGTTGATCGGCTTTTAGCTTGAAGAAATCCATCGAAATGAATCCGGAGAATCTCTGCTGAACTGAGCTCAAAAAAAACGTCGAGAGTTCAAATCCACGAAGAGTGAGTGAAATTTCGGCCCGGTAAGTAATTTGGCACAAAAATCTCTTAATCAACGCCTGAACACTATTTGCTATTTACTCTTCACTATCTAATTTGAAAGTGGCCGTTAGAAAGACCTTCACAAAGTTAAGTCTGTTTCCAAGTTAAGTATGGTTTTTCTTATTATTAGTTTAAAAAGAGAAGCAGACGCATTCCAAACTACAATTCTCATCCACCAAGAACACAGAGACACTAAGAGGGTTGCAGCCGAGAGACAAAAATGCTGGTAACAATAGTCTACGCTAGGGGGACATGGTGCATGAACAAAACGGAACTGACTGGTGAAGGTTACAGCTGATCGAAGGCGATGACTTTGGGTCAACAGGTGAGGAACAAATTGACAATTAGGAGAGATGATGTACATTAAATGATTTCAGGTGATGAAGATGAATGTGATGAAAATGAAATGTAACAACTCGCCCTCCCTACATCGCCTATCCGGGTTGATCCTAGCTAGCTCGGTGGAGACGGCGTGCGGTCTACTTTGAGTGATGGAGGACTTTGTATTTGTTGAGCACCAGGCGATCTGGAAGCTCCTCGGGTCAGTCGATGGTTGATCGCCGAAACTAAGCGGAAGGGGGAAGGAAATAATCGGGGCGCTGATTGAAAAATGCGTGATATTGCGTTGAGTGATTTTATCCACCATTCTGTTTGCTACTACAACAATGGTGGGCTCGGCAAAACCAATCAAACCTCTGTGAGTGTAGGCCAAAGAATTGGGTAGGCCGCGCGAATGACAAGCACAGTCCCCGCAAGAATCGCGCTTACGACAGCAGTTAGAGTTCAGGCAACCAAACGATGGTTTAATACAAATCAAGCGTGTACTGTAACCTACGCGACAGAAGGGGGTACCCTCGGTGCTCGTAGTACGCTCGTGACATGAAACTAGACTACCTAACTGCTCTCTAGAAGCTATAATGTCGCACGGTTCGGCGTAGAATGCGTCTACCACCCGTGTGTGGCAATAACACAACGTGAGCAATACTGAATACACACGCAACTTAAATACCTGTTTGATTGGTATTAGAAAAGGTTTCACCCAATGTAGTATAATTATCAAGCAATAAACAGAATCATCAACGTTATAAATAAAATATTCAATAAATTGGAGCATAAAACAAAATGAATGGTGCTTAGCTTTGCGCCGGAGCGAGAAATCGGGACGATGACGAGATCGCAACATGGCAGCAAGTCGCTTCTCGAGAAGAACACAGATGTCGAGGATGACGTCGCAGACACGGAGATGGGCGAAGATGGTCGGTGAATTTGAACGATGGCTCCAAGATGACGAGAACGATGAAGAAGGTACAGGAACTAATGGGAACAATGCAACGTGGACGAAAAACCCAACGAAAAGGGTACAAAACAAGAAGCCTGAAAGGAATACCAATTAGAGTCTGAAATGCGCTTCGTCGATGGCGGGATTGATTAATATGATTCAAATTTAATTAAGTTCCAAATGATTTTAATGTAGCAAATAAGTTTTAACGTAGAAAATAAATGACTGTAACTTGAATGATTCTTTTACCTTGAGGTGTCGATCAGCTTTCAGCTTGAAGAAATTTATCAAAATAAGTCCGAAGAATCTCCGCTGAACTAACTTAAAAAAAAAAATCGAATGTTTAAGTCCACAAAAAGTGAGTAAAATTTTGGCCCGGTAAGCAATTTGGCACAAAAATCTCCTAATAAACTCCCGAACACTATCTGATATTTACTCTTCACTATCTAATTTGTAAATGACCGTTAGAAAAACCTTGACAAGGTTAAGTCTGTTTTCAAGTTAAGTATGGTTTTTCTAATTACTAGTTTAATAAGAAAAGAAGACGCATTTCAAACTCCAATTCTCATCCACCAAGAACATAGAGACGCTGAGAGGGTTGCAGACGAGACACAATAATACTGGTAACAATAGTTCACGCTAGAGGGACATGGTGCATGAACAAAACAGAACTGACAGGTGAAGGTTACAACTGATCGAAGGCGATGACTTTGGGTCGACAGGTAAGGAAGAAATAAACAATTAGCAGAGAGGATTGACATTTAATGATTTCAGGTGATGAAGATTAATGTGATGAAAATGAAATGTAACAACTCGCCCTCCACTTCCTTGTGAAAAAGCTCCGGACTAAAATTTTTACACACACGCTCAAAACTAATAACCAACCTTCAAGTCGTCGTCAATAACACAGTCAGTATTTCCGTCATGGTCGGGAGGATGTGTTTTCAAGTCCTTTATGTGCCAAATCCCTTTCTCAACGTCGTGGTCGTCAATTAGTTCGTACGTCAGTCTGGAAAGTTTTTTGTGAATGCAAAAGGATCCTACGTATTTTGGTGCTAGTTTCTGTGCAAAGTCATCTGCCGCGTTTGACAGGACGAAAATTCTCCTCCACACATATTTGTACGCTGTATTCCAGAGATCGCCGTCGTAAGTCGTAAGTTTGTTTGCTCCGTTCGTATGCTGATCTTAGTCCTTTCTCAATGTGCTTGTATAGTTCTGCAAAGCCTTGGGGTCGTGAAAGTATATGTTTTCGTGCAAAGTCGAGGTCGGAAGCGGCATACAAGTCCGTTGTCGCGTATTCGTCACTGCGTAAAATGTGTTCGCGTCCAAAGCTCACGTAGTAGGGGGTCTGGTCGATAACTTTATGTTTAAGAGAGCGTATGGCGCAAGTCACAGACGGTAAGTATTAGTCTCAAGTATTATGTTTGTCTTTAACGTAAGAGGAAAGCATGGTCTTAATCACATGGTTCACTCGTTTAAAGGGGTTTGTCTGGGTATGGTAAAGGGCAGTAAGAAATGTTTTCACGTGGTACTTATCATACATGTTGCGGAATTCGTGGGACTTGAACTGCACACCGTTTTCACAGATGATGAACTGGGGAACGCCGATCAAAAGAAAAATGTTATCCTCGACGTTTTTAACTACAGCCTTCACGGTAGCTGCACGTAACGGAAAGGTCATGACGAACTTGCTGAAGTAATCCGAAACGGCGAGAATGAAGCGATAACCCTGTGACGTTCGCGGTAAGGGTCCGATAAGGCCGGTACTAACCATCTGGAAGGGACGGTACACTTTTGGTTTTTCACTTATTAATCCAAGAGGCTTACGCTAAACCGGTTATTGTTCTAGGCAAACGCGGCAACTTCTGACGTAGTAGGCTACGTCGCACTTCATTTTAGTCTTATAGGCGTCTGGATGTCCAGCAGTTGGCACACAGTGTGCGTCAGCGATAATCGCGCTCCGTTCCGGTTTCGGGACGACCAGCTTCCAGGCCAGCTCATCACCATCTAACGCAGGTAATTTGCTTTTGACATAGCGATAAAGTTTGGTACTTTCCACGCGCCAGCTCGAACACTTTCTAGGGCTTTTAATAACGCGCCTAATCATTTCGCTGTGCCATTTATCCGTAGGCACGTTATCGGGTACGTCAACTACATCGATCACCGGCACAGATCGTGACAAACAGTCAGGGACGGCATGATCCTTTCCTCTACGATATTGGATCGTGAAGGAGTACCGCTGTAACCGTACAGCCCAACGACAAAGTCTACCCGTTGGATCTTTCAACGTGCTCAACCCCAATGAGGAATGGTGATCCGTGATCACTGTAAACTCGGAACCTTCAATATACGGACGCTACCGATCAAGAGCTTAAATCACTGCTAGACACTCACGCTCGGTAGTACTATAATTACGTTCTGCCTTCGTAAATGAGCGACTTGAGTAGGCAATGACCTTCTCACCATCATTGAAAGTTTGGGATAAAACGGCACCGAGTCCGTAGGCGCTGGCGTCAGTTTGCACTACGAAAGGTTTGTCGAAATCGGGGCACGTTAAAATGGAAGCGCTGATTAATTTCTCTTCCAGGAGCGTGAACGACCGCTCACATTTCTCGGTCCACAAGAACTTCTTGTTCTTGCGCAGCAGCTGTGTCAGCGGGAACAACAAATCGGCATAACCTAAGACGAAGCGACGGTACCAACATGACATACCGATAAATGATCGCACCTCTTTGACATTGCGTGGCGTGGGGATGTTGAGGATGGCCTCAACCTTCGAAGGGTCGACATGCAGACCGTGCTTGTCTACTATGTAACCCAGGTATTCAATCTCGGAACGACAAAACTGGCTCTTCTCTCGACTAACCGTAAGGCCGGCTTCAAAAAACCTTAGAAAAACTTGGTCGAGAAGGGCGATATGTTCAGCGAAAGTTCGCGAGTTTACGATGATGTCATCCAGGTAGACCAACACGTTGGGCAGTAAATCGGCACTTATGACCTTGTCTATCAACCCCTGCCAGGTAGCGGGCCCGTCGGCAACTCCAAACGGCAGGCGATTAAAATGAAACAGACTACGCTCCGGAACTGTGAATGCCGTGATCTCCTTGCTCTGTTGTTTCATGGGGATTTGCCAATACGCGGACTTGACATCAAGAGAGCTGATAAAACGCGCGCCACGCAAGCTGTCAAGTATCGAAGAGACAAACAGAAGCGGGTAAGCGTCTTTTTTTGTCACTTGATTGACCCGGCGGAAATCGACGCCGAAGCGGTAGGTCTTATCATTTTTCGGGACCAACAGAATCGGTGAAGACCATGAGATCCACTATACCCTCCCTTCAGCATCTTATCCAGCTCATCATTGATTTGCTGCTGCACCACCGGTCAGACTGGATAATATCGTTGTTTGATTGGAGCACCCGTAACGACAATCTCATGCTCCACCAGGTCCGTACAACCCAAAGTCGTGCCCATGGCACTCCATTTGGCCTCTTAAAAATTGTCGAGCTCCGCTTGCTCTTTGTCCGCCAGACACCAACTAACAATCTCGCAAAATTTCTAGCAAATCTTTCAAAAGGCTTAGAAAATACTACGTTTTTTGTGAGAAATTCATTCGAGTATAAAGATTTCATCACAGAAATGAAACTGGATACAGGATACGTGTTAATTACACTGGATGTCATTTCATTATATACAAATGTACCAGTAAATTTGGTGATCGCAGGAATAGAGAAGAATTGGGCAGCCATAGCACAAAGAACTAATATACCACTGCAAGAATTTTTAGAACTAATCAAATTCTGTATCAATGAAAATTTCTCTCAATTTGAAGATAAATACTACGTTCAGTCGTTTGGTCTTGCCATGGGCTCCTCGTTATCTTCAGTACTGGCTAATATTGTTATGGATTGCTTACTAGGAGAGGTAATACAAAAATTACCGTTTGAGCTTCCCTCCATTAAGAAATATGTGGATGATCTGATATTGGCTGTACCTGAAAACCAAATACTTAAAACATTGGATACATTTAACAGTTATAATGAACACTTACAATTCACGGTAGAAGTAGAACAGAATAACTCCATACCGTTCCTAGACATTTCTATCATACGTGATGAAGAGGGTAACATAACCACATCATGGTACAGAAAACCAAGCGCATCAACAAGATATCTCAACTATTGCTCAAATCATTCAATGACTCACCGACTGAATACAGCTCAAAATTTAATTAACAGGGCATTAAAACTAACTTCCTCACAATATCATGGAGACATTTTGAATAAAATCAAACAATTGCTATTTCTGAACCAATATCCTCGTGCATTAATTAACAGCTTAATAAATAAATGTCAAAATTCTGAAAACAACGCTAGACAAGTGGAGAAGGAGGACATCACCTACTGTTCATTGGTTTACATAGATGGCGTTGCTGAAAAATTACGAGAGTTGTTTGAAATTGAATTAAAAATACGGATAGGGTTCAAGCAGACAAAAACTGTAGGGCAATTGTTCAGTAACTTGGAATCCAGAATAAATAAAAGCCATCAATCAAATTTAATATATAAAATACCATGTGAGGATTGCGATGCCCCATATACAGGTCAAACAAAAAGATATTTATCGACGAGAATGAATGAGCGTAGCAAAAATTGTCAAGGCAGAATTAAATATGACGACAGCAAAATGTGCAGTAGTGGGTCATGCAAAAAAGTTGGATCACAAGTTCAACTTCAACGAAACAAAAATAATGGATTTTGAACCAAACCGAAATAAGGGATTGACATTAGAGATGCTACACATCAATGCAGATAAAAACAATATTAATGCGGAAACGGACATAATGAATTTGAGTAAAATTTACAATAACCTACTCAAATATAATAATACAAAGACTTGATTAAAAATATTTCAAATATTGGTGCAACACTCTAATTGGTCCCTTGGGGTACTTAGTTCTTTTTTTTTATATAGAAAAAACTAGTATACAGGTTTCCACTAGTACAAAATTGATGTTCTAACGATTTTCGTAAAACGGAAGACACTTTTAACTTTGACTACATTTAAAATATTTTCATGTTTACAAATGTTAAGCTCTTTACATCATAACTTCATGTGGAATATAATCTACATACAATTTTCATTCATTTTATTATCAATTAATGTTTCCACTGAATTTGATTTGAGACAAAATTTCTTATTTCCTGAGGATGACACAAGTGGTGTCGAAACTAGTCGAAAACGAAAAATAAGAATAATAAATTCCATTGACTGCATTCCAGAAATTTTTTTCCTTTCATTAAATTTCCAGTCGAGAAGTACATATTTTCATATTTTTTTTATGTATAATGAAATTTTTGCATGACACATTCGACAAATGACAAATTCAAATTTAATATCTAGCGAAGTGTGCCTCTTCTTTTGCTTGGTTACCAAGTTGATTATTGTTTGTTTGAAAATTTTCACCTGACATCTCAATTATTCTGATCTATTATTATGGAAGAAATTATTCAAATAACATCAAAAGCTACGGAATCACTCTTGCCAACAGAGTCAAAACAAATATTCGAAGAAACATACGGTTTATACAAAAAATGGTGTGTACAGAAGAAAATGAAAGCTACAGAAGATACCATATTGGCGTGCTTCAATACTGAGCACGCATCATATAAAATATCTGGCTTATGAACTAAACATTCCATGCTATGTGCAACAGTCAAATTATACGAAGGAATTGACATTGGCAAGTTTCACAGTGTTATCCCGTATTTGAAAAGGAAAGGAGAAGGGTTCAAATTAAAAAGTCACATAGTTTAAATTAAAAAAATTTGGATAATTTCTTACTGAACGCTGAAGACGAACAGCAATTTATTGGACAAAGTATGTGCTTACTTATTTTTATATCTTAGATGGCAATCAAAGAGCTCATATTTTATAGGTAATTCTTATTTTTGACATTTCTGGAGCCTGCAGACGGAAAGAATTGGTGTCTCTATCTACAGCGAACGTCAAAGATCAGGACAAAAATCTTTTAACTAAGCTGGTCGACACAAAATCTGAAAATGAAAGATCATTCGTTATACTTCCTATGGAAAGAAGTAATTTGTTACAAGTGATTAGAGAATACATTAGTCTTTGACCAAATAAAACAACCCATAAATGATTTTTTGTGACTTTTGTGAGAGGAAAATGCACTGCTCATCCTGTAGATATTCATAAAATTGGCAATGTGCCCAGTACTGTTACAAAATTTTTGAATCTACTTGACGCAAGCTCATACACAGGCCATTGTTCTCGAAGAACTTCAACAAGCCTTTTAGCCAATTCTGGGAGGAGCTTGAGGGACATCATGCGGCACGGAGGGTGACGTTCTGCTAGTGTTGTTGACGGGTATGTAGAGGAATTGGGAGGCATAAAAATTCATGTTGCTGCAAAAATATTGGAACAAGTACAAGTGTAGGACTAACCACAACAAACAATTATATAATTTCTGAAGTCGAAAACAAAAACATTCAACAATCAAAACAATCAGTACCAGTAGCGCCTATATCGCTCAATAATAAGTCTAGTTGTGTAATCATTATTACCACTACTAAAAATGATGTTTGAATTTATTGTTATATCATATTTAATGTGATCGTTACTTACTTAATCTAATAAATTTATGACATTTGTTTTGTCGTTTAGTTTGATAATAGGCCTTTTCACTTTATCATTATGGACTAGTCCATGAAGAGCCACTTTATTGCTGCTAAACAATATCATAAATAAATGATTGTAGTACAGTTGAACATAAGTCATATTATTTCATATTTCACGTACTATTAAAGGAAAATAAGATTATTTCATCTATTAAATATCAATAATGCTAATAAACTTACTGATCTGGAACGAAACCTCAGAAAATGACTAATTACTTACCTTTGATACAGTTGCTGATGAAGGATTTGGGTTTTTTCATTGTTGGACCATTAGAATTCATGAAATATTTTGTACAAACAAAAGTATGTTTTTTTATTTCTCCAATTGTGGAAGCTGTTCTTCGCGATAAATGAGTCCACTCCAAACACTTTTTCTTGTCAACTTGCGGTCTTATGAAAGGTACAAATTTCACGCCATCCTGCCTGAATCTACTGTCAGATGTGTAATTCGCAAATGCACAATATTTAGAGGGCATGATAAGTCAATTTTCTAACTCATTTACTCACAGTATTCATTAATTTGGATTATAATAAGACCTACTTTTAACATTAATGTCAATAGGCAAATCAAAAAATTTGTACCTCTCACTAGTGCTGCTTCTGGTGGATATTTCTTAAATCTTCAGAGGAAAATGGCTAATAGATTTTTTCAAATTTTCTTTTTGTTATCCGTCCAACCTTCAAGATGCTGTATTTCAGAAAAGAATTCAAATAATCATGATATAGGAGCATCATTTTATAAGGGAGACTTGTAGCTATCATGATGAATAATTATTTGGTTATTCATAGAAATATAGAGGGTAGTCAAAACTATAATTGACGAACATCATAGAAGTCTATTTTCTCGAATAGAAACATTCTTTTTCATCACCTAATTAGACTCTACGATGAAAATAGAGATACTTTATGTAACATGTCCTACATGGGAAATTGATGAAATTCCAGTTAAATAGAGAAACATGTAATTTGGGTCTATTCAAATTTTTTATTGATAGAGCTAAGTGAGTCATGGAGAAACAGCGTTAATTTCAAGTTGTCATCATCCTCACGATAGGTTTAGGAGACGGGTTTATGGCAGGTTTTTAGAGAGTACCGGAAGTGTTTACTCTTATAAAGCAGATTGAACAGTTTTGCTACATCTACGCGGTTCTGGTCAGAAATCTCAATCATTACTTAGGTGTGCTATATATCAGTAGCTTCTGTATTAGAGAATATTTTGCATGTATCTGATCTGGGGGCCGTTGCATGATAAAATACAAGTCAATATCATTAGTGGAAATACACGTAAAAATACTAATATTGTCAACTTGTATTTTATCATGCAACAGGCCCCTGGTGATCAAGTTGCTTATAAAAACATGTCAGATGTGGAAAATGGTGAATATTTTTGAATTTTGAATAAGACTGCAGATAGTCCGTGAGACAGCGCATAAATTTTTTGTTGATTACCGCTCACTTGAAACTTTGTGAGTGGCTTCATTGTGATGAGTCCGACAACTTTTTCATTTGGCAAAATTCTAGATTTGGGGGCGTTTACCCGCGAGGGCTAATTAATTGAAAGAATATTACCGTAATACTGATCTTTACACTAATTGAAAGATTTTTTGATAATAAAATGAAGGAAAAATATTGTCCGACAAGAATATTGAGACTACCGGTGGGTTCGACTTGTCATAAGTGCCAACATACTTACCATTAGTACCAACATACTTATGACAAGTGCGGCTTGTCGGATTCACCGGTAGCCTCAATCTTCATGTCGGACAATATTTTTCCTTCATTTTATTATCAAAAAATCTTTCGATTAGTGTAAAGATCAGTATCACGGTAATATTCTTTCAATTAATTGGCCCTCGCGGGTAAACGCCCCCAAATCTAGAATTTTGCTAAATGAAAAAGTTGTCGGACTCATCACAATGAAGACACTCACAAAGTTTCAAATGAGCGGTAATCAACAAAAAATTTAGGCGCTGTCTCACGGACTAAGAGGTAAGTTGATTAGCAATATTTTTGGATACATTTCAGTAAATATGGAGTATATACAAGTTATTTATGTTGAAAATCTGGTTGAATATTAGCATTAGCACTTTTAGATGAGTTACAAGATATCTTTTTGTGTCGAAAACAGTATTTCATAGAAAAAGAGATTCGAAATAAGTACAAAATTTGTGTGGTATATTTTGTAAGGAAATAGTTTGTTTCCAAATCAATCGGGATGATAGTTTGAAAAAAGGGCTATTTTTATGTGGTGTTAACAAACTAAGTGGACAAGACAGTCATCCTCATGCTTTTTTGGATCCCATACAACGACGTACGATTGAACGCTACAAGAAGTCTTTGAAATCAAAGTACCGCAAGTAATTGGTGAGTATATTGAGTTCTCCACTTCTTGCTAGTGAGTCTACTACCTTTTCATTACCTTTGGTTCTAGCTCACGGTCCAGTCACTCATTTGGAGACATGAAAGAGCAGAAAATATCTTGTCTGGGACAAAGGATTTTCTATCCATCACAGTTCTCTCAACTTCAAACAATGCAAGTAATTATTGAGATTAATAAATCATTACGATCACCAATAATTCAAGAAAAGGGAAGAATATCTGGGACGGATTACCTATCTGAAAATTGTTATCTGAATTTCTTATTTTAATAATGACGCGAAACTTGAACATTGGATTAATTTTGGAGATTGGAGGCAAATGTATATTATCTGCCGGTCTTCACAATGTGTGGTTTTGTTCACACACGAATATATGTGTTGAAGATTTTGATTCAAATGATTTATTACATACTTTTGTGTAAAATAATATTATTTATAGTCTTAAATCCGTTATAGTTGTCGAATTGCACCGAACAAGCAGCCAAAAGAAAATATCCACTTTAACACTGTTTTGAAATTGGTATATTTCAGAACCAATAGTTACATTGAGGAATTTATTATTGAGGTATTTACCTCTGGACTGATGTTTGACGTTTCATGATTTTAAACATCTTTTCTGGAATATTGGTGGGTCTCTAAAATCTTGTTAGAGAAAGTATAGTCTACAACATGTTTGAAATGGCGTGTTCTACACGCGCAAACTTCTTGCTTGTTTGGAACAAGTGCCATTCGAATACTTATTGTTCAAAAAATTATTCTACGAAATCAAATATGTCAGCGAAAGTAACGTTGATGAGTAGTCTGAAGTTATCTGATCAAGTTAATATTTAATCAAAAATCCAATAATCATTTCCCTTCATACCTTCACCGATCTTGTAATCAGAAAAATTTGACACTCATTGAAAGTATGGAGCATATAGAATATGCAATCATAGTGTTGCTTACCTTCTTAAATTTAAAACTACATAGCTTTCAGGTTTGTATAGCTGAATCTGAAGTTATACAGATAGGCGTCATAACTTTGATTAGTGTCAAATTTTTTTAGTGACAAGATTGGTAAAAATATAGAGAAATAATAGGTATTGAGTATCTAACTGAACATAACCGTGAACAGATTTCTACAGGCAACTCATCAACGTTACTTACGTTAACATATTTCATTGCATGAAGAAATAATTTTGTTTGGTTACTTGATTAGTGCATGACCTGTACCGATATAACTGTGTTTGTCTATTGTTTCCGTCATTCAGAAATACTCTCAAAATTTCAATAATTGTATATGAAAGATAATTTGTTGAAACAAATGATTGCCATTCATGCCATAAATTGTCATTCATAGAGAAACAAGAAATATTATTGTATCAATAGATGAAGAATGTAATCGAACTTTTTCCTATAAAATATAATAGACATTCATACCAGGAGCTTCGAGATCAATATGACAACTCATATTTAGAGGATAATGAAAACTTGCATTGCATTTTCGAGACATGAGACATGGAATTTCTAAGATCTTGAATTACTGACTTCACACAGAACATATTGAATTCTCATTGCCATACAAGAATTCCAATATGTTTTAATGGAGTTCAACTCATACATTCAAATTCAAATCAAATAAATTCGAAGAACAGTCAGTGACACCATCCGGCTCTTCTCTGAATTGATAAGTTAATAAAAATAATAAAAATGAAACAAAAAATTTATACAGTTTTGAGCAGGGGCTCACGCACTAGTATTGGCAAAAAATATCTGCCTCTATTCCATTCTCAACTTTTGCAATGAAAATGACGCTATGATGCGTTGGCAGACAGGAATTAAATGTTTCATGAACCTGAACGATAGTTCATGATGGTTTTAATCTGAGAATTCATGTTTAGAAATTTGGATTTATGATCTTAGAGTCTCATTCTCAATAATTTTTTGGAATATAACCTAAAACTGACTTCTTCAGTAGTCATTTGACATCTCCAAAATTGTTTTATCAGCACAATTGATTGAGTCTAGGTTTGATTTATTACTTTTATCATATGAATATGGGTGATTCCTCACCATATTCATAATTGGAGTATCAGTTCTATGCCAGTCGTCAATTTGATATTTCTGAAATGTCAACTAATGTTTACGATTGATTGGATTCATAATTGAGGAGATCTAAATTTTTGATGAAATCCATCATAAGCCAGCCTTAGCTTTTCCACAATTAGGCGCACAAATTCATAAAATATTTCTGCCGCTAGACTTTCGTCAAGTTCATTCATTCAAATTCTTGTTTGATACAGGTGATAGATAATGAGAAATTGTTCAAAGACTGCTGATTTTCTCACAATCTCCAAATAAAGTTTTCATATGAAGTATCCACGTGAAAAACTTGGAGATGGCTTAATTAACTTGAAAATTCAAAAAGTTGCCGATACTCAAATTGGCAGACAGGAACAAATCGCGCCAGTTTTTTTGTTATGCACCCCTTGTCTGATGAAGGAAGCATTGAAATCGTATTTTTTTGACAAATCAAGATCTCAATGGATCTTTTCGTCTAAGACCCAACTGAGCCAGAAGAAACATAATTTTAAGAATAGTTTGTCTGTCTGTTGGTTGGTCTATTTGATAGCACGATGAATCAAGAACGCGTACGAATATCCGACCGAAATTTTATATTTAAGTTCTTGAATAAAAAGCTGAATTTAAGTTTCTCAACCAGTGATTTTGAAACTTTAATCATGAAACTTCCTAGTTTCCAGCGTTCATTTTATGGACGGTAGTGTATAGGGCAACTAAAATTAATTCTAGAGTCTTCTGGCAAAATGTATCCACATTTCCCAAATTTACTAGTAATTAATTTGTCATCATTTGAATTTGGAGTATTATAGAATTCATTATATTTCTCTGAATGAAGAGATCAATAGGAATCATACTGTGAAGCTAGATTCATTATCACTCATATTTCCAAATTATATGCAGACGTTCGTCAATTGTTATATTAAAACGAGTGATAATCAACACAATTTCCAGAGTTTCACTGAATAAAGAGCTACCCTTGATTTAATATTCTGTTTATCATATTTAAAACTCTGACATTTTGATCCTTTGACCAGAGAGCTTCTTTAAAAAACAATAATACAAAATTAAAACAAGGCAAGTGACTAGATACGAAGAATATTCAGAATACTGGATGTGATGACATGGATATCACATCTTAACGAGGAGAATAAGATCCTCTGGCATTTACTTGAGGCTTAAGGAGAAGCCCCATGAAAACTTCAGAGAAATTTGTCCTATTTGGTACAGCTTCACACATATACCAAATCACAAAGTACGCGACATTTCAACAACTACTCTTTGTTGTAAGTATAGCTCACAACTTCAATGTCAGCAAGTCTTCGGAGTACTTTATAATCCAGGGACTGTCCACATTAGATACGATTTCGGGCCAATACAAATTACTGAATAGATTGGAGGATCGCAGCAAAAAATACGCACACAAACACATAGTTATGGAATTTCCCTAATAGTAGTGACAGAAACTTGTTATCATACGAATGAATATTTTATATATTTACATTTCCACTAGTCACAAGAATCAAATGATATGGAAAAAATCTAAAATTTTTGGTGACTTTCAGAAGGCTGTAATTTGGAGAGAAAAAGCTGAAGAAAGTGAATAAAATATCGCGGGCCGCACAAATATAAGCTGTGGGCCGCATGTGATCCGCATGTCGTACTTTGAATAGCCCTGCGGAGAACGTTCACTGAACTACACCAACTAAGACACAATCATTATGTATGTGTATTATTGATTATAGGAAGCCAAACTCTTGATTATTCAGAACCATCAGTATGGTTGAAATTATTTGGATCTTTGACAGCGGTATGCACAGTCGTTCGCCAGCGACACGCCAGAACAATATCAGGCGTATCTATAACGTATCGCTAGCTGAGTATCCACTGGCGGATAGCTAGCGGATCGCTGACGAACGACTGTGCATACCGCTGTATGTATCCCAATTGCTCCTCTGACCAATCTACCATGAATCGATAAGCATCTTGCGACCATTCTTGTTTCTTTCAACTTGATGCAATGACGTATTATTAAAGTAGACCCAGCGCGTCCTATGGCAGTCCACAGTTTGTTGTGATGTTAGCACTTACATGGTGAGGGGTTCTAAGAAGCGAAGGGAGTAAACATCCCTGTTATGCGGTTTGCCTGCTTTCATTTATGTTTGAGAAGTGCGCGCCTATATTCTGTACTGTATGGATATATTTGTTGAATTAGAAGTAATAATATATTAATTGATTCAAAATAAAAAAAAAAACTAGATTTTTCCGACATCTCATAATCGATATTTTTTCAAATGAAAAACGCAGCCTGCGACACAACATTGTTTATCCTCCTCATCCCACTGTTTACTCCTGCATCACAACAAATGCCGCGTGCTGGATCTACTGTTAATACGTCATTGACTTGATGTCATGCTAAAATTCGATGTCATGATCAGCTACAGAAGATTTATTTGGATAGTTTAGACATAAAGCGTCCTTGCTGAGGGGACAGCATGATGTCACGGGCATAGGAAACGTCATAATACACCAGTACTAATCCCACAAAGTTTGAATAACTATATAAAGACTCTACATATGCTCCAATTTCAACAAATACATACTGGCATGCTGGAAGTATATTAAAGAATGAATTTAAGTAATGTAAGAATAATAATAAACGCTGAACACTTGATATATCATTTTTTAAAATGATTTAGAGGCCGGTCAAAAAAAGTTTATCACTTTCCTTGATCAGGTGTGTTTCGGACTTAAGCATTTCGAAAGAATGTTACGTTCCAATTTCGCACCTTGTTCCTATTTTTCCATTTTCCATATCCTAGACTGCTATCCATTCATTCAGCTACAATTTGGAAATATTGATAATTGTTATTTCAAATAGAATCAGATTTTACTCACAAAGCCTTTGTTATTGTAGTTTGACAGATCGATGAATAATTTTTAATTAAGTTGTCGTTCGGACAAGTCCAAGAGTTTTTGAATCTCAGTTGGAATAGTTGCCGTAGGGACTACTAGCAGACAGAGCGAATTCAGATATTGCTAAATGATTAAACGCATTTTCATTTAAAAGTCAAAATTACATTCAAATCATATTTAACAACACACATCACATAATATAGAAACATTAGAATAAAATAACATTCACAATAAAATTCCTTAACCCTAATAATCCTTTTCACCCCCATTTTCTCTTCTCTCCGCATTTCTCTCAATTAGCTGAAACCAATAGTATTACTGGAAGTTAAGTAGAAACGGTTTTTTTCCTTAATTGTGCGGAAAAGATGTATCAAGTTAAGTCGAAGCAGAAAAGTGCTGGAGAACAGAAGGTCGCGCTATGAAGTTTTTGCTGCGCCAATTTTATTTATTATTTTGAATGTTCAAAGCCGCATTTGCGGGACTAAAAATTAAATCAGCGTTTGCTCCAGTCGTGTGGAGTGTCGTGGAACCAGTCCGTGATCGAGCAGCCCACTGTGGGGATTTTTTCTTGAACTTACGACCGCGATCTCGTGTTACAAGAACCGTCATGTCCATCAAGGCGAGGTCCTAGTCGCCCGCCAGGCACGCAGCGACGCGAGTACCGACTGCTGGATCCTGAAGACCATCCCAGGACCCTTAAACTTGACGCCATTCCTTGACCGACTTTGGTCCGATGCCTTTACCAAGGCCAGTCGATGTCAAGCCATTGTTCCAGAGGCCCAGTGGTGACAGCTAAGTGAACAGTCTTTTTTTTTTTTGTTATTTTGATCATTTGTGGTGCTCCTAGGGCAGCTAGGAGCACAATATATATTTTGTTGTTATATTCTTTATTACAGTAGTTATAGCGCAGTAGCTGGTACGTGCGCTATACGTCGAATTTGTGAAGCGCAATCGATTGAGCTGAGCCCCCTACTACGATTCTTGTAATCTTCGGCGAGTGTAGGGCTAGCGTATAGGCATCGTTTTCTTTGTTGTTGTTTTTTTTGGGATTGCGCGCGGTCCGCCAAAGTGCGTTGTCTGCGTTTCAGCCTTCAGCTAGTACTTGTTTTTTTTTTTTTGTATTCAATATTTGATTAATTTGCTTAATAATTAGTCATCCATTCCTTTTTCTGTTGGTAAATTCAGAATCAGTTTATTGTTCATATTTTGTTTGACTTTCATCATTCCTTTTTTTTGCTATTGAAGTCATTTAATTTGTTCAAATTAAATTGTAGATTGTTTTATTTGTTCCTGGAAAGAGAAACCCTACCTGTTCTCTTTTAGCGCATTTAGCCACCCTTGGCTCTGTTTGAAGGCGCAATACTTGGTAAGTGAATTACTAGCTCGACCACTTGGTTAAGGTCGAAGGCCATCGTATGGTCACACCGTTCCGTTACCTCCTTGTCCAACACAATATATTTTATTGCAGGTACTTTCGTTGTAGTGAGCCCTGCGAACGAAAAGACTACATCGTGGCGTCCCGGGTATGCCCAAAGCCTAGTTTCATGACGCCTCACTCCACCCACGATCTCCCTGAGATTAGGAGCAATCACGTATTCATTTTGAGACTTTAAATCGGATTTGAACGTAATAAATTGGCGCCCAACCGTGTGGGGCTTTTCTTGGCGTAAATCAGGCTCAGCATCATTTCTTATATTTGAACGGGATACGTAACCTTCCGCTTCATTTTCACCAAGTTGGTGTGGATTGGCTCAAGTTAATTTTATTCTGTACTCACATTTATTTTCATTCAATATAAATTTTTTATTCAGAGGAATATTGAAACATCGGTTTTGGTTAGAACCACCAGCATTTTCTTACTTTGTTTATGTTCACCCCTATATATATTTTTTTCTTTTTCCTCCCTATACTGATTTCATGGCAATGGATCAAGCGTTACTGCAGAAGGATGAACTAGAGTACGAACTGAGGGTTCGAGGACTCAAAAACGCCAGATATTCAATCGTTTTGAATATGGGTACGGAGCTGCAGAAGCGTTTTGATGAGAAGAAGTTTGGTGAACTTCCGAATCACCTTGAGGAACCGATGGATATTGCCAACGAAATCAGAATCTGCATCAAGAAGGTGATGTTGCTGCAAGAGCTGATTGAGAGTTTTTCGTCTAAATCCAACGGCAAACCTTACCTTAAAATCAACACTCGAATGCAGCACATCCTTTCGAGACTGGCCAGAATAGAGAACTGCGGGATTGAAGATCTAGATTTTGCAATGGTGCAACTTTTTGATAGGATAGATCAGCTGGAAAAGGTATTTCTTGCCAAAGCGGAGGCAGCTGACCTATGGTGCCTGCATGAATGTGGAGGTGATCACGTCATGGGAACCACCAGTGATCTGTGGTAGGCTGGTCTCGACAGTTGATAGTGGAGCTACTCCAGAAGAAGTGGTGGAGCCAGGAAAAGTGCGTGACGTCAGAGTTGTGCGTGAAGCGGAACCTGATAGCTGTGCCAGCGAGCCGTGGAGCTCCTTGGGTACTTGGATAGCCGAATGGGATGATTTCGCGAAGCAAGCGCGCGAGAATAATCGCCCATTCGACTATGGTTTGGCTGAGTCGTTCAGTTGTTGCGCACAAGTCGCTGACGAGTTTGGAGACACGTCTGAGGCGTGAGGGATTTGTTCAGATCTCTGGAATCCTATACTAGTCTTGAAAACGCGAGAGCCAGGCACGCAGCGACGCGAGTACCGACTCCTGAATCCTGAAGACCATCCCAGGACCCTTAAACTTAACGCCATCCCTTGACCGACTTTGGTCTGACGCCTTTACCAAGGACAGTCGATGTCAAGCCATTGTTCCAGAGGCGCAGTGGTGACAGATAAGTGAACAGTCTTTTTTTTTGTTATTTTGATCATTTGTGTTGCTCCTAGGACAGCTAGGAGCACAATATATATTTTCTTGTTATATTCTTTTATGTCACTGTCAAACGTCTCTTGGGCACAGTAGTTGTGGCGCAGTAGCTGGTACGTGCGCTATACGTCAAATTTGTGAAGCGCAATCAATTGAGCTGAGCTTCTTACTACATTTCTTGTAAGCTTCGGCGAGTGTAGAGCTAGACGTATAGGCATCGTTTTATTTGTTGTTGTTTTTTTTGGGATTGCGCGCTGTCCGCCAAGGTGCGTTGTTTGTGTTTTAGCCCCCAGCTAGTACTTTTTTTTTCTTTGTATCCAATATTTAATTAATTTGCTTATTAATTAGTTATCCATTCCTTTTTTTGTTGGTAAATTCAGACTCAGTTTATTGTTCATATTTTGTTTAACTTTCATTATTCCTTTTTTTTGCAATTAAAGTCATTTAATTTGTTTGAATTAAATTGTAGATTGTTTTATTTGTTCCTGGAAAGAGGAACCCTACCTGTTCTCTTCCAGAGCATTTAGCTACCCTTGGCTCTGTTTGAAGGCGCAATACTTGGTAAGTGAATTACTAGCTCGACCACTTGGTTAAGGCCGAAGGCCATCGTATGGTCACACAGTTCTGTTGCCCCCTTGTCCGACCCAATACCTTTTATTGCAGGTACTTTCGTTGTTGTGTGCCCTGCGGACGAGAAGACAACATCGTGGCGCCCCGGGTATGCCCGAAGCCTAGTTTCATGACGCCTCACTCCACCTACGATTTCTCTGAGATTAGGAGTAATCACGTATTTGTTTTGAGACTTCAAATCGGATTTGAACGTGATAAGAATCAACACATATTTTTGAAAAATATAAAAATTATCCATGTAAACGTAACTATGGATGGTCACTTTTGAAACAAGGGATGTGAACGAGTTAGTTTTAATACATTAGTCAAAGAAGCAGGACGTACCTCGACGGCTGCTTTATTTTGGCGTCTGTCTGCTAGCGGAGAGGTAGTGGATTCTAAATCGTTGATTACACTGCACTGAACTCAAGTGAAGAAGAAATTTAGTATGAAATTGGAAGAGCAATATTGGTGAAGAGCTCAGCCTTTTTGGGGAAATTGCAGTAAGTAACTGATAGAAATCTTAGATGTTATCATGATTCATAATTTTCAAACACATATTTTCCAGAATAGGCATGATTGTTATTTACTTGAAAAACTTAACTTAGTATATCTACTGAGTGAGAAGATGTAAATACATATGAGTAGCGGGCACCCATGTGGCCTTGTCACTTGTTTGTATGCCAGAAAACGCATGCCAATGTTATATATATATATATATATATATATATATATATATATATATATATATATATATATATATATATATATATATATATATATATATATATATATATATATATATATATATATGCTGGAGATCATTTGAAGTTGCTTATTCCGTATTTCACGAACATAACAAGTGCACTATAAGTGTGTCACATTCGTATCGAGTGGAGGACGTGATCAATATTTATTTCATATTCATGCTGTTAGTGATTGTTATTTGAATTTTGTACTTGTATAGATAGCTTTTTACATAAACCAACTTAGTTTTTGTATTTGACAGATTATTTTACCAGGTTTTTTTTTGTGTAAACGAGGTGATATGTCAACATTCTATATGAAGTATTTCGTAGAGATTTTATATATTGATTTTGAATGTTTCAAATTGAGAAAGAATTACTTTGAAAGTCAATAAAACTCAATATTATACTTCCAGATTGTACAATTGGATAAAAATATAGAATAATTCCTCGAATATTTTGGATAAACTAACTAACAAATTACAAATTTTGGAAAATTCATATGAGGTTTTTTATGTATGAGGTTTCTTATACTTGAATTTGGGATTTGTCTATTCGTTTCGTTGTGAAACATTGCAACGTGTGTTCCAGTCAAGTGGGCGAATTACATTGAACTGTAGGTGAAGTGTTGTTTCTGGTTTTGTGTCATGTGTGGTGTCGGGAGAATGGCTTTAATAATTTGAAAATATGATTTTCAGGGAAAACTGTTTGATCATTCAATAGATGTTGTCTATCATTTTCAAGGTGTTTCAAAATTTCTAGCTTCTAAATAATGAGTTTGTTATAATTTTCTTCTTTGTGCAGTAGTTCATTTTTGTCAATTGAAGATGAATGATTGTCTGGTTTTGGATATGTGCCGAATGCTGACGAAGGGTTGTTTTTGATGTGTTCTCCATATCTTATTTCAAATTTACGTGTTGTCATTCCGATATATGTGGTGTTACAATCGTCCCAATCAATTATTATTATTATTTGATGTTATTGGTTTGGTGTTGGTAAAGATGCGAGCTAATGTGGGGTGTGATCTGGAAGTTATTTGTATATCGTGTTTTTTGCAACTGAATTGTGATTGAGTCTAGCGATAGAGACATTCTAAGAGTGAAATTATAAAACACCTTATGAAATAAATTCAAAATTGTCTTATAAACGTTTATAGAATCATCTTATACGATTATTTGGCTTAGAGTAATTTTTAGAACTTTCCTAACAGTTTATAAAATAGTTATATGAATATTTCAAATGGGACATTCCAGTTTCAGAGAGTAAATTGAACTTGCGGAAGCTTCAAAGTAACGATTATCAAGTCGTAAAGACAGCTTATTCTATAAGTAAAAAGTAAAATTGAACACTCAATCTCCTCTACAGACATCAATATGAAACATATTGAGGAATGGAGACACCTTCAAGCACCATTTGCTCTTGATCTGTGTATTTGGGCTTTTCGAATTGAACACTTGTGAAAATGTCATCACGAATAGGCAAAAAGTGATGCGCTAGCCTGTTGAAGTGATATCGAACACACAAATTTTTTTGTGCTTTTAATTCATCATGATTTTTTTTGTGCGCTCCATTTTTTACTGATTTTTGTGTTTCCCATATTTTCCACTGCAACTTATGGATGAATCAATGCATAAACAATGCCTCCAAGAAAAGCCAATTGGATCGGCTCAAACAAAAATAAAACAATAAAAAATATCTACCGCGGGCAAAGCCCGTTGTTTTTGGGGTGCTGCAGTCATCTGTTATATTCAAGTTATTCAAACCGAATAAAACAAAGATATCAATAGTACGGGGTGGAGCACACAGTTTTCTGGGTGCGGCAAACAATTATCATATAATGAAAGAGAAAGCTTTTCAAAAGTGATTTTTTTAATAAATGTGTTTTTTTGGGAAGAAAGTTATGTATATAAATTATTTGAAACATAACATTCCCACTGCAGAGTGGTGCCTCTTTTAAGTGTAATAATGGATAATAAACAAAAGCATTCTTACATTTGAAAAAGGCAGCACTTTGCTGTTGGAATGTTGTGCTTCAAATAATTTATATATAGAACTTCTTCTCCCACAAAAACATAATGATTGTTATATATTTTTTTCATTTATTTGAAGAAGTACATCTATAAGCAGGCGAACCCGTCGGTAACTGCTAGTAGAACAATGAAATCAAGTGATGCTGATCTATTACTTCATCATCAAGATTTGAGTCTCGTACATAGTGACACTGAAATAAGTGCTTCTGCCACAGATGCAAATGATTCAAATGAGGACGAAATTCAGAGACACAAATGGTTTGTGCAGCTAAACATCAATGAAGATTATGTTGAACTTTCTTAGTTGTTGAGTAAATGATGCCCACCGTTCAAATCTGCCGTATATATATCCCAATGACAATTCTTTCGAACACAATGCTACATAAGTACCGTGTAAACAGTTCCTATGAAAACTGAAATATTCCTATAGTGCGCAGAAAAGTACTATAAAATAAAATAGTTTCATACAATATCTACATGATATTATTTTGTTTACTAGAACATCTCTATGAAACTATATGCCTCACCGCTAGCAAGACTCAAAACGAAGAACAGGACCGTAACCAATTGCTTTGGACAAGATATGAAAATCTATATAATATTGCTATTTATACAGAAGAATGGAACTATTCTGTGATGAAACTGCATACATGAGCATTCGTCAAACCGTCAGGAATTTGTTTTTTTGTCGGTTTGTTTCAAGTTTAATAATAATGTTATATTTTGATAACACAGTTACAAGTGAAATTAAATTTAACTTTGCAGTTCACATGTTTGACACAAATAATTGTTGCATAACTATTGTTTCCCAATTGTGACAATACATGACTGTTTAACCATTTTTCATATCGATAAGAAAAATAATGCGTATATCTTATTCTTTTGAAAAATCACGTTGTGGAATTTGAATCTCTATCTATATTTTTTTGTGAGAATCATATCTTCTCAATCATTTGAAACTTCGAATTCCTGTCTCCATTGAGATTCTAAGATATAAGAATACTTCAAGAAAAAAAATGATGGTGGTGGAATAGTCCATTGTGTCTACAATGACACTTTTTGTTCAAAATTATGTACATAAGCTCATATTGATCGAGCAAATTGAATTAATAAATTGAGAACACTAATCATCGTTTATGATTTCTCAGTTAAGATGGACCGTGTTATGTTCTATGAAAAACTTCTCTGCAAAAATCAAATACGTCACACTTTTGTATATCACATAGAAATCACAGATTTAAATTGTCATATAGTTGTTGTTTGTGTGATAAAAATGTTCAGTTGACAAGCAGCCATAATAAATGGCATTTCAGGGACAGTCATTTCAAGGAAACTAATTAGAAATTGATAAAATATTGGAATCTCAAACATTCAATAATTTTGGCACACAATTCTAGTTGTAATTGTGGTTTAAAATAATTTTGCTAAGAAATCAAAACGACATCGACAGTTTGGTGAAAATATGTATACATATTTATATAATAAAATTTTTTGCAACATTAGAAATATTAACAAACTAGGCGGCCCGTGAAATTTTCATGATCTATTATCATTGATTCCACAGGAAAATTGAAGTCGCAGTAAAAATTTTTTCCAATAACTGGAAAATGACATTTTTAGTCTGTTGATAATTTATATTTTCTCTTTGCAATGTATGTACAAAATGATTATAACACTGATATATTCTACTCTCACTTACAAATATCAAAAAACTGTTAAAAAAACCAACGAAACTGATCACTTGCCGCAGATACTCTTGAGTAATGGTAACATTTTCTTAATGTTGTTGGACTCCATAAGAATGCTTTCATGTGAATAACTAAGTAACAATTATAAAAATATTGTATCGATGCCCCTCTATAGTTTCATAACTGATATAAAATAAGTTATTTAGTTGTTGCAGTAATATTCATAAGGGTCTTATAAAACTGATGTATATTAATTGTATAATGTTTCGTTAGAGTCTCTGTGAATGTTCATTCAATTGGGTTATTCTCGTCACAGGCCTAATAAGATTTAGTGCAAAATGTAATTGTTTTATAAAACTGCGCCCATTTTGCATTTATAAGTGCTGTTTGAACGTTATCGTGATGTTTCTGACAAAAATAATATTTTATAAAATTAGCTTCGTAAACGTTCTTTCATCTTTTACAGAATATCAAATTGTTACTTGGGTATAAATTGTATGGAACTGATCTGTCGGTGGATGAAGGTTTTCTGTATATATTGAATTCTATATTGTGTTGTGAGTGTAATAGTGTGAAATCTAGAGAATTAATAGATTGATCCTGTTCTGTTCCCAGCGTGAACTTGATTTTTGATAAATTTTTAATGTCGGTTAGGAAAGTATCTAATTCTGCTTCGTCACCATTCCAAAAATAAAAAATATTATTGACATATCTTTTCAAGAATAAAATTTTACTGTTCAAAGGGTGATTGAATATATTTATTTCAATATAATCGATGAAGATATTCGCTAATAATCCAATTACTGCAGAACCCATCAGTAATCCATCATTGAGTGTGGAAATCAGGTTCTCAAAGTTTGAGAGATTCTGATCTAAAATAAGTTGAAATAATTCGAATATATTAAGTATGTCATTATTTTATATATTGTATTTTTTCCGGAAATCATTATTTTCGTATGAGTGTTCTTGTAAGAGTGTTAGTGTATCTTGTGTGGGAATATTGGTGTGAAGATTGACAATATCGAATGAAATCATTCTGAAATTTTTGTTATTTATTGTAATGGAATGTTTTATTTGATCAATTGAATCTGATGAATAAATGTTTTATTGGGTATAAGTTCTGTAAATTTATTAGAAACACAACGTTTCAACAGCAAAGTGCTGCCTTTTTCAAGTGAAAAAGGCAGCACTTTGCTGTTGAAACGTTGTGTTTCTAATAAATTTACAGAACTTATACCCAATAAAACTTTTATTTATAAAATGAGTTCTGAAAAGTTTTTTCCTTCATTGAATCTGATGAGTTTTTTATACCGCAAGGGGAATTGTTTTTGAATTTATGTATCGTGATGTTGTTCATACTATGTGCTAGTTTGTATGCTGGTGAATGTATGGAGGATGTTATGGGTCTGATTGATTTATCCGGTTGGTATAATTTTATTAAACTGTATAGGGTTGGAATTTAAGGGTTTCTTGCTGTGAGGAGGTAAGTGTTTATCTGAAGCTTGTTGAGTGTGTCTGGAGTGTATTTATTTGTGTTTTTATAAGTGTTTATGTAGAAAGGGAGTAGATTTTTGAAAACTGGACACAAATTTGCACCCAATCCTCAGAAAGCAGATCTACACAAACTATCAATCAAACTAAAAGTACAATTCTACGGACACCCTTACTTCAATTCCATTGAATCTGAATTAGGATCAACTCTAAATGAAACTCATAACAAGGAGGTGGGTCCCTGCAATACTCAAAATAATGACATAGATACTAAAAATAAGAATATTATTGATTCAATTGAAAAAAATCTACGTGAACATCACGTGATTCACTTGTACATCATTGGATATATTACCAACAAAAAGCGAACAAACTTATCTCAAATTTAAAAAATTCTCATTTGTTACCAGCAGAGTTAGCTAAATCCTTGATGATATATGATGTTATTCCACCTAAATACTATGATCAACCAAAGATCCATAAGCAAAACCTTGCTCTACGACACCCATTATAGCATCCATTTATGCTCCAAATAGTGAAATAGCAAAGTATCTTACTGATGTGTTAACTATTGCTTACGATAAAAATAACATTTACTATACCAAAGATTCGTTTGCGTTTGCATCGTTTATTAACAATTTTAAAATACCAGAAAACTATATTTTAATAAGCCTGGATGTTGTGTCACTATTTAGTAATATAACCATAGACATAGCTGTTGATAGCATCATTAAAAAATGGAACTTAATACGTGAACTCACTCCGTTAACTTTAAATAATTTTCTGCAATTACTGAGATTTATTTTTGACACAAGCTACTGCATTTATGAGAATAATTACTATAAACAGCTGATTGGTTGTCCAATGGGGACAATTATCAGTCCGATAATAGCTCAGTATGTTATGGACCTACTCCTTGATGAATGCATACCAAAACTGAATTTCAAACCACCATTTATAAAGAAATTCGTTGACGACATAGTAACTGCTGCACCTGCAAATGAAACAAATAATATTTTAACAACTTGTAATGGTTTCAATACGTACCTCCAGTATATATATATATATATATATATATATATATATATATATATATATATATATATATATATATATATATATATATATATATATATATATATATATATATATATATATATATATATATATATATATATATATATATATATATATATATATATATATATATATATATATATATATATATATATAAAATATATTGTGTTTTTGTGTTTGATCATATATATATCATTGGATATATATAATCATATAATCAAACACAAAATCTCATCGCTTCACAGTTCATTGTTTTGGATTTACCCAGGAGACTCTGAGAGTCTGTTGAGTAGAATGCGCTTTCAGCCAAGTCGTTTGCCATGGAAACAGTAGGCCATCATTCTTACACTGTAATATTCTTTATTACTGATTTCCAAAATTCTACGACTACCAACAGATCTAAATTTATGCGCAAAATTAGAAAATAAATTTCTAGTTGAGGGCACTTCCGGCTAAGTCTATTGTAATGAAAATAGTAGGCAATCATTCAGATGCTACAGCAGACAGAAATACAAAATTTCAATATTCTACACCTGATCGTTTCGATTTCATGCGAAAAATTCCAAAAGACTGTCAAGTAAAGTGCACATCCGGCTTGGTGAATCTTAATGAAAATAAGATATTAGCATATAGATGATGTAATCTTTCTAAATACTGAATTCTAACAATCTACGTTCAATCGTTTTGGATTTATGCGGAAAACTCAAGAAATGCTAGAAATAGAGTGCTCTGCCGATTCAGTCGATAGCAATCATGATGCAGGGTGTATAACTAGATATTATAAAAGTGCCTAATACAAGATTTGAATATTCTACGACTGATTGCTTAGAGTTTATGCGAAAAATTCAAAAAGTCTGTCATATGAAGTACACTTCCGGCTCAGCCGATTGTTACGATAATAACAATTTTCGGGAAAAAATACAATATTTCAAATAATGACATACCTAATATATCAGAACTAGTAGTATGCAAGGCGCCTTAGGCCATCAGTCGAAAGAAAGATATATTTAGTATAAAATAACTGAGATAAAATACCTTAAATGTTAATAATGATGCTTTAGGTGGGTAATGTTGAAGAAAAAGTTATGTGTATGAATGAAAAAATATATAAAAATTTGAACTTCGTACCGGCTGAACAATAGTCTAACGCTCCAACATTGAGCCATAAACTGCAATAATTTGTTGCTGTAACTGAGTTAAATCTTTATATCTATCTTAAGCCCTGTATTTCAGGTTCAGTTTAATTTATAGATTACTTAGACAAAGCTTAATTACTATGGTTACAATTGCTTCTACAATCGTTGCTACGAAAATTGATCCACGGTTTTCGTAATCTGGACCCTGAAATACTGGGCCTTAGAGCGTTATGGAGTCAGTGAATCAGAGATGAGCATAAATATATATTGAGATGATTTGTTCGCTACCTCTTCTATCTTTCTTTAGCCAAGCGACGCTTTCTAGAAGCAGGATTCTCGTCCTTACTCATTCTAAATGTTGAAATAAAAATTATACGAACCGGTTTGGAAAGCACACAATAATTTACGCGCAAATCAAGTCGCATACAGAACTATACAAATGAGCTCCTATCTGTGATACATATTATTAAGTTTTGAACATCAACAGAAATGCAAGAAATATAAATTTTCCAATATTATCTCACCCTGTCAATCCGATCGTATTTGTTCCACAATGAAACGTTCAAGGTGTAGTATGGATCCAAAAAAGTTTAAGCTAATTGTTAGATGAACTTCGAATAGCATTGTTCATTAAATACTTTTGAAACTTAGCATGCGTTGACTCCACTATATTGTTTCGGACAGTTTCGTACAGTCAATGTGAAGCAATATTGTGAAAGTGTATTTTCAATCTTGAATACAAGTAGTTTATTGATATAAAGGGATAATTGATATTATAAAAGGTTAAAGCTGAGCTGAGTTAATTGAAGGAGATCGGAAAGTCAGGAAAGGAGTTACAAAATAGTGTTGTTTTAGAATATGTCAAAGTGACAGTCGTTCAAAATCAATACAAGAAGATAGTATGTACTATTTACTTTACATATCGATAGAACAAAACACAAATTTCTCGTGAAATATACATAAAAAATTGTTCTGAGTGTGCAAAGTGTGATTCGTGGATTAAATCGTATTGACGTGAGGATTTAAAACTGTGGATCACGTAACAAAGAACACATATATCTGTTCTCTTTATTTTCATGGTGGCACTGGGCCCACATAAGCTAAACCCAACTGAATATCAATAATCTTCGTTTACAACGTTTACTTCATTTGGTTGTTGAATTGTTGCTCTCAGTCATTAGCTCTTTTGAACTGTTTGCTTACTTATTTATTTCAAATAATATTGGTTAGTGACATTATAAAGTATTTGAGCTCAGTTTGGTGCTTTCGTTTCGTGAATTTATATATCCATTGAACTTATTTCGATCAATTTATTGTGAGTAAATCAGTTATTATTTTTAACGTTTTCTGTATTTAATTATTCAAGTAAATTCCGATTCTTCACGTCTCTGTTCGTGAACTAAGAAGATACCACTTCGTGCTTTTTCGATTTCATTTATTCAGCAATGTCATCTTGTCCAAATTGTGATAAAATCATAAAGGATAATGAAAAATCCATTTCATGTGATGGATGTCGTAATTTAGTTCACATGGTTTGTGTCGATTTGACTTCTGAAGATTTGAAACGCCTTACCAGAGCCAATGTTAAAGCAATCAAGATCTTCTGCAATTCATGCTTGAATAACATTGATTCAATATCTACACTTAAAAAATTGATCCTTGATTTGAAATCTAAAATCACGAATCTTGAACAAAAAATTACTACTGACTATAATAAACTACCCAGTCAAGAAATTATCATTGAATCTGTAATTGATGAAATTCACCAGCGTCAAATTAGACAGAATAATGTTATTATTACTGGTATAGATGAAACTTGCTCTGAAAATCTGCATGTTAAGGTGTCCCAAATAATTAAGACAATTGCTCCAAATATTGACTTATCCACTGCTGAGATTCACAGACTTGGTCAAGCTAAACCAACTGATAATGTAAAACCGAGATTAATAAAAATACGTTTTGATAATTCTGATGATGTTACCAAACTTCTTAAGTTATCTAAAACTGCAAGAAATTTTCCTGAGTTGAAAAACGTTTTTATTAATTCTGATAAGACCCCTATGCAACAACGTCAGTTCAAGAATTTGTGGAATGAATATAAATTACGTAAATCGCAAGGTGATGACGTCTTCATATCTTACAAGAATGGTTTTCCTAAAATACTGAAAAAAAACTAATATCTCCACTACCCAGCAGTCGCTTAGGGATCAAGATTTTCTATCAAAATGCCCAGGGATTGAACACCAAACTATGGTAACTACGTTCATCGCTTTCATCCCTCGACTATGACGTTCTTTGTTTCAGTGAATCGTGGTTGAGTGATAGTGTATTTGATGCTGAAATTTGTGATAGTTTGTACTCGGTTTTTCGATCTGATAGAAATTTTGTGCAATGCAATGTCTCACGTGGTGGTGGTGTATTGATGCTATTTAAAAACTATTTAAATGTTGTTCATATTAACCTTGATGATTTCTCCGATTTACTACCACCGAATGTTGATATCATCTGTTGTAGAGTAATGTTATGTAATAAGAGTATCTTTATTCTTACTATTTATATTCCACCTAATATGAACTTTGATTGTTATATTAATGTTTTTGATTTCTTTGATAGTTTGCCATTTTTATTTGATAATTCATTTTTAATTATCGGGGATTTCAATATACCGGAATTTGGTATCAATAATTCAAATAATAGAGTACTTTTGTTGAATAATTTTTGGGATTATTTTGCTGCTAATAATTATAATACTATATGTAATATTAATGGCAGATTGTTAGATTTAGTCATAGCTAATACTTCTTGTGAGGTGTTACGTGATGATTCACTGTTCGATATTGATTACATACATCATCCTGCTTTAGTAATCTCAACATATGTTAATATTGAACCTAAAATTAATTATCATAATCTTGAAATTTCTCAGACATTTAATTTTAAGGAAGCTGATTTCGTTAAACTTTATAATTTAATTTCTACTTTCAACTGGGATCAATTAAGTAAATTTTCCGATGTTAATTTAGCCTGCTCGTTTTTCTATGATATTCTTTACTCTATGTTCAATGCTTGTGTACCTGTTAACATAAAAAAAATACTAACATATCCGTCATGGTATACTTCAGAGATTAGAGCTGATATTAGGAGAAAAGTTCATTACTTGAAGTTGCATAGAAGATTTCCTAATGTTTCTAGTTATCGTGTTCAATACAATCGGCTCTGTGCTAAAATTAAGTTGAATTTAAAAAAAGCGTATGCTCATTATGTAACTGATTGTGAAAACTCTCTTATAACTAATCCAAAAAAAATCTGGGACTATGTTAACTCGCACAAGAAAACATCATCTTTCCCATCTTCTATGAGCTTCAATGATGAGTTGCTTACTAAACCACTAGATATAGCTGAAAAATTTGCTGTTCATTTTAATAGTGTTTTTGTTGAATCATGTAATGATCCATTGCCTAATTTGTGCACCTCATCGGATGTCTCGGTAATACTTACTTTTCTTTCACGTGATGAAATTCCACTGAAATTAAATCAAACCAAGCCAGATTTATCCTGCGGTCCTGATTTAGTGCCGAATATGATAATTGAAGATTGTTCTTATCCTCTTTCTAAAGCACTTTTACATATATTTAATCTTTCACTCAGAACTTCTACATTTCCAGATATATGGAAAATTGCACGGGTCATACCCATTTACGAATCTGGTGATAAAACTATTATTAAAAATTACCGGCCCATATCTATTGTGTCTAACTTCGGTGAAATATTTGAAAGTTTAATTTACCAGCATATTTTCAATAGTGCGAAGAATTTAATATCGATTCATCAGCATGGCTTCATGGCTAAACGTTCCACTGTTTCAAATCTTTCTTACTTCACCCATTACATATCTTCTGCCTTAGATAAAAATATTCCTGTTGATACTGTTTACACTGATTTTGAAAAGGCCTTTGACAGAATTGATCATCGCGTACTTATTCATAAATTGGAAATGTTTTCACTCTCACCTGATCTAATATCTCTACTTACTTCTTACTTGAAAAATAGATTCTTTTTTGTTCATTTCCTTGGTCATAATAGTACGTATTTTAATATTTCTTCAGGTGCGCCACAAGGCTCTAATTTAGGACCTCTTCTTTCTCTTTTATTCATAAATGATATTTCTTACATATTCTCTAGTAATGTCCTAATGTTTGCTGATGATCTTAAAATATTTCGTACAATAGTAACACCTGATGATGCCCTTATTTTACAAAATGATCTTGTTAAACTTGATAATTGGTGTAAATCAAATAAATAATTTCTCAATGTGTCGAAGTGTAAAGTAGTATCGTTTACCAGGAGAAAAATAGCTTCTAACTTTAACTATAGTTTGGATAATCATATTATTCAACGTGACACTATTGTTCGTGATTTGGGTATTCTTTTTGATCCTGCACTTACTTTTATACCGCATATTCAGCAAACTGCATCTTCAGCATATAAAATACTTGGTTTTGTTCTACGTATTACTCGTTCGTTTACCAATATCAGAGTCATATTTTCACTCTATTTTTCCTTGATCAGATCTAAGCTTGAATATTGTGCAATAATCTGGTCACATTACTATAGCGTTCATATTGATCTGATCGAATCAGTTCAAAAGAAATTCTTAAAATCGGTTTATTATAAAATTATGAGGACATATCCTGATCAGCGTGTATCATATGAGATACTATTGTCTATTTTTGATATTAAGTCTCTTACTCATAGGAGAAACTTTTATACCATGCTTTACCTGTACAAACTCATCCATAATTTTATTGATGATCCGCAATGCTTGAGTCTGATTAATTTCAATGTGCCGGCTATTCGAACTCGCTCTAAATTTTGTTTCAATGAACTCACTGCGCGCACTAATATTCTATGCCAATCACCTTTATACCGCATGTTCAGGTTAGGCAATGAACTTTCTGACTCAATTGATATTTTTTCTTCTTCGATTATTAGTTTTTGTAGAATTTTGGATTTAAATTTGATATAATTTCTCTTTTCTTTGTGCTCTCTATTTATATTAATATATATATATATATTTTTTTGTTAGATATATTATTTTGTAATTCAACCAAATACTTTTTGTAATTTTTATTTTCCTACCCTTTTACTGGGCTTTTGCCTGTTGGGTAGTGTATGATAATAAATAAATAAATAAAATAAATAAATAAAAGAATTAAAAATCAAGATATTTTCTATCATACGAAGATTGTACATTTCACACTTTGCGGATACACAATCGCTTGACATTTGCTGTAAATACTATCACAGAGTTGTCATATATTTTAATTTGTAATAATTGATGATACAATTAGCAATGAGATAAGTTCGAGGATTTACATAATACAAGAATGACGAATACAGAAAATAATGCTAGCCTCTTCACTAATTCTTCTTTATTACCACTCTATTTCCATCTGTGGCACTTCAGTCACCGTTTCAATTGAAGGCAAGAATGTTTCTTTAATTTACCATACAATCATCTATTCATTCATTAAGATACTGAAGAACAACTTTGATCCTATTATTGCTGCTTATTGAGATGAAACTGTCCGAAACAATATAGTTAAGTCAACGCTTGCTAAGTTTCAATAATATATCCGTAACAATGCTACTACAACTTTCTGTTTTCTGTATCCTAGCTACTAGAAAAAATGTGTTGTTGAAGATATGTCACTGACTGACGTAAAAAAATTGTATGAAAAATAAAATGATTAAAATTGTATCTTGTTTGAAATAGGTTTTGGTTTTATAATATAATTTCTACTGTGCAAAAGCTACGTACGAGTACCTATAGATTGACAGGTTATGAGCCCAGATTTGCTCATCAAATGAAAATTTGAAAATTGCCAGGTAGAAGTGAGTAAAGTAAAAATTCAGTTCTCCAAAATGTCGATGTCATCATCGAATGTCATAAAGTCGCTTGGAAAAGATTATAACGATAATTGGGCAATGCAATTCGAAGCTGTTATGATAAAAATCGTACGTGGAAATATATAAATGGCCGAATACCTGAGCCAGAGTTTATTGTGAGAAACCAAGAGTCGAAAAAAGCGGTTGAAGCAAGGGAAGATGGCGATGCAAAAGCTAAGTCGGATTTAATAATAGCCATTGATCCAAGCTTGTTAAGACTGGTAAAAGAGTTGGTCATGGCACAACAAGTTTGGGAAAGATTGAAATCAGAACTTGCGTCAACAGGACCGGTAAAGAAAGCAGGCTTGATGGAACGTATTTCATCATGTAAAATCCATGAAAGTGGAGATATTCGCGTACAAATGATGGATTTTTTTCGATGTCGCAGCACAATTGAAGAATTTGGGTATTGCAATATATTCAGAATTGATAACAATATTGTTGATGAATGGACTACCATCAAGTTTCAAAGTTTTTCGATGCTCAATAGAAGCGCGTGACGAGTTGCCAAAACCAGAATGGGTAAGAGAGAAAATTCTGGGAGAACATGATTCACGAAGTCGGAAAGTAAAATATGGTAAATCAGAGGCAATGTGGATCAAGAAAAGCCAGAAAGGATTCAAATCGAATCAAGCAGAAAAGTCTTTGAATAATGAAGTATTTGGATATGAATGCTTTAGATGTCATCGTATTGGACATCGAATTGTCCAGAAAAAGGATCACGTGATGGAACAAAGCATGAGGTCTCATCCAGAGCAGCCATCGAGTACGTGACTGACGCTTTTCAAGCTTCCAAGGAAATTCTGGCGGAAGCATTTCGAACGATGCAGAATGTTGGTCAGGGGTGCTGGTGTTTGGATAGCAGTTGCACATCGCACATGTGTAATGATGGGAATCTTTTCGTCCATACGCCAACAACAATAGAAAATGGAAGATTGCTGCAGGCGAGTGACGTATGCACTAACGTAGACGCAAAGGACACTGCTCAGATTGCAACGATTGTGGGAAAACAGAGCAGGTCAGTGAAATTAAATGATACTTTTTTGGTTAAAAATTTGAGAACTAATTTGTTGTACGTTGCGAGAATTGCTGAGTATGGTTATACCATCACGTTCGACAAAGATGGGGCGACAGTACATGGCGAAGATGGTAGAGTTAAACTACAAGCAAGTCGAATCGGACATCTGTACTACGTTTGTGAAGACACAGAGCAAGTGAACAATGCGATTGTAAGAAAAAGTATTGCAAGTTTGGACATATGGCACCGTAGGCTTGGACATCTGAATGTAGACGATTCACTAAAATTGTCTCGTGAAGATATAGCTGTTAGTATAAAAGTTGAAGGTGGATTGAAAATGAAGCCGTGTGACACTTGTTTGCGTGGAAAAATGACAATATCGCCATTTCCCAGAAAATTGGAGAGGAACACTAAATTGTTGGAGTTGATTCATTCTGATGTATGTGGTCCTTCAAGAACGGAATCATTCAAGCGTTCAAGATATTTTGTCACATTCATCGATGATAGCAGTCGATGGTGTGAGGTTCATTCTCTTCGTAACAAGAATGAGGTTTTCACAGCTTTCAAGGAGTACGAGGTGAAGGTTGAAACTCAAACTAGGAAAAAGATGAAGTGTTTGATGTCTGATAATGGACAAGAATACGTGAATCAAGAGTTTGACAGATACTTGAAAGAAAATGGAATACGTAGACGTCTCACAGTTGTTAATACGCTGCAGCAAAATGGAGTAGCAAAACGAAAAAACAGAACTCTTGTAGAGATGACCCGTTGCTTGTTGATTCAGTCGAGACTCAGTAGGAACTTTGGGGCTAATGAATTAGCAACTTCGAACTATTTGTTCAACAGTAGGTTTAGAACGGCATACGCCATATGAAGCTTGGAATAAAAGTATACAAAATTTGAGCCTAATGAGAGCTTTTGGCGCGAAAATGTATGTGCTGGACAAAAGTCCTGGAAAAGGAGAATTTGAGCCCCGAACAAAACAAGGCATTTCACTGGGATATTTGAAAGAAACAAAGGGTTATCGCGTATGGATTACAAAAGATAGGAAAGTCATTGTAACAAGAGACGTGAAATTTGTCGAGGACTCTACTACAATAAGGGTGGAGAGCACCAAAAAATCATATTTACTATTGTATTGAATGTTAATTTAGTAGTAGTACATCCAGAAGTAAATTACTAGTAGAGTGAAATACTTCTGTAGTATTTTTGAAGAGCTGTTTGCAAAATTACTTCTAGAGTAATAACTATAGAAGTAGATGATATTTACTCTGAGAGAAGGATTAAAAACTTTTCAGGAGTGGAAAAGGCGCGACTTGTCGAAATTATGGAAAAGTACATATGTTAATTTAATTGAAAATAAAAAACATGACACGTTTATTTCAATTGTTGTGAGTGACTCTCATTTTATTGTTCTTAAAAGGTAAGTAATGGTAAAGGAGTCATGTTGAATGCTGAATATATTCATTAAAATTCAATTTAAGACTGGTGTCATCAAATATTGTTTCTAACTAAAAGTTCATTGTATAGTCGCATTTCAAATCTTGCTGCTATAGCACTGTTATCCCAAATTCGCGCATCATGTGTTGATCCTTGCCAGTGACTAACAATATTTAAAATCCTCATAGTTGAATCACGAATAACTTGTGTATTAATTGAGAAAAAACTTTTTCTGGTTCGGAAAATTCCATTATGTTCTCAAGATGGACATAAAATTGGTATATGGACACGATCAATTGCACCAATTACATTTGAGAATCTTCCCAAATGATAAAATGCTCTTTTGTTCTGACAACATTGTTTCTTATTGAAATGCATACAAATACAGATATATAATGGCTTGATTGCGAGAAGAGTATTAACAACTCGGTGAAATGCCCTGCCGGCAGTAGTTCTATGAACATTAATTAGATCACTAGCTACAATTTGATACATACCAGTACGAAAAATGTTGTAACTTTGCAGGTAAAACTACATTCTTTCTCGTAATATTTTCCAAATATTGCTCAGCCATGTCCATAAGTCATAGAACAGACTGTATTTGAAAACCAAAGCTTTCTCTAAATTTTATTTCCGTATAAAATTAAAGTGGATCTCTTCTTTTATGAATTATTTGTACCAATTCTTCCTAGTCATCTCCATCTAAAATGTCCATGTATTCTAAATAATCTATTTTTTGAGCAATTAATGGTAGGAAACTACTTCAGAAACGTCACAAATATCTGATCGGCAACTTTACTCCACCTACGACGTAAGAGTAGATTTATTCCAAATTTACTATGAATTTACTTTTTTAGTAATTTTCTCTTCGTTGGTGCTCTCGAATTTATATTAATTCGAGAGTAATATTTTTTCTAACTCTCGGAGTAAGCAAAGAAGAAAATTTACCACCTTAGTAAATTACGCTTTAATGGAAGTCGCCAATTTCTTGTTTACTTATGAATTACTACAGGAGTTTGACATACTCTTGAGAGTAAATCAGTTGGTGCTCGTCACCCTGAGAGTTGATTAAAATCCTTCAGTAACAAGTACAAATGAAAGTCAGGCGGAGGAACTAGTACGAATTCCAGTATGTAATTCCAGAGAATCTGATGAAGAGAAGCAATCAACGTTGGTGCAGTGCAACAATGGCAAACAAGGAATTGTTTTAAAACTACTTGATTCAACGTTGATACAGAACAAAAATAAAATGCAAGAATTCATTGGGTCACCAGAAATAAGAAACTCAATGTCAAATTGTACGCGTTCACACGAGGTATCGAGATAGATCTCGCAAGATTCATCAGACACGATCAGCATCAAGGATCAGTGAAGGCTACAAAAAAAACCTTTGGCGGATTGTGAAGGCATGAATCTGGAGATAAATGGTGAAGATGTCTTAGTGGATGATCTAGAAGAACAGATAGGAATTATTGAATCAGCAAACTCAGTTGGTATAGCTTTAAAAAAATCTATGAACGGTGGAAACGCGAAGGAATGGTAAAAAACGATTGCTGATGAAGTTTGAAGGCTGATTATCAGCAGCGTGTTTGAATGAGTGGATCGTCCGAATGTCAGATCTGTAATTTCAAGCAAAATAGTTCTCCGAAACAAAATAAAACCTGATGGAACATTAGAGATAGACTGGGAGCTAGTGACAGGTGGGGCTCTCCGATTTCATACCGCTTGCCTTTTTGAGAGTTGATGATATCCCTAAATAAGAGAGATGAAAATGTTATTGAGTGATGCACGCTTTCCGGTCATAGGTCAAATTCCAATTGAAGGTATGAAAAAGAAATGGTTTTCTCATGATATCATATTGCATGCCTTTGTAATGTTGAATAATTAAATTTAATCTTAAGCCAAGTACTGAAAGTCAAGCAGTTCACAACAGCCCAAGAGGCTCAAAGGGCTCCTTGAACTTGTGAAAAAAAATATGAAAAATGCCGTGTTTCCAAATTGCATGCCAATAAAAATAATTGAAGTTTCAGCCATACACCCTTGAAAAAAAATTGACAAGCATTCCTCGTTGGCGCACGGGTTTGAAATTAGGGGGTAATCTTGCATAAATTTTGCATCAATCTGTCGTGATCTCAAATTACCTTAAATGGAGCGCAAACTTTATTCCATAGTGAAATAGTAATAAATTTAGAATGGCATGCATGTAGCTCAAGGCCTTCATATTTTAAATAATAATGAAAGTTGCATGAAAAACTCGCAAAATTTCTCTGACTTCATTCTGCCTGCCATTTCCTATCACATCAATAAATGCTGTTTTAAATTCATTTGAGCAATGGCAAGCATGCTGCTCAAGCCCTTCATATTTTAAATAATGATGAAAGTTGCATGAAAAACTCGCAAAACTGCTCTGACTCTATTTTGCTTGCCATTTTGTATTACATAAATAAATGCTCCTTAAATTCATTTGGGAAATGGCAAGCATGTTTCTTAAGCCCTCCATATTTTAAATTATAATGAAAGTTGCATAAAAAGCACGCAAGATTTCTTTGACTTTATTTTGCCTGCCATTTTTTATTACATCAATAAATGCTGTTCGTAATTCATTTGCAAAATGTTAAGCATTCTGCTCAAGCCCTTCATATTTTAAACAATATTTAAAGTTGCAGAAGAAACTCGCAAAATTTCTCTGACTTCATTCTGCCTGCCATTTTATATTACATTATTAGATGCTGTTTTGAATTAATTTGGAAAATGGCATGCAATTTGGTCCGATTATTAAAAAACTTTAGAAAAAGTAACAAAAAATTGTAAGAGAATATTCAAGATTTCATTTTGTATGCTGATTTGTATCTCAATGAAGGAATATGCTCCAAGTCAAAATAAAGAATTGAGTGCATATAACATAAGACAAACATTCACAAATTCTGAATAAATCAAGAAAATATGCCCTAGAATCAACCTAGTTTGTAATTATAGACATGGCAGGAGGTAAATCTTTCATAATAATGCAAATTATATATTCAAAGTGATACAAATAGGTTTATAAACAATACTCTCATACCATTAAGTTTTCTGTTTGGCATGAATAAGTGAAGAATAGTATGAAAATTAATAGAGTTAAAGAAGAAGATATTGTAAGACGGGCCGACAATAAGGACGATAAGGATGAATCGGACGATGATAACAGCGACACTTATTCTCAAATAGGTGGTGAAACCACTGAAGAGGAGCCTGAAATAGGCAAAAATTATTTAACTATGATTTTCTATGATAATGAATCTTTTTCTTCTAATGATTAGCTTCTTTATTTTTTCATAATGATAATTATATTTTTGCATGATAATGAAGATATACCTACTCTTAAGTTCCAGATGGAGATAATTTGACTTCCAAAAATATATTTTGTTACAATATTCCATCCACATAACTTATTCACATTCCGGGGAGAAAGTAAGAACATAATTAGTTTTGTGATTTGGGATGTGTGCGGAGCTGTACCAAGTTGAGCATATTCCTCTATTTGGGGGTTCTACGGGGTTTTCCTCAAGCCTTGGGTGAATGCCGGAGGATTTTATTCTGTTTGTTCAGGTGTGATATCCACGTTATCACATCTAGTGTTCTGTATATTTTTAGTATCTAGTTACTTGCCATGATTTATTTTGTAACATTGTTTTCTGAAAAAGATCCTTGGTCGTAGAATCGAAACGTCAAAGTTTCCAATAAATATACAGAATTCAAAATCAAAAGTCGTTTTTATTGGATAAAATTCTGAAAAATGTATAAATTATCAAAAACTTAATTATTAGTTTTTTCGCTGTTAATAAGTGTGAATATTATTTCAAGATTTGGAGCCTCAATGTTTCACAAATTCAGAAGTTGGGATGTCAACTGAACATACGTGCTTGTCCTTATCAGGACTCTTTTATATGGTATTATTCTAGTGCCTTATTGGTCGCAATTTGATGTTATACCCAGTAAGAGCTAATACTGATATCAATGGAACAATTTCATGTTTCTAGTGATTTCAATTAAATATTTTTTAGATTATTGCTACGAAAACAATATGAATAACTTAAATTGTAGCTCTCTGCAATATTTTGGAAGAGACTCATCTAGGCCATTCATGTTTAGATTTAGTAAAAGAATTTGAATGAATAAATTCGCGAAATAATTCCTGTTAATTTTACTGAATTAGTTTACGAGAACTTTTTCTCAACCCTTTTTCCAGAATTTATCAATGTTGAGCCTAAGCATCATCCTTGCCATTCTTTATGTCGTCTAAAGAAAATAGTTTTGAGCGAAGTACACAATGGCAAACAAAATAAAATGGCGGAAATTTTTCTTTTTCCTCTTGCAACTTCCTCAATGCATGCCTCCATTTTGGGACATCCTGGGGTACATGTCAATTTCCTCTATAACAATTCATCGAACAAATTACCTATAGTTGAAATGGCATGCAATTCCAAATCACATCTAATTGGTTCAAAATTATTGCAAGATTACCCCCAAATTTCAAACCCTTGCGCCAACGAGGAATGCTTGCCAATTTTTTTACAAGGGTTTTATGACTAAAACTTCAATTCTTCTCATTGACATGCAATTTGGAAGCACGGCATTTTTCATATTTTTTTTCACAAGTTCACGCAATCCTTTGAGTCACTTGGGCTGTTGTGAAATGCTTGCCTCTCAGTACTTGGCTTCAGATTGATTTCAATCATTCAACATTACAAAGGCATGCAATATGATATCAAGGAAAAAACCATTTTTTTTTCAGACCTACAATTGGAATTTGAACTATGACCGGAAAGCGTGCATCGCTCAATAACATTTTTAACTTTCTTATTGAGAGGTGAATTATCAACCCTCTCAAAGGCAAGCGGTATAAAATCGGAGAGTCCCCACTGTCACTAGCTCCCAGTCTAAGAGAAGGAAGGCACGAATTGTTGCGCATGAATTTACTCAACGTAAGGATTCAGATTATGCTGGAACATTTGCGCCTGTAGCTTGATTAGACTCGGTAAGGCTTCTAATCGCATTGGCAGTACGGCAGTAGTTGCCGCATATTTAAATGGGAAATTGGATGAAGAAATATTCATGGAGCCACCTGATTAAATCGAAGAGGCTTTAACAAAGATAATTGATGAAGATGGAAGAAAAAGTGAATTGGGAATCAAGGCTCATGGATTGAAACAAGTACTGAATGAAGGCGATGAAGTATGTCATTTATTCAAAGCCTTGTATAGGCTTCGTCAGGCAGGACGCCAATGGAATAAGAGACTAGACGAGATTTTACAAGGTCTATGTTTGAAGTCCACCACAAATGAAAATTGTTTAGATTATGATATTGATAAAGATTAATTCACAATTTTGGTAATATATGTTGACGTATATTATATGTATCAAGAAGTCAGAAGAGACTGAATGAAATAAGAGCTGGACTTGAAAAAGCTTTTAAAGTAAGAGACCTGGGTGCCGCGCATTGTTGCCTTGGTATAGAAATGGAGCAGAAAAATAACAAAATCAAATTATGTCAACGGAAATACATCAATGAGTTATTGAAGAGATTTGAGATGGAAGAATCAGAATCCATTAGTACACCTAGTGATTCCAGATCAAAATTACCAAAAGGTGTACGAAGAATTCAAGAAAATTGGAGAGAGAAACCATATCAAGAATTTATTGGTTCGTTAATGTATCTTGCTGTTGCTACAAGATCTGATATAGCATTTGTTGTGAATAGACTCGCTCAGTTCAACGAGTGCTACTTAGAAGAACATTGGTCAGCAGCAAAACGCATTTTGCGTTATTTGAATGGTACTAAAGATTATGGGTTAGTGTACGATAGGGATTCATTCGGATTAATTGGATATTCTGATGCAGATCATGCAAACGATATCACAGATCGCATATCATACACTGGATATGCTTTTAACCTGAGTGGAGCTGCATTAGTGTGGCGTTCATGCAAGCAAAGGACAGTGACGATTTCAACAACAGAGGCAGAATATGAAGCACTGTCAGAAGCGTCAAGGGAAGCAATTAATCTCAAAAACCTGATGCATAAAATGAAATTTTTCGACTTATCTGAGGTAAAAATTGGAACAGATAATCGTGGGCGGAATCAGAGAATGCAGTTTGTCATTCTTGTACAAAGCACATAACCATTTTGTGCGTCAAGCTATTAAGGAAGAAAAACTGAAGTTGGAGCATGTACAAACGGAGAGAATGCCAGCGGATATTTTGACTAAATCATAACCTGGACCAGCACATTATCGGGTTATAAATGAAGTAGGCATGAAGATTATTTGGAAGCGTGAATTTGAGAAGGGCCTGTTAGATATATTTCAAATTACGACTTCCTGTTTCCTGTATCCTAGCTACTACAAGAAATGTGTTGATGGTATGTCACTGATTGACGTAAGAAAATTGTATGAAAAATGAAATTTATACAATTGTAAATTGTTTCAAATACGTTTTGGTTTCATAATATAATTTCAACTGTGCATGAGCTACGTAAAAGTACCTATAGATTGACACTAATAACAGTTAAAGTTCACAATTCACAAATATTTGAATCCAGAAATCAATCTAAAAATTGTAATATCACAACAATAGTCCAAAGTGACAGGACTGTTGCCAAGTACCTCCATCATCACACGAAATATCGCAGATTCATATGAAAATAGAAGATATGCTTAGCACATAACATAAAATACCTTAAATCTAAATGATGATGACTTAGAAAAATTATATTTATGAAATGGTTACCTGTATAAAAGTAAAAAAATATGGAAAATTTTTGCACTTCAATGCGACTTGAATTTTGTACCTATCGAATTGTAGTCCAACGCTCTACCTCTGAGCCATAGACTGCTCTAACAATTCATTGCTGTAACTGAGCTAAATCTCTATATCTCTCTTAGAGCGTTACAGAAGCAATGGATCAGTGATGAGCGTGAATATATGTTCAGATTATTTCAAATTATTTTAGATCGGAGTTTCTCCAACTTTGAGAACTGAATTTACACACTTGATGATGGATTGCCGATGGGTTCTGCGGTAAGTGGTTTATTAGCAAATATCTTAATCGATTATATTGAAACAAATATATTCAAACACCCTTTGAACAGTAAAATTTTATTCTTGAAAAGATATGTCAATGATACTCTCAGTTTTTGAAATGGTGACGATGCAGAATTAGATACTTCCCTAACCGACATTAACAATTTATCAAGAATCAAATTCACGCTGGCAACAGAACAGAATCAATTCATCAATTTTCTAGATCTCGCACTATTACACTCACAACACAATATATAATTCAATATATACAGAAAACCTACATCCACCTACATAATAACTCCATACAATTCATATCACTCACCACAAATTGGAGTAATTGCTTTTAGCTACATGTTTCAGAGATTAATAACCACTCCTCTTTCACCCATAAACTTTACTTCTGAGCAAAAAACAATAACAACAATAGGTTTGAACAACAACCACCTCTCAGATTTATTAAAAAATATATTTAAGGATACAAAACGTGACTTTACCCTACAACAAATTTATAAACACAGTAAAATCACTACAAAATACATTTCCATATCCTATTATGAAAATATTCATAACAAAATGAACCGAAAACTTGAAAAGCACAATATACAACTAACTTTCAAATCACACCTCACATTAGCTAACATCTTCACCAACACCGAACCAATAACATCAAAAAATAGAAGAATCATCTAGATGATGAAAGCGCATTTTTGACAGCTCATGAATGCTTGTTACTTCGGAGATTGCGCAAATTAACATCTCTCACAGCTACTGAGTTTGAAATAGAGCAGTTTGGGCAAACTTACGGAACAGCAGCTTCCATTTAGTACTAGTTTCAAGTTGACTATTTGATAGGTACATAATTTATGCATGTAGAAACTCAAAAGTTCCTTTTATTCTTCATTATTTAGTTATTGACTGACAGGAGGTCAAGTTCTGTACATCAAAATGATAATTTGATCTTTATCAAAGCTATATAAAAAAAATACACTAAAAGAGAACAAATTTTCATCCAATAATAATAATTCATTCTGATAAGCTTCAAATTTGCGTCAAACAAGTCATTGAATGAGTCCCGGACAGATTTGACAACTGTACATAATAAAAGTGACACCCGCGGCGAAAGTTGTAACTAAATTTTTATCTACTTTAATAAATTTCAGTTGCCATATCCCTAATGTCATATATATCTATGGGTATTGTTCCACTTGAAACAAGTAATTAAATAATTCAATCTTCCACAATCACTGAGCTTGAATTAAAGCAATTTGTGCAAACTTACGAGACAGCAGCTTTTATTTAGTACCAGTTTCAAGTCTGTAAATAGTATAGTTGCTGAGAACTCAGCGTCACGCCAGCTGGCCAGCCAGCCAGACAGCCAAAGTGAATATGATAGCGCTTTATTACAAAAATGCACTAAAAATTGAAGCAGTGGGATTTGCAAAATTGATTGTGACGATTGTAACAGTACATATATCGGAATGACAACACGTAAATTTGAAATTAGATACAAAGAACACATCAAAAACAACCCTCCATCAGCATTTGGCACACATCTAAAACCAGAGAATCATTCATCTACAATTGACAATAATGAACTACTGCACAAAGAAGATAATTATAACAAATCTGGAAGCAACACCTCACCCACAATTCAATATAATTTGCCCACTTGCCTGAAACACACGTTAAAATGTATCACAACAAAACGTTATCAAATTTAAACTAAATCATGACTTTTTGTTTACTTAGCTGCTTTTAAAACTTTTGACGTTGAGCCTATTCATTATTTTTGAGTGTTGCATGTACCTACTTCTCTTTCATTCATATATTTAAATTCTTAAACTCACAAAAAAAAATTCCAACACGTGATCTAAATCAATTCTTCAACTGTCTAATAACATAATATGATTTCACTGGAATAATTCAATACTTCAAATAGTCAAATCCTAAATTTAATTATGAAAAACTTTATATATGAAAAACCTCACATGAGTTTTTCAAAATTTGTAATTTTTTGAAATGTCATTCTTTGAATATTTAGGTGAACGCGCCAGGAACAGAATTCTTGGGAGGGGCATTCTGACATTGCCAAACAAACACGTGACATTGTCACATAGGAACCCGCGCTCTATTATTATGAAATATTCAAGCTTTTTGACCGATATTGAGTAATTTAATACTTCTTACTCTGGACGTCAATGTGTGATGGAAGAAAAATGCTGTCAGGTGCTAAATATCGGAGAAAAAAAATTAAAAAAATTTAAAAACATAAGACAAGTCACCACCCAGATCACAACATCTTTCACTTCGACTTCATAAACTGGTACCATCTTGCCATCATCAGTATCTCTAGATAAGTCACTTAAATTATCGCATACATATGAAGATCATAATGTGGAGGGACAACAGGTCAATCAAATTACTGAAAATCCTCAATTGTGAATGACTGAGGAAGGTTGTTATGTATTGTAGAAATTTACAGCTATTGTATCATACTGCTCCCCATATTTTTCAAATTAATTCATAGATGAAATACTGATTGAGCTAGTAGGAGTGAGCTAGGACCAAACGGCTTGGAGTTATTATTAGATAGTGGTAAACAGTTTAAGAAAAATACAGCATACATTAGGAGTTTCTGGTTGATGTACTCCATTAATAATAAAACAACATGATCCTTTATATTAATATGTTATGAGGAAGTTTTCATTGCATAAGATGATCTAGTTGCCAGGGCACGAGAACTTCGTGGAAATTGAAATATATCTCGAAAGCTTTGCTTATTTCAAAGACTTCTGCTTGCGCATTTCCGCCTTGTCTTCTCATATTCTGCACAGAGTTCATGTAAGTACACGCAGGACTATTAGAGCAAGATCTCAGGTCCGCCAGACATTACTTATTTTCTGAGGAACAAAATGGGTGGAATATGATTGTGTTAGTATGTACTTTGATCATACGTATACTTGCTGGTTTGTGCCGACAACCAATTCATAGATACGAGGGACTAGAGGTACGTAAAGACATTACTCACTTGGTAAATGGTAAATTATACCGATTTGTTCGTGATAACTATGCGGCCTTGTCCGGTACCGCGAATCAATGGAAGCAAGTCGTGCCCAAAGACAGGCGTAAATACCTTCTTTTTCAGTGCCACAACCAACCCACCAGTGGCCATCTTGGAACCTTTAAAACGTTCCATAGGCTCGCGCAGTCTTATACGTGGCCTAGAATGGGGAGTGATGTCGCTCGATATGTACGGAACTGTGTTACATGCTTTCAATGTAAACCAGAGCAGAAACCTCGTGCTGGTAAAATGGGTGGTCGCTCTTTGATCTCGAAACCATGAGAAGTGATTTATTTAGACATTGTAGGTCCATTCCCAAAGTCTCCACAAGGCTTCCACTACATCTTAGTGGTGGCGGATTGCTTTTCCAAGTATCCGCTATGTTTTTCCCTCAGGAAAGCTACGGCGAAGGCAGTCGTTCGTCATCTCGAAAATGATGTGTTTTTAGTTCACGGTGTACCGCGCTCTGTAGTCTCCGATAATGGCGTACAGTTCACGTCGAAAGAATATCTGAACCTTTTGAAGTCTTATAACGTCAAACCTTCATTTACTTCCTTCTACCATCCCCAGGCAAACCCCACCGAGAGGATTGATCAGGTTTTGAAAACTATGTTGACGGCGTTTGTGTCAGATAACCACCATGAGTGGGATAAGTTTTTACCCAAAGTTACATGTGCTCTTCGCACGGCGAAACACGAAGTTACAGGGTTGACGCCATATTTTGTTAATTTTGGACGTGAAGCAGTGCCACTGGGGGATGCACATAAAAAGAGTGGCGGGACGGATTTATCGGATAATGATGAGACTCATGGGGATACATCGGTTCGGGCGTGTAATTTTCAAGAACTTTACAGAGACGTTCGAGAAAGGTTGCAGGGTGCTATTACGTAAAATTTGAATGATAAGCTTAAAATGACTCTGAAAATTCTACGCAACTCTAGCTCAGATTCAGGGAAATAATCGGGTGAAATGAGGCTAGCTTCAACAAAAAAATATTTACAATAAAATATAGGTAAAGAAATAAATAGTAGGGCGCCACGTAGTTGAATTTATTTTTCCCAAGGTACTCAACCACGAAAATACCTGAAATTAAGGTGTTGAAAGGAATAATTGGGAAACAGGAGAATAGGTGTTAGTATTCTGTTCGTCAGCGTCAATCTGGTTGCTGACTCCCAAATAATTTAATATAACTCAAACAGCAACTTACCTCGAGCTTACTGAGAGAAATTACGCTCTCTTCCACACTGCTGAAAAGAAAAGTGTGGGCAATTTTCATCCAATAAAAAAAAAGTTATTCACCCAAAATAAATGAATTTAATTAAATAAGTACTTTGAACAACGCACCTAGTAGTGCCAAATAAAAATAAATGAATATAAAGTAATTGAAATAAACTATTTCAAATTACGCGCCTAAATATATTCCTGCAAACTGTAAAGCTTTTCTATTTTTGAGACTGGAATAGGATGCCAGGGATCTAGACAGATCCTACATGCCGCATACGTATCCCTAAACTTGTCAGCAGCTTGTGCGCAACAACGGAACGACTCAGCCAAACCATAGTCGAATGGGCGATGATCCTCGCGCGCTAGCTTCGCGAAATCATCCCATTCGGCTATCCAAGTACCCAGGGAGCTCCACGGCTCGCTGGTACAGCCGTCAGGTTCCGCTTTACGCACAACTCTGGCGTCACGCAACTCTCCTGGCTTCAAAATCACCTGGACGCTTGGATCATCTTCTGCTGAAGAATTTTCAGCAACGTCAGTCAGCGTCGGCTTTCTACAAATTATCGGTGGTACCCATGACGTATCCACCTTTACGTCGATTGAAATACCAAAGTCGGCTGCATCCGCTCTGGCTATGTAAACTTCTTCCAATCTATCAATTCTACAGAACAGCTGTTCCATAGCGGCGTCTAAATCCGTATCTCCGCAGTTCTCTATTCTGGCTAACCGCGAGACGATGTGCTGCATGCGAAAACCTATTGTGTCGTAATCTAGGCTTTTAGACGTAGATGAAAAAGTCGCAATCAGTCCTTGCAGCAACATGACCTTCTCGATACAAATGCTAACCTCGCTGACTACATCTAATTGTTCTGTAGGATTGTTTGGTAGCTCACCAAACCTCTCTCCTTCCAAACGCTTTAGCAGCTCCCGACGCATACTCATAATGGTCAAAGGTCTTACAATCTTGAGTCCACGAACCCTCAGTTCATACTCAAGTTCATCTCTTTGCAAAAATACTGGATCCATTGTCACAAAATTGTTCGGTGAAGGATTTGGGGGGAAAGTACACAAAGAAGAAAACACAAGAAGAATGTAATGTAAATTTGAAATAATAAAATAATGAAATGATTTGAATATATCTACTTTTCACCCATATCGCTTTTGTATTTAATCAAAAGAGCATAAAACAAAAAAAAATTAGAGAAGCTTTGCCAAAAAAAGGCCCCACGTTGGGCGCCAATTTGTATTACGTAAAATTTGAATGATAAGCTTAAAATGACTCTAAAAATTCTACGCAACTCTAGCTCAGATTCAGGGAAATAATCGGGTGAAATGAGGCTAGCTTCAACAAAAAAATATATACAATAAAATATAGGTAAAGAAATAAATAGTAGGGCGCCACGTAGTTGAATTTATTTTTCCCAAGGTATTCAACCACGAAAATACCTGAAATTAAGGTGTTGAAAGGAATAATTGGGAAACAGGAGAATAGGTGTTAGTATTCTGTTCGTCAGCGTCAATCTGGTTGCTGACTCCCAAATAATTTAATATAACTCAAACAGCAACTTACCTCGAGCTTACTGAGAGAAGTTACGCTCTCTTCTACACTGCTGAAAAGAAAAGTGTGGGCAATTTTCATCCAATAAAAAAAAGGTATTTACCCAAAATAAATGAATTTAATTAAATGAGTACTTTGAACAACGCACCTAGTAGTGCCAAATAAAAATAAATGAATATAAAGTAATTGAAATAAACTATTTCAAATTACGCGCCTAAATAACGCAGAAAAAACAAATAAATGAACGTAAATAGTAGGCCTTACAATGCCTTACGCCTAAGTAGCGCAAAAATCAAATGAATAAATGTAAATAAGTTAGGTTAGAGCCCTCGATGTTGTACAAAAAGGTACCAAAAAAAGTAAATGAAAATGCGAAGCAACTCGCGCGTACGTCTATGAGTATACCAAAAAAATAACAACAACAATAAATTTGGCCCTTCTTCGAACGAATCGAGTTCACAGCGAAGTATACCACATAAGCGTAAACAAAAAAGAAAACAAACTACTTCGTCGACTGACCCTATACAATTTACAAAATGACAGCGTGGTCCAAATGACCACGCAAAAAAAGCAGTAAACAAAAGTAAATTAGATTCAGCCGTGTAGGGCGGTTTAGCCACCCAAAGTGAATAAGTGAAATGAAGGTAAAAATATCGGCGGTCCGAATAAGAGAAAAAAACAAAACCACGAACGTAATGCCACTTAGCTGTCACTTCCGGTTGGTTGCTGGAGCTCGTTGACCTCTATTGGTCTGTCACACCAAGATGGACGCCTCAAACAGATATTTCCCGGTCCGGACTGGCTCAGGAAATCTGGTGACGTCACACCAGGGTCGGAAATTGGATAAAAGGGTGCCTAGGGGGTATCAGGCACTCCGTAGCCGAGATGTTGGTCCAAAGTAATTCTACTACGCTCGCAGATGCTCGGCGAAAAAAGCGATAAAGTACACGAAAATTTTATAATCCTCCAACCATGGAGATGCTTGCGGAACAACACAAAACTGCACCAAGTGCCAAAAATGTTCCGCGAAGCAAAGAAAAGCTGGTTTCTTATCCCTCCTAGAGGATTGCGCAAGGCAATATACAAAAGCGATTCTCAACAAAATTATAATGAACAAAATGTACTTTGGTAGTTGAAGACCAACTGTAGACTGACTACTTCTGTTAAGTCAATTCCGGACGACCAGACTTAATCAAGAAAAAACCGTTTTTCATTAATTCAAAAAAAAACTGAGTAACGTCACGGACTATAGCGCGCGCATTACAACAGCGACAATTACAAAATCTTGAACTAAAATTTGATTGACAGAAGTAAACAAAAACACGCTTTTAATGTAACCAAAAAAACTGAGCTTAACGAAGAAAAACAAAACTAAAGATTTGAAATATGAATTGAAGACGATAGAATTTGAAACTGAAAATATCTTTAACCAAAAGTAAGTACATGAAATTTACTTGAAAAAAAACCCAAATTAACCCAAACTATATTTTAGAATTTAATCCTACAAAAAAAATAACCAGAGGCCAAATTGGCACGTAACAGTGCCTACGAGAAACCAAAGGTCCGTTATGACCTCCGTCGGCGAGAGGTATCGTTTCTACCGAATCAGGTAGTATGGAGAAAGAATTTCGTTTTATAAGATGCTCCTAAGTATTATATGGCCAAGCTAGCAGAAAAGTTTGTGGGTTCCTTCCTCATACATAAAAAATTGTCTCGCGATTCCTATCAACTTAAAAACATTGACACCAAGCATTTGAGAACGAATCCTGCAAATAGAGATGTGACCTAGACCTCAATAAACTATTTATTATCTGACTGTTTCCGTTGACAATCTCGCCATACCTAATTACTCGATTACGACTTAATTTTAAATTTTTTTTTTGAATAAGCTGTAGGAATATTTATCTTCTAAGAAATTTTCTGTCAGAAAATTTCTTCAGTGGGTTAGGGTGGAATCGTTAAAAAATGAATCGTAATCTACGATTGGACTTGGAAGGAGGAAAAAAAATCAAACATATATTTTAGTTTACACTTTCAGAGCAAGTTATTGCTTACATTGTTGTTGTTGACATTACTCTGCTCAGCACAAAATTGGTAGCTCGCAACTTACGCTGCACGATTCAGTGGCGTGAGTGCCCGCTCTTGCGCTGCTTCTCAACTGAAGCATCATTCACACTTACGAGCAAAATTCATTCATCACATTTATTTTGGCAGTGGTATTTCGTACTCAGTGATTATATCCTTCTTATTTTCATCTTTATCAGTTGCTTCCACAACTCCAATTTGAGTTAGTAGCCGTGTTCGTGTCGGTATCGGTGGTCGACCAACGTTTTCCGCGCACTCTACGTCGCTAATACTACTAGATTGTTATTTTTTGTTTGTGTTTAAGTCCCTGCTCCTATAGGTGCAGGTCAGTCCTCGCGCACGCTTCATTCGGGGTTTGACTATAGGTATTTTTTTTTTTATATATATTTTTCTTTGGACGTGACACTCGCTCGAGTATTTTAAATTTTATCTAAACTATCAGAATTAGGCGAAACATGATGAATTTGCTGTATGTTTTCTTCTACTGAATATAATCAATTATTTTTCTTTCTCATCGGAGACTATTTATTGATACTGTGTGTGCCACCTTCCCGGGAGTTTGTTGACCTACTAAAGGTTTAACGTCGTATTGGTCAACTGGCGCCCAAACTTCGTACTGAATCAGAGCTAGACTCGTACTCTATATACAGAGCTGGGTAATACTTACAATAAAAATACTTACAGTATTACTTAAAGTAGATTGTGTACTTAAAGTACTTTACTTGAGATACTTTTTCCAAGTGGTACTTATTACTGGTACTCAAGCAAAAATTTATATGTACTTAATACTGTAAGTAAAAAAAGTATTTTAAGTACTCTAAAACTACTGTAAGTACTCAAAAATATTTTAAGTACTCAAAAGTACTTCAAGTACTTTAGATGTACTGTAAGTATTCATTAATACTCAAAGTATTCTAGAAGTACTTAAACTATTATAAATAGCAGAGTTTCCACTAATAAATACAGGTTGAAACTTATTGCATTCGGGCCAAATGGATTCCATGATCAGAGCTAAGTGTCATAGTATAGAGCTCAACATACAACTTTTTATATTTTACAATCGAATATTTTAGGATAACCTTTTACTATCATATCCTAGTAAGTGATCAGGCAATTATTTCCGGACAATATATTTTATTATAATTTTTTTTTTTATTATATCTTCTCCTTTATAATACAGATGGATTTTATTCCCAATCCATAATCTAAGAACGAGGAAAATTTTATAAGGAGATATATGAGTCATTTAGTTACAAATCCGGCTAAGTCCGTTCCATCTACTTTTGAGAAAACAATGATAACTGATTGATGTCTTTTTTAATGATATTCATATCCGCCCGATAAACGGAAGCAAAAGCAAGTTAGCGTGTAACTGAAGATCAATAAGTTCCTTCAGTTAGTTCAGTTGGCATATGATTTGGACGGTTTTGAATTCCACGGACTTGGCCAGAATTGAGAACAACTACTTTTTCCTCTATACCATTTACATAGTACTGAACCAATTTTGGAACTCAATAGAGAATACATCAGATAGATAACTTCACAAATATTGAAAAAATGCATAAAAAAAATTATTTGACTGGGTCGGTTTTGGAATTAGACGATTCAAATTATTCTTCTCCAGAGAATTGATAGGTTAATTTTTTTATAATGAAAAGAAAACAAAATATTTGAAGTAGCAGACCTTCAGAGATGACCTGCATAGAGTATAAATTCCAATTTCTTACTATCAAATCTACAAAATCAACATTTATTGCCTCAATACTCCGCAAAAACGATTTTATCAGCTCTGATGACTTTTTCGATTTTTATGGCGACGATAAAATCGAAATCAAGAAAACAATAGATACGAACAAATAATCAGTGACCAAATTTGAATTGGAATTACTAGAATATTCAATAGACAAACGAACAGATTCAGAAATGCGAAATGATTATCCCACCATTAAGAAGTTTATAAAATATAATACACTTCATCAGCACCCATAGAACGCATTTTTTTGTCTGAATAATTAGTTTACCACAACTTCGTTCCTTAAGTGATAAAATTTGTGAAAACTTATCAGTTATCACTTTTGAAAGCAAATAATAACTATAATACTATTAGGAATTAATTTCTCTACTGATTCTTTCAATAAACTTTAGTTTTATGAATTCAGCATAGAGCAGGTGCTACTTCCTGGAATAAATGATTTTATTTTTGTAATTTAAAATTATGCTACTTGGAGATATGTAACTAATGATTGTATATCTAGTACCCCTATTAAAGACTGAGGTATGTTATGATATGAAGTACTTATACTTAGTACTTTAGTACATTGAAAAAAGTACTTAAAGTAATACTGGTACTTATACTGTGAGTATTTTCTTAAAAGTACCTAATACTTAGTATTTCAGTACTTTTTTTGAGTACTTGTCCCAGCTCTGTCTATATAATCACCCCTATCTCCACTATTCTAGCCGGCGTTCAACCGGACCCTGCCCGGGATCGTCTACGAGAGGCGTAGCAAGTTTATTTGGCGCCCAACGTGGGGTCATATTGTTTACAGGCTCGTGTATTTAGAGTTTGGCCTTCATTATGAATGTTTCTGTTCAATTGTAGTCTCAGAAAAGTTTAGATATTATTCATCAGCCTACTTAGCTGCCAGGTATATATATATATACTTCTTTTGCTCTTGGGGATTTCTTATATGTTCTTAGAAAAATCTTCATGTTGTTTATTCACGTGTCTGAGTGATCCCGTAGTGACCGCATAATTTCGGTATTTAATCGCTAGTGTATTTATTTTTATTGTCGCTATGGATCACAATTTGGAGGTTAACCGTTTGAATAAAGACGAATTAATCTATGAACTCACGATCCGAAGGTTGTAAAAGGCGTTCATTACGCTCTATATTACGCGTCGAAAAATCACGTTCGTATATAGCCCCTACATATCCGTTCACATTCGCGGAAGATTCTTTTGCTTTAGAGAAGCTAGTTAAGGAGCTCCGAGGTCGGATTGAGAAGTTTTCAGATATTAAGTCATCTTTTGAATACAAGAAGATCTGCAATAAAATTCATCACGCCATTGGTAGAACAAATCGTTCAGTAAACTTGAATAACGACGACAAACAAAAGAAGTCTCAATTTCTGTTGAAATTTATCACCTCAGAATCCGACTTAAAATCAAAAGCGAAAACCGCACGATTGTCATCGACAATTGCAAGTCCGTTAGAAGATGGTTTATTTAGCGTCACTGGTCTAGCTCATTTGAATCTGGAAAATAATTCATCAGACTCGGAGTCAGACTCTTCAGATACAGAACCAATTCGCGAAAAACTATACCTCTCGGCAAGTGTTCAATCTGTGCCACTTAGTGAATGGGGTCTCAAATTCACGGGTGATACAAAACAAATGTCTCTAAGTGCCTTTTTGGAAAGAGTTGATGAGCTTAGAGTAGCACGTAACATTAGCAAAGCTCAGTTATTAGTCTCGGCTGTAGACCTATTTGACGGCAGAGCTTTAATTTGGTATAGGGCGACTCGTCATAGTAATAACTCATGGGACGGATTAGTAAATGGGTTGCGAGAGGAATTTCTTTATGAAGAAAGATTATTTGAGGAGATCAATCATCGTACCCAGGGTCCACATGAAAGTATCGGGATGTACATTGCCACGATGACGTCTCTGTTTGCTAGATTACGATCACGTGTTATATCAGAGCCTCTGAAAGTTCATATTCTGTTGAAAAACATCCTACCTTTTTATCAAACCCAGTTAGTGCTTGTCGATGTTAAGACTGTCGCGGAGCTCTTAATACTTTGTCGTAAAATTGACGAACGTGAAGAATCTGTTGAGAATTTTGCTCCTCCCCCTCGTCGCAATCTCTCGTTGGAGCCAGACCTAGTGTACGTTCATGTTGCTTCTTATCCTGGCCCTTCAACACAGGTAGCGCCAGTCGACACGGTTGAAACTAAGAGATCCTGTTGGAATTGTGGTAGCACAGGACATCTTGCGGGTAAATGTAAGGCCCCGCGTAAGAGGTATTGCTTCAGATGTGGCAAGATAGACGTGACGGTAAATACGTGCCCACGATGTTCGGGAAATGGACGACGGATGAAGTAGGAGGTCGTCTACTCCATGATAATCGTTCCATATCGGCCAACATTATTGATGCAAGGTTGGACTTTATCCTTGCACACGCTAAGGATGATGAGCGAGCATATCTCGAGGTCTCTATCCTTGGGAAGTCCTTCTTTGGTCTCCTTGATTCTGGCGCCTCTCAATGCGTTGTAGGTAACTCGGGCTATCAATCTCTTTGCGAGTAAGGATTGCAACTTATTAGTAAACGTGGTACATGTACAGTGGCGAATGGTGAACGCTGCGAGAGTCTCGGTGAGATTGCTGTTCCGGTAAAATTGCGCGATCGGGTTGAAGTTATCAAAGTTCTTGTAGTTCCTGCTTTGCAACATAATTTGATCCTTGGAATTGACTACTGGCGAACTCTAGAAATCGTGCCAGATTTGAGTAGAGGCGAATGGTATTTTTCACCTTATCCCGTTATAGTAGATAATGTTCAATTTCTTACTTCTCGTACATCACTTCCATCGGCACAAGAAAAAGAACTCAATGATTTCTTAGATGAGATGTTCGCACACTTTCCGTCTGATAAACTCGGATGCACTTCTATGATTGAGCACGAAACTCATACGGATAACCCACCAATAAAGCAACATTATTACCCACTTTCTCCAGCTATGCTAAAACAGGTAGATATCGAATTAGATAAAATGCTTCGTAAAGGTATCGTTCAAAAATCTTAAGCGCATGGTCTTCTCCTATTTTGCTACTTCCAAAGAAAGATAGTTCTTACCGGTTTTGCGTGGACTATAGAAAGTTAAATGCAGTAACAAAACGAGATGCGTACTCTTTGCCCTATGTTTCAAATACTCTAGATAAATTACGGGATGCTAGATACTTAACATCATTAGATATCAAAAGCGCGTATTGGCAGATCAAGATTGCAAGCAACTACCAGCAATATACCGCTTTTACTGTTCCAAATCGTGGACTTCTTGAATTTTGTCGCATGCCGTTCGGGTTGCATAATGCTCCTGCTACGTGGCAACGTTTTATTGATGAGGTTATACATGCGGATTTGGAACCTTACGTTTTCGTTTATCTAGACGACATTATCGTTATCACGCAAACGTTCGAAAAACACTTAAGCATATTGCAAGAGGTAACGATGCGGTGGTCAACCGCTGGATTAACCCTGGGGCGTGAGAAATGTCATTTTTGTCAGGAGGAATTGCGCTACCTGGGGTACGTCGTGAATAAAAATGGACTGCTCGTGGATTCGGAAAAAGTTATGGCAATCCTGGCTATTCCCGTGCCAAAATCAGTGTCTGATGTTTGCCGCATTCTTGGTATGGCGTCATGGTATCGACGCTTTGTGCCTCACTTCTCGACTGTCGTAGCGCCACTGACTAATTTATTAAAGAAAGGGGTTAAATTCGCGTGAAGTTCACAATGTATGGAAGCTTGAGACGATATAAAAAATCAATTAGTTTCAGCCCCAATTCTATCGTGTCCCGACTTCGATCAAGAACTCGTATCACAGACAGACGCTTCAAATTTTGGGTTAGGAGCTGCCTTATCGCAGAAATATGATGACTGAGAAAAAGTTCTTTGTTATCTCTCCTGGTCTCTTACAAAACAGGAGCGTAATTTTTCGACTACCGAAAAAGAACTTTTAGCGCTACTCTGGTCAGTAGAGAAACTTCGCCCTATTCAAAGGGCACGCGTTTCACAGCTATCACCGACCACTACTCGCTTCTGTGGCTCAATAGTTTGAAAAATCCTACGGGTCGATTAACTCGCTGGTCAGTCCGATTGCAGCAATATGACTTCAATATCATCCATAGAAAGGGTGAGGAGCATGTAGTTCCAGAAGCTTTATCCCGCTCCGTGCCAGTCATAAGCACTGTAGAACCTTCTGAAATAAAAGATCCGTGGTACTCAAAACTGTTCGAGTCGGTCTCAGATGACAATTTCCGGTATTCGAATTTTCGCATCGAATATGGTAAATTATACCGATTTGTTCGTGATAACTATGCGGCCTTGTCCGGTACCGCGATTCAATGGAAGCAAGTCGTGCCCAAAGACAGGCGTGAAGACCTTCTTTTTCAGTGCCATAACCAACCCACCAGTGGCCATCTTGCAACCTTCAAGACGTTCCATAGGCTCGCGCAGTCTTATACGTGGCCTAAAATGGAAGGTGATGTCGCTTGATATGTACGGAACTGTGTTACATGCTTTAAATGTAAACCAGAGCAGAAACCTCTTGCTGGTGAAATGGGTGGTCACTCTTTGATCTCGAAACCATAGGCAGTGATTTCTTTAGACATTGTAGGTCCACTCCCAAAGTCTTCACAATGCTTCCTTTACATCTTAGTGGTGGCGGATTGCTTTTCCAAGTATCTGCTATGTTTTTCTCTCAGGAAAGCTACGGCGAAGGCAGTCGTTCGTCATCTCGAAAATGATGTGTTTTTAGTTCACGGTGTACCGCGCTCTGTAGTCTCCGATAATGGCGTACAGTACACGTCGAAAGAATATCTGAACCTTTTGAAGTCTTATGACGTCAAACTTTCATTTACTTCCTTCTACCATCCCCAGGCAAACCCCACCGAGAGGATTAATCGGGTTTTGAGAACTATGTTGACGGCGTTTGTGTCAGATAACCACCATGAGTGGGATAAGTTTTTACCCAAAGTTACATGTGCTCTTCGCACGGCGAAACACGAAGTTACAGGGTTGACGCCATATTTTGTTAATTTTGGACGTGAGGCAGTGCTACTGGGGGATGCACATAAAGAGAGTGGCGAGACGGATTTATCGGATAATGATGAGACTCATGGGGATACATCGGTTCGGGCGTGTAATTTTCAAAAACTCTACAGAGACGTTCGAGAAAGGTTGCAGGGTGCCTACGAGAAATCAAAGGTCCGTTATGACCTCCGTCGGCAAGAGGTATCGTTTCTACCGAATCAGGTAGTATGGAGAAAGAGTTTCGTTTTATCAGATGCTTCTAAGTATTATACGGCCAAGCTAGCAGAAAAGTCTGTGGGTCCCTTCCCCATACATGAAAAATTTCTCCAGTGGGTAAGGGTGGAATTGTTACAAAATAAATCGTAATCTACGATTGAACTTGGAAGGAGGAAAAAAAAAATCAAACATATATTTTAGTTTACACTTCTAAAGCAAGTTATTGTTTACATTTTTTTGATGACATCCCTCTGCTTAGCACAAAATTGGTAGCTCGCAATTTACGCTGCACGATTCAGTAGCGTGAGTGCCCGGTCTTGCGCTGCTTCTCAACTAAAGCATTGTTCACACTTACGAGCAAAATTTATTAATCACATTTATTTTGGCAGCGGTATTTTGTACTCAGTGATTATATTCTTCTTATTTTCATCTTTATCAGTTGCTTCCACAACTCCAATTTGAATTGGACTGATTCTCGTTATTATTATTTTTTTGTCTTCTGTTATTCGCTGTGATTTTGGCACGGCCAAGTTGAATTTAAGCTTCAGTGGTCGAATGTTGTTAAAAAAAATTGTCGCTAGAGGATCATTCTCTGTCTCTCCTTGAGTCTTACTATCTTGCATATATCGTTCTCACTTCTTCAATTATCGCGCTAATTGAGAATTGACCGTTGGTCTTCCTTTTTGGTCTGGGACTTGTTCGATAAAGTTTGAAGTGACCAGGTGGGAAAAAAAATGAAAATTTGTTGAGTGAGTTCAGGGTTTATATCTCTGAGAATTCCAGAAATTCGATTATCGCTTATCGGTTCGTCTGGTGATGAACATTTTTGCTTCTGGTTGAGGGATTTCAGGCAAATAAACCTTGATATTGGAGGACGTAGTTTTCCACGAGCTGTTCCTGGATTAATTAACTTTTCAACACATTTTCTTCACCATTCTATCAAGCCACACAATATCTAGGGTAATCTGATGCATATTCAATACTTTTTTTTTGTGAGTAGAAAAAGATTATACTAATAATCATGATACAGTCTTCTTTTTTTTCTTCGTTATTGGGCAAATTCATACAATTATCTTTCAGGCTTTTCCGTTTGGGGTTTTTCCTTTAAATTTGATAACTGGTAAACAGCACTGGACTATCGACCAGCGTGAATAAGCGAGGTCATTGAACCGAAGCTTGAGATTCGGCAACCGCGGAGACCAGATCGCCAATTAGGGATCGTACCTTCCCTTCCGACCATCTGGACCAACGTTCATCTGCAACGCCAGGATCATTCCAGCTAAGCCATTGTTTTCTACAATTTATTTATTCCTTATTTTTCTTTTTTGGTTGGTCAACTTACAAGAATATTATTCAGTAGTGCACCACTGAGAGTCGCAAGATACATTTATATAACTATCTACCATTTTATTACTCGTTATTGTTAGCTCGTGCGAGAGTTCGATTAATTCTTGAAATATACACGTTATTCTTTTTTTGTATATTTTCAACGTCCGTTAGGGCATGTCAGGCATTGTTGTAGTTGCTAGGGCTTGAAGTACTACCTTCAAACGCATATATTTCATAGTAGCCGTGTTCGTGTTGGTATCGGTGGTCGACCAACATTTCCCGCGCACTCTACGTCGCTAATACTACTAGATTGGTATTTTTTGTTTGTATTTGAATCCTTGTTCCTATAGGGTCAGGTCAGTCCTCGCGCACGCTTCATTCGGGGTTTGAATATGAGTATATTTTTTTTATATATATTTTTCTTTTGACGTGACACTCGCTCGAGTATTTTAAACTTTATCTGAACTATCAGAATTAGGCGAAACATGATAAATTTTCTGTTTGTCTTCTTCTACTGAATATGATCAATTATTTTTTTTCTTATCGGAGACTATTTATTGATACTGTGTAGGCCGCCTTCCCGGGAGTTTGTTGACCTACTTAAGGTTGAATGTTGTATTGGTCAACTGGCGCCCAAATTCCGTACTGAATTAGAGCTAGACTCGTACTCTATATATTCACCCTATCTCCACTATTCTGGCCAGCGTTCAACCGGACCTTGCCCGGGATTGTCTACGAGAGGCGCAGCAACTTCTCTCAAAATCTTGAGTGCTGATTTTGATGTATGTTCCAGAGAATATTGCTGAAAATTGATAATTAACACTGCTAGATACTTTCCATTGGTGGTAATTTCTGCTAGACTCTTCAAAGCTCACAAAAAATAACGTGATCTTATCTATAGTCTGAGTGCTAATTTTTATGTATGATACTCAGGGTACAATTACAATACTTTTTGTTAACAGCCAGATCAATCATAGGGCAGAGCATCCATCAGACACGATTAAAATATCGCTGTGAGAAGAACCGTGGGGTGACTATTTATAGGCTAGATAGTGAGCGAAACATTCATGGCCATCCAACTCTTCTTTGGTCTGGCTGTTTACAAAAAGTATTCGAATCGCTCTCTGATTATCATATATAAAAATTGGGTTTCAGACTATAAGTAAGATTACATAATTTTTTGCGAGCTTTGGACCGTATAGCAGGAGTTTCTGCCGATGGTAAGTGTCTGGCAGTCTTGATTATAAATTTTCAACAATATTCTCTCGAACAAACATAAAAATCAGCTCTCAGATTTTAAGAAAAGTCTTAACGTACCCGTAGCACCTCGTATCTATCAATTGGCCGTCAGCACAAACTATCAAATATAAGTATGATCAAAGTACCGCCTAACACTACTCTGATCTACAAGTTTTGTTTCTCAGAAGATAAGTAAGGTCTGGCGGGTCTGGGATCTTGGACTATATTTTCAGGATAAATTTTTCAAATACTCTCCATGACATTGTGCAACATGCACATTATCGGAACGATTGTGGTCACATTCTTTGGACTAACTGTAAGTTTCCTAATATATATGCAGAATATTTATGCTGAGATATTCACTGGTCTTTTCATGAATTTTTGTTAATCGTCAACTAAATGGCGGTATATCATAATATTATATTCATCTTCACTTCTTTGTGCTTTAAATCAATAATTTTACTACGATGTTCTTCTTGATCTTTTCCGTTCTTCGATATTTACTTGCGCTTCATCTAGAATGATAGCTACTACAGATGGTCTTTGATTAAAAAAGTTGAACTCCATTATTAGTAGTTTTGATGCGAACAGAACAAAGCGCGACCGATAATGTGGACAGAAGAAGATTCTATCGAATCCAATTTAATGAGGTTCAATGAAGTTTGTTTCGGTTGTTGAAGCAACCATCTTCATCATCACGGTGAATTGAAATATCATCATTATATTTCGTCATAATCCACTATAGATTGCTACAGTCTAATTGATCTTTTACATTTGGAGCTATAGAAAGATTTGATTGCGTTTTTTCAATTTGCCATTTGGCCACCTTCATGCAAGCATATGAATTTTATTTCGTCGCGATCAGGCAATAGGCAGTGGATCTGTAAATTGCCTGAGTCAAGAGTTTACGGTGAAATTTGATTAATTTGAAGTTTCACAACAATTTTCGCGGTATTGTTCGGGGAGGAGTCATTCGATTCTTGTGAAGAATGAAATTACTGAGGATGAAACTGTGTGTGCCTGTTTTAATGATTTCGGTATCATTTACATGGGATTGTGATAGATCCACACATCAAAATTGTTATCTCATTTAATTATTCATCTGATGATCCGGTTTATCATCACAAATATTTATTCAAGATTCTGAGCCGCCTAATTTTATAAGTAATCAAATTTTATTCCATTCATTCATTGTAAGAGATTTTTAGTTAGTTAAAAACGATTGTTCTAACAATAATTCCTGCTGTCCCCAACACAACCATAGCAAATACCCTATTGCTAGAATTATATTCCTCGTGTCACCCGCTGGCACTTTGTTATCAGCTAGAGCCATTGTGAATCTGGGAGTATTAATTTTGAGAATGAATATAGCTGTGTTTCTCCGACTCATGATTATGATTCCTGGAAATCATATTTTTTTTTTTAAAGAGAAGACAACGAACTACAAATCATGGTTTATTCAGTGCAGCGATCCTATAGTGGGAATACTATAACTGGTTATTTTGATTCGAAAATATTCCTATTAGTTTCTGAGTATTTATTCTGTCGACATGATTTTCGACGATTCTTTTTCTTTTGTTTGGTTGAATATCAGAGTTCTTGCCTATTGATTCTCAGTATGACTCATCGAATTGTTTAATTCTCATGAATTATTTATTTTCGCATGATCATTCGTATATTCATCTGATCATATATGTCTAAGGGCCTTGTCCCACCAAAGCTGCGCGATAGCGATACGATTTCTACATGACAAAAGTAGGCGACACGTCGCCTATTTGTATATATGATCACAAAGGTTGACTCTGACCAAGCTCGACGTGAAATCTTGAGTAATCACATGTTCCACATACGTATTATGTAACGCAATATGCGAACTGTATCAGTGACACTGAAATGTAATTAAGACAAGTTGAATGTACAAAATGATTATAAAATAAGAATATCCACTCCTAATTCAATTCCACTGTGAATATATGTATACAATTTTCGTCTGATTTCATTTCTCCTTTATTTCAAGATATATATATATATATATATATATATATATATATATATATATATATATATATATATATATATATATATATATATATATATATATATATATATATATCCAATGATGTACAAATAAGTCACGTGATGTCCATGTTAGATTTTTTTGGAGTAGGCAGGGGTGCTGTGGAATGCATTAAGGACAGCCTGGCATCAGACACGGAATGGGAACAGGCGTTCTGGTGATTGCAAATTCGTTGTTCTGGAGTCAGAATAGTGACGAGATTATTCAAGGTCATCATCACAGAATTGAGCTGAAAATTGATTTTTTTTTGTTAACTGTCATGAAGTATCTACACTCCTAGCAACGATCTCTCCATCAGTACCCTGCAAGTGCAATAACGGTATATCATTGTGCAGGAACAAATCATAGCAATTATGCGATCATATTTCTCAAACGTGATTCAACTAAAAGAGCAGATTATCTGATCACATTTGAATAACGTGAAGCTGGAAGTTACTCCAACAAAAAACAGGCTACCAGATAACGGGTGAGATTCTATAATTCAACCGTTCGTTTTCGGTACCGTTAAGTTATCGGTATTGAGTTCTCAGTTCCAACTGCTATTGCAATTATATAAATGATACCTAAAACTACTACTGTTTACTATCGGTACCGAAATATTTGAAGAATTGTGATTTTGACAACATTGCAAATAGGTACATATATTTAACTTATTTTCAGATGTCAAAGAATTTGTTGAATGGTATTTCTTATTTGTTGGATAAAGATAGGATTTTATCTGCAAAAGTGATGGAAATTTTGATAAATTGATCGTAAATTTTGACCAAAAACTCACGTCAATCTGATGGTTCTAACAGATAGATTTGAGGTTATTTTGAATAGATTTTTATACTTACATAGATAAGATATATCCTTACAAGACTTGAAATAATATGTTTCAACTTACTTCTTATAATTCATATATAAATGTTCTTGCCTAAATGTGTTGCAATCTCCGAAAAATATTATCCAAAAATTCGGAGTGCAACGTAACGGTCGATCTCTGCACCGATAACTTTACGGTAGGTGTTAACGACAAGTACCGAAAACTCAACGGTAGGTCCTGTTAACACTACCGTTAAGAGATACAGAATCCCACCCAATATTGATATGTTTTATATTTTTGCAACAGATTCAAAACAAACAATCTCTGTTAGTGTTTTTGTTACAAAATATGGAAATTCATACAAACACCCCTCAATTCTTGATATGATACCTATATGAGGTGTTGGTGAGATCCAGAGTCAATCATCATATGATATTCAATTTCTTGTGGGTAATTTGAATAAGGGTGATCGTTTAAGATACGTCTGTCTTCATTGTTTCCATGAATTTCTACTGTAATATAATTATAATTTTCGCCTAAGTTCTCGGTTTTATGATAAAGACTAGTTCTCGGTTCTATAGATTTCCCCTATAGCATGACTTGTTTGTTGAATCCTGAAATGTCTATTATGTGAAATAGTTATTTATTCAGGTTGATGAGACTGTATAGATTTGAGGATAGATCTGATATCTTTTGAGTTTCTAAATTGTTGTGTTCGAAAGCCAATTTTTGATTATTTACATTTTTACTGAGAAAATTTTCAATTCTGTACGGAAGTGTGCTCCAGAAAATCTTTTAAGTGGAATATCAGAAAGCTGCCGAATGATTGATTTTACGATCAAATTTGTATTTGATATGGAGCCGATGTGGAGCATTCAAATTCATTTGTCGTAGTATTTCGATGTCATTTATTGTCTGTGGGATCTTTGTAGCTGCTTGGTTCAGGGTGGCTAGCAGTCCAAATACGATTATACATTCATAATTTTTCAGCACGTCAAATCATCATTGATTTTGTGCCTGATCGTTCTTCTCGATATATAGTTCCAGTATTATATCAATAGTCTGAACCTGGATTAAAGCTCCATCTCGATTGACCTGAAAAAAAGTTGAGGTTTAACGCTAGATGAACTCAAGCTGCCAACTGTTGGTCGCTTGAACCATAAAATTTGTGTCATAAACTATTTTTGTATCACTATTCATCATGGATCTGAATCTCATTGAAAGCTATGAGTTCCTTGAAAAACCCAAGATAAGTTTTTAGAATATCAAATTAGAGATTTGTTCGCTCTCCCGGATTATTATCTCTCATTCTTAGGTTGACACATTTTCTTTTTCTCAAGTGACTGTACTATGAATTTGATCTAGTATTTCATACTATTCTGATACTGACATAGTTAATTGGGAGAATGAAAATATCAGACTATATCCCTCACATATTCAATATATACGACATAGAAACTATTTATATAATCTAAACGATTGAAAAAGTCAATCCTTGCTGGGAAGCTCTGTAAGCTACAATTGTCTCAACAACTCTTTTTCTCAAAAAAATTCAATATCAAGTTGTTGACGAAAAACTGGAATAAGCTCACTTTTACCATGTGAAAAAAAGATTATCCATGATAGGAGATTTGACCATATTCTGTAGCACAATCATTTATCCACTATCGTTCGATGAGATTTTTGACAACAAATAAATGTGACAAGCGAGAACTCAGAATTTTTGTTAGAGCTACCTATGTTCATGAGTTGCAATATATAATGATCAATTAAAACTTATCGATTGAGTTACAGAATAGCCCTTATTATCAGAATGAATTCAATTGAAACACTTTTATAATTCAGGTACTTATTGTACATTCATTAGAATTATTTGCAGTTGCACATTTATAACCTAGTATGCTCATTCATATTTTAATTGCATAGTTCGATTTATACCTTTAATCACAAAAAACAGTAACCAAATACTTGGCTCAATTATTATTATGAAATTTGCATCCAAAATCAAATGAAAATAGGAATAAGAATTCCGCTCATGATTTCGTTCTCTCATAATCTGATTTAGACTCTTTTCCATAAATTCCATTTTATCATTCGGATAATATATTTTCTACACTTTTGACGATTATTATTTATATGAGGTCGACTTCCTAGCGTCACCTCCTCAAGAAAAGTGTTTGAATGACAAATTATGTACAGAATAATTCGTCGGACTCATGGCATTCGAGATTTGCCTAATGAAACGTAATTAACTGTCAAGCCGATGAATTTACTGGGAGATGGTTGAGGAGCTCCAATTTTTCCTTCTTGTGAGTGAGATCTTAGTAAATTAGGACCATCGATCATTGTTGCCTGGCTGTCTCTCGCTCGTTGTTTTTATCGTGATTCTTATGTTCCTTATTATCGGCAGTACTGTGAGATGTCTCCAGTGGCGTTTGTGTCTCAACCGTCTCAACAAAATATTTATGTCATAAGCTCAATATTAACACAAAACCTCTTTGCTTACCTTCAAGTATTGTATAATATTTCTGTCATAATAGAGTAAATTTCGATGTCAGCAGCAGATTATACTACATAGATATTTATGAGCCCGTATACACATCTTTCCAAATTATTACAAACATATAACGTATGAGATGGGACGAGATATCCTGGTTGGATATCTATTACACTACTAACATAACAGAATGGTTTATGTCGAATGGAATTAAGATTGTCATCATGAATAAGAGGTGATTTCCGGTTTTTGGAACAAATATCTCAATATACTATGCTGTGAGAATGAAAGCAGGTAAACATTCTGCTCCAGAAGATAGAATGAAATCAATTATTGAATCCAAATTTATGTATAAACTGATTTAGCGAACAATTCTATCAATTTCATTTCAAAATATGGAGCCTCTTATGATAGCGTGAATCGTCGTCTTGGGGGTGAAGTGAACTGAGCCACACTCTTACTTAACGGATAAAAGAAGTAATGAAGTTCTCAATTTTCATGTCTTACTTACATCTCTTCCGTTTATTCACTAAAAATTGATAAATTTCGTACAGATATGGGGAAAAGCTTCATTTTGTGACTATTTGACTCACATTTTTGATTAATGTGGCGTAGTTAACTCACTTCACCCAAAAATGTGGTTTAGCGTTTTTCACCACCAAGTCAACGAAATACGAGTGGGATCCATGGTAAATCTTGTCGCTTAATAAAAGTGAGAGGTACTTTTTAAGTTGAATAATCTCTCTAAGCTCACTTCCTCTGAGCTTATGAATATAATTGATAATAGGGAACTGCTGCAGACTGAGTAGGTTAGTGGGTTAACGCTAACATGAGAAATAACTCTTACTGTGTAAGCTCACTCAATAATATTGACCTGAATCTCGTCGTGCTCACAAAAATCTTTGCAATATACTGGACACCGACAACGTCACATTTAAGCCAGTCAAATTGGGGTTTCACTCCGAAATGGGAGATAATAAGCTGAAAACTTGTGAAATAGTATATTAAGATATAAGTTCCATAAGACATAATTTTAGGACACGCGCTCTTGTTGGAAAGTGAACCGCTTGCGGCGAGCTTTCTAATGAACAAGTGACCTGGAATGTCCTATGAAACGTGTATCTCATACAAATTTTTCTATTTGGGTTCAAAAACGTCAAAAAATAATAAACTTTTTATTTTGAAAACATCGGTAATAGTAGATTGTTTGACAAGTAGAGGAGAGTGAGAGTTCACTAGCAAGTGTAAATGCTCCAATTCACGAGCGAGAGCAACGAGCGAGTGAATTGAATTCACACGAGCAAAGTAATATCGCTCTTTTTACGTGTTGAACATGCTATTTTTTTGTATACTTGACGGAAAAACTTTAGTGGAAGACATCAAGAATAGAAATAATTCTTCACAAAAGTACTGATTGAGGTTGTGTTCTTGCAAAAACGTGGTAACGTATTTGACAATTGCTAAGAAGAAGCATGGTAACAAATGAACAATATCAGAAATTGATTAGTCGGATGTCAGAAGCTGATGATTCTCGCGAAATTCTGGATGCAGCTGATGGAGCGACTTCACATTTGCTTCCGGAAAAATCGAGAGGATTTTTGTTTTCTTATATGTATGTTCGACCTGTAATTTTCTCTTAATCAAGCTCAAGCTGTCATTTGGGTGCGTGTCATTGTGCGTTCTTTGTTAGTTATTTTTTGTAAGCTGGTCTTTTTTTCACTGATTTTTATATAATAAATCTGATGTTCTCCATCAAGTATACAGAAAAGATTCTTGAATTTTTCATTTGACTTTTGGTGACACTGAGTTTCTACAAATTTCTCATTTGTGTGGATCAGAAATACTTTTCAAAATGTGTCAATTTGAATGTTATTACTTTCTAGAAATAAATAGATATAAACCTGAACCATTCGAGGATTTTCATCAAAATATAATGTATTTTGACATCAAAATGAGAGTTAAGTTATCTAGCCACGTAGTTACAGACCTGATAAAAATTATGTTCGAGTTCTATAGAAATATTCTTTACGACACCTGAACGAGTTTCATAAAGTGCACTTTATGGCACCCAAATAGAAAAGCTTTATCTTGGAATTCTAAAAGCTGTCTCAAAAGTCTAAATAAATCTTGTGTCTATATCTCAAGTGATTCAAAGTCAAAGCACGCAAAAATGGGTTTTATGCAAATATATTGGTTTATATGGCTCCAATGATGTTGATATTTATTACCAAATTTGATGTAATAATTGAAAAATAAGAACTCAGATATAGCTGACTGAACATATGATTGAAGGATGAATGAATAAAAACCCAAGTCAATATCAATGTCAAGTCGTTGTAGTTCCACCACTGGGCTGATTAGCACCCCCATCTCCTTACCCAAAATAGTCATAGCATATAAATAGCTGTTAATTTGTAACATTGATCAACTTGATGATGGCATTTTGCCAACTAGTCGTTCAATGAAAAAATATTGTAGAATAATCATCGAGTGTCTTAAATATTCAGAATAAGAAGCCCTGAACTAGAAACCGTTCTGACACACAACATTTAAGAAAGGATATAGGTCAGACGAACTGGAGGCTCTCTTGAGAATTTGTTTTCATATACGCTTGGCTAATCTTGAGAGCTCGAAACACGCATGACATCTAGCGGCATTGAGAATAAACTCCTAGGTAAGAGATTTGAAAACAAAACTGAAATACCAGTTTTAAATCGTAAACATTTACAGCCTCATTCATACTTGAAATAATTGGATTTGAATTTGGTTCATCTTTAGATTCGTTTCAACTCTTATTTATAGATACGATCAAAAAGTGAACTAGGTTTAAATATTGAAACTCACTCGCACCCCAGTTTGAATATACTTTAAACCTATTCTGTGTGTGAGAAATCAATAGCTGAAGTGACAGGTCATTATAAAATTGTATACTTATACTTCTGGATCATGTAAAGATGATGCAGATATTTACTGTATCAAACTATTTCATAGCGAGAATGAATTCCGGGAAATATGTCATGAAAAACCTCATATTCACTCTGTTTGAATGCAATATGCACAATTGCGAAATATCAAGAAGTAGAAAATCGATATGTATTATTTGCATGTTGATTCTGATTTGAACTATTATTATTGAATACTTGACAAGATCTGATATATCTCATTAACTTTCAAGGATTTTATAATATTTTTCAGGATTATATTTATTCTCAAGTGTGAGAAAGATTCAAGCACTCGTTAGAAACGAAGATAGATAATAATTAATTCATGAATAATGAGAACTTAAAACTATAGTTATGAGATTCATCAAATATCCATCATCAATTTTACGATAGTGATTCTTTTCTTAGATTACAACAAAAGATTCGACAAAGATCACTCCTGAGGAAGGTTGCATAAAAAATTACAAGCTAATATTATTAGCATTGTTACGTGCATTTTGACTAATAGTACTAACTTGTACTTGATTATGCAATAGGCCCAAGTATACAAATTTGAGAGGCTATGGGTCCGGTTGACTACGTCAATGGAATAGTCAAAAGATATGATAATATTTATCCGTTCTCAATTAAATCAGCAAACAGTATCGACGGATAAAATAAATCCAATGAGCCAACACTATTTTCCACTGATTATATAGATGAAACAATCAATAATACAATATAAAGTATAAACAATCAAACTCCGTCACAAGATCTTCTATTTTCTCACTTAAAATATTATCATAATTATTTTATATTCAAGAACATTGGGATCCAGTTTTACACATAAAATTATAGAAATGATTGTCTAATACCAACTAGTGAGATGAGAATGTTCATCTCCTATTCTATAAACTATTTCTTGTTTTTTTCCGGATGAATTTGCTCTATACCTCAATCTGTAGTGAATATCTCGTTCTGTTATAAACCATATCATCATCAATATTTCGTTTATTTACCAGAACTGAATATTCGCTGACAGTGTCCAAAATTCTATTCATGCTGTACCTTCTCTTCCAGTTTTCTTTTTATCAATATATTTCGAGATTAGTTCCAATTTTTGTTTGTACATCTCATTTTGTTACACTGACCAATCACTTACACACTTTGATCTGATGAAATCAACAGAAAATATGATAATATTAGTGAATAATAACTGTCAAATGTAAATTTTATGAATTGAATTATATAGGCTAGGTTCTAGCTATATCTAATTCAATAAGATTATACCTGATGCTATGTGTCTTACTATGGATAAGGCTGTTAATGTATACATAAAATAAAAATCTGATGTGAACATCACGTGACTTACTTGTACATCATTGGATATATATCATACGATGTGATTTTGTATTCGATCTTATATATCATTGGAATATATATATATATATATATATATATATATATATATATATATATATATATATATATATACATATATAGAGGTTAGGAGTAATCGCGACTGCAATTAGTTACATAAACAGATATTTGTGGGTGCGGCAGTCAACATTTGGGCTTAATAAAACACTCTTTTAATTTGTCTAGCTTTCAGCTGTATTTTCAGCCTTTTTCAAGGACAATCAAATTAGATTAATAAAAAGTGTCGTAACATTCATAAAAAATTTCTTGAAAAGACCAACATTCTGATGAGCACATGTTTGGTGTTCACCAATGATGAATATATCACAATTAAACGTAAATTTCGATAAATAATTCAAGTTGTTATCACAGTTAACTGGTTTTTGAATTGTATTGCACATTTTATTCTAGTTTAATATTGAAATTTTCGAAAGATAAGGATCAAACGCGTCTTCAATTAGTTTAGGTAACAGATGTTTTGTGGGCGTTTGCTGTCAATGGAAATTGACCGAATAAAAGATCACTCTTTCAAAATATTCGTGTCCTGAGGAAGCCTGAAAATTAGGCGAAAGCTTGACGAATATTTTAAAAGAGTGATCTTTTATTTGGCCAATTTCAATTGACTGCAAACGCCCACGAAACATATGTTATATATATATATATATATATATATATATATATATATATATATATATATATATATATATATATTTATATATATATATATATATATATTTATATATAATACGATGTGATTTTGTGTTTAATTATATATATATTAGCCAAGTCGCTTGCTATGAAAACAGTAGGCCATTATGTTTATACTACAACATTCCTAAATACTGATTTCCCAAATTCTACGACTACCAACAGATCTGAATTTATGCGCAAAATTAATAAATGAATTGCTACTGAAGTGCACTTCCGATTCAGTCTATTGTTGATAAATTTGTAGGCAATCATTCAGATGCTATAGCAGACTGAAATACCAGAATTTCAATATTCTACACCTGATCAATTCCAATTTATGCGAAAAATTCCAGAAGACTGTCAAGTAAAGTGCACTTCCGGCTCGGTGGATCTCAAGAGAAATAGAATATGAGCATCTAGACGGTATATTCATCCTGAATACTGAATCATAACAATCCATGTTCATTCGTTTTGGATTCATGCGGAGAACTCAAAAAATTGTTTCGAATGAAGTGCTCATCCGGCTTAGTCGATAGCAATCATAATACAAGGTGTATAACAAGATATTATAAAAGTGCCTGATACAAAATTCAAATATTCTACGACTGATTGCTTGAAATTTATGCGGAAAATTCAAGAGGTATGTCATATATAGTGCACACCTGGCTCAGCCGATTGTTACAAAAATTGCAGACGACCATTCAGATGCTACAGCAATTTCAAATACTAGATTCCAGTATCCTACGGCTGATTATTCTGGATTTATACGGAAAATTCAAAAAAAGTCTCAAGTAAAGTGCACTTCCAGTTCAGCCGATTGTAATCATAATGCAAGATGTACAATAAGATGTTATAGAAGTGCTTAATACGAGATTTCAATATGCTATGGCTAATCATTTTAGGTTTGAGCAAGAAATTCAAAAATAGTTTGAAATAAAGTGCACTTATGTCCTGGCCGATTCTTAGAAAAATAGCAGATAACCATCCTGATACAACATAAAGTTCAAATACTGAATTTCAACATTCTACGGTTGATCATACTGGATTTATTAGAGAAATTCAAAAAAAGTTCCAAGTGAAGTGCACTTCCGATACAGACGATTGGAACCATAATGCAAGGTGCACAATTTGACCCTATATCAGTCCCAAATACAGTAATTCAACATTATACGTTCAATCAGTTTTGAGATTTGCGAATTACGCACGAACGCATGCTTGAACGAACGCACGCACGCACGTACGAACGCACGCACGCACGAACATACGTACCGACATCAAGCCAAAAATCGTCCAAATGGATTCAGGGATGCTCAAAACGGATATATCCATCGAGATCTCGATAGGTGAATTTTGTCGGTTTCACAATACTTACTTGTTACTTTGTACAAGTAAAAAACAATAAGAAACTTGGAGAAATCGAATTATACCAGTCCAAACAACAAAAAATTAGTTTCTTATATTATTTACAATATTACTGAAAAAAATGTGAACTTATAGCTGTATCTTACTTCCACAACTGGATTGTACGTTTTCTGATTAGTATTTCTACTGTTAGCGCCTGGAGTCTCGCGTAATACAACTCAAGAGATTTTTCTACCCACATCACTAATTTGACATTATCAACATGAACACTATGAACTAATTCAGTTTCTTTGCTTGAACTTTTTTGTGGAAGCTATCAAATTTAACTTTTTCAAAACCACAGGTTAATGTCAACATTTTTATTTACTTGTACAAAGAAACAAGTGAGTATTGTGGAACCGACAAAATTCACCTATCGAGATTTTGATGGAAATATCTGTTTTGAGCATCCCTAAATCCATTTTGACTATTTTTGGCTTGATGTCGGTACGTATGTTTGTGCGTGCGTTCGTACGTGCGTGCGTGAGTTCGTGCATAACTCGCAAGTCTCAAAACTGGTTGAACGTAAAATGTTGAAATTTAGTATTTAGGACTAGTATAGGGTCTAGTTGTGCACCTCGCATTATGGCTCCAATCGTCTGTACCGGAAGTGAACTTCACTTGAAACTTCTTTCGAATTTTTTCAATTAATCCAAAATGATCAACCGTAGGATGCTGAGATTCAGTATTTAAACTAAATGTATCAGAATGGTCACCTGCTATTTCTGTATGAATCTTTCAAGCCGGAAGAGCACTTTACCTGAAACTTCATTTGAATCTTTTGCATAAAAATAGAATGATTCACCATAGAATATTGGAATTTCGTATGAAGAACTCATATAACATCTTGCATCATGATTGCGATCGACTGAACCGCACTTTACCTAAAACTTCTTTTCAGTCTTCCGCATAAATCAGTATGATCAGCCATAGGACACTGAAATTCAGCATTTGAAATTGCTGTAGCATCTAAATGGTCATCTTCTATTTCTCTAACAATCGGCTGAGCTGGAAGTGCACTTTAAATGACAGAGACTTGTTGAACTTTCCGCATAAATTCTAAACAATCAGTCGTTGAATATTCAAATTTTGTATCAGGCACTGTTATAACATCTAGTTATACACCTTGTATTATGATTGCTGTCGACTAAGCCGGCAGAGCACTTTATTTGATATTTTTTTTTGAATTTTTTGCATGAATCCAAGACAATTGAACGTAGATTGTTGGAATTCGGTATTTAGGATGATATTACCGTCTAGATGCTCATATCTTATTTTTATTGAGATCCACCGAGCCGGAAGTGCATTTTACTTGACAGTCTTTTGGAGTTTTTCCATAAATTCGAAACGATCAGTTGTAGAATATTGGAATTTCGGTACTTTAGTCTGCTGTAGCATCTGAATGATTGCCCACTATTTTCATAACAATAAACTGAACCGAAAGTGCACTTCAGTGGGAATTCATTTTTTAATCTTGCGCAGAAATTCAGATCTGTTAGTAGTCGTGGAATTACGGAAATCAGTATTTAGGAGTGTTGTAGTATAAGAATGATGGCCTACTATTTCCATAGTAACCGACTTGGATGAAAGCGCATTTCACTTGACAGTTTTTTAGAATCTTTCGAGTAAATCCAAAACGATCAATTGTAGAACGATGAGATTTTCTGTTTGATTATATATATCCAACATATATATATATATATATATATATATATATATATATATTTATATATATATATATATATATATATATATATATATATATATATATATACATATATATATATATATATATATATACATATATATATATATATATATATATATATATATATATATATATATATATATATATATATATATATATATATATATATATATATATATATATATATATGTGAGATAAGGATTAATCGCGACTGCAATTAGATAAGGTAGCAGATGTTCCGTGGGTGTTTGCAGTCAATTGAGAATTTTTTAGTGTCCTGAGGAAGCCTAACAATTAGGTGAAAGCTTGACTAATAATTTAAAAGAGTGATCTTTCATTTGGCCAATTTTCATTTGACTGCAAACGCTCACGAAACATCTGTTATCTCATATATATCCAATGATGTACAAGCAAGTCACGTCAGATTTTTCTAAAAATAATTTATCATTTAGATCGACCAAGATCGAATTGCAACTGTAAAGCAAGAAAACAATATTGCAAGCATGCGGTAGTAATTTGTATCTTTGTTATCATAGAAAATACTCGCTCCAAGACGGATACACTGATGATATGGAATCGTTCTCCTCAAAAGCAACTTGATAAATACTGCAAGAGCTGCAAAATTATTGATTCTTTCCCAGTTGCAAGAGAAGTCAAACTTCCCTGGAAGAATGATCACTTTGAAGATTTGCAGAACATTTCTGATACACATTCTCTGTTAATCTCTCCACAGAATCAAATTATAAGTGCAGAGAGAAAGTGTAGCGACAGTAGAGAAGGAAGATTGGCAGAAATTGAAGAAAAATGAAAGGAGCTAAAACTATCTTTGAACAATTTGTTTTCTTTGCGAATAAATACAAATTTACAAACGTACCATTCTTATACTTGTACCAACAACAATAGAATTTCAAAATCAGTCTGAAACACAAATTTGGTCTCGTAAGAGATTTCATAGAATTACCTGTGGCAATAAAGTCCACCGAATCAAAACCCGAGAAGAAAACGTTGATACTTTTGCCAAACAATTTCATAACGAAAAATATCAGGGCCGATTAACATCAGTCATGCTTTATGGAATTCGAACGGGAAGAATAGCTAGAGATATCTTTTTATGCGTTATTGGATCAAAAGTCTACGAAATCGTTTTGCTCATTTGCATGAAGCAGCCTCTTTTAGCTTGTAGCCTGGATGGCAATATTTGCATATTTGTCCTTATAGTCATCAACAATCGAAAATTGTTAATTTTGGAATTAAAACATATTTCGTTAATGAACTTGAATTCATCAAATACGATGATGCAAAATTGGAAAAAAAAGTAAATACTACACCCAATTTAAGTAGGGATGTACATACTTGGTGTGAAAATGTGCCATTTTCCTGAGTATTTACCAGACCACTATATTCATCTTATAAAAAGAGATGAAGATCTTTCATCAATGCTAATTCCGAAACTCAAGTTATTTTATTTCAAATATTTCACCAAGTATCTGAATTTAACACAGCGATAATATCATATCTATTTGCATGCTAAATTATGAAAGATGTAGTGATTTTTATTTGTTGATTGGATAATTAGTTAAGTTAATGTAATGTGTTCAATTACAGAAATACATTTTGAAGTTTATTCAACCCTTCGTTAGTGTTGTGAGGTATGTCATACCCCATTAACTCTATTTTCAATCGTAAAATCAATTTAAGACAAACAAGTGATTTCTTTTTCTCAGTAGCTTAGGATTATACTTGAACAAAGAGAACAGACTTATATAAAACTATGTATAAACTTTCAATTGAGCATCAGACTTGCTGGAAGTTGGTTGGGGTATGACATAGCCCGGTACACTTTTAAAGTAACTTCTTATGAATACTCATTCTGAAGGTAAAATTTGGAATTATATTACGTTATACAATAAGCCATTTCATATTTTGGTATTTTTCAAGGCCAATTTAGCCAAATGACAAGAGACAAGCAGAAGATGTTCTGTTTGTCCTAGAAACAAAGATAGAATAGTAAATTGTGCAACAAGTGCGATAAGTTGTCGATTGCCCACGAAAGCGAAGTACTTTTTATTACGAATGCGGGATAAGTACCATTTTGCGCTTATATTTCTAAGTGGTAAATGATTTGCGTGCGACAAGATTACTTATCACACGCTAATTATACTTGGTGCATTCAAAAGCCAAAGAGCCATTTACGCCCAGAAAAACGTGCACAAAATAGTGCTTATGTATCAAAAAGACATTTAATGCTTGTAAGCGATGTAGAATTCCACTGTGCTTGGAACATGCAATTTTGAGTTGCAAAAACTGTGCCCAGTTTGAGGAGCAATAACTTTTTTTTTCTTTGATGATACTTGAGAAATTTTTTCTTGCTTTACTTATTTGATCCTTCTTCTCAAGAAATACTGTGAGATCTTTGATGTGTGATGATATTAGAAGTATTTATGAGCGATAATATTGATGTATGTTTTCTCCAAGGCAGACTTGCTGTTATTTTGATTTATCTTTTATATTTTCACAATAAATATAGCTGGATACATTTTGTTCAGTTTACATCACTTGATAACAAGTTGTAAAACATGTGCAAACAGAAAAATTATCATATTTTAGAATTTGAAATAGCTTGAGAGGACTTTCATATGGGGTGTGACATACCCCACAACACCAACCGTGAAACTTTTTTCTAGAACAATAACGGAGGGTTGATCAACGAATCAACAGTTCTTCATTGTTACCAGATACGCAGACTAAATACGTAATTTTATCTATATGAGGTAACATTTTAATCTTGACATGATCCAATATTTTGAATACTCCAATTCTTTGAATACATCTTTATACATGTATGCGTACTGAGGCTATAGAATAGTTCACTCCAACTTCTTCGTCCAAAAATAAAGGATTGAATGCGAACGAAGGCATAACAAGTGCACCATCGTGTTTTGAAAGTCCAGAATTTATTTGAGAGAATCTTTTATCTGCCATTATTTGATCACATTTTTTGTACCCAATTTAACAAGCCAGAATGATTGACTATATAACTATCAGTTGTCCGACCACCGTAGCGATTCAAAATAAATGAAGTATAGCCACTGGATGTAGCTGACATTGAAAATTTCATAGTAAAACACGATTTGTAGCTTAAATACAATAATACACGCTGCTCTACGGTAGGTGGGATTTTGCATCGTGAATCCGTACAGTCAATTATTGCACGACTGTTTGGATCATTTTTAAAAGTTATAGGCAAGGTTTCTCTGACAGCTTCTCTCGAGCACCAAAAATCCAAGTTCTAGTATTGAGAAACAAAGTTTTTTAAAATACTATGAAATATTTCGGCAGCACACTGTCTCAATAACTTGTTAATGTTAGCAAGAGAAGCAAACCACAGCCTCAATTTCTCTTCTTTGTAAGAAACAATAACAATCTGTCCTCAGCTTCCAGAGCACAAAAAACCTTTGGTTGACCATTACTATTTGGTTTAATGAACTGAAGAAATACATGAAAAAACTCTAAGGTAATTCCACTCAGTTGTTTCATACTCTTGTCGTCCTGAATATCCTGAAACCACTGAATGCCAATTTTTCTCACTTTATCTGGGCAAAACAGCTCTACTAATACATTTGATGGAAACTAGGGTAGGATTTTGAATTATTACTTGAGAAAAAAAAGTGTGTGTGTCCTGCCAACAATATATAACAGGCTATGGTACGTCTATTGTTTCATCAAAAGTGAGCTTAGTTTGAACTCCAATATCATGGCCTATATACCTTGGTAATTCTGAAGAAGGTAGAATCTGTTCCTGGTTCTGTTTATTGTACATCAAGGAATCTAAAATGAAACATACAAGAATAATTTGATGTCTTTATATCAATGAAATATTCATGGTATTTTTGCTATTAATATTTCAATCTAAGTACTGATATTAATTGTTTTTTGTTACCGTTAAATTTTCGTACCACTTTTAAGTTGAACTGCACTTATGTGTGCTCTATCTGCACGTTCTGTATCCAAAGAATTTTGTTTCCTCCATGGGAATATAGTAGGATTATAGGCTTCATTCAGAGAACTGTACGATTTCACTCCTCCAACAGAATGCGAACTGCAAATTTGACACTTTTTTAATCCAATTTTAAGAAGTAAAAAATCCAATTTTAAGAAGTAAGAAATCAGAGTTATTGAATACTGAACACAGATGGAATCATTACCAGATATTAAAATCTAATGACAAATATAATTTAAAAGCTCACAAAAAAAATATATTGAATCAACAATTATATAAAAAACATAATAGAATATGAATTCAGTTAATAATTATATTCATCAATGTCATCAGCAACTGGATATTTGAATACTCACTTTATTCGATGAACCGAAATAGTCCATTTTTTTGCGATTTCTTCCCCATTCTCGATCAGGGAATTGGTGAAAAATCAAGCCGTGATTTTCACTTTGTTTGTTTTGAGAACCAGGTACGTAACAACTATGACCTGATTCTTAATTTTTTTCACTCAGTTTATCTGTGCACCTTGAAAAATTAAATTATTTGATACAATACGGCAACTATCACCTGCTTGCACCACACATCCAATTTCATTCAGAAATTTCCAAACTCTGTCGCATCGAGGCGCTGCTTACTCTGTAAGCTAAGCATAAAGCTGGTGTTTTGGACATGAGAAATCAAAATACAGAGGGCTTCAAATCAACAATGTGCCAAAAGAGGTAGATCCTATTATTGCAATGACAACGATTTCCGAGAATAATGACGCCCAATGAAAGCATTATTTGATATTTTCATAGAAAATTAGATAGATGTACACATTCCAAGCAGATATCCTAAGATTGATGAGAAATTGAGAGCATCAAGAGAGCGCTGTGAAATACGTCAATTCATCTATACTAATGCCCACTTCACACGATCATATTTTGACATACAATTGAACATGTATTTCTTGTCGTATCTAACAATTTATATCAGCACTTCACATGATCAAATATTCAACGAATATTTAATAGCATGTCAGTGACAACTAATATATTTGTGGTGGCAATAATTAAGACTTGGAGCAATAAACAACCTCATTCATATTTTTGTTTCGTGTAAATTTATCAGACATTTGATTAAGATTTGATTTTTGTCAATACAGCATTATCAATTTCGATATACTCATTTTCTTGATTTCACATCTTTCATAATAGTTTTTTTACAAACAAGGGAGATAATAACAATGACATTCACAGTTGCTTTAACCATAATAAAAATAAAGTCAAATGCTGAATAGATATCAACAAAGTCTGATGAAAATGGCCTTGAAAAATTTGAGCATGTTCTATCCCTACTATTTTCACAACTTCGTATTCAACAATACTGTTCTGTAAATTTCAGTCGTTTCACAAGGTTCAATATCATTGGGCAAGAAGATTTTTTGAAATTACATGTATATTTTTCTATTTGGGTTTCATAAAGTGTACTTTATGAAAATCGTTCGGAAATCGCAAAGTGCCTCTTTATAGAACCAAGCTAATTTTTATTGGGCTGGTAGCTATATTGCCAGATAGCCTAATTGTCATTAAATTATGTCAGAATGGAATATATTTTGGTGAAAGCTCTGAAATTGTTCAGGTTCTTATTTATTTATTCCTAAAAAGCAGCAACATTCAAATGACCAATTTTGGAAATTATTTTTGAAACAGATGAATCACGTATCTGGCAAGACTTGGTGCTACCAGAGGTCAAATAAAAATCAAATATTCTTTATTGATGTTTGCAAAATTGAAGACTTATAATTTTTTGAAATATGTGAACAAAAATAGAAAAAATTGTATAAGATACACGTATCATAACATAAGACATTCTAGGTCACTTGTTCATTAGAAAGCTCGTTTCCCAACGATAACGTGTGCCCTAAAATCATGAAACTTATATCTCAATATACTATCATAAACGTATGAAGTAGGCATAATATTATAAGGAGAAAAGATGTATATTATGTTTGTAATGAGTAAACTCGAAAACTACTGAGCCGATTCTGAGAATTTTCTGATCAGAATGATTATTTATTATCACTAAGTAATATAGGCTATAATAGACAACTTCACAAAAAGTGGCGCACGAGCCATATTTGCTCGTTCGAGCGCCGTTTATCCGATTGGGTTGAAACTCACCATAGTTGCTGATGGCATTCCCATGGAGGTTTTTATTATAATTTCATCAACATACATCAAGTATTGCACGAACCGTATTTGTTTATTTGTGAATTGTTGATCCAGTTAAGTTGAAACTTGGTATAGTTGTTGCTTGTACTTTTGTTGAAGTTTTTATTGCAGTTATATTAACATACATTAAGTGGCGCACAAGCCGTATCTATTTGTTCGCGCATAGTTCATTTGATTGAGTTCAAACCTACTAAAGTTGTTGTTGACACTTCTGTGAGAGTTTTTGTTTCAGTATTATTAACATATATATATATATATATATATATATATATATATATATATATATATATATATATATATATATATATATATATATATATATATATATATATATAGATATATATATATATTTATACCATATACCTTATACACCACACCGTAATCGTAGTGGTAGCTGAAATAGAAGAAAAAACAATTTCCCGTGCTAACCTACATTTTCTGTTGTTGCCCTCCGAAAGAAATAAGACAAGAAGTCCGAGACTTGAAACTGGAGCTTTTATTAGTTATTTTTCAATAGTTGCATATACAATCCGACAACTCTATCGATGAAATGTTGCCACTAAGTATTCCAAACATGTTAAAGATTCCCAGGAAAAGATTTTCAGTTTCATGTCACGTGACAGATAAAATGGAAATGTTTGATGGAATACTGGATGATTTGAAAATATTTGTGGTACAAGTCATCAGCTGAAATATTAGTTAAGAATCTTCTCTCAGTCGGTACAAACAAAGCCTCTTATTAGATCACTCTCTGTTCAAAACTAATTTTTCTAAAAATTAGGTAGAGATATCAAGCTGAAATTCTCTAAATATCAAGCTCTTTGACTCCTTGCTGGTAGAAAAATCTAAGCTCCCAATTTGAGGGAGTCAAAATATATGGCCCCTCATGTCACATATTTTGATCATGAAATCTTGCATGAAGCAAAGTTTCACAGTACAAGTGAAGAAGCAAATCAGGTAATTGTTAACTTGTTGTCATATTAGAATATAGAAACAAACTGTTCTATTGTATTCATTGATCCAAAATATAACCTTTCTAATAATGAATCTCGATTGACTACTCAAGTGCTCCTCAATTATAGTTGTTCGAAAGATTCAACAATAAGAAATGCATCTGAATCAGAGTATCAGATATATAGTGCATATTTTCTTGTAATTTTAGCTTATCAAAGTTGGAAAAGTACGCTTGAAAAACTTAGCTATTGAGCCTACTTTCAGGAAGAATTAATACAAATTTTTTGAATAACTTATAATACTCACGGCCTCACGTATCGAATGGTTATATAGAAATTTTGTTATTCATGTATATAGAATGGTTATAAGGGATCATTAGAAGTTGAAACACTGAAGACCGATCTTCAGCTTCAGACATTGAGCAGCCACTATGTCATACAACCTATGAGCTGGGGTGGATGCATTCTAGACATTTTTTATCAGATTGACTGGTTCTGAGTTCCCATAAATATTGAAGTCTCTGTGCAAGGAAACAAAAGAATTGAAGAAGGGTATATTTTTGGTGTAATCTGCTCAAGCCCACTAATATACATGATAACCTAGGTTATTGTTTGGCACAGAATGAAAGCATATTTGAATATTTAATATGAATTTAAGCCTGGTTTCCATTTGTGGTGAGATTTGGTATCAGCTCTATTGGATACCGGTTTGGGAAGAACCTCGGTAAGCTTGGTTCAACGAAGCTGTATATAAGCTTAAATTATACAACTGGGTCTTAATGTGATTATTTATCGTAGACAAAATAAGTTTTATGATTGATGATAAAGTGAAGTGGAGATTTAGTGATATTATCACAATAATAGTTGAGTGTGTTGACAAAATCAGGTAGTTCAATATCAAAGACTACCCATGATGTTGCTCTGTATATCTAGTTTTGGGTAGGATAGATTTTATGGCCGGATCAAAAGCATTACATTGACACAGATGGCATACCACCATTTTCAGCCCCTCTCAGTTCATTTCAATCTTATTTTTTTGTTCAACAAGCTAATAAGAAGATAGGAGCTCTTGGTGTTATATTTGGGTAGGGTAACGTACAATATGAGATATAATAACTTAAGGAAATCATCATTTATTTCAACTGTCATGCTATCAACCTCTGAACAATAATAATCCCACAGCTAACTATCTTTTAAAATATACACAATGTATAATATCCCTCTCTCTTTGTAGATAAATAAAACTAATAAGTTGAAAAGTTGAAAATTGCTTCGAAAAACATACGTTTTTTTATTTTGGAATCTTTAGGCTATCGATTTCGGACAATCGTCCATCCTCAGGCCTTGGCTAAAAATACATTGTGTTTTAATTTTGAAAAATTTAGAAAAATATTTAAATTGTGTTTTTTGATATAAAGTTTTGCAATAAAATTAAATCTAGTCAAACTATAATATAAACATTGGAAAATTGTATTTGTTTTTTGGCAATTGATAATTGGAAAATTGCCAAAAAACAAATACAATTTTCCAATGTTTATATTATAGTTTGACTAGATTTAATTTTATTGCAAAACTTTATATCAAAAAACACAATTTAAATATTTTTCTAAATTTTTCAAAATTATAACACAATGTATTTTTAGCCAAGGCCTGAGGATGGACGATTGTCCGAAATCGATAGCCTGAAGATTCCAAAATAAAAAAAACGTATGTTTCTCGAAGCAATTTTCAACTTTTCAACTTATTAACCTTTACATACTACCATGGAGAAATTTATTCAAAATATAAATAAAACATTTTATTTATTGAGAATACAGTCCTTGTATTTGATAGGCATTCGTGTTTTTTTTCAGGCACGAGTTTTGTCATCTGGTTGGACTGATTCAATGGCATTCTCACGTGCTTCAGTTCTTCCATTGTTTCTAGATTCTTCTGGTTAAATACCTCGATTTGTTTCTTCTTCCACAGCAAATTCACTTTCTCCCTTTTTTCTCTTATCTTGAAGCCCTGTAGAATCTTGTTGCTTCTCTTTTCCTTCATCATCGTTATTCTGTGAAATTGATTCATCCTCTTCGCTATTTTACGACTTTATATGTATTCTGTCTCTTCTATATGAGCTGCCATTTACATTTGAAAGATATGATCTGTCAGTTATTTTGTTTGCAATTTTTTCTTCCGACCAATAGTTATTTTGATCAGGTCTCAACTGAAAATATGCTCCTTGACCTATTTCTTATTCAGGTAATTATCGTGCTTCTCTGTCATGATAGAATTTTGCCTTTTTTCGGTTTTCTTCTAATCTATTTTCAACTCCACTAACCGGCTTTGGCATCAAATGTGTAACTAAAGGTTATATACTATTCCTAGTTCTTCTGCTCATCATCCTTTCTGCAGGACTCATCCCTGTATTATTCAGCGTATTTCGGGCGTGTAACAAATTAAACCAAAAGTCTCCAGCATTTTCTTCACTGTTTTTAAATAATTTTTTACATATTTTAACAGCAGACTCTGCTTTACCATTGCCTTGCTGATGGAACAGTGACGATGTTGTATGTTTAAAATTGTACTTTCGTGCAAAAATTTGCATCTCTCTATTTACAAAATGAGTTCCGTTGTCCGACATGACAATTTCTGGAATACCATATCGACAAAATTGTTTCTTCATAGCTTTTATGATTGTTTTAGGTGTAAGATCTTTAACAATCTCTATTTCATAATAAACTGAATAATGATCTACCATAATAAGCACTTTTAGTTGCTTTTCTCCACGTTTCACAAAGAATATGTCCATAGATATGTATTGCCAAGGATAAACTGAAATTTCATGCGATTTCATAGTTGCATGTTGTTGTGATGTTGCATAATTATTACATGTATCGCAGTTTTTTACCTTTTCAGTTATTTGATGATTCATTCCAGGTCAAAACAAGCTCTGTTTTGCAAACTTTATGGTATTCTCTATTCCAGAATGATTCATGTGCACTCTGTGGATCATAGTTTTTCTCATATTCAATTGTATTAAAATACGATAATTTCGTAGTATCAAACCATCTTGTACTTGTAGCTCATATCTGTACTGAAAGTAGATTTTAACATCATAGGAAACATCTCGTATATATTTCGGTCATCCGTTTACTATGAATTTGATTGATTTTTGTAAACTGTTATCCCCTAACGTCTCTTTTTCAATATCACTTATTTTGTCATCTGTAATATCCAATGTTTTAATCAAATTCACCTGTCTTAACTCTCTAACAATATTATTTTCATCTTCCGTTTCTTCCTCAGATGCTCTTGAAAGAGTAATGGCTAGTGAATTGTTTTTCTCATTCATATATCGCAATGTTAGCTTATACCATTGTAATGTTAACAACATTAATTGTAGTCGCTTTGGAGCCCTAATTAACGGTTTTCCAAAGATATTTACTATTGGCTTGTGATCAGTTCTAGCTATTACTTCTGAATTCCCTGCTATCAATTGATTAGAACGTGTACAACCAAATACTATAGCTAGCATCTCTTTTTCAATAATAGCATAATTTCTTTCTGCTTTTGTTAACGTTCTCGAAGCATATCATATAACTTGATCTTCTTGATACAAAACAACTCCTAAGCATGTAGCTGATGAATCACATTCCATTGTGATTGGTTTGTTTAATTCATAATATTTTGAGTATTTTATATTAGAAACTATTTCTTTCAATCTGTTGAATTCTTTATCATGATCTTTTGTCCAAATCCATATATTTTTCTTCAAAGTTAATTGTCTTGAAATGGCAGTGTTTGTACTGAAATTTTCAATAAATCTGCTTAAATATGTTACCATTCCAAAAAAACGTTGAAGCTCTTTTTCATTTCTTGATGTTGGCATATTTTGAATAGCAGAAACCTTTAATGCATTCGCCTTTATTCCTTCTGAACTTAATATGTATCCATAAAAGTCAACTAATGACTGACAAAAATTCATTTTCTCTCTGTTAAGCTTACAATTGTTTTCTTTCAGTCGTATTAATAAGTTCATAAGATTGTTGTGATGATTTTCCATTGCTTTCTCTATTCGGTCCACTCGGCATGTCAAAAAATAGGGGCAAATTAGGAAAAAATGCGAACTTGATGAAACTTTGGTATATTGTTTTTGAGCACTTAATAGTGTTATATGTATATTTTTCGACCAAAACTTCGCAAAGCAATTTCCAGGGAGAGGAAAAAACCACGAAATTTTGGCACTTTTTTCAGTTTTCGTCCTGTAACTTTTTCCCCTTCATTCCTACGCCTTAGCTCATAAAGTTCAATTTCGTAGAACATTATATTTTCGATAAGTTTGAGTTGAAAAAATTGTTCGTAGACCCACTAAGTTCCAAATACAGCACTTCAAAAAGGTAAAAAATTTCTTAAAATCTAACAGAACATTAAAAATGGGGGTTTTCGCTGGATATCTTTTATTTTTCAAATTTTTTCATGGTACCTAGTTTCATTCTGACGCAGAAATCAATCAGCACCACCCCTCACCCTCTCTACCCATGCCACTATATCTGGAGGCACGGTAGTGCCCTCACCAAGACCAGTCAAATGAAGCGCAAGATTACTACATACCTTTCTCGAAGAGCTTCGTCGTTTTTTTGAGCCCTTATGACTTGGATTTGGATTATACCTACCAGATAAACAAAATTCTCGGGATATAATGTCAATAGTGGGCTTATTGAACATATAAAGTTTCAATTGCATAGTTCTTATACTTTAAATTTTATTGACATCTGAAAAAACTCCGATTTTGTCACTAACTGGCTCACTGATGATTATCAAAATTCTTGGGTTACTTCTTGAAGTCCTAGAATGCTGAAATTTGGTATGTGAGCTAGTATTAGTACACAAACAACAACAAAATTCTAAAACTTGAAACTTCTACTCCCAACCACTTAAAATAGGGGATGGAAACTTGTATGAGACATGCACGAATTTTGATGCTAGAGGTCTGAATATTGATACAGAGACTCCTTGTTATGAATCATAGTGAAATAGCAACTTACTAAAAGAAGTGGAATCCCATCAAAAACATTTTTATGTAAAATATTGCCAAGACGAAGGCATATGGCTCGCACTCTTCAGTGCTCAATGAAATATTGTATATCAAATATATCTGTCTCATGATTATTTTATTGGTTACTGTTCATCACTAATTATATGAGTATATATATATATATATTTTTTTTAGGTATATTGCTTTATTTTGATTTTGATATATTGAATTGTTTCATCATGTCAGTGCTGCACTGTTATTGGGACTTGTCCTGTTGTGTAGCCAAATTGTAAAATAAAATAGAAATAAATAAAATGAATAACAAGTAGTCCCTATATCAATTTTCAGACCTCTAGCATCAAAATTTTCGGAAGTCTCGTACAAATTTCCTTTGCCTAGTTTAAGGGATTGGGGGGTGAAAGTTCCAATTTTCAGAATTTTGTTGTTGTTTGTGTACCAATACTAGCTTACATACCAAATTTCAGCATTCTAGGACTTCAGGAAGTAACCTAAGAATTCTGATGATCATCAGTGAGCGAGTCAATGACGAAATCGGGGTTTTTTTAGATATCAATAAAATTCAAAGTATAAGAACCATGCAATTGAAACTTTATGGTTGGTACCACGAGCTCTATTTTTGGCGATACTAGGAGCATTGTGTCAAGATGTTTAATAAGTCCACTATTGACATCATATCCCGAGAATTTTGTTTATCTGGTATAATCCAAATCTAAGTTATGAGGATTCAAAAAAACGACGAAGCTCTTCGAGAAAGGTATGTAGTGCTGTTGCGCTTTGCTTGGCTTGTCTTGGTGAGGGCACTACCGTGCCTCTAGATATGGTGGCATAGGCAGGCAGGGCAAGGAGTGGATTGTTGACCGATTTCCACGTCAGAATGAAACTAGGTACCATAATACCATGAATAATGTTGAAAAATCAAAGATATTTATCGAAAACCGTCATTTTTCATGATTTTTTAGATTTTCAGGAATTTTTCACTTTTTTGAAGTGCTGTATCTTGGAACTTAGTGGGTCTACAAACAAGTTTTATGTATGATTTATCGGAAATTTGATGCTCCACAAAGTTGAATTTGATAATTTAAGACGTAGGAATAGAGGGGAAAAAGTTGCAGGGCAAAAACTGAAAAATGTGCCAAAATTTCGTGGTTTTTCCCTTTCCCTGAAAATTGCTTGCGAAATTTTGGTCGGAAAACATGGAAATAACGCTATTGGGTGATCAAAAACAACATACTGAAGTTTCATTGAGTTCGCATTTTTTCCGACCTCAAAGTACATGTCGACTGGACTAATTGTATATCCAGTGCCATAAATCAAAATATCATCCGCCATGACCTCTTCACCTCTAGTCCTTGAAGAATTTGATTTGTTTTCATTTGGAACAACTCTGGAGCATGAGATACGGCAAACGTAACCATCTAAAACGTCCAAATGGTATCATCCAGCTTAAGTTGCCAAAAACCTTACTTAGTATCATCATCATCATCATCACTGGCGCAACAGTCCTTGTAAGGGCCTAGGCCTTCCTAGTCAGTATCATCGAGCCGCGGTATAGCACCGCCGTACTGCCGATCAGAATTTCGTGCCATTGCTACATGTTTTTAGGTGTATAGGTAGGCAACCTGTAGCACCCAATTGTGATGATGCAAGTAGCTGCATTTTTTATTTTTACGACAAATCACACATTGTCGATGAGTGGATTCAAACCTGCGACCTCTTGGTCGAGTGACGTCACAGCATGTATAGGTGAACAAACACGCTCGGCCATCCACACTTAGTTAGTATCTACTGTACTAAATACTTTAGGTCTCCCCAACTCCAGACGAATTTCATCAATTTTTGTTAATTGATAATAAGGTCTTTTAAGCTCCTTATTCCATGGAATCGGATCTAGACATATCTGAAATGACTTGGGTTTTTAAACAATAAGCACATTACTCACCCAATCTGTGTGTTGCTCTTCCTTTATAATAATTTTATATTTCACTAATTTGTCTGATTCTAACTTCAGTCTTTTTCTTATACTCATTGGTATTCTCCTGGCAGATTGTATAACTGGCTTCATTCTTGGGTCAACTTCTAGCTGTACTTCACCAGGCAGACATCCACAACCTTCGAATACTTCATGATAATCTTCAATTATTTTGTTAGCCTCTTGACGTAGATCTTCAGTCTTCATATTCATATCAGTCCGTACCACAGTAACATTGTTACAATACTTAATTTAATTAAATACAGCACAAGCATTTGCCGAAAGCAAAGGTCCATGGTTTACATCCACTACTTGAAACGTTATATCGTATAATTCTCCTTTATGGCTACACTTGATTTTTGTTTCTCCAAATACTTCTATCGGTGATCCGTTAAAGGACTACAAGCTATATTTTTATGTATTTAAAACTGGATTGAAATCATATTCGTATCCTATAATAGAAACATTAGCTCCTGTATCGAGGACATAATTTACTGACTTGAATTTATCAGCAAATTTTAGATTCAACTTGGCAGTTACATTTCCTTCTGCTTTAGAATTGTCTATAATCCTAGCAATTGTCAACTCTTCTCCATCTGAGCTGCCCTCAGTAGTTCCATTCTCATCTTAAGCTTCTACCATTTTAACTTTCTTTGATTTTTCTTTTCTCTTTGGGTTTTTGAAACAAACCACTCCAAAATATCCCATTTTTCTACCAATTTTACAACAATGTTCTTGTGCTGGACAAACATTTCTTTCAAAAGGATGCTTTCCATTGCAGAGCTTGCAAATTGAAAGTTTTTTGTATTTCTTCTCATAAACTCTATTAACTGATTTTTCATCTGTAAAAAATAGCTTAAATCGATTCTCCGTTATCTCACTGATCTTGTACGTATCTATAACTTCATTTTATTCAAGTTTTTCAGGATCTTCTCTGAGAAACTTTTTCTTTAATTCGTGATCCTTAACACCAAGTACAAAACGATCTCTGAACATCGTTTCTTTGAAGTCTGCAGCAGATATTTTCTCAAACTGACATTTATCCAAAATTTTTGTTAGACGTATTGAATAAGCATCAAATGTTCCATTACTCAACTGATTGCCATTACGAAATTTTTATCTTTCAAACATTGCATTTGATTTTACAACTAAAGTCTTACTTATTTTCTTTATGACCTTTTCTGTATTTTCTCTGTCTTCTCCGGTCAAATTGAAGTTGTTGAATTTTACCTTGACCTCATCTCCTATTATGAACAATAAAATGTTCATTTTCATATTTTCCTGCTACGGTTTGCATTTATTTAATCCTGTAGCTTTAACATAAGTTTTCCAGTTCGCCTTAAAGAGTTCGAAATTATCTCGTATGTCACCTTCAACTTGTAACGGTTTAGGAAATGGCACTCTGACTGTAGAAGTATTATCGTGAGCTTGCACAGAAGATAAATACTGAATTTGTTGTTGCATCTTCATTATAGTTGTATTCATCAACTTCATGCCTTCAACTTGAGTTTTTAAAAATTCTTGTAATTCCTCCATTATCAAGTTATACGTACTCGAGAAATATAAATATAATGTACTTGATTTGATTTACAGCAATATCAATTTTCTTAGTTATGAATATCTGACACCATGTTATATTTGGTTAGAGTTACGAACAATATAAGATATAATAACTTGAGGAAAGCTTAATTTATTTTAATTGTCATGCCATCAACCTCTGAACAATAATAATCCCACAGCTAACTATCTTCTAGAATAGATACAATATATAACACTTGGAAAATGAGAATATCTGATATTCGGGGCAATTTGCAGTCTTCTTTGATGCTCAGAATTTGATGTTCATTCATGTTTAAAGTCTGTGGTGTCACAAATAGAATAAAAGTGGAAATGAGTAAACATAGTTATGTGTTACAACTGTGATGTACAAAATATAATTCTTGAGAACTCTTAATGCTTTGTTTATTCTAGTCACTATAATAACATTTAACCTTTTTCTGAAAGACCAGAAGATGTTTGTAACTTGCAAGCAGTAAAGAAATTATTTCTAGCAAAAAAGATTTTCGGATTTGAACCTTGCTTTCTGGAATCGATTCGAAGAACCGGGTCTGGAATATGGGATCCCAAGAATCGGGTCCAATGAAAGATTCCTATTCTAAGAACGGTTTTGGATGATAATATCAAGCTTTAAATTGGGATTCAGACCAAATTCGAGATTTAAACCGGAATTGAGTTTGAACCCGGTTAGTCTTGAAACCAGTTCGCCAGATTCATTTAATTTTGGTTTTTGACAGCATCAGTTCCCACCTCTTAACGTGAACGCTCACTTTAATTTTGGACGTAGCCTTGAAAAGTTTGGCTCATAAGAATACAGTGTAACGTTCCCACCAACTATTTTAGTCGTTAACTCAAACTTTGTTTCTCGACATAAGCGAGAAGCTTCGCGACATCATCAAGCTTCTCTATTCTGATGGTATTATTTCGCCCCAATTTTTGTAATTCACCCTAATATCAAGTACTCAATCTAAATCTCAATGTTCTATTGATTTTCTGATTTTTTGGAGTATTTACTCCTCTTGTTATGTTATTGTTGGCTTTTAGGAAATTTATAATACTCAATTTCCTATTTTTCTGTAAGTTGATCTTTATCCTCATGTCTTGTTCATTTTATCTCACTGTCTCATTGTTTGTATTTATTTAGTTTCCTGAAAAAGCCAGAAATTATTGGTGGAAGCTTGGGTAATGACATGAATGAGAATTTCACAAAACAGAAAACTGAATACCCGATGAACTCCTTCATATTATATATATATATATAATATATATATATATATATATATATATATATATATATATATATATATATATATATATATATATATATATATATATATATATATATATATAAGGAAACAAAAATAACGCAGGTTAAACAGTCAAAAATTTTTTTTGTGAGTGGGCTCAAGTAAAAAACGCTCTTTTAGATTAGTCAAGCTTTTGGTCTTTAATTAAAACCATCCTCAGGACTCTAGAATTCATAATAAAACAGTTGTTATCAATCACAAATTTTTTTTGATAACAATTTTAAAAAACATTTTTTACTTACATCCAGTGAGATTCCAAAAATGAATAAATTTTCATCACAGATCAACATATTTGTGCAAGAATTGGAAATACATGTTAAAAATTTGAACAACAATTGTTTTTCAAAAAGTAAAATTTAGTCACATGTTGGACCACCAAACGGAAACATGACAGCCAGCCATTTTGCAACTAACAAGATTCAACAAAGTCAACCAACGAAGTTAGGTCCGAAAAAATAAATTTAAAACTAAATTAGATAAAAATAGTCCCTAGAAAAGTTACTAGTCAAGTGGCGGCAGAATTTGAACAGGTTTCAAAAAACCAAGCTAATTAAAAAATTAATTAAAGTAGAAAGAACAAATTATTCAAAAAAGGAAAAATTAAAAATTATTTTAAGATAATCTAACACAACCCTGATATTTAAATTTAGTAAAATGTACAACAATGTTATGTTACTTGAGAAGTGTTAATTTTTATATGTTTGTTTTTAATTAAATGTAGTAGAAAAATGTAAATATTGCTCAAGCCATCAACATCAGTCCGTTTATTCATAGTGTTATCAGTATTGAAAATATGAATCATTTCTAAGACATTCCTTTTGACCCAATTTACTTCTTTGTCTAAAATTACAGCCTCGTCATAAGATGCATTGTGTTTGCTTTTTGTAAGGTGTTCTACTAAAGCTGTAGAATTCGGTTTATGCTTAGCATCACTTTTATGTGCTATAATTCTGTCTTTTAACGGTCTCGAGGTCTGACCCACGTATTTTAGTTCACAATCTTTACACGGAATGCTGTAAATCACATTAGATTGTTTTAGAATAGGAACTGGGTCCTTTAATTTATATATATATATATATATATATATATATATATATATATATATATATATATATATATATATATATATATATATATATATATATATATATATATATATATATATATATATATATATATATATATATATATTTTGGTTGCAAAATGGCTGGCTGTCATGTTTCCGTTTGGTGGTCCAACATGTGACTAAATTTTACTTTTTGAAAAACAATTTTTGTTCAAATTTTTGACATGTATTTCCAATTCTTGTTCAAATATGCTGATCTGTGATGAAAATTCATATATTTTTGGAATCTCACTGGATGTAAGTGAAAAATGTTTTTTAAAATTGTTATCAAAAAATTGTGATTGATAACAACTGTTTTTATGAAATTCTAGAGTCCTAAGGATGGTTTCAATTAAAGACCGAAAGCTTGACTAATCTAGAAGAGCGTTTTTTGCTTGAGTCCACTCACAAAAAATTTTTGGCTGTCTAACCTGCGTTATTTTGTTTCCTTAACTATTCGCAACAGTCGCGAGTACTCTTCAACTACGTTACAGGTATGGGTTTTCACCAACATCTCCACCAACAGTACGGCTTACAAACAGTGAGACTGTACAAACAATGGGCTACCGTTAACATCAAAATTTCATCAATGATCAACAGAAGAATCTTCTTGTTGAAATGCAGGCAAAATGGAGTACTTCCGAGGCATATCACCAATAACCAAGATCAAAATTCAATAAGATTACACCACCAAGACACCAGGAACATGGAAAGAATGGACAACTCACAAAACAGGTAAAGGAAACAAGTACTTAACATTGAAATTGATTCTACCTGTAAACATTCAGAGTATCTTGAAATTCAACTGAAAAATTTAGACACACAAATTATCAATTTGACGCCACCTAATATTTTTATCAAATTTAAACATACACAAACGGTATCGTACAACAGACATTTTCATAATACAAGGTTGAACAATATTGCTAAATTGAATTCTTTAAAAGCCGAAAAATTCAGTACTATCAAAACACTAAGCAAGTGGTTGAAGAATTTGAGTAACTGTCAAATTCCTACAGACGTGCAAACATGCTTACAGCTTGGTCCAAAATTTTGTATTAAAAACAATCCAAATCAAATAAATCTCAGTAAACTTTTGTGTGACATCGAATACATAATTTTGATCTCACAGCAAAGCCATTTAGACAAAAATGTTTGTAAAGCAAAAGTCACCAACATTATGACTAATTTTATGTATTCTCAGTCAGCTGAAAATGGAATCACCACGAGAGTATTCCAACAGACAAAATATTTCTTAAAATCGAACACAGATTTGATTGTAGTCCAATCAGACAAAGGTAATGTCACTTGTGTTTTACAAAAAGAGTCGTATCACCAATTGGCACTTAATATTTTACAAGATACGAGCTCGTATGTGGTGCTGGACAGGGATCCAACGCAAACTGTTCAAACCAAAGCTAATAAAATAATTAGCGGACTTAAAACTAACAAAAAAATTTCTCCTGAGTTAGCCAAATCTTTGATGATTTATAATGCCGTGGCTCCAAAATTTTATGGCCTTCCGAAGATTCACAAGGAAACACTAAGTTTAAGACCTATCGTAGCTTCTATCGATTCTCCGAATAGTAGAATCGCTAAATTTCTTACTGACATCCTGTCAACAGCCTATGATAAGAATAATCCTTACTTTATCAAGGATTCTTTCGAGTTTTCGGAATTCATGAATGATTATAAGATCCCTCATAAATACGTATTGATTAGTTTAGACGTTGTATCGTTGCTCAGTAACATTAGTTACGGAACAGCTCTGCAAAGTATTGAAGAGAAATGGGAAATTATTTCGGAACACACATCTCTTTCTTTGCGTGAATTTTCTGACTTATTGAGGTTTGTTTTTGACAGCTGTTATTGCGCATATGACAGTGTTTTTTTATAAACAGCTACTAGGCAGCCCAATGGGCACAGTAATCAGTCCGATTATTGCTCAATATACAATGGACTATCTGCTGGACCATTGTATTAGCCAACTTGATTCTCAAGTAAATTTTATAAAGAAATACGTGGATGATGTCATATGTGCAATTCCATTTGACAAACATGAATCGATCCTGGAAACGTTTAACAATTCCAATGAACAATTGCAATTTACGATTGAAAAAGAGAACAACAGGAGTATCCCATTCCTAGACACACTGGTCATAAGAAGTGATGATGGTACTACGAAAACGGATTGGTACAGAAAACCAATGGCGTGAGGAAGATATATTCATTTCAAATCTGACCAACCAAAGTCGATGAAAATCAACGTAATTTTAGCGTTAAAAAATCGAATAATTAAAATAGCACATCCTCCTTTCCACCAAGTAAATCTTATTAAACTTCGTGACATATTACTAGAGAATGGGTACCCGATAAAATTGTTGAATAGTCTGTTATTTAATATCTCACAGAGACAAGAGGTGGTCCAACAGGAGGTGATCGCAAATGCCGAAGACACTGTTCCGAACAAAAAATACGTTTCACTTCCATACATTTCAGAACTTACGCCAAAATTGAAAAATGTACTCGCCAATGATTCTATCATAATTTGCCAAAAAAGTTGTACTACGATCAAATCTTTGTTTACCAAATAAGAGGACCCAGTGCCTATTCTAAAACAATCTAATGTAATTTACAGCATTCCGTGTGAAGATTGTGAACTAAAATACGTGGGTCAGACCTCGAGACCGTTAAAAGACAGAATTATAGCACATAAAAGTGATGCTAAGCATAAACCGAATTCTACAGCTTTAGCAGAACATCTTACAAAAAGTAAACACAATGCATCTTATGACGAGGCTGTAATTTTAGACAAGGAAGTAAATTGGATCAAAAGGAATGTCTTGGAAATGATTCATATTTTTGATACTGATAACACTATGAATAAACGTACTGATGTTGATGGCTTGAGCAATATTTACATTTTTCTATTACATTTAATCAAAAATAAGCATATAAAAAATAACACTTCTCAAGTAACATAACATTTTTGTACATTTTACTAAATTTAGAAATCAGGTTTGTGTTAGATAACACAAAATAATTTTTTCTTTTTAAATAATTTTTTCTTTCTACTTTAATCAATTTTTAATTAACTTGGTTATTCGAAACTTTGTTCAAATTCTGCCGCCACTTGACTAGTAACTTTTCTAGGGACTGTTTTTGTCTAATCTAGTTTTAAATTTATTTTTTCGGACCAAACTTCGTTGGTTGACTTTGTTGAATCTTGTTGGTTGCAAAATGGCTGGCTGTCATGTTTCCGTTTGGTGGTCCAACATGTGACAGAATTTTACTTTTTGAAAAACAATTTTTGTTCAAATTTTTAACATGTATTTCCAATTCTTGTTCAAATATGCTGATCTGTGATGAAAATCTATATATTTTTGGAATCTCACTAGATGTGAGTAAAAAATGTTTTTTAAAATTGTTATCAAAAAATCGTGATTGATAACAACTGTTTTTATGAAATTCTAGAGTCCTGAGGATGGTTTTAATCAAGGACCGAAAGCTTGACTAATCTAAAAAAGCATTTTTTACTTGAGCCCACTCACAAAAATTTTTTTGACTGTTTAACCTGCGTTATTTTGTTTCCTTATATATATATATATATATATATATATATATATAATATATATATATATATATATATATATATATATATATATACATATATATATATATATATATATATATATATTTTGTGAGTGGGTTCAAGTAAAAAACGCTCTTTTAGATTAGTCAAGCTTTCGATCTCTGATTAAAACCATCCTCAGGACTCTAGAATTTCATAAAAACAGTTGTTATCAATCACAATTTTTTGATAACAATTTTAAAAAACATTTTTTACTTACATTCAGTGAGATTCCAAATATATATATATATATATATATATATATATATATATATATATATATATATATATATATATATATATATATATATATATATATATATATATATATATATTTATATATATATAGAATTTTAAAATTTATTGGGTATTTCCGGTTAAGTTTTTTCGGGCAATGTAATAAGTAGACTCTTTGAAGTTGTCTAGCTTCTGGTATATTTTATACTTTCATCAGGACACTACAATATTAATGATAATGTAAGATACAAAAAGATTTCTAACATTATTTACTCACATTTCGTGAGGCTTCAAAAATCAGCCAGATTAATAATAATAATTATAACTATCAACAACATGAATACAATCAATTAATTCAAAAGAAGGAGAACCAGATTAAAAATCATAAAAATTGAAGTAGAAACTGTGAAAAAATAGTATAAATTTTTTGAAAGAAAATTTTACACATAAAACTTGATTTCCAAAATTTTGAAAATAAAGATTCAAAAAAAAAAAAAAAGGAACAAATTTAAAATCCCAAGAAATGACGCAAATAGAGGAAAACTCAAAAAATTAATGTAAAAAGAAAAATTATTAATTAAACTTCTTAGATATTTCAAATAAATTGAGCGACGAACGATAACGCCTAAACGCTACCGACGCCGATTGGTTTTGATCTAATTAAAGCACTCCTTCCGTGTCCGGTCAGAGCTCTGTTTGGATGTATTAGCTCTAGAATTACCACAGTTATCCAAGTAATTGTGGTACGATCTAAGGAACCATAACTGATTCAATGAGCCTTTCGCGGTTTCACTCTAATATAGTTTGTACTTAGACATGCATGGCTTAATCTTTGAGACAAGCATATGACAATATTGAACTCAAGCAATCTATGTCACTTTTCTTATTCATTGTATTATCTGTCGTTTTAATGTAAAGCATTTCCAAAAAGGATCGTTTTTTCAAATTTTTTTCAACATCTAGAACTGTAGCATTACTGTAATCTATTTCATGTTTTTTTAAATTTTTATGCATCGCCAATGCAGTAGCATTGGGTTTTAAACGTGTGTCACTTATATGAGATGTTATTGCCCGAAAAAACTTAACCGGAAATACCCAATAAATTTTCAAATTCTACTTAATTGCGGTCACGATTACTTCTTCTATATATATATATATATATATATATATATATATATATATATATATATATATATATATATATATATATATATATATATATATATATATATATATATATATATATATATATATATATATAAATCCTCATATCATTTTGGCGTCCTAATATTGCGCGATTGCATTTAATCTGGCGTCCATTGTAAATTGGAGTCCGTATATCGGACGCCACTTTAGAATTGCTTCAAAATTTTTTCCTGGCTTGTTCCCGACCTCTAGAGGCTAGATTCAAAATTTCATTTTGACGTCAAAATGATAGGGAAATGAAAATGTTCGTATATTTTTAGTTCCGAAAAATTCCGCTCCAATTTTTAGTGGCGTCAAAAATATACGTGTATATTCCCACTTCATATATTTCGCCATCATACTGGCGTCCAGAAACTTGACAACACTGTCGCAGAACATCGATCGATAATGAAACAGATGTTTGCGCTTCTGACATGGAATTTGTTGGGAGTATGGCTTGAATTTGGAATTGCATTTCTTATGTATGTCATAACATAATATTTCTACCAATATTTTATTGCAAAATAAAGTATTATAGTACAGTTATTAGACGTCAGAATTTATTCTTGCTTAGAAGTAATTCTTTATCAACTTAAAATTTGAGCAGTCAATTTAAAATATTAGGAAAAAACAGTTGAGTACTGACTCAAGTATGAGGAGTAAGTGAGCAAATTCATGTACCCCTTTCTAATAGTTCAAGAGCCGAACGCACCTCAACGTTCCTAGTCAGATTTAGGGCCGAATTGTATATGAATTGATCGAAGATATAGTAGTCATTAGGATGTCACTTTTATAAATCCAGGATCTAGTCCTAAGGATCGAAAAAAGGCCATATCCGGTCAATAAGTTCGTGGTTAATCTGAAACTAGTATCAATCGATTGCAGAGGTCAAGCACTTTAGGAAAAAGCAGGATACTACCTCTGTTCTATTCAAAACAGAGGAACAAGCACAACAATCATAAGGGAAGTTCTAAACGACAGGGCAGAGGGTGATACCTTGGTTTTTTTTCGGAGTATCCGACCTTCGCTACTAACAAGTACCAGTTTTAATTATAAGTTCTATCAGAGAAGTTGACTCTGACGAAAATTGACCGGAAGTAGCCTTTTTCTGACGCTTAGGACAAGATTCCAGATTTAAAAAGTCTGTCACCCAATTGACCACTATATTTTTGATTGATTCATATGAAATTTGACCGTAAGTTCGATAAGGGAACATAAGGTGCGGTCTGCTCCTCAACTATAGGATAACTATAGAATGTGAGAACTCGCTATTTCATCCGTGATGTGGTCTTATAATTGTTATAGAAAAACAAATTATATCGTTTGTACAAAGCAAGTGGAATATTTTTGTTGCACGTTCATCATTGCTTTTACTAGGACCAAATTGATGAATCTCAAATTATTAATGTTTTTGAAGTCCCTGATGGTCACAAAGTTGCACTTTCAGTGTGATCGAAATAAAGTTAGAATGGATGGATGAATTATCATCATTACATATCTCCTGTAATACATTATAAGATTAATATAAGCTTGTGATATACAAGGGAATGGAAACTAATTTTTGCTCCTAATAATATAATCTATAACAGGATATCACATCCATCATGGCTGAAAAATGTGAAGAGTTGGTATACAACATACATATAAGTTGGGACTTGGCGAAAACATCATTTGAGTTTTTCTTTTTGTTCAATTTAGAATTCATTGGCAACATAGAACCGGAACAATTTTGTGTAAGAAACGAAAATGTTGCTTTATTTTTCTTGAATCTGTCGGTAACAGAGTACACCAGAAGATAATTTGAGTGACTGTGAAAAGCCCCAATTTGGTTCAAGGTACAAGTTGAATTTTTTTCAAATGAGAGCTTTAACTATTCGAGTGCCCGGTTTTTGCAAAGGGCTATATATTGAATGTATTCAACAATAACTGTAGTTTGGAAATGATATGTCCAAACTGATTCCATATAACATACATTCAGTTTGTGGATAGATGAACATTGACTCTGTTGTCGCAACTGTGTGAAAACATTCCTTGAAGTCGGGGAGCCGGCCGCACCTCAAGTTCCCTGATCGAACTTATGGTCAAATTGTATAATATGAATCAATCGAGAATATTGTGGTCAATGAGGTGACAGACTTTATAAATCTAGAATCCTGCTTCAAGTGTCGGAAAAAGGTTACTATTGTTCATTTTTGTTAGGGTCAACTTCCCTGTTAGATATTATGATTGAAACTAATACCAATTGATAGTGAAGGTCAAATGCCTCAGGAAAAAACCAAGGTGCTACTCCCTGCTCCATTCGGAAGGGAAAGGAGAAGAATAGACAAGAATAATATTATGTGGTGGCAAAATTAGGCTGGTAGCATTTTTAACAATTTTGCATTCCATATTTAATCTTTGATGAAAGATATAACACCGTTTCGCTCAAAAACATGAAAAAAATCTAATGTGAACTCCACATGTCTTACCCGTACATCTTTTGACTCAATAATTAACAGTTGATACTAATATTGACTCTAGGCAAAATCGACTCCAACCAAAATTTGAGATGATAATTTAATCATTTAGATGCTACAGTCCATTAATGGTCAGTTGTACCGCTCTAACTCAAATTTTAAACTTCACTTATACAAAAAATGTCGTATCAAAATAAGGACAGCAATGTTCATGTCACATTCAATTTTCAAATTTTGATACTATATTGTTGAGTTAGGTGGCACCTAAAATTCAAGTGACAGCGGTGCAACTGGCCATGGAACGCTTTAGCAGTCTCAAATACCAAATTTCATCATTCTACGGCCTAAGTCTTGAATTTATGCGAAAACTTGAGAAAGATTGTCAGATAAAGCTATCTTCCAGCTAATAGATTTTTATGAAAATATTGAGTTATCATTCGAATGCTACAATTTCTTTAGATACAAAATTTCAAGATTCTACGGCTGATTGTTCTGGATTTATATGAAAATTCGAAAACGTGCTTAGTAAACTGCACTCCTGTTTAATCCGACTGCAGTCATAATGCAAGGTGTACAATTAGGTTTTATAGAAGTGTTTGATACGAAATTTCAATACTCCACGCCTAATTGTTCTGAATTAATACAAGAAACTCGAATAGACTGTGCAATTTCAGCACAGCCAATTAGTATTAAAATAGAAAATAACCATTAAGATGCCTCAGGAAAATTCAAAAGAAGTTCCAAGTACAGTGCATTTGCGGTACAGACGATTGCAACCATAATAGGGGCTGCAAAACTAGACTTTGGACCAGTCTCAAATACAAAATTTAACTATATAGATACATACATTCATACGTACGTATGAAAGTCAAGTCGAAAATAGTCAAAATGCATTTAGGGATGCTCAAAACGAGAATTTCCATCAAAATCTCGAAATGTGATCCTGGCGGTTCAACAATACTACTTATTTATACTTTGTACAAGTAAGTTAAAAGAGATTCACTTGGATTACTTCGATACTTATTGAATGTTCATTATTCCATATTATAAGTAGTATCTGACTTTGTGCACCATATTGCAACAAGAACAACGAAGGAAATTCCTAGGGATATACGATATGGAAGACTCTCGACTTTCAAAATTATACGTTTACCAATTTGCATTGTGGAAAAACTAATCAGAGAATGTAGTTGTACATAGTTCAACAAAATCCATTCTCAACGCTTGAACTTTTTGCCTTTAGATTGATATATAAGCTATGAAGAATGAATACTGATATACGACATGCTCCCAGCAACTTTGAAGAATAAGAGTGAAATATTTGGACAATTTTGGTCGTAGATTAATTTTATGTCCACATAATTGTTGTATTTATCATCAGTTACAGTTTTGCTTCAGAAGCTTATGTGCGATGTGCTATGAATTAATTTTGTACGCGATTATAACGGAAAAGGTATTTCTATAGCCCTTTTCGTTACCATGGAGTTTTACTTACTTGTACACATCTATCTAAATTCACTATTTGCACGATTGGACGTATTCATAGGTTTACCGGCTCTCCATTCAAGGTGGTATGTTGATTTTACCGGCAAACTGTGATTACTATGGTTATGCTGACTTACCGCCCACGAGCAAAATTTAGTGATTTTAAATTCTTTCGTGATGATCGCCTAAAAAAACGGAATATTCTGATACTCTCTTCTGGTCTCAGTTGGCGTTTCGGCCGTGATCCACAAATTCGACCAAAAAAGATCACCTCCATGGTCTTGATACACTAACTCCTTTTTTGTATCTTCCATATAATTCCTATTTTGTATCTTCCACCTAACAGGATCGATTCATAATGGTGATGTGAGTTTTCTCTCAGGTATTCATAAGGATATGTATTAAGACTACTCGATAGACTGGTATTTATTATTGAAGTACTAAGATGAGGCATCTTATGAAAGCAACAAATAATAACTCAGTATACAGATAAAGTTTCATTTAGTTGCCTGAAACTCCATTACTGTTGCTATCCAAATTTCATTCCCAACCAAAAGTTTCTGTAGGAAAGATTCACAGCATTTCAATAATTTGAATTGACGATTATTGATTGAACTGTTAACGCATACTTGAATTAGGGTAGCAACACTAGTTTAAATTTGAATGTTGAGAGGATAGCCGGTAATATGATAATAATTGTAGACAAATATTTTATCCGCTAGAGCTGAGTCCAAGGGAAGAACTCTAATGCCCGATTTAATGATCTCGAGTTAAATTAACCTGGGTTAAAGTGACGGGGAGTTAACCAATAAACAGGCTTTCAATTCATTTGATTGACTTGATTGGGCAGTGATGACACAAAAGATACAGAAATTGATATTGTTACCAAGGAAATGAGCTCTTTGAACCGGATTAATTCAACTCGAGATCGTGAGACCGGCCAGAAGACATGTACCAAGTAGTATAGGGTATTTGATAAGGTGAGTAGGAAGTATTCCTTACCAGAGCCAGATTATGCATGAAGCCCGATAGGCACGGGTTCACGGACCTTGGCTTAAGGAGGCCTTAACTTTGAGGATTTCACAATCATTTGAGCCACCAGCTCATGGATTTCATTGAATTACGACCTATGAGCTTCAATGTGTCTTGATCCGGCATTTGTGTTGATTAAGAGAGGACGTAGACATGATAATTTCACAGTGAAAAGTATCTGAACTAAGATTGTGAAGAATTCAATACTCTTCCAAGAAGTTATGAGATTTTTTTGTGTGCCTTACGGCTCTTAGGATATTGCAAAAATACTCTGTACTTTTTTTTACAATATGATGACCTAATGAGAGGAGGTTTCCAGCTCCCAGAATTGAGATTTATATTCACACTGACCTTCATCACACATTTATAGAAAAATCTTGAGCAAAATGCAAGTTTAGACCAAAATTTTGTCACATTTCTATAGAGCAATTATTATCACAATTTATATGACGTGTGTAAGTCCTTCCTGATAAATTATCTTCCACATACTTCCATTCATGGAATCTACCAACAGTTCACGGACATGGCAAATACATTTTACTTCAGAACTCGAAAAGAGCAATAATCAATCAAAAATCCATATTTTTTCGCAAAATCTTTCAATTTACTATGAGTTCTCTATCAACCAATGACATATTACTACTCTATGAAGATGTCTCAAGTATCAACCTATTCCAGAACTTGAATAATGTAATTCTACGCAAACCTTTGAATATATCGCTTCACATGTGTCATCGATAGAACATTCTACGCAAGAGAGGTGCTTATCGGACTGTGAAAACTAAATCTGGCAACAAGGGGGACGCCTCTTCAAACATGAAGTGAAAGCATATATATAGATAGGACGCCACTATGAACGCAATATGTAACGTATATTATTGACGCCACATTGATGTTATGATGAAAGGAAGTCATATTGTATAGGAAATGGGAACTCTGTGAATATTGCGTGAAATGGAATTTCTGTGTGAAACCTGAAGAGCCCATGAGAAATTATGTAATATACTTCGATCAGATCTCAACTATACGCGTTCCTTCCAGTAGACGCCAAAATGAACATCTTTGTAAGGACGTCAAATTGATAGGGTGATTTATATATATATATATATATATATATATATATATATATATATATATATATATATATATATATATATACATATATATATATATATATATATATATATATATATATATATATATATATATATATATATATATATATATATATATATATATATATATATATATATATACATACATCCCGCTATCAACCCTGCGTCCATGTATTGGCGTTTTACATTACATCGATCGTCCAGGTGTTATTGTGCGTCCCGTATATGAACGTCGGATGACAAACCCTTAAAACTCCAATAACTCTTGGTACAATTATCGAAACTCAATGGTTTTCAGATAAAATGTTAGATAAGTTAGCATAAAAACTTTTCTACGTTTGCCTATATGAAGAAAAGTGATAGTTCAAGAGTGAGAGTCCAAAATAAAAAATTTAGATGGACGTTCGAAGACTTCATTATGAAAGTTATCCAGAGAGTTTACTTACTTTACTTGATCCGGTACTCTGCTACCTGCTTCTGCTAGTGTCGAGTTTTGAATTTTTATTCTACTATTTTGTTTCTCCACTTCTTTCTGTCTCGAGAGTTTGGTTCGACATAATTCCGCTAGGTTCGCTATTAAAATTAAGTGTATATTAAAACTGTATATTCAACTTTCATTGCTTCAACAACCTGAACTCCGAAGAAGTGGCAACAATGCTTTTAACTTGCAATACCAGATCATAATTTTGTGCAGCGAGACTCCTATGATTGAAACATTCTAAGTAATCAAATTTATGAATTTAATTCAGGTGTAAATGATAAACGAATGATTTAAGTTTCAAGATAGAACAAAATATAATTTTTTCAAACTCAAAATCAATATATTATGCTTATTATTATAGATACATGATTGGTTTTCGTAGTTGTGTGAGTCACTTATGAAAAAGTAAATATTTGAAATGTATATTATAGAATCATGTACGTTGGAAGTTTGAAAATATGATCAAATGAATAAATATAATATTGATAGTAGAAAATCATATTCAGAGAAGAGAGATCTCAAATAATAATGGTTCAAAATGAATAGATCACGTTTGTCAAGATTTTCATTTTGTGAAACTATACAATGTAGATTCATAAAAAATCTGCAGTACTCCCTCGACCATAAATTAGATGGTTAGTTTCTTAGCTGTATCATGAATTCAGAGTATCGTATCAATTAAATGCATATTTCCAAGTGACAGCTGTCGTTGCCAAAGTGACAGTTGTCGTTGTCAAAGTGACAGCTTTCGTCAGAGTGACAGATGACGGTTACATGAAACATGAAATTACTATTTCATTCTGCTCTAGCCATATGTTCTACGTCCAGTTGCTTCAGTTGATCCCAAAATTGGTATTATCTGGTTGAAATATAAAAAAACAATCAACAATCGAGAAATTGATTTACTTTGGATTTCTTTCAGGCTTATCTTTTTGTCTTGTTCATGGAACTGGACATATGGTAATTTCTATTGCTCAGTTTGTATTTGATTTATTCCTTCATATATTTTATTTCAGATATAATTTCGAAGATGATCCACGCGAATAGTTTATTCTTTATTTCTTCGGCCTATATATGATATGGAAAGTGTTGTGATCGTGTTTCTTCTGACAGTTCAAGATTTTGATGAATCCTCACGTTTTGGACCCTACTGAATCAAAAAAACTCAATTTAAAGAAAAGTCTGTTGATCTGTCTGTCGGTCTGTCTGAAAATACGATAACTTTAGAATTCATAAGAATTTCTGCCTGGAAGCTTAAAGCTGATACCAAACTAGACATCATTTGAATAACTTTTGGAAAATAATTGACAATCGTTTGAATATTATTTTTGACACTCTTACTGGGATTATTTCCGCAGGAGCTACAATTCGATACCAAACAGGATAAAACCAAATGACTTATTTTGGAACAACAATTGACGAACGTTTGTATGGGATGTCCAAATAACTATTAAAATAATTCTAATTTCACATTTTGATTCTAATTATTTCTTTGCTTCAGAAAAATATATCGAATTTTATAATGAGGCAAATCTTAGTATCAACAAATAAGCCACTATTAATTTTGAAGAATGTTTTGGGTAAGTGCAACGTCAAATTCAGATTTTAATTTGATTTTTTTTCACATTTGATGATAAATACCACTGTCCATAAAATAAATGCATCAATAAAGTTTTGGTACCACTGGTTGGAAGAAGCTCATTTACGAACTCATACCTGGTGTTTTATTAAAAAGATTGGATATAGAATTTTAGTCAGAAATTCTTACGCATTCTACAGTTATCGTGTTTTCAGATAGATCGACCGACTATTCTTAAAATTATGTTTTTTTTGGTTCAGTTAAGGTCCAAAACATATAAGGATTCATCAAAATCTCGAACTGTCAAAAAACACAATTACAATACTTTCCATATAATATAATATAGGACGGGGAAATGAAAAGTACTATAAGTGGATCATCTTCGAAATAATATCTGAAATAAAATGTTTGAAGGAATGAATCAATTACAAACTGAGTAGTAGAATAACCCTATGTCTAGCTCCATGAACAAGACAAAAACATGAATATATTATACTTTTCGTTGGAATATATTGGTAGTATTTATATAAATACTTAGTATATAATAATAATATATTCTGCAGCAAGTTTGTAATGTGAGACGAAGGCGATGACTACGGTTCGCGAGTGTGGAATATGCTATTCCAAATTCTTTGTAGACTATACTTTCTCTAACAAGATTTTTGAAACTCAGCAATATCTCAGAAGATACTTTTGAAATTATTAGAAGTCAAACGCAAAGCTAGAAATGAATACTAGAATTGTCAGGAAGTAACCATGGTAACCAAATTGACAGCTTATGATTCGTCGAAAATGATGATTAAATGATTCAAAACGGCAAACGGAATTATTCTAAACGACATATCGAAATGTCATCTGTCCCAACATAATTTTTGCTCAACTGTACAAAGTACTAGGAAGTATTGTGAAACCGACAAAATTCACCCATCAAGATTTTGATGGATATATCCGTTTTGAGCATTTCTGACTCAATTTTGACTATTTTTGGCTTGATGTCGGTACGAATGTATGTGCGTAACTCGCAAATCTCAAAACCCTGCTGAAATTCCGTATTCAAGATTGGTATAGGGTCTTGCGCATTATGGTTGCAATCATCTGTACCGGAAGTGCCCTTTACTTGAAACTTTTCTTGGATTTTTCGCATAAATCCGGAATGATTAGCCGTAGGATACTGAAATTCAGTATTTGAAATTGCTGTACGATCGGAATAGATATCTTCTAGCTTAGCCGGAAGTGCACTTTATATAACAGAATTTTCAAATTTTTCTCATAAATATGAAAAAATTGAACATAAAATGTTAAAATTCAGTATTTGAGACGATAGTACTGTTTAAGTACTCATATCCTATTCTCATTGAGATCGACTGAGCCGGAAGTGCACTTTACTTGAGAGTCTGATAGGCTGTAGAGTATAGAGTATTAAAATTTGGTATTTCAGTCTGATGTAGCACCTGAATGATTGCCTACTATTTTCAAAGCAATAGACTGAACCGGAAGTGCACTTCAGTGGAAATTTATTCTTCAATTTTGCGCATAAATTTAGAACTGTTAGCCGTAGATTCTTAAAGATCAGTATTTATTAATATTGTAGCATAAGGATGATGATCTATTGTTTCCATAGCAACCGACTATGCTAAAAGCGTATTTTACTTGACAGATTTTTTGATTCTTTTGGATAAATCCAAAACGATTGGACGTGGTACGATGAGATTTTGTGTTTGAATATATATCCAATGATATACAAGTAAGTCACGTGATGTCCACGTCAGATTTTTTATTATAGAATAAACAAACTCCAAATAGTGTTATAGAAAAGAATTGTCATATATAAAAAATAATCTCTCATAATTACACAGTCGGGTTCAAAAATTCGTTTAGTCCAGTATTTCAGTCCATAATTTACTTTAAACGTAGCTTAATTTCCATAGTGATGATTGTTGGAACAATTGTTACTGAGATAATTAAGCTCCGCTTAAGTTGAACCGAGGACTGGAATATCGGCTCTAAGGGTCGGTATTTCAGTGTTAAGTTTATCTTAGGCAAAGCTTAATCACCTTAGTGATAATTGTTCTAACAATCATCACTCCGGAAACTAAGCTACGTTTAAGATAAACCGAGGACTGAAATACTTGCCCTAATGGCCAGTTGCACCACCGTCATTCAACTTTTAAGGAGGAATAATACCCATAGCAACAATTGTCAATACAATAGTTGCTATAGATATTAAACTCTACTTGAAGTTAAGTGACGGTGGTGCAACTGGGCATGAGAGTCATATGATATAGATGTATTTAAGTTTCATTGAAGCACTGACTCTACGGAGTAATTGCCAAAAAACACACAGTCTAGAAAGATGAAAAATATTGAATCTTATTTCATTTTCTACAAAAAAAAAAAGGAATTATAAGTGATTTTGAATCATTCATTGCTATGCAATATTGAGTTGTTATTGATAAGTCGAATTTTACTCATTGTAGACGTGAATTCTATTATTTTTTGAGTCAAGCATAAAAGATACGAGAAGTATCATTTGAATTCGAGTAGTTTTTATCATTTTTAAGATGATAGAAAATTATTCTCGAATTCATATGAATTTAGTCAGCTTATATATCAAACTTCCTGATAGCATAACTTGATTCTCTTATTTATTGATAACCTGCACATTCAGTTCATACCGCTTCTGTTTATCTTCAACTGAACTGGCAGTCATGATACATGATATCCAAGACTAGAAACAGGCAACACTGTCGGACGTCGCATGTGATGCAATTAGTGCATGAAATGAAACTTGCAGTATATAGAAGGACGTTGGATAACTTCTTTGTAAAAGAGAGCTGAACAGATAACATTGTGAAAGTTGTGATTGGAGTGAGCTAGTGTATAAAAGTGATAGCTGTACTCTACGTCACGAAAAACCGTATATACACGAACAAAAATTTCAATATACGCAGTAGATCTGGTGGACGCCCGATGCTTTGATTATGAAAGGACGCACGATAGATAGCGTGATGTATGAATATATATATATATATATATATATATATATATATATATATATATATATATATATATATATATATATATATATATATATATATATATATATATATACATATATAAATAATCCATATGCGCCACTTTCTAGTCAAGTCAAACAACAGATGATCTTATCCAGAGAGATCTCTTCGTTATTAAGTTTCTTAGAGCTCATTGAAGTCAGGAACAATCAATTATAATTCTCTGTAATTCTGGTTTCCATTGGAACCCAGTTTTTCTTATCAATAATTATAGCATTTATAAAAATCTTGACAATATCAGTAAAACGGAACAACGGATGGTGAGAATGTATTATTTTGATACATACTATATATTTATATATATATGCTACGTGAGTTTTTTGAAATTCATATGAAAAAAATAATATATATTTCCCTTAGGATAAGTGAAGATGACAATGAAATTGATAGAGAAGGCTAGCATCCGCAAATACTTCATGCTAGCTAGACACAAGTGCCATTGAGAGATAGATGGTACAAAGATAGGAAGGTTCTGTGAAAGAAATCCCTCCCTGCCCTCGGGAAGAATGGCATTGTGAAATAGGTAGTCGTGTATCATTTTGATATGCAAGCGACTAACAGAGGATTAAAGGGCATCGTTGCAACTAGTTCAAGGAACTACTATTATAGTTGGAAGCCAATAACTGATTTCCATCAATTATTGTCCCTTACTTGAATGAGTCCTAAGCAACTGAATAACGAAGAGATCTCTCTGGATAAAATCATCTATTGTTTGAGTAAACTAGAAAGTGATGCGTATAGATTATTTTTGCGAAGACACTGTCACAAATTATGATCATTAAATGAAGGAAACAAAGAGTGGGAGTTCAGTTGAGAGTTTTTTTGCGCTATCCTACCCTACAGTTCCGGTCCAACCTGGATCATCTTCAGAAGTGCTACATTGTACAACAGTGTGATGATCTTCGAGAAAAAAATTATATATCGGTCAAATTTGTCGAGTGAGGCTTCTATGTTCAAATAGAGAAGTAATGTTGAATCCAATATTCCGATGCAGTTGGAAGGACCCAAAAATAAGTTCAATTGAAATTCAATTCCAGGTGTTGTTCAAAAAATTTATTATATTTCACTTCTTCAAGAGAATGTTGACATAGACGTCTCCGACATGCAATTCCATCCATCTTCAGTGTGAATTACAATATGATCAATGCTATGAGAATGCTACGGAAAAAATTCAACTGAAGGTGACATGATGAAAATAACAAGGCGCCAAAAAATCACATCAAAAATATTCTGTATATTTCAACGATATAAATAAACTTTATGCAGAATTGAATTGATATTATGAATTAAAACACACATGGTGTGAGTGCAGCAGAACGATAACCATCTGCCACGCCGGATAGTGCTAGAATTTCATGTAGCATTCGTGGTTCTTCATTATTTTCAGTTGGAAGAATTACCTCAGAACAAAATTTATGCCGCAATATCTTCTCATCACGAAATTCTGGGCTAAGCGCGAGAAATACTGCACGGTAGCAAAATTTCCAAAGCCATTAACAATTTTACTTCCATTGAACCATTGTACAGTAAAATAAAAGTCAAAATAGTGCCACCAGATCGAAACGCTCTCATTAGGCATCACCAAGAGACTGGTCATGCATCTAATTTCAAAGAGCCTAAAATTCTTGCAACTGTAAGTGATAAAGTACCACGATTGCTACGTGGAAGCTTGCACATTAATTTGAATCGCACTAAATGCATCAATTACCCAACCGATGCCAAGAATAATTTGAAACTCTCTGGTTTGTATGAGGGACCAGTAGATGGTTGTTTCTCTCCGTTTGGATAGTTGTTATCCATTCTAGCACCATCCGCCGTGGCAGATGGCTGCCGTTCTGTTGCTCTTACACCATGTGTATTGTAATTTATTACATCAATTCAATCATGTATGAAGTTCATCTTTATCGTTCAAATGTACAACATATTTTTAAGGTAAATTTTTCGGGCCTTTCATTTTCATCATGCTACCTTCAGTTCAAGTTTTTTCATAGCATCCTCATAACATTGATTATATTGTAATTCATGTTGCAGATTAATGGAGTTGCACATCAAAACGTCCATAATAACATTTTCTTAAAAAAGTAGAATGTGATAAATAATTTGGACTACAATATCTGGAAGAAAATTTCACTTGACTCCAATGTTAAGGTAAAAATATGAACATTAACACATAAGGTTGGCTTTGAAATCCTTCACTAGATCGAGAAGCTTCACCAATTATCATGGAAATGTATTCTATCTTCTCCTCATTTGGTTTCACTCACAAACATTCGAGATTTGGTAGAAATATCCGTTTTGAGCACCCCTGAATCCATTTAGACTATTTTGAGCTTGATGTCGGTACGTATGTATATATATATATATATATATATATATATATATATATATATATATATATATATATATATATATATATATATATATATATATATATATATATATATATATATATGTGTGTATGTAGTGTATGTGTTCGTAAATTGCAAACCTCAAAAACTTGTCAAATGTATAATGTTGAAATTATGTTTTTGAGACTGGTCTAGGGTCTAGTTATGCATCTTGCATTAAGGTTTCAATCGTCTCTATCAAAAGTGCACTTCACTTGGGACTCTCTTTGAATTTGCCGCAAAAATCCAGAATGATCAGCCGTAGGAAGCTGAAATTCAGTATTTGAGATTGCTGTAGCATCTAAATTATTATTATCTTATATTTTGTACCCAGCGGCTGAGTCGGAGGAGCCCTTTATAAAACAGACTTCCCGAGTTTAGTGCATAAATCCTAAGCAATTAGCTGTAGAATATTCAAATTCTGTATATCTATAGTTGTACACTTCGCATAATAATTGAGATCGTCTGTACCAGAACTTTATCCAAAACATTCTTTGAACTTTCCGCATAAATACAAAACTATTGAAAGAAGGATGTAGGAATTTGGTATTTAAAACAATAGTATCGTCTTGTTACTCATATCCTATTCTCATTAAGATTGGCTAAGCCATAAATGAATTTTACCTAACAGTCTTTTAGAATTATTCGCATTAATCCGAAACGATCGGCAGTAGTGTATTGAATTACCTACTATTCTCATAACAATTGACTGAACCAAAAATAAAGGTTAGCTAATTTTTTTTTCCAATTTTGCACATAAATTCAGAACTACTAGTCGTAGAATCTTGGAAATCAATATTTAGGAATGTTGTAGCAGAAGAATGATGATCTACTGTTTTAAAAGTTTAACTGGGCTGAAAGTGCACTTTACTTGATAGATTTCTAGAATTAGTCGTGAAACGATAGAATTCTGTGTTTGATTATCGTAATACCATATGCAAAAAATATATCTCAATGATGTACAAGTGAATCACGTGATGTCCATATCAGATTTCCACTTTATCTGTCCGAGATGTATTTGTCATTCGCCATAATGACTGCTCCCTCTATGTAAAGTTCATCGAGCTTGGTTCGCCATCTTGAAGATATGTGTTCATGCATCCATTGTTTGATTTCAGCTATACAGTGAATGGGTTGCTGTTCGTACGATCCTTTGGGCCAGCATAGTGTTGGCATCCGGTTTCATTTTCTGCTATATCAATTGTATGTGATAGACAATCAGGCCAGCCAAATGATTGTCTGTTGGCATGATTTTTGATCTGCCTCCATTATATATAGCCTGGTTGATTCCTGAGGTAAGGTTTATTGTTTCATGCTAGTGTTTGAATTGGAATCTGCCACAATGATGACTGAGTCAAGATGCTTAAACAGCGCATCGATTTTCTAATTTGCGATGGTTGCAGGTGGATTCTGAATGGAGACGAGCTCGAATGCTTTCTTTCATGGAGTTTTCATGCATTGACTACATCTTTAGCATGTTTTTCCTCTAGTACCCATACATTGTGGTAGTTGATTGCGTCATTCATGGTTGATTGTACATCTTTTTGAATCACCTTTATATTCTCACATGTTATTTACATAGCAAGCTGACATGAACCACTTCCGCTTTGCCTACTAGGAAATTACTTTTGTTTTTCCTATTAGAACTAAGTGAGGAATGCAGGTGATTCTTCCCATATTATGTAACTATTCACAAATCAATTGGTACAGTTAGAAAAAAATCTACAATTTGCCGTAATTATTATATAAGTTATTCGGAGCTGAACGAACAAAGCCCGGAGGATTCATTGTCACTATTTTTTTCCCCATGTATTTCTACTCACCTGTACTGCGTACAAGAAAATATTGTGGAACCGACAGAATTCACCCATCGAGATTTTGATGGAAATATCCGTTCTGAGCATCCCTGAATCCATTTTAACTATTTTTGGCTTGATGTCGGTACGTATGTTCGTGCGTGCGTGCGTTCGTGCGTAGCTCGCAAATCTCAAAACTGGTTGAACGTATAATGAAATTTTGTATTTAAGTGTTGTACATAGCAAAGTATTTCAAAATAAAAAGTTACCAGGAAGGATCCAGGATGTTGAAGAAATTGTCTCAAAAGTCGCTTCCATTCAACTTTTGTTAATTTTTCATTGATCTTTTTGAAGCGACCGGTTTTGGCAATATTATTGCCATCATCAGGCCGGAAGACCTCAAAAAGAATATGGGAACTACAGCACGATGCAACAATCTAATAAATCCAGGATGATCAACCGTAGGATGTTGGAATTCTGCATTTCAACTTGATGTTGTATCAGAATGGTTATCTGCTATTTTTGTATGAATCAGTCGGGCCAGAAGTGCACCTCAATTGGAACTTTTTTTTAATTTGTTGCATAAATCTAGAATGATCAGCCATAGCATATTGAAATTTAGTGTTTGAATTTGTTGTAGCGTCAAAATAGCTATCTACCATTTTTGTAACAATCGGCCAAGCCGGAAGTGCAGTTCATGAATATAACAGACAATCAGAATTTGAAATGACAATATTTGAGGAATTTGCGTTGGATAGATTCAACCAAAGAAATGTATTTATCGTAAATTGGATTCCAATCTTTCAGACAGTATTCTAATTTTGACCTCACAAATAAAAAATAGATTCTGTAGAGTGTTGATATTTTCGTGAAAGATTAAGTGTTTCGCATCAAGAAGCCCAGGTTTCTATACGATGATTCTATAGTATTATTGATATGGTCGTTGAAGTTTAATTTTTCATCGAACAGAACACCTGAATCTTTGAATTGATTCACTTGCTCTAGACGAGAGCTATCAATTCTATATTCGTATGTATAGATACATTTTCTGATGAAATAACTCATGATTTTGCATTTACTGTAATTGAAAAACTGATTGGAGGATAGAGACCAGGACAGTGAGTTATCAACATCTCTTGGCAACGAAACTGCATCCTCGATCGAATTAATTGTTCTGAATATTTTCAGATCATCTGCATATAGCAGAATATTTGAGCTTTGAACTGAGTCAACGATGTCATTGATGAACAGCAAGAATAACAGGGGACCGAGATTCGATCCTTGAGGAACACCAGAAGTAGCAACAAACGATTGGGATTTATAACTATTGTGGTGCACACGCAGTTCACGCTGACTAAGATAAGTCGACAGAAAATGAAGTAGATCAGAAGAAAATTGAAAATGTACATTCAATTTATGAAGTAGTAATCCGTGGTTGATGCGGTCAAATGCTTTTGAGAAATCTGTATAAACTACGTCAACCAGCGTATTATCATGTAGTGAATTGAGGCTATATTCAGTGAAGCTCATAAGATTGGTTGTTGTTGATCTGCCACTCATAAATCCATGTTGATGTATGGATATACTGTGTCGCACAGAACTGTAAATATATTTATAGAGGATAGACTCAAACACTTTGGACAAATTCGAGAGAATTGCTATGGGTCGATAGTTTGAGATATCAGAAATATCTCCGGATTTGAAAATTGGAGTTATGTATGAGTCTTTAAGGGAGGATGGAAATGTATGACGGGATATAAAAAGATTGAACAGATAGAATGAAGTTTTAACGAAAATGTCCACACAACCTTTGAGGATATATACTGGAAATTTGTCAGGACCAGGATTAGGAGATGATTTTAATGATTTGATAGCACCTAGAATATCTTGCTTATTTATATGAGTAATGTCCACTATCTCAGCATTATTATGAATGATGTCTTCGTGAGGATCCAGTGAATTGTTTGTATAGACGCTTGAGAAGAAATCAGCAAAGCCTTGCACAATTTTAGAAGTAGAATCGTATATTACATTATTAAATTTCATAGAACCAGGTATCCTAGATTTATTACGTTTATTATTTATGTAACTAAAGAGTTTCTTAGGATCGTTAGCTATTTGATTTTCAATATCGAAAATATACTTGTCGTGCCCTATTCTTATTTATTTTTTGATTATTGTTCTCAAACGTTTGAATTCATTCAGGTACTTTCTATCGCCGTGTCGTTTGTATAGCTTGTGGTATTTTTCTTTGGATTTCAAATTATCGATAATTTGACGATTAAACCATGGTGGATGAGACAAACACAAGGCTTAGTATAAGGGATACAGCTGTCAAAAGCCGAATGAAGGATTGCATGAAATTTCTCAAACGCAGCGTCAACATCATCAGTAGAATAGATTTCATCTCAGCTTGTCTGAGATAGTAAATTATAAAGCTTGTCATAATTTCCATAGCGGAAATTTTATCTAGAAATGCTATTCACAGTGCAGGATTTTAATTTTAAAGGAGTAGGAAGGGAGACTGTGATGTAAAGAGAAGGATGATGATTGTCTTCATCAACAAATGGATCAAGATGATGAGTGACAGAGCAGGGCACATTTGAGTCAACAACGTCGAGCAATTTGCCATTACCGTTCAGAACATTATTGTACTGACTAGCATCCAATAAAATCATAGAATCTTCAAAAGCCTTTGATAAGTTATCATTTTTCGAAGAAATGTTTATAAGATTTGTGATATTCAGATCACCAATAATTAGAAAACTACTGTTCAATAGTGGAATGAAACTTTCGATAGAGTCAAGTACAAATGTTAATTGTTCAAGAGTGACAGGTGGAGGACAATAGACAACCATAACATAGATATAAGAATTGTATAAAGTAAATATATTCATACAAAGGGTATCGGATAGGGAGCAGGGATGAAGGGGCAATTTTATTTTAGTGGAGTGATATTTGTGATTTATAGCACAAAGAACTCCTCCCCCTCGTTTTTTATTACTTCTTAGTGTATCTCTATCAGCTCTGAAGACATTATATTCGGAGGAAAATAGTTCATCATTATACACATTGTCATTCAGCCAAGTTCCAGTAAGGCAAATTAAATCGACAGAAGAAGAGAGGCAGTTATTATGAAAAGTTCTAGTTTTGGTATTCAATCCTCTTACGTTTTGTAGTATATTTGCATGGTCATGAGATATCAGGAAAAAAAATAATTATAAAATAAATATCTATATACTATTTGATAATGTGGAAGCAAACACAAAAAAACGCAGTTGTGAGAAAAATTAAATGTACAAGAAACGCATCAGGTAATAAACAATCTTTGACAGCTCAAACGACAAACGTATTCAGTAAATGTAGCAGTTGAGCTCAGATATATATCAAATGTTCAAGTGTGGTTAAAAGGAATGAATATAATAAAACTAAGTTACCTACAGAATTAGTACTTTCAACTCTTATAAATAATTATACAGGGATGAGCAGCTCAAATTTGATTGAAGGATTGAGTTCAGTAACCTTAAAAAATTTAATCGGGCAAAAACGTACAAGGTGACCAAGTACGGAATAAATATAATGTGAATATTCAACTGCTCCTATGAATAGGGCTGAATGATTTTATGAAAAATTACAGATTTTTCATGTCATCAGAGGGATTGACCTTTTTGATAACATTACCACTTTTATAAAAAATGTTCCCATCCGAAAACCACACATTTTTATGTCCAAATTTGGAAGAGACGGACTTTAAAAGATCCAAGCGAGTTTTGGTTAAATCTTCTTTGATTGAAATGTTTGAGTTTTTCAACTTCCTCCTTGATTTCATCACTTGATCACGGCAACGGTATTAGGTGAATTTCACTATTATGGGACGCGGTCGGACTTGGGACGAAGTAGAGCCAGTACTTGATAATTTTTCACTCACACGATGGCATCGATCGATGCATCGCACAGGTATGTTTAGGAACAGTTTACTATTGAAGACATCACTAACCTTTTCCTCAGTGTTTTCGAGTTGCTCTTTAGGGACTCCAAAAATTCGGATACAGTTGCGCCTGGAGTATTGTTCCAGGCTGTCGATTCGGTTGCGACGAACACGATTCTTAGGAGTGATGTCGTCAACAATAGCTTCATAGAAGGCCCTTTGCTCGTCGAGTTCTTTATCGAGACGATCAAACACTTTATTCACCAATTTTGTTAGAAAACTGTCGTCACTTAGCAATTTATTATTGGTGACGATCGCTGTTACATTTCTGGTACTTGAACCCATTATGAAATTTTTATTTTGCAATTGAAGTCAAAATTGGAATTATTTTGTCGCTTTCAGCACTTTTGGAAAAAAACGCGAAGCAGTTAAAAAACACGTCTATTCACGATGGAACATTAACTTTTTTTTTCGGAAGTGCACTTCAATTGGAACTTTTTCTTAATTTGTTGCATAAATCTAGAATGATCAGCCATAGCATATTGAAATTCAGTGTTTGAATTTGTTGTAGCATCAAAATAGTTATCTACCATTTTTGTATCAATCGGCCAAGCCGGAAGTGCAGTTTATGAGTATAACAGACATTCAGAATTTGCCGTATAAAACAATCAGTTCAATTGAAATGATAAGGTAGGCAATGATGATCTGTAGTAAACTTTTTAGTTTTGTTTGATATTTTACATGTCAAAATATTTTTGCCTAAATTTCATTTTGTAAGTATGACAAAAGCGACAGAGTTAGATCAGAACATGCTTTTCTATACAAATCTAAAATTGATTTTCGTTATGTTGTTCACACGGTTCAGCTTAAATTTCAGCATTATAGGACTCCAAATATACATACTTATCAATCCTCTTGAAGGCATAAAAAACGAAATGAGGCACTGAAATCTACGACTATTTGACGGTCTGAAAGTACAAGGAAATATTGTGTAACCGACAAAATTCACATATCGAGATTTTGACGGATATATCCGTTTTGAGCATCCCTGAATCCATTTTGATTATTTTTGGCTTGATATCGGTACGTATGTACCTATGTATGTGTGTATGTGCGTAACTCGCAAATCTCAGAAATAGTCGAACGTATAATGCTGAAATTTCGGATAGAAGACTGGTGTAGGATCAGGATCTCGATGTGCACCTCGCACTATGGCTGCGATCGTCTGTACTGAAAGAGCACTTTACCTGATACGTTTTTTGAATTTTCCGCATAAATCTAGATTGATCAGTTGTAGGATATTGGAATACAATATTTGGAATTGCTGTGGCATCCAAATGATCATCTCCTATTTTCATCCCAATCGACTAAGCTGGAGGTGCACTTTATATTACAGACTCTTTAAAGTTTTCTCATTAATTTAAAATAATCAGTCGCATATCAAGATTTCGTATTGAGCACTTCTATAGCATCTATTTGTACACCTTGCATTATGATTATAATCGGCTAAGCCGGAAGTGCAGTTTTCTCGAAACATTTTTCAATTTTCCGCATAAATCCAAGACGATTGAACGTAGAATATTATAATACAGTATTCAAGATGATAGTACTGTCTGGATGCTCATATTCTATTCTCATTGAAATCGACTAAGTCGGAAGTGCACTATATTTGACGATCTTGGAATTTTGCGCATAAAATCAGAACTGCTGGCCGTTGAGTCCTGGAAATCAGTATTTAGGAATGTTGTGACATACTGTTTCCATAGCAACTGACTAGCCATGGAATGATGAGATGTCGTGTTGGATTATATATTTCCAATGATTTACAAGCAAGTCACGTGATGTCCACGTTAGATTTTCCAACATACAAAACTAATACATTTGATCTGAAGCAGTAAGGCTGTTGGTGTTTTTGTACTAGTGGAACGATGTCCGCCAATTTGTTCATTGTTCATGTGATGAAATAATTACGCCGTGAGTACTTCTATGACGAACATAAGAGTGAATGAAAAGTCTTAAGACCATTGGAGAATAGAATCTTATCAAGTAGGTCGATAGAGATAGCGAACAGAAAGAAGTTGAGGAGTACGTGTAGACACAAAGAGTCCAGCATTGATCTGATGTTAAATGCAGTACTATTGGAATTGAAAATCAGCAACTGGCCCCAATATTTTACTCATGGCTTTCTATCTTTTTCAAATGGCATAAGACTGATGTCGGCGTTGATTAAGAGAGGTCAGACGACTAACTTGATCCCATCAACCCTCGCAGCTGCAGAATTCTATGCAATTTATTATATCCGAAAAGCCTCTTGATTACTGCACCAACGGATTCTTGCAAAAAAAAGAAATACGGGAACTAGAAACTACCTCATTCGTCATTTTGCACCCCTTGAATACAGATATACACTTTTTCTGCTCTGGATGTGATTTTCAGTGAGAGATGAACGAATTATGAAGTCGACATATTCAGTTTTAAAATTGATTGTTGAGCATAAATAATAATTATATTATTATTTCCACTTGAGTAAGACTGCAATTCACTGGAATTCATTGTTTAGCTCCGTAAGCAAAATTCAAATTCTTTTGCTGTTTGCATTCAAATTTTTTTTACAAAATCTGGTTACATAGGCTTCAAGCAATAAAAAAATAAAAATATTCCAAACTCTTTCGACTCACCTACGGACTTATATTTTCTCGCATTTGAATGAAATTGATGATTCGAGGTGTATGGAGAGCACATGATTTAGGACAGCAAATAGCAGTCTAATGAAATTCTTGAATATGCGTTGACACCTAGCGCAGATTTATGTGGCCCACTGGAAGCTATTTTTTTCATATCATAAGCTTCTTTCTTTTTTTTTATAAAAGACAGTCGATTATAGGTGATATGTGCCACGTGCTTGAGAACTGTTGAGAAAATCTAATAGCTGGCACAAGAAGATTCCCACGTAATATGAAGTTTTTATGGATGCTGCGTTTGCACGGCAATATTTCTGGGCACAGCAATCATGTTCGTTCTGCCCTTTTGTAGACTACAAAAATTGGACCATTCTCCCTAAAACCCAGACAAAGCTTCCTGCATTGATAATAGTTCCCTAATATGATAGAACATCTCGATAATAAGAAGTTTATTCACTTCTATAGGCTGATTGAAATCTTGTGGAGGCTAATATTATACAGCTTGAAATCCATTTGACCAGCCTTGTAGACATTCCACCTTATTATCGTATAAAGCATAAAACTACTTACACTTAGTTTCATCAAGAATCATACTTCCATTGGAAGTGAAAGCAGATAGAAAAAATTCACGATATGCTTGTAGTGTAATTTAAACGTTAAATTGAGACTATGTTCAAAGAAAGTAATAAAAGTACAACAAAGACTCATATATAATAAAATCTTCATGCCAATATTGATATATATTATATAATAAGTTCTTGAGATCATGTTATATAATGAGTGAGGTCTGAGCTTGGTAATCTCATAGCGCTATCAGGTATAGAGATATTATACCCGAATTCTTGAAAACTGCGGCTTTCTTTTCTAGACAAGGTGTTTCTTATTGATAGAATAATTCATTCATGATTGAAGATATGTAGAATTGGCTAGAACCTCACCTACAGATCTTACAAAATCATCAATGCATGTGAGAGAATATGTTTCCTAACTGATAATTTTCAAACTATAAAGGATTCCTCCACTCTTTGGATAATAACAAATATATGTCGCAGTTTTTCTATACATGAGTGATCATGCTATGAATTATATCAGCAAATTCATCTTTTTCAGTGTAACGTCTTCTTTCGCATTAGTAGCTTTTTTTTTGTTCTCCTAGAAAGGAAAAACTATTCCAGAGTCTGTGCATCATCCTTATTTTTTATATATCTACTATACATCATGGTGACTATCTTACTTTCTATATTGACCTCGCTGAGAGAAAACCATGATGTCATGGATGAAGAGATGACGTTGCATCTACTATGCTCACAGAATAGTGTAGTGTTTATTGCATGAAGAAATAGTTCAGGATTGAATGAAAATCACTATTCAATTATAATTAACAATGAAATGAAAGATTTATTTTTCTGGATATCACTGAACAACGCTTTATAATTCATTAATCACTTACTACTATCTTGAACAAAGCCGCAGATATTTATTCTCAACTATTCATATAAACTGATCACATCACTGTTCGATAAACACTGCTCTAGGTTCACCATTACACCATATTCTCAAGTCATTTACTTGCTTTTATATGTAGAAATATCCATTTCTGGAATGCTCCACCATATTTCTGGAATATTGCTAGAGGCTTCCATCGGTAGGGGTGATGTGATGCAATGCGGTGCGATGCAGGGAGGACAAGAGTCTTCGCCCAGGCGCGGTCAAGTCCAAGCCCACTCCACTTTTATGAACCTTCACACTCTCGCACGTTACACTACCCTCTTCTTAGGAGTGTTTCGTCTCGAAAAACATCTTCATGTCCATGCCGGAATCGACATTTGCTGCTCTTGGTGCAACCAGTAGTTTGGTAGAAGTGGCAGTCGACAGTTTCTGGTCTGATCGGGCCTGCTAGGTGGAAACAGCAGACCCATATTTGAATTCCACTGTTCTGGAATATAACCTCTATCACATTTCGAACGATCTTCCAATCTAATTCATCCAGACTGTAGCCTAACTTCGGTATTATCAATTTCAGGAGGTTGTTCTGCATTAGATGGCCTTCGCATCTTTCGCAACGTTTCCCACATGGAACGGTAGGTTGGTTTGTGATGAAATTTGTCTTTCGTTATCAGGTGATAAATATAGCGTTCTTTTGTTGTCGTATTGTCCCTCAGGTAGATGGCCTTTCCCACTGTAGGCTTCTTCTTGAAAACTGCCGCTATCCCTCGAGACATCTTGGAATCTTCTGACACGCAATGGGTCAAGGAGAAGTCGGTCGGGACTCTAAATAGATCCTGTTGCACTTCAGAAGTTATTCCTAATCGAGCCCGTCGTCCACGCGAATAAGTCTTCATAAACTCGTCGAATGGAGCCTCCCTGCATGAATCTTGCGAGCACGTTCACCATCGGTCTCCATTGTGGCCTTTCGCAAATGGTGCTAGGCGATTGAAGTGCACCACTCTTGGTTTGCTCTTCGGGTTGCGTCTGATTTCATATATTGGATCATTCATTCTCCTGATGACTTCGTAAGGCCACTCTCAAGATGTTTGTTATTTTGGAGACAGGCTCTTTCATCCAGTCGCTGACATTCTGCATGTTTAATCAGACTCGGGAGTGAATATCATCCATCTGACGCCTTAAATTAATGACGTGATCTTCACCAGCCAGATCTTCTCCAGGTTTGCAGCCAAACTTTAGGTCGCATGGTAGCCGAAGTTCCCGTCCGGGTCTTTCAGGACTCGCTTCAAGATGCCTTCATCCAGGATTATGGAATTCCATTGCGCCCAGTATGAATTTACCGCTGAAAAATACGGTGCTACCTCTTGCAATGTCGGTCGGTCTGATTCCTTTCCTCTTCCATTCCTGAATAGTTGATAATTCCGTGTCGTCATCTTTATCCTTTCCTACTTCTTGTGCTTGCCAAGCAGTGTCAATTATAGTTGTTCTGAATGCTCTCGCTTTAACCTTAGAGCAATGATGATAATCTTTTGTACATGGTCGTCTTAATAAAGCATCAGCACTATAATGTGCTGTACCGGCTCGATTTTCTTTGTCGATGTCGTATTCCTGAAGTCTTCCGATCCATCGAGCTACCTGACCTCCAGGATTCTTGAACTGTAGTAACCATCAGAGCAGCGTGGTCAGTTCTTGATAGAAACTTTCTACCATACAAATATTTGTAGAAGTGCTCGATGGACTTTACTACTGCTAGCAATTCCCGTCTTGTGACACAGAAGTCTCTTTCTGGCTTCAACAAAGCTTTACTGGAGTACTCGATGACTCTCTTCTGACCTTCCTACAATTGGGACAGGACTTTCCCAATACTGACGTTGCTGGTATCTGTGTCCCAACTAAAACGTCCTTCTGTCTTCGGGTAACTCAGAATCGGTGCTTGGACTGAAAGTAGTTTCAGTCGCTCGAAGGCGATCTGGCAGTCTTCATTCCAGCTGTATCTGCGACTATTCTCCGTCAGTCTAGTCAATGGTTTGGAAAGATTGGCGAGTCCATAGACAAATCTTTTGTAATAGGTACAAAGCTCGAGGAAACTACGCAGCTGATGTTTATCTGCAGATACCGATCATTCTTGAATAATTGTCTCAATCTTCTCTGCATCAACTGCTACGTCCTCTTCGGAGACTACATGTCCCAAATAGTTCACCTGTTTTCAGAATTAGTAGCATTTTTTGGACTGAGTTACGAATCAGCTTTTTTAAAATGTTCAAATACCTGTTCCAGATTCTTCAAACGGTCTCCAAATGATTTTTCCATCACAATTATATCGTCCAGATATACCAAGCAATCTTTTCCCGTTAGTCCTTTGAGTACGGTCTCCATAATAGACTGGGAACTAAGGCCAGATGGGGATCTCCGATTTTATACCACTAGCTTTTTTAAGTGTTGATAATCTACTTCTTAATAAGAAAGATAAAAATGTTATTGAGCGATGCACGTTTTCCAGTCATAGATCAAATTCCAATAAGAGGTCTGGAAAAAAAAATGCTTTTTTCCGTGATATCATATTGTATGCCTTTGTAATGTTAAATAATTGAAATTAATCTAATAGACTGGGAGCTAGTGACAGGTGGGGTTCTCCGATTTTATACCGCTTGCCTTTTTGAGGGTTGATAATTTACCTCTAAATAAGAAAGATAAAAATGTTATTAAGCGATACACGCTTTCCGGTCATAGTTCAAATTCCAATTAAAGGTCTGAAAAAAAAGTGGTTTTTTTCCGTGATATCATATTGCATGCCTTTGTTATGTAGAATAATTGAAATCAATCTGAAGCCAAATACTGAAAGGCAAGCGATTCGCAACAGCCCAAGTGGCTCAAAGGGTTGCATGAACTTGTGAAAAAAAATATGAAAAATGCCGTGTTCCCAAATTGCATGCCAATGAAAAGAATTGAAGTTTTGGTCATAAAACTCTTGTAAAAAAATTGGCAAGCATTCCTCGTTGGCGCAAGGGTTTGAAATTTGGGGGTAATCTTGCATAAATTTTGCATCAATTTGCCGTGATTTCAAACTACCTCAAATGGAGCAAAATCTTTATTTTGAAGTGAAATAATTATAAATTTAGAATGGCATGCATGTTGCTTGAGCCCTTCATATTTTAAATAATAATGAAAGTTGCATAAAAAACATGCAAAATTTCTTCGACTTTATTCTGCCTGCCATTCTATATAACATCAATAAATGCTGTTTTAAATACATATGGGCAATGGCAAGCATGTTGCTTAAGCCCTTCATATTTTAAATAATAATAAAAGTTGCATAAAAAATTGGCAAAATTTCTCTGACTTTATTCTGCCTGCCATTTTGTATTACATCAATAAATGCTGTTTCAAATTCATTTGGAAAATGGCAAGCATGTTTCTCAAGCCCTTCATATTTTAAATAATAATGGAAGTTGCATGAAAAACACGCAAAATTTCTCCGATTTCATTCTGCCTGCCATTCTATATTACATTAATAAATGCTGTTTTGAATTCATTCGGAAAATGGCATGCATGTAACTCTGTCCGATCATTGAAAAACTTTGGAAAAAGTGGCGAAACAAAGTAAAAATATTTCCGTGATTTTATTTTGTATTTCAATAAACAAATACTTATGCTTCAAGTTGAAATAAAAAAATTCAATGCATATGACATAGGACAAATATTTACAAATAAAAATAAATCAAGAAAATATGTCTTAGAATCAACTGAGTTTGTAATTATAGACATGGCAGGTAAGTGTTTCATAATAATGCAGATTGTTGGAAGTAATACAATTAGGCTTAAAAACAATACTCTAATACCATTAGGGCTTATGTTTGACATGAATAAGTGAAGAATAATATGAAAATACCATGCACTGTTAGATTTTAATATGGTTTATTCTCACTTTGAATTATACATAACAAGAAATGTTTTTCTGTTACATCTAACTGATTAGGTAGTTGATCTGATTGTGTTAGCTATTTATCATGCAATAATTTTATTATTGCTGATTCAATATGTTTTTTTTTTGTGTTTACATCATGCGCAAGCACTTTGATTTGTTGCAGATTGGATATGCTTTGCCTGTATATTGTGATAAATAGATTAATAAATAGATAAAATCGTAGATAGTTTCTGATATTTATAGTAATTAAATAACAAATTAGTAAGTCGCTACAATAATTCCATTCTAGACTTGTCAGTGCTTTATGAGCATTGTCGGATACATACGAGCGAAATTGGACTGGATTGAAATAGAATGAAATAGAATAGAATACGTAATAAAGTCTGGTCAATTCCTTTTCCATTTCATTTCATGGTGTGAACTCTTAATCACTACATGTGTATTTCATGTCATTTATGAATCAGGCTTATTTTTCAATCTTTCCAGTTTTCTATTGTGTAGTCATTTCGTGTAATAGGTACGCTTTATGTATCATGGAAATATTCCTGTGAATTAGATTGAAAGTGATGATAATAGTGATGTTCGCGCATTTTTTGTTCAAATATTTATTGGTAAGTACAAAAAAAAATATATAAAATTGATTTATTCTATTCACCCTTCATCGACGTCACGTGTCGTGGCTCTGGTATTATTTTCTAAGCATATTTTTTGTCTTACTATCAGCTATCGCCTAGTGTGTGTTTCATTTAGTAATTTTTGTTATTTAAATTGAATCATTCTGAACTTATTTACTCTACTTATTGATATAAAACTTCTTCCAAATTTACGGTGGTTTTTCATGAGAAATGTAAAAATATCTTCATTGGACATTTTATGCATAGTTATATGAAGTTAATTGAATACATTCGTTTAAAAAGCACACAAATTCTAATAAAATTTATAAATAAGTAATATTGGGTGGCATTCAATTGTATCCAATAATAGGGTATGATTGAAATTTCTTGAATCACCGTCTCAAACATGCTTCATGTAAAATTATTTAATTCTATTATGGTGATTTTCAAAATTTACATCCATGTTATGAGTCTGATTTTTCTCGGTTTCATGTTTTATTTGAAAGTTGTAGATGTTGTTTGAAACAATAATCGATATGTCTGGTGATGACAATGCTCTTGAGCGAATCGAACAAGAAAAAAAAAAGTGCTTTTTGAACTGTCAACGGACAGCTCCTATATATTTATTCACACCGGAGACGCTAAAAACTTGCGCAGACTCTTTAGAGCGAAGAAAAGTTCATCAATTGAAGTACAGCGACGTCGAACTTCCTCAAGAAGTCAATGATACTATTGGGTATCATTCGAAATGCAGGAACAATTTCAACGCTCTCAAAGCGCAATTCAAATCAGATAATCTGAATGAATCTGCGATAAGTATCAAGTGAGTACTTTGTTTTTTAATAGAAACAGGTTACCAGTATCAATTTCTTTCATAATATATTACTTATTCGATCATATATATTTGAATTCAATTATCAATTTGTTCCGTACATCTATTTATTCATTTTCAGTCCATCACCGATTCTAGATAATATCTTTACTGAAAAAATGTGCCTGGAGCCAATAATAGTATAGATAGCTTTTTAAATATTGATGAATCCCAAGAATTTCAATATAAGGACCCGTCGGAAAAACTTACATGCGTTTTATGTAACCGATCCGGCCATAAGAAGGTACGAGGTCGAAGTGAAGCAATCTCGGAAAGTAAACAGTTCCGGAAGTGGGAAGATTTTATGTATCAAGCCATACTATGGGAGGATTTCGAATTAGTAGCCGAAATAAAAACATATGTAGATGTAGAACGCAAGGTCCCATATCATAAAACTTGTCGATTAAACTACAATAATTTGATTGCAAAGAGAGATCGTAGGTCTGAAGGCGTATGGCACAGAACGAGAGAGTGTTATAAAGTCGCGTTCGCAACAATTTTTAATTTTGTTAGAAAATTTGTAATTGATAAAAAAAATGCTTGTACTCTCGATTTGATTTATCGGCTATTCAAAGAAGTTCTTTTGGAACAATATAATAAATTTAGTGGAGATGAGCAGCCAACGTTAGTGTATACAAAGCACGTATCTGAAAAATTACTAAAAAAATTTCGCAGGAAGATCAAAATGGAATATTATAAAAGAACTAGGGTAATACTGCCTTATGGTGGAGTCACATTCAATATAGATACGTTGCAGGATGATGATATATTACAGGAGGCGGCATTACTTTTAAGACGTGTTATTCTTGATAACGCAAGTAATAAATTTGGCCCCGATATCACAATTCAAAATTTAATTGCTGGTGAATGTGAAATTCCAAAAGAGCTCACACATTTTTTGAATACACTACTTGCAGGTTTTAACTTTCGACGACGTAAAAGTCCCAGAACTGCGAGATTGGTGAAGTCTTTTTCGAGCGATATTATTCAAGCTGTATCTAATGGTAAAACTATACCTTCAAAGCACATAGTTCTTGGAAGCACGATTAAGAGTTTCACAAATAGTAAAAAAATTGTGCGAATTCTGCAAAGATATGGGCACATATGTAGTTATAACGTGCTTGAAGAGTTGGAGACGGAAGCAACTTTTTCGTGTGTGGACTCTTCACGAATCTGTTCTTCTGATGTTGTCTCTGAACCAGGTTTGCTTACCGTATGTGCCTTCGATAATTTTGATAGATTTATCGATAGCGTTACAGTACAAAATACGACTCTCAACGACACTGTTGGGATTGTTGTTCAAAATATTATTGATAGAGAGGAGAGCGGGATCAACAATAAAGATGACGAAATCACTGGGCATTTCTCTAGCCAAAGAAAAAGAAGGCGAACTTTTGAAGCCTACCTTCCGGAACTGCAGCCATATCTAAAAAAACCGAAAATACAAGCTACTGTGTTACCGTACGATTCTCCTGAAAGAAACGTTATTCCGGAGAGCCTGGATCACGGTAGGAAGGTGGATTTGGCGTGGATGATGTCACATGCTTTCGGTATAACAACTCCAATGTGGGTTGGATTCAATGCGAAAATTGATCCTAATGATGACCAAGTGATACAGAAAGTTTTCTATTTGACACCAATTAATGAACCTCCCACAGATCATGCTGTCGTATTAGAAACAATGCGCAGAGCCATTCAAATTGCAGATGAGTGTGGCGAGCAGTATGCACAGGTGACATATGATCTAGGAATAGCAAGAATAGCTTTGCCATTACAAAATACAGAGCGAAATGAATTCAGAAGATTATTCATACACATTGGCGGTTTTCATATACAAATGTCGTTTTTCAAAGCAATAGGTAATTTCTTCAGTATTAGAAAATATTTATCTTTTGTTTGAGCTCATTTATACCCGCAGAAAAAATATTTCCGTAGGTTACTTTCTATAAGAAGTAAAATATCCTATGATATTTGTAAGGAAATTTTTGGAGTACATCATTGGCTCAAATAAACGAGAACAAAAGTTTTTTTTCACATATATTTATATAATTGATATTATTTCAATAGGTACTTTCATCACTTCATGCGGATTGGAGACCGTATTGGTGGAGAGCGATTTGCTTGGAAGTGGCTCGATTTCAGGATTTTTATCTGGGAAACATTTTAACCGATGTAAACGATTACACGTTCTTGTTTATTTATGTCTTCAGAAGCTACAATTTCAAAACTTTTTGGACTCAAAGGAAATCGAAGTCAACCCAAATATAAAACAATTATTGCAAAAATTTCAGCGTAGTGAATGCACTATAGAAGACGTCGTTAATGATTCTAGTACGCAAGATATTTTAAATGAATTTGTAGGGTTCCAGCAAGAGACTCTCAACGAAAAATATGGCAAAACCCAAAAATTTTATGCAATATATCTGCAACTGATAGGTTACTATTCATTTTATATATATATATATATATATATATATATATATAATTTATTCATGTATACAGTGTGTAGCCATGGACATTTAACATGAAAAATCAGTTTTTCAGTTCGCATTGCTTCCCAAATTATATTGTTTTCAGTCCTGTGTAATTTGGAACCTGTAAAATAGAATGTAATTACTGATTTGGACAAATAATTTGATCCTCTGAATGTTATATTTGCAGTATTTTCATCTAACATGAATTAAAAACTTATTCCTCATGTTGAATGTCCATGGCTTGCTTTCTGGTTCACATACTATATATATATATATATATATATATATATATATATATATATATATATATATATATATATATATATATATATATATATATATATATATATATATATATATATATATATAATTAATTAATATTCAAAACACATAGGTTATTACTTATTATTTGAGAGAAGCATAAGAACAGCTGAATTTGAGCTATATTGCTACGCCATAGACAAAATGACCAATTTATTTTTCACTTTATCATCAAAACTATGCTCGTTGGTTGGTATGGTACTTGAATACTCTTTTGAATGTCGATAATACACACCCTGGATTAAAAGAACAATTCAGAAAAGGAAGTTTTGGATGCAAAAGAACATGTGAACCATTTTCTCGTATGCCGATAGATCTGACTTTGGAACAGACCATCAATGCTGATGCAGGCAGAAGACTTACTGGTATTAGGCACATCACGAACTCAATAGCCGCTCGGCAAAGATGGGCTATAAATCACGGCTTGAGGTGTGCACTTATATCAAAAGTCATGGAAGAGTGCGGTCTTGATGTCGTCCAAGACATCACCAATGACTTGCTGCATCATAGGATAGTAAGAAGTGAAAAACATATGCACAGTTTTACTTCCACCTTGACTGAGAGAATGAATCCATTCTCTTCAGATGTAAGAAAGGATGTACTTTTAAATGTTTCAACAGGGAAAGCAGCACCTGATGAAGTATCAGAATTCTTATTGAATATTGAAATAATTGGGGAAAATATGAAAAAATGTATGATTGAAGAATGCAAAGAAAACGAGAAGAACTTTGGCAAATATGTAATCAAAAGAAATAAAATTCTAAACTTTGCAAGCTGCATAAAAAAGATGAAACTCAGAGTCAATGGGAAAATCCAGGAAGTGAAATTACAAAAAAATTTATTTGGCAGACTACTGGGGATAGCATGGGGCTCAAAAGAAAACATCAATATGGAAAAGGTAACATCGTTTTTAATTCATATACTCCTAGTATAGATATATTCATGATTTTATTTGAACTGATTGAACCATTGGTCATTCAAACCAGATTTTGAATGAACTGAGTGATGAAAATGTTTCATATATAGAATATTGAAATTCTGTATGTTTTCTCTTTTAGGTTTTATCTTACCCTCTAACACCGGTGCCTCTTTCGCTCTGTCATATGGATGGCACCATTAACAAAACTGACAAATCAGTTATAACTAAAATATTAGAAACTTACATCCAAAAAAGTGATTTTCCAGAAGAACATTGTCAACCAAATAATGTAAATGTAGTCATAATCGATGGCATGTTTCTATTACATCAATTAACACAAGTGCCATCGACACTGGGAGCCGTAGCAATAAAAATTCTAGAAAGTATAACGACGATAAATCCTAATGCAAAAGAAATATATATACTTTTCGATGAATACAAGAGTCCATCTATAAAGGATAATGAACATATCTTGAGAGATAATTTCAATGTACAATATGAGTTCAAAGGTAAAAATATATTATCAACTAGTTATACTATTTTGATATGACTATGAATAAGCAGAATAAGCTCTTTATATGCACGCTCGAATAAGTCAATTGAAAATGTTTCACGTCTTTTTCCGTCATAAGACAGAAAGCTTTTGATAACTCTTTTTACAGCCTAAGCAATTTTTTTTTTTGAACAGAACTTCAATGATCTATACATGCTTTTAGAATTGAAACATAATGATTAGGTTTTTCTAGTTTAAATTCTGTATATCTGTTTATATTCGACGTATTGACTCTCTCTATTATATATGAAAGTCTCCATCAGAAACAATGATACAAAAATAAACAAGGCAAGTATCTACATAATTAAAATATACTGAATACTAGCTGTGAGAACTTGGGTTCCACATTTAGTGGAGAAAGGATAAAATTTCTCTGGCATTCACCCAAGGTCTGATCACGTGAAACAACCTCAAACAGAGGAATCAATAATTTGAGTCTTGACAATTATCATAGTGAAAAAAGATTTGATCAATATAACACACAAGGACGATGTCCCATTTTTGTAAATGCACACAGTTTCAAGGTCCAAACATATCATATTTTTACTTATTTTTTCAAGTTCATTTTTATAATTCATCTGAAATTTGGTTTCCATTTTGATTAGGTCCAGATCAAAAGCGACCATCGGATTTTGGAGCTGAATTAAAGAATATTAACTTCAAGAAATCGTTCATTACTTTTATTATGGACTACTGGGCATCTGAATCAAAAGTGAAACATTATATTAAAGATAAACAAATTTTTGTCTCCTTTGAGCGATGCCAAAAATACAAAGTAGCTGAAGATGGATCAGTAGTTTGTGAGATAATTCCCCATTTGAAATGCGAAGGTCACGAGGAGGCTGATACGAAAATTGTATTTTTCTTGTGCCAAATGGAAGACAAAGAGGTTGTCATCAAATGTTGTGACTCCGACATCTTTGTTATCATCCTGGGTAATATGATGCATATACCACAGTCATTGAAGGTCTGGCTTCTTTACAGCACCGGCAATAATCGTCGGTATATAAATATTAATGAAATATATAAAGCGTTGGGAACCTTGAAATGCTCCGGCTTACCTGCGTTCCACGCATTCACCGGATGCGACTACAACCCAGCATTTTTCCGCAAGGGAAAAAAAAAACCATGGGAGTTATACAAAAAAAGTGAAAAAATTCAACAAGCTTTCGCTGTATTGCAAGACCCTTCAAATCAAAATTATGAAGCAGCATTTTCCATCATAGAGGAATTCGTATGCAAAATGTATGCCACAACAAAAAATTGCTTGGGAAGGTGCTCTAATGTAGATGAGGCTCGTTTACTCATGTTTTCATACAGCTATGGCCATAACATTGAGCCCACAGATAAATTCAAGCAAAAGTTGCTGGAATTTGATCCTTGCATATTACCACCTTGCAAGCGTGAACTTCATCAACAAATTCTTCGAACTGCTTACATCGGGCATTTGTGGAAAAATGCTTTTTCTGCAGTACCTAACACCAGCCTGAATGTGCAAGAATTTGGATGGCTATTGGAGAATGATGCTTACACCTTCAAGTGGTTTGAAGGTGATGATGTTCCACAAAATATTCAGGAAATTATTGATGGTACTTATATTTTTGATACATATTTCAATTTACAAGCGTTTGAGGGAATAATTTCTCTAGCTGTTCCAGTATTGTATTGGAAATTTTTCTGTAATTATACTTCAAGAGTAGATACTAATAATAATAATTCATTAAACAAAATTTTTGCAATAATTTTCACAGATCCACAAGAGAATAGAGTTGAAGAGGATGATATTGTGAGAAGTGCCGACAACGAGGACGATAAGGATGAATCGGACGATGATGACAGCGACACTTATTCTCAAATAGATGGTGAAACTACTGAAGAAGAACCTGAAATTGACAATAATTATGATGAGGAAATGGAAATTTGAGCAATTATTGCCAATTTCAGATTCCTTTCCATTCCTATTTATTTATATTATGGAACATCCTATTAGCTATTTAAGTATGATTATTCTATGATAATAAATTATTTTTTTCTGATAATTAGATTCTTTATTTTTTCATAATGATAATAATATGTTCGCATAATAATGAAGATATACCTACTATTAAGTTCCAGATGAAGGCAATTGACCTTTCAAAAATACATTTTGCTACAATATTTCATCCACATAACTTATTCACATTCCGGGCGAAAAGTAAGAGCATAATTATTATGTTTTTCGTTGTTAATATGTGTGATTATTATTTTATTAATAGCAAGATTGAAAACTTTAATGTTTCACAAATTCAGAAGTTGGGATGTCAACTGTACATACGTGTTTCTTTCTTATCAGGACTCTTTGATATAGTATTATTCTAGTGCCTCATTGGTTGCAATTTAATGTTATACCCAGTTAGAGCTAATACCGATATTAATAGGGAAATTTGAGCTTTCCAGTGATTTCAATTGAATATTTTTGGAATTGTTGCTATGAAAATATTATGGATAAATTAAATTGTAGCTCTCTGCAGTATTTTGGAAGAGACTCACCTAGGCCATTATTGTTTAAAATAAGTCAAAAAATTTAAATAAATAAATTCGCCGAATAATCCCTGTTAATTTTACTGAATTAATTTACGAGCACTTTTTCCCAATCCTTTTTCCAAAATTTATCAATGATGAGCCTGAGCAACATGCTTGCCATTCTTTGTGTCGTCTAAAAAAAATAATTTTGAACGAAATACACAATGGCATGCAGAATAAAATGACGGAAATTTTACCTCTTTTTTTTGCAACTTCCTCAATGCATGCCTCCATTTTGGGACATCCTGGGGTGCATGCCAATTTTCTCAATAACAATTCATCGAGCAAATTACCTATAGTTGAAATGGCATGCAATTTGAAATCACGGCAAATTGGTGCAAAATTTATGCAAGATTACCCCCAAATTTCAAACCCTTGCGCCAACGAGAAATGCTTGCCAATTTTTTTACAAGGGTTTTATGACTGAAACTTCAATTTTTCTCATTGGCATGCAATTTGGAAACACGGCATTTCTCATATTTTTCTCACAAGTTCACGCAACCCTTTGAGCCACTTGGGCTGTTGCGAATCGCTTGCCTTTCAATACTTGACTTTAGATTAATTCCAATTATTCAACATTACAAAGGCATGCAATTTGATATCACGGAAAAAACCACTTTTTTTTCAGACCTTAAATTGGAATTTGAACTATGACCGGAAAGCGTGCATCGCTTAGTAACATTTTTATCTTTCTTATTTAGAGGTAAATTATCAACCCTCAAAAAGGCAAGCGGTATAAAATCGGAGAACCCCACCTGTCACCAGCTCCCAGTCTATAAAGCCAAGTACTGAAAGGCAAGTAATTCACAACAGCCAAAGTAGCTCAAGGGGTTGCGGGAAGTTGTTAAAAAATTATGAGAAATGCCGTGTTTTCAAATTGCATGCCAATGAAAAGCATTGAAGTTTTAGTCATAAAACCCTTGTGAAAAAACTGGCAAGCATTCCTCGTTGGCGCAAGGGTCTGAAATTTGTGGGTAATCTTGCATAAATTTTGAACCAATCAACCATGATTTGAAATTGCATGCCATTTCAACTATAGGTAATTTGTTCGATGAATTGTTATTGAGGAAATTGGCACGCACTCCAGGATGTCCCGGAATGAAGGCATGCATTGAGGAAGTTTGCAAAAAAAAGACAAGAAAAAATTTCCGTCATTTTATTTTGCATGCCATTGTGTATTTCGTTCAGAACTATTCTTTTAGACAACACAAAGAATGACAAGCATATTGCTCAGGCTCATCATCGATAAATTCCAGGAAAAGGGTTGCGAAAAAGTGCCCGTAAATTAATTCAGTAAAATTAACAGGAATTATTTCGCGAAATCATTTATTTAATTTTTTTGACTATTTTCAAACATTAATGGCCTAGATGAGTCTCCTCCAAGATTTTGCAAAGAGCTACATTCAGATTATTCATTATGTTTTCATAGCGACAATTCAAAAAATATTCGATTGAAATCACCAGAAACATCAAATTCTCCCAATGATATCAATATTAGCTTTAACTGGGTATAACATCAAATTGCAACCAATAAGGCACCAGAATGATACTATATCAAAGAGTCCTAACAAGGACGAAACACGTATGTACAGTTGACATCCCAACCTCTGAATTTGTGAAACATTAAGGTTTTGAATCTTGCTATTAATTAAATTTTAATCACACATATTAACAACAAAAAATATAATAATTATGTTCTCACTTTCACCGCAGAATGTGAATAAGTTATGTGGATGGAATATTGTAACACAATAGATTTTTGAAAATTGAATTGCCTTCATCTGGATCTTTTGGGAATTATTATCATTATGAGAAAATAAAAAAGCCAATTATTGGAAAAAAAAATAAAATATTATCATTGAAAAATCATACTTTAATAGCTAATGGGATGTTTCATAATATAAATAAATTGGAATGCAATGGAATCTGGAATTGGCAATGATTGCTCAAATTTCCATTTCTTCATCATAATTATTGTCGATTTCAGGTTCCTCTTCAGTAGTTTCACCACCTATTTGAGAAAGAGTGTCGCTGTCATCATCGTCCGATTCATCCTTATCGTCCCTATTGTCGGTTCCGCTTACAATATCATCCTCTTTAACTCTATTAACTTTCATATTATTTTTCACTTATTTATGCCAAACGGAAGACTTATTGATACGAAAGTATTGTTTATGAACCTAATTGCATTACTCTGAATATAGAATCTGCATTATTATGGAAGATTTACCTCTTGTCATGTCTATAATTACAAACTAAGTGGATTCTAGGGCATATTTTCTCGAATTCTTCAGAATTTGTGAATGTTAGTCTTATGTTATATGCATTCCATTCTTTATTTCAACTTCAAGCATATTCCTTCATCGAAATACGAATCAGCATGTAGAATAAAATCTCGGAAATTTTCTTACTTGTTTTTTTTGCCACTTTTTCCAAAGTTTTTCAATGATCAGACAGAGTTGCATGCCATTTCCCAAATGAATTTAGAACAGCATTCATTATTGTAATATGAAATAGTAGGCAGAATGAAGTCAGAGAAATTTTGAGGGCTTTTAATGCAACTTTCATTATTGTTTGAAATATGATGGGCTTGAGCAAAATGCTTGCCATTTTAAGAATGAATTCAAAACAGCATTTATTGATGTATTACAAAATTGCAAGCAAAATGAAGTCAGAGCAATTCTGCGTGTTTTTTATGCAACTTCTATTATTATTTGAACTATGAAGGGCTTGAAAAACATGCTTGCCATTCCCCAAATGACTTCAAAACAACCTTTATTGATCTAATACAAAATGGCAGATAGGATGAAGTCAGAGAAATATAGCGAGTTTTTTATGCAGCTTCCATTATTATTCAAAATATGATGGGCTGGAGCAACATGCATGCGATTTTATATTCATTCGAAATTCGAAATCTTATTGGTAATGTTAAAGACAGATTTCCTCTACAGTATCCAGGTATATACAAGATTCCTTGTCAATGTTGCAAAGTATATATTGGACAAACCAAGAGGACTGTAGAAACAAGATTGAAAGAGCATTCTCGTCATATAAGATTGAACCATCCTGAAAAATCTGCTGTGGCTGAGCAAGCTATTCAAGAATTACATGGCATTGACTTCAATAATACGAAGCTTCTGGCTAAAGAGAACAATTGGTTCAAGAGGCTTATAAGAGAAGCAATTGAAATTGGAAAATCACCGAATAATTTGAATTTGAATACTGGTTATGAACTTAATCGATCATGGCTACCAATCATTTGTTCATAATTTCAAGTTATTTGTATCTACGAATCTACTTGCAAGAGTTACTTCATCACCACCTCCTAAAGATCTGTGGATGGTTCAGTTATGCGCCAAACCAAAAAGAGTAGAGCCAGATTGACCTAGAACCACAAGGAGTTGACAATTTCCCTATTTAGACCTTCATTATTATCTCCTGAAGACCTGTGGATATTGAATCATCAATTACAGGCAGAGCTCTACGATCCTAGGAGTTAATATATTTTAAACTAATCTAGTTATGATTTGTACTTTTATTTTTATTTTTGTTGTCTTGATAATTTTGTTTATTTATATTTATATTTCTTTTCACTTGAAAAAGGCAGCACTTTGCTGTTGAAACGTTGTGTTTCTAATAAATTACAGAACTTATACCCAATAAAACATATTTATTTATAAAATTGTTTCTTTATAACTCTTTATACACAACTCTGGTAATCAATCAGAATTGCTGATCCTTCCGTATTTCCTCCTTGACATCACAGACATGAAACCTTCCGTATAATTCTCTGCCTTCATTTACACTTTTTTCAAGAAATAAATGCTTGAATCTACTTTCTGGAATTATTACCGACATAATTATTATGGTGGTTATTTGAAAAATTTTGATTGGACTCAAATTTTGCAATTAATTATCATCTGTTATTACTTACGGGGGTTACACTTCCACCGATAACTTACCTATTGTGCCGCTAGGGCAGAGCTCGAGTAGCGCGAAATTGAATCAGGCTGTCGTATAGACTCTCGCTGGGACATTGGTATCGGTTCTTGAGCTGTGTATGATAGACTTCCTCCAAGTGTGCATGACCGTATCGCAGTTTCAGTCGCTTGACCAATTTTTCATAACTGTTGTCTTTTTCCGGAAGAATAGCCTGTAAAATATTCACCGTATCTCCTCGGAGAGCAACTGTGAGCGCTAAAACTTTCTCAGTATCATTCCAGCCATTAGCCTCATCAGCGGCTTCGACTTGTGTATGTTAATCATCCAAGATGTTTGACCATCAAAGGTTCAATTATCTTAGCTTTTGAAGCTTTTTCTGGAGATTGAGCACCAAATTTGTATTTCTCTTCAAGAATCCTCATGTTTTCATTCAATTTCGAATCCAATTTCGCATCCAATTCTTCTTTTAACATTTCGCATCTACGAATACTTTCTCCCATACCTTTGAGTTTTCTCTAAATTTTTTTAGTCGCTGTTCAACGTTTTTTGTATTCTCCTCCATCTTTCTATGCAGTTCTTCTCTCAAGTTCCTAGAATTTTCTTCTAATTTTCCTAATAAAATTTCTCTCAAACTCGTAGAGTTCTCTTTCAAACTCGTAGAGTTTTCTTTCAATTTTAATTCCAAATTTTCTTCTAAACTTGTAGAATTTTGTTTTAATTTTGATTTCAAATCTTCTCTTAGAATTGTACAATTTTCTTTCAATTTTGGTTCTTAATTTATAGCCAAATCGGTTGAAGAGAGTTGAACCTCTAACAAATATAAATCAGGATCCTCACTGTCTTCAGTCATGGCTTTTTGTATTCGTTCTATTGAAACTTGTTCGCGACCACTTGTTTCCAAGCCCCGCTCCTCTAATTGATACTTATTTTCTGCGATCTTCAAATCTCTCAACAACTTCTTGGACGCCATTTTCCAATTTCACAAAACAGTAATAAACAAAATACTAAATTGTTCATAACAACTTCACACCTGGCACCACTGTTATGTTTATTGCGTAAATAAATAGTTCATAATTGAATGAAAATCACTGTTTGATAATTTACAACAAAATTAAAGTTATATTAGTCTGGATATTACCGAACAACACTATATTATTTATTTATCACTTACTACTATCTTGAACAAAGCCGCGGATATTTATTTTTAACTGTTTATATACACAATATCCATTTCTCGAATGCTCTAACACATTTCTGGAATATTGCTAGAGGCTTCCATCGGGAGAGGTGATATGATGCGATGCGGCGTGATGCAGGGAGGACGATAGGCTCCGCCCAGGCGCAGTCAAGCTCAAGCCTACTCTACTTTTATGAACCTCCACACTCTCGCACGTTACAATAGCTCTAATAGACTAGGAGCTAGTAACAGGTGGGGCTCTCCCATTTCATACCGCTTGCCTTTTTGAGGATTGATAATTTACCCCTTGATAAGAAAGATGAGAATGTTATTGAGCGATGCACAATTTCCGGTCATAGTTCAAATTCCAATTAGGGATCTAACAAAAAATGATTCTCTCCGTGACATCATATTGCATGCCTTTGTAACAGGAAATAATTGAGATAGATCTTAAGCTGAATACTGAAAGGCAAACAATTCGCAACAGCCCAAGAGGATCAAAGGGTTGCGTGAAGTAAAAAAAATATGAGAAATGCCGTGTTTTCAAATTGCATGCCACATGAAAAGAATTGAAGTTTTAGTCATAAAATTCTTGTGAAAAAACTGGCCAGCACTCCTCTTTGGCGGAAGGTTTCGAAATTTGGGAGTAATCTTGCATAAATTTTAATCCAATTTGCCATGATTTCAAATTACCTCAAATGGAGCAAGAACTTTATTTTATAGTGGAATAATTATAAATTTGAAATGGCATGCATGTTGCTCAAGCCCTTCATATTTTAAATAATAATGAAAGTTGCATGAGAAACTCGCAAAATTTCTTTGACTTTATTTTGCCTGCCACTCTGCATTACATCAATAAATGCTGTTTCAAATTCATTTTGAAAATGGCATGCATGTAGCTTTATCCGATGATAGAAAAACTCTGAAAAAGGGGCCAAAAGAAGTAAGAAAATTTCCGAGATTCTATCTTGCATGCTGATATGTATTTTAATAAAGAAATTTGCTTAAAGTTGAAATAAAGAATGGAATGCATATTACATAAGAGAAACATTTACAAATTCTGAAAAAATCAAGAAAATATGCCCTTGAATCAACTGAGTTTGTAATTATAGACATGGAGGGTGAATCTTTCATGATAGTGCAGATTATGTATTCAAAATCATACAATAAGGCTCAAAAACAATACTTTTTTCGTTTGGCATAAATAAGTGATGAATAATATGAAGATGGATAGAATCAAAAAGGATGATATTTTAACAAGTGTCGACAATAAGGACAATAAGGATGAATCAGACGATGATGACGGCAACATTCATTCTCTAATAGGTGGTGAAACTACTGAAGAGGAATCTGAAATTGGCAATAATTATGATGAAGAAATGGTAATTTGAACAATTATTGCCCATTCCAGATTCCTTTCCAATTCTATTTTTATTCACATTATTGAAGCTCCCATTAGCTACTCTAATATGATTTTTTTATAATAATGTTTTTTTTTCTGATAATTTGCTTTTTTTATCTTTTCATAATGATCAAAATATTTTTGCATGATAATGAAGATATACCTACTCTTACGCTTCAGATGAAGGCATTTTGACTTTCAAAAATATTTTCTGTTACAATACTTCATCCACATAACTCATCCACATTCCAGGGGAGAAGTAAGAACATGATTATTATTTCATTTATTGCTAATGTGTGAGATTATTATTTCAATAATAGCAAGATTCAAAACCTGGATATCTCACCTAATCACAAATTCAGGAGTTCGGACGTCAACTGTACATACGGTTTCATCCTCATAAGGACTCTTCAGTATACTATTATTTTAGTGCCTTATTGGTTGCAATTCAATTTCATTCCCAGTTAATAGAGCTAATACTAATATACATGGCAAAATTGTATGTTCTACGATTTCAATTGGATATTTTTCAAATTGTTGCTATGAAAGCATTATGAATAAATTAATGGTGCGATTCTGGAATTTTCAATAACACTACAGAACTGTAAATCTGAACAAAATCACATCATTTCTTGATGTCAAATGACGCTAAATGTATTTGTCAACAAATATTGTTGCGATTTTGTTCAGATTTACAGTTATGTAGCATTATAGAAAGTTCAAGAATCGCTACATAAATTGTAGCACTTTGCAATATTTTGAAAAAGCCTCACCTAAGCGAATAATGTCTAGAATCAGTAAAAATATTGAAAAAATAAATTCGCAAAATAATTCCAGTTAATGTTACTCAATTAATTCACGGGCACTTTTTCTAGCTTTTTCCTAATATTTATCAATGATGATCTTGAGCAACCTGCTTGACATTTTTTATGTCGTCTGAAAAAATAATTTTGGATTAAATACACAATGGCATGCAACATAATATGACGGAAATTTCTTGATTTTTTTTCCAACTTCCTCACTGCATGCATCTATTTCAGGACATACTGAGGTGCATGCCAATTTCCTCAATAATAACTCACTGAACGAATTACCTATAATTGAAATGGCATGCAATTTCAAATCAAGGCTATTTGGTTCAAAATTTATGCAAGATTACCTCCAAATTTCGAACCCTTGCGCAAACGAGGAATGCTTGCCAATTTTTTTACAAGGGTTTTATGACTAGAACTTCAATTCTTTTCATTGACATGCAATTTGGAAACACAGCATTTCTCATATTTTTTTACAGCCCTTCGAGCCTCTTGGACTGTTGCGAATTGTTTGCCTCTCAGTATTTTGCTTTAGATCAATCTCAATTATTTCACGTCACATAGGCATTTTTTTTTTAGATCTTCAATTGGAATTTGAACTATGACCGGAAAGTGTGCATCGCTCTATAACATTAACATTCTTATCTTTCTTATTAAGGGGTAAATTATGAACCCTCAAAAAGGCAAGCGGTATAGAATCGGAGAACTTCATCTGTCACTAGCTCCCAGTCTATAATGCGATGCTAAGTTATAAACTAGATTATAAGCTATGCTAGTTGTATAGTATGTAAGGATAATTGGTTAATATTCTAGACTAGCGAAATTGATTTTTGATTCTAATTCTGAAAACAGATAAATACTGAACAATATATGTTTATATATATATATATATATATATATATATATATATATATAGGTATGAAAGTGCTCTGAATAATAGACAACAGATTTCTCTCTAAAAAGGATTTATTGTATTAGCAAACGATATAAAATTATTAACAAATAAAATATGGATATTTACCTAAAAAGGAAATCGGTTTTTAAAGTCAAAATCCAGGAGTGAAATATGAATTATTGAATAACAAATTATGACTTTTCAGAAATGATGAGATATTGACACATTTGCAATCTAGTCAGCCTTACAACTCCAAACAAATGCTTTCCTACTTCAAACTAGCTAAAAGAGAGTTTCCCTTTTATATCTCCCCCCCTAAGAGAGCAAGGTATAAAATTGCTACTATGAAAATCATTAGAGGCTCGACGAATTCCCCTGTCAACCTCATACATGGAGTTTGAGATGCGTCTAATAATACGAAATGGACCAGAACGAATTGGATCTAACTTATTGCGATTTAGCTTATTTCCATTTTCCACATATACCAGATCATTAATCTCAAAAGTAAAATCTTTTTTCCGTTGATCTACCCGATTTTTATTCTCCATGTGCTGCTGTTGAGAATTAAGGAAAGCCTGCTTTCGGTCTGCCTCAATATCCAGTGGAAGATTTGATTCATTTGGTATAATAGAGGAAGTATGGCCATAAAGTATGTATTCCGGGGCAAATTTCGTTGCACTGTGAATTGTACGGTTATATTCAGTAACACATTCTGAAGCTAATGTAGACCATGCTCGACGGGGTTCCTCAAAAACTTTACATCTTATGCGGTTCACTAATGTTTGATTTAAGCGTTCATTGAGTCCATTAGATGATGGACAATCTACGGCCGTGAAAACTGGTTTGATATTATGACGTTGGATAAAATCTTTAAATTCTGTAGAGTCTATACCAGCATATTGATCAGCAAGAAGAAGGCGAACTTCATGTTTATTAACAATTGGTTGGAGTAAACGAATAAAATCTTTGGCTTGCTGACTTGATGATGTATAGGTAAAAGCATATCTGGAAAAGTGATCGGCAAGAAGATGAAGATATTTTTTCTGCGGATTATTGCCTGCAAAACCTCCAATCGTATCGAGTGACATGATCTCAAAAGGTCTTGTTGCTGGTCCTAATTGAGACAGTAAACCAATTTCTCGGCTTCAACGTGATTTATTCTTCTGGCAAGTCTCACAAGAAGCGTAAAATTCTTTAATCAGCCTATCCATTCTCCTAAAATAATAGAAAGGACGAATACATGCGACAATATGTGCTACTCCAATATGCCCATAGAAGAGATGAACTCTCTCAATTAACTTTTTCCCAAAAGCTTGTGACACAAATATTCTTTCACAATTGCGGACTCTTTTATAAAGGATGTCATTTTTCCGAAAAGTATTCTTATTCAAAATTAAAAGGTCATTATATTCAGTCTGATCTCGTTTTAGATCCTGTACTGTAACGAGATTTACAACTTGTAAAACATCTTCTGTGTTTTCAAAACATTCCAACACAGGATTTCTTGATAGTGCATCCGCTTCTGTATTTGTTTTTCCTGGGGCATACCGAAGTGTGAAAGTGTATTGTGAGAGATAAAACACAAGATCTCCTAATTCTTCATCTGTACGGGACTTAATGCGAAGATTTTCTAATGGTTTGTGATCTGAAATCACATGAAATTGTATTCCAAGTAGCCAATGTTGCCAATATGATAAAGCTTCTTCAATTGCAAGGCACTCGAGATAGGTAGCTTTCTTCTTAGTTTGTGCTGAAGTGAGTTTTTTTGAAAAATACGCTACTGGCAACAACTCACCATTATCTTGTGTCTGTTTCAAAACTGCTCCAACACCTAATTGACATGCATCAGTGAAGACAAAAGTAGGTCGTTCAGGATCAAATATTGCTAAAATCGGGCTGCTACATAAATAGTCCTCTATTTGCTTGAATGCCTGTTCACATTCTGCTGACCACGTAAAATCCACTCGTGAACTTGTTAATGCATGTAGTGGGGCTAATGTTTGTGCACTATTCGGGATATACTTGTAATAGAAGTTTATTTTCCCAAGAAATTGTTTGACATTTTTCCGATTTCCCGGACGGGGAAAATTCTTAATAGCCACCAAATTATCTGTATGAGGCTGCACAATGTTTCTCCCAATTGTGTGGCCTAAATACCGGACTGATGATTGTGCAAAATTACATTTCTCAAATTTCATTCGGAAACCTTCTGCATATAATGTCATTATTAACAAGCTGAGATGTTTCGAATGTTCTTCAAACGTCTTGGAAAATATCAAAATATCATCTATATAATTAACACAAAATAATTGTAGATTGTGTTTACGTAAGATATTGGACAAGACTCTTTGAAATATTGCCGGAGAAATTTTCAATCCAAACGGTAACCGTTTCCACTGACAATGACCATTTTGCGTAACAGATTCCGTTTCATAGCGATCTTTGGACCGAATAGGAATAGACCAAAATGCAGAATTGATATCTATTACTGAAAACCAAGCGCAATTTCGTGTTTTGACGATAATGTCTTCAATACGAGGATACGGCTGTGATTCTGGCACTAAAATCTTATTTAACTGTCGCATATCATTACATAGACGTGATCTTTTCCCATCTTCTTTCTTGAATGCCAATGTCACTGGTGCAGCAAAAGGTGAACTTGAATCTTCGATAAGATCAGCTTGCAATAATTTTGTAATTTGATTATCAATTTCTTTCTGGTCTTCTAGAGAACAGCGATATGGCTTAGCGGAGATATAACGATTTTCAATTAACTTTATATTTGCTTCAAAATTCTCCACTTTCCCTACATCATATTTATTCTTTGCATAAGCATTACCATACTGAGTGATTAATTGCAAAAAATCAGTTCTTTGCTGAGAATATAGATGGCAAACTTTTTCTTCGTGCTCAGATACACTGGCATTCCCAGAGCAACTGGTTGTGAAGGTGCTCGAGTTTCTACACTCGGAGTTTTCGGTTATATTTTGTAATACACGTAACTGTTCATCTTGTACTAACTGAAACATTTTAATAGCATCCAATCCTAACAAAAGGTCATACGAAAATTTGTCATTTTTAATTACGTGACACATCATCTCATGTTCGATATTATGAATTTTCAATGGCAATTTTATATTATCCGAGCTTCGCTGCACCCCACTAATCGTATGGAAAACTTGTTTACTTGCCAACATCTTTTCTTCAATATTTTCAACAAGTTTCGAATTTACTATTGTCACGTTAGACCCGCTATCATAGATCGCGGTAACTTCTTGATTATTTAACATGACTTTCAAGCGAATTAGTGGTGTGTAGTCTAGTTTTTTGGATTATTTGAATCCTCTGTAACCTCTTGTTCCACTTGTTCCACTTGTTCCAACCAATTAACATTCTTTTCTTCTTTCAATTTCCACCGACACAGTTCTACCGGATGAAAATGGGTTCTGCCTTTTGAGGTACAAAATGAACAAGGTTTTCTCTCTTGTATTTTTGCGAAATCAGACTTCAATCCTTCAAACTTCAGTGTGTTGTTGGCTGACACTGGCAATTTTATATCATTTCTCTTATTTTTCTCAATAGGCCCTGAATAACGACGCAATTGATTCATAAGTTTTTCAGTTGATTTAATTTCTTCTTTATCTAATCTATCTTGAATCCAGAAAGGTAATCCAATTACAATATGATTGATACGGGAATTTACTGTCATCTCTGGCTCTGTTTCAAGTAATAAACGTTCCTTCTTGAGTGCATAATCTAATAAAGACCCACGAATATATTTAAATGTGTATGCAAAATGAATAGATTTCCAACATTTATCACCATAGGTCTCAAGAAAAGATTTTTTCCAATCTGCCCAAAGTCCTGAAATCTTCAATTTTGACAAAGTAACGGTATACCATTCTTTAGCGTTTCCATCCATAAATAAACGCAAGACTTGTATTTTTTTTTCATCGGATGTGATTTGTTGACGCCCACATTATTGTTCAAATAATTCCAACCATTCATTCGTATTTCGCTTTCCTTCAAATTTGTCTAAAACAAATAATCTCTGAACTTGTGAAATATCTACCTCTTTACTCTCAGAACGTGATTCCATCAACTTCAACAAATCCGTTTGTTTAATTTCAACATTAGCTGAAGGTTTAATAACTGATGTAAACTTCTCTTCATCTAGATATATCTCTTGAAAAACAGCATTGAACTCGTTGTCAAAATACAAATTAGTGATTTCCATAGGTAGAGAGATAGTTAAATTTCGGTATTGCCCTTTTTTTTATCAAATTTTTACATGCATTCTTCACTATGCTCATATTAAACAGTGCTCCATGATGATCTGCGTGTTGTAACTCCAAGGGAAATACGTACGATGTACCATCTGACATTTTTTGAATTGATTTTACTCTCGTTTCAAAATTATTCTTCTTTACTTCTTCTCTAACTATGTAAAAGCGTACTTGTGTTTTTTCCATCTCCAAATTATGACGAAAACCGATTTATAAGTATGAAAGTGCTCTGAATAATAGACAACAGATTTCTCTCTAAAAAGGATTTATTGTATTAGCAAACGATATAAAATTATTAACAAATAAAATAAGGATATTTACCTGAAAAGGAAATCGGTTTTTAAAGTCAAAATCCAGGAGTGAAATATGAATTATTGAATAACAAATTATGACTTTTCAGAAATGATGAGATATTGACACATTTGCAATCTAGTCAGCCTTACAACTCCAAACAAATGTTTTCCTACTTCAAACTAGCTAAAAGGGAGTTTCCTTTTTATATATATATATATATATATATATATATATATAACAAAAAATATATGCAACTAGAGAATTCAAGTTATCAATATACAGAAAACTATTAACAATCAAAGATTTCAAATAACTGCAAAACATCTTCATAGGAGTCAGATGAAATAATTGAGAATGTAACAAGTTCAATAGATACAAATATTGCAATTAAATATGTCAAATAATAAAGTGACAGAAGAAAAGCTTCATCAACTGCAAAAGAATATCACAGAGATCAAGTACAATTGAGAATATGACAAATTTAATACATACAAATATTGCAATGAAATATCACAGATGGCAAATATTGAAGTAATACTGCAACTAAAAATATTTATCAATTTGTACAGCTCTGAGATAGCATTATGTCTTTGCAATTTGAAGCCCATATTCTTTATTATCAACAACAAACTGAGGCAGCAGCCGTCAAAAATATCTTGATTTTCCAAACTCTTAGTGAGGATTCTACTGTCATATGAATTTCTCGAACATACTGAAAATAATACCAATTGAATCAGGAGTATAATACAACTCGTAAATTGAACTCCAAATTGCTTCTTCTGTGGATGAATCTAAATCCGAGACCGGCATCTCACGTTTCTTATTTTCATCTGGACTTTTCACTTCTTGTATTTCCAGTGACGTGATTGTTGATATGCCTATCCCGGTTGCAGCAGTAACTCTTTGTGAAAATCTATAAACACAATAGAATACACTTAGAAAAACATTGAAATACAATTTCAAAATTTCCTACCTACCTCCTGAACATTAGATAATTATTGTGATGTTGGACCACCTCTGTCCTTTTCTGCCGCGAAATGAGTACACAATTTTAAAACAAGTAGCTTGAAATCTTTGGAATGAGGTTCTTCTCTCGGCTTTTCAACATTTTTTCAAAAACAAATGGTATATTATGCTACAAGGACCGAACGACTATCATTTTTGTCCAGGATAAATTTGGCTGCATTCGGTGAAGACGAGGGCAAATCTCGTGGCAGAGGCGAGGGCAAAGGCAAAGACGAGGGCAGAGTCCAATGCGTAGCTCCGTGCAGCCAAATTTGTCCGTGTAAATAAAGAAAGTCGTTCAGTGTCCGTGTAGCATACGATACTTTTTGTAACGAGTGCATTGAAGTTCTTCCATTATTAAGCTCTTTACATAAATTTGGATGTATTGAAACTATCTCATCGATTCGACGAATAGATTCTTGCAAATGCAATCACATTACGGTAAACCAATACAATGAAACATGACTTACATGAATAATTTTATTGATTAATATTCCTCACATTCTCTGTGCTATCCCGTTCTAAATGAATGCACATACTATAACGAACACACTCTATAATACAAATTTCTTCCAAATAATAATTTGACATATATCAATGGAATAAAAAAATTCAACGGCATCCATGATCCATGATCTACAATTTCATTTCTACCCAGCGGAAATTAATATCCATTATCTTCCAATAAACAGAGGATTTGTGAAAATTGTAACCATGGTTTGGAATTGAGAACTTTCGAAGCAGAAGTCAGCTTAGTAATACGCTACTTCCGGTGTACGTGTTACAGAAAATATAATTCAAAACAACTGTACTACACGACGACAAAAACACAAATGACAGGTGTCAAGTGTTTGAACTGAAAGTGACGATTGAACAACTGTATACAGAGCGTGAAACAGAAACTTACTTGTATTACTAACTCAAATATTCCTAAGAACAGCAGACAATTTGCATTTCCAGTTTAAGAAATAAAATAACAGGTGTTCAGCCTTTATTTCTCAGGTGATTATATCAAAATAGTTATTTGTGTATCCAGGCCGTAAAGGTTATCTTTTTTGGTCGAATCTGTTGTTTGCGGCCGAAGCGCAGCTGAGGCTGCAATTCAGGTGACACCAAAAAAGAACTGTAGGCCGAGGTGCACACAACGTTTTTTAGGCGATCATCACGAAATAATTCAAAATCACAAAATTTTATCTATGTATTTCTAAAACATTGCAATTGCAAATCTTAGTTCCCGTTGAAATTGTTTTATTTTATTGTCTTTAATCAAAGTGACATTTGCAAAAGATGCGTATCAATTTCTTGGATTATACGAACTATTAAGGTTGACAGAAGAATACAAAATGTATTTCGGCGAAAACTGTATCTTAAAGAGTTCATCAAGCAATCCATATAGGTAGGTATTAAGTGTTCAAGAAATAGCTTTTGACAGATCAGTCCCAAAAAGTAGTATTTGACAGATCAGTCCCAAAAAGTAAGATTTGACAGATGTGTACCAAAAAGTGAAACTTCACGGCCGCAAAAGTGGCCACGGAAACAGCTTTTTTGATATGATCGCCTAAAAAAGTAGTTTCTTTGGCTCCTTCTGTGGCCGTGAAGTTTTACTTTTTGGTACAAATCTGTCCAATATCATTCTTTGGGACACATGTGTCATCTATTACTTTTTGGGATTGATCAGTCAAAAACTACTTCATGAACACCTCATATTTACCTATATGGGCAATTTGATGAAATCTTTCAGTCGTAACAAGTAAAAATTTGCTGAGTTATATCCGTTTCAAATTTGTATAACTCTTTGCTTGACGTTTTCTTTATTCATAGAGAAGGTTCAACACTATTCATTGATTCTTTAGCAAAATCGTTCTTATATTTAAACTTATCATACCTAGTATGAATGCTAAATATACTGTATTTGTACAAAAAAATACTTGCAAATATTATTTCAAAGGGACGTTGCGATAATTCGATAAATTTTCTTCTATCACATCCAAAAATGATGCTGATCTTTTGGAAAAACTATTTCCGTATAACTTGATCATGGATTATTATTCAATTGGAAGAGAATGCTATTGAGATGTTGATTATTTGATTTTCATAATAATTTCTTCCCATGATTTGTGGTATTGTAGGTTATATTATAGTCATAAACTCACCCAGAAAATTATTTTGGAAGGAACTAGATCAAAATTTCAGTTGAAGTGTGATCAATTCTCACGTTTCATTCTCAATGAAATATTCAAATACTTACTTCATTGTTGTATATAGAATACTAGGAACGACAAATGAAGTCTCTTCCAATATGAAATTTAAAATTCTTTTTATTTCTTTGGGTGCGCTGTAGTGCGCTCCACAAATGACAAATTGCGCTAGCGCGCATACTTATTCAAGAAAATACCAAATTCAAATAAATGCAACAGATGTAGTATTGCGTACTGGTTTAGTTAGCCCTAATTCAAACTAAATGTGAATTTACCTATGAATAGGGCATTTCAGACATAGTTTTAACATGAATTCTGAAAACCAAAACCAGAATTTTCTCATTCACAACAAATATTTTCAAAAAATCTGTCGCTTGCTACACGAATACTGCCGTGCAACCGTGGTTGCATAATATGCCTGACCACAATGAATCAGTAATGAAATCGAAATCGACAGACAGCCAAATAAAGTTTTTGTCAACGACTGTCAACGCAAAATAAAAAAGTCGTATTCTCATGATTTTATTCAAAAGGAAAGTCCATTCACAACAAAACTACCTGAATCTAGGATATTATTATCTATTGAGCTATTTATCATAATGTAAGTTTGTCACTACTGTTGTTGATATTTATAGTGATTGTGCAGTTGATGCAATTTGAGAAATAAAGGCCATTTGAAGAGCTAGAAGAGAATGTCTGATTATTTGTCAAAGAATTGTGAATATTGTCAACAGATTGCCCATTTTCTGTATTTGTAATGGTGATGCTATTAGGAAAATTTGACGTTGGAGGATCAGTCCTGTTTGTAGAAATATATAACGTTGAAGAGCCTGCCCTGCCTGTCAGAATCTCATTTTAAATTCCTGTTTCACTGGATATGGAGCTTTCTATATAGCCTTCAGCCACAGTTGAAGATTTTCATTCCTCATGACGCTTCAACATAAGGATATTACCTCCAACTTCAACCAGTAATGAGGCTGAGCTTCTTCCAAAAGTATGGCCTGTATAGTTACTGGCGTTTGGTAATTGCAAATATTGTACAATTAATGACGGTATTATTCCAAATTTATGCACTCCTACTACTTGTGTTGAGCATTTTCCATTGCGGTAATTTATAAAGAAAAAAATCATGTTTCATATAAGGTGGTCGAAGAGTTGAATATTTTATAAATAGCTGTAAAACATGTACAGTTCCAAGAAATTTATCAGTGACAGTAATAGTATATTCCGATACAAGTGCGGAATGGAGATCATTCAGCCACGAGACGAAGTCAAGTGGCAGAATTTACATGAGCATGGTATGATCGATTCGCACGAATGACGGATGTTATTTTTTCTACAGTCAAAGGTGTCCGCGTGAATATCTATAATCAAAATATGCCGTTTTCTAGAAATAATTTGCTCCATTGATCTCATTTCAAGCCATCAAATGTTGATGAAATTGCTCATATTGACTCCATTTTGAAGAGAAATGAAAAGAAAATCAAGGAGAATCAAAATTATGACATTGATGAAACAGTTTCTTAGCGACGCCACGCGGCTTTCTCAAGAACCCCAGAGCGTACGGAATGACTCCTATTCCGCACACTACAGCGTGTGAAATGGGTATCATTCTACAGTGACTGAAGAAAAAAAAATTTTTTCTACTGGTTTTCGTTCGCGGGACATTGATCATCAACTTGTTTCCCTTGTCTTTGATATCACAAATCGACATTTCTCGTAATTCTTCCTGCCTGCGTGCTCCACTCCTGCCAAATATCAAACAAATCTATAGGAATGAGATGAGCAAAAGCAAATTATGATACAATATATCTATTCATACCTTCCATAATAAACAAGTCAAGCCAGAAGCTTCCAGCAAAAATATGTTAATATCCTCCCTAGTGGATATGGTCCATTTTTTGGCCAGATAGCCTTTATTTTGTTGTTCTAAAAATGTGACTAGTTTCGTGAATTTACTATAATCAATATTGCTTTTGATAATCACAGTTGCCTTCAACATTGAATGAACAGATCAAAGAGTTCAGGTTTTATATGATTTGGCCTCTCTTGAGAAAACTGTAAAGAGAACATTTTCAGTCCAGTGTTTTACGTGCTTTGTCCGACACCAATCAACAGGAAAACTTGAATTTTAATTTCAAAGCCTAGTTGCTACACGTTCATAAGGTCGTGAAGTTTGAATGCGAGAGGAATCAATTCATTTATTCACGATGCGTGAATCATCTTCAAGCATGGATGTGGGAAATATTCATTTGTTTTGATGGAGCTCATCATCTGATTACTATTGCTCTCGCATGACTACGAGATATACTCAAGTCAAATAACACAGAAATAAATTTTAGTTTATTTTCAAGCAACGGAATCATTATACTACAGGAATGAATTCAAGAATGACTATCTCCCAAGAATGACATATATAAATCTGATGTCAGTTGGGAAAGAAGTATATACCATCACTGATCTGGAAGAGATCACAGAATGTGATGAGATATGACCTCTATACATTTCAGCTCTTTTCGATTTTGTTTGTTTGATTGATTGGCCTCTATTCCAACATAATTTCTACTCGCAGAATATGTAAATTTTGGACTTGTGATGAAAAAAAGTATATTTTAGAACAAATATTGAGATGACCCTCATTTCAAACGAGCAAAAAGTTTGTAATTCGAGGCGAAGGCACAGATTACTGTCCGCAAGTGTGAAATACGCTATTCCAAACATGTTGTGGACTATGATCTGTCTAGATTTCAGAAACTTACAAATATAACGAACACAAAGCAAGAAAGTAGTACCTGAAACCTAAAAATTTGCTTTTGAATCATCGGAAATGATTATTGGATGATTCTAAACAGCATACGAAATCATTCTTATCGACGTGTTGGATTGTCTCTTGTTCAAACACATTTCTCGTTATGGAATATGCAAATTTCAAAACAGTGTTGGAGAAATATATTTTTGTAACACTGCTTTGAAAATTGCATATTTCATAACTAAAAATTTAGTTAGATCAAGTGACATTCCAATGCATCGTCAAGAAATATTTTGTATTGCGTTTAGAATCATCCAATCATTATTTTAGATGGATCAGAAGCAGTTAGTTTGGTTACCATTGTTACTTTCTACAATTCGGATATTAATTTCTGGCTTTGCGTTTCAGTTTTCATGAATTTGTTCTGAAATATAAGTGAGCTGCCAAAATCTTGTTTGGGAAAGTATAGTCAATATGTTCGAGAATGCGTATTTCACACTTGCAAAACATAATCCTCACTTTCGGTTCGGTTCGCCAAACTATTTGCTTTGTTGAAATGAAGTCCTTTGGAATACTTGTTGTATAATTCAGTTATAAAATTAAGGAACTGGAGACAGAATACATGATATATCCTTGAGATCAATTTTCAATACTAAAAAACATCTATATTTGTGCTCAAGTAAAGCTTTTATTCTGATGGTACAATAATCGGAGTGTACATGAGTTTTTGTGATAAGAATTTATTTCAAAACTCTATCAAATGCTCAGTCATATATTTTTGGGAGGAATCATTTCTCTCTGTTGAGATTTTTTTGCTGCAAATCAGGTGAGAGATGTATCAAATATTTTATGAGTATTTGTAATATTTCGTTACAACATCAGGACATGATCATATTACAAATTCAATCTGTTATAAATGAGCAATATTCCTCACTGCTTTATAATTCATAATTCCTGTCGCAATTCTATCACAACACACTGAACTGCACGAAACTTCACTTAACTGCCGTGTGCAAACATTGTGCTTCGTTGCGAATATGCGGTTGATGTTTATCCAGGAAATTGTGGCTAAATAAGGGACATAGCAGCCACACTTTCGTTCCTAATCCAGAGTTGTTTGGTAGTTCCCGTAAGCTGTAAAACACGAATAGTTCCCTGGCCGTATGCTCTCCACAGCTCGGGAACAAAAGATAGGAGCACTCAAGAGAGTTTTTGGTTTGTACCGACAGATTTGTGTACAGACGGTTGAAGGACCATTCCTTTTCTGCTTAAACTTGTAGCTGTTAAGCTTTGAATTCTATGAGACTCCAAAAAATGTTTATTGAGATAAATTCCAATAAAACACTACCTCATTTTTTATACTTGATCGCATTGAAAGTGGTTCTTTTTTTTTCATTCAAAAAATTCATGACTCTCGTTTGTGATTTTGTGATTCTCTACCCGAAATTAGGTTTTGAAGATATCTAGAATTGCCTCCATGAAAGTGAGTAGTATCCTGTTCTAGTCCGTCTCTGATTTGAGGTTAACATGTATAAGTTAATTTAAAATTAACTGTCAGCTATGACAATCGTATATAGATGTCGCGAGTTGTTATATTGACTTGGATACCACATCAGAAAGAGTCAAAAAATATTGTAAATGATGCCATCAGATAAAGACCAATGAGAAACGTTATGATTCCCCAACTCTTGCACGATTCATACAAGGTCATATATTCGAAAAACATTACCTCCCTTCTAGGGTCATCAGGTACAAGGTCCTAGTGAATACAATATCAATGAAAATGATGTTAAGAAAAGAAAATCACACGCGCTGCCATCATAGATTCTTTAAATTCTTATACGTTCAAAATCTTACAACTTCTAGTTCCGATGATGAATCAAAATGGAGTTTGAAAAAATTACTTGCGTTAAAATCAACCTACAGCACCAAATTCAAGATCATTCTTCCAATAGTCTCACAGGTTAAGAGCGCGTATTGATATCGAACATTTCTTGACACTTGACATGAAAATACGCAAGGCGTAACAAACAGCTCTCTGTATATACAGAATTTGAAACGTATTGATCTGAGTTCATGCCTCACGGAGCCGATAAACAGCGAACTGTGCAAACCGATAATAAATCTACCAGCCACGATTCACCCAGATAGATAAGATTCGGACAAATTATGCAACATATAAGATATATGGAAGTATAAGCTTTCTCTAGCGGAGAATTTTGCTGCATTCATTAAGTGGCAGAAAGGCGAGAATGAAATTAGAATACTGAAACACAGCAAGAATATTATCTTTGGAATATTCTCTATCCAGTAGCAGAACTTCTGTTATCAGCTTCATACAAAGGTGAATTCCCTCAGGGTATCAAATTTTCAGCATTAATAACTACATAAATCCAATGATCAAAATAGAATTATAAAGTTGTTATCAAATATACCACGGAAAATAGAAAAACTGATGTTGATATCACATGATTCACTTCTACATCGTCCAACCCATCTCCTACATATAATAATATTATGAATAAATACTAAGTTCAGGCCAGGAGCTCCAAAAATTTCAAAAAATATTGAACTTTTCCAACAGATTGTTCTACAACTTGCTATAATAGTTATTTATGATATGTGTGTTGAAAATGTAATTTTATTTTGACAAGAGAAGTTTGGGACACGACGCACAGTGGAGTGAGGCAACCTTTGGAATAAAATAATATCACTTTTTACACGTATATCATACACTATTCTTCATACAAACACTATTGATAGTGATAATAATGCGAAATTCATAATCATACAAATATGAAATATCAGATGGGCTGTCATTTATATAGCAACTTCCTGATAGCAACCAATGTTTTGTTGCTATTTACACAGTTTGACATATTTTCTTAATCAAATGGACAGTCAAAAAAATGAAATAATTTCAACTGAAATTGAGAAGCGGCTACTAGAACTGTTAATGATCTATTACCTTCGAAGTCGAGGCAACAGTACGTGATCGCCTACGGACCTTTTTTAAAATAGTGCAAAGATGGGAATGTTTCCTTTGGATATTATGAGACTGTCTTCTGGCGTACTTTGAGGGGATTTCCAAGCTGAGGAAATCATCAACATCATAGTCGAATTACTCTATATGTTGAAAATGAAGAACAATCAAGATATAAGCAAACATTATACTCTCACGGACAAAAATATCGCATTTTTTCTCTGAGACATAATCTTCTTCCAAAATAAATAGGACTTTCTAGTCTAAATTCTGTTAATCTATTAATTATTTGATTGGAGTGTTATGAGTAAATTTTTGTCCAATAAATTATATGTTGAAGCTTTCCAACAGATTCGTAGATGAACTAATGAAATAGCCTGATTCTGGTTATTACTTTATTCAGAAAGAGTAACATTTATGGATTTAACTGGCTTAAATGAGGCATTCTCTTACCGAAACTCAAGAAACAAGAAATAGAGCACTCATAATGTCAGTTGGATAACAACACACAAAAGAGCATACGTTATTAATCAATTAATTAAAAAGGGAAGAAGACACCGTAAGGGAAATTTTACAATGGGAACCAGGCGGAAACAGAAGAAGAGGCAGACCCAGGTCGAAATGGCTACAAGAAGTAGAAGCAGATCTGAGTAAAGCAGGAATAAAGAAATGGAAGGAGAAAACAGAAAATAGGAAGACATGGAGAGAAATATGTCAGAATATTTAGAACAAGGCGATAAGGACTGATCCCCCTCAAATAAAGGATCTAGAGAGCTTCAGTAGAAGCGGCGCAACCCCACCTGGAGTGTCCAAGCCACTATATATATATATATATATATATAATATGTGAGAATTGAAAATGCGAAGACTCAGTTGAATTATCCAATCTTTTTTTTCCTACTCTACAGTTTCGTCTACATCTTAGCAATCCTCAGAAACTGATTGAATTATTTTGTTTAGATATGAAACACAAGTGTATTTAACGATATCTCTCTCGAAAAAAAAATTTCTAGGTGTTGTAGTCCAAAAAATGTGTTATATTTTACTTCTTCAAGAGAATGTTAACGTAGACCTTTTATACTTGTAATTTTATCCATCTCCAGTGTGAAATATAGAATATTATAATCAAATAATCATGAGGATGCTACTGAAAAATGGTGAAGATGAAGGTGGCATGATGAAAATAGCCAGGCGCAGAAAATTCACCTCAAAATAAATTGTGCATTTGAACGATATAGATGAACTTCATATAGAATTGAATTCATATTATAGATCAAAATACATATGATGTTAGTGCAGCAAAACGTATCTCTTGATGCACAATATTCGTCACTTTATTGTTCCTATCAAGATACTGTCTTGAAGCTGGAATTGAACAACTAGCGAGTATGTGATCAAGTGATTCTTCGTGTTTACTGTACATTCGACATTCAATATTTGGCCAGGTTTTCTTCATTATTCTTCTTCTGTAGCCGTTAGTTGGGAGTACTTGATCTTGGATTGATGTCAGGAAACCCTCTCTCTCGTTGAATATTGAACCAGTTTTTAACCACATTTGCGAAGCCTTGGTATCAATATATTCATTTTCTATTTCCACAATATATTTTCCATGGAGCGGTTTTGCTCTCCATTGCTTTTTCAATTGGGATATTGATGGCGCTCTCTGCTCCGTATATTGTCCGTCAGATAGGCTCATCAGTGTAAATCGCCTGTCTGCCTGAACAATCACCTGGTGTAGTTTGAATGCTTTTGCCTAGTCCAAAAAATAAGTACGCATGCCAGACATCAACTTCTCATTTCTCACTGCGTTGCTTGAGATTTCTCTGCCTCCTTGGTAGCAAATGAAATCCCTTCACAGCACTTTGCGCCTAGTGACTTCTGTGATCACGGTATTGTTCTGGGGTCATCGTGTCCATTTCATGAATATCCGTTTCGGTCCAGGTACGTACTCCAAAACTATATGTTGAAACTGCCGTCGCATACATATTTATGGCTTGAAACAGGTTCCTAGCGACAAGCCTAGTCTGCAGAAAGGTTTCCACTCGAATTATGTAAGTAGTTTTCAGAATCTCTTCACATTCTTTCTCGTCTACACCTTGTGCTTGTGCATATCCTAAGTATTCATATCTCCCAATTTCTGTCATTCCTTTGATTATTCCCTGAGTAGATATAAGAAGCTGGTTCTGGCTCAATCTCAAGGTCATCTGTGATAAGAACGTCTTAAGAACTGATAAAAACGTCTTGACTTTACTTGGCTAACGTCTTAAGAAGTGATAAGAATGTCTTGAGTTTTTCTTGGACAGCGTCTCAAGAAATAATAAGAACGTCTTGAGAAATGATGAGAACGTCTTGAGTTTTCTTGGCTAACGTCTTAAGAAATGATAAGAACGTCTTAAGAAATGATAAGAACGTCTTGAGTTTTTCTTGGACAGCGTCTTAAGAAATGATAAGAACGTCTTGAGCTTTCTTGAACTGCGTCTTAAGAAGTGATAAGAGAACGTCTTAAGTTTCGTCTTAAGAACTTGAAGATGTTGGTTAACTGCTCCTTCGAGGTATGCAACGTGTGTCACTATTCTTTACTATCTATGTGAAGTTTTCTAGATGCATACATACTCTGCCATCTATGAATGAGTAGTTTAAACTGTAAAAAAGATATCTTCCAATTGATAGAAACCTTGAAGCGATGAACAATGAATAAAAACTAGAATTATGTGTTTTTTTGATGATAGAATGAATACAGGATGTGCATGTGCGATAATAAAATTTTTTTGATAATTTTATATCTGTTCTATTTTTGCAAACTATTATCGTATCATTTTATGTTCGAAAGTCATCAAAATGTGCTGTAAGTTGTGAGTGTGTTTAAAGTTGATATATTTTCTGTCAAAAATATATGTTTTACTTACAGCACGGGTACAAATGGTGCTAGCAATACAGAAGTTTTTGATTCAGGAGTTGAACGTGAGTGACAGTGTTTTTCTATTCTCAACAATCGATTTTTAAAAGTGTTTGTTTTTTAGATGTTTGATTTTATTGAAATATTTTTTCGAGAAGCCCACGCCTCATGCCACCCTAATGTATAGTGGTGAAATTGAAGATTTGAGAAACCTCCAGCTGTGGCGGGGCTGGAAAAACAATTTATGTAAATGTAAGTACATTTTGAAGTGATTAAGAAATTTTTTTAATTTTTTTTTGTTTTAGAACATTCATTGACAGTATGAAGCAATAAAGCTAATTTCAACACTTGATTACTATTTACATCTAAATTAATACCTTATGTTATTCTTTTCTTTCATATTTCATATGTGAATTGTGATATTTATTTTTGATATTTATTCTGACAACTTATTTTTTTTATTGGTTTTTGTAAGAGTATTGAATGAATATTTATTTTTTTATTCTAAGGAAAAAAAGGAGCAGATTTAGGTGGAAACAGGTAATGTTATAATTTCATTTTTTTTTTATTCAATTAACAAAAGAAAGTATAAATTTTCTTTTAACTTATTTTGGAAATGTTAAGTGTTATATGGTTCTATAATTGTATGATCACAATATTTTTTATTCAATTTTTATATAGGGCTTAGGAAAACAAAATTACAACTGAAAGCAGGTAATGTACAGGTGGAGTATTAAATCATATATATTGTGAATATGTAGTGAGTTATTGATTTTTATTGCATTTTTTAAATTTTGTCATAAGTAATTTTTTACATATTATGTATAAGGCTAATTTTTATACAGTTTAAGAGTTACAATAGTTACAAGTTGTAGATGAATACTAAACATATAGTTGTGTTAAACAAAAATAACAATAATTATTATTCAGATGAAGAAGAAGTTGAATCATTCTATTCTTCTTCAGTTTCTAAATTTACAGAAAGGTTCACGGTTTCATGTATTTCAACAAAATTCTTGAACACATATGTAGAATTAAGAGCCTTCATGTAACCTCAAACTTATCATTTTATAATTATAGCTAAGAGAAACAAATGCTTATATTATTGTCTTTTTTTGTTATATGAAAGTAAGTATTAATCAGTTCCTTTGTTTGTTCTTCTGTTAATTCTCCAAATTTGGCAGGAAAAAATGATTGAAAACATTCGGTTGTCACCAAAAGTCTTGTTCCATAGCGAGTATTAATGATTTGGGTATTCAAAATTTTGAACTTTTTTGTTTCTTCTAAACTGTTTAGGTGTACTGTCGGTTTGATATAATCTGCAGATCCAAGCTCATTAAAAAAAGATAGGTCAGCCATTTTTGATCTATATAGAGTATTTTTATGTTAACTGAAATAAGGTTTGTCTAAGAAAAATGAAATTCACTAAAAACTTACGCTTTAAAAATGTAAACTTCTAGAAGTTTTTGATTTTGTAACTTGAAGTAATCCACTCAACACTTCACTGTTAACTAAGTCATACATAATTACAATTCATATATTTATCTCAAATTTCACATGTATTCATGATAAAAGTACGATAATAATTTCCTGTTTATTAGGAGGATGTTTTTTTGATTAAAAATGAAATGTAAGATAATAATTTCTGACTCAAAGAGTTATCAATATGACAAGGAAATACTTCCTTCTACTTTATCGAATTTTATTTGATTGAAAAATATGTACCAGATACTCATTTCCTTTGTTAAGAAGATATGACTGGAATGACAGGAAACTATTGGATAACGACTTCCCTCTCAATATCGGGAACAGGAAATATTTCATTGATAATTTGTTGCGTTTATAAAATTTTGCATGTGCTTATGATAAATGATGGATAATAATTTCCTGCACATTTGAGGATGTTTTTTTTGTTCAAAATTTAAATGAAAGATAGTAATTTCCTTTCGAAATAAAATATGATATAATTCCTTCAGTACGAGCATATTGTTGGAATGATAGAAACTATTAGATAATGACTTCCTTCCTAATGACAAGAGTGGGAAATTTTTGTTTGATAATTTGTTGGGCTTCATATATAAATAAATGAATATTTTGAAGTAACTTACTTTTAATTTGGTGATTAGATAGTTGCGATGAATTTATGAATAACAATAGTTTTGTCAATAATTTGGTATACAAACTAGTTACATTGTTTTTTTATTAATAATTGCAGTTTTGACAGACTGAAAAATGGTTGTATGGGAACGTGTCCATTCAAGTTTTAGAAATCGGGTCTTTTGTGGTAGAATTAATAATAATGATTCTATATTAGATCCCAAAACTTTTCTAGAAGAGTGTTTATTACTGTTAATAAGTAAAGTAGGCGAGTTTATGCATTTTTATCGTGCTTCAGTGAAGCTCAATTGTGAATTAGCTTGTCTGTATACATTACTAAAAAATGGTGTGACAATTGATGCTGATATATTCCATCATTCTAAAATGAAACCAGTAACGTTATCTGATGATTTTACCGAGTGGTTTTTGGAAGTTGTTGAAGAATCTATTTTATCACAAATGGAAGAGTTTCAAGAACGCGATAGCGGAAAAGTTCTGAGTAAAATTTTATATTTAAAAGTGAGTTGGTTGTTTTTTTTTTCATTTAATTTTTATTTACATAATTTTTGTTCTGTTTTAAGGTTAATATAAATAAATTTGATCCAATGAATAGTGGAGGTTCATCATATATAGAACTTCCAAACGATATAAAAAAAAAAGCTGTTATAAATGTGAAAAATAATGACCAATATTGCTTTGTTTGGTCCATATTATCAGCATTCTACCCTACGGATCAAAATTCAGATCGTGTCTCTCAGTATCCTCAAAATTTTGTTGATATTTTCAATTTAAGTAATATAAATTTCCCTACACCGTTGTGTGACATTATTAAATTTGAGAAACAAAATAATTTATCAATAAACGTATATGGATTAGAGCAAATTGCAACAAATAAGAGAACTAATATTGTGGGTCCACTTTATTATACAAAAAATAAACTAAATACACATATTAATTTACTTTATTGGAAAGAGAATGAGAAGTCGCATTACGCATGGATAAAGTCACTCTCTCGTTTATTATCATTTCAAATAAATAAAAGTAATAGAAAACGCTTTATATGTGACAGGTGCTTACATTATTTTGTAACTGAAATTTTACTAACTAAACATGAAGAGTATTGTCAATTAGTTGACACAGTTAAAATTGAGTTACCCACTGAAACATCTATGTGGGTTGATTTCAAAAATTTTCTAAGAAAATAACGACACCCATTTGTCATTTACGCTGACTTTGAATGTTTAACAGCACCAATTGATACATGCCAACCAAATAGTAGTACATCGTACACTATGAAATATCAATATCATGTACCATGTGCCGTAGCATATAAGGTTGTTTGTTCGTATGATGAATCTTTTTTTTTTTTTTGAATCATTTCGTGGACCTGAAGCTGCTAAATGGTTTGTGCTTAGATTGAAGAGCGTTGTCGAGATAATTGAGATTTTTTATAAAAACACCATATCAATTATAATGACACATAAAGATTGGCAGGATTTTGATAATGCTACAGATTGTCATATTTGTGAAGAAAAGATTAAAATAGCAGATAAAAAAAGTTAGGGACCATTGCCATTTTACAGGTACTATAATTGAATTTAATACTTTATTTTAACTTTATAAAAGAATATTGAGTTATTTTTTAGGAAAATATAGAGGCGCAGCACATGAAGATTGTGATTTGAAGTACAAAAACTCCAAATTCATACCCATATTCTTTCATAACTTCAGTGGTTACGACTCTCATCTTTTTATAAAAGAATTTGGTTCAGAGGATGAACATATTTATGTTATTCCAAATAATAGCGAAAAATATATGACGTTTTCAGTAACAGTAGGCAAATTCCAACTACATTTCTTAAATTCATACAAGTCAGTTCTTAAAGAGTAAAAAAAAAAAATTTATGAATTCAAATTAATTTTTTAGGTTCTTGAGTACTTCACTGGAAAAACTGGCTAATAATTTAGATAAAGAAAAATTATATATAATAGATAAAGATTATCTTGATGAAGATAAACGAAATTTGATAATTAAAAAGGGGATATTCCCTTATGATTATTTCAATTCATGGGAAAAAATGGAAGAAAAAAATTTACCTGCTAAACAAGCTTTTTTTTCAAAATTGAAAAATGAGCATGTAAGTGACGCAGATTATGCCCACGCACAAAAAATTTGGTCTACATTTAATATAGATACATTGGGAGACTATTTAGAACTGTATCTCCAAACAGATGTTCTCTTGCTAGCTGAAGTTTTTGAAAACTTTCGAGATGTTTGTATTAACGCTTATAATCTTGATCCAGCTCATTATTACACACTACCAGGTAAAGTTTTTGAAGTTAAAAACATATGAATTTATTATAAATATTTTTGTTGTTGTAGGTTACGCATGGGACAGAATGTTAAAAATGACAAAAGTAAGTCTACAGTTATTAACTGATGTTGATATGATTTTAATGTTTGAGAAAGCCATTCGAGGTGGTATATGTCAGTATGTAACTCGTTATGCAAAAGCTAATAATAAGTATATGAAAGACTATAATTCATCAAAAAAAAAATCATATTTGATGTACTTTGACGCTTGTGATTTGTATGGGTGGGCAATGACTCAATATTTACCCTATGGCGGCTTTAAATTCTTAAACAATGAAGAAATTTCAGGACTTGATATAATAAATATACCTAATGATAGCTTAGAGGGCTATGTATTGGAAGTTGACTTAGAATATCCAATAGATTTACATGACACCCATAGAGACTTTCCATTGTGTTCTGAACATCAAATTCCAGAAAATTAAAAAACACCGAAATTAATGACAACTTTACATAATAAATCCAAATATGTATTATATTACAAAAACTTACAGCAAGCATTGATTCTAGGAATGAAGTTAACTAAAATTTATAGAGTTATATCCTTCAAACAAAATTTATGGTTGAAAAAATTTATAGATTTGAACACAAATATTAGGAAAAATGCAAAAAACGATTTTGAAAGAGATCAGTATAAACTTATTAATAATGCAATATTTGGAAAGTCTATAGAGAATATTAGAAACCGAAGAGATATAAAACTTGTTACAAGTTGGAATGGACAAGCTCAAGCACGAAAATTGATTGCGAAACCAAATTGTAAAAAAGTTATACCATTTACTGAAAATTTGGCTTCAATAGAGTTGAGTAAAATTAAAATATGTTTCAATAAACCTATATATGTAGGGATGGTTATTCTTGATGTAAGCAAATGGTTGATGTATGATTTTCATTACAATTTTATCAGCATTAAATTACCACATCCAAAATTACTGTATCAAGATACAGATTCCTTGATATTTCAATTTTTTGAAAATCCCTATATCAAAATTAAACAGAATATTGAACGTTTTGACACATCAAATTATTCAAATAATAATGAATTTGGTATTCCACTTGTTAATAATAAAGTTGTGGGACTGTTTAAAGATGAAAATGGGGGAAAAATTATGTTGGAATTTGCGGGTTTAAAAGCTAAGATGTATTCTTTTGCTTTGGAAAATGAAACTCATTGTAAAGCAAAAGGAGTGTCAAAAAGTGCTACCAAATGTTTAACCATAGATAATTTTAAAAATACACTTTTTAATTCTGAAAATTTACATAAAAAACAAAATAGAATTATATCAGAAAATCATAATATATTTAGTGTTGAAACGAACAAATTAACTCTAAATGGCGATGATAATAAACGATGTGTAGGAGAAAATAAAATTGACACATTACCTTGGGGGCATTATTTGATACAAAAAAATATATAACAACTGTTACAATTGTATTAAAATAGAAAAATGTAATTAAGTATAATAGTATAATTGAATTAATTGATATTGTAGTTATATTTAAAAAATTTTATACAAAAATATTGTAATACATAATTTGATTTTTTTTAATTAAAATATATTGTAAGGCCACTTTATATTTAAATGCAGTGATTTTTTCAATTTGTATAATGTTTCATTTTCCTAATATTCACATTTTTTTCAGGATGAATAAGGATTTGGATATAATAAAAAAGCTCAAATATAATAATATTATTTATTATTGGGTTCATTTTTTCATTTACATAGCATTGTACTTAAAGACTAATTTTTTCGACATTTTTTGTTATATAAACTACATTACTATATATATTAATGTTTTGTTTCAACAATTTAATTTTTTCAATATAAATTTCAATTCTATATTTCAAATTATCGTTTAAGTATTTTATAGACTCTTTGTTTGCAGCTGAGCGATGCTTATTATATCTTGACATGCTCACACATTTTGTTTAAAATGATGATTTCTTACATTTCAAAGTGTTTTTTCAAGACTCCAATCACTTGTTTATCATAAACAAGTAATACTGATGACGTATGTATATCGTTATTTATCAGCTTGAGCTGTTCGTCAGTGAGCTCGTTCAATTAAGCTAGTAGGAAAAACTTCATAAAAATTATAAAACTTCATTTTTATTTATCCCCGAATTATGTGAGCTGTCAAACCCTGACCATTTTACAAAAACCTGTGTTCCTTTTCTCTTTAAAACTCTTTCTACTAAATATATATTTGGGTGTTTAGCTTTCTGTAGCTCATCTTCATAAAATCCACCTGCAACAGGTTGATCCAAATAATCCTTCAGTTTATATGTTACTGGGTTTGTTAGGTTTATTTTTGAAACTGTAGATATTTCAGTTGATTAGTTTGGAGTATAGCCTTTTTCGAATACATTTTTCAACTTTGATATACTAACAGAATCACCTAACTTCAGCTTTGCACGACCAGCAATTTTTATGTTACTATATACAGTATTAAGTAAATATTTCTCATTTTTACTATTAACATCAGCTGGACACATTTTCACTGTACTGTGTTTTGTATTATTGTAGGATTCAAGTAAATTTGGTAAAATATCAATCCACTTGTAAAATCCACGAAAACTGAACTCCTTCCACATTTTATTTTTCAGTGTTCTATTGAACCTTTCAACTACGCTTGCTTTCAAGTTGCTGAATGTAGAATAGTGATTTATATTATATTTTTGCAATACTTCTTTAAAATATTTATTATAAGATTCTTTTCCATTATCTGTTTGCAAATTCTTAGGTTTTCTCTTCTGTTTAATGATATCTTGGAATACTTCAGCAATTTCTTCACCTGATTTGGATTTTACAGGTTTAGCCCAAGCATACTTAGAAAATACATCAATTACAGTTAACATGTATTTGTATCCTTTATTTTTGTTTGCGTATGGTATCATTTCGACAAGATCAGCTTGCCATAAATCGTTCAAGCCTTTTGTTATTACTCTGCGTCCATTATAATGTCTTCGAGCTTATTTGTGTAGTTCTTCAATAATTACTCTCTTTGTCATTTTTTTTTTTTGTGATTTGAGTTTTATTTTTTTCTGGTAGTTTATTTTCGTTTTTTAATTCATCAATTTCTTTCTTAAAGTCATTCAAAGCTTTCAATTTGAATGCTTTGTCAATTTCTTCATCAATTAAAGCTTTTATAATCAATATTTCATTTTCAAAATCTTTTTTAATAGCTTGCACTATACTATCAACATATAACTTATTAGCAGCTTGATCCTTATGAAGCGGTGCTGGTAAATTGCCTATATGTTTTAATTTGGCATTAAATATATATTCATTATTTGTTTGTTGCAAAATAATAGTGTTCAAATTTAGAAATTTTTCTATATCAACAATTCTTTTATCTATATAATCTTTTGTAACTACATCACCATCAGTCATTGCTCTTCCAATATTCGAAATTTGTTTCCCATTTAAATCAAAACTTCCATATTCATCAAAAGAAAATGTGGCAATGTTCTCTCGTTTTTTCATAGAATAACGACCAAATTTATCCACTGACATGATAAAAGTAGTTTCTATTAAGAATAAACGTCTCTATTATTGTAAAGACAAACTTAAAATGAACAAACATTATGTGAAAACTATTTTATTATACAGGGTGGGGCAGAAAAACCTATCCGATTTCAAATCCCTTTTTCTCAGAAGAGGGGGCAGGTAGAGTAGTGGGGTAAAAACCGTTAGAAAGCCGGTTTCATGCCTTTTGTCAGTAGTCAACATGCCTTGGTCTGGTGAACATCGTGCTTTTGTTATTGAGCGGTTTATCGAATGCGACGGTTCGATAATTGCTACACAACGTGCTTTTCGAATTCATTTCGGACTCGGGCGTCATGATCCTGTTCCACATCACGATTAAAGTGTGGGTGTCAAATTTTAGACAGACGGGTTCAGCATTGAAAAAGAAGTCGCCTGGACGTCCCAGGACAGCAACAGGACCTGAAAACGTGGCCAATGTGAGAGCCGCGATTGAACGTTCCCCGCGTCGTTCGGCGCGAAAACATTCGCTCACTTTGGCGATTTCCAACCGCAGTATTCGGCGCATTTTGCACCGGGACCTCAAAATGCATCCCTACAAAATGGTTGTTGCACAGGAATTAAGTGAAAGGGATTTTGAAACCCGTACGAACCTGTGTCGCGATCTCCGAGAACTCCCAGACGACGATCTCACCGGATCTCACTCCATGTGACTTCTTCCTTTGGGGTTACCTCAAATCAAAGGTTTACCAGCATCGACCAAGGACCCTTCTTGCTTTACGAAGGGAAATTGCTCGGGCAATTGAAGAAATTCCTGTGGAAATGACGGTGAAAGTCATGGAAAGCTACCGCGAGCGCCTAAATCAGTGTATCCGCTCCCAAGGACGACATTTGAGTGATGTGCTTTTCAAAACTTAAATTTAAAAATGGCATAAAATTTGCGATATGTTAATAAAAATTTTTTTTTGACAAGTTGACTGGTTTTAATTTTATATCGTTTTGAAATCGGATAGGTTTTTCTGCCCCACCCTGTATTTGCTTCTTTCAATTCTTCAATAATTGAAATGATTTCATTATCGTGACCTGAATGCTCACTGTTTTTAGAGGCTATTAGTAATTGCAATCTATCAACTAATTCATTTGGATTATCCCAGTAGATATACTCCCGTTTTCCATTAGAATACTGCATATTTAATGGTAATAGACCAGAACCTGTTGGTAAGTATTTGGCAGGTGGTTTTCTTCTTCTTTTTGAACCCAATGGTTCTTCTTTCTTGGTAAAATATGGTTTGATTATATTGAAATATTTTGGAGTACTTGAAGTTTCAAGTAAATTATTTGTTGAATTTTTGTGTGCATTTGTTTGTTCTAATATATTTATATACTCAATTTTGTCTTCTTCTGTGAAATTCTCAGGTTTCTTCATAAATATCAATTCATAAAGGCCTTCAGTTCCGTTGTATTCCTTATCGTCAATAATAATATCATTCTTATCTATATGAACTTCCTTTCTACCCAATCTAAATATTCCATCCTTTTTATTATACTTTAATCCATACACATTATCTAATTCTTTATCTTTATTTATGATTTTCAAGAGATATACATGTCCTATACATGTCCTATATCACCAACTGTATCTTACATTCTGTGTAGGCTGTTGATTGTCAAACATGTTCTCAATTTCGTTCCATCAGGACTATTATATGTGTTTCCACCTTATATAATTTTAATACCTGTAGCAACCAGGTGTGTGGTACACTGTCGTACGCTTTCTTATAATCAATGTATGCTGCATGTAACTCGTCTTCCTTCTTCTTCGCATGCTTTGTAATGACTAAGTCTATTACTAACTGCTCTTTGAATTCCTGTGACCATTTCCGACATTCTTTTTTTCCTTGTCCATCAAGTTGTTGTTTTCAAGGTATGCATAGATTGTTTCCGACAGGATGAAGGTGAGAATTTTATACTGGGCTGCAAGGCATGTCATCGGTCTGTAGCTATATGGATTGGGAGTAAGTTGTTTGAATTTGGGAAATACGTATGTATTATTACAAGTTATGAATGATGGCCTCAGTTCACGGTCCTTCGAGATAGCCGTATATATTCTTGCTAGCTGTGGGCATATAGATGGGAGTTTCTTGAGCCAGAAATGTTGGATCTTTTCTGGACCAGGTACCTTCCAGCTATGCAATTTCTTCTACCGTACTCACGTTCCATGTAAGCATGGTTATCAGGTTTACATTGTTTTTCTTTTTTTCAAAATACCACTTATTCTTCTTGAAGTTAACTGGTTTGCTCCAGATGTTGGTCCTGTACTTCCTTATCTCATAATTTTTCAGTACTTGTGGTTTCTCTACGTTCTCTTCATCATTTAGGCTCTTATAAAATCCTCTTTAGATAATGGATGGTTATCTCTTCCTCTCTTATTACTCTGTCTGTGTCTTTTCAATCTCAAAGTGATTCAAAATACCACTTATTCTTCTTGAAGTTAACTGGTTTGCTCCAGATGTTGGTCCTGTACTTCCTCATCTCATAATTTTTCGATACTTGTGCTTTTTCTACGTTCTCTTCATCATTTAGGCTCTCATAAAATCCTCTTTTATTTGTAGATAATATATGGTTATATCTTCCTCTCTTATTACTCTGTCTGTGTCTTTTCAATCTCAAAGTGATTACAGCCAGCTTCTGTTTTCGTGGATTGAGGTTCTCTACTACACCTGGATTTACATTGGATTTGATCTTACAACTGAGGCTGTAACTTTCGTACTGTGTTCATCTCTTTTTATTCCTCTGCGTGTTATTCGCTTTTTTCTACTTATGTAGCGTCAGGACTGTCGCTGCACCCACATATATCAGCGTTTGTAGTGCAGATAATGTTGTTCTATCTGTTAGACTATTGCCCAACACTGCAATCACTTTTTCTGATATCTCATCTGATTCTTGCGTCAATTTCCAGTTTCGGTGATCTGGGCCGGTGTTTAGGGTCTATATCATCATACTGCACTAACTATCTCAAGAATTCATTTTTTGTAAAATCCGTTTCTTCTGTTGTTCTTTGGTTTATTACCATTTCTACTTCTGCTGCTGTTTCTTCATCAATCTTACCAAGCTTTAGTACAACTTTATTCTTTATTGCATTTTAGAATATGGGTCGTTATTGATCTATTATGTTCTGGAGTGTCAGCATTATCAGTTCGTATTCTTGTGAGTCTATAGTAACCTCGGACTATGAATTCATTCATCTCTTGACTCCAGTGAATCCTTAGTCTGTTACTTAGACGACAGGGAGCTGTGGTGGATTGAGCTACTGGCTCAGCAACATTCATATCTTCAGCAGCCTCTCAAGGTTGACGGAAGGGCCTTATTCCTTCTCCAGTGACATAGCGTTGGAAGTCGTCTGCAGATATGGCATCTTGATGGTTCCGATCTGGGTCCTGCTGTCTCGGCCCGCTGGAGTATTGTACATTCTGTGTATTCACAGCTAGTTGAGAAGCACGTCAACTGTTGGTGAGTAGGTACTCTTTGCTTCCGCGTCTGCTGGCTTGCAGGTAAGGTGATGAACCCCGCCACGCCAAGGCGGTTCTCACAAGATGATTATCATTATTTATTGTTTCTCTTTTCAGGTAAATGAGTTGTACATACGGTCACTACTGACAAGTATGTACAACATTCGATGAGTCAAGTGAAACGTTAATTTCATTGATACAAATTTAGGTTAATATTAAATATGTTTTGGGGTTCATGGTCTCCTGTTGGCTGTTGTTCATCGTTTTCGTTTGGAGTGCTGCATTGTTCTCGTATTTCTGGAATCTGCTTGTGGTAAGTATTCAATTGCTTATATTAAGAGCTCTCCTTATTATGCCGCATGTTTCTAGGATGATAATCTTTTGTGAAAGTTGTATCAGTTTTACATCCATATTTACCGTTGCTAATGACTGTTTCAGAGTTTCGGGTATTTCGCCTGTTGCGCTAATAATGATTGGTACTATATGTATGTCTTATATATGCCATAGCTCTTTGATTTCTTTGACTAGTGGGGTGTACCATCCCATTCTCTCTCTTCTTCCTTTCTCGATGTTGTGGAACGCAGGGATTGATATGTCTATTTTGAACTCTGTGGAGCTGTCTTTCGGCCTGTATATTATATCTGGCTTGTTATTCCTCACAGTGTGATCTGTCTGAATTTGACACTCCCAATATATTATACCTTTTTTTGTTTCCGTGACGCTGTTGAGTTTGTATTTATAGAAGGGCTCTACCTCCTCTATTGCTCCTATTCTTAATTATAGTTCTTGATGTATAACTTTAGCAGCATTATTATGTCTTTCCATGTAATCAGTTGAAGCAAGTAATTTACAGCTTCTCAAGATATGTTCTATATTTTCTTGTCTCACTCCACATATTCTACACCGGTCGCTGATGATGGTTGGGTCTTTAATAATGTAACGTTTCTGATTCCTAGTGGCGATGACTTGGTCTTGGATGCTCATCATGGAACCTTCCGTCTCCGGAAAGATATTGCCGTGACATAGCCAGGTCATGCTTGCTTGAAAATCTATGTTTTCTTCTTTAATATTGGCGATGTGTCTCTCATGAAGTTCCTTTGCCATCCATGCATTTATCTTTGACTCGTCTGGAGCTATGAGGTTACTAGGATTGTATTTGTTATGGCCCAGTTGCAGTGTAGTGTATTTGTCTGCTCTTATAATATCTTGATAATTGCTGTTATCTTTCTCACTCTTATCTTTAAAATATATTTTGAGGTCTTTTAGTTCTTTGTAATTATTATTATTATTATTATTTTCATTATCAACCCTTCCGGAGTGTGCCGATTGGTCGCAATTCTTCACATAAGATAGGGAAGCATTCTTAGCTTTGAACTTCATTAGCAAAAAAGTATATATATATATATATATATATATATATATATATATATATATATATATATATATATATATATATATATATATATATATATATATATATATATATATATATATATATATATATATATATATATATATATATATATATATATATATATTATATATATCTAAGTGAATGAATAATTAAACGTCCTGGAAGCTTTATTCCCATTGACCATTCATTTCGCGATCCAAATGAAACCAGAAGTTCTCTCATAGATTTGAATATTCTCGCCGGAGCTGAATTCACACGCACTTACGTATTGGGCACGTATCCCAAGTAGCTGTAATCTGTAACCACAAACTGGACACGATAACCCTCGATAATCCCATCAGTGCACAGGTATAAATTATTATTATTGGGACTTGCCTCGACAAGGCATCTTGCGTAACTTGAAACAATACTTTTGTTTTCAACCGGTGATGCTTCGCACCAAAACAAACAAGCAGGCTTTGCCTGCTATGACCCAGCTCGACGTGGAATTCTGTGTTACGTGCGTTCATAATCGGTGATGCTTCGTACCAAAACAAGCGGAAATGCTCCGCCCGCTCCGACCAATCTCGACGTGGAATCTTGCGTAACTCGAAACAGTGGTTTTTCCATGAGCCGGCGGTGCTTTGCACCTAAACAAATATCTTGTGAATTGGGAACAAGACTCTTTTAACATTTGAGAGGATTAGCGCTTAGTTCACATTTCTAGATTAGAGTACATTCCCCGACCGTTGGTTAATGCACGGTATTAAAAAAGTCTCGCACCCAGTTTATTCGCAGTGAAATTCACAGAGTGATAAAGTGTGTTCTCTTGAATTGTTAATTAGTAATCTGATCGCATAAGCAGTATTGGATTCATAATGAACTGTACATAAGCACAAAAAGAATGATTTCGAAGAAAATTAAGATGAGAATTGAAATAAAGGATATCTGATTTTGTGCGAACAGTGCAGGCATTTCAAAGTATTTTACTATGGTTCCTGAAAAGTGTCGACATCAAATAGGTGGTGGTTTTTGAGAGTTAGTCTTCACATGCAGACAATTTAGAGCTTCTTGTCCTGGTCTCAGCATTCCACCACAAGTTGTCTGAGTGCATACGTCACAGCTCACGCTCCAAAATAGAAAGCCTGAAAAGGTACTTGAGAGTATGAAGTCATCACATAATAGAGAAAGCGTAAGCAAAAACTATAGAAAGTCAAAGAAACGTACCATTGAATAACAGTTCAAAACAAATTCAAGTTGAATGAGTCGAAGATTACCTGTGGAGATAGTGAGTGATTTAAAGTAGACTTGTCGGTTCAGTGAATATTTATTCGTTATTTCTCCTGTGGAAAATAATTTACTTATGTGAGTTCCTTATCAATTTTTTTCCTTGGGCGGGAATAAAACTCCACAGTTCCAAATCAATATGCAAACCGTTCTAATTCAAAACATAGATATATTCAACTTTTTTCAATGCCGTTTAAAATCAGTGTAACCGCATTGGATGGGTTGATAATATGAATTTGGAAGAGACAAACTCAGAAGTTCCAGCAAAGAAATTGAATATATTGTAATGAAATCAACAACGCCTGATACACGAAGCTGACACTACTGCCAGAGTATATGACATTCAAAAGATATGATATAGATGTTTCAAAGTAACTCTCAAATTAGGTTTCTTGAAAGATTTTAATCCTTCAGACCAATATAAGTCCATTCTATTTCATTGAATAGGATGAAATTTCATACACAGTCTACGTGAACTCGTGTACTGAGCTAGAGGCTTATTGGAAACATAAAGTGTGTGGATTCCAAGTAATTACATCAGGAACAAATGTATATGCGACGTAATACTGCACTTAAGCCCACGATAGGTACATTTGCTGCTACGGTAAGCCTGGACCCAGAGCCGTCTCAAGTTTCTGATTTTAGCTTTCTATTAATTTGGAGGTATGCTAGCTTTCTCAGCTTATATTAATCTCCAAACGTGCAAGTAAGACTAATACTATATCTAACTGAGCTTTGGTGAATCAAAATTAGTTAGAGCTACCATATTGAGAAGGAAATACTGAATTATACATTTGAACTCAATGTTGAGTGAGAATCTGATTTTGAGGCTTTTTTATGTACTTTCAAAACAATATTTTGACAGGTTAGTACTGTTCAGAATCTTTTATTACTACGTTCCTATGATAATTATGTTTTGTGAACCGTTCTAGAGCAACTGACTCCTTCTTATTCAATATTTATATTGATGGTGCAGATTACGTGACCGTAGTTTAATTCAAAGTGGAAATTGATAAAAACTCTAGATATATGATATCATGCATTCAGGAAGAATAAGATGAATATGGATATTCAACTGAATTCTCACTCTTCCTGGAAAATTTCCAATTTTCAAGGACATGTGACACAGATTTTGTAGAGTGTATTCGATTGTTCACGATTTGGATAGTGTCTGGTTCTGATTGACCCCATCAATCGGTCAATACATGAGCGGAAAACAAGTTTCTATCGATAGGGCCATCTGTTATCCAGATATTACAACATAATTTGTTGTAACACAGCATTTGATCAAAGTATTCAAATTATTAAAATATGACGGATGAATAGCAACATGTTCCCTTCATTAATTTCTTTTTGATCTGTTCATGAATGACGTAGACATAATATACGTCACAAATTATCAAATAATTAGTTTTTTCGGAAACCATGATACTAGATCAATTCTAAATAACTGTGAAATCATTTTGAGATGAACTCCCATGAGAGCAATCACAGAAGATCTTATTAAATTACGGTAATGCAATGTTTGTAGAGCCATATCTCATGAACTCATATTTTTGTTACGATTCATAAGCCAGTATAGAAGTTTCTTTTGAATCAGATATTGAAAAGAGATCTGAATATATTATAGAACTTAGAGTAGTGAGTCACAACATAAGTCAATAATATAACAGAAAATCAGGTACCACGAACTCATAATTGAAGAGCTAGCCAATGAACAAATGCAAAGACTTGCCAATAATAATTTTAGAAATGGAAACTTATACATTCTATAACTCTGATGCACAAGCTGAGTTCCTGAATTTATGATCTATGTTTAAAGTATTTATTATAATATGTTGTAGTGTTTATTGCTTGATCAAATAGTTTGTAATTGAATGAAGACCACCATTCAATAATTTAAATTGAAATAAAAGTTTTATTCTTCCTTATATCACAACAACACTAATTTATCTATTTATGACACAATACTAACTCAAACAAAGTCGCAGATATTTATATTCAACTATTTATATACACTGTGCACTTCACTGTTTGATATTCACTGCTCTAGATTCTCCACTACACTACTACTCTCTGATAGTTTGCTTGCATTTATATATGGAAATATCTATTTCTTGAATATTCTACTTCTGGAATATTGCTAGAGGCCTTCATCTGGAGGGTTGATGTAATGCGGCACGGCGCGATGCAACGAGGACGGAAGGCTCCGCCTATGCAAGGTCATCTTTACGAGCCTTCCCTCTCTCGCACGTTTTACTGCCTCCTTCTTAAGAGTGTCTCGTCCCGGAACACACCTTCATGTCTTTGCGGGAATCGACACTCGCTGCCCTTGGTGCAATCAGTAGTTTGGTGAAAGTAGCAGTCGACAATTTTTGGTCCGATCGGGCCTGCTGGGTGGAAACAGCAGACCAATATTTGAATTCCACTGTTCTGAAATATAGCCTCTATCATATTTCGAACGATCTTCAAATCTAATCCTTCCAGATCGCAGCCCAACTTTGATATTGCCAGTTTCAGGATATCGTTCTGCATTAGATGATTTCGCATGTCTTGCAGCGTTTGCCACATAGCACGGTAGGTTGGTTTGTGATGAAATTTATCTTTCGTTACCAGGTAGTAAATGGAGCGTTCTCTAGTTGTCATATTGTCCCTCAGACAGATGGCCTCCCCTACTGTAGGCTTCTGGTGTTCTGGCCTGCCAAACTTCTTCTTAAAAACTGCTGCTCTCCCTCGGAACATCTTCAAATCTTCTGACACGCAATGGGCCAAGGAGTAGTCGGCCGGGATTCTGGACAGATCCTGCTGCACTCCGGTAGTTATTCTAAATCAAGCCCGACGTCCTCTTGTAAAAGTCTCTATAGACTCCGCGAATGAATCTTCCTGCGCATGGATCTTGCGAGTACGTGCGTACTTGGGATGTTCATACGGACTTGAAAGTGGATATCGTACATTTGACGCCTTAAATTGATGACATAATCTTCACCCGCCAGATCTTCTCCAGGTTTGCAGTCGAACTTTAGGTCGCATGGTAGCCGAAGTTCCCGTCCAAAAATAATTTTTGCTGGAGTCTGTCCGGTTGTTTCGTGTACAAATGAGCGGTAGACCGAAAAGAAAAGATGGAGATATTTGTCCCAGTCTCTCTGATGACTGGAGACAACTTTGGCCAAGTGTCTGTCTATGGTCTTACTCATCCGTTTCACCATTCCATCAGACTGCGGATGAAATGCAGTAGTTCTGGTCTCACGAATATTCAATACTTCGCATATACCCTCGAAATGTGTGGATTTAAAGTTTCTTCAAGAAGCCTTCATCCAGGATTATGAAATCCCATTACGCCCAGTATGATTCAACCTTCGGGTGGCACCTCTTGCCATGTCGGTCTTGTTTCTTTCTTCTCTCATTCTTGAATAATTCGCAACTCTGAGTCGCCATCTATGTCCTTTTCTATCTCTTGTAGTTACCAAGCACCGTCACTTACAGTTGTACTGAATGCCTTCGCTTCAACCTTAGAGCAATGATGACAATCTTTTGGACTTCTTGATAAAGCATCAGCATTCTTATGTGCTGTACAGGCTCGATGTTCTATGACGAAGTCGTATTCCTGAAGTCTTTCGATCCATCGAGCGACCTGACCATCAGGATTCTTGAACTGTAGTAACTATCCAAGTGCAGCGTGCTCAGTTCTTAACAGGAACTTCCTGCCATACAATTATTTGTAGAAATGCTTGATGAACTTCACAACTGCTAGCAACTTCTGTCTTGTGACACAGTGGTTTTCTTCTGGCTTCGGCAAAACCTTACTGAAGTACTCGATGACTCTTTTTTGACCCTCCTGCAATTGGGATAGGACTCCCCCAACACCAACGTCGCTGGCATCTGTGTCCAAAACAAAACGGCCTTGGGTCTTTGGGTAACTCAGGATTGATGCTTGGACTGGGAGTAGTTTCAGTCGCTCGAAGGTGACCTGACAGTCTTCATTCCAGGTATATCTGCGAATATTCTCCCTCAGTCTGGTCAGTGGTTTGGCAATATTAGCGAATCCATAGACAAATCTTCTGTAATAAGTACGAAGTTCGACGAAACTACGCAGCTGATGTTTATCCGCAGGTACCGGCCATTCTTGAATTGTCTTAATCTTCTCTGCATCAACTGCTACGCCTTCTTCGGAGACCACATGTCCCAGATAGTTCACCCGTTCAAGGAATAGGTAGCATTTCCTTGGACTGAGTTTCAAACCAGCTTTTTTCAAATGTTTAAATAGACGTTTATATTCAACTATTCATACACACTGTTCACTTCACTGTCTGATATTCACTGCTCTAGATTCTCCACTACACTACTACTCTCTAATAGTTTGATTGCGTTTTTATATAGAAATATCCATTTATTGAATGTTCTACTTCTGGAATATCTCTAGAGGCTTTCATCTGGAGGGGTGATGTAATGCGACGCTGCGCGACGCAACGAGGGCGAAAGGCCTCGCCCATGCAAGGTCATCTTTACGAGCCTCTTCACTCTCGCACGTTGCAATATCAAGAACTGGTATTATATATCAATCAAATTGTGATTTATGTATTATGTATTCATAACGAGCAAACGTAGGGTCTCCAAACTTAGCATCAAGAAATTTACTGTTATGTTGAATGAATCTCATAATAATCTTAAATAACTTGCAGTCATTTGAAACATGTGAATACAGTAAAATATACACAAACTTAGGAGAAAATGGCTGGTACCACGAGCTTTGTTTTTAGCGGTACTAGGAGAGTGGTGTCAGGATGTATTTCAACAAAACTAGAGTTTGCCCAAATACTTTGGAAAATCATTTCCAGATACAAATTACAAAAAACTCATATGTCTACAAAATTTATTTGCATATATCTCATAGAAATAGCTTGAAATATTTATATTGCCTTAAACATCTTGAAAAAGGGAGTGGTAAGGGTTTTTTCATGAAATACTTCATCACACGGTTCTCTAGAATTCAATCTAGAGATTTTTATGGTTCTTTATTAAAAAACTCTTACTACTTCCTTTTATCTGCCACACTTGGTACATCCTATTCTCTTATTATCTTTCCAAAATAACACTGACAGAAACAGAGCTTGTAGTACCAGCCAGATTATTCAATATTTCAATCCAACAACAATCCCTTATGGAGTTGTAACTATTTTTCATCGGTAACATCAATAATCATCATGATTAGTCACTCAGTAAGAGAATAATTGAGAAGACACAATAAATGATCACTCATTGGAACTTTTCTTTCTGAAAATGGAGTTAGACCAGAACTTCCTGAACCAATATATAATAATATAAGTCAACGGAGTAAAGCACTTGAATTGATCATCATCTAATCCTAAGGAATGAATTCTGTCTTTATCATTATTCCTGAGAGTACCAATTATTTTTGTTGAAGTTAGGAATTATTGTTATAGTGGGCTGATAGTTGAAAACGATAATCTGACATTGATTGATGTGTTCCATGTATGAATATAATAATCTAAAAAAAAATTATGACAAGAACTGTAAAAAACAGTTTAAAAAGATTCATAAGAGAAATACAAATGCTTTCTTAGCGTGCATGTCTCCAGTTGCCATTCAAATCAAGTAAATTTAGAGCAACTGAAACATTGGCATAAGTTCACATAGATCTATGTGGACCTTTGGAGACAACTTCGTTAGGAGGTAATAGATATTTCCCTACCTCAATGGACGATTATTCTCGATACACCTTTGTTTATTTTCTGAAAACAAAAAATTGAGTATTTGATCAATTTGAAGATTTTTGTACACTTGTGGAAGCACAAATTGCCAAAAAAATTAGATCTTTGCGATCTGATAATGAGAAAGAGTATGTAAATAATCGTTATTCTAGTTTTCTATGGCTCAGAGGTATTAGGCATCGGAGAACAGTAAGATACACACCCCAGCAAAATGAAACAGCAGAGAGCTAATCGGAAGATCGTCGAGAAAGCACGCTGCATGCTTTTAGATGCAAGTTTGCCCCAAACATATAGGGCAAAAGCAGTTTAGTTCCGACAGCCGTCATCTAAATAATAGGAGTCCAACTGAAGCTCTCAAAAACGAGACTCCTCATGAGGCTTGGTATAAAACAAAACCGTATCTAAAGTATCTCAAGATCTTCGGATGTAAAGCAATGGTACAAATTCTCAAAGAAAAACGTGATGATTAGGACCCATTTTCAGAGAAATCACTATTTATCGGATACTGTGATGTTGCGAAAGGATACCGTCTAATTAATCCTAATACGAGAAATGTTACAATCAATAGAGATGTAGTATCTTTAGAAAACAGAACTATAAATGAGGAAATATCTACACATAAAATAATAATTAGAAATTTAACTCCAGTTGTAGATGATGAAAACGAGCTTGAACAAGGAGATTTAGTTTCCGAAAATAATAAGCTACAATTCTTGAAGAAGAGAAAAATGGAGTCTATGATATATCGAATAATGAAGAAGGACAAGGGGAAAAACTATCGAAATATAAGCCTATTTAATAAAGAAGATCTCCGGAATATAGAGCTTGACTAGTGGTCAAACGCTGCGAACAGAAAGCAGAAATTAATTATAAAGAGACTCTTCCACCAGTTGTAGAGTATTTCGCATTAAGGTATCTTCTTGCGCTAGCTGTTAGAGAACAGATGAGCATTACACATATGGATGTAAAATCAGCTTATTTGCATGGTTACTTAGATGAAGAAATTCACGTACAACCTCCTAAAGATCATGAAGAGAAACAACCCGGGAAAGTATGGTGCTTGAGAAAAGCCATATACGCCATGTCAGTAGCGTTGTAAGCGGCGCGAGCGCCGTCCTGGTGGCGACACTTGGCATCTATTTACTAATATATTTAAAATCGTGACAATCAACAGATTTTGACGTACTCACGTAATTCGCAAAACTGGCACTCAGAATTAGCAGAAAGTTGTTTGTTACAATGACAGTAGTACTTTGATGCAGGTCTCAAGAAGTTGATTTGCCTATATTTAGATCTAAAAGTTTGAGCAAAGGGAAAAAATTGGTACAAAGTTTTCATGTCAGCGACGAAGAAGAAATTAAAAATAACGAAGATGATAGTGAAATTACGGGAGTTTCTTTGTGCGAAACGCCTGGCACATTTAGTGATAGAACAAATCTGAATTTGTATAATTTATTGGTCGAGATATGTGTAAATTATTATAAGTGTAAATATAGTTTTCTACTTGACATGATAATACGTACGTTCGGGTGTACTTCTTGTATGTTCTGTTGGATTATTATCTGAATATTGAATCGATAAACAATATTAATTTTTTTCGTGAATTTAGATTACTTCATCTGATATTTACGAGTTATTCTTAGGAATTGAAAATAATCTGTGTGACTATCATAAAAACTTCTTGATTTGGTGTATTTTGAATCCTTCATTAGGGAATCAGCATCATTAGCTATTTGCTTGCCAGATACGAGTTATCCGGAAACATCATTCATTCAAATAAGTAAAAATTCATTAATAAGGATTCATTTATGATATTTTGTCTTCAATCTATGATCAATGATAATATTGTTGGAATATTATTTCAATAATTCAATATTGATACTGTACAAACATTATACAATTCAGAAAACACCAACTGCTTATTTCTAAAGTTCGCTAATATAATAATAAGTCTGTGTTTTTTACATGATTGCTGTAAAAATTTATTAATATAGGTAAATTTAGGTCGAAAAATTGTTAATATTAGTTGCAACTGCAAACATACAGCTGCAATTTGCATATGAATTAACACAGGAGGTATCTGCTTCAAGGCTGACCAGACAATGATTTGGAATCGTCCAGCACAGTTGAATGAATATCATAAGAGTGCAAGGATTGATAGCATGTACTATTGCATGAAAGCAAACTGAGAAGATAACTTTTTCATAGTTTCTTACGCCCATTCGCGATTTGGAAATGAATGACATTTCAGTTCACAATTGCGCAGTTGTGTGTGCGAACACTCAGACACACAATAAATTAAACCTTGTCTCGATGATCTCCACTTTTTCAAAGGATTTTCCATATTTATTTGCCTCAAAAACTCCGTTTGGCTTTATGCTCTTCTATATTTGGTTTGACAGCTCTAGTCAGTATTAGTAAAGAGCTTATAACTTCTACCGCATGGAGTCGCGTCCGTCGCTACTGACATAGCGTATATGATCTTAAGCAGAGGAAAAGATGCTAGAATCGCCGTCATTGTCAAGTTCTTCATAAAATGGATTTGAAGCAATCAAGAGCAGATCCTTGCATTTATTACAAACATTTAAATAAAAGTATCATCATAGGTGCCATAATGTCGATGATATTTTAATATTCAGCAATGCATCGTATTTAAAGAAAATGCTTCGAAGTAAGTTAGAATCAGAATTTCATATGAAAGATTTAGGTGATATTAGGAATTGTTCAGGCATGAAAATCACCAGAGATTGGAAAAATGGAAAACTCTGAATCGACCAATCAAACCACATCATAAAGATACTACACAAGTTTAGTATGTTAGACTGTGAACCTGTTTCGATCCCAATGGAAACTGGTTCGAAGTTGAGGGATCCACCTGAAGAAAGTATGGCCAATAGTACTGATCCAGTATATATATTCTGCAATTATCCAGACCGGGAATTGCCTATTCTGTTAACTGCGTCAGTCAGTTTCATAATAACCCACAAAAATGTCATTGGGTTGCTGTCAAAAAAAAGGTACTGGAAAATTGAATTTGTGATTCGGATGTGCAGCGTACACCGATAATGTTATATTATATACTCAAAATATGAATATGTCTGTTGCTAATATTGTGAATGAATTACACCGCATCTACCAATTGATAAGGGATAGAGTTTTATCTTGTTTAATAAAATGAAATTTTTGAAATCCCCAATAAATTAAACTATTGTTTTGAATCATGATCAAACGCCTGTGTTTGATGATATTAGTTCTGATTTGAATGAAAAAAATGATAAAAAAATTGGATTGAATGATCAATTAGAAAGTAATTAAAATATTTGGGAATTTTCTTTATCCACGTCAAGTTTATTTTTCGTTATTATTGTTTTTGCAATAATATTTTTTTGTTATGAACGATATGTCAATTTGCAATTAGCAGATATTTCCGTTATTTTTGATAATACTTCAACTGAAACAGTGGAGGATGAGCAAGTTGAAGTTGTTGATGGAAATGTTGTTAGTCCAAATCCTGCTATCAGAACTTTAATTGGTAGACAGCCACGCTACCAATTACCTTCTTAGACGGAAGATGCTCCTAAATCGTATTATCAGTTATCAGCTATTATAATTATCGATGATCGTTTCTATTATTTTATATTTAGTCGCGTATGGATAATAAGATGTCTAATTTCACTTAGCTTATGTCTTGAGCTAGTTCTTCTTAAAATGACGAATCACATCCTGTTATTCGTATAGTGCTTATTTCTCTCAGATTATATATTCCTTCTAGAACGTTCTGAGAGTCCGAGGTCACCTTTCTTTGTTCTTAAATTTGTTTAGTCAGCAGTTCTGACTGCAGCCTCGCTGTTTGAATGAGACTAGAAGTCAGTCGTTATTCGGTAGTCGTTACCTAACCATCTTTTTACTAAGTACTCTCGTAAGAGTACTTGACTCACATATTGTGAATAAATGTACTACGTAAAGTTGTAAATAAATTCGGGTTACTAAAATTTTGAGTTTTACCAAAGTCTCTAAGGAATTCACCTGTTGTTGTGTCCAACCCGTTCATCCCCTCGGCCTCAGGACATTACAACAAGGTTCTTTGATGGAAACTATAGAAGCAACACGAAGTCTTTATGGATAATCACTGAAATAGATGAATATACTACATATTTGGCCACAAAATCAATCAATATTGCATATTTCCTTGATACTGAGAAAATAGATAGAAAAAAAAATACGAATCATAATTTATATACACTTCCAACCAAAGGATTGGGAGCTCATTGTATTCAATTAGTATTCCATTTCCTATCCTGATATTTTTGATAATACCCGGACAAAATAAATTCTCAAGCTTGCAATGAGTTAAGAAGATTAGTTGGACACATGTTTTCAGGTAGTTTCTATGAATAGATTCTTTTCTAGATCTCAGCTACAAACCAATATCTAGCCATCCACCGGCAGTAACTTGACAATTCACTAGTAGTTGTAACTTTAGCCACTATCGCTTCAGGTCGCTGTTTTGGAAACGTACCCTTAAGCACTGTCGGGCCGAATATATGGCACTGAGTTTTACTCTGCAGAAAATTTCATGGCTAGAATAATTATTCCGTGAATCACAACCCGATGATGAAATCTAACCATCAATTATTCATTATGACAACAAAGGAGCGATACATTTGTTGGAAAATGATGTCACTAGTCAAAGATCCAAATATATAGATATAAGGCATCATTTTATTCGAAAACATATTTCAGATGAAGATTTATTTATTGGGTATCTAGCTACTGATAAAATGCTGTCGGATGTATTGACCAAACCCTTGTTACGAGAGTAACATGAATATTTTGTTGAATTGCTAGGCCTCAAATAACTATAAAAATAATTCAAAGGGAGATGTTGGAGTAATGAATTATAATAACAGTGGGCTGTTAGTTGAAAATTTGACGTGGACATCAGGTGACTTACTTGTACATCATTGGAATATATATATATATATATATATATATATATATATATATATATATATATATGTATATATATATATGATTATAAAATGAGGATTAAACGCGACTGCAATTAGTTAAGGTAACAGATGTTTCGTGGGCGTTTGCAGTCAATGGAAATTGGCCAAATAAAAGATCACTCTTTTAAAATATTCGTCAAGCTTTCGTCTAATTTTTAGGCTTCCTTAGGACACTAAAAAAACTCATCAGGATAATTTACAAAAATGATAATAAGCATGAAAGCTAATTGTGAATAATACAATAAAGACTTACATTTTTGTACGAGTTAAATAAATAAAATTCCATCAGTTTGACAGTCGAATTAATTTTCTTTCTAGATCGTTTACATTTGGTGTTCTAAAAACACTGTATTCGAAGATTACCATTGGAGTGAATATTCCAAGAACCAAATCAGGCTTTGTACACTTTTAGTTTCGGAAAAAAAAATTCTAGTTAGTATTATAAATTATTAGTACAAAGTTACACTTTTATATTAAAATGTACATTATAAAAATTTTGAAGATTTCAGTTCTTATTCTTAACGCAGTAAAATCATGACTGAAGCATTTTTATCACAGAAGCAAAATGGAGTAATTTTTTGAACAAGTTTAAACAGAATTAAATTTCAAAAGGTCTTTCATGCGGCCAATTTTAGAACTAGTTTGACGTTTAATGTTCATCAAACAAAAGCGCACGAGAACAAAATGTACAGAATTGAACAGTGAACTAAACCATGTCGTATATGAAGGCCAGCTATTATTTTGTGATTGCCAAATATTGACACCCGAATGTTTGTTAGACAACTTTAGAAGGTAAACATATATATTGCTCAAATTATCAATATCTGTTTTTTATTGATAGAATTCCCATTGTTCTTGATGAATACCATTTCAAGAAATGATCGCTTAAATAAATTTCTTTCTACATCAAGTATTGTTACATTAGAATAGTCAATTTGGTGTTTAGTTGGATTATGATGTATTGCCAAAGCTGTTGACATAGGTTTCAGTTTGTTATCACTCTTGTGTGATGTTATTCTAGATTTGAGGTTACGTGAGGTTTGTCCTACGTAAACAGCTGGACATTCCTGACAAGGAATGTTGTAAATGACATTTGATTGGTAGTGTATTGGTGTTTTATCTTCAAGCTTTGTGAAAACTTGTCTTATGGTCACACAAATTTTTGTAGCAATTTTGATGTTATCATCTTTCAAGGCTTTAAATATTTTGGGTGTCAACGTTGGGATGAAAGGTATGGAAGCAAATTTTATACTTGGAGGATCTGACAGTAGATCTTGACTTTGTGGATTTATTGAAGTGGTATCCACCCTTGGCACATTAAATAGCAAGCTGTTGATAAGTTTTACTGGATATGAATTCTTCATTAAAATATCTTTCAATCTGAGTAAGTTTTTTTGTTGGTAATTTGGGTGTGAATTACTGAGTACTCTGTTTTTTAGACCTAGTACTACATTTATTTTCATTTACTTTGGTTGTTGGGACAAGTAATGCATATACCGTTGAGAAGCAATAAACTTTTGGTACCAATCCAGTGTGATGATTCCTGAGTCATCCCTTATCATCAAGGTGTCCAAGGAAGGGAGGCTCTTTTGGTCCTCTAACTCGATGGTGAACTGGAGGTACGTATTGAAACCATTAAAAGTTGTTAAAATATTATTTGTTTCATTTGCAGGTGCAGCAGTTACTATGTCGTCAACGAATCTCGTTATAAATGGTGGTTTGAAGTTCAGTTTTGGTGTGCACTCATCAAGAAGTAGGTCCATAACATACTGAGCTATTATCGGACTGATAATTGCCCCTATTGGACAATCAATCAGCTGTTTACAGTAATTATTCTCATAAATGCAGTAGCCTGTGTCAAGAACAGATCTCAGTAATTGCAAGAAATTATTTAAAGATAACGGAGTGAATTCTTGTATTAAGTTCCATTTTTTAGTAATGCTATCAACAGCTATGTCTATGGATGTATTACTTAATAGTGACACAACATCCAAGCTTATCAAAATATGATTTTTTGGTATTTTGAAATTGTTAATAAATGATGCAAACGCAAACGAATCTTTGGTATAGTAAATGTTATTCTTATCGTAAGCAATAGTTAACACATCAGTAGGATACTTTGTTATTTTACTATTTGGAGCATCAATGGATGCTATAATGGGTCGTAGAGCAAGGTTTCGTTGATGGATCTTTGGTTGACCATAGTATTTAGGTGGAATAGCATCATATATCATTAAAGATTCAGTTAACTCTGCTGGTAACAAATGAGAATTTTTTAAGTTTGAGATAAGTTTGTTCGCTTCTTGTTGGTAAGTAGATGTTGGGTCACTCCTTAGTAGTCTGTTATTATTTTTGTCTGTCAACATCTCCAAGAATAGCTCCTGCTTCCATACCCTTCATCCCAACGTTGACACCCAAAATACTAAAAGTCTTGAAACATGATAACATCAAAATTGCTACAAAAAATTGTGTGACCATAAGTCAAATTTTCACAAAGCTCAAAGATAAAACACCAATACACTACCAATCATATGTCATTTACAACATTCCTTGTCAGGAATGTCCAACTGTATACGTAGGACAAACCTCGCGTAACCTCAAATCTAGAATCACATCACACAAGAGTGATAACAAATTGAAACCTATGTCAACAGCTTTGGCAATACATCATAATCAAATTAAACACCAAATTGACTATTCTAATGTAACAATACTTGATGTAGAAAGAAATTTATTTAAGCGATCATTTCTTGAAATGATATTCATTAAGAACAATGAGAATTCTATCAATAAGAAAACAGATATTGCTAATTTGAGCAATATATATGTTTACCTTCTAAAGTTGTCTAACAAACATTCGGGTGTCAATATTTGGCAATCACAAAATAATAGCTGACCTTCATATACGACATGGTTCAGTTTACTGTTCATTTCTGTACATTTTGTTCTCGCGCGCTTTTGTTTGATGAACATCAAACGCAATGACGTATTAACAGTAGACCCAGCACGAGGCATTTGTTTTGATGCAGGAGTAAACAGTGAAGTGAGGAGGGTAAACATCGTTGTATCGCAGGTTGCGTTTTTCATTTGAAAAAATATCGATTGTGAGATGTGGGAAAGTTCTAGTTTATTTTTTATTTTGAATCAATTAATATATTATTACATCTATTCAAACAAATATATACATACAGTACAGAATATAGGCGCGCACTTCTCAAACAGAAATAAAAGCAGGCAAACCGCATAACAAGCATGTTTACTCCCTTCGCTTCTCAGAGCCCCTCACCTTGTAAGTGCTAACATCACAGCAAACTGTGGACTGCCATAGGACACGCTGGGTCTACTTTAATGATACGTCATTGATCAAACGTCAAACTAGTTCTGAAATTGGCCGCATAGAACAGCTTTTAAGATTCAATTCTGTTTAAACTTGTTCAAAAAATTACTCCATTCTGCTTCTGTGATAGAAATGCTTGAGTCATGATTTTACCGCGTTAAAAATGAACAGTAGAATCTTCAAAATCTTTATAATGTACATTCTGATATAAATGTGTAACTTTGTACTAATAAATTATAATACTAACTAGAGAAAATATTTTTCAAAACTAGAAGTGTACAAAGCCTGATTTGGTTCTTGGAATATTTACTCCAATGTTAATCTTCAAATACAGTTTTTTTACCAAATGTAAACGATCTAGAAAGAAAATTAATTTGACTGTCAAACTGATGGAATTTTATTTATTCAACTCGTACAAAAATGTAAGTCTTTATTGTATTATTCACAATCAGCTCTCATGCTTATTGATATTTTTGTAAATTATTCTGATGAGTTTCTTTTAGTGTCCTGAGGAAGCCTAAAAATTAGGCGGAAGCTTGACGAATATTTTAAAAGAGTGATCTTTTATTTGGCCAATTTCCATTGACCGCAAACGCCCACAAAACATCTGTTACCTTATATATATTTATATAGATATATATATATATGTATCTTCCAATTCCAGGAGGTTATCATCGAGTATCAATCTATCGGCATCAAGCAGTCATCCAAAAGGGCATCCATCGAGGACAATCCATTTGTGATGAAGAACATTGGTATTGTAAGTTGCTTTCCTTTGTTCCATCTCAATGTCACACTCCTTGTGTTCATCAATTTCCATCGAGGATAATAGTGAAAACGAGCAATATTTGGAATATAGAAATTCAAAACAAGAAATAGATTTGAGCTCGATATTCTCTATTTTAAATATTAATGAAGAAATAATTGCTGTGGAAAACAGTAGCTGTTCAGATATGGCACCTACTAAATTCGAAGCTGAATTATTGGAAATAGTTCCTAGATTCGATGATAATGCAACAGAATTATCAGCATTCTTAGATATCGCAAATGCCTAAGTAACTACTTATTGGGATCCAAGCCCAAAAAATTTTCATTGTGTTCAAAATATCACAGTAAGATATATGGTATTTATCCTCAATTAAATGGTATCGCACGCGAAGTTTATACCACGTGCATTTCAAAAGACGCTTACTTTGGAGACCAACGAGACAAAAATCGCTTATTGTTCGACCTAGATCAATTACGTCAAGAAGATAACAAGAGTTCTTCACAATTTCATACTAGAATAATTTGAAATTTGAGTTCTTTGCACAATTTTATTGAAATTCACGAAGTGAAGGAATCAAGGCAGTCAAAAAGAATTTTTATAATACACATGCTTTGAGAATGTTTTTAGCTGGTTTAAAAGAACCCCTAGGTTCAACTTTTCGCGCTATGAAACCAAGCAGTCTCGCAGAAGCTAGACAATACATAATATCAGAAAATAATATTAGACACTCACAAAAACCAAATTATGATGAAAACAGAATTCATGTTCCAAAACCAAATGTAAATTCACATTTTCAAAGACAACAATATTTCAGACCTTATAATAATTATTCCCGATTCCCAAGCAACCCCATTAACTTGCAGCCCCGACCAATGCAACAGCCTCAAAGATTTTCAACCAACCAACAAGTGTTTGTAAATCATTCCAAACATAACGCAACAAACGTTTGGAGACCTCAAGGCTCCGCCAATCGTCCTATTCCATCAAAACCTGTCCCTACGAGCGGAGTATCGCATGAAACATTTTCAAAACCTAATACCGGAATGAATAAGTTTGGAGACCGCCAAACACAGAATCATGCTGTGGAGCAATGTATAACGTAGGCACCCCACGCAATTTCACGAAAATAGCGAATATTCTCACGAAAATCACGAAATTGACGAAATCGATTATGATCCACAAAATGGCGATTCAGAAGATAATTTTGAAACTCAGTAACTCGAAGACAAGCAAAATTTTTGCAAGACAAGTCAAACAACGAACTAAACATAGAGTTACATTCAATATATGATAAAAAAAAGTTGCCGTTCATTAAAATTCCAAGTCCCCCCTTAAAATTATTAATCGACACAGGAGCGACAAAATTATTTTCATATCCAGACATAGCCGAAAAATATTTCAAAAATGTCATCAGAAAAGAAAATTTTACTATCTCTTCAATATTTCAAACAACAAGAAGAAATACTTGTATTGAGATACCCGCATTTCCTGAATTTAACGTTAGTAAAAATATGAAGCCTTATTCATTCAAATTTCATCATTTTTTTGACGGTTGGATTGTCTATGACACTCTTAAAGATTTCAATGTTCATTTAGATTCAAAAAATTCAGTATTAAAAACACCAAATACAAATTTGAATCCATCCCATTATGAAACTAAAAATAAATTATAATTTTTTGCACGAATAGAATCATGTACTTTAGAGACAGTCCAAATTCCTGTCAATATAAGTAACGGAGACATAATTATACCACAAACAAAAATTTCAAATTTTTTTATCAGAGAATGTGTTACAAATTGTTGTAATGGTTATCCACTTGATGATATTTACAACAGTACGAACAAATTTCAAGAAATATATTTGTTTGAACCCATTAAAGTAAATTCGTTACAAAATGAAGCATTTGAATGGTTCAATGCAATGGTTTATTATGATAATAACGAAAACACCGAGATTGTTGATAAATCTGATATTACTAATGCCCGTCGATACTTCGCTCGATCTCAGACTTGAGAATTGCTCAAATATGCGAATTTTACCAATAGTCTTTACTTGGCTACGGAGTAATACTTCGCGTTTGCTTGACTCAGGCTTTACTTGCGTCTACTACAAGGCTACCTTGAGTCGTGCTCAAGTATTCGTGTCATTTATTTTTGACATTTGTATTTCCAATATGGATATATACCATAGAGGTATACATACTCAATTGAACTTACCTTTCCAATCAAATTGTCTGAAAATAGATTGAATTCATTTGATTAACTAGGAATATTTCGCAAATACTGTCATGAACGTCAAACATATCAATCAAATATATGTCAAAAACAAGAAATTTCAAGCTTCATGAAGAATTCATGAAGTATCGACTATAGGATAGATTTTCAAGTAAGTATCTATGGTGTCTTCGCCTCTAATTGGCCAAGTTATACTTAAGAACAAGATTCAGTTTTGACTATAAGTACCGGCATAAATTATTTCGGACCGAACATATGAATTTCGAAGAGAAAAATCAAATTGAAAAATCAGTAAAATCATTTTCAGATATTTTTTATCGTGAAAATTCTCCACTTACATTCACGAATAGAATCAAACACCAAATAATTACTAGCGACGAGGTCCCTGTATATACAAAATCATACAGATACCCTTTTATACACAAACCGGAAGTAGAAAGACAAATTAATAATATGCTAGAACAAGGAATAATGCGACCAAGCGATTCAGCATGGGCAAGTCCTATTTGGTTCGTACCGATGAAGGCAGATGCCTCGGGAAGAGAAAAATGGCGTATAGTTGTCGATTATCGCAAGATAAAAAAAAAAAACTGTTGACGATCACTATCCAATACCTAATATTCCTGATATCCTAGACAGACTCGGACGTTCACAATATTTTTCGACATTAGATTCAGCTAGTGGCTCTCATCAAATTGAAATGCATCAAGACGATATACAAAAGACCGCATTTAATGTTGGAAACGGACATTATGAATTCTTGAGACTTCCTTTTGGCCTGAAAAATGCTCCGGCAACCTTTCAGCGAATAATGAATAACATTCCAAGAGAACATCTAATCAAAACCTGTTTTGTATATATGGATGACATAATTGTATTCTCTGCTTCTCTTCAAGAGCATATAGTGAATTTAAAACAAATATTCAAGAAATTACGCGACAGTAATATTAAAATACAACTCGATAAATCTGAGTTTCTAAAACAAAAAATGATTTTTCTTGGACACAACATAACACCAGATGGAATAAGACCTAATCTAGAAAAAAATGAATCTATCCAAAACTACCCCCTACCAAAGACAACAAAAGTGATAAAAGCATTTTTAGGATTATTGGGGTACTATAGAAAATTTATTTCTCCAACACTGTTTTGAAATTTGCATATTCCATAACCAAAAATCATATTGGAACGAATGACATTCTAAAAGATCGTTTAAAATGATTCCGTATGCCGTTTAGAATGATTCTGTGAGCCTTTAGAATCATTTCGACGAATCAGAAGCTGTTAGTTTGGCTACTACCATGGTTACTTCCTTACAATTCAAGTATTCATATCTGAATTTGACGTTTGACATCTAATAATTTTTCAAGCTTCCTCTGAAATGTTGATGAGTTTCCAAAACCTTGTTAGAGAAAGTATAGTCTACAACATGTTTGGAATGGCGTATTCCACACTCACGAACCGTAATCCTCGCCTTCGGCTCGGTTTACAAACTTTTCGCTCGTTCAGAATATAGGCCATTCCAATACTCATTGTAGAATATACTATTAAACTTTTGCAAAATTAACTCAACTTCTAACATCATGTTTGAAGAAAAATGCAATTATTGACACACAAAACACCGATTATGTAGACTGCTTTAATATTTGTGAGAATCTATCATCTAATGAACCCATATTACAGTTCCCTGATTCCGAGAAACCATTCATTTTGACGACCGATGCGAGAATTTTCGCGATTGGCGCGATTTTATCACAAGGAGAAGCTGGATCCGATCTTCCAATAGCATACGCGAGCCGCACGCTCAATGAATCAGAAACAAAGTACTCTACTATCAAAAAAGAGCTATTAGCAATGGTATGAGCAGTGATACACTTCAGACCATATTTGTTTGGACGTAAATTTTATATTCACACAGATCATCGTCTATTACAATGGTTATTTTCCATCAAAGAACCAGATTTGAAGCTTTTCAGGTGGCGCCTCAAGCTAGAGGAATATGACTACCAAATAATCTACAAAAAAGGTTCACAGAACAAAAACGCGGACGCTTTATCTAGAATTCAAATAAACGCGAACGAAACAATTGAAGATTCAGGTGGAATATTTGATCACATTAGAGAGTTCAATACAAAATTAAGTAAAGTTGACAGAGGTAATTGTAGTAAAAATTTAGATAATGTTTCATTAATAGTTGAAACTGACAACGAAAATCTGAACGAAGATATGTCTGATTATAACACTATTCATACGAACAGAGAGAATCCGATTATAGGCATACCTATTTCTGACAAACCTGTTAATTATGGGGTAAATCAAGTAATAATATCACAAGTGAATTTTGATCCAAAGAAACAAAAAATTGTAAAATTATTCTAAAGCACCCAACGTGTTATAGTAGAAATTTTGAAGAATAACTTTACGCATGACATTATTGAATTCATAAAAGAATATATAGTCCCGAGAGTAAATTATTATCTGTATTTTGCAGACCCAATATATGAAAGGTTCAGTTCTGTAAATCAGAAGTATTTTGAAAATTCAGAAATAAGTTTTGTCAGATAACACAAAAATTATTGGACGTAGAGGACCAAAATGAAATCAGAGAGTAAATCCAAAACTACAATGAAAGCAAGACTGACCATCGAGGTCTTGACGAAACAGAAAATCAAATGAAAAAGCGTTATCACTGGCCAAATTTGCGTGAATCAATTCAAGCATCTACCAACAAATGCGAAATATGTTTAAAGACCAAATATGACAGAGTACCGTTGAAACTAAAATTTAATATATCTCCTACCCCAACCAAACCCTTTGAAATTTTACCTGTTGACACTATCACGTTAAATAAACAAAAATTTTTCACAATCATTGACGCATTTGCAAGATATGCGCAAGCTTATCAATTAAATTCGGGACAAAATATAGAAATCGTGAACAATCTTATGGAATATCTTACACATCACGGCATATCGGATCAAATAACATCGGATAACGGTTTTGAGTTTAAAAACTCTTCAATCAAAGATTTACTAGACGTTCACAAAGTAAATTTGCATTTTATAAGTTCCAAACATCCCAAATCCAATGGTTCAATGCAATGAATCCATTCAACTCTAATTGAACATGTAAGATTGCTAAACAATCAAAAAGTATATTCTAAAGAACAGATAAAAATTAAAATCAATTATGCACTGTTAGCGTACAACAATTCCATTCACTCAGCTACCAAATTGAAACCCAGTGAAATCATTTCAGGACATTTAGAAGTGAATTTATCTTTAGATATTGAATTACAAAAGCAATTAGTTGACAATTATGTTACAAATCATAGAGAGAAAATTAAACTATTATATAACAAAATTAAAGACAGTAACAAATCATACAAACAGAAAACTATAGAATATGCTGATGAAAAACGTGAAGAATCACCAGACATTCCTGAAACAATTTATATTAAGAATAAACAAAATCAAAGTGAAACAAAGAATAAATTCAAACCGGAACAAATTGAAAAAATCAACCCCGAGTTGAAAACAGCCAAAATAAAGCCAGAACATGGCATCACATCAAAAGACATCCATGTTCCCAATATCAAAAGACCCAGACTTAAAACATATAGTTTCAAAAATGAAATAGAACGCAAGAAAAAAAATTCAAAATTCTTGAAAATAAATAAGTGAAACGTTTTCCGTTGTTACAGACTTGTGACCCTTCACATGACAATGACGCAGAAAGCTCAAGTACAAAATCTAGCGAATAATCCTGGAATCCTTCCTTATAAATTAGGACATGGAAAAATCCAAACAGCCTCACAAACCTTCCTACATTATATCGATTTACTTCCCATTAGAGATCAAATCAATCAATTGAATAATGATTATTTTAATTTGAAAGATGTTATAAATTCAGTCCCTCCAGAATTCTTTCAATCACTCTAGAATTATTATAAACATTTAGAATATGAATTAAAAATTGTTAATTACAAAATACAATCATTTTATCATGAGAAACGCCATAAACGTGGTTTAATTAACCCTTTAGGTTCACTTGTAAAATTTATTACTGATAATATGGAAAATTCATAACAATGTTCTAGAATTAGAAAAAACTCTGAATAAAATTGTTGCTAAACTGAATAAATACATTTCTCTATCAAAAAACATAATATCTGATATTAATAGTTCACTCACGTTAATTACTGAATTGAGAATAAAACGGACGAAATAATTCGGACATCAAATGAAACAAGATTCAATTACATATGTTATTCAGATACTCATGAAATCCTAGAACAAATAGTGCTTAATCTTGATTTTTTATCAAGTTTTCTATCAGACTCAGAGAACGCTGTAACTTCTGCTAGTTTGAAAGTTGTACAGCACAGTATAATTTCTCATCAAGAATTGAAAGATGTCGTGAACGAGTCATATTCAATTTATGACCATAAGCAGTTGTTATTTTCCAGCACAGACGATCTTTTCAAATATGACAATGTCAGTGAAACTCAAGTAAATTCAATGAATTGAAGAATTATGTTTTTACTAGATTTTCCTCTAGTAGATCCAGGAATATTTGACCATTATCATTTCTTTTCAATTCCCAATGAGAATCAATCAATTATTATTCCACCCTCGACCTATCTATCAATTAGCAACAATGTATACCAATATAGTAATGAAGAATGTATCGACTAACAAGCCGAATTTCTTTGTGAAAGAACAAATTTGCTGCCTCTTCACAAAAATCAAGAATGTTCAACATCTATTCTATCAACCGAAACAACGGCTATCAATTGGCAAAAAGTACCAGTCAAAATTACTCAACAAATAATCTTAGAAATCAATTAAGCACATTATATCAGAATATTTCCAAAATTACAACGAGTACAAACAATGTGCAGAAAAAATACAATCGCTTCACTGAAAGGAACGTACCTATTTGTTGTGCCACCAGATTGTTCATTCAAAACATTTTCTCTTGTTTATCAAAATGAAATGAAGACAATACCTGGACATCCACTGAGCCTAGAGAAAATAAACATGCAAAATTCATCGATGGTACAAGTCGAAGAATTGAAGCTGGACAAGTTATCACTGGATAAACTTCATCAAATTAAACTACTAGAGGCCCAAGAGCTACCAATTGACCCAATCAACCTCCATATGAACTATTCAAGAGAATCGATTACTTGCGTCATCATTTTCGCAATAATAATTATTTTATATTTTGTTGTTAAAATTATAAACAAGATGTTACAGAAAAAACAGGTCAATCGAAGTCCGACGAAACACAGGTTGTTCCACCTAGAGTTTCTTCTCAAGGATGGAGGTGTTACCTGTCAATAACCTGCTGACCTAAACACTTCTGGACAGTTCACACGGACTTTGGGCTATATCTTGATTCATCTTGTCAGTACATGTGTAGTTGATGTAATATAGTTGGGCTTAGGTAATATTCAGTCTGTACATGGATGCAAAGCAATAAGCATCCATTGTAATAATTAAATAAAGTTCTTAAAAACTTATTAACGAAGATCAACAAATTAATTCATATATATATATATATATATATATATATATATATATATATATATATATATATATATATATATATATATATACAGGGTGTAACAGAAATAAGTACATTAATTTTAATCTGTAATGTAATTTGTCAAGCATAACAATTTTTCCTAATAACTTTTTTCCGTAAATCCTCTGGATACAGAGTAAAAATTCATCAAAGTTTTGTCCAAAATTTCATAGTGCGCCTATGGTTCAAACTGAATGTTCCTCATTTGTTGAAAGAATGACAGCTGTTGATTGTTAGTATTTTGCATCTTTGAGCCATCGTAGTCAATCATTCATTTGAAACTGGAGAAATATTAGTATTTTGGCAATATATTGTTATTCGCTCACCTTGATTATTCTATTTTTGTATATGTTGGAAGAAAGACTGAATTTGTCTCTGCAATCAACAATTTGGTCTGTTAGTCGTATTTTTATATCATTTTTAAGAAGTTTGATTTTTATTTAGGGATTTAACGTATATTTTCGGATAGTACATTTCTTAAACATAAGATTGTCTGCACAAGTTCATTGCATTTGAATCAGCTGATTTGAATTGTCTGAAACTGTGTCACTGTGTCAGGAGAGTCAGACTGTGCTGCCATCTACAAGCAGTTCGAAAAGTAGTCGCTGTTCCTAACCTACTTCATCAGAAACATAAAGAGAAAATCATTCAACGATTTATTTAAAGAAAACGGTAGAATATTGAATGGAATGTAATTCTAAATTAATTAATTCACTGAATAATTCAATAGAAATATTGCTACATGAAACTTTGAAGATTCTTTTCTTGAGGAACAGAAAATATAACCTATAAATGTATCAAACTGAATTTGGTAATTGATTTTAAATATTTTCTGAAATATATGATACAATATTTTGCTTATTCAGCAGATCAATCCACGGGGCATACTTTATTGAAACGACCTGAATGTGAAGTGTAAAGTTTGTAATAATATGAGAAAAACTAATACACAGGTGCTTCATTCATAAATTGATGTATTTCATTCATCTCATCTGCTGTTTTACGTTCCAGATAAAGGTTAGGTTCTAAATATCCCATGGTATTCTCATCGTAATGTATAAGTGCATAATATTTTGACATTAAATACATTACCATAACCACAATAATTTAATTTTTAGTGAAAAATGACAATTTGGAGATCGTTCCAAATAAATTTGCTAAGCTAATCCTAAACTGCCCATGAAATCGTACATAGAATTCATAAATTATAATCTGTTTTATTCCAGAATTTATTTGAAGGAATTGATAACTCACATCTGTCAAAATCAATGATTGTTCTTTCGCAACTGCTACTAGATCCGATAACTATGCACCTGAACGACTCGTTAAATTATAGGGGATAAAAAATGCTAAAAAAAGATGAGAATTCGGGAAAAAGTTATAAAGAAAAATTGTTAGGCTTGACGAGAACTATAACTGGTTAAAATTAATGTACTTATTTCTGTTACACCCTGTATATATATATATATATATATATATATATATATATATATATATATATATATATATAAGTTATAGTGTTGATTCTTAGTGATTCGGTAACTATTTTGATGATACCACAGAACGTGACATTTTCCCCTTCATAGTTTATATAAGACCATTGCACTAGAGAATGAGACATTCTGTATTCACATTTGTTAGAATTAGTAACAAAGCTTCATATTATACACATAGCAACCATATTGTACTTGTACTTGCAAGAAATAAAGTTTTTAAAAACGCAATCGATCAATCAAGAAATCTAAGTGGCGCAGTCGGTAGGATAGCCGAAACAATTTAACGAATATAAGTTGTTTCACTTCGTGATTAATTTGGCTATTCGAACATCTTGCATCGATCATCGCATCCCGTATCCTGCACCTGAGAGGATATCAGAGGCAAGATAAAACACTCGACGACGTAGAGCCCAGCTGAACGAACATCAGCAGAACTCCAGCGACTTCGAGAAGACCGTAGAGCGACTCCAGGGCACATGAAGCCGGCACTACTATTTTTGTGAGTACACATATGTCATTCAGAGAATCAGATAATACATCAGAATCAGAATCAGAATCCGATCTAGAAGATCTTACAATAATCCAAAATTCCATAATTAAAATACAATTAAGTACACCTAAATTGAACATGGCTACTCCCCCAGTTCCTGTTTTAAAGAAAGAATATCTGGACATGTTGCCAGAGTTCCATGGGGAACGTGAATTACTCCCCCGATTTATTAGCGTTAGCGAAAAATTAGTGAGATCTTTTTATAATACAGTAAATTCAAATGATTTCTAAAATGAATATCTAATGAATAGCATAGTAAGTAAGATTAAAGGCGAAGCAGCCATTAATATAGCAAGCTGCACCATTACAAAATTAGAAGACTTGAAAGAGGCATTAAAAAATGCCTACAGCGATAAACGTGATTGGTTCACATCGAATATGGAAATTACAGAACTAAAACAAAATTTTAATGAAAATGTATTCGATTTTTATAGTCGTTTGCAACATTTACTCAATTTGCAAATAGCTTATATTTCTACTAATGCTACAGAAATTGTAGCCAAAATCATGATTGATTATTTCCAAAGTTATGCTCTTCGCGTATTATTGAAAGGACTAAAAGAGCCGATAGGTCAATTAATGAGGGCTAAAAACCCTACCGATCTAAATTCAGCGTTAAGCATGTTAGCTAACGATTTTCAATTCGAATATTATTCAAGATCTAAGCCCGTTAATCAAAATCACAAAGTAAATGCAAAACCACAAATACAACAGCCTAGATACAATATTCCAAGACCAATGGGTTACATGAATTTTGGTAACTCCTTGCCAAATAAAAATCAACAACAATTACCCCAAAGACAGTTCACACCTCAAAAATTTCCTCAAAGACAATTTACACCACAATATTACTCAAAACCTAGTACATCCCAACAAATACGACCAAATCCTTCTACTAGTCAAAATCTACCCAAACCTACTCCTATGAGTATCTCAACAAGAAATTCTACGGCACAATATCGCCCTAGAGCAGGCCCATACAGACCGGTACAAAACCTATACGGACAAAACCGCGAAGAATTGTTGAACATAAATGAAACTGATGCACCTGTAGATGAATCACACAATTATGGGTTCTATGACATTGCAGAACAGACAGATCAAGTCTCAGATGAGACATCTGCATCAAATATTCCAGAAAACATTCACAATGCAGACGATATTAATTTTTTAGACATGATAGCCTCGGAAACAATGCAAAATACTTACCCCGAATCAAATTGATGAACCTGACGAATAAAAGTAAATTACCATATATTGTATTTCCTGAAAACCATTTAAAAGTTTTAATAGATACAGGAAGCACAAAATCCTTTATTAGACCTGCAATTGCTCATAAATATTATAAACATGCCATTATTGGAGATCCTTTCCAAATTTCAACCGCGCATGGTACTTCGGTAGAAAATTATAGCACATTGGTACCTGTTTCAAAATTATTTAATTTGAAAAAAAATAAAATTTGAAATATCATATTTTTGACTTTCATGACGAATTCGATTCACTATTAGGTCTAGATAATTTGAGAATATTGAAAGTAATTATAGATTTGAACAAAAACTTAGTAATAACACCTACTTGTCAGATACAAATTTTTCATAAGAATTCTGAAATTAATATAAATAATATAGGTCATGCAGATAATATTATAACATTGGATCTAAAAACGGAACGAGTTATAAAAATCCGAGTTCACCAACAAAATGGAACAATTTAAATACCATCACAAAAAATTAATAATGTAATTATTCCTGAATGCGTTACTGTAGTAAAAGATTATCATGCATTCTGCACCGCCATCAATAATTCTGAAACAAATGCTAAATTCAAGCAAATAAACCCAATATCCGTCGAAAATATTAATAATTACGAGACGTACAGTTCCCCAAATTTCAATTTTATTCAGTCAGACAAAATTGAATTTGATATAACAAAAATTCGGGCCGACCATATGAATGACGAAGAGAAAATTGCAATCTTCAAATTGATTCGCGAATATTCTAATATTTTTCATATAGACGATACAAAATTAAGTTTTACAAATCAAATTAAACATTCTATACAAACGAAAGATGAGATTCCTATCTATACAAAATCCTATAGGTATCCTGAAATCCATCGACAGGAAGTACGCACTCAGATACAAAAAATGCTTGATCAAAATATCATACGACCATCCCATTCACCGTGGTCATCACCTATTTGGGTGGTCCCCAAAAAACTTGATGCGTCCGGCAAACGCAAATGGCGTATAGTTGTTGACTATAGAAAATTAAATGAAAAAACGATCGACGACAAATACCCATTACCAAACATTACAGACTTATTGGACAAACTTGGACGTTGCCACTATTTTACTACATCAGACTTAGCTTCTGGTTTTCACCAGATTGAAATGGACACGCAAGACATACAAAAAACTGCATTCAATACGGAAGACGGACATTATGAGTTCACTCGTATGCCCTTTGGATTAAAAAACGCGCCTGCAACTTTCCAGCGTGTTATGGATAATGTTTTAAGAGGACTAGTAAATGACAAATGTCTTGTATACCTGGACGACATCATCATTTTCAGCACAAGTTTGCAACAACATATTCAAAATTTAAAATTAGTATTTGATCGTTTGAAAATTTCAAATTTTAAAGTGCAACTAGATAAAAGTGAATTTCTCAGGAAAGAAGTAGCATATCTTGGGCACATTGTAACACCCAACGGCGTGAAGCCAAATCCTGACAAGATTTCAGCTATTTTAAATTACCCTCTACCGAAAACAACCAAACAAATTAAAGGTTTTCTTGGACTTTTGGGCTATTATCGTAAATTTATTAAAGATTTTGCCAAGTTAACCAAACCAATGACAAAATTATTGAAAAAAGATGCAGTTATTGACATTAATGACTCTGACTACAGACAATGTTTTGAAACATGCAAAAATTTGTTGACTAATGAACCACTTCTCCAGTATCCTGACTTTACCAAAGAATTCAGTTTAACATGCGACGCAAGTCACGTAGCAATAGGTGCCGTGCTATCTCAAGGTAGCCTAGGCAACGACCTACCAATAGCTTACGCTAGCAGGACACTGAACGAGACAGAAACAAACTATTCTACCATAGAAAAAGAACTCTTAGCTATTGCTTGGGCGACTCAGTACTTTAGACCGTACTTATTTGGACGCAAATTCAAGATTTACACAGACCATAGACCTTTACAGTGGCTATTCTCGTTGAAACAATGTAGTCAGAAGCTGATACGTTGGCGCCTCAAGTTAGAGGAATTTGATTACGAGATCATTTATAAAAAAGGCAAACTTAACACTAATGCCGACGCCCTAAGTCGTATCCCGCCTGAGTGCAACAATAAAATTCAAAACATTTCTTCATCACCTTTAGAAAACGATTCACCCCTTATTATTTATCAAGATTATTTAGATCAGAAACAATGTTTAAATTCTAATAGTAATAATATTTTCGAGGTATCTGGTAATATATTTGACGCACCCTCCAGTTCTAGTCTAGCTCATTGCGTGAGTAAAGATTTAGAGATGTCAGCAGGTATAGCTAAACAATTCAAAATTAAATTTAACAATATAGATAAATTGAAAAATCAAGATCCAAAAATTCATAATTCAGTTTATTTGAGAACTCCAAAAAGATATTTACTTTATTTAATAACAAAAGAAAGATATTTTAATAAGCCTTCTAAGCAAGATATTTTTTACACGTTATTGAATTTAAAGAAATTTTGTTTATCTAATGATATTGAGAATTCAAGTATACCAAAATTAGGGTGTGGTTTGGATAATCAAAATTGGAACGGAATCAATTTGATGTTAAAATATATTTTCAATAATACCGATATATTGATAACCGTGTACAAATTACCCGAGAATGAAATTGATCAAATTGAACTTAATATTAATGAATCAGAAAATACAAAACATTTTAATGAATTTATGGAAAAGTTTTATGATGAATTGAATAATCAAGATAAGAAGGACGATGACACTCAGTCCTTAGTTGTTGAGGTAGGCGACGCACAACAGCAAGTCGAGATGAACGATGACGACACGCCAAGTGATAATGACATGACGATACATTCAAGTAACGAGCATCCTATCATCGGAGTACCGATAGTGGAATGTCCTGTGAATTACGGTAAAAATCAAATTATGATTGCCGAAACCGATCATAACCCAAAGCCAGTAATTATTAAAAAATTGTATGATAATAAAAAAATGCGATTTTTAGTAGAGTTTTCCAGAAATAATTATGAAAACGAAATGATAAATTTTATTAAAGAATATATTGTTCCGCAAGTCAAATATCACATTTATTTTCAAAATGATTTGTATGAAAATTTTAGTAGAATATTACAAAGTTATTTTAAAAATTCTCAAATTAAATTAGTAAAATGTACCACGTATTTAATTGACGTCATTGATGATGAAGAGATCATGCAAATTATTTCTAATTACCATTGCGGCTAAACTAACCATAGAGGAATTGATGAAACAGAAACGCGAATAAAACGACAATATTATTGGCCTGAATTAAGAAATTCTATCCAGTCATTTATAAATAGTTATGAAATTTGTCAAATTACAAAATACGACAGAAAACCCATCAAAATAAAACTAAACGTGACACCTACAGCCATAAGACCATTCCAAATTTTACATGTAGATAGTATTACATTAGAGCAAGCAAAATTTTTGACCATTGTAGATTCATTTTCAAAATATGCACAAGCATACATGTTAAATTCGAAACAAGGATAAGAAGTAGTTAATAATTTAATAAAAATTTTCACACATCATGGAATCCCTGAAAAAAAAATGAATTATTGGCATTACATAAAATCGATATACATTTCATCAGCTCTCAACATCCAGAGTCTAACGGCGTAATAGAACGATTCCATTCAACACTCATAGAACACCTAAGATTATTCAACAATCAGAAAGAATATAAAACAGAACCCATAGAATCAAAAGTTAACTACGCCTTATTAGCTTATAATAATACAATCCACTCAGTCACCAAATTGAAACCATGTGAAATTGTAACAGGACATTTAGATACGAATTCTCCACTAAATATTGATTTAGAAAAACAGCTTTTGAATAATTATATTGAAAATCATAAGAATAAAACAAAATTATTATATGAAACAATTAAAGACAAAATTCAACAGAACAAAGAAAAGGTAATAAGTGAATATAACGGGAATAGGGAAGAAATACCAAATGTACCTGAAAAGGTTTACGTGAAGAATAAACAAGAGCAACAAAAAACTAAAAATAAATATAAGGCTGAAAATATCGTAGAAGTTAATAAAAAACTTAAAATTGGGAAAATTAAAACAAGTCATGGCAACACAACAGAAAAAAATCATTTTTCTAATATAAAACGTCCTAAACAAAATACTCATCCTTTTCAACCGGTTCCAGGTTGTTCGCACTCGGACAAGGAATAATCATTAGGAACATAGCAGAAAATCTTGGAGTTCTTTCCATCAACCTCGGTCCTGCCAAGCTCGAAAAGACCACTCACACATTCATACACTATTATAATCTCGAACCACTTTTGAACCAATACAACGGCTTAAACATGCAATATTCTACATTGAAAACAACTATTTCAAATAATTCTCAGTATTTTAATGAACTTAGAAATTTTGATAAAATATTAGAATTTATTAGGACAAATATAGAGACAAAAATTAATAATATAGGATTTCATGTTGATCATTATAGAATTAAACGAGGATTAGTGGATGGATTAGGAACTATATTTAAAGCGATAACCGGAAATTCAGACGCTGAAGACGGGAAGAAGTATAACGAAATGTTAGCACATATGCAAGAAAATGAACATAATTTGGAAAATCAAATTAAATTATCTTATTCAGTAAATCATCAAATAATAAAAAATTTTAATAACACGATTTTAGATATACAGCCTAATGAGAAAATATTGAAATCAAAAATTTTACAACTTTTTGAAATTATAAATAATATGCATTTTCAAGATATCCTTTTTGCGAAAAATATTCATGATCAGTTTATAATATTGTATAGTTCAATTTTAAATGTCTTACAAGATGTAGAAAATTCGATCACTTTTTGCAAGCTAAGAACTTTACATCCCAGTATAATTCATCCCATGGAATTACCCGCAGAATTGAAAACAATTTCTAAATCCTACCATTTACAATTACCATTCGAGCCTCGACAAGAAAATTTATTGAACATAGAGTCCTTATTGAAAATAAATTGTAAAATTGAAATGACTCAGATAATTTATTTTATTTCCACCCCTATCAATTTTGAGAAGGATTTAGAACTTTATTATATGTATCCAATTCCAACTAAACATGATTTTGGATTTATAACAATAATTCCGAATAGTAGATTCCTTTTGAAATCTGATAAAGAAATTATACCTCTGAATGATATGTGTGATCACGCAAGAATATTTCAGTGCCCTAACAAGTATCACGCCCATTTCCCTACGATGTGCGAACAAGAATTATTCCAGAATCAAACTTCAAATCATTGCCATTATACAAAGATCAATTTATTAGAGAATCACGTGGAGGTTATTCCAGAAATTAATAAATATTTGGCCGTTTTTCCAAAAGAAGGAAAAATTACCATTCGATGTCAATCAGAAACAACCATTCAACCTTCAGAAGGGATATATTTAATAAATAATGAAGGCGATTGTAAAATTTATTTTCGACAACAAAAGTTGGTATTCCAAAGTAAAACATATGGTCAACCATTATTATTACCTAAATTAAATACCAAGATTTTACCACAGAAAGTAACTAATTTTTCCATTAATCTAAACCCATTGAAATTGAATGATATATCATTTAATCCAATTGTACCTGTATTTCAAGAACCAGCCAATAAGCATATCCCCAGTATGTGGTCTATTATTTTATATGTTATCATCGCCATCATCGCTGGGTACGTAACTTACAAGCATATAAAGAAGAAAAAGACAAGAAAATTCACCTCTGAGAAGACATCCAACAACCCTGAAGACATCGAGCTACAACTACCCCGTGAAGCTCGAACTTAAGGAGGGAGGAGTTATAGTGTTGATTCTTAGTGATTCAGTAACTATTTTGATGATACTACAGAACGTGACATTTCCCCCTTCATAGTTTATATAAGACCATTGCACTAGAGAATAAGACATTCTGTATTCACATTTGTTAGAATTAGTAACAAAGCTTCATATTATACACATAGCAACCATATTGTACTTGTACTTGCAAGAAATAAAGTTTTTAAAAACGCGATTGATCAATCAAGAAATCTAAGTTATATATATATATATATATATATATATATATATATATATATATATATATATATATATATATATATATATATATATATATATATATATATATATATATATATATATATATAGGTAAGGAGTAAAACACTTGAATTATTTATCGAAATTTACGCTTATTGTGATATATTTATTATTGGTGAACATCAAACATGTGCTCATCAAAATGTTTGTCTATTCAAAAAAATTTTTTTATGAATGTTACGACTCTTATTATTAATCTCATTTAATGTAAGTAGAAAACTCTGTTAACTGAAAGAGAAACATGTTTTTTCTAAATTTTAACTTTGTATTTATAGTGTCCTTGAAGAAGGCTGAAAATACAACCGAAAGCTAGACAAATTAACAAGAGTGTTTTATTAAGCCCAAATGTTGACTGCCGCACCCACAAATATCTGTTTATGTAACTAATTGCAGTCGCGATTACTCCTAACCTCAATTACAGGAATGGGTTTTTTCCAATCTCTACATCATCAGTATGGCTTACGTACGATGAGACTTTATAAATCATGGGCGTCAAATAACATCAAGATTGCAACATTCACAAACCGAAGAATATTCTTACTAAAATGCAGACAACATGGACTAATGCCAACACATATTACCAATAATCATTCTACAACACCAGCAGCTTCACATACCCAAGATCCGAGCAATATACAACATCTGGACAGAGCATATTACAGGTTACGGAAACAGATACTTAATATTGAAATTGATACGACTGTCAAAGACCTTGCTAGATTCAAATCAAGTAACTTAGAAATTGAAACTAAAATTTTAGAACTAACTCCACCCCATATATATTCAATAATTTTAAAATTAAACAAAATGTTGTTTTTAACAGACATTCTCATAATATTAGAACAAAAAATTTCAAAAAGCTGACTGACCTAAAGGAAGCGCAGCTCAGAAAGATACAAACGCAACCAAAATGGATAAAAAATATCAGCAATACTGATATTTCTTCAGAAGTTCAATGCATTTTGAGCCTTGGCCCAAAATTCTGCATCAAACCTAACAAAAATCAAGTTTGCATTCGTAAGTTGCTGAGCGACGTTGAATTTATTATTGGTCATTACCCTGATGCTCAGAGAAATGTATGTAGGGCTCAAGTCACAAATGTCTTAACCAACTATCTCCAATCAAATAATACGAATAATGATTATTTTCAACACCTTTTTATTAACTGCAAAAAATTTTACAAGAACATAATAATTTGATAGTTTTACAGTCTGACAAAGGCAATGTTACCTGTGTCATGGAAAAAGAAATGTACCATTCAAAAAGTCTAGAAATTTTATCTGATACTGCTGCATATAAAAAATTAAATAATGATCCAACAAGTACTATTCAACAAAAGGCCAACAAACAAATTAGCATTTTGTCAAATACTAATAAAATTAGCAAAGAATTAGCGAGGACCCTTACTATTTATAATGCTGTTGCACCTAAATTCTACGGTCAACCTAAAATACATAAAGAAGTGTTGTCATTACGACCAATCATTGCATCTATGGACGCACCAAATTCTAAACTGGCGCAGTTCCTTACCAATATCCTTACTGCAGCTTATGATAAAAACAATAGCTACTATATAAAGGACTCCTTCGACTTTGCCGATTTTATTAATGACATGTCAATTCCTGATAACTTTATTCTTGTCAGCCTGGATGTGGTTTCATTGTTTAGCAATATTTCATCTGATCTTGCTATAGCAAGCATAACAAAAAAGTGGCATTCCATACAGGAATACAGTCCTCTTGAGCTAAATGATTTTGTCAACCTACTCAAATTTGTCTTTGACAGCAGCTACTGCATGTATGATGGTCACTACTACAAACAGCTTATTGGTTCACCAATGGGTGCAATTCTTTCACCCATTCTGGCCCAATACGTCATGGATGCACTATTAGATGCATGCTCCGAAGAATTGGAATTTACTTTTCCTTTTCTCAAAAAATTCGTGGACGACATCGTAACTGCAGTTCCATCCGACAAAACAAATCATATCCTGGAAACAGTCAATAACTACAATCCACAACTTCAATTTACAATAGAAATTGAAGCTGAAAACAGCATAGCGTTCCTCGACACAAAAATCATACGAGATAAAAATGGAGTACTGCGCACAAATTGGTACACTAAACCAATGGCGTCTCAACGTTACATCCATTATCTGTCAGAGCAACCTAAACAAGTTAAAGTAAATGTTATCCTGGGTCTGAAGAGACGTATTCTTTGCATTTCTTATCCCATGTACCACTCTGAAAATTTAAAAAAACTCAAGAAAGTATTACTAAGCAATGGCTATCCTGCTAAACTCACAAACAGCTTATTGTTTAATAGTACCAATGTTCAACATGATCAACGAAATACTGTTGTAACCCAACAACAATCTCCTACTAACATAAAATATGCATCAGTACCATATGTTTCTGATTTGACACCTTTAATTCAAAAAATTGTAAGAAGTGATACAGTTAAAATTGCGCTTAGAAGCTGCCTTACTGTCAAAAATATTTTCACAAGATTAAAAGATCGCGAACCGATTCTAAATCAATCCAATATCGTTTATCGTATCCCTTGCGCGGACTGTGAGCTTCAATATGTGGGCCAAAGCTCCAGGAACTTAAAAAGCCGTATTTCATCTCACAGAAGTGACACTAAATTGAAACCTGGTGCCAGTGCATTATCTAATCACTGCAACACCACTAAACATAAAATGGCTTATGACCAGATTGAAATATTGGACAATGAACGAAATTTGTCCAAAAGAACGTTTCTGGAAATGGTCCATATTGCGAATACTCCTCAGTCCATGAATAAGAGAACTGATATCTGTGGCTTGAGCAACATCTACGTTTATCTGCTACAAATGTCTGAAAAAAAGCAACAGTCAGAACAAATTGGTAGTCAGAATCTAAATTCAACTTAAAAACCACACCCACTTTTCAATCCATTCAAGCAACAATTTATTTGTAACAATTTTTATTTTATACAATTGCATTTGTATGTTTTCATCTCTTTTCACTTTACTTGAAATTCTAAAAGTATAACTTATTTTTAGAATATTCATTGTTTGTTTACTTTTAATTAATTAAGTAACTATTCTAGTTACTTTTTCTCCTTCTGGGGGATTTTGGTTGTTGTATCGGCGTCAATCGTAAGTGGTGGCTACAGCCAACATCTGGTCTTCCAAAAATGGCCGCACAGCCTGTCATAAAAAACTTTGCTCCTACACATAAAATTTCAAAAACTTTTTATTAAATTAAAAATAATGTGCATTATATTTTAAAAAACCAGTTAACTGTGATAAACACTTGAATTATTTATCGAAATATACGCTTATTGTGATATATTTATTATTGGTGAACATCAAACATGTGCTCATCAAAATGTTTGTCTATTCAAAAAAATTTTTTTATGAATGTTACGACTCTTATTATTAATCTCATTTAATGTAAGTAGAAAACTCTGTTAACTGAAAGAGAAACATGTTTTTTCTAAATTTTAACTTTGTATTTATAGTGTCCTTGAAGAAGGCTGAAAATACAGCCGAAAGCTAGACAAATTAACAAGAGTGTTTTATTAAGCCCAAATGTTGACTGCCGCACCCACAAATATCTGTTTATATATATATATATATATATATATATATATATATATATATATATATATATATATATATATATATATATATATATATATATATATATATATATATATACAGGATGGAATGCGAAATTGGAAACACCTTTCTTCTCGGAAGTTATTATAGATACCAAAAAATTGTTCATTAAAAATTTTCTGTATTTTCAATAAGCTAACTAAATCTGTGTGAATTTGGTGGAAAAAAAATAATCCTCGTAGATATTGTCATATTTGTACTTTCTTCAAATAGGATCCTCTGTATATTATTGCACTAATGAATAAAAAATAGTTTTTGCTTCGAAAAAGCTCGAGGGTTCTTACCTGCTAAACTAGATAGTCTTTGAGATATTACCGAAAATATCTAAAATCGAGTGTGCGTTTGGAACCAAATTTTTTGATAGTTGTGTTATTTTGTGTTGTATTTGCGTTGGGAAAAATTGTGTTGTATACACATCATTGATATTTTTGTGTCAATAATATTACTGTTAAGTACGCGGGGAATTACAAAACGTTCATATTTCTTGAATTTAAATAAAGTCTTTTCAATAAATTTTGTTTTATATTAACTGTATTCGATGCAACAACAGCTTGTCTTATTCGGTTTTTCAGTTCATCAAGTGTAGCAACGGACATTACATAAATTTTGTTTTTTATAGCTCCCCATACAGAAAAATCTAAAGGCGATAGATCCAGAGATCTGGCGGGCCACGATGTAGAGCCCTTGTTGCCAATCCAGGAATTTGGAAATTGTTGATTCAAGTACGCAGTTACATCCAATGAATTATGCGGAGTTGCACCATCTTGCTGGAATATCATTCTACGTCTAACAGCCAATGGTATATTATCCAGATAATCTTGAAATTCATGTTGCAGAAAATTTGAGTATCTCTGTGATGTCAAAATTCCCTCATAAAAATATGGATCGAAAATAGTGTTGTTCATCATACCGCACCATACGTTAATTGAAAGCATATTTGAAAATTTGAAATAAATGTTCGACGTGGATTTGTTCCTACTGATCGCCAATAATGTGAATTATGTCTATTTAGTATTCCATTGTTAGAGAAATTTGATTCACCTGACCATGACATTGTATCTAAAAAATTGTAATCTTCTCACATCATCGCCAGGATGAAGATTATGAATTCTGTAGATTTTTGGCTTTGTACTTATGCTTTTTCAGAATCTCAAGAACCTTTGTATGTGTGGTATTTATTTCCAATGCAGCTTCTTCTATTGAATTTTCAGGGTATACATTGAAATATGCCACTACATCAACTTCTAAATTTTCATCTACTATCTCACGTGTTTTGTAGTTTCTTGAAACGGACCCAGTCCTACGCAGCTTCCTCTCTAATTTAAATGATGACGAATGGTTTGGATTAAAGCGTTCCTTATACTGTTGTCTGAATATTTGCAGAGTTTGTCTCGAATTATCATTTGATAGATAAAAACATTTTATCATGTCTTACTTCTCATTGATTGAATAATCTGCCATTATTATCACCAAATAATAATAGTATGTATGCAATAAAATTTTTTGTAGCGCAAATACAATACAAAATAGCTCTACTGTCAACAGATTTTGTTCTCAAGGCACACTTGATTTTGAGAACAGCATTTAGATATTCTCGTTAATATCTCAAAAACTATCAGGTTTAGCAGGTATGAACCCCGCCACTTCTTTACAGCAAAAAATATCTTTTATTCATCAGGGTATTCCATTTGAAGGAAGTAGAAATATGGCAATATATACGAGAATTAATTTTTTTTATACTAAATTCACACAGATTCAGTTAGCTTATTGGAAGATCTAGAAATTTTATTTGAACATTTTTCGGTATCCATGATAACTTCCGAGAAAAAAGGTATTTTCAATTTCGCATTCCACCCTGTATATATATATATATATATATATATATATATATATATATATATATATATATATATATATATATATATATATATATATATATATATATATATATATATATATATATATATATATATATATATATATATATATATATATATATATATATATATATATATATATACATATATACATATATAATCAAACACAAAATCTCATCGTTCCACAGTTAATCGTTTTGGATTCACCTAAGAGATTCTAAGAATATGTCTAGTGGAATGCGCTTCCAGCCAAGTCGGTTACTATGGAAACAGTAGGCCATTATTCTCATACTACAACATTCCTAAATACTGATTTCCAAAATTCTACGAGTACCAACAGATCTGGATTCATGCGCAAAATTTGAAAATAAGCTCCTATTGAAGTGCACTTCCGGTTTAGTCTATTGTTATGAAAATATAAGGCAATCATTCGGATGCTACAGCAGACTGAAATATCAAATTTCAATATTCTACACCTGATCGTTTCGAATTCATGCAAAAAGCCCCCAAAGACTGTCAAGTAAAGTGCACTCTCGGCTCCGTGGATCTCAATAAAAATAGGATATGAGCATCCAGACGGCATGATCGTCCAAAATACTGAATTCCAACAATCTACGTTCAATCATTTTGGATTTATGCAGAAAATTCAAAAAATATTTCAAATAAAGTGCTCTTTCGGTTTAGTCGATGGCAATCATAATGCAAGGTGTACAACTAGATATTATAAAAATGCCTAATACAAAATTTGAATATTCTACGACTGATTGATTAGAATTCATGCGGAAAATTCGAAAAGTCCGTCATTTAAAGTGCACTTCCGGCTCAGCCGATTGTTACAAGAATAAAAGATGACCATTTAAATGCTACAGCAATTTCAAATGCTGAATTCCTATGTCTGATCATTCTGAATTTATGCGGAAAATTGAAATAAGTTTCAAGAAGTGTGCACTTCCGGTTCAGCCGATCGCAATCATAATGCAAGATGTACAATATGATGTTATGGAGGTTCTTTATACAAAATTTCAATATGCTATGGCGAATCATTCTATATTTTGGCAAGAGATTTAAAAAAAAATTTCAAGTGAAGTGCACTTCTGGCCTGGCCGATTCTTACAAAAATAGCGAATAACCATGATACAACATCAAGTTCAAATACTGAATTTCAACATCCCACGGTTGATCATTCTGGATCTATTAGAAAAATTCGAAAAAAGTTCATTGTAGTGCTGTGCTAATTTGTGAGTTCGTGAGAGTTATTTGTATAGCTGAAGTGAGAGTTGTTGCTGGTGATGTTGATGTGATGATTGTTGTTGATCGATTCATTTGATTTTGTTGACATTTTGTTGTTGTATCACCTTTTTTTGCATATAAAGCAGGTTGGGACATCTCCTGATACAAATTCTCTATACTCTGTTTTGTCGTGTATGATAAGTGAGGTTTCTAGGATTTTTTTGTTGTTGTCTCCGTCTGCTACATATACTTGAAGTCTGAAGCCTAATGTGTGTGCATATCCGGCTCTTATGGATGTGATTGGTGATATAAGCTTTAAATTAGGTTGTTTTAGTGCATTCGCTATTATATTATGTGGGATGAAGGAGCATACATTTGAGATGATTATTCACTTGATAGGAGTGATCAATCGTCTTATTTCCACTATTGTTCTCTTCACTTCAAATTGTTTGTGTTGGTCTATGAGTTTATTTACCATTCCTCATGAGGATAGATAGATAAAGACTGTGTTTTGAGACATTCGTAAAGCGTAAGTTATATTTCTCGGCCCCACCAAATTTCCAATTCCTTAGACATAGATTTTAAGCTGTATTTTGTTCCGCTTGTTTATGATGATAGCTTGTTCTTCAAACGGGAGCATGATTGTATTGTTTGAGCTCTCAGCAGAACTGATTTCTGGGTTTCTGGTTTGAGACTCAAGTGTTGGCTTGTTCATTGCAGATAACATTTTCTATTGTCTGTGAACATTCAACTTTTGCTATCGAATGTTGGGTGTCGTGTTATCCTTCACTCAGTTATATACTAGGCAAGGGGTTTCAATTGTTGAAGGGATAGAATATTGAATTTTTGTTCATTTGATTTTTTATAGGAAGTTAATATGGTGTGGATTATGTAGATTAGCATTAGAATTTGAACAATTACTTTTGTTTCTGTTGTCAATCTGGCACTTCAACTAGTCAAGTTGTAGCCTTGAGCAAGTACATTGGAAGACTGGAATAATTCTATTCTGAATGAATAATTCAAGTTACTCACAAAATTTGTTCGAAGGCTAAAAACTTCTTGAAAAACTGAGAGAGAGTATATTCTGTTCCAAATAACGTCCCAACATTCTGAAATACATTATGAGATCAGTGTTTATTTGATGGAAAAGAAGACGTGTGCTTCCCTGCAACCGAGACTCCACCACAGACTACCTATAAACTATAGACGGGAAACTGCAATGTTATGAGCTGGAACTGTCTTTTAGCGCTGTCTGATGACAGGAATAATAACTAACATCGATTTGAATTGATAGGCGGTTTTTTGAATTTTTAAATGATTATTATTTATGATTTGTAGATTATTTTTGAAAGTTATGTGAAATATGGATATATTTTTTCCATATTTCGCATATTTCAAAAAAACTCGTACAATTTACACAATAACAATAATAAACACAGTTAATAATCAATATTTATTAGGTAAACAGTACAAATAATTTTGATTGATTTTATCCTTACATATTTTACATTTTTATGGTGACCAAACAAAATTTAGAAGGCATGTTCCAAACATTTTTCATCGCTATGTCATCCTTGTCAAAATCATTCCAAAAGTAAAGATACAATGATTAGTCCTTCTCTTACAGAGACGTACATTGAAACAATAAGAACAAATCAGAATGAATCTTACACATGAATTATGTCAATTTAAAATTGATTCTTTGGATCCAACAGCATTTAAAAATCATTTTTGAAACATTCTATATCGTCATTATCAAAATTATTCCAAAAATAAAGGTACGACAATTTGCCTTATTCTTAGAGACGTACATTGAAATAATAAGAACAAATCAGAATAAATATCAGAAATGAACTATGTCAATTTAAAATTAATCCTATAGAATCAACAACAGCATTTAAAATTCATTTTCAAAACATACATTATCGTTATAGTCTAAATCATTTCAAAAATAAAGATATAATAACTCGCACTTTTCCTACAAAGACGTACTTTGAAACAATAAGAACAAATCAGAATAAATATTACAAATGAATTATGTCAATTTAAAATTGATTCTTCGGATCCAACAACAGCATTCACAATCCATTTCCGAAACATACATTATTGTTATTGTCTAAATTATTTTAAAAATAGAGATATGATAACTCGCCCTTTTCTTAAAGAGACGTACTTTGAATCAATAAGAACAAATCAGAATAAATATTATAAATGAATTATGTCAATTTGAGATTAATTCTTCGGATCCAACAACAGCATTTACAATTCATTTCAAAAACATCCTTTTAGTTGGCAAAGTGAAAATTTTTTCTAATAAATCATATCCTCTTGCGCTTTGTTTCAAGAGAGACAGACACATTATCTTCTCCTCTCGTGTGTATCTTCGCACTTTCTTCATCTTTCCTTTTTCTCTCGTCTGGAGTTCAAAGAACATTTGAGCAGATCTTCCTAGAATCATTTGTAACTAAGAAACGATCCGCACCCATTAGACGACTTTTGAAATAATTGGTCCTCCTTCTACAGCAAAAGGCGATTTTCTTTCACTGTACAGCAGCCTTGTATAAAGTTTTTGCCTTCGGTGTCAATTCATGTTGCTTTGTGACAGAAACACTTTGAAGGTTAAGAAGTCTTATAATTTTGTATGTTCTTACCTACTCCTTCCATCTGCTGCGAACATGAAATTAGCTGAACTGGACTAATCACGGTTGGACGTGGAATTTCTGAAATACACAAAAACATTTGTTGTAGCTCATTTTTTATTTTTCCATATTTACTGCACCTAGGACTATTATTAAGTTAAAAATAATTGTATAAAAATACCTGATAGATTAAGAGAAGGCAAAGCATTCCAGAGTAGTTTTGGATTTCCAATGCTCTTGTATTTGGCATCAAAATGGACAGAGCATACACGTTTACTATTGCACACTTTCAGTTCATTCATAGAGTATAATTCCTCCATATCCAAAATATCCAGTCATCTTTTGAAACGTTCCAAATCCTTATCAGGATTTGGAAAACGATGTTGGGACACACCTTTACAGAAAACATGATATTTGAAATCATTATCATGATGCAATTCTGAACAAATCTGCATGTATTTCAAGAAGAACTATTGATTTTTCTGCTTGCATTCCAATCATTCCAGAACTACACTACTCACAGATTTATTCACATATCAGCATTACAATATAGAATTCCTATTTCTTTTTTTCTAAAAGTACTCACCAATGGCCTGGCATCCCACGATGCAACACTTTGTATTTGTAACTGGCATTATTTCTTGTATTGAAAAATACAGATTTTATACACCAAGAGGCAACAATAATACACAATTGCAGAATGATGGAGTGAGAAAATAGATACTTCAATGAAACAAAACTGAGCAACTCAATGTAAAACACGATATTGACACAATAAAAGATTCGAACGAAATGCCGGACATGTCAAGTGAACACGACGAACAAGGCCACATGACGTCACGGATCACGTGACGGACAAAACAACAAGAAATTTTGCAGTGTCGACATCTCTTGATAGAAATAAATACTAGAAACGTAGGTCCAGCAACCGTCATATGAGTTTCCAGGGCCTGGACTCCACAAATGTCAAAACAACATCAGGTGTCCGTGAGGGAGCCACAAGATAAAACAAAAAATCACAATTCGAAAGAAGAGAGAACACCATCTTGAAGGCGTCGCACTAATAATTCAGAAGTTATTGATTCGATGTAAAATTTTTATAAATGATGCTATCTTTTTTGTTTTTTTTTTTGGAAGCGATCCATCTCTAGAAATTACCTTTTGTTGCAATCATTCTCTGGTCCAAGATACTGATTTCATTGTACTAAACAAGTTGCCCCGTATCGTTAGCATTGATCGCTAGAGCGCATTGGCTCTTTGAGTTGCTGCTTTTTCCACTTCTGTATTGTGATAATCTATTGCGCAATTTTTGGCCTGTGTGGCCTATATCAAATTTTTGATAACTACCACATGAGATTTGATGAATAATATTCGACTGATCAAGTACAGGACATTTGTCTTTTAGATTGTTGAACAACAGCTTACCAATTTTCAGATTTTTACGAGCGAACATCAAGTTCTGGTTCTTATTAAGAATGTCTATTCACTTGGATTTGAGCAAAGGTATAATTGGAAGTGACACGATGACTTTTTGCGTTGAAATTTCTCCGTTGAAGAGACGTATTGGAAGTTTTATTCTATAACAGTTGACGGATGATTGATATTGGATATGAATTCTGGATCAAAACACCCTCGAGCCTCTTAAGCGCTGCGTGACGTGAAGTAGAGTGACATATATTGAAGATGCGGTTCTTCAAGCCAAGAATCAAGTTTATTCTCGTTCAAATCGTATTTTTAGAGTGATAGTGGATATATCCGCCAGAATTAGTCGACTTCTGATTTCAATCCAAAATATCTTATCGCACCGATGTTCTAGTCACTCTAGTATCACTGTTCTCCACTTTTTCTTCAATAGTGAATCAGATGTTCGTATCTACGCTGTTTAATTATATTTTAAGTCTTCTCTTGAAGCCGCACAGATAATACCGTCAACGTATTCGTAGATAAAGGGCATTTCAAAGAACAATTGAGGCACAATCCGATCCAGGATCCAATCCATTACCAGCCTACTAAGAATTGTGCTTACTACACTACTCATGGGCAGCCAAACATCTGCTTGTTAATGATTATGAATAAATGTATTGTTATTAGAAATAGATTGAATGATATCCAGAAGCTCTTCTGAAGCAATGCTGGTGTGAAATTTTATATCATCCCATTTTAGTTTAATGATGTCAAGTAGTGTCAAGTCGAAAGGTATACTAGTGAATGAACTTACAACGTTCAAGCTGACAGTCTGAAAATCAACCGGAAGCTGGAAATCTTGCATTGATCCTGAGAAATTTAAACTGTCTTTAATAGAATACCGGTCATCACCTTTACTGAAGTGCATAAAATAGATGTTTGTGCATTTATCGAAGCCATAATACGTCTGGTTTTCAATTCTGCCTTCTGAATTACAGGCAACATATTGATCTTTGCAGTTACTGAATTATAGGAGGCTGGAGTTTCAGCCCCTACTTTAGATAAATATATATATATATATATATATATATATATATATATATATATATATATATATATATATATATATATATATATATATATATATATATATATATATATATATATATATATATATATATATATATATATATATATATATATATATATATATATATATATATATATATTGTAACAGTCTTTCAGTTGGAATACTATAGTTATCGATATAATTCTGTCCAAATGTCCCCCTGGCAAAATTATCTAAGTCCTTATTATGATAATTGTTGGCTGTTTTTGCGACGAACGGCTGAAGACAGGTATCGAAAGGTTGTTGAGTCTCCGATCTAGAGAAGAGTGGACGCAACGGTCGCGCTTCCTCGCCGATTTCGCAGTTCTATACAATTATTATATCTCCAAGCGATACAGTTTTACGTTGTTTGAATCAGTCCCGAGTTTGTTTCCCGGAATTGAACCAACTTTGAAGGGGATTTTAGTGTTGCACGTAGTCGTAGCTTGATCGGAGTATTTCAAATCATTGAATTAGAGCATTAAGTGTCGTTGGTGGCATCCCGAATCACTACCCTACATATAGAGGAGATTTTGTGCTTCTGTGAAAGTGCTGTGAGCGCTGCATGTTGCCACATGATCTTTGATCGTGTCTTTGCACCATATTGTACAAATTCTTCTGTTACTTGGCCTCCCCGTATTGCTGAAAACCGTACGCCGCTGATCGAGAGGCGAGCTTCGCCTCACCAATCTGCCGAAGTGGACGTCATTTCCATAGCTGAGTACGATTACGCATGTTTTATCGACATTTGACCTCTCATTGATAATTTAATTTTTATCAAGCCTGGCCATAGCGAACGAGTACTTCCTTAATTTGATTATTTCATCCTCCCTTTTGTTCATGTTAGTTCTGTTCATTACTAATAACTAAGGTGATGATATCATGAATTGAACTGTTTTTGCTGGAGTTGACATAAGTATTCTTGAAAATTTGAACTTGAATATCAAGTTCAAGATGTCTAGAAGTTATTTTATTCTTGAAGATGATTTTCAACATATCTCTAATTTTTTTCATGATATTGATGATAATCAGGACTGTTGAATTTCCTCACTGGAATCTGTGTTGAAAGCGTGCAATAAAATTCCCATTGCACAGCTGTCAATAGTAACCTAATTTTCCAGGAAAAATTATATATTAATAAGCGATGGTTTCTTCATACACCAAAACATAGGTAGCATACACATTTTACGTAGCAATTTCTCCATAAAAAGGAGGATATACTTTCTGCTGGGACTTTGAGAGAACATATTTATAAAAAAATCCTCTTATTCAATACTGACACCTCTCATTCTTGCAATTAATTTTCTATTTAATTCTTATGATAAACACCTTTGGACTCTTTCCGCAATTGAATTCAGAAGTGTTCCTTGTGCATCTGTTTCCATAATCAGAAAAATATGCCTGTCCACATACATTGCCAGCTCATTTTTTTATTTAATGTAACACGGTTATTATCACAGGACATATCAATTCATGTATCAAGGACTAAATAGTGTCCATTATGGCTTGATCAGAAATTTTATATCAAGGCGGGGCCATTGCAAACAAATAGGCAAAACCCACAATATAAATTTTTTTCTGGGTTACATATCATATTTTTCGGTCAATTGCCTTGTGCTTGCAAATCTAGAGATGAGGAAGAACACATTTCCTCCCTAAATGTCCTACGCCATTCATGACTAAAAATGGCAATGACTCCGTAGGAACTGAATTGAATTTTATTATCTTCATTGTTAAATGATCAAGCACGCACTCAAAAATGTTATATTCTAATAAATAATAATTCTAGGTGAACCGTACATTGAGAAATATTGGCAGCTCAGGCGGTATGATGGGAAGCATAACGTTTGTTTTGGCTGGAGATTCTAGGCAAACACTGCCAGTTATCGCAAAAGGAACACGTGCCGACATCATTAAAGCATCCCTCAAATCTTCACCATTATGACACTCGACTCGAACGCTCAAATTGTGAACTAATATGAGAGCATACTCAAGTGATAACTACGATAGCAATTTTCCAAAAAATTGGTGAAACTTGGAGATGGGTGATTATCATCTCCAAATGTAAACAGCCCCTAAGTTGTGTTGGATAATGAATTAAGTCAAATTGATCACTTAAGTTGCTAAAAAGAATCCAAGAATTGATATGTAGAGATCAATGAGGCCTGGAGGAGTCCATGTCAGAATAATTAATATTTATTCTATGCCGTAGTACATTAAGAACGTATCAAGAACCATTTCCTCATCATCAGCTGAATTACAGAAACAATATATGAAGTAAGTTTGAAAATGAATACACAAAAAACTTTTACCAATTCTAATATATATTGGCTGAATTCAATCACTGAAATTCAATAAATTGTTACAGAAATTAATACATGAGTAACCAATCAAAAGAATCTGACGTGGACATCACCTGACTTACTTGCACATCATTATATATATATATATATATATATATATATATATATATATATATATATATATATATATATATATATATATATATATATATATATATATATATATATATATATATATATATATATACATATATATTCAAACACAACATCTCATCATTTCACGGCTAGTCGGTTACTATGGGAACAGTAGGTTATCATTCTTATGCTACAACATTCCTCAATACTGATTTCCAGGATTCTCCGACTGACAGTTCTGAATTTATGCGCAAAATGCCAAGATCGTCAATAATTATAGTGCACTTACGACTTGGTCGATCATTGAAAATAGGATATAAGCATCTAGACAGTACTATCATCTTGAATACTGTATTCTAATATTTAACGTTCAATCGTTTTGGATTTATGCCGAAAATTAAAAAATGTTTCGAGTAAACTGCACTCCCGGCTTAGCCGATCACAATCATAATGCAAGATAGACAACAAGTAGCTATAAAAGTGCTCAATACGAAATCTCAATATTCTGCGACTGATCATTTTAAATTTATAAGAAAGATTCGGAAATCTGTAATACGAAGTGCACTTCCGGCTCAGTCGATTGGGACGATAATAGGAGACGATCATTTATGCTACAGCGATTTCAAATACTAAATTCCAGTATCCTACGGCTAATCTATCTAGATTTACGCAAAAAATTCAAAAAAATTATCAGGTAAAGTGCACTTCCAGTACAAACAATTGCAACTATATTGCGAGGTGCACATCAAGATCCTAGATCCTATACCAGTCTTTTATACAGAATTTCAGCATTATACGTTTGATGAATTCTGAGATCTGCGAGTTACGCACATACACTCATATAAACGTACATACGTACCGACATCAAGCCATGAATAGTCAAAATGGATTCAGGGCTGCTCAAAATCAATATATCCATCAAAATCTCGATATGTGAATTTTGTCGGTTTTACAATATTTCCTTGTACTGTAGTGTTTAATAATGCTAGAATTAAAGCTAGACCGTGTCGCCGACATAATGAGAATTAATTTTGAATTTGTATTCAATTCTGATTCAATTTTGTCGCTTTTGTCATGCTTACGAAATGAAATTCAGGGAAGAATATTTTGATATGTAAAATGTCAAACAAAATTGAAAAATTGACAACAAATTATTATTGCCTATCTTATCATTCCAATTAGAACTGATTGTTTCAAGTTCTAAATGTCTGTTATACTTATAAACTGCACTTCTGGCTTCGCCGATTGATACAAAAATAGTAGTTTACTAATTTGATACTACAAGTTCAAACACTGAATTCCAAAATGCTATGGCTGATCATTCTAGATTTATGGAAAAAATTCAAAAAAAGTTTCAAGTAATGTGCATTTCTGGATTTGCCGATTCATACAAAAATAGCAGATAACCATTCTGACACAACATCAAGTTCAAATACTGGATTTCAGTATCTTACAGTTGGTCATTCTGGATTTATCAAGAAAATTTGAAGAAAGCTCCAAGTTTCATTGGAACCATAATGCTAGGTGCACAACAAGACTCTAGACCATTTTTGAATACAAAGTTTCAACATTATACATTCAATCAGTCTCGAGATTTGCGAGTTACACACGCACGTACGCACATACGTACCGACTTCAAGCCGAAAATAGTAAAAATGGATTCAAGGATGCACAAAACAGATATTTCCATTAAAATCTCGACAGGTGAATTTTGTCGGTTTCACAATACTTTCTTGCACTTAGTACAAGTAAGTGAAAATGTAAAGTCCATAAGAGTGTAGGTCACACTCAAAGCCAGATGACAAACAACTGCCTGTAAACCTTTCAAACGAAAGAGGCGGAGCAAAGTTTAAGGATTAAGATTCTCTAGAAACTGACACGCATATTGACTATTGTTTTTATAATCTGTCTGTTCATTTATGGTTCTGTTTTCATTTAAATTCATGTAAATTGCTTAGAATAGTAGTCTTCTGTGTGTATTTTCAGCACTGTCAATAATTTTAACGTTTTAAAAATGAGAAATATGTCTAGTTCCTATTGGATGTTTGGTGAGTGCACTGTGATGAATATTTCTGGATTCTGCATGATGTTGATGTTGATAAAGTCTTTTATTCATAGGTTGTGAAGCTCCACCAAAGTATGTTATTGCAAGAAATGCATTCAACCCCGTAGATGACATCTTTCGAATCTGTCATGTCATCACGATTTTGGAGGTTAGAATGTAAGTGCTTTGTGTTTATGTCATTGTTATTTGCAATTTTGATGTTCGAATTTATCATACCTTTTTTGATAGCTTGTTGCAGGACTTGTTCGTATGGTGTAACAGTATGAATAGCAGCAGTAGTATCAGGCTCAGTATTGTTCCTAACAGCATGATCCCTTGGATGTGTCAAATTATTAAGCCTTTGATTCATTTCACGGATTGTGTACATTGAATAGGATAATCATTTGTTAGTCAAGTATCGATAATAAAGATGAAATTCTGCTGGTGATACGATGGATGAGACAAGAATAACGCCCTGTCAACAAGAGCATTTACAACGCTCAATTTGTAACTCTGATTTGTTTCGGACAAGAAATTTGAATATCTGCCCGATGCAGTGTTTTTCTGTACCAATTGGTTATGATCGAACTCTTATTTATAATGGTTGTGTCCAAGACATTTATATAAATATGTCATATCATTGTAATATATGTGAATTTTTTGTTGATTAGAACCTTCAAGTGGAGGTTTATTTCCTACATTTAACTATTACAATTTATCCAACAAAAACAATTAAAAATAATACGTAACGTATGAACGAGATAGATATTTTTTTTTTATTGATGCTTTTATTTACAACTAGCCTTTGGCTAACCAGCAAATTTGATAACTGTCCATTGACAGCACCTCTTATGTGATTTATTGTGTATATTTAGTTCAGTACTAGATCCAGTTGTTTTTGTCGGGATAGTCTTCTCACTTCTCCGGAATTATCTAGCAAGTTTATTGCTAAGTGATTGAGGTGATTATTCAGTCTTTTTCCGTATTTTTCTGAAAATATTCCTATTTGTTCTTGAACAGTTTTGATCTTAAGGTCGTTATGGAGCGTATCGTTTCTTACGTACCATGGGGCGTCTGTGATGGTTCTTAGTGTTTTATTCTGAAGCCGTTGAATTTTATTGACATTAGATCTTTTGGCACAGCCCCTTAACTGTATACCATGAGACCAGATAGGTATTATCATTGTTTTGTACAGTAAAATTTTGTTCTGTAATGACATTTTTGAATTTCGTCCTATCAGTCATTTCAATTTTTTTGTTTTAATTTCTACTTGTTTCTTTTTTGCATTTATGTGCTTGCACCAAGTTCTTCTCCTATCAAGATGCATACCAAGGTACTTTACACTGTCGGTCTCTGATAAGACTTTGTTGTTGAGCACAACTTCTGGACATGTTGTTCTTCTCATGGTGAATGTTATATGTGAGGACTTCTCCTTGCTTATTTTTATCCACCAAGTGTAAGCCCACTTCTAAATCTCATCTAACTGTCTTTGTAAGAGTCTACAAGCCTCTGCAGGGTCTTCGTGTGCTGCCAGTATTGCGGTGTCGTCTGCATAGGTAGCAGTTGTTATTCTGTTATTGTTTGGGTGATCTGATGTGAACAACAGATAGAGTATAGGACCGAGAACGCTTCCTTGTAGTACGCCAGCTTGTATTGGGTGAATTTTTGACACTTCGTTCTCATATGTGACTTGAAAAGACCGTTCTGCAAGGTAGGATTTAAGTAACAAGTAGTAGGGGTGAGATAATTTTTGTTTGATTTTGTATAGGAGCCCTGGATGCCAGACTTTATCAAATGCCTGGCTAATGTCGAAAAATGCGGCGGAGCAAAACTTTTGTTCTTTCAACGAGACTTCTATTTTATTTTTAACCCTATGAACTTGTTCAATGGTAGAATGGTCGCTTCTAAAGCCAAATTGATGATCTGGAAATATGTCGTTATCTTCGACTTCGGATTTTAGTCTCTTTAGAAGCAATTTTTCAAAAACTTTAGAAAGACAAGGTAGAAGTGAAATGGGTCGATACGATGTTAGCTCGTAATTTGGTTTTCCTTGTTCCGGGATTAGTATTATTTGTGAGAGTTTCCACAAAATTGGAAAATACTGCAATCTTATTACAGCATTAGATATGTATTTAATGTTCATTATTGTTCTATCTAGTAGTTTCTTCAGTATCAAAGGAGTTATTAAGTCATGACCGGGTGCTTTTTTAGTATTCAAATATTTTATTACATTCCTTATTTCTTCAGGACTAATTTTGTTTATTGGCAGAGATAGTTGAAGTGGCCTATTTAAGAATGAGATAATGCTGTCTTTCTCTTCGATTGATATTTGTGATGTATTTGGAGTAAATATAATAGCCAAGTATGCTGCAAATAACTTCGCTTTTTCTTTGTCTGATCTAGCCCAACGGTTATCAGATCTTTTGATTGGAGGTACAGATTGCTTTGTTTTTCAAATATATTTAGTGGCTCTCCACAGTGTGTAATCATCTTCAGCGTATGACGAGAGATTACACACGTAATTCTGAAATGACTCGTTTTAAATTCACTAATTAATGATTCGACTTCTTTTATTAGTTTATTCAAAACAGTTTTTTTTCTTGGTTATTTGTATAGATTCCAGCGTTTTCGTGCCTCTCTTTTTATAGCTATTTTATCTATGATGTGTTTTAGATAATTTATTATGGTGTTATAATAAGCGACATTTCTAGGAGTAGATATCCATGCTGCTTGCTGAATGTTCTCTGTTAGATCGTTTATTGCATTATCTATATCATCCTCTGTACTTAGTGGTATATTGATATTTGTGTGTTCGTTGGGATATTGTTGGAATATATCCCAGTTTGTTCTTCGGTTGACAAGTGTTGGTTCAGCTTCTTTATTTATTATACTTACACTAAGCATCTGTGTGCAGATTTGAAATTGGACACAATATGTTAAAATATCACTCATTTGTAGAAATTTCTCTTCATGCTCCACAACCTCCACTAAAAATCTGTAGTGTGGCAGTTGCCCAAGTTATTCCAGTCTCTCTTTTTGCTATCTCACATCAGATTGTAGATCAATAGCTACAAAATTTAGGAGATATTCTAAAGAGGACAGTCGTCTAATAGAAAAAGAAATAGAAATATTACTGCAAGAAGACGTGATAAAGCCAAGTAATTCTTCATGGCGAGCTCAGGTTTTTACTGTGGGAGGGGAGAACAATAGAGCTAGAGTGGTGATAGATCACTCACAAACTATAAATAAATTCACTATGCTAGATGCTGATCCTATTCCAAGAGTTGAAGAAATCATTCCTAAAGTCTCTCTCTGCAAATAAAATATACCATCAGATACCAATTCCAGAGCAGGAGGAACAATATACTGCCTTTGAAGCTGCTAGGAAACTTTATCAATTTTTGAGAGTTCCATTCAGAGTTACTAACGAAGTGGCATGTTTTCAAGAAGTAATTAATCAAATTATTAAGGATGAAGATCTAAGAGGAGTTCATCCATATCTGGATGATGTAACAGTATGTGGGAAGATTCAAGAGGAACACGATCATAATCTTGCAATATTTCTGAATGCAGTTAAGAAATATAATCTATTTTTGAATAAAGAGAAATTTATATTTTCTGTACGCTCTGTCAATTTACTTGGATATATGATCTCAAAAAAATCTATAAATCCAGATGTGAATCGACTGAAACCTCTATTGGATCTGTCAATTCAAAAAGATAACGCTACTCTAGAGCGTTCGTTGGGAGTTTTTTCACATTACGGTAAATGGATATAAAGATTTGCCAAAAAAATACGGCCACTATCACAGAAAAACATTATCCCATTATGAACAAAAGCAGCTGCAGCATTTCATGCTTTCAAAAATGATGTGGCTAATGCATCAATGGCTGCCAAATTTGAGTGCTCTACATGTTGCCTTATGCCATCCAGGAGTTACTTGAATGAACCACTGGATTCGAGCAAGAAGTTTACCATTCTCAATTGAAGACGTGAGGAAAATGACAAACTCATGTCAGAAACACGAGGAAAACCCAATAAAAGCTACTGCACCATTTGAAAGATTGAATCTAAAATTCGAAGGATCGCTATCAACAAGAACAAGAAATCTCTACATTTTAACTATTGTTGACGAATATTCCAGATATCCATTCGCTATACCATGCACAGATTTGCGCAGATACCGTAATAAGACAATCAAAACATCTTTTCTCCATTTTTGGAGTACCTGCATAAATTCACACTGATAGAGGAGCATCATTCATGTCACAAGAACTTAAATCGTTCTTGAAATCACGAAAGATTGCTACTAGTCGGATTACATCCTTTCACTCAAAAACTAACAGACAGGTTAAAAGATATGATGATATAATATGGAAAACAGTAGCACTAGCTCTTCGATTAAATAACTTGAAGAAATAACAATGGAAACAAAGTACTAGACATTGCTTTGCATTCTAGGCGATCATTTCTTTGCACAGTGACAAATGTTACACCCCACGAGCGAATGTTTAACTATCCTGGGAGAACATTCAATGGTAGCTTGATGCCTACTTGGTTAACCAAATTCGGTCCAATTCTGATGAAGAAATACGTGCGCACTAGTTAATATGATCCGTTGGTGGAAGAAGTCGAATTAATAGAATCTAATCCTGACTACGCGCGTGTTAGACTTTCTGATGGAATATGAACGGCGGAATCAACCCGGTATCTTGCTTCAAGAAGAACAAGAAACAAGAGGAAGAGATGAAATGTAAGATATTATAAATAATCATGAAATTAGTACGTCAAATGAAAATTTGTCTACGACTGTAAGCGCACAAGAGCAAGACATTGGAGAAAACTAAAAATCATACTAAACTCCAGATTCATGAACAGTCACGGCCTACTCAATTTCGCCTCTTCCGTTTGAAAGGTTTACAGGCAGTTATGTGTCACCCGGCTTTGAGTGTTACCAACGCTCTTATGGACTTCACAGTTTTCTTGGTTCTCCATGTATTATTTTTTGTAACACTTGATTGGAGTTGCAGGCTGAATATATATCAAATGATGAGACCAATTACATAAAACTGAAGAAGAATCCGATGTTCGATTATTGTTGTTATAAAAATACTGACTCCAGGATTATTATGTAACAAATAATAACCGAGGGCATTATTTTGAAAAATATTGCTCTTGACAAATTACAAACAAGTTCCCTAGTTACAGCACGTAACTAGAGTAATTTCTCTGACAGATATCACGAAGACAGGACGTATTTTGCTGAAAATTTTGATTTAAATAGTACAAGACTCGAACATTAAACATTGAAGGCACTCGGGAGCTGAACGGATGATTATGCCTACGGTCAACGTACACACCTCGGGCCACAGGCCCTCGGAAAGTACACTGTTGATCTCAGGCATTATTATTCTTTCAACACCTCTGACACCTTAATTACTGTAATACATATTATCATCGATCATGAATGTAGAAGTTGTTACAAAGATAATAATCATCCTGAATTGATAGTTCAAAATCCATCTCTTGGTAGAATATACATGCACATGCTGCCCAAGATCTATATAAGTGATATCTCATGACGACAGGTCACATCTACTATTGACACACCAACATACAAACTTGCTAAATATTCCTGCGATGTTATGAAAAATGTTACGCACAATTCACCTTACAACATTAAAAATTCATTCTGCCTCGTGGATGATGTCTCGCACCTTCATGTCTCACCAGATTATACTATTATTTCTCTTGACGTTACTGCTCTTTCTCCAAACATACTACAGAAGCTAGCTCTAGAATATATCAATGATAATTGGAGTAATATTGAAGGGTCTACTGATATGGATTTAGAAAAATCTCTTACCGGTATCAAATTATGTTTTGAATCTGCTGTGTTTGATTTTCAAAATGTCTTATATAAACAAATAGATGGTTCTCCTATTGGTAACAGCATTAGTGGTTGTTTGGCGGATTTGATTCCCTAAAAACTGGAAGATCAGATTGTGGCAGACTCAAATCTAAAAATTATATATTATGAAAGATACGTGGATGATTGCCTTATCATTGACACTATTCTATACAATTTCAACTTTCTTCATCCTAGACTGAAATTTACTATTGAATATGCTCAGAATAATACTATGGCCCATATTATCACCCACTTGTGAAAACACTGCTTTGGAAAGATTTGATTATAGAAGTGCGTGAAGTAGCGGTATAATTCTCACCTCAGAAAATGGCACGATAGAGCGCTACTACAGCAAAGGGAAGAAGTGAACTGCAAAGGTGGTGTCAACAGTCTTTACGCACGTCACCTGTTTGACATTAAAAAAAAAAATGGCTCACGAATTATATGACTTGCTTGAATGAGCTAAGATGAACCATGTAAATGAAGCCGTAGAAGCAAGAATGATGCGATTTAGGAGAAACAAAGTTGGTTACAATCCATTTAACGATCTATCTTCAAGTGAATTTATATATAGGTATTGACTGACAAAGCATTCTGTATTGTATGTCCAGAATCTCATAAGAGATGAACTGCAATCTACCAAAAAATCTCTCTCTCCAAAACTACAATTTCTGATCACTCTAAGATATTACACTAAGGGCGATTATCGAAGTGAAAATGGTAATTACTTGTATCATTGAGGGGAGATGTGAGCCATTCCCTTTGAATAGGACTATTTATTGCATAATTGTTTGTGTTCCTTGATAATAAGCATAATTCAGAATAACAATGAAAATATACACAATAAGTTGTATCAGTTATTTTCTCACAAAATTACACATTGCCTCTGCACCTTTATCCTTATCTAACATTCAAAAGCATGCATAATTCATGGTACTTTGGTACTAATAAGAAATTCCAGAGCATCATATTGCTGCAATAATCAGTACGTTATCAATAGAATCACCAAATTAAATAACTGATGATTACAAAAATAATGACATTTAATAGGCTACTATACTTTCTAATCATTTAGTCATGGAAACTCTAATATAAGTCCATCAAATATTAATTTCATTTTCTTGTATACTTCAGATGGAACTTTGAGATAAACTTTCAGCTGTTATATACATGAGGTCACCCGACCTACTGTTTCTAAAATGATTGGAAAAGTCTCAAGAATCTTGGCTGCTCTTCGACCACGTTTCATTGAATTTGGAACAAATTTAACAGAAACTAAACTGGATTTCTACCGGTTAGCTCAGTTTCCATGTGTTGTGAGTGCAATAGATTGTACCCATATGAAAATTGAGAATCCAAATAAGAATCAAGCTATGTTGTATTACGACAGAAATGAATATTATACTCTAAATATTCAGATTGTTTGCGATGCAGACTGTAGTATATTAGACGTTGTAGCTTGATGGAGAGAAAGTTTACACGATGCAAGAATTTGGGCGGACTGTACACTGAAAGAAAAATTTGAAGTACACATGTAGATCAACTCATTTATTCTCTTCAAATCTGAAATAGTCATTTACCTTTATTAGTGCCAAGAATACATATATTGGAAAAAAAAATACTATCATTAGTTCAATTTATGCTTTTTCATAACTTGAAAATTATAAAAAAATATAAGTACCTATTATAAATGAATATGTTCAGCTATTTTTTGATCAATACACTGTTCCTTGTGGGGTGCTTGTTAGATTTTTGGTCTCCGCTGTTCACTTACCTGAATAACTACCTCTCACTTAAGACACCAGTGTGTTAAGTTCCTGGCGCGGTAAATTTTATATATCCATATACATTTCAAAAATCTAAGGAAATAACGTTTACTTATTCAATGTACAATAATTTTCTTATCTAGGAGAAATCATTTCTCGCAGAGTGAATATGTTATCACATGGAAACATTTCAATCATCTCCAATTAAATCATCTCCAATTCCTCAAGAATGTATGCATACTATTACAGAATGGTGAGATAGAGAAAATTTTATTGCGTGATGGGGGATCCCTCTGCCAATCGATAACACATTTTTGCCTATATCTTTTGAAAGGCTACAGTTCATGATAAAAATATTGTTCGCCCTAACAATGAATAAATCTCAGTGATAAACTTTTTGGATGGTAGGTATCGACCTAAGAAAATAGTATTTTTTCCCATGAACAATTTTATGTTGGACTCTTCCGAGTAGGGTTTCCTGAGAACCAAAATGTATTGCTCCCACAAACAAATAGCACCGCTATTATTGTGTACAGAGAAGCTTTGAGATGACTTATTCTACTCTTGGGGCCGGTTTTACGAATGCTGGTATGAATACCTAGTTACTTGATAGAAAAATAAAATCAATCTACTGGCCAGATTCATTCTGGGATCCACCAACAGAGTTTTAAGTTCAGTTGTTCATCATCCAAATCATAAATATGGTGAAACAGCATCAATATTTATATGATAGAAGTGATGGATCAAACCGAAACTCAATTGTTCGTGCAAATAAAACAATTCTGGACACGTAAAATTGCTACTCAAAAAATTAGTTTCAGGTTATATTCAAAGAAATTAACGAGAATGAGGATCTAAAACAATGAATCTAAATTTGTAAATGTAAATTCATTAATTGAATCCATCATGAACCAGCTTTGAGACTGGTTCATGATGAGTTTGATTCACAAATTCAGATTCTCTCAATCATAAATCCAGTCAATCGTGAATATTATTTGATATCTCAGAGATTCCAAATTGACAGCTGTCACAAAGAAGATTTTCATATCCTGAATATGGTAGACGAGCATATATATATTTATGTAATAAAAGTAATAAATCAAACTGAAATTCAATCATTTGTGCGAACAAAACAATTCTAATGACGTAGAGTGGCTACTTAAAAAGTTAATTCTAGGTTATATCTCAAAAAATGAACAAGAAGAAGGATCTAAGACTGTGAGTGGGTTTATATCGAAGATCTCAATCGGATTCAATTCAATTTTATGTCAACTGTTCACATCGACAGATTTGTAAACCGATTGAGTTCTAGCAGATGAAATTGGATCCATATTTATTACTGGTACCATAGAAATATAATCATAACATCAAAACTCTTTTATTTTTGACTCATTTTTGAATATTTGACTTCCTTGTGTCAGTTTCCCATCTAGAAAACTCATAATTTTCCTCTCCTTAATTCATTTTAGAGAATATTCAGTTACTTTGGTAGTCCAAGAAACGCCTAGACTCATTCCTATAACCTCAAATTATCATTTAGATGACTGCACTGGAATAAGTAAGTCAAAACCAACGTTTGTCAGGTGAAACAAATAATTTGCATTATTTTGTTTCAGTATCTACTATTAAGTTTTTCATTCAATCGCAGTTTATCTCGGTGAAGTAAATCGAATTTATGAACAAATCTAGTTCATAAAGCCGATTAGGAATCCGATTTTGAATCTAAATCAGACCGTTCACATCCTTTTTATGAATCCGATTTATGATCCTAAATCCAGTTAAATCCGATCTAGGTCTTTGATATAAACTTACTCTATGAATCTAAATCTCGAGATGTTGATTCCCATATTAAATCCATCATAAGCAAGTGTTCAAATACAATATATTTAATGTTGATGACAAAAACTTTGAGTGGCAGAACAAAATTCATCCTGTCCGGTTGGATTTTATCTCGATGAAAATGATTGGGTTAATTTATTTAATCAATTTATACCATGGTTCAGCCTAACTGAGGTCAATGAAACACAAATCTCGACCTAAATCACATTCATTTCTCGGGTTATTTTACTCTCAAGATTAGATATTTTAACTGTGCTTGGTGTAACCGGCCCTTAATCATTTTTCTCACGTAGTATGTGAAATTTTTATCAGAAAATGTTGGATATGAATAAATGTTTGCTGCTAGTTCATGAATGAAATGTATGAAAGAGTGCTTGCGGGACTCCGGATGTTGCGGTAAATGAATCGGATTCATAACCAATGAATTCTACATAAAGTTTAGAATTACTGAGTTCGGAGTAGAGCAAAGATATCAACCCTTAGACCACTGCGTTCTTCCGACCAACGTTAATTACAGCGTGGGATACCCGAAGGACCTCAGCTGAGAAAGTGTTAATGCGTACGGTAACATTATTACATACTACAAACATAAAAGGAGATAACAACAGAATAAAGTAAAATCATAACATACTCTCAATTTTTGATGTGATGGATGCAAATCGCTGTGAGTGAGTGAAATACATAAAATCACTTGTGGTGGATCTTTTCTTCATAAAACCTGATTGCGAAAATGATCTCATTCTTTATTCTAGGATATATTGAGGTATGAAGTATTTCCTCGAATATTTTACTAAAATTAGATAGGTTAGCGATTCACGAAAATGGAGCCAGTATCACCGCATTCAAATATATTGGTCCGTATTCTCACCTCTTGAAAGAGCGCAATTCCAGCAAAAATTTAATTGAAAGGCGATAGCGCTATATGATAAAAGATGAGATGGTAAGAGAAAGTGCTTAGTTTTTCAGGAAGTAGCGCGATTCCAAGAGGTGAGAATATGAACCATGGTATCTCATAGATCAGGGAAAGAGTTAGTTAGAAGAAAGATTTCCAGGGATAAGATTCTATTAGATAAAATAGATGAAGCTGACTGGATGAGTGAATTTGAGTGAGTAAAAAGTCTTGGGGATTCAGTCAATATGTTTTAATTTCTCTCCTACTTTACAGTTTCGGTTGTACCTCAGCCATCTTCAGAAGTGCTATAATTTGATTATTTTTCATCACTAATTATTTATGCTAATTTTGGCGGAAATACTCACAAAAGAACTTAAATTGTGACAAATTAAAAATGTACATGAAATGTGATGTCGAGTTTAATAAAATAGCGGAAAAAAAAATAAATTTTTCTTTTTTCCATTTGTCAAATGCCACAACCTGCATCTGTGGAAGACGTTGACCAAGTGCGAGTAAAAAATCGTGTGTGCACGCATTGTCAAAAAAATTACAAATTATCACAAGTTAGTTATAGTGTCAAAAAATTAAAACTAGATACAAGCTTGTGCATCACGCAAGGTGTCAAAAATATAAACCAAAACTAGTAAAAGTACCACAGATATTAAAGAATATTGTTGTATATAGTGCTAAGTGCAATAGTATCTGTTTTTTCATTGATATTTTGTTTGTCTTGTTTTATATACAACATTTCTAATGTAAGTCTTTTGTTCAAGTTGATTTCGTTATGGATAATACTAGTTTCATCAAAATTGAAAGTTTGTCCTGAATCTATGCAATGAGTGACTAGAGCACATTTTGGCGTATTTTTATTCAATTTTTTACTGTTTCGTTTATGTTCATCAAGCCTTGTTTTTAAATATCTCTTGGTTTATCCTGTGTACTGTGCTCCACAATCATTGCATGGGATTTTATAAATTAAATTAGATCTTAAGCTTTTATCTGTTTCATCTTTTATTTTGGAGAATAAATTACCTACTGTCTTGTACTGTTTGAAACAAATTTCAATTCCCTCTTTATTTCTGAATACCTGTTTAATTTTGTAGCTAACGCTATCTATGTACGGAATTGTGAAGTACTTATCGGTCAAAGATTTTTTATTATTTATGTCATTGTCATTCAAATTAGATGAAAGATTCATAACTTGATTCTTGATACCATTTATGATGCCAAGTGGGTATTTATTTGAACGAAGTAAATCAGTTACTATGCTGCTAACTTCGTTATGATATTTTTCAGATGTCAATTTAAGTGCTCTGCTAAAAATATTTCTAGCAACATTGAGAAGTTGACTTTTTGGATGATTCGACTGAAAATTTAAATACCTCGTACTTGCTGAAGGCTCATGTACCATTTGCTGGTAATGTTGCCACATTCTTCTTTAATCAGTAACATATCAAGGAAAGGTAGGGTGTTATTAACCTCTGTTTCTACTGTGAATTGAATATGGGCATTAAAGCTATTGAAAATTGTTACTATCTCATTTATTTTAGATTCTGGCACTGCTGTAATTAAATCATCCACATACTTTTTTATGAACGGAACCTTAAATGACAACTTTGCAACAACTTCTTTTAGAACCAAATCCATAACTAAATTTGCCACTACTGGAGACATTGAATTCCCCATTGCTGCTCCAAACACTTGACGATAAAGCTCACCATTAAATTTGAAGAAACAACTTTCAAAACAAAATTTAATTAAATTTAGTAACTCGTCGAGTGGTATGTCTGTCCGTTTCGATTTGATATCATATTCTTGTTCGACAGCTTGAAGCACTAGGTCTATTGGAATATTAGTGTATAAAGAGACCACATCTAATGGAATAAGAACATAATCATTATCTAAAGTTATTTGAGTGACAAATTCTTGGAATTCGAATGAATTTCATACTTGACTTGAATACTTTGATAGTTTATCAGTTGGTGAATTTGTTCCAGATACGATAGGGCGAAGAGGTCTGTCATTTTTGTGTAATTTAACAAGACCATAAATTGGTTTTATAATATGACGCAAACAGTGATACCTCAATGAGTAGTAGATTTGTTATCATTAGGACCAAAATTTAGTGTACCATTTGAAGTAGATCAATTTCCTCTTTTTCAATTAATTGCAGATGTGGAGTATATTATCTGTCAAATTGATGACATTGAAATTAAGAACCAATATAGAGCGCAAATTACCAACATAATGACCAATTATGAACATAAAAATCACCAGAATAAAACAAATAATGATATAATTAAAGAATATAATGAAACAAAACAATTTCTAAGACAAAATGCAGACCATCTTATCATTAAAGCAGACAAATCAAATCTAACTGTTGCTATAAATAAAAATGAATACATCAGTAAAATGGAAGACCTATTAAATGATAGTGGAACATATATTAAAATAAATAAAGATCTCACAACAAAAATTCAAAATGCAAACAATAAATTAGTCAAAAATTTATTTGACAAACAATACATTGATGTAACAATGAAGAAAAGTCTAACATCCAATAATGCAATCCCGCCTAGAATTTATGGTCTTGTTAAATTACACAAAAATGACAAACCTCTTCGCCCTATCGTATCTGGAACAAATTCACCAACTGATAAACTATCAAAGTATTTAAGTCAAGTATTGAGGGACTTATATGAAGATGAGTATTATATCAGAAATTCATTCGAATTCCAAGAATTTGTCACTCAAATAAATTTAGATAATGATTATGTTCTTATTTCATTAGATGTGGTCTCTTTATACACTAATATTCCAATAGACCTAGTGCTTCAAGCTGTCGAACAAGAATATGATATCATATCGAAACGGACAGACATACCACTCGACGAGTTACTAAATTTAATTAAATTTTGTTTTGAAAGTTGTTTCTTCAAATTTAATGGTGAGCTTTATCGTCAAGTGTTTGGAGCAGCAATGGGGAATTCAATGTCTCCAGTAGTGGCAAATTTAGTTATGGATTTGGTTCTAAAAGAAGTTGTTGCAAAGTTGTCATTTAAGGTTCCGTTCATAAAAAAGTATGTGGATGATTTAATTACAGCAGTGCCAGAATCTAAAATAAATGAGATAGTAACAATTTTCAATAGCTTTAATGCCCATATTCAATTCACAGTAGAAACAGAGGTTAATAACACCCTACCTTTCCTTGATATGTTACTGATTAAAGAAGAATGTGGCAACATTACCAGCAAATGGTACATGAGCCTTCAGCAAGTACGAGGTATTTAAATTTTCAGTCGAATCATCCAAAAAGTCAACTTCTCAATGTTGCTAGAAATATTTTTAGCAGAGCACTTAAATTGACATCTGAAAAATATCATAACGAAGTTAGCAGCATAGTAACTGATTTACTTCGTTCAAATAAATACCCACTTGGCATCATAAATGGTATCAAGAATCAAGTTATGAATCTTTCATCTAATTTGAATGACAATGACATAAATAATAAAAAATCTTTGACCGATAAGTACTTCACAATTCCGTACATAGATAGCGTTAGCTACAAAATTAAACAGGTATTCAGAAATAAAGAGGGAATTGAAATTTGTTTCAAACAGTACAAGACAGTAGGTAATTTATTCTCCAAAATAAAAGATGAAACAGATAAAAGCTTAAGATCTAATTTAATTTATAAAATCCCATGCAATGATTGTGGAGCACAGTACACAGGACAAACCAAGAGATATTTAGAAACCAGGCTTGATGAACATAAACGAAACAGTAAAAAATTGAATAAAAATACGCCAAAATGTGCTCTAGTCACTCATTGCATAGATTCAGGACATACTTTCAATTTTGATGAAACTAGTATTACCCATAACGAAATCAACTTGAACAAAAGACTTACATTAGAAATGTTGTATATAAAACAAGACAAACAAAATATCAATGAAAAAACAGATACTATTGCACTTAGCACTATATACAACAATATTCTTTAATATCTGTGGTACTTTTCCTAATTTTGGTTTATATTTTTGACACCTTGCGTGATGCACAAGCTTGTATCCAGTTTTAATTTTTTGACACTATAACTAACTTGTGATAATTTGTAATTTTTTGACAATGCGTGCACACACGAGTTTTTACTCGCACTTGGTCAACGTCTTCCACAGATGCAGGTTGTGACATTTGACAAATGGAAAAAAAATAATAATTTTTTTCCCGCTATTTTATTAAACTCGACATCACATTTCATGTACATTTTTAATTTGTCACAATTTTCAAGTTCTTTTGTAAATATTTCCGCCAAAATCAGCATAAATAATTAGTGATAAAAAATAATCAAATTATAGCACTTCTGAAGATGGCTGAGGTACAGCCGAAACTGTAAAGTAGGAGAGAAATTAAAACATATTGACTGAATTCTCAAGACTTTTTACTCACTCAAATAAGATTCTATCAGCAAGATTAAGGCTTGGGGATATGATATTTCTCAGAGTATTGTATCACAAAAGAAGATAAGAGATATTATGGCAAGACATTGCTGTATGTTTTAGTTGTTGATGATAATGTCTTAAAATTCTAAGAACTTGAAGGAATCACCTATTTACATTCATTCAACCTGAAAAAATCAATAAATATTGTTTCTTTTAGTGCTAACGGGGATAAAATAAAGAGCATTTTTGGAGCCTAAATAACACGGTCAGATAATGTATTATATGAAAAATTCAGGTCCGAACTAGGATCTTCCTCATAATAATGTAACGAATCTCCCAGTTTGGAGTCTACAAAAATGCTGAGAACATGCTCTCGATGGTCGAGATCAACGCAGGCAGAGATATAAGCAGGCGTAATTCTCCGTTTCAATTAACTTTCGCAAGTAAGTCAGGGACGAATAACAAGTGGAGGAGCGGTGTCAGTGGCAGAACAAATATATAAATAAAACTGATGTAAGCTAAGAGAGCTCATTGATCTTCCTATCAGTGAGATAGTCTCGAAATATTTCTAATGTTTTCAGTTTAACTTACAGATCTGATTGAAACTTGATTTTCTATAGAAGTGTTCCACTCCTGAACTCAGTGGGCGTTCAAATTCACTGTAATCTAATTAATTCATACTTCAATGTTTCCCCAGGAAACGTATAATGGAGTTGGAACACCAATTTTTCTCATCACATCTTTGGAGTCTACGCGTACGACTTTCTTAATAATTTCTCTACCACAATTCCAGAACAATTTCAGAGGACACTACAACATCTTGAGGATGCCAAGTTTCAAAACGCTTCAATGACATTGGAGACAGTGCGTGATGTTACGATATTCAACGCTCCATCAAAAATCTAAAAAAAAAAACGATTTCTCATACAATTCTAAGGGAAGGGAGTACATACGCTTGTATGATCTGATTGGCGCGTTTGATTGAAGAGTCCTCAACGAGTCTGTCGATGTCAACTCAGCTTGCGATCTCTTCTACAATATTATTTATTCATTTTTTGGTGAGCACACCCCTCTGAAAAAAACTTACACGAGATATAAGATCAGATATCAAGCGAAAGGGACGATTTCACTAGTCAAGTAACAGACACAAAAATAACCTGTACGAGAGTCACAAATTCTTTCTCAATCAGTTGAAAAAGGATATCCAAGAGGCTTATACCAACGACAAGTCAGATTGTGAAGAAATATCAAGAGCGATCCTAGAATATTTTGGAATTTTGTTAATTCCTGAAAAAAAATAAGCATTCCCGGTAACACTCAAATATAGTGTTCGTGAGTTCTCAACTCCCGATGATTGCAGATGGTTTCGCAGCTTTCTCAAGTCTGTTTACACGATTCTCTCTATCAAAAATACCTCTTATAGTTCCTCCTGCTGCGTTAACTCAATTTCCCTGAATCATTTCACTGGAGAAAACATAGATACATCAATACGTAAACTCAAATCCAGCTACTGCTGCAGTCCGGACAACATATCCAGTTCCCTGGTTAGGAACTGTGCCCTTTTTTGGTTGAATGCGCTTTATTATATTGTAATGTTTATTGCTTGATCAAATAGTTTGTAATTAAATTGAAATCACTATTCAATGATTCAAATTGAAATAGAAGTTTTATTCTTCTGATGTCACTTATAACACTATATTCATTTATTGATCACTTAATTCCAACTTAAATAAAGCCACAGATATTTATATCTAACTATTTATATACACTGTTTAATTCACTGTTCGATATTCACTGTTCTAGTGCATCATTTCTCACTACTATTCCTCAAGTCTTTGGCTTGCCTTTATATAGAAATATCCATTTCTCGAATGTTCTACTTCTGGAATTTTCTACTTCTAGAATATTACTAGAGGCTTCCATCGAGAGGGGTGATGCGATGCGACGCGGCACGACGTAACAAGGACGAAAGGCTTCACCCATTCAAGGTCACATTTACGAGTTTCCCTACTGTAGCACGTTACACTGCCCTCTTCTTAAGAGTGTTCCGTCCCGATAGACACCTTCATGTATATGCCAGAATCGACACTCGTCGCCCTTGGTGCAACAAGTTGTTTGGTAGAAGTAGCAGTCGACAGTTCTTGGTTCGATCGGGCCTGTTGGGTGGGAACAGACCAATATTTGAATTCCGCTATTCTGGAATACAACCTCTATCATATTTCGAACGATCTTCCGGTTTAATCCATCCAAACCGCAGCCTGACTCTGGTATTGCCAGTTATAGGATGTCGTTTTGCATTAGATGGCCTCGCATGTCTTGCAACGTTTCCCACATGGAACAATCGGTTGGTGTGTGATGAAATTTATCTGTCGTTACCAGGTGATAAATATAGCGTTCTTTGGTTGTCCCTCAAAGAGATGGTCCTCTCTACTGTAGGCTTCTGGTGCTCTGGCCTACCAAATTTCCTGTTGGAAACTGTTGCTATCCCTCGGGACATCTATAGATCTTCTGATACACAATGGACCAAGGAGAAGTCGGCCGGGACTCTGAATAGATCTTGCTGCACTTCGGTAGGTATCCTGAATCGAGCCCGACGTCCACTTGAAAAAGTCTTCATGAACTCCTCGAATGGATCTTCCTGCGCAAGGATCTTACGAGCACGTGCATCATTGGGATCTTCATTGTTGTCTTCCGTGAATGGTGCTAGTCGATTGAAGTGCACCACTCTTGATTGGCTCTTGGGGTTGCGTCTGATTTCATAGATTATGTTGTAAATTCATCTAATGACCTCGTAAGGCCTCTCCCAGGATGTCTGTAATTTTGGAGACAGATCCCGTCGCCGCCCTGGGTTATTAAGCCACACAGAATCTCCTGGTTGAGAACCCTCGCCTTGTGCCTTGACGTCATAAGTCTCTCTCATCTGGTCGGCATTCTGGATGTTTGAACAAACTCAGGAGTGGATGTCCACCTGACGCCTTGAATTGATGGCATAATCTTCGCCAGCCAAATCTTCTCCAGGTTTGCAGCCGAAGCTTAGGTCGCATGGTAGCCGAAGCGCCCATCCAAAAATAATTCTTGCTGGTGTCTGTCCGGTTGTTTCGTGTACGGATGAGTGGTAGGCCAGAAGGGACAGATGGAGATATTCGTCCCAATCTCTCTGGTGACTGGAGACAACTCTGGCAAGATGTCTGTTCATGGTCTTATTCATCCGTTCCACCATTCCATCAGACTGCGGATATAATGCAGTAGTTCTGGTTTTGCGAATGTTCAGTACTTCGCATATCCCCAGGAAAAGTGTGGACTCAAAGTTTCTTCCCTGATCAGTATGAAGTTCCAAGGGTACACCAAAACGACAGATCCAGTTCTTCACTAGGGCGTCTGCAATGGTAGCGGCCTCTTGATTAGGAAGAGCACACGCTTTCACCCATTTACTAAAATAGTCTATGACGACGACAATGTACTCATTTCCGACGTCTGATCCAGGCAATGGCCCTGCTACGTCGATGACTATCCTCTCGAATGGACCACCGACATAATATTGTCGCGTCGGAGCTCTTGGTCGTTTCTGCGGTCTGTTGCTTGAAGCGCACGTAGTGCATTCCCTGCACCATTTCCTTATGTCTTCTTTGCAGTTAAGCCAATAGAACTCTCTGCAAAGTCTTCGTTACCCCAAGGTGTCCTCCACTCACTCCATCATGAAGATGTCTCAAGACCTCCGGAACCCGACCTCTAGGAACGATCAGCTATTCTCTACTCTTGGTTTCATCTGGAACTTCCAGGACACGCTTCAAGACGCCTTTATCCAGGATTATGGATCCCATTGCGCTCAGTATGATTTAATCGTCGGGGAGTATGGTGCACCTCTTGCCATAACGGTCTTGTTCCTTCCTTCTTCTATTCTTGAATAATTCGCAACTCTGAATCGCCATCTGTGTCCTTTCCTATCTCTTGTGGTTGCCAAGCATCGTCAACTACAGTTGTCCGGAATGCTTTTGCTTCAGCCTTAGAACAATGCCGACAATCTTTGGGACATGGTCGTCTTGATAAGGCATCAGCATTCTTATGCACAGTACCGGTTCGATGTTTTATGTCAAAGTCGTATTCTTGAAGTCCTTCGATCCATCGAGCGACCAGACCTTCAGGATTCTTGAACTTTAGTAACCATTTTAGAGCAGCGTGGTCAGTTCTTAACAGGAACTTTCTGTCATACAAATATTTGTAGAAATGCTTGATGGACTCAACTACTGCTAGTAATTCCCGTCTTGTGACGCAATAGTTTCTTTCTGGCTTCGATAAGACAATAGCTAAACCAATAGCTTAACCAGCAAATAGAACAAAACAGACACTTAGCTGAACTCACAAGTTCTCCGGAACTGTGGAGATGACGTCGCCTGACCTGGTGGAGATATCAGTCCAAGAATAGGTCGTGGACCGAAGTCAAGGCTTCGGAGGTGGTCTCAGGAAGTGGATGTCGGCGCTCGCGTCGCTGGGTGCTCTGCGGGCGTCCGGACACTTTGCCTTGGATGTTCGTGGCGGTATTGAGATAGCACGAGGTACGCGTGAAAGTTTCTTCCAAATCCTCAAAATTGAGATGCTCGACCGATGTACACTATCCAAAACACGGTTACTCGGTCGGAGCACGACGCCGATTCACATAAATCTCGCTAGGCGGCTTTGATCTTTCTCAAAGCTGAGAATTAAATCATTTTCTCACGACCGTCACGTTTCCAAACTGTCACTTGAATTTCTTTTTCAGGTCAGTTTCCGAACAATTACTTAAAAAAAAAATATGTACTTTACTCTACGTCATTTCATTGGTTTCAGCTAATCACAAAAGAGAGTAGAGAGGAGAGACTGGCGGGAATATCTATTAGGGTTGAGGAATTACATTGTGGGTGTTATGTTATTTCACTGTGTTTGTATTTTGTGACGTGTTGTGTCAAATGTGATTCTAATGTAATTTCAAGTTTTGGAATGTTTTATCTTGAAACAGCGCCTTGTCAATTCTCCACATCCTGCAGAAACTACGTGAATTGAAAATACAAAATCAAAATGAGTCATTGATAAGAGAAGTGTTAAATGTTGACAACAAGTGTATGGTGAGTATGCTCAAAATAGTGGCACATCTGTTATCTAAAAGAAGGAGTCAGCTTCCCCTAAAATGTCTTGTTCAATGCAAGTATTTATGGCGTTTATAGGTGATGAATGATGGATATTTTTGTTGATTCTCTCACAGCATATTATCCAAATTCTCAAATTCTATTATTTTTGGGAAATAATATTCATTTTCAAGAGAGCGTATATTTTTGCTGCATAATCAGATTTTGTATTAAAGAGTGAGTTTGAAACACTCCTGGCCCAGTTTCCAGTAAAATCACTTTGTTTGTCTAATTCAGCGATAAGAATCTTTCGCTTGAGATAATAGTACCGGAGCTAATCGCAAGACAAATATCTGTTTCGCGTTGTCTCAGCTAGATGTTCTCTATCTTGGCTGTGCTTTATCGTTTGAGCTTAAATTAAGTCAATGAGGGCGAATTAGAAGTAATTATCTTCGCAAGTGCTGATTTACAGTGTCACGAATCGTGCTTGGAGTCCTAAATTTCAAGGTACAAATAGATGTCGCAAAAATGTCAAGACTAGCGAACGATTTGGTTTCGACTTTCGTTTTGTGAAAGGCAAGCTTAACAAAAATAATAAATTTGTCAAGTGCTCTTGTCACTTCGTTTTCGCACCTGAGCGACGACAGTATAGATTTGCCTCTTGTGATCCCAACAATATAAATGTAAAGCGATGAATGTGGAAGAGATATGGAAATGTGTTCTATGTATTGTTGTATTTCAACTTATCAGTCCGGTACTTCCAGAGTTTTACTTGAATAATAGTCTGATCATGTCGAATTTTCTAGAAATCCTAATTTCAATTTTCGAATTAGATCTTGAAGAGTATCCTTCTAGGTTTACTTGAAGGACTCAGAAAAAATATATTTTCCAATCTTCAATCACAGCAAAATTCAGAAAAGGCAATTGAGCCTTGACATCCAAAATGTACTGTATTTCGCATACCAAAAAATTAAGTATCTTCACAAAGCAGTAGCTCTCAACAACTGATTGGAGTGGATTTCTTCTATGTGTATACGCAAACGTTAAGTTGGCACATGCATTTTGTTCCTTGTATCACCCATAACTTCCTGCAGAGACAGGAAATAAATTCGAGTCATACATAAATACTCAGCAAAGAATTGTAACAGTGAAGGATTGAATTTTTTTGGAACAATATACGTAAATGTGAGGATGGTGTATACATTTTGTTTAGTTCATGGCTCTTTGTATGGGCGAGCGGAGTATCCAAGTCATACAGCAATAATTAGCAAAATATTATGACATTAGAGAATCTTTTTCTAGCAAATTATGGCAAAAAATCGAAGAAGTGGAAAAAAAAATTTATTGCACTTTTATACATAGGTATATAATAACGTGGAGTAAGCGTATATTTTCCATTTTTTTGAAAAGTTTTTGTGAGGGCAAGCAATAAATTCAAGTCATACAGCAATAATGAACGTCAAATTTTAGTAGTAGATTTTTTTGATGTATATATGCAAATTTGGAGAGTTACATTCTGTAGGAGTGAGCAATAAATAGAATCATACAACAATATTTAGCAAAAAATCATAGCAGTTAGTAGTTTCGATTCTCTGAATTCATATACGCAAACCAAAAGTTAGCGTATACATTTTGTTTTGCTCATAGCTCCCTGTAGGAACGAGCAAAAAATTCGAGTCACACAGCAATAAATAGCAAAAAATGATCAAAAAGTTATAGCAATGAAGAACTAGCTCTTTTGGATATATATACGCAAACGTGAAGTTGGCATATACATTTTGCTCTGTTCATAGCTTCCTGCAGAAGCGAGCAAGAAATTAGAGTCGTACAGCAATCGTTAGCTAAAAATTATAGCTGTGAAGAGATATATTTTTCTGAATGTGCATATGCAAACGTGAAGTTAGCGTATATATTTTGATCTGCTTATTACTTTGTGTAGAGGTGAGCAATAAATTTAAGTCATACAGCAATAATTAGCAAAGTATAAGCAAAGGCTTAGAGGTATGCTCATTCCAAAACTAATTTTGGTGGATACTCCAACTTCACGGACCTCCAACATACTGGGTCTCAACATTGACTCACCGCTGTCCTCGTTACCTCACTCGGCGTCCCTAGTGTAGAAGCTGTTGAAATTATCATATCTCCTACGAAAACAACAGAACAAATATAGAAACTTTGGGAGCAGCTTATCTCAGCATTTCTCAGTCTGTTTCAAATCACGGTATTATTTCATTGTATTGGAGCCAGAATGAGGGAAAGATTTTCAGTTCACAAAAAAAAGGCAAGCAGAATTATGTCGAACAAGCTCAGTCAAGATCATTGTAGACACTCATTTAATAATTTGGAGATTTTAATTGTGTCGTCTCTATATATATTCAACTGCCTTATTCTCATGAAATATAACTTGAATTTCTGGGATGGATATCAAAAGGATCATAATTACAACACTCTTTTCAATAATAACTTGAACATACCACCTCATATTGCAATTCAATTCAATTCCAGAGCATTGGTTGGTCTTCCAAATAAAACTTCCGCTGAGTCTGTGTCTCTCATGGTTCAATTTTCAAATGCATTTGCTTATGAGAAATTCTGTCCTCTGCATGTCACTATGATCATATCTCCTGAACTATTGAGGCTGGTTTATGATGGATTCAATTTACAAATTTAAATTTCCTCAATTATAAATCCATCCAATCGTAGACATTCGATGACATGTCAGAAATTCCCAATTGACAACTGTCACAGAAAATATATTCAAATCATGAGTATGATAGAAAAGCACCAATATTTATATGAGAGAAATAATAAATTCAACTGGAATTCAACCATTTGTGCGAATAAAACAGTTTTGATGATGTAAAATGGCTACTCAAAAAGTCAATTCAAGGTTATATTTCAGAAAATGAGCGAGAATGAGGATCTAAAACCATGAATCTGTACTTCTAGATGTATATTCCTGGAATGAATCCATCATCAACTAGTCTTTACAGTTGGGATTATTATCTCTCAAGACAGTCTTGTAGACTTATTATTCCACTATCAAATGAATTTTGGTCCAAGTCTTCGACATTAATAGTTTATGATATATTTGGATTCAAATTCAAATGGTAGATATATTAGAAAAACAATTATCATGGACCGACACAATTTTTTTCTCAGTAAGAAGAGATTTTTTTGCAACATCATATACTCTAAAGAACAGAAGGTCAAAGATTACAAAGTTTAGAAATAAGAGACTTTTTGTCACACCTGCACTGAAAGTATGCCATTACTGAATTTGCTCTTAGATTCGAAAGCTCTCAATTCAGAACTATAGAACCAACTATCAATGATTGGTATTCTCTCAAATTCAATTATTATCTTGCAAGTGGACGTTTGGAGAAAAGATTGTACGTCTGATGTGCTCCTTAATGTGTTTGCATCTGCTGTGAGCGTGATAGCTTGGAAAATGTAAGAAACATAATGTAATATCAATCAATAGAATAAGTAATATATGCTTATTATGCTCCCTTATATGAGTTGGCTGGAGATATGATCGAAATTGCAGAAAATAGTTTGTAAAATGAAAAATAGTGTATAGTACACTTCGAGCTATAAAAGTTTCTTGACTGGATGAAAATTTGGATATAGGTACCCAGTTGATATCTAAGTTACTATCAGGAAGAATACTGACTCTTTTGTTTTTGGAATATTCACAAAATGTACGGGGTCAGCTTGAGATGCGCAAATATGAATTTACAATGTAACTGACAGATTGCAGCACTGACATGTACAAGAAGAAGGCATTCAATGAAAATATCGTGCAGACAGTAAGCATTGTGTCAGGTTAAAAACGGAAAAATTAAGAATAAAAATGATTCACATATATGCAATAAAATAAGTGAAATCACATGCATTTCAACAAGTGAATCAAAGAGATTTAGTACTGAAAATGACAGAGGGGAATACAAATATGTCATTGGCAATAAATCTGCCTGCGCCACAGCTTGTCAATCTTGAGTGAGAATTAGGAATTCTTCAAATTGGCTTGGCAAAATCATTCAGTGGCAGCAAAGTTGAATAAAAAACTAGCGGCAGTGCGAACAGCGATATTCAACACTATTATTCGCCCATATTGTTCTAAAATAGCTCATAATTTAGAAGTAACTAAAAAAGGAAGAGAAACAGTACATAGAATTATAAAAGCCTTATAGCCATTTTCTTTCAAAAATCGTTTACGAAAGACTTATATTTGAACTTCCGTCGGGCGCGGTGCTAGGAGTAACGAGAACTGGCGCGGTGTATCAATTTGATCTCGCTACGAAAATTAGAGTTGTATGTTGATTACATTGAAAATCTTGCGAATAAATCAGATGAATACTCATCAGGATGTGAAGAAATTATATATTCGAAGCATGTAACAGATATCAATTTTCTCGGCAAAGCTTAAACTGCAACAATAAAATCTTGAATAAAAATTTTCCAAAAATGGGCAAATCAATTGTTAAATTATTGGTGGGGGTCTCACTCCAATATAATTCTTCTGATAGTAATCTATCTGTTGCAAATTTTGTATTTATGGATTTGTATTATAAAAATGTACGCGGGCCGAACACCAGATTATTAGATTTTTATAATAATTCTTCTTCCTCCAATTTTGATGTTAATACATTGAGCGAAACATGATTGAAAACCTTAATTTATGGTTCCGAGCTAATTAATAATACTTATACCGTATTTAGAAGTGATCGAGATGCTTTTAGAACAGGCAAACATCATGGTGGCGATGTATCATGTGCTGTCCATAACAGATTCCACTCTTCTGCAGCTAATTTAGTTCTTAATCCCCCTATCTTTAGCTGATATAGTCTGCGTTCGTGTTCAGATTTCAACAAATAAGCTTTTATATATAATTGTATCTTACTCTCCTTCTTCTGTCAACATCTTTCAACAAAATTATATTTATGAGTGCATTTAGTCCATTCCTAACCTACTGAGTATTGATTTTATGTTACTGGGCGATCTTAACATTCATCAGCTGTCAGAATATAACACTCAATTTTTCTCCAAGACTCCTATATCATCTCTTGTCAATTTCTATGATTACCTTTCTGGCTCGCAATATAATTTTATTCATAATTCTGATAATAGGCTTCTTGATATAGTTGTCTCAAATTTGACATGCAGTGTACTCAGAGATCCCTATCCGTTTATTCCTGGAGACAAGTATCAACCTTCGCTCAATATTTCCTTAGATTTTCCTGCTTACTCTCCGAACTCCTCCTCCAACTCGGTACATATATACAACTTCCGCTTGACACGCTTTGAGGTTTTATATCACTTGTTAAATACAACCAATTGGGATAGTTATTAGAATATAGTGAGGTAGATGAGGCATTCGAAAAGTCTTATAATATCTTGTACACAATTTTTGATCAATGTATTATTAAAACTAAAGATATTTTGAAGAATATAAAATTGAAAGAATAAAATCGAAAATCATTTGGACAAACTGGTGACTCATAATATTTGAATATTCATGGAAAATTGAGAAGGAAAATCAAAAGCGATGTTAAGTCAGCATATAATATATATTTGAGAGATACTGAAAATCATATTTCAAATGATCCCGGAACATTATGGACTTATGTGAATTCTAAAAAGAAAGGAACTCGTATTCCTGGTACAAAGGACTATGATGATGAAATTTCTAGTACTACATCAACTATTATACAAGGTTTTGCTGACTACTTCTCTCCTGTTTATACAAATTCTCTTTGTTCTTCTTCATCACATTCCTCCTCTAACGTGTTCCTTGGACCAGTTCTTATCAAGTCTTTATCTCGAGATGATATAATTGTTGCTATAGATAGCTTGAAATCCTCACGAAATCATGGTCCTGATTCTATCCCAGCCTATATTCTGAAGGGGTATCGTGAGGCGTTCATTGAACCTCTTTTGATTCTCTTCAATCGTTCCGTGTCTACGAACAAATTTCCTACAATTTTGAAGACAACTTATATCACGCCTATCTTGAAGTCAGGTGATACTGTTGATATCAAAAATTATCGACCTATAGCTATCTTATCGAATATTTCAAAAGTATTTGAGAGAATACTATATAGACACATATAAAGGGCGGTAAATGGTAATATATCTGATGGTCAGCATGGATTTATCAAAGGACGATAGACATCTACCAATCTCTTGACATTTACTGAATTTACTATGAATTCATTGCGGAATCATGCTCAGGTTAATGTAATCTACACAGACTTCGCGGGAGCATTTGACAGCGTGAGTCATTCTGAACTCATCCGCAAACTCATATACAACTTCAATTTTTCTCAAGAGTTAACTGACCTTATTCTCTCGTATTTGACAAATCGTAATCTGTATGTTTACTTGAATAACTATAAATCACTTTCCTTCACTGCCGCATCTGGTGTTCCCCAAGGAAGTAGACTCGGGCCACTTCTATCTAATTTATTTATCAATGATATCACTGATTCTATCAATCACTTCCAATGCTTGCTCTAGGCTGATGATATTAGAATCTATAAAATAATAAATTCTGTACATGATTGCAATCTGCTGCAAGGAGATATTGATAATCTGTTAAGTTGGTCTTCAACCTACAAGCTTCTATTTAGTATTAGTGAATGCAATGTGATGACATACTCTATGAAACAACACCTCGTTCATAATTATGTTATAGGCGATTCTATATTGTCTATGATTACGCGGTGCAGGAATCTAGGTGTTCTTTTTGATCCAAAATGTCATTTTAATTATCATGTGAATGAAATTGTCTGGTCATCGTAAGGAAGTTTGGGATTCATTATAAGAAATTGTCGCCATTTCCACAACCGTCTTACTGTTATGTCTTTATACAAATGTTCCATCCGTGCAAAACTAGAATATTGTTTTTTAATCTGGAATCCATTGTACAAAAATTCTATAAGGGCAATAGAGGCGGTTCAAAAAATATTCCTCAGATACTGTTGGCATAAATTTAATTTTGTTGCTACTTTGAATGATGATTTTCACTACTCAAAAGCCCTTACGGAGTTCAATCTACTGTCATTGGAAGATATTAGAGTTGTACAATCATGTGTATTCCTTTTCAAATTAATCAACAATATAATAAATAATTCCAATCTTCTGTCATCTCTAAAGTTTCGTATTCCTTGCACCAGTAATACTAGACAAAAGTACTTCTTCGCTCTTCAAATGGTTAGAGCCAATTATGAACTAAAAGGTCCTATTCGCCGTATGTGCTCTTTTTTAACGACATGAGTAAAGACACTGATATTGATATTGGATTCGACAGACTTGCAACATTTGAATGTAAAATTCACTTGTACTAGAGTAACTTAAACCGAAGAATTTTGTATATTATTCATTATTATATAATTGGTCTTTTCGCTATTATTGTTCCTTTCGAAATTTATTTATTTTTTTGTTACGCTAGCTCACTTTTTTCTTTTGTATATTTTTATCATATATTATAACCCTCTGTAATTGGGACATAAGTCCTGTAGGGTGGTTTTTCCAATAAGTAAATAAATAAATTACTGTTTTCAGCTTCATCCTGCTTCTAGAAATTCCTCAAAAACTCGCTACATGTTGAACACGAGGGTTCAATATGCATTAAGCTAATTAGATACCTTCATTTTTTGCAATTATATTCAGTCATCTGCCGTTTCACCTAGTATACCATGCACGTTTATTTTTTGCCTCACCTTGATTTCCATCTCGCTCATTGTCCTCCTCTATACTATCAAGTAAATTTGGCAGTCTATCCATATGCTGAGTCTTAGCGCAATCTATCAGTATATCTGTTCCAGAGTGTGTTCTGAATAGATATATTATTGACATATACAAATTCTACATGTATAAATACAATAAAAGAATCTATACAGATGAATAAAAATTGAAATTTCCACATTATTGAATCGTCACAGATATAGGCGTGGTATATCTGAATGATAAATATTGATCTGTTTCGACCATAAAGTTACTGATCAAATCGTAACTATCAGTGCCGTATAGAGGAGTAAGTATTAGAAAGCTACTATGACATTTGCGTCGATATCTCTGTATCCTAGAAAATACGGAAACAAAATATTCGCGTTGTATCAATTTGATCGACCGCGCCCGACGGAAGGTTAATTCATCAGATCAAGAGATGCATATAACTGTTGAACAATATGTTCATAGGCTATGTAATTTCGAAGAAGAGTTAGAGAAAGATTTGATTAGAGATTGTGGTGTCTTTGGTATGAAGGATAATATACTAAGAAAAAGATCACTACGAGATAATGATTTGACACTCAAAGAAGCATTAAAAATGAGTCAAATACATGAATTGAAGGAAAAAATAATGCAAAACATGCATACAGACGAGACAGCTCAAAAATAAGCTGGAAGAAGGAACTATAACAACAATGAGAAAAAAAAGGTCAAAGATAGGAATAAAGACTCTCATATAATCAACAGATGTGATTATTCTTTGGGAAAGCACAAAAAAGGCTTGTCTTATTGTCCTGCGTTTGGTCAAGTATGTAGAAACTGTAACAAAAAGAATCATTCTACTAAAGCTTGTAGAGCTGGAAGAAACAAGAAGAAAACTATCGTGAAAACAGTACAAGAAATTAGCGAAAACGAAGAGACTGATGAATCGGAAGATTCATGTTATAATATTGTTCATTATATAATCTATACAACAACAGCTAAGAAACAATAGTATACGGTTATTGGGATGCAAATAAATAAAATTCGTATTTTTTTTGGAAAAGTCTCCATGGTGGTATATCAGTGGATGAGATAAAAAAATTTCAATGTTGAAAAACCATATGTCCATATTCAAATTTCGGATACAATCCATCATCAGGCCGTACAGCTGCAAAAAACAGTTACTTAAAATTTTTTTGAAAAATTTTGCTATCTTACATTTTTAAGAAGTTATTTTATATTATAAAAATATGTCAATCTATACATGACGCGTATGTTAAAGCAGGAGAGGTATGAAATTATAGGAAAATTCTGAGAAAGGGGAACAGAAGAAATTGGTACCATGTGCTGAATTTAAATAATAAGGTTATGTGAGAAATTTGGAATTAAATAGAGGATAAGTGCATGCAAGCAGACAATTTAATGAAGCAGCTCACTGTCAGTTGATTATGCAGCAGAAGTTACATAGATCATGTTGATACGAAATGTGTGTATATCAAAAAATGTGAGCACTTCAAAATACGAGCTTCAGGATCAAGAAGATGGAATGTATTGAAAAATGCAGCGGAAGTTATGTATTGTGTGGTGTTCGCTGGATATTCAATGGCGGTAAAGTTTTGAAAATATGATTTCCAGGAAAAACAGTTATTTCATCCAAAATTCTTTCATCTTCCAGTTCTTCATATCTCAATATTTCCATTTTTTCTGAAAGTATGAGTTTCTTATAGTTAATTTCTTTCTGCAAGATGGAAGTATATTTTATTGTGGATGAATGATTTTCTGTTTTTAGGTGAGAACCGAAGGCTGATGGCGGGTTGTTTTTCGCATATTCTTCATATCTCGTTCTAAATTTTCTAGTTGTTATACCTATGGATGCATCATCGCAATCATTGCATCAAATTTTGTATATTCCACTGTGCTCTGTGTTATGAATTGGTAACGAAAATGTTTGCAAGAGTTGAGTGTGATTTAGATGTGAGCTGTATGTCATGTTTTTGTAGTGTACGATTAAATGTGTTGTGTATGTGTTTGTAATATGGGATGGAGATGTAGTTCATATTTGTTTCAGTGTGTTTGTATATTTATTGTGTAGTAATGTTTCTTCTTGTATTATTGTATATAATGTTCATGTTTTCTTTAGTGTAATTGTTATTAGGTTCAATGGTTGTGATAGTGTTTAATTCTGTATCAAAATCTTTTTTGTGGGAGAGGAGTGGCTAATAATCTATAAAACATGAATCTTGAAGTGCTTTCTTCGATTTGAAGACTATGGAATGAATTGTGTGGTATAATATTGTCTTTGGATGTAGGTTTTCTGTATATGTTGAATTCGATTTTTTGATGTTGAGAGTGTGTTAGTCATACATCAAGAAAATTGAGTTCATTATTATTCACTTTTTCTAAAGTGAGTTTAATTTTGAATATGTTATTCAAGTGTGTTAGAAAATTTTCTAAATCGTCGTCGTTTCCCGGCCAAAAACAAAATATCATCAATATATCTTTTTCTGAATAAAATGTGATTTTTTGCTGAATTATAAGTGGATATCATTGATTCTAAATTATTTATAAGAATAATTATCTATGCATTTTTCAGAATTTTATTCAATAAAAGCAACTTTTGACTTCAAATTCTGTATATTTTTTGAAACTTTGACGTTTCTTCTGAAGAAAATCATTGGTCAAAGCATCTAAACGTCAAAGTTTCGAATAGATATACAAAATTTAAAGTCGAAAGTTGTTTCTATGTATACATTTCCCCAGAATTTTATTCAATGAAAACGACTTTTGACTTCAAATTCTGTATATTCATCTGAAACTTTGACGTTTCTTTTGAAGAAGATCCTTGGTCAGAGGATGAATATACAAAATTTAAAGTCGAAAGTCGTTCTTATCTATAAGAATGTTTACCAATAGACCACTGATCAGGGAGCCCATTGATAAACCATCGTTTAATGTGAATGTATGATTGTAAAACGTGGAAAAACTTTGAGCAAGTACTATTTTAAATAATTCTATGATGTTATTTATATCTATTTTGGTTAAGTTACATTTGTTCTAGAAATCTTCATTGTCATGTAGTTATGTTTCTAAAAGTTTATTGCTCCACTAGCAGGTATCCAAAGTCGTATCTGGTCAAGTAGATACTGGTGCAACATGCCACGTAATGGGTTTTACAGACTATGCAAGATTTTGTGAAGATGGTAATCCGCCTTTGGATAAAACTTCAGTGGGTCTTAAATGTTATGGAGGAGAAATTATTTCTCCATTTGGTCGAGCGAGCATTTAAGCGAACACACAAGAATTAGACATCTGTTTTATGACTCCAAATTGTGAATACTGTAATGTTTATTGCTTGAAGAAATAGTTTGTACTTTGATAGAAGTCACTATTTAATATTTCAGAATAGAATCAAAGCCTCATTCCTTTTGATATCACTAACAACACTATATTATTTATTTATCACTTGATACTAACTCAAACAAAGTCGCAGATATTCATAATCAACTATTTATATCCACTGATCAGTTCACTTTTTGATATTCACTACTCTAGCTACACCATTACACTCTACACTACTACCGTTTGCTTGCGTTCAGATACAGAAATATCCATTTCTCGATTGTTCTACTACATTTCTGGAATATTGCTGGAGGCTTCTATCGGGTGGGGTGATGTGACGCGGTGTGGCGCAACGAGGACGAAATGCTTCGCTCATGCAAGGTCACCTTCACGAGCTTCTTTACTCTCGCACATTATACTGACATCTTCTTAAGAGTATTCCGTCCTGAAACACACCTTTATGTTAGTGGAATCGACAGTCGCCGCCTTTGGTGCAACCAGTAGTTTGATAGAAGAAGCAGTCGATAGTTTCTGGTCCGATCGGATGTGCTGGGTGGATACAGCAGACCGATATTTTAATTCCACTGCTATGGAATATAACCTTAATCATATTTCGAACGATCCTCCAATCTAATCCATCCAAACCGCAGCTTAAGTTGGTATTGCTAGTTTCAGGATGTCGTTATGCATTAGATGGCCTTGCATGTCTTGCAGCGTTTCCTACATGGAACGGTGGGTTGTCTTGTAGGAAAATTTGTCTTTCGTCACCAGGTGGTGAATATAGCGCTCCTCTGTTGTCGTATTGTCCCTCAGGCAGATGGCCTTCCACACTGTAGGCATCTGGTGTTCTGGCCTGCCAAACTTCTTCTTGAAAACTGCTGCCAATGGGCCAAGAAGTAGTCGGTTGGGACTCTGAATAGATCCTGCTGCAAATCGGTAGTTATTCCTAATCGAGTCCGACGTCCACTTGAAAAAGTCTTCATGAACTCCTCGAACGAATCCTCTTGTGCATGGATCTTGCGAGCACGTGCGTCATTGGGGTCTTCATTTTTGTCTCCTGCAAATGGCGAAATACTTGTTCCTGATTCCTCAAATGGTCTTCAAATGATTTTTCCATCACAATTATATCGTCCAGGTATATCCAGCAAGTTTTTCATGATGGTCCTTTGAGTATGGTCTCCATAAGTCGCTCGAAGGTAGCAGGAGCATTACATGAGCCGAATGGCATGACCATGAATTGCCACAATGAGCCAATGCTTCCACCTGCTTCTTTGGCCGCGCCAAATGCAGGCCTTGTTTCGTTTCATGGTCTTTATTGCCATCTACAAATATTCTCACAGCCCAGCTTTTCAAGAAATCATCAGGGCTAGTTGGATGTGCAAGTCGAACTAGGCGTGCCACATCAGCTTCAAACTCCTGTAGACTCTTGCTGGGACGTTCGTATCGGTTCTTGAACTGTGTGTAATACACTTCCTTCAAGTGTGCATGGCCGTATCGCAGCTCCAGTCGCTTGACCACTTCTTCATAATCGTTGTCTTCCTCTGGTGAAATAGCCGGTAAAATAATCACTGCATCTCCTCGAAGAGCAGCCATAAGCACTCAAACTTCTTCAGTATCATTCCAGCCATAAGCAGCGGCTTCAAGTTATCTATAGTAAATAATCCAAAATGTTTGACAATCAAAGGTTGGAGGTCTGACACGCATTTTTGTGGTGAAGACAGAATTTGGTGTAGATATTCCAATCATCTCAGATTTCGTAGCTTTCTCTGGAGATGAAATACCAAATTTATATTTTTCTCCAAAAATCTCAATTTTTTCATCCAATTCTTCTCTTAACATCCGACAATTATCTTCAAATACTCCCTCCCACACCATTGAATTTTCTCTAAATTTTTTCAGTTGCTGATCAACTTTCCTTATATTTTTTTCCATTTTTCCGTGCAGTTCTTCTCTCAGGTTTCTAGAATTTTCTTCCAACATTCCTCATTTTCTTATTCCATTTTATCTTTAAATCTTCTTTCACACTTGTAGAATTCCCTTCGAATTTTGTTCCTAAATCTTCTTTCAAATTTGTATAGTTTTCTTGCAATTTTGGATCTAAATCTTCTTTTAAACTTGTAGAATTTTCTTCTAATTTCGATTCTGAGTTTATGGAACTCTCTTCTAATATTAATTCTAGATTTATTGCCAAATCGGTTGAAGGAAGTTGAATCTCAAAGAAATATGTATCAGGATCCTCACCGTCTTCAGTCTAAGCGTCTCGCAGTCGTTCTATTGGAACTAGTTTGCAGCCACTGGATTCCAAATTCCGCTCTTCCAATTGATATTCTAATTCTGCGACCGTCAAATCTTTCAACAACTTCTTAGACGTCATTTTCCAGTGTCACAAAGCAGCAATAAACAAAATACTAAATTGTTCATAACAACTCCACACTTGAAACCACTGTTATGTTTTTTGCTTGAAGAAATGGTTTTTACTTGAATAAAAGTCACTATTCAATAATTTGAAATGGAATCAAAGTTTCATTCTTCTGATTATAACTAACAACACTATATTATTTATTTAACTATTTATGTTCACTGCTCACTCCACTGTTTGATATTCACTGCTCTAGCTTCACCATTATACTTCACACTACCACCTTTTGTTTGCGTTTATATACAGAAATATCCATTTCTCGATTGTTCTACCACATTTCTGGAATATTGCCAGAGGCTTCCATCAGGTGGGTTGATGTGATGCGGAGTGGCACGACGCAACGAGGACAAAAGGCTTCACCCAAATCAAAAATCATTGGTTGGAGCAGTAAGTTGTGAAGAAATATGATTGATAAAAGTACACGCTGGTTTCCATATGATATAAAGTACAATTCAAGACAAAACCAAATTCGATATTTTATTGGGAGAATATATATATATAGAACTATTGGATGGTTCTACGTGAAGATACAACACAATATAAACACAAATATATCCTTTTCTTCACTCTTTATTTCATAAACTTATGTACATCATCAGAGCACTCTCATGATGATAGCTTTGCTATCAAAATGTACATAAATTTATGAATTAAAGAGTGACGAAAAGGCTATTATTGTGTTTTTCTTATTATATATATATATGTATAATATAATTATAATAATAATAATAATAATAATAATTTATTCTGTCTCCCAGGTAAATACCTGATACAAAAGAAGTCCAGATTACCTAAATATATCTATATATAAACAATAATACATTATATAATTATTATACCCTATTATACAAGATTGTAACAGCCCATGACATTTTGTAGTAAACTTCAAGTACACAAATTTATTTTCCTTCTTTCATTTAACAACGTAATTTAAAATATTCCTCTATTCGTTCGATAGGAAGGATCATATTTTTAAAAGAGTAGCTACAAATTAGTAAATAGTTTTTGCTTGAGACTTATCTACCACATTCAAGTATGAAAAATTTTGATTTGGAGAGGGTAGAGACCAGCAAATCCTTAGATTATCATATAATGGACATTTGAATAAAATATGTCGTAAGTCTTTCTTCTCATATAGATTGCACAAGATACAATTTCCCTCAGGATTATTATTATAAATTAGATGATTGATTACAATTCTAATAAATTTAATGTTGCTAGAACGCATATTCGCTAAAACTCTACATATATATATGTTCAAATTTACCGTTAAGTATAGCTGTGGTCCGTTTCCTAAAAGTAAATATCTATAAATTGAACAGAAATTGGAAGTTTGTGCTTTATTAAGGTCTTGTGCTCCAATTTTCTCCCTATATGTTTCTATGATCAAATTTTAACTATTTTTCAACGTCAGGTCATCTTCCATCTCCAATATATCCCCGAAGCCAATTGATTCAAACAATATTCTTACTTGTGATATCCAATTATATTTTGGCTTGTTGTTCAAATTTTTATCTAGCTTATATAAGCGTTTGTAACAAATTTGTAGGCAATCTGTACTCGGGTATTCTCCATAACTTAATTAGCCATTCGATGACAAGCTTCAAAACTTCAACTGAAATGCAAGAGATACCAGTTTCCAAGTACATATATATATATATATATATATATATATATATATATATATATATATATATATATATATATATATATATATATATATATATATATATATATATATATATATATATATATATATATATATATATATATATATATATATATATATATATATATATATATATGAATCTTCATATCATTTTGGCGTCCTAATATTGCGCGTTCGCATTCAATCTGACGTCCATTGTAAATTGGAGTCCGTATATCGGACGCCACTTTAGAATTGCTTTGGAATTTTATCCTGGCTTGATCTTGACCTCTAAAGGCTAAATTCGAAATTTCATTTTGACGCTAAAATATCCGCTATCATACTGTCGTCCAGAAACTTGACAACACTGTCGCAGAGCATCGATCGATAATGAAACAGTTGCTTGCGCTTTTGACATGGAATTTGTTGGGAGTATGGCTTGAATTTGGAATTGCATTTCTTATAATGTCATAACATAATATTTCCACCAATATTTTTGTTTGCAAACTGGAGTATTAGTACAGTTACTTGTTGTCAGAAATCATTCTTACCTGGAAGTAATTCTATATCAACTTAAAATTCAAGCAGTCAATTTCAAATATTGGGAAAAAACAGTTGAGTACTAACTCAAGTATGAGAAGTAAGTGAGTAAATTCATGTACCTCTTTCTAATAGTTTAATAGCCGACCGCACCTTATCGTTCCTAATCAGATTTAGAGCCGAGTTGAATATGAATTGATCAAAGATATAGTGGTCATTAGGATGTCATCTTTATTAATCCAGGATTTAGTCTCAAGTATCAAAAAAAAGCCATATCTGGTCAATAAGTTCGTGGTTAACTTGAAACTAGTATCAATCGATTGCAGGTCAAGTACTCTGGAACAAAACCAGGATACTACCTGCGTTCTATCCAAAACAGAGAAAAGAACACACTTAGGGAAGTTCAAAACGACAGGACAAAGGGTAGTACCTCGGTTTTTTCTCGGAGTATCCGATCTTCGCCACTAATAAGTACCAGTTTTAATCATAAGTTCCATCAGAGAAGTTGACTCTGACGAAAATTGACCGGGAGTAGCCTTATTTTGACGCTTATACAAGATTCTAGATTTGAGAGGTCTGGCACCCAATTGATCACTATATTTTTGATTGATTCATATAAAAGTTCGAATGGGGAACATAAGGTGCGGTCGGCTCCCCAATTATAGGATCACTATAGGATGTGAGAACTTGCTATTTCATCCGTGATGTGGTCTTATGATTGTTGTAGAAAAACAAATTATATCGTCTGTACAGAGCGAGTGGAACATTTTTGTTGCAAGTTCATCATTGCTTTTACTAGGACTAAATTGATGAATCTCAAACTATTCATGATTTTGAGGTCCCTGGAAGTCACAAAGTTGCACTCTCAGTATGATCAAAAAAAGTTAGAATGGATGGATGAATTATCATTATTACATATCTCCTGGAATACATTATAAGTGTGACATACGAAAACTAATTTTTGTTTCTATTCATATAATCTATTGAAGGATATCACATTCATCATGACTGAAAAATCTGCAGAGTAGGTATACAATATACATATAAGTCAGGACTGCGAGAAAACAGGATTGGAATTATTTTTTTTTGTTCAATTTAGAATTCACTGGCTACATAAAACCGGAACAATTTTGTGTAGGAAACGAAAATGTTACTTTATATTTCTTGAATCTGCTGATAACAGAGTGTCCGGCTTTTGCGAAGGGATATATATTGGATGCATTCAACAATAAATGTATCTCGGAAATGATATGCTCAAACTGATTCTATATAACATACATCCATTCTATCTCACATTTCAATTTGTGCGAATTATAATATCATCGCTTCTCTTATTCAGTTTGTGGATAGATGAACATTGACTCTGTTCTCGCAACTGTGTGAGAACATTTCTTGAAGTCGGAAGCAGGCCCTGATCGAAATTACGGTCAAATTGTATGATATGATATATCATTATCTCATACATTCTGTATAAAACAGATTTTTTATGATGTCATGAGAAATTATTCATCGTATTCACCCTATGAAATTTGCCACATGGTGGAACAAACAAAAGTAGCCGATAAGATCTGAAAATGAATTTGCAAATTTCAGGTGCTATCGGCTGCTTCTTTCCGCCATGCGAGCGAAACAAGCTTGGTCAAAAACAAGTCGCCATGCAAATGAAGCGAGCTCAGTTAACGTCAAAACGCCCTACTAGAGATGCGAACTCGGTTAACGGTAAGCTGCGGTACCAGCGAAGCAAGCTTGATCAACGGTAAACCACTGTACGAGCAAATCGAGCTCGATCAACAGTAGACCGCTGTGCGAGTAAAACGAGTTCGGATAACTGTAAGATGTTGTGTGAGCAAAGCAAGCTCGGTCAACTGTAGAATGTTGTGCGAGCGGAATGAGATTGGTCAACGGTAAGATGCTGTGCAAGCGAAGCATGCTCGGTCAACGATAAGACGCCATGCGAGCGTTGGCTACTCAAATAAAGGTAATCAGCCGTGCGAACGAAGCGACGTCGCTCAACAGTAAGCCGCCATATGAACGAAGCGAGTTTGCTTAACTTGGATTATCCCCAGCACATGCATATTCATTTCATTGTTACATATTGGTTAGGTTCATTATCCAAATAGGCAAGTTGTGTCGAATATGATAATTACTTTTTTAGGCGATCTCAACAAAAAAGTTGTTTCTATGGCTCCTTTCGCAGCCGTGAAGTTTCACTTTTTGGTACAAACCTGTCATATCTTACTTTCTGGGACTAATCTGTCAAATATTACTTTTTGGGACTGATCTGTCAAAGACTACTTCATAAACACTTCATAGCTACCTATATGGGCTGCTTGATGAACTCTTTAAGAAATAATTTTTGCCAAAATACATATTATATTTTTCCGTCAACCTTCATAGTTCGTGCAATTCAAGAAATTGATATGCATTTTCACAAATGTCACTTGGATCAGAAGACAATAAAATAAAACAATTACAGCGGCAACTGAGATATACAATTGCAATGTTTTATAAATAAATAGATAAACTTTTGTAATTTTGAACTATTTCGTGATGATCGCCTAAAAAACGTTGTGTGCACCTCGGCCTACAGTTCTTTTCTGGTCTCACTTGAATTGCAGCCTCAGCTACGCTTTGACCGCAAACAACAGATTCGACCAAAAAAGATAACCTTTACGGCCTTGATACACAAATAACTATTATATAATCTCTTGAATAAGCATGTCATGTAAGATTCATATATTTGATGTGTAATCTTTTATAAATTGACAAAAACAAAGTAATATAGAATCAAAAGACATTAAGAGGAACTGCAAAGTCTCGACCAAATACATAAATCTCCTATTTCGATTGACTCCCTACAAAAGAAGATCTGTTCACAGTCTGACATGTCCGGGCTATAAGATCCTGATATAAAAGGTAGGCTTAAGTACCTTCAATCTGAATTCATCAATTCTGTGGCCAAAACTTGACAACACTGTCGCAGAACATGACCTCATAGCTAAGTGAAGCGATCGGTAATGAAACAGATGCTTGCGCTTTTGACATGGAATTTGTTGGGACAATGGCTTGAATCTTAAATTGCATTTCTTATGTAAGTCATGACATAATATTTCTATCCATATTTTATTGCAGACTTGAGTATCATTGTACAGTTATTTGATGTCAGAAGGTATTCTTGATTGGAAATATTTATTCTACATCAATCTGAAATTCAAGCAGTCAATTTTAAATATCAGAAAAAACAGTTGAGTTGTGTCAAATATGAGGAGCTGATAGAGCAAACTCATGTACCTCTTTTTAATAGTTCAAGGGCCGACCTCATCGTTCCTTATCGGATTTAGGACCGAACTGTATATGAATTGATCAGAGATATAGTACTCATTAGGAGGTCTCATCTTATAAATCCAGTTTCCTGTCCTAAGTATAGGAAAAAGGCCATATCCAATCAAAAAGTTCGAGGTTAACTTGAAACTGGTATCAATCGATTGCAGAGGTCAAGTACTTTAGGACAGAACCAGGATACTACTTCTGTTCTACCCAAAACAGAGGAAAAAACACAACAATCATAAGAGAGGCTCAAAGCTACAGGACAGAGGGTGATACTTCGGTTTTTTCTCGGAGTATCCGACCTTTGCTACTAATGTGTATCAATTTTAATTATCATGAGTTCTATCAGAGAAGTTGTCTCTGATAAAAATTGAACGGAAGTAGCCTTTTTTTGACGCTTAGGACAAGATTCCAGATCAAAAAAGTCTGACATCCAATTAACCATTATATTGCCGATTGATTCATATAAAATTTGCCCGTAAGTCCGATTGGGGAAGATAAGGTGCGGTCGGCTTCCCAACTATAGTATCACTTACCACGAGTTCTGGAAAAAAGTGTGAATTCGCTGTTCAATCCGTGATGTGGTCTTATAATTGTTGTAGAAAAACCAATTATATCGTTTGTACAGAGCAAGTGGGACATTTTTGTTGCAAGTTTATTACTGCTTTTAGTGGGACTAAATTGATGAATCTCAAATAATTCATGTTTTTGAGGTCCCTGATGGTCACAAAGTTGCACTCTCAGTGTGACCGAGCTAAAGGTAGAATGGATAGAGTAATTTCCATTATTATTACTTATCTCCTGCGATTCAATATAAGTGTTACCATAAGCTTGTAATATACAAGCACACTAAGACTAATTTTTGTTTCTATTGATATAATCTATTACAGAATATCACATCCATCATGGTTGTAATATATGAAGAGTATACAATATACATATAAGCTAGGACTGGGAAAAAACATGATTTGAGTTCTGCCGTTAACAGAGTTCACCAAAAGATAATTTGAGTTACTGTGATGAGCCACAATTTGGTCTGAGGTACAAGTTGAGTTTGTTTTCAAATGAAAGATTTTCCTATTCAGATGCTTGGTTTTTGTACAGGGCTATATATTGTGACGAATACGGCCCCAAAATCCGTCACTGTTGCACATCGCAGAGTTTTCTGCTCATGTCAATAATTTTTAAGCTCATCAAAATATAGTTTAACTCTTGCACACCCTGTAAATTTCAAATTCAGTAATTCTGCTTCAACATACAACACCGCTTACCGTTAGTTTATCAGTCATCAACTGCATTGAATCCGTTTCAATATATTTCACATGTGGTGGAATGAGGCTAGGTTTTGAAAACACCTGAAATAAGAAGCAACCGATATTGTATGATATGTATTTATGTCTTGTGTCCTACCGTAAATGGAATCTACTGTTGTCCTGTAAATTTGTTGTATATTTTATATTTTGTGATGTTATGTTCGTGACCTTTGACCATACACACCTGACATCTGACAGTTTCAACTTACCGACATAATATATACTACCGACCCATTAAAAAAATATCTAGGACCATTTTAATGTTGAGGAAATAAAATTAGGAAAGAATGTATCTGATAGGGGGGTAATAGGAAATTTGTTATTGTAATTAAATTTGTATTTGTAAAATTATTTCTTCTTTCATTTATTTGTATGTCTTCTTTACATTACTGTTAGCGCTAATATGAATTTAATTTAAAAACATGTAAAGTAAGGTTTCATTGAAATTTGGGTATAAATAAGGCCTTCTGACCGACTTAAGTCATTTCTTTGAGAGTCCAGTCTTCTGAGCAGAGTACGCTTCCAGCTCCGATACCAAGTGTCATCTTCAAAGTGTTTACCGTCCAAGTGAAGTTTTTGTGCTAAGTCTGTTAGCACAACTGTCTGACACAATTTGTGAGTACGTTTTTTTTTTCTAATGTCGTAAAAAGAACTAAGAATATTTTTGCTGCCTTGAACTTTGGAATATTTTCACTTTTTTTGAACTTAGAATATTACCAGAATAATTTACCGTGAAAGCACCGCTGAAGAAGTCTTCGTGATTTCGCAGCGTTTGATTGAATTGAGGTAGAAGCACTGCTGACGAAGTCTTAGTGATTTCTCAGCGTTTGATTGATTTAACGTAGAAGCACCGCTAACGAAGTTTCCGTGATTCCGTAGCATTTGATTATTTTAACATAGGAGCACCGCTGACGAAGTCATTGCTGATCTCACAGTGTTTGAAATACTCAACGTAGAATCACTGCTGGAGGAGTCACCTGGTGACTTCACAGTATCGAACCGACTTAACATAGAGTAACTACTTGGGAATCAGTCTGGTTCCACAAGCGTCGAAAATAAGTTAATCCACCGTTTGGGAAATCGCTTCACGATTTGTTTGTTTTGAAGTTTCTCGTCATCTGCAACAGCCTGGGTCCGTAGTGCGACCGCTTGTGTCGAGTGTCATGTGCAGCCGTTCCGTCACCGTCAACCAAGTTATCACCGTGCAAGTTCCTGTAACATATATGTTCATTGTTCACCGTCATCGTTTATATGTAATAAATCTCATTGTGACTACCTCCTGATGATTATTTTTGACAACCCTCACCCTTCACTTCTAAGCTATCCAGCCGCCAGCCATAGAAACTGCGTCACCGATCGTATTGGCGTCCGAGCACACCGTCAGAAGTTCTCAACAGCGACGCCTAAGGTAACAACCCCACCATCAGCGAAGGATGCATTTAACAATAACTGTATCTCGGAAATGATACGGTCGAGCCGATTTCTATTCCATGGACTATTTTTAGAATTCTATTCATGAATTAATTCTTCTCTACTGACAAACTTTCACAAAAAATATAATTCTTTTTGAGTAATTTGTATGAAACTATTGAAAAATCAGTGTTTGGAGTGGAATAGAATATCTAACAATATTAACACAAAATAATGCTGATAAAAGATTAATTCAATACAGATCACATGGGACATGCAGATCGATCTCAATCCCCTAGAATTCATTGAGAATAATGCAAAGTACGAGCAATCATAGTTTACATGTGAATGTTCATACTGAATGATTACCGTGCATTGAACACTAAGCGTAAATGTTAATAACTGCTCCTGGACCAAAAATGATTTCCTAAGAAGCTGATCAGGTGTAACAGAAATAAGTGCATTAATTTTAACCTGTGATGCAATTGGTCAAGCATAACAATTTTTCCCGATAACTTTTTTCCATAAATCCTCTGGATACAGCGTAAAAATTCATCAAAGTTTTGTCAAAAATTTCATAGTGCGCCTATGGTTCAAACTGAATGTTTCTCATTTGTCAGAAGAATGACAGCTGTCAATTAAAAGGAGTATTTTGCAACTTGGAGCCATCGTAGTCTTGTCAATCATTCATTTAAAACTGAAAAAATATTAATATTTTGGCAATACATTGATATTCGCTCACCTCGATTATTCTATTTTTGTATATGTTCGAAGAAAGACTGACTTTGTCTCTGTAATCAACAATTTGGTCTTTTAGTCGTGTTTATATGTCATTTCTAAGAGGTTTGATATTTATTTAGGGATTTCACGTATATTTTCGGATAGTACATTTCTTAAACATAAGATTGTCTGCACAAGTTCATTGCACTGCCATCTACAAGCAGTTTGGAAACTAGTTGCTGCTCCCAATCTACTTCAACAGAAACATAGAGAGAAAATCATTAAACGATTTATTTAAAGAAAACGGTAGAATATATAATGGAATGTAACTCTAAATTAATTAATCCACTGAATAATTCAGTAGAAATATTGCTACATGAAATGTTGAAGATTCTATTCTTGAAGAACAGAAAATATGACCTATGAATGTATCAAACTGAATTTGGTAATTGATTTCAAATACTTTCTGAAATATATGATACATTATTTTGCTTATCCAGCAGATCAATTCACGGGGCATACTCTATTAAAACGACCTGAGTGTGAAGTGTAAAGTTTGTAATAATATGAGAAGAATTAATACACAGGTGCTTCATTTATAAATTAATTTATTTCATTCATCTCATCTGCTGTTTTACGTTCCAGATAAACGTTGGGCTCTAAATACCCTATGGTATTCTCATCGTAATGTATAGGTGTATAATATTTTGACATTAAATACATTAGCATAACCACAATACTTCAATTTTTAGTGAAAAATGACAATTCGGAGATCGTTCCAAATGAAATTGCTAAGCTAATCCCAAACTGCGCATGAAATCGTACACAGAATTGATAATTTATAATCTGTTTCATTCCAGAATTTATGTGATGGAATTGATAACTCACATATGTCAAAATCAATTATTGTTCAATTGCAACTGCTACTAGATCTGATCACTATGCACCTGAACGACTCGTTAAATTATAGGGGATAAAAAATGCTAAGAAAAGATGAGAATTCGGGGAAAAGTTACTAAGAAAAATTGATAGGCTTGACGAGAACTATCACTGGTTAAAAATAATGTACTTATTTCTGTTACACCCTCTATAACATACATCCATTCTATCTGATATTTCAATTTGTGCGAATTATCATATCATCGCTTTTCTTATTCAGTTTGTGGATAGATGAACATTGACTCTGTTCTCGTAACTGTGTGAGAACATTTCTTGTAGTCGGGGACTCGGAAGCACCTTATATTCCCTGATCGAACATACGGCCAAATTGTATATGAATCAATCAGAAATATAGTGGTCAATGAGGTGATAGACTTTATAAATCTAGGATCTTGCCTCAAGTGTCGAAAGGGGAAGGAGAAGAATAGACAGAGATAATATAGGTGGAAGCAACATCACGCTAGTAACATTTCCAACAATTTTGCATTCTAAAATTAATCTTTGACAGAAAATTCAACACCGTTTCGCACGGAAACATTAGAAAAGATCTGATGTGAACACCACATGTCTCACTTGTACAACTTTTGACTCAATAATTAACAGTTGGCACTGATATTGACACTAGGCAAAATCGACTTCAACCAAAATTTGAGATGATAAGCCAATCATTCAGATGCTACAATTCATTAATAGTCAGTTGCACCGCTCTAGCTTGAATTTTGAGCTTCACTTATACAAAAAATGTCGAATCGAAATAAGACCAGCAATTTTCATGTCACATTTGATTTTCAAATTTTGATACAATATTGTTAGGTCAGATGACACTTCAAATTGAAGGGACAAGTACGTGGAAGGCTACTCTTTGCTCTAACTCAAACTCGAATTTTGCATTCTTCTTTGAGAGGTCGCTAAGGGGCGCAGCTATGGTACTGTCGTCTTGTACAAACTTTCGAATATATCTCGTAAGTCCAAGAAATCTTTGAACTTCATGAACATTTTCAGACTGCGGATATTTTTTCACAGCATAGGTTTTATCTAAACTTGGAAGGATCTCACCATTTTCTATTTCATATCCCAAATATGTGTCTTTAGGCATCAAAAACTGACATTTGGTCCAATTTACTTCCAGTCCGTATTATTCAGCTGTGCCTGAAACAAGCTTGAGTCATTGCTTCATTCTTATCTTTCGCCAATATCACATTATCGACCATGTAAACAGCAACTATATTTTAAAGTACTAATTCCCGAAAAATATGGTTGATATAACATTGGAACAATGCAGGGGAATTGCAAAATCCAAAAGAAGTCTTCTTGAATTCATACTGCCTATACGGTGTGACGAAAGCTGTATATTTTTGACAGGAACGTAATAGAAACCATTTCTCAAATCGATGGTGCTAGACAGACAAGCTTTATGTTGTTCATCCAGCTGATCTTCTACTAACGATAATGGATATTGATCTCTAATTACGTTGACGTAAGGCCTCCTATAATCCACGCACATTCTCATACTTTCGTTCTTCTCTTTCACCAAAACGATGGGACTACTATTCCCCGAGTTACCATGAAAAATAATATCCTTTTGGAAGAAGTCCTCTATTTGCCTATTAACTTTTTCCATTTCCAGTGGTGATAATCTCATTAGAGCTGGTTGAACTGGTTCTTCTGATTTCATTATTATCTTTATTGTTTTTGCTGTCTTCTTTCCTGGTTGAGGATCATAATTAGCAATAAAATTTCTATTTCTTTTTTCATATTCTTCTCCAAATGACTCAGATCTCTTACTTCACAGTTGTTTCTGCCTGTAATATTCATTAAAAATTCATCTTGAGTCTTTTTTTTTTATATAGACCTTATCTTTTGTTACTTCAATATCAGCTTGATCTAATATATTACTTCCTATGATGCTACCATATTTGATTGCATGTAATGTTACTACATGAAATTTCAGCAGTTACTCCTCGTCCTCGATACACATGTTTATATTGATAAATCCTTCCGTTTGGGCGCTGTTCTTTCCAATTCCACTTAGAGTTATTTTATCGAATGTGAGATTGGGAGCACCAATTTTCTTATAAACATCTTCTCGTACTAGGCTTACTTCCACCACTGTATCTACTAGCGATGAAACACTTTGCCCGTTTATTCTCATGAATAATCAATTCAAAGAAGTAGTAGATCTGATACGATTTATTTTTGTGATTTTCCCTTCTATCTTATTCGTGCAATTCTTCGCAATGTGACCAAAAGTGTTGCACTTGAAACACTTAAGTACCGTTTCTTTTGATAGACAATCTTTTGATCTGTGTCTTTCATCGCCGCATCCATAACATCGTAAGTAATTCTTATCCTCTTTTGCAGTTTCTGTCGCCACATTCCTAGTAATTCTCTTAACATTTTCAGGATCCCTCGCCGTTTTCTTCTTTATAGCGGCATACAACTTCATTTTCTCCTTAAATTATTCATAGGTTTCTGCTCCATACAAAATAACTTTATCAGCCGTGTCATCAATTATTCAATCGATAGTATATTGTATGATGGCTTCTTGTTCTATTTCTGCCCAATTGCCAATTTCTCTCATGATTAGCGCATATTCCTGTATTGTCTCATTTATTTCCTTCAATCGATTCATTGATAATAAATAACATCGTTCTTGTTCGATTCTTCTTATTCGACTCTTCTTGATACATTTATAATGGTGAAACTCTGCCCTAATTGCAGCAAGGATATTGGCTCCGACCTACAACAAATTATCGAATGTCATGGATGTTAAAAGCAAACACACCTCTCATGCCTTCAACTAACTTTGGATGACGCTGAAAGGTTTACTAGATCTTCCACTAGATCAGTGAAATTTTATTACAATCAATGTCTTGATGCTGGCGATTCTATTAAATCCTTGAAAAATATCAATATTAGGCTGGAAAAAGTGGTATTATATAATAAAGGAGAATTATCAATGAATCCAATGATATCTCATGATGTAACTATTGATTCAATAATCAATGAAATTGATTAACGTCGAAAACGAGCAAATAACGTGATTATTCCGGGTGTACCTGATACGGAGCTCGCTCCAACAGAACTGATATCGAAAGTGAACTCAATTATATCAAAAGATATTCCAGATGTCAATATTTCTGATTGTAGAATTTTTCGAAGATGGAATATTCATAAATATTTTTTATATATTCAATTCACTGATTACATAGTTATTACATGGTTAAAAAAAAAAAATATTTAAAATTGAGAATTATTTTGAGCTATTTAAACGCCGCCATTTTCGCGCGCCCTATGGATGCAGCAAATGACATGTCCAGTGACATTACAATCCATTGTTTTCTACAGGTGTTCCCATTCTCAACTTATTTCAGCATTTAAAAAGGTCAAAAGTCAGTTTATAAGAATTGCATTGTGCCTGAATGCAAAATACTATCAGAAATGTACCTGATAAAGTCTTTTTTCCAATCCAGACCGGTTTTAAAATACATAAGAAATGATGTAAGGTTATCAGAAGAGATGAAGTGTCATAATAAACTTGGCAGATCATGAATAACATATGGGTACGTTCCACTAGACTGCCGCAACGCTCATGTCCCCTCAATAATCGTTCCACAAGACGATCGCGGTCTTGGCGTCCATGAGAAATGCGTCATAGATGACGTCATCGATGTCGACTACTTCAAGCTCTCTACGCCCGCGATTTGAAGGTGGGTCGAAGCGTTCGTTGCGTTCATTTTTTAATGAATCGGCAAGAAGTTCAAATTGAATAAGATGATGCCTTTCCCATTTGTTCTGACGATTCCAAGCTATGTCAATTGATTCAAGATTTTCCATTTGTCATATAACAGATAATTTCATGGTCCCTCATCATTATTATTTATTATTCAAGAGTGATTAATTAACACAGGCATATTGGATTTATTCCATTCGTATATCTTTTTTGCTACAGGTTAGTTTAATCTTACTTATGATTCAATTTTCGATTCTAACCAAAAATTGTCAGTTTATTTGACATTTAACAGACACTCACATCGCTCCTCTTATAGCACCAGCCACATCGACCATGAGTTAGTGGAACAGCAGAAGCCGCGGTCGTGAGCGTGAGCGTTGCGATCATTGAGTGTAACGTACTCTGAATGTAATTAGTTTTAGCAATAAAATTCAGTGTATGTATGCGGCTTCGTTTACTGCTCATCATATTTCGGATTGCATTTATTAAAATAGCGTATATAATGTGTTATTATTAAATAATTACTTTGCAGTGTTCACTCTTTCTACTTCAGCGGACGTAAAATTTGGATTTAAAGATGATAAGACGATATCATGAATAGATCTATTCTTGACAGATTATCCGATTGTGCTTTAACAAAACCACTGTCTTAATGATTTATAATCTCACTAGGATGCTGAAATTATACTTAAACTATAAATGAATTTACAACACTCACGTTATTACTATGTTTTCTAATCAAAAGCCTGCAATGTCATACAAATGTAAACAGTTTTAGTAGTATCTGACGTCACATTTCGTTTTAACCAATAGTGTTGCGTCTTGGAACTTTGAATTTTCCGCGCTTAATTTGCATTTTCATTCAATAATTTTAAGTAATTAAAAAAATATTCAATACCAAGATGATGGTTTAGTACAAAAGTCTGGCCAATATAAATTCGGAAAAAAAATATTTGAGCCAAATTTAAATTTCATGCATATTCCCTATTGGTATCAAGCAAACTCTGCCTCAACTAAGTGTCGATTGATCAAGGCTCAATTCAACGATCCAGAATCAGCCACGTCGATTATTAAAAATGCTAATCTCTTACGACGCCATCCTGAGTGTAATAATATCTATTTCAATATGGATCGAACCCCTTATCAGTTACAACAATTTGAAGCAATGAGAATGGAACTTGCTGGAAGGGAAATCAGGAAATAAAAACTATGATTCAAATTATCGCAACGGGATTTCTGTCATCATCGGAAAAGACTAATTGAAATGCTGCCTATCAAAACTATCTGTAATGTATGATGTATAGCGAATGATGTAATTGTAATGTATGCTATAATGGATAATGTAATGAATGATGTAATAATGGAATGAGAATAAAGACGCATGCACGCCGACTGGGCGGGGGAGTAACGTACTGACCGTCGAGCGGCAAGGTGTGCTAACAAAAGTTAATCCGGTGTGATTATTGAACCCACCAAGTGTACAAGTGGCGATCCTGCCAGGATATAATTTTAGAGGTATATTGTACCCATTAAACAAATCATTCAAGCAATAAACAGAGGTAAATCATTGATTGAGGCCAGGTTATTTTGTGAAAACAAGTGCAGAGAGAGGTGAACACAAAGAAGTTGCCTTGTAATTGGTCCTAACATTGATTGATACCTAAAAAAGAGCAGTAATTGATAATGTCCAATTACACATCAGTGGTTAAACACCAGATGTGAGAGGTAGTTTGAGCAATCAAACTACCTCTCACATCTAGTGTTACCTAAAAGATCTATTGAACGAATAAAAGATCAAAAGGTAGTTCGATTAAATAATCGGAATGGTACCTACAAAAATATTATATTGTTCGTCCACATATAATCCAAAATATGGCTCAAGTACCCCCATTGGAGTCGTTGGACTGCGAGGGTGATCCAGCCTCGGTTGGATTACGCTGGGAGAAATGGAAACGGGGACTTTGGTTATATCTGACGGCGACAAATGTCACCACACCGGTGTCGAAAAGAGCGATGCTCCTGCATATGGGTGAATAGACCCTGCAAGAAATTTATTATGATATTCCAGGGGCCCATATAGAGAAGGCTGGCGGAGGAGTAGATGTGTATACAGTCGCTGTCAGTAAATTGGATGAATACTTTTCTCCAAAACAAAGTAATGTCTGCGAACGACATTTGTTCAGGCTTATAAAACAGGAAAGCGGGGAAAAAATTGACAAATTCGTTGTGAGACTGTAGTGTTCAAGGTGTAATTTCAAATACTCAGATGAGCATATGATAAATCAAATCACAGAGAAATGCGCTTCAGCTGAATTACGAAGAAAGATCTTGACACTTGACGACGAGGTCTCGCTTAACAAAATAATTTTTAAAGCGAATGCCCTGGAGACTGTTTAATGGCAGCTTAATACCCTTGACTCACAGACACCTAGTAAAGATTTGCCAATTAATCGACTAGAAAGCGAGAGGAATAAATCCAATCGGATACCATGCTCTCGCTGCGGCGGTGATCATTTAAGGGACAGCAAAATCTGCCCAGCACAAAATAAAACATGCTTGAAGAGTGAGTATTTGGGACATATTTGTAAGTGTTGTAGGTCAAGAACAAATAAACGAAAAACTAGGGATTTCTCCACGAAAGCTTTTAGTACAACTAAGAAATCAAAAACCAGAACTGAGGCTGAAGTCGATTATTCATTTCACATCAATGGAGATAAGGCCATCAAATGCACATTGGGCGGGGTAGAAGTGGAGATGCTCATAGATTCAGGCAGCAAATGTAATATAATTAGCGGCTCAACATGGCACAATCTAAAAAAAGTGGGGCCTGTGTAGGAAATCGAGCAGAAAGCCCAGACAAAAAGCTCATGGCTGACGGAATTCGGGAGCCCTTAATTGTTCCTAGATCTTTTGATGCTTCCATTAGAGTTGACATCCGGTTCCGGGAAGTAAAAGCAACATTTCATGCTATCAGAAACGGTACACGGGATTTACTCAGAAAAGACACTGCAACCCATCTTGGGGTTTTTAAAATCGGGCTAGGAGATCAAGGAATCAGCAGTACATTACCATAGTTCAAGGGCATTCAAATCCATATTCCTCTAGATACTTCAATCAGAGCCGTTTCTCAACCATGTTGAAGAGTCCCCATTTCTCTGGAAGCTAGAATAAATAGTAAAATTAAAGAGCTAATTGATGACGATATTATTGAACCTGTTAATGGTCCTTCCAACTGGATATCTCTCTTAATGCCGGTCCTGCAGGCAGATGAGGACGTTCGTATTTGCGTGGATATGAGGCAAGCCAATCAGGCAATCATCAGAGAGAAGCATCCTCTGCCCACAATCGAACAGTATATATATATATATATATATATATATATATATATATATATATATATATATATATATATATATATATATATATATATATATGAAGGCATGAGAATGAAAAGTGGCTATGAACCATTTTTGGCGAAATTGAGTTATGAACATATTATTACTCATCGATGTCATCCACATCGTTTAGCATGAGAAGTGCACATATCCGCTCACTCCATTCTCCAGTAGATGGCATTAGAATATAAGCCAGATCACATTTTAGTATTCATTGAGTTCGAAAAGCATCTATGAACCGGATATGTGCAGTTTTCGTACTAACTATAAATGAAACTGCAAAATTAGATGACACTGTTGATTTAATATGCTTCAGTTATTAGCAGAATCTCCCTGTGCCTGTTTTACCTGTCGGTGAAATATTCTATAAAAGACAAGTTTGGATGTTTAACCAATGTTTCTTTTCGACCACGACAGGAAAGTCCAAGATGTTTATGTACGACGAGACAACGGCAAAGAAAGGTGCTAATGAGACCATTTCATTTCTGAAATACTACATAGATCATCCTGTTGATGCAAATGTGAAGACACTTCATATTTTCACTGACAACTGCGTTGGGCAAAACAAAAATGCAGCTCTAGCTCAATTTCTATCTCTATTGGCAAATACTAATCAATTTTTGGCTATTTACCACCGTTTTCCGGAGAGGGGTCATTCATTTCTGCCGTGCGACCATCATTTTGCGCAGATTGAAAAGCAAAAGCGGCATGTTACCTATTTTTATCTTCCTGAGGAGTGGTATATAATGACTGAGAAAGTTTCAAAGAATTTTGAGATAGTACGAGTAACTGAAGATAACGTCAAAGATTATCGAACTTATCTTCAACAGTTTTCCAGAAAATCTCTGAGAAACAGAAATGATACTTTCACTATTTTCAAGTATAAGTGCTTCAAATATATGGGCACTGAGATATTATTATTATTATTATATAACACAACTTGGAATCCCTCACTGGAAAATTCCAGTGGCTTGAAATAGTTTGCCAAATCAAATTTTATGGAACCCTGAGAATCTTTATGACAAGCCCATTCCCCTCATCCCTAAGAAATTGAAAAATATGCAAGAACTAGAAGTATACATTTTATTGCATATGATTGATTGGTATTATAATTTGGGACAGATACCTAAGGAAGCTGAAGCTGCCGCAGATAATGGGAGTATGAGCGATTACACTTCTGATTCAGAATAAAATATTAACATACGTCACTGCAATGTCTCTTCCCAATAAAATTTTTCAATTGGCGTTTCTTGTTGTTAAAAACTTCAAATTTTAATGTACCTTTCCTGCTGGTTGAAGAATAATTGGTATGAAAGCAGCACATATCTAAAATAATGAAATCAAATAACTATTAAAAAAATATATATATTATAATTTCAACTTGCTGATTGTAATACACATGAATAAAAAAATTAATTGTGAGAATATCTTGTCGGTAGCTTTCACCTCTACAAAACAAAACAGTTTTTTGTCTCTCCTGCAAAACCAAGTTTTTGGTTCATAGCCCTTTTTCATTCTCATGCCTTCATATATATATATATATATATGAGAAAACAAATATGTAACGGGTTTGAGCAGTCTTGAATTTTGGCTAAATTGAATCAAATATTACTCATTTGAAATTCACCAAGCTTTCGATTTTAATGTTTAAATCTTCATCAGGGTAATTACTTTTGAGAATTTATAATAGAATTCCATCTCTGATGAATTTAGAATATTTTGAGGTTTTCATTTTGTAAGATATTATCACAGTTCAATACATTTTCAAAACATTTTTAAAAGATAAATAAAATGAAACGTTTCTTGTGCAAGTTCTTGCAACACACGTGTGTTTCGTTTTGACAACGGAAGTAAAAGCAAGACTTGCTATTATCATAAAGTGGTCTGAATCCGCGCATGCTCCTCTGTATGATCTTACATATGTTATATCTGATTGTTTTCTTCCTGTGATTAGTACGTGGTCTATTTGTGTCTGGGTTACTTGGTCTGGCGATATCCAAGTTATATCATGTATTTTTGGATGTTTATGTTTGGTACTATTTATAATTATGTTGTTTCTTGCCGCTATTCCACAGTCTTTGACCGTTGTCATTTGTGTTTCCATGTATTGTTTATTTTCCTGCTACCTGCTTTATATGATCTTCTTTTCCTATTTGAGCGTTGAAATCTCCTAATAGTAATAGGGTGTCTTCTTTTGGTACTTTTTCTAATTACTCTCCTGATTTTTCATTGAATTTTTCTTTTATTTCTGTCTTTGCGTTTTCTGTTAGTGCGTATACGTTTATTATTGACAACTTGAAAGGAGTTGTTTCTATTCTCACATTGGCTAATCTTTCATTTATCGCTTCAAACTCTATCACTTTCTCTTTTAATTTACCCGTTATTAAAAGAGCCACGCCGTATTGCCCTTGTTTTTCATCTCCTGAGTATTGTAATTTGAAGTCTTTCTTCTCTATTACTCCTTTTCCTTTCCATCGAGTCTCTTGTATTGCCGCTATGTCAATATTAAATCTTGATATTTCTGATACTATTTCTTGCATCCTCCCTGGTTGTAGCATCGTACGGACATTCCATGTACTGATTTTTATTCTATTGCGCCTGTTCCTCTTTTTTGATTCTTTGTTGGTTCTATTTTTCACTTTTATGTTACTATTCAATAAATCCTCATATCCATTTTCTTGCTCGGTCGTCGTACCTCTTCTTTCCTTTCCCTTCTTGTGACTTAGTTTTTTGGGTATAATTTCTCTCTTTGTCTGTCCCACAGCCACATGTTGTTATCTATGATCAGTTTATTAGTGTGAATTTTCACCTGTTTTCCACCTCTCTCTCCTGTTTGGCTCTTTTTATTATCTCTCCTTGTATTTCTCTTTTATTGACTGTTGAGAATTTGTCTATATATATTTTTTGTCTTTTCAATTTATTTTTTGCGTTAAATATCTCCTGTATATCTTCTCGTTGTTCACTTTAATTACTACTCTCTGTCTTCCCGTTATCTGCTTAACCTTGTACGCCTCCACGATTTTTATATGGATATTAAGTTCATCTTTAATAAATTTTCCAATTTCTTCTTTTAAGTTTTCTTCTATTTCTAGTCCTGTTATTATTAATTTGTTTTTGTTTGCTTCTTTTTCTTTTTGTTCTTCTCTATTATCAAGTCTTTCTATTCTTTCTCCCATTTCCCTATTTTCATTCACCCACATTTTCTCTTTTTCCTTTATTTGATCTATTTTTTTTGTATATACCCTCAATATTACTTATAATTTTCTTATACGACTCTTCCATATCTTTTCTGATTGCTATGTTCCCGTTTCGTACTTTCCTCATAACTATTTGTAAGCTTCTTCAGATCTTTCGAAATCCTCTTCAACATATCCTCCATTTTCGTCGTTTTCTTCTGATCTTCTGTTGTGCTTCTTTTAACAAAAAATCTTTTTTCTACCGCGCCTCTTTTAGATTCTCTTAGTTTTTCTTCTTCCTCTTCTTCTCTCTTTCTAATGCAACTGGTACTATTGCTTCTTTCTCTATCATTCATTTGATATTGTTGTTGCTTCCGCTCTAATTCTATAATAAATACTTCCTATGCTTTTATTATTTGATTGCGATTGCTCTAATCTTCTTTCTAAGTTTTAGGATCGAGAGAAAAACTATTTATTTTTATTTTTGCTATAGTTTGCAACACTGGTTTCGCCCGGCTCGCCGCTAAGCTACACGTGCGTTTGTGTCTGTATCGCGCGCGATTCTCGACCTTATTGAAATGAACCTTTCCGGTTGCGATTTATATTTTAACGTTTATTTCACTTCTAACCGAAAGACGTAATGACACTTTCTGTAGCTTTTTGTCTTAGCTGCACTCACAGTCCACTTTAACTGCTAATTTTCACTGAATTACACCGTAATTACACTTTTTCTCACACTTTTTCTCACTATATCATCGTACACACTAACTTCACAACTTCACAACTACTCCAATCGAACAGTTGATCCCCAAATTTCGAAGTGCCAAAATGTTCTCTAAATTGGATCTGAGAAACTCCTTCCACCAGTTGGAACTAAGTGAGGACTGCAGACATATCACCACTTTCATATGTAGCCAGGGACTATTTAGATACAAACGTCTCATGTTTGGCATCTCATGCGCTCCTGAGTGTTTTCAAAAAAAATTTGGAAAGATTGCTGTTGTCTTGTGAAGGTGTGGTGAACTTCATAGATGACATTGTGGTATTTGGAAGCGACGAAATTGGACACGAGACTAGGCTTAAAAAAGTCCCTCAGGTCTTGAGACAAAACGACGTCCTACTGAATGAAACAAAGTGCGCTTACAAGGTCAAGCAAATAGAATTTCTTGGACATAAGTTTTATTGCAACGGAGTCAAGCCCCTCGACAAATATGTAAGAACCATAGAGTCGTTCCAGGAGCCCAAGGTCATCGAGGAGGTTCAGAGTTTCTTAGAGCTTGTGAACAACGTAGGCAAGTGGATTCCGAATCTGGCCACGTTGACTGATTCATTGCGAGAATTGTTAAGGTTGAAATTAGGGAAAGGGGCTCATATAACTTCGTATTGGGGTGAAAAGCAAGTAGAATCTTTTGATGGGTTGAAACGGGCAATGACTCAAATTACCACCTTAGGCTATTATGATCCTAATGACAGAACTCAAGTTCTTGCGGATGCCAGCCCAGTTGGATTAGGCGCCGTCCTGGTTCAACATCATTCAAGGGTAGCCCAAATAATTGGGTATGAAAATAAAAGTCTTACAGGTCCTGAAAAACGTTATTGCCAAACTAAAAAGGAGGCCCCAGCATTAGTCTCGGCTGTCAAATATTTTACAATGTATCTATTCGGGAAAGATAATTTTGAACAAGTTAGCGACCATAAGCCCTTAGAAGTGATCTTCGGGCCAGATTACAAACCATGTGCGAGAATTCAGCGCTGAGTATTGCGACTACAATCATACAATTTCAAAGTGGTGTATAAGCCCGGTAAGAAAAATATTGCCGATTCCTTATCACGGCTGTGTTCTGGTGAACTATCACCATAGCCATTTGATGAGGATAACCAACTGAATTTGGTAATTGATAAATATTGCCCCAAAGCAGTTACTCTAGTCGAATTGAAGGTTGCTTGCGAGGATGACCACGAACTAGGATTAGTTAGGAACGGAGTCTGTCATTGTTTGCTGCAGTATGAAGTACGGTTCTTCTGTATGTTATATTTCCAATCTATACATTCCACCTGCAATGTCTGTCAGCGTTCATGAACAATTGTTTGATTTTTTTTGAAATGTTGTCATTCTTTGCAGACAATAATTTCATGTTAATTCGAGATTTCAATGTTCCTGAATTCTGTACTGCCACTCATTCTAAAACTAATTCAAATTTTCAATAATTTTATTTCATGAATGCATTCAATACAATCTAATCTCCAATAATGAGAACAAACTACTTGACTTAGTATTTAGTGTGGGCAAAATTTTGTAATTTTAATTAATAAGGAATATCATCACCACCCTACATTGAATACTGAATTTGATCTATCCATTTATATTTGTAATGGTAATAATAACTCACTTCAAACTAATACCAGGAAATATAACTTCAAAAAAGTGGACTACTTCAAACTCTATGAACACATCTACCATTTTGAATGAGATCAACATTAATATTTCACTGATGTGGACTCTGCTTGTGACCTCCTGTATTCAGTTCCTCATTATTTTTTTTACTCTTGTGTCCCTCTCTCCGTTCCTACTACTCATACGTTCCCTTCCTGGTTCAATGCGCAAATCCGCAGAAATATCAAATTGAAAACTCATTTCCACAAAATGTATAAGAAGTACCCTGTTTTTCAGTCTCAGATCCACTTATTGATTCAATTAAGTCATATTTGCAGAATCAATCTTTGTTTGTTCAACTCAATGATTTTGTCTCAACTTCCTTTATTGCCACATCAGAGGTACCTCAAGGCTCAAACCTTGGCCCCTTGCTGTTTTTAATATTTATTGACGATATTTCCACTGTAATATGTAATGGTAAACTTTGTTCTGCAGATGATCTTAAATTTTACCGTGAAATATCTAGCGTGGATGATTGTTCATCACTGCAAGATGATTTGAGTAATTTAAATTCCTGGTGTGTGAGAACTGAACTTTTTCTCAATTCATCTAAATGTAAAATTCTATCGTACATTAGAAAGCAGTCAGCAATAGTATTCAATTTTTCAATTGATGCCTCTCCTCTAACACGTATTGAAGAAACCATAGATCTTGGTATCAAAATCGACCCATTGTTGACTTTCATACCACATGTAGATGAAACTATATCTTCGGCTAATAGAATGCTAGGCTTTTTGATGAGAAATACTTGTAATTCCACTAATTTGAATGCAGTTTTTACTCTCTATTCCTCTCTTGTGGTATCTAAAACGGAGTACTGTGCATTTGTTTGGGCCCCTCTGTATCACAGTCATATTATTGCACTTGAGAAGATCTGAAAGAATAAATTTTAAAACAGATTTACTATAAAATAATGAATTATTATTCTCCTCGGATTCAGTATGATTCATTCGCACAAATTTTCACCTGATACTATCGATAATCCAGTGTCTCTTGCATTCCCACAAGACAAAAATCCCTATTTTATTTACCATCCGCTCACTCAAATAAAGCTATGCAATCACCAATTAATAAGATGTTTGAATTGTTGAACAATCCACCTGAACATTATGATATTTTTGGCGATAACTTTGTTCTATCCATCTCAAGTTTCTCTGTTATTATTTAATAATTCATTTCAATTCCATTTTTTTTTGTCTTAACCAACAATTTATTGAATTACTTGCTTTGTGGTATTATTATTGTTATTATGTACTTTTTTTCTGTCCTGTTATCAGGCTTTATGTCTGTAAGCCAGTGTTTCTGAATAAATTAGTCGATAAATAAATACATAATCGATGGATATCTGCGCAGCTTACTCCTTCTTCAAATTCTTCCTTCGGTACATCTTTCAGCTTGGTACAGGTGGGTATAACTCTCTCGGTTTGCTCTAACGTCTTCGCTAATCCATCCAAATGTTTTTCAGCAAATATCGATTTTTGTAGATCTATCCAATCCATAAGATCAGCTGACTCGTCAAACTCTTCAATCCATTTCTTGATAGGATAGCCATCCTTACCATCAAATTTGCGTACTGATCCCTTAATATCTCGTGAAGATACAGATACTACTTAATTTGCAATCACTCGTTCGTTTCGTTTTGAAATGGAGTATTTCCTATAAATCCTTCTCGGTTCAAATAGAAATTCATCTTCTGAAGAACAAGCGTTGCTTACAGAGCACGTCTTCCATCTTAAAACATCTTTGTTGCCCACTGAGTTCGCCTTGTTTTAAACATCTTGATGGTTTGTAAAATCTGCCATTATCTTTCGATCATCTTTTTTATTTGTCTTCTTCGCGTCTTTTCCATTTCTCGTCTTCCCGACGATACTTCTTCGTTGACTTCTAATTGTGTTGTCACTGTCTCTTGTTTCCTCTTCATCGTCGTCTTCTTCTCCGCTTTCTTCTCCTTCTCCATCCTCCTCTTCTTCTTTTTCATCTTTTCCTTCCACCTTATCCCCAATGTGACATAAAAAGGTCATTATTTTATTAACTACGTCGTCTTTTGTTCCAGTAAACTCTAGATTTAGAATGTGACATGTAGACACTGAATCTGGGACAGTAAGGTTTGCTTTACACTCTTCTACCTTCTTCGAGAATTCTTCTGTTTCTTCGTCGAGTGGAGATTCCCCAAATTTTCTAAATTCACTTCTATTCAGTCGCAAATATTCTCCAAATATAACCGTATACAGTATTTTCAGGAATCTGGCTATATCGTCTTTTATATCGCATCTTATTGCACCAATATCTTCTAGCGTAGGCATCTCGTATCGTCTTCTCAGTTCTTATCGGAAATCAAAAAGAGACAGAATGAATAATGCTTCCAGAACGACTTACTCACAGTACTCCCCTGATGTTTATATCTCAGTTGTGCCCCCAATTTGTAGGATAGATCAATTATTTGTAGCTTCATTCAATTGATTTCTTCTGGGCAGTATAGAACACATTGCATTCTGAAATATGTCACATTCAATCATATATCATGTCACAATTTTCAATCAAGAAAAAAATGAAACATTTTCTGCCTCCTCCGACGTTCACTTTTTCCCGCGATGCCGTCGCGTTGATGATCGCGTTTGCACGCCTTTGGATCCGGTCGCCTCATCAGCGGCGTCCATCAACCTTTCTCCTACATACTTTATACGCATTCATATGTACGTACTGACGTCAAGCCGAAAATAGTCAAAATGAATTCAGAGATACTCAAAACGACTATTTCCATCAAAATTTCGAAATATGATTTTGGCGGTTCAACAATACTACTTATTTGTACTTTGTACAAGTAAGTTGTAAGAGACTCACTTGGATTACCCCGATAACAAAATCATACTTATTGAATGTTTATTATTTCATATTTTGAATAACATCTGACTTTGTGCACCATATTATAACACAAACAGCACAGGAAGCTCTCAGGGGTATACGGTATGGGAAGACTCCTGGCTTTCAAATCATACGTTTACCAATTTGCATTGTGGAAGAACTAATCAGTGGATGTTCTTGTACATAGTTCAACAAGTTCCTTTCTCAACGATTGAGCTTTTTGCCTTGAGATTGATATACAAGATATGAAGAATGGATACTGATATACGCCATGTTCTCAGCCACTTTGAAAAATAGGAATGATCGAAGGGAATCGTATTTGGACAATTTTTGCTCGTAGATTAATTTTATGCCCACATAATTGTTGTATTCATCATCAGTTACAGTTCTGTTCCGAAAGTTCATGCGATATGTGCCAAAAATCTATTTTTTGCGGCCATGAAGTTTTACTCACTTGTACACAACAATTTAAATTTATTTTTTGGGACAAATTTGTTGAATATTACTTTCTAGGGACTAATCTGTGAAAATTACTTGATTAACACAGCACACCTACATCTATGGGCAGCTTGATGAAGTTTAACCCTTCAACCGTGTGTGGAAAAATGTTGCAAGAACTGTGTGGTGGGGTATGACATACCCCAGCAATGAAAACAAGATAAATATACAAATTCACAGTTTTATATTAGATTCTTCTAATGATTCTTTTAACTTGGTATAAATTGAACACAACAAAACATATAAAATCTTCTTGAGGAGTAGAAACAAAAAATGGCAGAGAAAATTATCAATGTCTATAATTGACCATTTTTAAAAAATATATTTTATTCATCCTCATCTTACAACTTGAATGTCAGATGGAAACTAACTCATTCTCTATGAAATAAACACCTGACTATCGGTAGAAGAACAGAGAAATTTTGATACAAAAATATTGTAACACAATAAAGTTATGAGCTCTCAATTATATATCAATTTGAGCATGAGAAAATGGCATGTTCTAAACAAACAGCCTTATTACATTTGTTGCAAACATGAAGGCCCGTAGTCAGAACGCGGTTTTGAACCCAGGCCTGAGTCTTATATATAACCATGACGACGTAACACTGTTTTGACATGTTGTCATGGTTATGCATAAGCCAGACCTAGAACCGGGTTTAAGACTGCGTCCTGACTAAGGGCCAAAATGTCTTACGATCTTTCGTTCTAGTACAAAAGTTACACCTTTTCGAAGTACTCAAGCGATTAGACGGTCTTTTTAAGCGTATATTTGCTTAACCATAATCTGAACTTATACCACATCAATTTGTTACACTAACTGTGTGGTGGGGTATGTGATACCCTGAACAGCTTTGAAACGCTATAACTAGATAACAGCAGAAAATATAATGACGAACCTACCACTAAAATATTCTGTAACGCAAGTAAGACAGCTACTGACCTCTTTGAGACAGTAATCCACCAAATAATGAAGAGACGAATATAAGTAGCATCTATGGGGTATAACATACTCCACCACACGGCTGAAGGGTTAAGAAACTATTTTCGCCGGAATACATATCATATCTTTCCATCAATCTCTATAATTTTCGCAGTTAGAAAAATAGATACGCATTTTTAGACAATGAAATAAAACAATTCCATTGGCAACTAAGATTTACATTTGCAATATTTCAGAAATGAATAGATAAAATTCAGTGATTTCGAGTTCCTCCGTGATGATCGCCTGAAAAAACGTAATATTCTAATATTCTCTTTTGGTCTCAGCTGGCACTTCGGCCGTAAACCACAAATTAAACCAAAAAAGATCACCTTCACGGCCTTCATACACTAATTCCTATTTTGTATCCCCCATATGATTCATATTTTATATCTTCCATCTAATCGGATCGATTCATAATGGTGAAGTCAGTTTCTCTCAAATATTCATGAGCATATGTTTGAAGACTACTCGACAGACTGGTATTTATTATTGAAGTGCTATTTTTGATTAGTTGAACCATAATTCTTTTTTACCTCATGGGTATAGCGCAGATAATCTGCCCATATTATAATAACCCTTCCGTTCATATTCGTGTACAAGAATAGAGAATGAAATAGTTATTCCACCAACACTGTGCATATAAAATGGCCTACATATGGAAATTTAAGACCGCAGCATATTACGTTTGTCTCGAACCAGAATATCCTGGAAAATCAAAATAGATTTCTATGAATTCTACTAACAGATATAAAATATAAGAACAAATAAGGCATCTTGTAAAAGCAACAAATGTTAACTCAGTACACAGATAATGTTTCATCTATTAAATTACATTACTGTTGCTATCCGAATTTCATTCCCAATCAAATGTTTCTGTATAGAAAATTTTCTAGCATTCCATTAATTTTAATTGATGGTTATTGATTGAACTGATAACGTATACTTGAATAAGGGCAGCAACACTAGTTTGAATATTTGGAATGTTAAGAGAAAAGTCAGTAATATGATAATATCAACCGACAAATATTTCATCCGCTAGAGCTGCATCCAAGGAAAAACTCTAAGACATATACCAAGTGGTATGGGGTATTTAATAAGGTGAGTAGGAAGTATCTCCTACCAGAGCAAGATTAAAGATGAAGCCCAATAGGCACGGGTCCACAGACCTTGGCTTCAGGAGGCCTTAACTTTGATGATTTCACAAGCATTTGATTCACCAGCTCATGGATCTCATTGTATTACAACCTATGAGCTCTAATAAATCTTAATCAGGCATTTTTGCTGATTAAGGAGAGATGTAGAAATGATAATTTCACTGTGAAAAGTATCTGAACTTAGATTTTGAAAAATTCAATACTCTTCCAAAAAGCTATGAGATATTTTTTGTGAAATTCACGGCTCTCAAGATATTGCAAAAATACTGTCCGTACTTCTTTTTCCAATATGGTGGCCTGATAGGGGAGAGGCCGCAAGCTTCTAGAATCCAGATTTGTACTTACACTGACCCCTATTACACAATTATAGAAAAATCTTGAAAATGCAAGTTTAGGCGAAAATTTTGCAATACTCCAATGGAACAATTGATATGACATCTGTGAGTCCTCCCTGATAAATTGTCCCTCACATACTTCCATTCATATCAACCAACAGTCCGCGGACTTGGCAAGTACATTTTACTTCAGAACCCGAAAGTACCAATTATCTATCAAAAGTCCATATTTTTCCGCAAAATCTTTTAATTCACTATGAGTTCTCTATCAATCAATGTCACATTACTACTTTATGGAGATGTTTCGAATATCAAATAATTTCAAAACTTGAATAGTGTAATTTTACGCAAACCTTTGAATATACCGCTTCACATTTGCCATCGGTGGAACGTACTATGCAAGAAAGGTGCTCATCGAACTGTGGAAACTAAGTCTGGCAACAAGAAGGACGCCACCTCAAACATGAAGTGAAAGCATATATATGGATGGGATGCCGCTATAATCGCAATATGTAACGTATATTATCGACGCCACATTAATATTATGATGGAAGAAGATCATATTGGAAATGGGAACCCTATGAATATTGCGTGAAATGGGATGTTTGTGTGAAATCTAAGGAGCCCGTGAGAAATAACGTGAAATACTTGGATCTGATTTCAACTATACGCGTTCTTTTCAGTAGACGCCAGAATGAACATCTTGTGAAGACGTCAAATTGATAGGGTGATTCATATACATATATATATATATATATATATATATATATATATATATATATATATATATATATATATATATATATATATATATATATATATATATATATATATATATATATATTAATGACGACGTCCACAAACAGCCTGTTGTTGCTCTTCCTACCAGAGATTGCAGTTATACTATGCAAGGAAGAGCTACCGGTCCTGGAAGGCAGTCGAGTTCGCTACAACAGACTGTTTGTGGACGTCGTCATCAAGAGCAGGCAATTCAAGGCATTACTAGACACAGGTGCAATGTAGTCTTTCATTAATGCTGACGTTGTCAAGAACCTGACAGACGGTCAAAGTCGTCTGCAAACAGCTATGTATCCCAAAGTTCAACTGGTCGACGGCACCATAGTGCCTTTACATGACACACTAACTTAGGCCTGTGCTATCAAAGGCGTATGAGGGAAAATCGGATTCCAAAGCCTGACCAACCTGACCAGCACTATTATTCTGAGTATTGACGCCATCAGAGAATGATGATAGACGCAGCAACAAACAAAGTATATGTTCAACCATCCATGTCCAACGTACCGCTTTGATTGTTGAACCCCGAAAAGCAAGCAAGGGTCTGACACCTACTGAACAAGTGTCCCAGAAATACCGCCAGCACCGCCGTTATTGTACCTAACCAGTTGGGTCACCCTTCAACCATAACTGCCGACCCAGTGTCCATCGGCAGTCAGCTCGGAAACCTGCAACCGCCACGAAACCGACCCTCAAGTCAAAGACGCCGCCGGAACCTGAAATGTCAAAAACTCTTGAGGATATTACGCCGTTATTGGCTCAGCGCTCACCATCAAGACCGTTCCTCAGGCCGCCAAGTCTGCCACAAAAGGCAGTAGACTAGAAATCGACGGCTGTCAAGCGATCACAAACTTCTATCCCCGTGATGATGCCAGCTCGACAACCTCCATAATGTCGTCAATCAACATACATCCACCGTCGAGGTGTTGCATGCCAGTCACCCAGCGACGGAGCCGGATCTTGATGTCACGACCTGGATGCGGCGTCCTATGGACAACCGTCATCGACCCTACCGCACTACAAGCGCCCAGGAAGCGCAAGGCAAAGAAGAGATCCAGTGTCCCCCAAACTGAACAGTGCTCCCCTGAACTGAAAATTGTTTGTCATAAGTGAGTGAGTTTGTGTTCGGATTTTGGTAACCGCTTAGTCTGAAAGCTTTGATTGTTTGGTTAGTAAGTCTGAGAATTTGATTGTTGTCAAGTATTTCTAAGTTTGTTTTTCTGGATATATAGGTTCTGTTGAAAAAAATATATTTACCCGTGAAATATTTTCTTGGTAAGTCAGGGGAGGATGTGACGAGCTCATACAACAGCAACATAAATTTTTGTAAGAACGCCGCTAGCTCTGTGGTAGGATGATAGACTACGAACGCATGTAACTTGAGTTCAAATCCTGACCGATTCAAAGTTTACTTTTTTTTTTATTTTTCATACTGACAATCAGTCGGCTGTTTAACAAGTTCAGATTCATTCAATTGAATTTACGGGTATGAAACGAGCACCGTGAGCCTGCAGAAGGTAGAGACAGTGAACGGCTAAAAGTGTTCAGATCGTGGTCCTCCTGATTGGTACCTGAGAAGTCCGCTGATATCGTTTGAGAGAGAGAAGCTAGTAAGGCAAGTAGGTAAATCTGATTTATCTGTCTGACCGCTGTGGTTCTCCTGGCAATCGTCCCTTCCCTGGTGCTAGCGTCAGCCGTGGTTTTTCTGGCAGTCGTCTAGGACGTTCCTCCTGATCGCCGTGGTTCTCCTGGCAATCGTTCCTTCCTTGGTGCTAGCATCAGCCGTGATTTTCCTGGCAGTCGTCTAGGACGTTCCTCCTGATCGTCTAGCTTCTCTTGGCAATCGTTTCTTCCCTGGTGCTAGCGTCAGCCGTGGTTTTCCTGGCAGTTGTCTAGGACGTTCCTTCTGATTGTCGTGGTTCTCCTGGCAATCATTCCTTCCCTGGTGCTTGCGGCAGCCGTGGTTTTCCAGGCAATCGTGTAAGACATCCCTTCTGGTAGCCGTGGTTCTCCTGGCAGTCAACTAGAGTATCCTTTGGTGACCGTAACCGTAGCCTTCCTGGAAGTCAGGACCACCGTAACTGATATACCCGCAGCCGCAGATTTGAATGTCACTGCTAGTTGTCATCAAAAAAAAAGCTCACTGGATGAATGAACCTTTTGTTGATATATTTTTGTTTATTCACGTTATTGTTGCATTCTCTATTTTACATTAATTCAGTTCCTACGTTACTTTGAGATTTCATTTTCTATTGCAACTTTTCCAGTAGTATAACAGGAATCGTTTCGGACCACTTTCAAGGTCATCCGGCCTGACGCGTTGATAAGCGCCGGAAGTCTTATCACTTGTGACAAGCTTCAAGGTGATCTTAACCGCATTTCACCGGACGTCTAGTCTAGACGGATGTGTGTGGTTTTCGGCCGTCCGGTCTACTTACGGAATATGCTTATCACTTGTGGCTAGCTTCAAGGCTATCTTGACTGCATTTCACCAGGCGTCTTATCTGGACTGATGTGTGTGGTTTCCGGCCGTCCGGTCTATTTACGGGAAGTGCTTATCACTTGTGGTAAGCTTCAAGGCTATGGCTGTGACGCATGGTGGTTTTTGCGGCGGCTTGCGCTGATTGGTGGTTGACTTTTAGAAGCGGGGCCGGGAGCGGTACCGAGAAATATAGTTTTTATGGATTAGTGCTTTCACTTTGAATTTTCCATTGTTTTGAATAATATGCAATATTTTTAAAACCTATGTTAAAGCATAAAATAAGTAATATGAACATATTTTCTAGTTTGAAATCAATTTATTCCTAAAATATATGGATATTCTCTTTAAGGAACCCGAAACCCATCAGTATACTTATATTTGTGTGCAATAGAGTTGAATGTTTCAATTGAATCATGAGTGTCAATAAGTTCGGACATTACTCTTCCAAAGTGGCATTCCTAGGCATTTGCAGCAGCAGCTTCACATGTATTCACCAATGTAGGGCCTAGTCGTACTTATGAAAATGATTACGATTTTCATTCAAAACGTTCAGTAAATATAAACGATCCTATAGACTTGAATGATGCTTGTATAAAAAAGTATGTGGATGTTTTGGTTGAAAATATAGATGAAAAATTAAGGGCATTGTCGAATGAGGTTTAAATGTCGAGCTCTCCAACATCGCCAATCAAATAAGTGCTAATAAAAATAGTCCGATGAAAAACTGTGACGAAATAAATTTGAAAATTAATCAAATAGAAAGAGACAATTTGAAACTGGAAACAAGCTTGAAGTATGAAATAAATAACTCCACTAAAGAACTGGAACAAATTACAGACAATTCATCAACGGATATGCTCCGTTTGAAGAATGAAGTCAACAATAGTAGGGAGAAATTGTTGAGTGTTGAAAATAAGACTGTTTTGAATAGAAATAGTATTGTACAATTAGGTGTAATACAGAAGCTATCTGAATGTATTACAATAATTGATATAAAATTATTCTTAGTTAGGCAAATGTACCAGGTAATGAATTCAAATATTGATGATTATATTGTTCCTTGTGATTAGCTTATTGTGGACATAAAATATAGCCATAATACTCCTGCTACTGCATATTTGAACTATGAAAAATTAGTTTCAAGAAACACAAATGTTAAAGAATATGATAAAATTCAATTTTATCCTAAAGATAAACAGTCTACACCAAATGAATTATACGCTCGGATAATTATGCACACAAATATTGTAAGACCACTTGATATTGAATAAAGTGACTTTTTTTCATTTCGCATATTTATTTTCCTACTTTTCACACTTTTCACGATGAATAAGACTTTCGGTATAATAAAAAAGCTAAAATATATTGATATTATTAATTATTGTTTTATTTTTTCCATTTACATAACATATTACTTAAAGACTGATTTTTTCGATATTTCTTGTAATATGAACTATATTACTATATAATTTAATGTCTTGTTTCAACAATTTAATTTTTCCAATATACATATCAATTCTATATTTTAAATTATCGCTCAAGTATTTTATAGACTCTTTGTTTGCAGCTAAGCGATGCTTAATATATCTTGACATGCTCACACATTTGTTTGAAATGATGAATTGTTACATTTCAAAGTGTATTTTGAAGACTATATTCACTTGTCCATCATAAACAAGTGATGCTGATGCCGTATGTATATCGTCATTCATCTGCTTGAGCTGTTCATCAGTGAGCTCGTTGAATCGAGTTGGTAGGAATACAACGCAATCTTCTAGCTCAACCAAAATAGCAGTTGTTCCAAATTTAGTGTTCACTCGTTTGACATGTTCCATTTTCAAACTTATATTCACCGGTAGATCTTTTAAGCTTTTAGATTCTTTGGTAACAGCCAGTTCGTTTGAGGTTTTCAAAATATTTGATGACATGATTGAAGTAGCTAGTTACAAGTGTACACCGTGTAACAAACAAATATATTATGATTAAAATATGAAGAATCTTAAGTTTATATATTATTCGGCTTATCAGTATGATAAGAAGTTGAAAATTTGATTAAGTTCACTTCCTTCCATTGTTTGATATTTCTTAACCACCAAAACCAAAGACAGGATATGTTTCCTTTCACTTTTAATCATTTTATTATCAGTTAAAACCAACAAAGGATACATTTCCTTTCTATATGATTATATTTTGTAATTAGTTGAGCAACTGCAGGATGTATTTCTTTTAGAAAAATTATGTTGAAACTCAGAATATTAAATGCTAACTCAAAAATTTTAAAAATTATTTTATGATCAAATTAGTTTTGCTTATCCAAAAATTATGTGAACCATCGGAACCTAACCATTTCACATATACTTTCGAGCCTTTTATACGCAATATTTTTTGTACTAGATAAATATTGGGATATTTGGTTTTTTGTAGTTCAAATTCATAAAAGCCTCCACTCATAGCATTATTCTGTAAGTCTTTTATTCTATATGTAACAAGATTTGTGGACTGAATCTTCTTAATTTGAAATATTTCGGTTGACCAATTAGATTCATAACCTACTTGAAATATACTTTTGAATTTAATCATTCTCACGAAGTCCCCTACTTTGAATTCAGCTTTATGTTATTTTATTATTATTGTATACAGTTTTCAATAATTTGTTTTCATTTTTGCGAGAAACCTCTATGGGCCTTATTTTTATAGTTCGATGTTTGGTTTTATTGTAGTTTGTTATTAAGTCTGGCAGCATATACAACCATTTATGTGAGCCTTGATAGTTGAATTGACGTCACATATTTGTTTCTAATGTCCTATTGAACCTTTCACAAACAGATACTTTGAGATGACTGAATGTTGAATAATGATCAATGCTATATGTTTCCATTAATTGTTTGGAACTATCACTATAGAACTCTTTACTATTGTCTGATTGCAAGTTTTTAGGAGTACGACCCTTATTGAATATATTCTTAATAGCTACTGCAACATTTTTAGCAGACTTAACTTCAACTGGTTCGGCCCACGCGTATTAGGAAAAAACATCCATAACAGTCAATATATATTTGAATCCTTCATTTTCTCGGGCGTATGGTATCATTTTAACAAGGTCACATTGCCATAAATCATCGGTCCCCTTTGTTATTACTCTCCTACGTGGAAAATTTTCACGTGCATTCCTATGTAATTCATTAACAACATGTTTTTATCCATTACTGTACAAAGTTTGAACAAAACTGAATACGCGTGAGACAATTTTACGTTCAAGTAATGAAAATTTGAGTATTTACTCTACTCGACCTCATTCTCTTTTATTATATTTTCAATTTTAAATAAATTATTAAGAGAACAAACTTTATTTCTAGAATGAAACTTCCTCACAGCTTTGTAATGCTAGTTGCTCACATATATCGATAATAGTAGTATTCAAGTTTATTGATAGAAGAAATTGCTCCTTCTGTATACCTTTAACATAAATAACTGTTGCACATTTTAATATATTTGGTAGATCAATTTCTAGGTAGTTCACTGTTCCATCAGACCATTTTAAGCAATGATGATTTTTATATAACCGCATTGCGTTCTGTCTTAACTTATTATCTAACACAAACCTTGAAAATGGTGGTTCTAAAATGAAATGCCCAATTTGATTGCTGGTTAGTGTCAAAATTGCAATTTCTTTCAATGTGAATTTCTGAGCGTAAAATCCTTGTAAGTCTACAATATATTTCATTTTAAGTAATAATTCAAAGTACACTGCATGGAATTTAAACAAAAACTGAGCCAAATTTTCAATCTTATTCTATAATATTAGCTTCACGTAGTTCTTCTTCTATTTTTAGAATTTCATTTTCGTGACCAGTGTGGCCAACACTCTTAAAAGCAATCAACAATTGTAATCTATCCACAAGCTCATTCGCATCATCCCAGTATACAAATTCTTTATTTTTTTCAGTGAGATCTGAAAATTCAGTCTTGAATATAATTGAGTTTTCAAAAGGTCTATTTTTAATAATAATGAGCTTGATTTGCCCTAATGAAACTCCAAGTCCATCAAATGAATGAATTCCATCTCTGGTAATGTTTCTATACTCTGGATTTGTTGATCGGCTCTGTAGTATCTTTTATGGGCATTTGTCTTGAATACAATTTCAGTATAAGTTTTTTGTTCACAGTCTGTGAAATTTTTAGGTATTTTCTTGAATAATAGTTCATATAAGCCTTGTGTTCCTTCACACCATTTATCTTTCACGTAAATATTATCATTTTTAATTTGTCTTACGGTATCTCCAATTAGCCATTCACCCTTTGAGTTTCTATGAACTCCCTATATCATATCCTCATCTGCTTTATCGCCTGTTGCATAAAAATTTGAATATTTTAAAGCAATATCTCCTACTCAATTATCAGAATTAGATTGATAATCTGTAGATATTTCAAGTGGGCTATTCATTGTTCCCATTGGCAAGCTGTCACTAGCATCATAATAACTATTATCATAATCAACATCATCATCAGTTACTAGCATATTACGAGGAATTTTTTTCTTCTGTGATACAACGAAAGAAGGTGTAGGCGTTTCAAACCTTTCCCTTTTCTTCGTTTTAAATATAGATGGTGTTACTTGGAGTGTATCCAAACGAGATTGTGTTTCTTGAAATGGGTCTAAAAATTTCAATGCTCTCAGTTCAGATTTAACGGTGTTTAAGGCCTGGGATTCGATTAGTTGTTTCAATGGTTTGGTAATGGGCTTGAATATTTGCTCTGTATGTTGTGTAGACTCAGTTTGGCCACGTATGAAGCTTTTATACTTCTGCCGTATAATCTTGCTTATTTCTACAATACGTTTGAGGGTTTCTGGACTATTTTCATTGACAGCCATCGTACAAATCTGGTATGATCTGCCTGTCTGTCTGTCTGTCTGTCTGTCTGTCTGTCTGTTTGTCTGTCTGTCTGTCAGCTTCTACACTTCCTGAAAGACTAAAGGTAGCTCATAAAACTTTTGATATTTTATAATACATTACTAGGTAAATATTAAAGAGTATTGAGGCCATTTTTCTTCAAAAACTTATTGAATTCCTCACGATATCTTCCATTATGCATATCACTATCTTTATCTATAACGGTAAAGCCATATTTACATTTCCAGCAATTTGAGCAGAAGTTTTTGAAATCTGTAAAACTCATATCTGTATTAACATGATCATTATATATGTGGCGTAAATTCATATCATCTTGTTTGAAAAGTATAAGAAAATTTGCATTGTCTCTGATCAAATGTTTTGGTATTCGAGCATATGTCTGGCATAAATAGAAACAATCTATATAGTTATGTCGCCCCATACTGAAATATTCTCTAATACAGTCTTGTTTATCACAAGCAATATCATCAAATATGAAAACCGAGTTTGGTTTTGCATTTTGCAGCTTTACTATTATTGTGTTATCAGTATATGGGAAATACCCCATTCCTTTGACATGTGATATACATTCTTCCAGGAATTTGTATTTTGGTCGACTTAAAGATTTAGAGTATAAATATATATTTTCATATTTTAAACCATTTATATGTGTGAGTAAGCTCAATAGAACATTTGTTTTGCCGCAATTGGAAGGGCCACAAATAATACATCGTATTGTATCTGGTAGTAATTCACTATGTTTTTTATCTAGTTTTTCCGGTGCTGCGTCAAAATTTTCCACTTCCAAACTTTTTTGCTGGCATTTTGAATACATGCTCTTCGAATTCATCTTCTAAATGGCATAAATATGAATTATTGCATCAATATATATTCAGTAGTTGGGCAACCTTCAATAATTGAGCATCAAGCTGAGGGGACAGATCTACTCAATTCTGCAATAAACTCTTCACCATTTGAGCTTCATATTCCTGGCTACCAGTACTGTGGGCCTGGTACAAAATTACAACAACGATTAGCACGAGGTGATTCTGGAATAAATCTTTGGATGTGACTTGTGAACAACACGATATTGCATATTCAAAAAGTAATAATTTAGAAGATCGCCAGAAAGCAGATGAAATTTTACAAGAGAAAGCGTGGTCTAGAGTTGGATCCCCAGACTCATCACTAGCTGAAAAATCTGCAGCCTCATTTGTTTCGACTGCTATGAAAACAAAGACCAAATTTGGAATGGGGAAAAAAAAACAAATAAAAATAAATGCACGAAGCGCAAAACAAAGAAAGGTGGTATTCTTTCATCAGCAATTTTCCCTTTTGATACACCTCTTATAACTAAAGCGCTTTCAAAAGACAATACTCCAGTAAGGAAAGGTGGTTTTTTAACTGCCCTCATACCTATTATACCTGCCCCAATTATTGCTAAAGCATTATTAGCAGGAGCTGTAAGTGGAGCTGCGTATTACGGTGTTAACAAAGCTTTATCATCATCAGGCAAAGGCTTATATTTACGCCCATACAAAAAAGGAGCTGGTCGTAAAAAAAAATCATAAATTTTAGGAAATTACCAAATAGGCCGTTGAGTAGTTTTGATTTACTCAAATATGCTAAGGATATATCATATTTTTGAGATGTATATATGCGCGATAATTTACCATACAAACCTTTCAAGAATGAATGTGCTATAATAAATTTAGATGATCAAAATGGCCCAGGAACTTATTGGGTGGCCTATAGAAAACGTGGAAACTCAGCAATTCGCTATGACAGCTTTGAAGAATTAACTCCTCCTATTGAGCTGATCAATTATTTTAGTTCAAATACAAGTATAAGATATAATTATAATAAAGATCAAAGCTATAATTCCATTAAATGTGGACATTTATGCTTAAAATGTTTATATAATACACAGGCTTAGCCTTGAATAGTCAGTCTATACAAAATGTCTAGAACAGTAACATTAAGTGGCAAATATAATGAGCTAAGTGCAGATTTTTTCCCGCAATTGACTTAAAAAATAACGATGAATATATTATGGGCTTAGAGAATTTTTACACATATAATTCAATACCAAACGTAGATGAAAAAAATAATGAATTTTATTATGATTATAAGGTATAAGAGCTACCTATAGGGTGCTATGAAATAGAAGATATTAACAATTATTTACGTTTAGCACTGAATGATTATAGAGCTCACGATGAGTTTGATAACAGAACAAATATAAAAAAAAACAATATTATTAATAAAAATGATGAGGATATAATAACTTTATATGCCGATAATGTCACATTAAAATGCGAGCTAAAATGCAAATATGAAATTAATTTTGAAAAAGAAGATTCCATTGGATCACTATTAGGATTTAATAGGAGAAAATTAGAGCCAAATATGAAACATATTTCTGATTGCCCTGTGAATATTATAAACGTAAATTCAATTCAAATTGGAAGTAATATTACAACAGGTGCGTATAGAAACAACGAGCTACGTCATATTATACACGAGTGTTTTCCTTCAGTACCACCTGGGTATAAAATAATAGAGGCACCTTAGAATGTAATCTATTTGCGTGTGACCGTTCGAAAGATAAACAATATAACAATAAGAATTAATGATCAGAACGGAAATTTAATTAATTTCAGAGACGAGCATAAAGTTATCAGACTTCACTTGAAACCGGATAAATAATGGGAATCAACTTCAATAATACTACAAATTTTATAAATACACAAAATTTCTCAAAATATCTCAATTCACATTCAACTGTTCGTGAGTTAAGACCTGAGAAGATTCAATTTCTCATTGCTCAAGGTTATAAAATTGTACAAAATGGCCAATACAGAGGTTCTAAGAATAAATGAAAATATAGGCTTCAATAATGATATAAGACGTGAAGAGTGGCATACATATGATCCTTATGCTTCAACAAGATTTGAGAACAGCGATGAAATAAGAATATCTATTCATCACCAGGATATATTTACAACACCACATGACAGATACATTATATTGGAGGGTGAATTTAATAAAAAATATGGTACTGATTCAGCTCCTCAAACTGAAATAACAATATCAAATAATGGATTTGCATTCCTTTTCGATGAAATACGCTACAAACTTTTCGGTATTGAACTAGATAAAGTGAAAAATGTTGGTGTAACAAGTACAATAAAAGGATATATTTCTATTCCATCAAATGAAAAACATTTATATGAAACTGCTGGATGGAATAATGCTAATATCATACATTCAACAGGAGAATTCACTATTTTTCTTCCGCTTGAACTATTACTAGGATTTGCAGAAGATTTTAAACGTATTCTAATGAATGCTAAACAAGAACTTGTTTTGATATGAGCTAGAAGTGATAATAATGTATATATTAATACGGATGAATAGAAAATTCAACTTTCAAAGTACAATGGCGCGTGAAACATATTTATCTCAACGATGAAGAAAAATTGAACTTTTTGAAAATAATAAATGGTACTCAACCTCTATCTGTACCATTTAGAAGTTGGGATTTGTATGAATATCCCGTATCACCTATAACAACTAAGCAAGTGTGGTCTACAAAATCATCCAGTCAACTGGGAACACCTAGGTTTGTAGTTCTCACTTTTCAAACAAATGTTAGAAATCAAACTGAGAAAGATGCTAGTAAATTTCATTACTGTAATATCACAAATGTCAAACTTCACCTCAACTCTGAATGTTCTCCTTATGAAAATTTGAATATAAACTTATCTAAAAATCAGTATGCTTTATTGTATGAATTTATAGTGGATTTCAGAACTCTTATTATAATAAAAGCAATAGTCCTATATTAAACTGGTCGACCTTTAAAAATACATTACCATGTATTCCCTTAGATTGTAGCAAACAGTCTGAAAGAATAAAAAATGCCCCCGTAGACATTCGAATAGAATTCGAAGCTTCGGAGAATTTCCCAAATTCAACCACAGCTTATTGCCTCATATTATGTGACCGTATTACTGAATATATACCTTTGACAGGTATGGTAAATATTCTGTAAATATTATATTTTGTTCAGTTTCATAGAAGCCATTGACCTATCAACATGTGTAATCTATTATTGCTCTCTTTTCTCTGCAATACTTTAGATTAAAGTGGCGCCAATAATTTTGAAAATGTGCTCACACACTTAAACACATATGGATATTTGAATTTGAGTGAGAGTAACAATTTTGGAACAATGAATGAAACAAGTGACAGTTTGAAAGCATTTCAACTTCATTATAATTTAACCGCTGATGGTACATCGGATAATGAAACTTTGGACTTAATTTGGCGGCCTGGATGTTGTGTTATTGACAATTATAACTACGTAACAAATCATAGTAATAAGTGGTTCAACAAAACAATCACATATAATTTATATAGAATCACTAATACAACAATTATAAATTTGATTTAAGAAGCTTTTACAATATGGTCAAATTATGCGAATATAAACTTCATACAAAGCTCAGTGAATGTTAATATATTGATAACTGCTGGAAAATTGAGACATATAAATGCAGAATATACAAAATTTTGCTCAGAGATGTTTGATGGAAAGGTAGGTACATTAGCACATGCAAATGTACCAGATATTTTGCAAACACCTGTAGAAGTACATTTTGATCTAGATGAAAATTGGGCTTACAGTAAAATTTATAATGCTGATGTCAGTCAAATAAGTTTTCTAGAAGTTGCCATACACAAAATAGGTCACGCATTGGGAATTTACCATTCAAATGTAGGAAAGTCAATTACATATCCATATTATTTCTCAAAGAACGATAATAATTCAATTGATTTGTATAAGGATGACATACATGCTATCCAAAATTCATATGGCGTAGCTTTGAACACTACTACAACAACAAGAAAACCTTTGGGTACTCCGTCTGCTACTGGAACTACAACTACTGAAAATCCACAACCACCCAATATTTGTGACATAAATGATGATTTGAACAAGTTTTTAGTAATAAATGAACATTTATATATTATACATAAGAGTTGACTGTGGGTGAAACATTTGGCACATGATCGTTTTTATCATGAACCTGGGCCACTATCAACATGGCTGCCATTCATAAAAAATATTGGAAGTATATCTGCTGTTTACCAGCGACCAAATGGAAATCTTGTTATATTTGCTGATCATGTTTACAATGTTAAATTTTCCACATTGGAGTTGGAAGACATTATTAATTTCAAGTATAATAACGTGTCACCTGCATTTTCCTCTTATATAGGCCAAACTTATATATTTTATAGTGATACTTACTGTGTAGAGATAGATGAATGTAACTTTGCTGTTAAAGAACATTCATATATTTATAAAAAGTTTCCAGAACTACCACCAGGTGTCACTAGTGCATTTAGGTTCACTGATGGCCTGATATATTTCTTCAAAAATAATAATTACTATGCTTACAATGAATTTACAAATAAATTAGAAAAAGCGGCAAAATTTGATTTATCAATATTCAATATAGAATGTTCTAATATAAGTATATTCAAAGAGCTAAAAATATTGTAGGTAAAATTTCATCATATTATAACATAATGTAATACTTTATTATTTTACAACTTGTAATACAATTTATTTATCAATAAATACATATATAGATGATTGTTCTTGTTTGATTTGAGGTTTAGAAGTCAACAACTGTCTTGAATGTCCGGCCTTTCATATCCACCATTACTTCACACTTTTTATATTCTCCAACTCTTCTTTCAAAGAAGTTTGTTTTCCCTTCTAGAGAAATCATTTCCATGAAGGAAAATGGATTCTTGGTATCACAAATTTTATTACAGTTTAATTCTGATAGAAGTCTATCAGCAACGAATTCAATATATTGTGACATTGAATCACAGTTAATACCTAATAGACTAACTGGTAGTGCATGAGTCAAAAATTCTTTTTCAATTACAACTACATCTCCAACTATTTCCACAATTCTTGTTTCAATTGGTTTTTGAACGATGTACTTGTTGAATAGAAGACATGCAAAGTCACAATGTAGTCCTTTATCTCTAGAAACTAACTCATTGCTAAAAGTCAGGCCTGGCATCAGTCCCCGACTTCTTAACCAAAATATGGATGCAAAGCTGCCGGAAAAGAAAATACCTTCAACTGCTGCAAAAACAACTATTCTCTCGCCAAAAGTAGAAGTACTTGATATCCACTTCATTGTCCAATCAGCTTTTTTTTTGACATATGGGAGTGTTTCAATAGCATTGAAAAGGAACAGTTTTCTTTTAGGATCCCTAATATATGTATCAATCAAAAGACTATACATTTCAGAATGTATATTCTCTACGGCTATTTGAATTCCATAGAAACAGCGCGCTTCAGTAACGTTTACTTCACTACTGAATTGCTCAATCGAATTCTCGCTTACAATTCCATCCGAAGCAGCAGAATACGTTAATATGTGTGGAATAAAATATCTCTCATTTTTATTGAGTTCATTATTCCAATCATTTAAGTCGTTGAATAAATCAATTTCTTCAGAAACCCAAAAAGAAGCTAAGGCGTTTTTGTACATAGGCCATAAATCAGAGTACTGTATAGGTAAAACAACGAAACGTTTCTCATTTTTTCGTAATAAAAGCTCCAAATCACAATAAAAAAATTTTGTTTCCTTAGACATATTTATAGACAGAATATGCTCAAAATTAATTTCAAACTATGCAGTATAACGTACAAAGCAACACTGATAAAGATGTAACAGGATGATTGAAGACCACAGAAAATTTTTCCCTCCTATCATATCTTCACCGCAATTGCAAAAATCATATATAAATACTCATTATGCTCCTATTCAATATTATTTGGATGTTAAAATCATGGAAATTGAGAACAAAGTGTTGATCATAAGTGACAACGAGGAAGATGGCAGTATTGTTGAGGATTTGAACGAAGTGTTGATCATAAGTGACGACGAGGAGGATGACAATATTGTTGAAGATTTAAACGAAGTAATGGACATTAGTGACAATGAAAATGGAAGTGGCCATGAAGACGAGGACGAAGAAGTAGAAGAAGAAGAAGGAGTCGAAGAAGACATGCCTCAACTTGTGCCTCAGGCTGTAGTCAACCAGCTGAATATGGGGGTGGTTGTTGATAGAATTATTGAGGATGTTTAATTATTTAATGTGGCACCTGACAGTTTAATAGCCTTCATTATTGAAAATGACGACTAAGATGAAAATTATACATAATCAGAAAATTATGATATAACTGAAAACTTAAGACCCCATAATCATCTTTTGGAACATACAATGTGTTAAACATTAAAAGGATATGAAGCTCTGATTTTTCAGTATGTATTTTGGTTGTTAATTGAGTAGCTTTTATTCATTTCCTCGTTTTTAGTCACAATTTGGACTTCTTCATATGGGCTTGCCCTTTATGCATAACATTTTGTCATCTAACCATTCCACATTGGAGTGCTGCCTACGTACATCAAAGTATCAATAAAATTGAATACCTCAACAATATTGCCCAATATTCTATAGTCTGCTTTTATTCTAAGAAAGACTCAATCACATTACTTCCCAAAATTCTCTGTACATCTTTTTCCCCTGCTTTCAACTAGTTCCAACTATAATTTGTTTTGATTTTTAAATATATACTTTGATTTTATGGGTAATTTTGTACTTTTTTGACATAATTTCAGGAATGAATAACAAGTAATTGAACAAAAACAAATATTAATTATGATCCATCATTTTATTTGTTATTTGATATATTATCCTACAAAATTATATCCCCACGGTACAGTATCAGTATTTGAATGATTCATAATTCTTTTGTCATCGTGAGGACTTGAGACAAATTTTTTTTGCTTGATAGTATAGACTTCATGTTTTTCAGACTGTATCATGGACTGATGCCTAATGAGGCTTGTATTACCAAACAAACATTTATAATAATCCTCAAAATTAATGAATTTCAACGTGATTGAAGTGATTCCTTTTGCTTTTTTACTAGTTTTCTCGTTTTTATCTACATTTTACACTTTATAGCAATACATCTTGGATCGTGAGCCAATGAATTCAGTCATCATGTTGTCATTATTTTCATCTTCCATGAGTGCAATTACTTTCTTATTACCGCGGGGTATCTTAGAAATATTATCGATAGGGTAGTCCGATGTGTCAAATTTATGAATATCATTTCTCATCATTTCATATGAATGAATATTGAGAAAGTGGTAAATTAAACTGTCTGAATCTGTGTACAATGATTGAGCTTGTTTTCCAAAATTCAATTATATATATTTATAGTGAAAATAATATATATATATATATATATATATATATATATATATATATATATATATATATATATATATATATATATATATATATATATGTATATATATATATAAGGAAACAAAATAACGCAGATTAAACAGTCAAAAATTTATTTTTTGTGAGTGGGCTCAAGTAAAAAACGCTCTTTTAGATTAGTCAAGCTTTCGGTTTTCAATTAAAACCATCCTCAGGACTCTAGAATTTCATAAAAACAGTTGTTATCAATCACAATTTTTTGATAACAATTTGAAAAAACATTTTTTACTCACATCCAGTGAGATTCCAAAAATATATAAATTTTCATCACAGATCAGCATATTTGAACAAGAATTGATAATACATCGACTGTCGAGAATGACATTGTTCTAACTCCACTTTTCCAGTAAAATTATGTATTGATGCTAGTTTGTTCTAACTCCTTCATTTCACCTCTTCATACATCAACATTGAGAATAATACTGTTCTAAATACATCAAATTCGTATTTTCTATTATGTCATAACTGTATTCTTGATAACAATTCCAGAATGATATTGTTCTAAGTCCACTCTTCCAAGTAACAATGTTTTAACTCCTGTTGGAACCGGAGTTAGGACATGCTTATTCGCAGCTATCTATTCACTATCAGGAGTTGGTACACTGTTAATTTGAGTTCGTTTTGTTGATTACTTGCTTGTTAAAACGTGATTTTTCCGAAACTGTCATAAATTATGCTCAATTATGGACGAAAGTGTATTAGGAATGGATTTAAACATTGAAAGTGATGTTTTGGTAATACAGGATGACTTGTAAGTTAGAATAATGTCACTCATTTGATTTCTAACCTCAAAACTGGCTTTGCATAGGTTCCTGCATCAACTTTTGGACGATAGTGCAATTATTGTAGAGCCTGAAGACTCAACAAGAGACGATCAGCAAGAAGATAATAGCACAAAAGTTATTACAACCGAAGATAAAGTCTCAGAGATAAGAGATAAAGACGAAAAGGATTCAGAAAATGAAAATGTTTCTTCTCTAGTACAAATTGAGAACAGTAAAGATGAGAATGGGTAAGTTTGTATTTAAATAATCATTTCAAATGGAATGAGTAGCCAACCTAGTACCTATATTTGATGCAGGGGTAAGCAAACTTTGAGTCGAAAAAGAAGGAGAAACGTTGATAACTGGAAAGCTAATGTAAGGAAAACATTGCGACAAACTGGAAGGGAGTATATAGATAAAAGAAAAAAGAAACACGCCACTCGAATTTTCAATTATAAAATATGTACAAAGTGTCGCTTTAAATGCTCAGAAAAGATTTCAGAAGATATTGCCTATAATATTTTTACTGAATTTTGGGGATGAACTGACGATGAGAAATTCAACTTTTATGATAAAACGACTACAAAAATTCCGAAAAAACGGGTGCGGAAAGAAAATAAGAACTCATCTAGACCAAGAGGATACAGTTATGTATTTAAATTTTTGATCATTGATCAAGAAATTCGTGTTTGTCGTGACTTCTACTTGAATGTTTTGTCAATTAGCAGTAGAAGAGTCTCATACTTTCACTCACAAAAAAAATTGGGAATAACTAACACTCCAAAGAAAGACCAAAGAGGGAGAAAAACAAAGAATAAAATACCAGAGAATAGCCGATTATTAGTGAAAGAGCATATCAGCACTTTTCCTCGCGTTCCAGGTCACTATTGTTGAAAAAATACTAGAAAGGAGTACTTAGAATTTGGATTAAATTTGTCAAAGATTCATGAACTTTATGAAGAAGACTGTCAAATTAAAGATATAGTTCCAGTAAAAAATGGTTGTATACCAAAATATTCAACGAAGAATTTAACATTGAATTTTATACACCTAAAAAGGATCAATGTGATTTGTGCTGTGAGCATGAAAATCAAAAGAAGCTCAACAAGGTGACTGAAGTATCATATGAGAAATTCACCATACATGTGAAAGAGAAGGAATATGCTAGAGCTCAAAAAAATATGGACAAGGAATCATTAACTGAAAATACATCTTTGATATGCTTTGATTTACAACGTGTTTTGAATATTCCTCAATTAAATGTGTCAAGAGCCTACTACTTGCAAAAATTGAACATTTTCAATTTGACAGCGTGTGATGTAGCAAGAAAACAAGGCTATTGCATTATATGGCACGAAGAGATTTCTGGCAGGGCTGGCAATGATATAGCATCTGCACTAGTGCAAAGGCTTCATAAATTTATTGAAAAAAATCCCACCATTTCTAATATAGTGCTGTGGTCTGACGCCTGTGTGCCACAGAATCGCAATTCGCACATAAGCACGGCTCTAATAAATTTTCTTAACAAGGAAAAGCATAATATTTTGACCATCGAACAGAAGTTTCAAGAGCCTGGCCATAGCTGTGTGCAAGAAGTAGATGCTATTCACAGTACAATAGATAAGGCCTTCTCAAGAGCTGATGTTAATAGTCCTCTAGATTTTGTTAGAAAGCTTCTGCGAGTAAGAGCAAAAAATCCTTATGTAGTTTATCAGATGAAGAGACAGTACTTCAAAAACTACCAAGATGTAGCTGTTAATACAAACTTGAAGAAAATACCCTATAGTAAGCTGAAACATATAATTTATGAAAAAGGGAACAATATAGTTAGATACAGAACAACTTTTATAGAAGAAGAATTCCAGTTATTGAGGATTCTGAACAATAGAAAGCTAGAAAATAATAATAAAGACGTTTTTCCAATTCCTAAAGTAAAAGGTGCAACAAAGTATATTTCTGAAGATAAAATAAATAGTATCAGAAGTCTCTATCCTCAATTTCCTTCCATTGATATAGAATTTTGGGAGAGTATATTCAAACGACCAGAAAATGCTGAAGAAACTAAAGACAAGAAAAAGAAGAATTTCTCTGTGGCTGAAGGCACGAAAAAGATGGCAAAGAAGAATAATACCTGAATATTAATTATTATTCTAATATTATGGTGTATAATATGTTAATATTTGATATATTCTTCATACTTTTATATGAAATAAAGCTTTAAGTTTGATTCAATTGCTTTATTGGAAAAGAGTCATTAGAGTGAGTAACAGTGTCCTTGAATACATTGTTCTAACTCCTAGGACTTAGAACATTGTTCTCCTATAAACTGACTACCGCATTGTTCTAACACCATGAAATAATTACAGGAATCTTCCCTCCTGCGAATAGGCAGTATAGAAATCTGTAATGTAGTATTATAATATCAGTCTTTTGATAAACATACCATTCTATGTAGTCAATTTGCTTTACATTTTTGAGAATGTGATTCCAAATATTCATCACCTCATACTGAGAAATATAAGAAAGTGGAGTTAGAGCAATGTTATTCTTGACAGTCGACATGTTAAGAATTTGAACAAAAATTGTTTTTCAAAAAGTAAAATTTAGTCACATGTTGGACCACCAAACGGAAACATGACAGCCAGCCATTTTGCAACCAACAAGATTCAACAAATTCAACCAACGAGTTTGATCCGAAAAAAAAAAATTTAAAACTAAATTAGACAAAAATAGTCCCTAGAAAAGTTACTAGTCAAGTGGCGGCAGAATTTGAACAAAGTTTCAAAAAACCAAGTTAATTAAAAATTAATTGAAATAGAAAGATAAAATTATTTGAAAAGAAAAAATTATTTTGTGATAATCTAACACAAACCTGATTTTTAAATTTAGTAAAATGTACAAAAATGTTATGTTACCTGAGAAGTGTTATTTTTTATTATATGTTTATTTTTGATTAAATGTGGTAGAAAAATGTAAATATTGCTCAAGTTATCAACATCAGTACGTTTCTTCATAGTGTTATCGGTATTGAAAATATGAATCATTTCCAAGACATTTCTTTTGATCCAATTTACTTCTTTGTCTAAAATTACAGCCTCGTCGTAAGATGCGTTGTGTTTACTTTTTGTAAGATGTTCTGCTAAAGCTGTAGAATTCGGTTTATGCTTAGCATCACTTTTATGTGCTATAATTCTGTCTTTTAACGGTCTCGAGGTCTGACCCACGTATTTTAGTTCACAATCTTTACACAGAATGCTGTAAATTACATTAGATTGTTTTAGAATAGGCACTGGGTCCTCTAATTTGGTGAACAAAGATTTGAACGTAGTACAACTTTTTTGGCAAATTATGATAGAATCATTGGCGAGTACATTTTTTTTAATTTTGGCGTAAGTTCTGAAATGTATGGAAGTGAAACGTATTTTTTGTTCGGAACAGTGTCTTCGGCATTTGCGATCACCTCCTGTTGGACCACCTCTTGTCTCTGTGAGATATTAAATAACAGAGTATTCAACAATTTTATCGGGTACCCATTCTCTAGTAATATGTCACGAAGTTTAATAAGATTTACTTGGTGGAGAGAAGGATGTGCTATTTTAATTATTCGATTTTTCAACGCTCAAATTACGTTGATTTTCATCGACTTTGGTAGGTCAGATTTGAAATGAATATATCTTCCTGACGTCATTGGTTTTCTGTACCAATCCGTTTTCGTAGTACCATCATCACTTCTTATGACCAGTGTCTAGGAATGAGATACTCCTGTTGTTCTCTTTTTCAATCGTATATTGCAATTGTTCATTGAAATTGTTAAACGTCTCCAGGATCGATTCATGTTTGTCAAATGGAATTGCACATATGACATCATCCACATATTTCTTTATAAAATTTACTTGATAATCAAGTTGGCTAATACAATGGTCCAGCAGGTAGTCCATTGTATATTGAGCAATAATCGGACTGATTACTGCGCCCATTGGGCTGCCTAGTAGCTGTTTATAAAAAACACTGTCATATGCGCAATAACAGCTGTCAAAAACAAACCTCAATAAGTCAGAAAATTCACGCAAAGAAAGAGATGTGTGTTCCGAAATAATTTCCCATTTCTCTTCAATACTTTGCAGAGCTGTTTCGTAACTAATGTTACTGAACAACGATACAACGTCTAAACTAATCAATACGTAATTATGAGGGATCTTATAATCATTCATGAATTCCGAAAACTTGAAAGAATCCTTGATAAAGTAAGGATTATTCTTATCATAGGCTGTTGACTACGATCAAATCTCTGTTCACCAAATTAAAGGACCCAGTGCCTATTCTAAAACAATCTAATGTAATTTACAGCATTCCGTGTAAAGATTGTGAACTAAAATACGTGGGTCAGACCTCGAGACCGTTAAAAGACAGAATTATAGCACATAAAAGTGATGCTAAGCATAAACCGAATTCTACAGCTTTAGCAGAACATCTTACAAAAAGTAAACACAACGCATCTTACGACGAGGCTGTAATTTTAGACAAAGAAGTAAATTGGATCAAAAGGAATGTCTTGGAAATGATTCATATTTTCAATACTGATAACACTATGAAGAAACGTACTGATGTTGATAACTTGAGCAATATTTACATTTTTCTACCACATTTAATCAAAAATAAACATATAATAAAAAATAACACTTCTCAAGTAACATAACATTTTTGTACATTTTACGGAATTTAAAAATCAGGTTTGTGTTAGATTATCACAAAATAATTTTTTCTTTTCAAATAATGTTTTCTATCTACTTTAATTAATTTTTAATTAACTTGGTTTTTTGAAACTTTGTTCAAATTCTGCCGCCACTTGACAAGTAACTTTTCTAGGGACTGTTTTGGTCTAATTTAGTTTTAAATTTTTTTTTTGCGAACCAAACTCCTTGGTTGACTTTGTTGAATCTTGTTGGCTGCAAAATGGCTGGCTGTCATGTTTCCGTTTGGTGGTCCAACATGTGACTAAATTTTACTTTTTGAAAAACAATTTTTGTTCAAATTTTTAACATGTATTTTCAATTTTTGTTCAAATATGCTGATCTATGATGGAAATCTATATATTTTTGGAATCTCACTGGATGTAAGTAAGAAATGTTTTTTAAAATTGTTATCAAAAAATTGTGATTGATAACAACTGCTTTTATGAAATTCTAGGGTCCTGAGGATGGTTTTAATTGGAGACCGAAAGCTAGACTAATCTAAAAGAGCGTTTCTCACTTGAGCTCACTCACAAAAAAAAAATTTTTGACTGTTTAACCTGCGTTATTTTGTTTCCTCAACTATTCGCAACAGTCGCGAGTACTCTTCAACTATATATATATATATATATATATATATATATATATATATATATATATATATATATATATATATATATATATATATATATATATATATATATATAGATATATATATATATATATATATATATATATTTATATATATATATATATATATATATATACATATATATAATTTTTGACTGTTTAACCTGCGTTATTTTGTTTCCTCAACTATTCGCAACAGTCGCGAGTACTCTTCAACTATATATATATATATATATATATATATATATATATATATATATATATATATATATATATATATATATATATATATATATATATATATATATATATATATATATATATATATATATATATATATATATATATATATATATATATATATATATAGATATATATATATATATATATATATATATATATATATATATATATATATATTTATATATATATATATATATATATATATATATATATATATATATATATATATATATACATATATATATATATATATATATATATATATGTCTTTGAAATGTCTTATATTGAAAATTCCACGTAAATTGGCTTATTGAACCAAATAACTTTTTTATTCATTTCAATTAACAAAATTTCATCATCCAGTATAACACAGCTATGAAAATTTGGTTGTAAAATGTATGCTTCAGCACCAAATCTGCCTTCTCATTGTGTAACCAGCTTTATTTCCTCATATTTCCGAACATTTTCCATAGTCTCACCAAAAACTGCATTATTCATAAATTCATATAATTCTTTCGAAAGTTCTCAAAAACATCTGCTTATAATAATACATCAGTCTTCAAGTATAAATCTGCATATTCCCCCATAGATTCTATCCCAAAAGTATACCATACTTTTTGAGCAAATTTATACTTTTCCACTGAGACGCTATCACCTCTCAGCAAACTATAGAAATCATCTCTTGCCGGCAATTTCAACTCATCTAATTTTTCCCATAAATCTATATATTCGTAGGGGAAAATTTCTTTCTTTGTTAGTTAATCAAATTCCATTTCTGAATTGCACAAAGACTTTGTGATTGCTTTTTCAGAGCTATCTAAATATGATGATAATTTGTCCAAACTACTCGCCATAAATCTGAATAAATCGATGAATCTGAAAGATATCTTAGTATTTTGTACATACTTAGTTGAAGATATATATATCTTTCTCTATTTATTGGCAGGAGTGAAGTTGAGCCTGGAATGTCACTTGCTATTCTTCTAATTATAAAGAGTGCATCATAGTTACTTGAATTATGGAAGACCACTGGAATCATTCGAGAATTTTGGTACTTCAGATTGCATGAATGATGAGAAGCTCCACGATAGTGGCCCGTCAAATGGCAATGATCACGTACCTCCCCGTCATTCAAGCAAAATTTGTTCTGACATATATGGCACACTGTAGCATGATTGAATTTATTTGTTTCTTCTGAAGTGAGAGACATTGGTCTTATATTGCTCATGATTTCATATACTTTAAGAGCTCTATCTTCTAGTTGTTCTATAAGCCATTCAATACAGTTTTCACCACGATACTGAATGTATTCAGATAATGAATTGTCATACGAATATATTCTACAAATTTTTACTCTACTACAATTTAGTCCATGTTTTTGAAGTTTATTCTCACTTTTAAAATGGTTCAAACATCTTTCACACATGTAACTTTTGTTCGTTACACTTAATTGTGATCGTTGTAATCCTGACAAATTTTTAATCTACATGAAATGATAATTTTTAGCTAGCTGTATCTCATCTATATGGCCTTTTTCTACCAAATTAGATTCTCCAGAATCAATTTCCATTAACATGCCATCGCCATCATCATCATTTCTACCCCCGGATATTTCATTTCCAGGCTTTTCAACCGAATACATCATAAGTAAATGAATTGTTTTCTCAAACGATTTTGTCGTAAGTCTTACTGGCACGACTTCATTCTTACTTTCGCCAATTTTCTCCAGAGTATATACGTTGATATTTAAACTATTCAAATCTCCAAATTTTGAAATACCTTTGAGTTTTACCGGAAGTGTCAGGCCAGAATAATTTAATACTGTAGAATAATGTGGCAAGGATGATGTTCTGTCTACATGTTGCGATGCAGGATATAATGCTGATGTAACAGCCCATAAGAAACAATTATCATCATACATATTTTCAACATTTATAATAACGTACTTTCCTCCCATATCTTTCGGTAACTCAATATAGCTTCCAAAGTTAATTGGTGTGAAGTTATTGATGTTTACTTCCAAATGTAAAATCTCCCTTAACGCCCAGCCACTATCTCTTTCCTGAAACTCTTTCAGATCCGGTAAGATCTTTTCGATAACATTAGAACCATAATACTGATCAATATTTGTTGAATGTTCGATAATACTATTTCTGGTATTAAAAGTTTCAATTTTCAACTTTTCTGTACTGAGGAGAATGAATTCTCCACTGAATATCACATTTACCTTCAACAGCGACTCTTTCAGGCAACTTTTAATCTGATTTCTAAATATTGTTTTCGCTTTGCTCAAGAATATTTCAGGATCCTTGAATCCTGCTTTATTAACACGTCGGTTGAATATTAAGTTCACACTTTGTCATAGAAATGCACTTCATTTTTTTGCAATACCCGAACCTGCATCTATTTTCACTTTGAAATTCTTTAATTTTCCTCGGTATACTTTCAAAATAGTTAAATCAGCTCCTAATTTGAACAGATTCTATTTATTGTTTCTACTAGATGTTTTCTCCTTACGAATACCCTTATATGGAATTAATATTATTCTATTCACATGCTTACGTCATGATTCAACTTCCTCCATTGTTTTCAACCAAGAAAAAGCCCCTTTTATGTTTCCAACCACTCTATCACTCAGTTCTGACAATCTTTCTACATTAGACGCCATATGCAAACAACGATTGAAACACCCAGTGAAAAATCTCAATTAATAATAAAAAATTCGAAGTAAAACCGCGCAATATATACGAACTATAACTTCCAACCACACAACAATAACGATACCGCCCCTGGCCCCGCTTTCAAAAGTCAACCGCCAATCCGCGCAAGCCGCCGGATGGCCAAATACCACTCTGGATTCCCATGCGTCACAGACATAGCCTTGAAGCTAACCACAAGTGATGAGCACTTCCCGTGAGAAGACCGTACAGCCCGAAACCACACATATCCGTCTAGATTAGACGTCCGGTGAAATGCGGTCAAGATTATCTTGAAGCTAGTCACAAGTGATAAGCATTTTTCATAAGTAGAGCGGACGGCCGGAGACCACACACATCCGTCTAGATTAGACGTCCGATGAAATGCGGTTAAGATCACCTTGAAGCTAGTCATAAGTGATAAGACTTCCGGCGCTTATCAACGCGACAGGCCGGATGAACTTGAAAGTGGTCCAGAACGATTGCTGTTATACTACTTTTTCCTTTTTAAATAATAGATAACAATTTAGTTTACAAGTATACCGCCATTGATTTATTTGTGTACCCTCAAAACTCCTGGCCCTTCTCCACTGCAGGAATCCCATGGCTCCTTTTTATTCAGTGTTCCGCCGCTGAATAAAAACCGACTGTACCGCAGAAAGCTTCCGAGCAAAGACAACCAGGGAACACTAGACAAAAAGGTCGAGTGTTCGCACCGTCCGGCATTAGGCTCGGCGGAGACGTCACAATATATATATATACATATATATATATATATATATATATATATATATATATATATATATATATATATATATATATATATATATATATATATATATATATATATATATATATATATATATATATATATATATATATATATATATATATATATATATATATATATATATATATATAAATCCTCATATCATTTTGGCGTCCTAATATTGCGCGTTTGCATTTAATCTGGCGTCCATTGTAAATTGGAGTCCGTATATCGGACGCCACTTTAGAATTGCTTCAAAATTTTTTCCTGGCTTGTTCCCGACCTCTAGAGGCTAAATTCAAAATTTCATTTTGACGCCAGAATGATAGGAAAATGAAAATTCTCGTATATTTTTAGTTCCGAAAAATTCCGCTCCAATTTTTAGTGGCGTCAAAAATATACGTGTATATTCCCACTTCATATATTTCGCCATCATACTGGCGTCCAGAAACTTGACAACACTGTCGCAGAACATCGATCGATAATGAAACAGATGCTTGCGCTTCTGACATGGAATTTGTTGGGAGTATGGCTTGAATTTGGAATTGCATTTCTTATGTATGTCATAACATAATATTTCTACCAATATTTTATTGCAGACTGAAGTATTATAGTACAGTTACTTGATGTCAGAAATTATTCTTGCTTAGAAGTAATTCTTCATCAACTTAAAATTTGAGCAGTCAATTTGAAATATTAGGAAAAAACAGTTGAGTACTGACTCAAGTATGAGGAGTAAGTGAGCAAATTCATGTACCTCTTTCTAATAGTTCAAGAGCCGACCGCACCTTAACGTTCCTAGTCAGATTTAGGGCCGAGTTGTATATGAATTGATCGAAGATATAGTAGTCATTAGGAAGTCACCTTTATAAATCCAGGATCTAGTCCTAAGGATCGGAAAAAGGCCATATCCGGTCAATAAGTTCGTGGTTAATCTGAAACTAGTATCAATCGCAGAGGTCAAGTACTTTAGGACAAAACTAGGATACTACCTCTGTTCTATTCAAAACAGAGGAAAAAACACAACAATCATAAGAGAAGTTTTAAACGACAGGGCAGAGGGTGATACCTTGGTTTTTTCTCAGAGTATCCGACCTTCGCTACTAACAAGTACCAGTTTTAATTATAAGTTCTATCAGAGAAGTTGACTCTGACGAAAATTGACCGGAAGTAGCCTTTTTCTGACGCTTAGTACAAGATTCCAGATTTAAAAAGTCTGTCACCCAATTGACCACTATATTTTTGATTGATTCATATGAAATTTGACCGTAAGTTCGATTAGGGAACATAAGGTGCGGTCGGCTTCTCAACTATAGGATCACTATAAAATGTGAGAATTCGCTATTTCATCCGTGATGTGGTCTTATAATTGTTGTAGAAAAACAAATCATATCGTTTGTACAACAGAGCAAGTGGAACATTTTTGTTGCAAGTTCATCATTGCTGTTACTAGGACCAAATTGATGATTCTCAAATGATTCATGTTTTTGAAGTCCCTGATGGTCACAAAGTTGCACTCTCAGTGTGATCGAAAGAAAGTTAGAATGGATGGATGAATTATCATTATTACATATCTCCTGTAATACATTATAAGATTAATATGAGCTTGTGATATACAAGGGAATAAAAACTAATTTTTGCTCCTAATAATATAATCTATTACAGGATATCACATCCATCATGGCTGAAAAATGTAAAGAGTTGGTATACAACATACATATAAGTTGGGACTTGGAGAAAACATGATTTGAGTTTTTTTTTTTGTTCAATTTAGAATTCACTGGCAACATATAACCGGAACAATTTTGTGTAAGAAACGAAAATGTTGCTTTATTTTTCTTGAACCTGTCGGTAACAGAGTACACCAAAAGATAATTTGAGTTACTGTGAAAAGCCACAATTTGGTTCAAGGTACAAGTTGAATTTTTTTCAAATGAGAGCTTTAACTATTCGAGTGCCCGGTTTTTGCAGAGGGCTATATATTGAATGTATTCAACAATAATTGTAGTTTGGAAATGATATGCTCAAACTGATTCCATATAACATACATCCATTCTATCTCATATTTCAATTTGTGCGAGTTATCATATCATCGCTTCTCTTATTCAGTTTGTGGATAGATGAACATTGACTCTGTTGTCGCAACTGTGTGAAAACATGTCTTGAAGTCGGGGAGCCGGCCGCACCTCAAGTTCCCTGATCGAACTTATGGTCAAATTGTATAATATGAATCAATCGAAAATATTGTGGTCAATGAGATGACAGACTTTATGAATCTAGAATTCTGCTTCAAGTGTCGGAAAAAGGTTACTATTGTTCATTTTTGTTAGGATTAACTTCCCTGTTAGATCTTATGATTGAAACTAGTACCAATTGATAGTGAATAGAATAGACAAGGATAATATTATGTGGTGGCAAAATTAGGCTGGTAGCATTTTGAACAATTTTGCAATCCATATTTGATCTTTGATGAAAGATATAACACCGTTTTGCTCGAAAACATGAAAAAAATCTAATGTGAACACCACATGTCTTACTTGTACATCTTTTGACTCAATAATTAACAGTTGATACTAATATTGACTCTAGGCAAAATCGACTGCAACCAAAATTTGAGATGATAATTCAATCATTCAGATGCTACAGTTCATTAATGGTCAGTTCTACCGCTCTAACTCAAATTTTAAACTCCACTTATACAAAAAATGTCGAATCGAAATAAGGACAGTAATGTTCATGTCACATTCAATTTTCAAATTTTGATACGATATTGTTGAGTTAGGTGGCACCTAAAATTTAAGTGACAGCGGTGCAACTAGCCATGGAACGCTTTAGCAGTCTCAAATACCAAATTTCATTTTACGGCCTAACTCTCGAATTTATGCGAAAACTTCGACGACATGCTCCCAGCCACTTTGAAGAATAGGAGTCAAATATTTGGACAATTTTGGTCGTAGATTAATTTTATGCCCACATAATTGTTATATTGATCATCAGTTACAGTTCTGCTTCAAAAGATTATGTGCGATGTGCTATAATTCAATTTTGTGGGCGATTATAACGGAAAAGGTATTTCTATGGCCTTTTTGTTACCATGGAGTTTTACTTACTTGTACACATCTATCTAAATTCACTATTTGCACGATCGGGCGTATTCATATGTTTACCGGCTCTCCATTCAAGGTGGTATGTTGATTTTACCGGCAAACTGTGATTACTATGGTTATGCTGACTTACCGCCCATGAGCAAAAGCGGTAAGTGAAAAATTGACAGAAAGTATAAATTTATTTATTGTTATTTATGATTGAATATTCACAATAAAATGTCAAACTTGACAGCTGACAGCGAGTGCGCTATGAGTGGTTACTCAATTTGAAAGAGAATATTAGGATTCATATTTGGGGTAGGTTTTCCAATCGTGCAAAAAATTTTTTAAGCATCACTGTCAATAATTACAGGACCAATTTCGCTCAATATTTGCAAACCTCGCCAAGGCTCGGTCTCCAAACAATTATTCTCAATCGGTAAACCGTACTTACTGACCTTAATACTTGAATAACCATTTTGGGACTGATCTGTCCAATAATACTTTTTTGGGACTGATCTATGAAAACTACTTGATTAACACTTCACACCCACTTCTATGGGCAGTTTGATGAAGTCTTAGAAACAATTTTCGCCGAAATATGTATCATATCCTTCCGTCAATCTCTATAGATCTTGCAATTAGAGAAGTAGATACGCATTTTCAGACAATAAAATAAGACAATTTCAATGGCAACTGAGATAAACATTTGCAATGTTTCAGAAACGAATGAATATAATTTAGTGATTTTAAATTATTTCGTGATGATCGCCTAAAAGAACGAAATATTCTGATACTCTCTTCTGGTCTCAGCTGGCGTTTCGGCCGTGAATCACAAATTCGACCAAAAAAGATCACCTCCATGGTCTTGATACACTAATTCCTTTTCTGTATCTTCCATATAATTCCTATTTTGTATCTTCCATCTAACAGGATCGATTCATAATGGTGAAGTGAGTTTTCTCTTAGGTATTCATAAGGATATGTATGAAGACTACTCGATAGACTGGTATTTATTATTGAAGTACTAAGATGGGGCATCTTATGAAGGCAACAAATAATAACTCAGTACACAGATAAAGTTTCATTTGGTTGCCTGAAACTCCATTACTGTTGCTATCCAAATTTCATTCCCAACCAAAAGTTCCTGTAGGGAAGATTTCCCAGCATTTCGATAATTTAAATTCACGATTATTGATTGAACTGATAACGCATACTTGAATTAGGGTAGCAACACTAGTTTAAATATTCTGAATGTTGAGAGGAAAGTCGGTAATATGATAATAATTGTAGACAAATATTTTATCCGCTAGAGCTGAATCCAAGGGAAGAACTCTAAGACATGTACCAAGTAGTATAGGGTATTTGATAAGGTGAGTAGGAAATATTCCTTACCAGAGCCAGATTATGCATAAAGCCCGATAGGCACGGGTTCACGGACCTTGGCTTAAGGAGGCCTTAACTTTGAGGATTTCACAAGCATTTGAGTCACCAGCTCATGGATCTCATTGAATTACGACCTATGAGCTTCAATGAGTCTTGATCCGGCATTTGTGTTGATTAAGAGAGGACGTAGACATGATAATTTCACAGTGAAAAGTATCTGAACTAAGATTGTGAAAAATTCAATACTCTTCCAAGAAGTTATGAGATATTGCAAAAATACTCTGTACTTTTTTTTACAATATGATGACCTAATGAGGGGAGGTTTCCAGCTCCCAGAATCAAAATTTATATTCACACTGACCCTCATCACACATTTATAGAAAAATCTTGAGCAAAATGCAAGTTTGGACCAAATTTTTGTCACATTTCCATAGAACAATTATTATAACAATTTATATGACATCCGTAAGTCCTTTCTGATAAATTATCCTTCACATACTTCCATTCATGGAATCTACCAACAGTTCACTGACATGGCAAATACATTTTACTTCAGAACTCGAAAATAGCAATTATCAATCAGAAAGACATATTTTTTCGCAAAATATTTCAAGTTACTATGAGTTCTCCATCAACCAATGACATATTACTACTCTATGAAGATGTCTTAAGTATCAACCCATTTCAAAACTTGAATAATGTAATTCTACGCAAACCTTTAAATATATCGCTTCACATGTGTCATCGATAGAACATTCTACGCAAGAGAGGTGCTTATCGGACTGTTAAAACTAAATCTGGCAACAAGGGGGACGCCACTTCAAACATGAAGTGAAAGAATATATATAGATAGGACGCCACTATAAACGCAATATGTAACGTATATTATTGACGCCACATTGATGTTATGATGAAAGGAGGTCATATTGTATAGGAAATGGGAACTCTGTGAATATTGCGTGAAATGGAATTTCTGTGTGAAATCTGAAGAGCCCATGAGAAATTATGTAATATACTTCGATGAAATCTCAACTATACGCGTTCTTTTCAGTAGACGCCAAAATGAACATCTTTGTAAGGACGTCAAATTGATAGGGTGATTTATATATATATATATATATATATATAAATATATATATATATATATATATAAATATATATATATATATATATATATATATATATATATATATATATATATATATATATATATATATATATATATAAATATATATATATATATATATATAATCTGAAATGTAAATCTAGTTGGCGAAGCCGTAATAAGCCAGACGGTTGAATATATATATATATATATATATATATATATATATATATATATATATATATATATATATATATATATATATATATATATATATATACTGAAATGTAAATCTAGTTGGCGAAGCCGTAATAAGCCAGACGGTTGATATATATATATATATATATATATATATATATATATATATATATATATATATATATATATATATATATATATATATATATATAATGCCTATATGTCATGATATAATGAATCTTTGTCCGTAGAAATCTTCAATCAAACAGGATAATAAAAATACTCCTCTAGTATTATGCTGAATGAAACGGAGATGGATGTTATGAACAATCATGCGATCTCAGTTGAATAATAAATTCTGCCTGAAATTTTTGCCTGGTAATGAAAATCTTGTTATCCGCGTCTACTCTCTCTGCGAATAAGAAGATAAGGAGGAGATGTATCACAAAGCACTGCAAAAAGCAAAAGCTTGAAACCGCTAGATCAGCATAAAATTATAAGGATCGTCCAACATTTTATATCACATTCTGTGTGCTCTGTTGACGACAAGTCAAGCTTCTTTATGTGTGTACTAAAGCTGATTCAGGAGCAATGAACATACGTTTAGCTCATCTACAAGAAAGAACACACTGTAAACAAACAAATCCAATTTTCACAGAAATGAAGCGTTACCAGATACTGTCGGTTTTATTGAGAAATAATCTTTATCATCACACCTATTCATACAAACTGTACTCAGTATATAATTGATGACAGTATGATGTTCCTTGTTTTCAACCAGCAATTCTTCGTAGGCAACTAGCGATCAGGCTTCACCCACTTTGTCCATGCTCGACGTGCCATGCTCGATGTTTAACCGCTGGTATAGCTTTTCTTCTCAAGGAACACTCACACATAGCAGAAGTGAGGATAAATTCATCGCAGTAGATATTCAACTATGCCACCTGTTCCATGGAATTAATATCTTAGAGGGTATAATATTCCCGTAAACCAAAATAAGACCAGTCTGCGCTTGATGTCATCGAGAGAGTTCAGTGCTTTCAATACATACAGCACGCTTGAGAAAATGTATTGAAATTACTTTTGTTCATCCAATTATTATTGCTGAAGAGCACTTATGAAAAGTGGGAGCATTCTATCGATATATATTGAAGGCCACTTGAGATAAATCAACTTCAAATGTAAATTATTCATGCTTATCACAAATAAAATAGAATCAAAGCTGAAATTTTTCGTATTCACATCTCTTAGCGTTTATATTTTATTTCTATCTATTATTCCAACTGTGGAAACAAGTGAACATGCAGAAACTTGACTACAATAAAAAAACAATCAACTTCTTCAACTCAATCAAATTACAGTATATTAATCCAAGAAACATTCGACAAATAATCTGGATTACAAGAGAATTCAAGAAACACAACGATCTACAGCGACAAATATTATAAATAAGAATCATCTAACCATACAAAACAAAATGTATCGACTTATCAGGGTGGTGAATTTCTTGAAACAATGATTGCGGACATTGAACTGCATAGATTTCTCAACTTTGTGCAAAGACTGTGTACAGTATTAGATTAGAATCATGTAGAATACTTTACACGGAAGGTGATAGCTATATATATGAGAACGTGAGTTGAAAAATTTACGCAGATAGCTTCTCGCTGTTATATTAATTTTCCTGGTACCTGCAAATATCAATAATTCTGAATCAGTTTTCATTGAGAGCTAATTAGGAATATTGTTTGTTGAATCTTGAATTACACATATTATTATTCCCATTTAATAGAAAATCTGCACAGTATCTCCCCAACCATGAATTTTATGACCAGTTGAATTGCTGTTTCAGAAAATCACAGTTTTATTTTACAATAGCCATTTGTTTCATATCTAGTTGCTAAAGTTGATCCTAAACTTGGTATAATTCGATCTAAGTTGTTGAAAAACAATCAACTAACAAGCTTATTCTTCCGAGAGCTTTGAATTGATACCAAACAGGGCATCATTTGAATAACTTATGAAAAGAAAAACAATTGGCAATCGTTCGAAAATCCTCCTTGACACTTCTATTAGAATTGTTCATGCAGGAGCTTCATTTCAATACCGAACACGATAAAACCAAATTAGGTACTTATTTTAGGAAACAATTGACGCCAATTTACATGTGAAACTGCCAGAAGATCACGATTACAATATATCCACTCATATATATATATATATATATATATATATATATATATATATATATATATATATATATATATATATATATATATATATATATATATAGAAGAAGTAATCGTTACCGCAATTAAGTGGAATTTGAATATTTATTGGGTATTTCCGGTTAAGTTTTTTCGGGCGATGTAATAAGTAGACTCTTTGAAGTTGTCTAGCTTTCGGTATATTTTATAACTTCATCAGGACAATTTCGTGAGGCTTCAAAAATCAGCCAGATTAATAATAATGATTATAACTATCAACAACATGAATACAATCAATTAATTCAAAAAAAGAAGAACTAGATTAAAAATCATAAAAATTAAAGTAGAAACTGTGAAAAAATAGTATAAATATGAACAGTCAAAAAATGATATAAGTAAAAATAAAAATAAAAATAAAAATAAAGAAAAAATGATATAAATAAAAATAAAAATAAAAACAATTTTTTACATTGCCCGAAAAAACTTAACCGGAAATACCCAATAAATTTTCAAATTCTACATATATATATATATATATATATATATATATATATATATATATATATATATATATATATATATATATATATATATATATATATATATATATAGATATATATATATATATATATATATATATATATATATATATATATATATATATATATAGATATATATATATATATATATATATATATATATATATATATATATATATATATATATATATATATATATATATATATATATATATATATATATATATAATGCTTGAAAGTAATACTCAGCGACTTTTAAAATATATCGCACGAGCTTCATTATGCCAGGGCTCGTACAAGAATATTAAATAATTAGTAAATATGTCGCACACTCTACAAACCAGACCAACAATTGTAGGTTTATAAGAACAAGAGCACAAAATGAAAGTAAAGAATTGTCAACTAGGCATGAAACACTCTATGCAATGTGTGTTTACTCTCTCAATGACGTCATTCCCTCACTACCATGATGCGCGGAATCATACCTTTTTTTTGTATAATGATCTATCCTATCACTTAGTTCATTCTGAAGTTTATTCATAATGCTATGAAGTATAAAGGCCTCTACACATAAAGAGAATATACAGGGTGTATCTATACCTATGTAACAAACTTCAATGGTATATAGTCTTAACAGTACTCAGCAGAACATGAGAGTTCCAGGTATCACTGTTTTTCATCTTCATATCCGAAAATATAAACACAATTTGATGTATTGTTCATGAACGTAGTCTATTTTAATGAATTCAAGATGATCAATCTCAAGAGTAGCCATCAAACCAGTGTCCCGGAACCTATCATTTACTTAAACTCTTTTTTAAAATAAAAAATTCCAAGAAAGTTATTTTTGATTCATGATTGATACGCCAGATACTATATACAATTCAAGACTGTTACATCGGTATGATTACAGCCAGATGATAATAATAATAAAAGATCCTTTGAAATAGCTCATAGCTATGAGATTCAAATAATATACATAACATCTTTACAAATCTCAAGCTTGATATGGAATCAGTCATCACAATGAGCAGTTTTTAGTTTTCTTTCTAAAATTCAGTCGAATTTAAAGAGATTTCAATCACATCAGACTGTTTGTTATATGAAATTGAATCATTATGGGACAATAAGTTTTCTGCTAGAGTTTTATTGAATCTTTTCATGTAGCACGTGCACCGGAGATTCTCAATTACTGAGCTGACTTCTGCTTCGGAAGTTCTCAATTCCAAACCATGGTAACAATTTTTATTGATTTTCAGTTGACAGGCACTGATGGATATTATTGTCCGCTGGGTGAATGAAAAATTGTAGATCATTGCTCAAATTGATATTTGAGAGAAATTTGTATTATGGAATGTGTTTGTTTTGGTGTATGCATTGATTTTTAATAGGATGACACAAAAAGTGTGAAAAATGTCGATGGATACAATAAATCATGTAAGTTATATTTCATTGTATCATTTTACTGTAATGTGATTGCATCTGCAAAAGTCTGTTTCAATACATCTAAGTTTATTTGAAAAGCTTAGTGATGAGGGTACTTTGGTGCACTTGTTACAAAAAGGTTCGTATGCAACACGGACTCTGGACGACTGTCATTATTGTCATAAACAAATTTGACTGCACGAAGCTACGCCTTGAGCTTTGCCCTTGTTTTCGCCTCGTGATCCGCTCTCGCCTTCGCCTTGTACTTCGCCGTCGCCTTCGTCTCGTACTTCGCCCTCGCCTTCGTCTCGTACTTCGCCCTCGTCCTCACCCGATGCAGCCAAATTTATGCTGGGCAAAAATGACAGTCGTTTGGTCCTTGTAGCATAATATATTATCAAATAGAAATCATTCATTCGTCATGTATTATAGTAGTGATTATGATAAGCATATGAAAAATTTTGTGTCAGGTACAGAATCAAATTATTGTCTTTCATTTTGTAGATAGAGAACATACCTCTGTATTTGATGGATTGATAAATATGTCGCCAATTGAGTGGTTCTTACATGAAATCCATCTAAGTGAATTGATTATAGCTCTACTCTTATAACTCTGTTCTGAAAAACTTGCAGCTTTCTTATGTCTCCTTGATTGCACATATTTAAAACTGTACTACAATAGGTCAGGTGAGAAAGTATTATACAAATATGAACCAAAAGCTTATACCAACAAGACAAGTCTTTGCTCTTCTATATATAAAAACCAAATTTTCCACCATTCAATATTATAATAACTGTTTATCTATGCATTTATTCATTTATTGAAATTTGAACTGTTGTTGATAATGTCATTGTAGGTATCATAGATGGAGAACCGGCAATATTTTTTGATATGTGGTCGTTCCTATGGATCGTACGCATGTGGAACAAAAGTTTATAATTGTCTAGAAACCAAATGAATAGGTTGCCTTGATTTTGATTGCCGGAAAGTTGCTCAATAAATAATATTTTCTTTGAATATTTTAAGCATCGTCAATGAATGAGTGCTAAAAAAAAAGACCGTCGTGGAGAGGGTGACCATCATATGCAATTAGCATGAGGCTTTTACTATCCCCGTCGCCAGAACCCCTTGGTGACCTTGCATGAGCAACCCCTATTCTTTTCGTTATCAGGAAGTTCTCGTTCCTAAAGACAAAAACTTTGAGATATCTTCTTAAATACGTTATCTGGCAAGATACGTACAATTGCCTCAATTCTGATAGCTGGAAATGATTACAGCCGCAGTCAAAAGACAAGCGCGTACGGCACATTTTATAAATCGCATGCGAGCTATCTTCAGAGCGATTCGAATGATTTATGACTACACTTTTCATTCAGCAGAAAGCAAATGTAAATTTTGTTACCAGTAGCAGCAAGTCAATGAGTTACACAATTCTAAATAGATAAATTTTGGAAGGTGAATTCAAATTCGAACGAAATTTTTGTCTTATTCTGTGAGTTTTTGTTGCATTGACCAATTAATACTACGATACTACTACAGTATACTATCACTTCACCTATCAGAACATTCAACTTGATCTGGAAAAATCAGACGTTAACATAGTTACCAGTGGTAGTGATAGTAGTAGTAGCAATAGTACTAATATAAATGTAGCCTATTTGTAGAAGTCTGAAGAAACTGTTTTTTTTTCATACCTATCAATAGTAGAATCACAAAACTGGAAGCTGTATTCACATGTTACAACGAAGAGACTGATACCAGGATAATTTTTCTCATTGGTAAAATCAGCGGAAGTCGAACAATATAAGTAGGAGCTTCCGGCACAGATGTTTTAATCATTCTGTTAGGCAATATTCAATGCGTGGACCGTAATGATTTGGCAAAAAACCTGAGCCAAAAATTCTGCCTCGCACTATTAGCATTCCACGCTTACTCTGCATTATTTCAGGTAATGGAAAGTGGAACCATTTGAAACTCCCAGGAATATTCTTCTCAAGAGAATCTTGCTTCTCGAAATACCGTTCTGGATGTCGAAAATATGGACACAATAAGTTCGATCGAAAAATATGCATGCCTTATGTATACGGTGTGCAAAAATGCGTTAGTGTTGATGCAGCCCAGTTGAATATTCTTCAAAATATTAATTCGAAAAACAATAAATCCGATCGTTTTTTGAAAATAGTTGAGGGTTCTGATTTGAATTCTATTGCGCCGTGCCCTCGTGCTTTGATGTGTGTATGGATGCTTGATGGGATGTACAAGCCTCTGTGGTTCACAGCCTAAGCTATACCTCCTGCGATAGACGACGTGTTATTAATATAACTCACGGTAAGTACTATTACAGAGAATGAGAAGGAAAATGCTCATAATATATGCACTTCATCAGACATGAATCATAGTGATGGACTATCTCATACTTCAAGTGAAAGTTCATAGTTTATAAAAATTCTGTGCCTAATTCTCATATTTAAATTTTCCCTCATAGCGTTATTGTTGCTGCGATGTCTCTTATATTTGTTACTCTAACTGGTCAGGGTAGTATAAATATTTATGTGTCATTATTGATTCACGAGTTTATATTACTCAAGTTCAATGATCAACCTTCCTTAACGACAATTTTTAAGATGCACGAAGAGGTGAGTACAATTCTTTTAGCCACGTGCAAGAATATCAGTACAAGTCAAGCTTTCTGAAAGGTGAAATGATATTATATCAGAAATATCAATTTATCAGATATCACAATCATTTCGGATGCACAGAAATAAGTTATACTTTTATTACTACTACTTCTACTACTGGTAGCCACATTACCGTTTGATTTTTTCCAAATCAAGTCGAACGCTCTGAAAAGTGAAGTTATAGTATACTGTAGAACTATCTGAGTATCAATTGTTATACAAAACAAAAACTTATAGAACTAGACAAAAATTTCATTTGAATTTGAATTCACCTTCCAAAACTCATTCATTTAGAATTATTATATAACTCATTGATTTGTTGCTGCTACGGACTACATTCACATTTGTTTTTTTCCGGATGGAAAGAATAGTCGTTAATCGTTCGAATCGCTCTCTAAATGGCTCGCATGCGATTTTTAAAATGTGTCGTGTGCGCTCGCATTTTGAAGATGGTTACTACCATTTTCGGCTATCAGAATTGAAGCAACCCTATGGATCTCATCCTTAATTCATCCCAAGTACAAGTTCTATTCATTTTGCTCTTGCTTTGTTCAATTTCTTGAGAGGTTTTACTCTCAGTCTAGTTTTTCATCTAGTATTGATTGAGTTTTATAAAACTGATAATGCAGATAATCATGTTACAAATTTAATTAATTCTATTCATCCCATGAATATGTGTCAATTCAATAATATCTCAAATTTCTACGGCAGAATACTTGATCTTGTTATTTCAAATATGTTCTGTGATGTCACTAACTGTATTAGTAATCTTGTACCGGAGGACAAACATCATCCCTCGTTATCAATTGAATTCTCTGCTGTGAACTATCCTGATTCTAAACTGAAAGCCAGTCATACTTCAAGGTGTAATTACAAAGTTGGAAATTATGCAATTCTATACCAGTTACTAACCAACTATGATTGGCAATTTTTGGAACCTTATAGTGGTATAAATCTGGCTGTAAGTAGTTTTTATAAATCGTTATATGAGATCATGGATATGTGTATTCCAAAGTACATAATGCGTTCACGTAGATTAATTCCTGTTTGGTTCAGTCGTCAACTTATATCTGATATAAACAGCAAAGAGCATTTCAGAAAAATGTTTCGTGAATACGGTAATGATGGAGACTCAATTAAACATCGTGAACTGCGTGTAAATCTCAAACTATCAATCAAAAAATGTCATGATAATTATATAAGTAATGTTGAAGACAGTGTCTACAATACAGATAATCTGTGTACCTTTGATTCTGAACTGCACGTTTCTAATCTTAATAATGTTGTTAATATTAATGAGAATACTTTTGAAGATGTTTCACTTGCTATTAAGTCCCTTAAAAGTACGAAATCTGTGGGACCTGATAGTATCCCTATTCACATTTTCAAAGGATGCTGTGATATCCTTTTATATCCATTACAAATTTCATTCAATCTAAGTTTGAGAACTGACACTTTTCTTGATGAATGGAAGCTTCCTAAAATCTGTCCTTTGTTCAAGAGTTGTGATAAAAGTGTGATTACAAATTATAAACCTATTTCTTGCATAAACTTTGTAGGCAAATTTTGTGCAGTACATCTATGATTCCATTGATAACAGGTCTCAAGTTGATACTATCTACACAAATTTCAGTAAAGCTTTCGATTCAGTTTTTCATAAAATTTCACTCCGTAAATTGAGAGCTATTGGTTTTTCAGATTTATCACTTAACTTTTGTGAATCATATTTGATAAATCGATTACAATATGTTCAGTGTAATGGTTCCAGATCATCAAATTACTTAGCTTATTCTAGTGTCCCACAGGGCTCAGTACTTGGACCTTTGTTTTTTATATTATCTGTGAACGGTATTACTGCTGTTGTTAATATCCAAAATGCTTAATGTATGCCGGTGATTTCAAATTATTCATTGATACCTCAAGTATCTCTGATTGTTATCATCCACAAGATAATCCTAACTCTGTTTATCAATTATCATTAGCTAATCATTCGCAATTCAATATCGATGAACGCAATATTATGACTTTCACCAGACAAACTGAATATATTCTTTTTCAATACACTATGAATGATATGGTGGTAAGTCGTGTATTTTTATTTGAAGATTTAGGTATATTGATGGATCCTAAATTGAATTTGCTCCAGCATATTGACTATATAATCCGTTCGAGTTATGAAACTGTGGGCTTCATTCTGCGTTCTACTGTTGGTTTTAAACATATATCTAGCTACAAAGCTCTATTCTTCTCTTTTATCTTGAGTAAAATAGATTATGGTTCAACTCTATGGAATCCTTCACAGCAGTATATGATTATTTCTATTGAGAATATCCAGAAAAAGTTCTTAAAGTCAATCTACTTTAGATTATTTAATGTTTGGTCAAATTTTAGTTATGAGTCATTAATGTTGCATTTTGATCTTGAGCCTTTGAAAAATAGGCGTACAAAACAAAGAATCTTTTCTCTCTTCAAAATTATCCATAATTTTGTCGATGACATTGATTTACTGTGCAGATTAAATTTTTATGTGAACTCTTGCAATACTAGATGTAGCAATTTTCACGAACTAATTACCATTATAATTCACCAGTGATTTCTATATCTATAATTTAAGTGCTACTCTTGATTGTGCACTACCATTTAATCAATTCAAAACCTGTTTAAATAATTTATTATGATAACGTATATGTATGTACTTTCTTTTTATACTATACTTGTACTTGTTTCCGTTAACTTGATGTTATTCTGTTATTGGGCTTTGCCTGTTGAATAATAAAGACATATTATTATTATTATTATTACCTTTGTCAGGTAACGTATTCAAGAATATATCTTCAAATTTCACCTTTAGAAATGATAACATACTGATAACGGAAAACAAGGGAATGTAAGGCTAATTCACTCACGAACCCGCCACTGACATCTATTTTGCTGATCCAACAATTTAAATATCAAAATTGCGAGCCAAAGCTGAGTGTCAAGCAGCAGCATCTGTGAGTTAGTCGATTAAAGAAGACAAAATTATATCCAACTATTTTGTAATATACTTCGCAATATTTTGGTATTTATTTAGTATATTTTTTGTGATCATTATTCATTATAATGGAGTGTTTTGTTGAATCGGATCACTGGCGTTATAAAAGTGACGCTCCAACAAGTGGACCGATTAGAGGAAAATAAAGTATATTGTGTATTGATGATTCTGTGTGTGCAAATCAATGTTGTGGAAAGTGTGCGTATACGGAATTATTTTTCGTAACTTGCGCGCAGCTACATACATATACTTTACGGCTGCATCAGTTCGTGGTTAAGACAAGACTATGTCAGATACGCAGCAGCCAGTGATCACGATGGAATCAGAACAACTGACTCAGCTCATTGCTTGTTTACAAACACAGACATCACGTACATCAACAGAGACGCGCGAAGATATAAAAAAAAAGTTTTTCTTCATGCATTGCAAGTTTTAATGGAGGAAAAGAATGGACGTGGGAGCATTTATCGACGCGATCAAAATTTATAAAGATTGTGCTACCGTGAGTGATGAAAATGCCCCACGAGGGTTACCGATGTCATCACGTGAAATTGCTGCGACGTGGTGGCGGGGACTCACAACTCCAACGCAATCGTGGACTAAAGCTATCCAAGCTACATGTGATGCGTACGGTCTAGAAATACTGCCGTATCTAGTGTACCAAGAACTTTCCGCGATGAAACATGGTGTCGATTTTCCAACGGATGTATTTATTTGCCGCGCTCGCGCCCTGATAGACAAAATACTATATAAACTATCAGGAAAAGTTCAACTGGACATGGTGTATGGATTATTACACAGGAAAATTTGAAAAATAGTCTTACGCGATCAAGTAAAGACATTTAAAGAGCTTTTAGGGACTGCACGTATTATTGAACAATCGTTGTAAGGAATGAAAAAAAAAGAGTAAAACAAGAGAAGTGTTTGAAAAGAAGGGAGTTGAATCAACTCCTCACATGTCAAGGGTAGGTCAAAATGTAAGTTTTGCAAAAAAATTTGAGATAGGATTGAAATATGTCAAAATGAAGAGAAGACAGCAGAAAAACAGAAAAATGCAATATCGGAACGAACGGAAATGCATTAGGAGGCTCAAATTAGAGAGAAGACGAAAACAACATTGAAATATTACGGATGTGGAGCCCTAGGAGAGATATCAGATCGAAATGTTCGACATGTCATGATGCAACCAAGATGAACGCAAAGTCTGTAGAGTTCTTCAATCTAACATCTAAAAAGAAACAGAAGAAAAATTTCAGACAAGTTCTACAAGTAGCTGTGTTGGGTGCAAAAGTGAACGATGAACGATGTGAATTCAAAATCGAAGAGATACAACTCGCCTACGCAGATGGTATTGTTAAGAAAGAAGATGTTTTCAAAGCGACCGTAGATCTCAAAATAAAAGAAAGAAACGCTCTAATAATCTAGATAGTATTCCCAAAACTGAAAAATAATAATACTTTGCTGGATGTGGACTTTCTAGGAAAAGTTAATATCGTCATTGATAGTAGTCAGAGAATTTAGCATTTTCGTGACAAACCTGGGGACAAGTTTTCATACGCAGTAGAGGACTAATGAAGAAACCAATCTCAGTGGAAGAAGTAAAGTTAGATGAAATGCAGCTCCGAGAAGATGAAGGCACGATGCCTTCAACAGAACAAAGAAAAGAAGGGGAGGGATTCCACAGATTGTTCCAAGCATGTAATCAATACAGGTAATCATGTACCTATATACGTTTCTCCGTATCCAGTTCTAGCGTGTAAGAAAGAAATCTTGAGAAAGAAGCTTGACCAGATGTTGGAAGATGAAATTATCGAAGAATGTGAAAGTCCTTGGGGTGCAACGACTGTAAAAGATGGTGAACTATCAAAAAATTGACATCATGATGATGAGTAACATCTTCCCTATGCCACAAATTGATGAATTGTTACAGAATGCGCAGAGAACTCCAATTAGGACAACAATCGATCTACGGGCTGGATATCACCAAGACAAAGTCGAGATCAAGATAGAACTTGTATCGTCACACCTTCCAGAACATACCGATTTCTGGTAACGTTGTCCAGTTCACGAAGCGCGCTGGCGACATTCCAACGATTGATTGACAAATTCAAAGCAGAGTTGAGTAGCATCTTGATATTTGCATATTTGGACGATATCATTTTATTATCAGAAACATTCGGAAAACATTTGCAAAATCTGAAAGGCGTGTTTGATAGAATAAGGTAGTTTTTGGGCGAAACGAGACAAATGTACTTTTGCGTGTACGGTTGTGCGTTACTCAGGACATTTTATCACGGCCGGAGGGATTTAAGTTGACCTTGATAGAATGAACGCAATCCTGAGAATATTAGCACCAAAAAACGTTCAATAATTGAAATCATCCTCAAAAACTTGTTCATGGTACAGGAAAAACAGACAAAACTTCTCGGATATATCTCTGCCATTATGCTAGCTGAAAAGAGAAGACTAACAATGAAGAGTCGGAGAATAAGGGAACAATTCGTTCGAAGAGCTAAAGGCAGCTTCAACAACAGCTCCTATATTGCAACAAGCCGGTTCTACGAAACTTGATATCTTGGGTGCAGTGTTATTGCAAGGTAAAGAAAATCAAGAAAGGTCGATATAATACGCAAGCCGATTTTTATATCCAGCAGAAAGGAACTATTTGACAACCGACAAAGAAGCTCTTACAGCTGGGTGGGCAGTAGATAAATTGAGAGGATATTTAGAAGGAGCCACAACTATAATTTGTACAGATCATCAACCTTTGAAATGGTCACTCTTGTTGAGGACACCAACTAGTCTCTTGGCAGAGAATGCTCCACATTTTCAAGCATATGATTCACAAATTGATTATACACCTGGAAAAAAAAGCGTGGTTGCATATTTGTTATCTAGACCAACTTGTCCAGAATTAACATCAGGTAAATGCGATGTATGTACAACTACAGTAGATGCTTGAGATCAAAGTGCACAAGAGGTTCGTGAAGAACAACTGAGAGTTTCAAATGTACGGCAGATTATCGAAGCTTTCAAAGAAAGTGATCCAGTGAATATATCAAGATGGTGGTAGAGGAAATATTTCAATAAACTATGTTTTGTATAGATATTGCGGAAAGTTGTACCAATTGACGGAAGAAAACGTATATGGAGTATATGATGCATTAATATTAGGTCATTATGAGGTAGACAGAACATTTAAAAGAATAATTATATGATATGTTGTCTCTCTAAAATAAGTTTTATCATTATATATTCTGGGTGCACTGGAATTTTGTTCGATATACTTACTCACGTATTTGAAGTTGCAGCAAGTTGCAATTGAGAACGAACCACTGTGATGTATATGTCACTGGCTTTAGTCGAATATCTAGAGCACTACTGAAGGATGTCGTTACCAGGCATCGCGCACAGAAAGTTGTAGGAGTTATCTCAAATTATTTGGTTCACTTTTGTGTCTGCAAACCACGTTGGTACCATCGCTTTCGTAGCAGTAGATCACTGCTAGTTGTTTCGTACAACCTGAGCGAGGCTTTGATCATTTTGGGGGTAAGCTCACCTTGTTAGTGTCTGAGCTTTGTTTCAACGTCTAACTTGTCCCCATGGGAACGACACTCCGTTTGTGACTTGAACCCTTAAGTTGTAACTACCCAAACTACTCTGATAATACCAAAAAATAGTAAATCTTACTAGTGACACCAACCTCATTGTGCTAGCTACGGCCCGACCAGGCTCTTAACGCAATCACCATCGCGCTGAGTCCCATTGTTTTTCTTGGGCAATTTTGTCCCGGCGGAGTAATTGAGTCGTGCACAAGAAATACGTCACAACATTCACTAGCCATTCGTTTTGCGATGAACACGGTAACCACATCATCAATTGTATACAGTGCAGTATACCTGACTTCTGGAAGGGAGTTGCGAACACTAGATGATGTACAGCATGATATACTACACGTCGCTAAAACTGATACTATTGTACCGGGTACCACGATTTTGTTGAGGGAGTCCACAAGCACTTCTCGAGAAGCAGAAGAAAACATCAAGAAACAGCATGACCACCAGAAAGATAAGGGAGATAGCAAACGCCGTTCTGCAGAAACATGTGCTTCAGAAGACGAAGTTCTAGTAAAGATCCATGTACTACGCAGCTCCGGTTAAATGTAGGCGCAAATCTTGCTCCGAAGAGAGATGGTCCGTATTAAATCAAAAAAATTATCACCTCAATCACATACGGATTAGAAGAGATAAGAAGATCTACGAAGTCGCTAGGGAAGTATCATATAAATAAGCTCACTGAGTTTCAGGTTCTTGAAAGGTAAGAATCAAAACCAATGGTGCTAAAGAGAGGTAGAGCAAGACTTCGCAAGACTGCCCAACCAACTCAATGCATGTGGATTTTTTAATTCAATATTATGCTGCGTGTACATAGGATTTATCAATCCAACATTCTTGTGGCGTACTGTCCACAGAAAGTGAGAAAATCCTAGACTTACCGATTGATAACCGGATCTCAAGGCTAAGGAGAAATCAATCAATTAAATAAAGTGCACTATATTTGTATTGGGTGAAAAGTGTAATCGTTATCCATACTGTTCTTCCTATTATTGTGGTAATGAACAGTTTTCTTGCATCAAGGCTGATAAGTATTACTACTGCTACAATACAATGATAACAGACTTTCACGCCTCCGTTCAAGGATGGCGGTTGCGTGACTGTGCACCGGCTGGCCTCAGGGAGATGGCCAGAGTTAGGATTGGTGAGTAGGGGCGCCAGGCGTTTGAACGACGGTCGACACAGTCTGGTAGGTCAAACGCCAGACTGATAAGTGGACAAGGGACGCGCAACGATAGGACAGCTAAGAGCCGGTGCGTTCAATTGAATAATAAACATCCAAACAATATAAATAATTTTGACAGGTAAATATTTGCCCAGTTCATTGATTCCACGTGGGAAAAGACGAGAATTGCGTACCTGGACGCAGTGCAAACAAGCAGTGATTAATAGAAAAAGGAATACAAGCGTGCGACAAACGCACCTAGAGCGCGGGATACGAATCAGAAATGCTGGCTTCCTAGTTGTATGTGGAAAATGCACACAACCCACATATAGTACGTATTGGTCGACCAACCGAGTATATGCCGCGCTGACTAAAATCGGTAAAAGAAAACGGAACGGTAGCCAGTACCACTCCCGCGACCCAACGCTTCCAGCGAGTACGCTGACGCTTGCAAACAATAGAATACACAATAAATAGACTTTATCTAATTCCGTTTTAAAAAGTCAAACTTTACATCAATTTCTGACGTTATGCAACGTCCCATTTTTCATAACTGCAATGCAACAGTTGCGTAAAGTAGCATAAAGTAGTTACGTAATGACTTTACGTAACTGGCCATGTTTCAGAGCTTAGCAATTATACTTATCTGCGTACAATTGGAAGAAAGATTTATTATTCACAGTGTGCAGCTTTGGCAGAGTCTTTAATATCAAAGGGTATTATATCACTCAGGATATTACTGCTTGAGCACATTTAAAAAATTATTTTGACGTTTTGTGAAAATTCGATATTTGTTTATTTCAGTGAACTCTTGTTTCTGTAGTAACAATAGATGGTCAGGAATCACAGTCATCTGAATTTGGTGATGTGACGTGAGAGATGTTCTCATTGAAAAATACAGTTTAAATTATTCTGACGGAATAAGATTAAATTTTGTACAGAATACGTTATGAAAAGCCATATTGTTTGACTCACGTAATTTGCAAAACTCGCTCCGCTCGTTTTGGCAAATATTTCGTTTCGTCAAACAATATGGCACTTTTCATAACTAATTATGTAAATAACTATAATCTTTCTTGGGTGAGCAGTGAATGAATTATCATGAGAAATAATAAATATGAACAATAGTCGGCTCGATGGACACAGAAGCGATAAATACAAAAAAGATGACTATAAATAACAATAACAGCAGGGGCGTATCTGCACGTGGTGGTGACGTTTTTCCGGTGACGTCCATGGCGCAGGCGTGGTGCTGTCAGCGGGAATGAATGGCGGCGAAGCTGATCATACGGTCGCTCAGGTCAAACCACAATAAAGATAATTCCGGGAACAAAAGATGACGGCAAAATGTATAAGAAGTAGAAGATCCCAAAATCCTGAAGAGTGAGCCGTGCGATAATAAATAAATTAACAATTACCTCAGTCGTACGGTGACCTCACAAAGCTGAGAAGGCGTGTTTGCTCACGATCCGGGAAATTCCGTGAAATCGTAGTCAGTACTTCTACAAGAAAAAAACATGATATTCTATATTTAGATCCCCAAATGAAAGCGATAAATAACGTTGAAAATATGCGGCGAATTGTTATAAATGCTTCAAACAAATATGAAAATTTTCAAATATAACCACTGCATCTGCAAGGAAGGTACTCAAGGCTCTGATCTCCAAATTATTCCGTTTCTCCCGAAAATTGTCGATTCAAGCAACTCGCCGGGGTCAATGGTCGATCATTAATATCATCATTAGAATGAACGATAATAAAACCAACACACGTTAACTCAGCTGATCTACCAAAAAGAAGAGTACTTGAAAAGGTAAAGAATAAAGAAAATGCCATCAAAATGGAAAAGAGCGCCCACCGCGCGAAATAGGTTTCAAATCGGTGGCTGGCGACAATGCGCGCATAGTGCGAAAGCGATAGCTTGTGCCAGAATGATGAAAGCTTAAGAAGAAACGAAGCGAAGAGAAGCGAGGTCACAACAGTCATTCACAAAAATAATATATATTGTAAGGGGCGAAGCAACAGAGAGAAATAGACATCTAAACTTGCGAGAATACAATGAGGTGCATACACAATATTCGGAGAACTAAACTAACCAGATCTTGGATACTGAATCCAGGAAATAAAATTGGTTTATGACTGGAGTTTCTTGAGGCTCGAATAATGGGCTAAACAACTGTCAATATACATGACTCAAGGATCCTAGTGAAAAATGAGGGATACAAAATACCTCATGAAATGGTGTTATGTGCAATTTTGGCTTTTCGTAGATTTTTATTTAAGTTGAATTCCAGAATATAGTTTGGGTTGAGCTGAGTTTCAATTTTCAAATCTCCAGTTTTGTTTCTTCTCTTCAAGTTAAGGTTTTTCTTGGTTATATTGGAAGCGTATTCATTTCTTATTGTCATCCAATAATTCTTACTTCGGGATTTTAGTTCATAGTTGTCACAGGTTGTAATGCGTAAAACTATGTAATGTCATTGACTGCAGCAGTCAACATATAGAGAATTTGCTGTAAAATAGTGTTCCCATTTCAAGCAACTACTGTAACCTGAACAGTGACTGAATAGAATAATGCAGAACCGCGCTGTACATTATTGATTTATACGGAAGCTGCTTGTATTTTATTGCTTATTGTGAATGGTTCATGAAGAACTCCCCAAGCACCACAAGCCAATTGTATGGAAATTAGCCAATAGGCTGTCAGTTGACATGCTGTTAGCTTGATTTTCTATTGACGTTTATCTGGGAAATAGAAGATCGCGTGAATATTTAACTTGTTTCGAACGTTTGAATGACAACTTCAAATAATGTTTATTATAAAATTATACATGAGAATATCATAACTTTCAATGCAATGTTGAAAAATCAGGTCAGGAATACGTGATCAGATATTTGACTATGTGATAAAAGTTGATTATGCTTTATGCAACTGGACCTATGATTTGGTACAGGTCATCCTCTTACTTTTATTCACAATAATCTGATCCAAATCCTCAATTCGAAATTATCTTGTATGGAAAATTTGCTGTTTATTTTTTGATACAGGTAATATTTGAAGTATCATGGAAGATGGAACAAAACACACGATGAGAATTGAATCAGACTATTAGATGTAATGAGCAAATCTTACATGGGATATAATGGCTTGGTTGGGAAAAAAAGCATCGGAAATAGAGTTGTCTCAATAGTTAGTTGACTTGCCGCGCAAATCACCACAAATTTTAATTTCATTTTGTTAGCTTGGTTTGTTGTTGGTACCCTGCATTATGTCAGTCAAATGAATTTGACTTCTGTTTGGAGCAATTGTAAGAAATACCCAATTCACTTGATGCTATACAAAAGTGGAGAGCCTGATCAGTATCTTAACGCATTGTATGAATGGAGAATTGATACGGTCACTTGCCAGTTCCGTTCTTACAATAATGTCAAAAAGATATCAGTTAGTTCGAATGAGAGTATTCCAGCAAAAAGATAATTTGCGACTTTCTCCTAGTCAAAAGTATCACGTCCACAATTTTTAACTGACTTTCTTGACGACTCATGTGAAGGGAAAATTGATATATTCTGTCATCTGAGACAATATCAATCAATCTACCAAGTACACTATGAAGTGTCTGCCGCACCTGTGACGAGTGAAATGGGTGAACAATATTCACTTATTTCATATGAGATAAAGATCATAAGTTATCGACTAATACTCAATATTACTGCCTTACTTTAGTATTTTCGTCCTAAATAGTGAAGATTTGAGTTTCTATACTATAGGTGCTGAGTACTTTGCTCTATATTTTCCCAAGAATAAACGTGGAATCGCGATTAAGAAGGAACAAGAAGGTTTGAAGGTACGTGAATTTGGGCTCTCTAGAATTCTTCCTATCTTTGTGCGGCAGATGTTATAGGAATTTTATAATTTTCACTACAATTGAATACACATTTTCTCAATGAATGTATTTTGCTAGCTTGTATGAGAAATAAATGACAATGTGGTTTAGACTCTTATTCTAGATCAAAAGTTTCTGAACCATGAGTCTTGCTTATTTAACGTGATGTCATCTTATTCTAGTCTCTAATAGAAAGCTCTATATATTTATGAAGTACCATATCATCTTATTGGAGCTTTTTGATTCCGATAGTCAACATTTTCTGCCGCTCAACATTCAAACTAGTACTTTAATGTCAGTTCACAGTCAAGAAAATAGTGCTTTTCCACTCAAAGTAGGGAATATGTTGCTCTGTGTAGGAACAAAGTCGCAAATTTCAATTCCAAATATGATTTTTGAAATCATGTCATATTTTGACTCCTTCAACAATAGACTATGTTCCGCATACCTCAAAAATTCATTCATCGCTTCCTCTTGTTCCCGTTCAGATGACACAGTCTTCCAACGATATTTTTTACAGCTCTTAGAGTTTCTTCTCAATTATTTTATGTCGACATTTGGACTAACGTTCTGGAGCCATTACATCAAACATGTACATTACATCAAACATGTACTCCACTTTCCACTTTTGGAATTGGAATGTATTATAAGTTTGTCTCATTGTATATTAGTATATTATTATGATTATCAATCTTTTTGAATCTGCTTCATATCCTTTCGGGCGTCGCGTTCATATTAATTCTTCATTCAGATTATTTATTAGTCATTTCCATTCCATTTAGGTCTTCCTCTTTTCTTCTTCTTCGTGATCTTTGTGTTCCAAACTTATATTGTTTGTATTTTTTCTAGCGTTCTTATTGATCGACGTACCAGGCCACTTGCTTCTTGCCTAAAGTGTTATATATGCTTTCTACTTGTAGGTTTCTTCCAATTTGTTCGTTTTCCATTTTGCCTATTCTTGTCATTCCCTCTACTCGTCTTAAGTATCTTATTCCCGCTGCTTGGATTTTACTTTTGTACCTTTAATTTATTGTTTGAGTCTTGCTTCCGTATATCAAAGATAGTCTTTATATTGTTTCGTAAACCGTCATTCTTTCAATGTAACAGTCACCAAAGTTAAGCTATTCAATTTCTATTTTAGTGACGTTGTTCGGTGACTATTGTGAGCTGCTGACAAGCGGCCGGACAGCTTTCCCTCGAAATAGTTGATTTTCATGCAAAAATTAGTGGCAATTTTCCAGGAAAAGTGTCAACGGGGTCAGATAAGTTCAAGGATTAACTGAGCAAGGGAAATAATCGGTTGTCTCTAAAAGTGGTCGGTCGCGCGATAATCAGGAACTCTGTAGAATCTATAATATCAATGTCAGGCTGTACACTTTATTCGCTGTATCTTAACTCAGCTTTCATTTTGTTCAACTTATCACAACAATAAATTGTTATAATTCCATCAATCAGATTTCGTGTGTGTTGTTATTCAACGCTTGCCGCCACTAGCACAGAATTAAGGACAACGGCGCAGTGGACGCAGGTAAGTATAATTTTCTATACTTACAAATCTAGCTAAGCCATTTCACACAATAAGTCAATACGTGAACAGGAATTGTGCTTCTCTGTCGCATTCTTCGTTACAATTGGCGCAGTCGGTAGAATAGGTTGAATTCTATCCGGTGGACTAGGGTAGCATTTTATTGAACTGTTCGACAGGATTATTTATGACACTTCAAGTTTTGTGACAATTGAAAATGATTGAGACATCAACTCAGGTGACTATTCATCCGACGATCACGATTACCACTATTGCAACTTCAACCGCTTCCCTACCAACCACTTCGAGTACGATAACCAGCTCCAGAGTACCGAACGCTTCTCTGGTTCCAAGTATTGCTATTTCACAGTATCCTTTCAATTATTGGTCTTCTTCTGGGCCCTTACACGTTTCAATACATGACACTTTTGGTCCGTTTTCACATCATTCGCCGAATTTCCAAAATCAAGCAAAATATCATGATAATTCCCAAACTTTCACACCATCCATAAATGTTTTTGAAAATCCAACCTCTATGTCTACCCTTTAAACTATTGATACATACTCTGGAGATTCTGATTTAGAGGCACTCCAAAATAATGTAGTAACCGTAGCCTATTGTAATCAGTGGAATAATGGTCAAGTAGTAACAGCGATAAAATTAAAACTTTAAGGAAAAGCACAAGAAAGTTCCCAAAGACTAGCGGCCAATTACGGTTTCGGACATGAGTCAATGGCTGAGAAAGTAGATTATGCAGTTGCAGAGCAGGAATTTCCCAAAATTTATAGGGGAAAGACGAATCTTTACGAAAATTTGCGTTCCGTTCAGAAATTTGTGCTGAAGAGTTATTCCCCTTGATGGATGGTCCGGGATTGGTAGGATCACGTGACAAAATCAAGCGTGAAACTTTGATGATCAGACAATTTTCTGAGAGCCTTGATATGAGGTTAGTGAACGAAGTACTTAGGCTCAGGCAATTTGGGACGATTGAAGAAGCATTGCCCTATGCGAAGCAACGCGAGGAAATTTAAATTATATTAATCAAGGAAACTAAATTGGATGCCCATGTACGCCATTGACAAGAGCTCCTTCTTCTTTGGTTATAGAAACTAATGACTCTCGGCGAAATAAAAGTTAGAAGGCCACGCTGCGTACTGACCAGCTCTATCATTACATGGAAAACTTTGATGATCAGACAATTTTCTGAAAACCTTGATATGAGGCTAGCGAACGAAGCATGTAGGCTCAGGCAATTTGAGACGGTTGAAGAAGCATTTCTCTATGCCGATCAATGCGAGGAAGTTTTAGTTATATTATTCAAGGAAACTAGATTGAATGCCCGTAAAGCCCATGTACGATCATTGACAAGAGCTCCTTCTTCTTTGGTTATAGAAACTAATGACTCTCAACAAAATAAAAGTCGAGAGAAAATGCTGCGTACTGACCAGCTCTAAATAAGAAGTGCTTGATTGCAAAACAGGTGCATTGTCATAACTGTGTAGTAGTAGCGCAAATGAGTCAGCGTGCCTTTTAAACTCGCAAACCAGTCCGACGGAGACTCAACGTCAAGCACAGGAAATAAACCTATTTGTATTATTCCAAGGGTCGCAGACCTTTATAAAGATAGCACAAAAATTGCTAAATCCTAGATCAGTTACGAAAAGTACACATTTTCAGTAGATTCTGGAGCTGCTGTCTCACTATTGGAACAAATAATTGTGTCTGAAAATAAGTTATCTATCTCACCGTCAGATGAGATGTTGGTCGATGTTTCTGGTAATTGACTAAGTAGTGACGGAAAAGTCAATGTAGAGTTTGATATTGGATTTGAACGATTAATCAGTTTGTAGTATGTCCAGATTATTTGTATTTGCCGACTGATGAATTGGTTGGAGTAGATTACCCAATAAAGCACAAAGTCGTAGAAGATTTTGAAAATAGCCTCTTCAGAATTCACAGAAACGTTCTATGTCAGAAATCCTCAGGAACGACAATACAAATATATAATGAGCCGTAGTCTTAGCTAACGTTGATCGCAATGTAAGCCCAAGCATAAGGGCAAATGTGAAAAATCAAAATGTTTTTGTAGACCGTGATTTGGAGTCTAGAATCCAGGATCAAACTTGAAGTTGTTCAGATTTTGAAATAGTATACGCATAATTTCAGAATCATATCAAAAGTTCAAATCCTGTACCGTTAGAACGCAATCAAAACGTTGAGTGCGCGATCCTACTTAATACAGAAAAATGTTCTGACACTCATAATCGAAATTCTGAAGGTAAATTCATAGTTCGCACTAAAGAAACTTGTTGCATTCCAGCGCGGCACACGGCAGTTGTAGAAATTATGCTTGATAAGCGCGCTCCTGATATGGTGATCGTACTAGAACCGAAAAAGCTGAACATACGGGGTGTTCTTGTTGCACAAACAATTTTCCAAGAAAAAGTAGTTTGAAAGCATTTGTCTATATTTTGATCAGTGATTAGTACTGACGTCACCATTTCAGCACGTTCCCAGTTCAGTGCAGCTGTAGCAGCAGAGTAAGAGTTACATTCAACCTTCAATAATCGATCGCATATAAACGTCATTAGTACCAATGAATTGAAGTTAGATTTATCTCGTTTGCCCTGTGACGAACAAGACAAATCAGCGGAATTCCCATATGAATATGCAGATGTATTCAAAACGATCACTAGTACCAATAAATTGAAGTTAGATTCATCTCGTTTGCCTTGTGACGAACAAGACAAATCAGCGGAATTCTCATATGAATACGCGGATGTATTTAAAACGCAAGAGAAACTGCTGAGTAAGACATCGCTGGTAAAGCACGCACTCACCTGAGCAGTGAAGTGCCTGTCGCACGGGCTCCGTATCGTGTGTTATTTAGTCACTGTCAAATTATCAAAGATCCAATAAATGATATGTTGGTCAATAGAATCATACAACCCTACGTTAGTCCAAATTCTGCTCCAGTAGTTTTCGTCGAGAAGAAATAATTAAACGGGGAAAGCCTCATTGAATTTTGCATTCATTAAATTGAATAATAGTACAAAGAGAGACTATTTTCCTATTCCAAATTCACAAGACACTTTAGATCAGAGGGGGGAAATCTGTACGTTCTACTACCTCACATCTAACTAAGGGTTATTGGCAAGTAGGAATGGATCCTTAAGATATAGGAAAAACAGCTTTCTCTGTCACGTGGAGCCATTTTGAGTGTAATCGCATAAGTATAGGTCTAATCAATAGTCCGAGTACTTGGCAGCGACTAAAGCATAAAATTCTAGCTGATTTGATGGCAACACATTGTTTTGTTCATCTGGATTACATAATCTGTTTAAGTTCGGATAGCTTAGATGTACATATCGGAAAATTGTAATTGATATGCGATCGTCCCGGATTGGTAAAACTGCAGTAAAACGCAAAAGTCACGTTCACCCGAGGTCTGAAAATTGAGTGGTAAAATTCCAGTAAATTCGAATTCAGATTTGAAATTGCTCAAACAGTGCTATTATTTAGGTGATACTTTACGATTACTATTATTAAAAATAATGTTAACTAGAAATTAAACTAAAAAACAAGTGCTGTGGTGTTAATCGGTTCGAAGGTCCGACCCAAAACATTGCTAGATTTAACGCCAACTCTTTCTGCGCGCGTCGAAGCGATCAGTGTTGCCAACGATAGTAGAAACTGAACAATGGCTTCGCTGGAAGATATAAGAAAAATATTGGAACCAATAAACCTGAGTATGGTACAAATGCAAACTTCTCTTAACCAAATAAATAATACCTTAGGGAAGCTGAGTGAAGATCACAAAAAAAAATTTGATGAGCTAGAACAAAAAATCTACGAACAGGATAAGCAAATAGATTTTTTAGAGAGAAAGACCAAAGAAAGAAACCTGATATTCTTTGGAATAAGGGAAGAACAGACAGAAAATCTAGAAATTATAATAATAAAACTAATTAATGAAAACTTAAACCTAGCGCATATCTCACGCAATAACATAGAACTAATAAAAAGAATTGGTAGACCCGGCAACAACAAAACAAGACCTGTACTCATTGAACTAAACTCAAAAAGGCTCAAATATGACATTTTAAAAATATACGTAGAAGAAGACTACACGCATAAAGTATTACAGGAACGAAAATTGCTAAGGCCACACTTAATTCAAGCGAAGAAAGATGGCTATAATGCTGTATTACGCCAGAATCTACTTTTCGTCAATGGAACTAAATACATAATAACAGACTTTAAAGAGGTCGAATCAGGGTCCAGGGATAAAGACAATCAACTTATCAATGAGGCAGCGTCAACACTGAGACGAAGATCAATATCTCTCAATTCATTACCACAAATAGATAATGTTGAAAACCAGAAAGATACCTTTGAGAACACAGACAAGATGGACAGTAATGTGCAAAAAGTTCACATGCGAGAGAATGTGACTAATATTTGTCAAACACAAAATCAGAAGGATGCGCCAAAAGTTCACACTCAATCAACACTGACTGGTTGCTGTCAAATACAATTTCAGAAAGATACACCAAAAACAAATGCAGATAGGAAAGGCAAAATGAAGAACACTCCAGTGAATTTTGGGCCACTTGATAAGCACATGCCACAAACAAGACAGAGAACTCAGTCAGCATCAAAAAACTTCGAAGCAAAAAACCCGATGGAATAACAAACACAAATAATATTCTATTCTGGAATGTCCAAGGGATCAGAAATATATATAGACTTAGTACAAAAGAAAAACAATTTATCCAAAAGTATAATATTATCTGTCTTGTGGAAACATGGCTTAATTGTGAACTGAGAGAAAATCCTCTATTTCTAAAAGACTACTATAAATTTGAACAACCTGTCAACAAAGAAGCCAGCACAGGAAGAGCCATTGGAGGAATTTTAATATTCTCAAACCTACCTCTGTCATCAGTCGAAATTATAGGCAAAGAACTTCACTGGTTATTCCTAAAACTAAAAAGCATAAGACAGAACTTAATACTTGGAGTAGCTTATTTCTCCCACTCCTATGATTATGCTATATTACTGGAACTATTCTCTGAAAATCTGCAAAATATAACTGAACTTTATCCAGACTATGCTTTAATTATATGTGGGGATTTCAATGCCAGAATAGAAAACAAGAATCAATTAGATGACATCATCTTCTCCGGTACATACCTCAGCGCCTCAAGAACTGTGAATGATCATATGTTGAATAAAAAAGGTAAAGATCTTCTACAATCTACTGATAAGGAAAATTTAATTGTCATAAATGGCAGATCTCGCAGCGATACACCGGCCAAATATACTTACATGGGCACAAACGGCAAAAGTACAATTGTTCTAATCTGGGTCAATATTACGGCACTACAACTCATTATAGACGTCTCCATCATAGAAGATATACACGTATCTGACCATCTTATATGTTCACTGATTATAAAAAATATCGGAAATATAGAAAAGTTTCAAACACAAAATAAACCTGCAATAGAAATTAAGAAAACTAGATGGGATACATCTAAAACAGATCTATCTAAAGAAGAACTTCAAACCGTCAGGGATATTAACAACCAGCAGTCCACAAAAGAACAATATGAATATATAAAGAATAGAATAGAAACTGCTTCCAAGAAGATAGATACTACAGAAACTATAAAAATATGCGACCCAATGAACCGCAATAAAAGAAAAAAGGAATGGTTTAACAATGAATGTGCCGAACTCAAGAAAATTGTGAAGAAGAATTATAATAAGAGTGAAAAACATAACTTTGAGAAACAAGAACTAGAAGCGTATTTAAAATCAAAAAAAGCATACAAGCAAACTATAAACAATCAAAAGAAATGTTATAGGCAAGAAATTCAAGAAAAAATGGAAAACATCACAGATCAAAAACAATTCTGGAAAACAATAGAATCATTCAATCCATCCAACTATTCATCGAACCCGATCCCAATAACAGAATGGAAACTCTAGTTTCAAAATTGGTATAGTTTTAAAATATCTACCAACCATCAATTTCTTGATGCATTTCATCCCTATCTAGATGTGGACATCACAGCACAAGAATTAAACTTTGCCCTTAAGAGGTTGAAAAATTGTAAAAGCCCAGGATTAGATGGTATAATAAATGAACAATTAATAAATCTCACTCCAGAATGGAAAAACCACCTCCAAAATCTATTAAACTATTTTCTCAAGCAAGAAGACTTACCATCTACACTTAAAACAATAAAATTAACACTTATACACAAGAAAGGAGACCAAATGAATATGAACAACTATAGAGAAATTGCTCTAATTAATACGGTAACGAAACAATTTACATATATACTAAACCATAGAATGCAAAATTGGATTGAAAGTAACAATATATTACTAGAAGCGCAATCCGGTTTCCGAAAGAAACGATCCTGTGTGGATAATTTATTTGTTTTAAATTCCATTGTACAGACTTCCTCCCTAACCAAGAGAAAAGGAGTGTTCGCTATATTTATCGACTTTCAAAAAGCGTTCGATACAGTACCACATGATCTACTTTGGAACAAAATATTTTACTCCGGCGTAAGTGGAAAAATAACAAGAACACTAGGAAACATATATAAAGAAGCCACAGTTCAAATCATGGTTAATAATGAATTAACAGAGAAAATACAAATCACGAAAGGGGTCTTACAAGGTGAGTGCACCAGTCCTCTTCTATATGCTTTGTACATATCAGACTTGGAAGCGTACTTCAGAAAAAAACAGCTCGAAGGCTATTTTATCACCCCTTCAACAGATATACTGTCCCTTCAATATGCGGATGATATTGTAGTATTCGCTCACTCGGCACCAGATGTGCAAAGGAAATTAGACGCATTATCGGCATATTGTAGCAATCTTCATTTAAAAATCAATGCAGAGAATTCGAAAATTCTACACTTTCATAAGGGAAGACCTCCTAATCGTATAATCAAACACATTTGTCAAAGCCATGAAATAAAATTTGCGAATAAATATACATACCTAGGAACTATATTTACAACAGCTGGCTCGTTCAACGAGAATACAAAAGACTACCTTAGTAAAGCAGCCAGAATTACAGGAGCAGTAGAAAGCACACTTTCAAAATCAAAAGTTGACAATTGGGAAACAAATATTAAATTATACTCTTCGCTAATCATACCAACTCTATTATATGGATCTGAGGTGTGGGGACCATCGCAATGTGACAGTATTGAAAAAGGAATGGCTCAGTTCTTCAAAAGTATATTATCCTGGAGAAGTACAACACCCAATTATATCATCAGAAGAGAAACAGGGGAATATAATTTAGAATCCACAATAGTCGCAAGAATACTAACCTGGTGGCAGAAAGTCCTTCTCTTGCCAGATGAAAGGTATGTGAAAATATGCTATGATCGGCTATTAAATCTAGACGAAAAACATAATACAAACATATCAGATGAAAAACAAATCAAATCTAATTGGACAACAAATCTAGAAAATATCCTAAAAAGAGTTAACTTCCATTGGGTATGGGAGCGCCAAAGCTGTTTAACAATAAAAGCGGAGATGAATAATATATTGATCGCATTTAGAGAAACGCTATATGAAACAGACACTAGAAGAATTTTTAACTCATCTTATAATGAAATGTATAAAAACTATAATACTACTCAAAATTATCTTTCCCAAAAAATCCCATATAACGTCCTCAAACTAACGGGTCAACTTAGAACAGCTAACTTCAATCACTTCTCCATCTATATAGATGGTTTTTCCCATAAATTTGACACTAACGAAATCTGCGATATCTGTAATCTACAAGAAGAAAACAATCTATTCCATTTCCTATTCCGCTGTCCCATATATAATCCTGTTCGAACTCTTCACATCCCAAGTCACACTGCTCAAGACAGCCTCGAAGAAGCCGCCAAGAAATTACTTAGCATTCCAACCAAGGAAAAGATGTATGAAACATTTAAATATTTTCAGGTCGCTCTAAAAATTAGAGCTTTTATCATGGATGTATAAAAAAAAAAATATACACTGTATCAATTATATTTTGTTATTCTATTATTATCATTCTATTTGTATTATTATTTTGTTATTCTTATTATTACCAATCTATTTGTATGAAGTCAGATCTTCAAGCGAATGAATTATTATTATTATTATTATTATTATTATATATTCGATCGTCCCTGTGATGCAAATTTAAGTTAGAATCCCGACAAATGTGAATGTATGCAGAATGAAACAGAATATTTTGGTCATATGATAAGTAAGAACGGTGTGAAGCCTGATTCCGAGAAGATGAGCGCCGTGCAAGCATTCCTAATACCTTGCGATATTAGTGAAGTGGGGGCATTTCCAGGCCTAGTGAGTTTTTATCAAGGATTTATCTCAAATTTTGCTATGATTGCTTGACCTCTGACACAATTGGCAAAAAAAAATGAATCCAATGGTCTGAAGATAAAGATCTAGCGTAAAAAATTGGGAAATCTATTAGTAGGATCACCTTAACTTGTATATCCAGTATTTAGTGAAACGTTTATTGTCTGCACTGATGCTTCATTATATGTCCTTGGTGTGATTCTTTGTGAAGAACACGAAGGTCATGAAATGCTTGTCACTTACGCCAGCCTTCAACTTTCGCCCGCCGAACGCAATTACTGTACGACGGAATGAGAATGCTAGGCTTTAAGTCTGGGGAATTAAACATTTATGGTGCTACTTGTACGGTCCGAAATTCATCGTTTATATTGATAATCGACCCTCAAAATGGTTGATGAGCACTTCCGAACCATTCAATCGTCTTATGAGGTGATCATTAATGCTAAGTGAGCACGATTTTGACATTCATCACCGTCGGAGCAAGAAACATGCTAACGCTGACGCACTCTCGCAGATCAAGCTAGTGTGGCTTATGTTTCAAAACTCGCGAAAATATGATCCCATCAAATGGAACCGTGCCGCAATGCAGGCAGCACAGTTCGATAACGCGCTAGTGATGACCTATGCCAATCAGATTGAGACACAGAATGATGGCGAATTTCATTATAATAACAACAGATTGATTCATAAGTGATCGTATGAGAAACGATACGAAGATAAATTAGTCATACCTGCAGAATTTTAAAACACATTACAAGCGCTTGTCTCGATTCCCCCTTATCAGGTCATGGCGGTACAGAGAAGACTTCCAAAAAGGTAACTCACGGTCCTGTTGGACTAAATTACGTCACTATGTTCGAAAATATGTTGGATAATGTGTTGCATGTGCTCAAAGAAAAATTTTGCTCCATTTGTGAACTGCCTCATCAAAAAGATTCAACTCAGCTACTCGCCCTTCCGAACGGATCGCAATTGATGATGTTGGTCCCATAGTCACGACGAATAATGGAAATGAATATATCTTAACTGCACAAGACGCTGCTACACATTATCCGGAAGCCTTCTTTATCAGAAATCAACCCACTTTAACTGTGGCGGAAACATTTGTAAAGGGACCTAAACACGGATTTTGTTTCAAAATTATTGGAGGAAGTCTGTAAGATTTCAAACATTGAGCGTTTACATAGGACAGCATACAGACCACAAACCAACGCAAGTTTAGAACAAGGTCATCGAATTCTTGAAGATATCTTGTCACATTAGGTCAACACATAGCATACAGATTGGGATGAGTGGTAACCTTCCGCTGTATCCGCATTTTGTGGTACCGCTCATTTATTGCTAGGTGACATTCCATATTTTCTAATGTGAAGCCCCAACATTGACCTTCGACGAAATATTTAGTACTTTGAAAACTCGATACGACGCTGACTCGAATTATGCTGCCAAATTTATGCAGCGTTTGAACATAGCGCATTATGAAGCTCGAAACAACTCAATAAGAATATTGACCGTGTTCATCAAACTTTTAATAGAAAGGCCGCAGACACTGAATTCAAGCTTGGAGGTAGTGTGTATTTGTTTACACCGACTGTCAGAGTCGGAACAAGTACAAAACTATCTAAAAAGTGGTCAGGGTCGTTTCGCATGATAGAACTGTCCGAAGGTAATGCAACCGTCAAAGGGATTTATAGTCGTCGACAAATGGACGATATCTAAACCGCCTGAAACCATGTTACTTGTCTACGGAGGACTTTGACTCGGAAATCACAAATGACACGCCAATGACGTCTGAATTGGGTGAGAACGAGGGCTTTTTACCTATCATTCCTTGGTCTCTAACGAATTACTTACACAATATTCGCGATCCGGATCCTCATGCTCATTCAGTTTCAGATACCATCAACACAAGTGTTGCGATCGGTACCAATCGAAGTGCTCATAGTAAACATATCGAGAATCTTGGCCCTTTCAACCCTCGACACATCCTCAAGTAGCGCCAATACTATCACACAGTCTCTACAAGGAATGGTTACTCAGGCACGATATCACACTAGAAGTCACGGAGCCGTCACTAAACGTTGATGGATAAGAGCTCCGCGCTACTAAAGTGAGCTTCAAGTGCCCGCACATAAGGACGATAATCATTTAAGAATGGGTAAAGTATTATTACTGAGTTTTGGAATTTTTATCAGCAGGAATATGTGCTAAATTGATAGCTTTCGATCGTGCGGCTCCAGATGTAGAGATATCAAAGATATCCTAACTCGATATCAAGACTTGAGAAATTAATTCTCGCAGTTTGTAGTGCAAATTCAATTGCTGCAAGAAATAAGATACGCGAAAGTCCATGTTTACAATTTTTTAGTGTCAGTCCAACAAATTAAATTGTGCACATCAGCCCTATCTCAGGTGGCCTGGCGAAGTACGTTCACTATCAAAAGACCAAGAGTTGTCTAGAAGCCCACCGATTTCAGCGACTAGGTCTCATGGGATTAGGTGCTGGAATTGCTATGGGCCTCCACCCAAATGGCATCACTGGACTGTCAGACACTCTCGAGAGTCATTTGGAACCAAGCGAAAATGTTCCGTTGTATCATACATTCTCCATGGTACTACGTATGATGATGTCAAAGTTAGTGCAGTTATTTCCATGAAGCTGTCCGACTATTTGGCTGCCACTGACGTCGAACAAAACGTCGTTCGTCTATGGAACGATATATCCGTATTCCAAAATGTACTGTTCTGACAACGTTGCTGAAGAAGTGACTTGGCAAGCAAATGGTGCGGACCGCTGCTCAAAGATAGGGATAGACGTTCTGTATGAGGGTACTGCAACCGTTCTTACTATGAACAACACCAGCACCAAGTTTGTAGCAGTAGAAGCCCGTGATACACTATCCGCGCTTAGACTAGTACAATCAGAACTTGCCTGGCGTACAGAACAGAACCGTCTCCTCATTCTATTCAAAAACTCTCTCGGTTTCTACTTCTAAAAATTCAGATAAGTACTCCAAAACACAGATAATATGGCCCAGGCTCTCAGCAAGCTATTATTTCTAGAAATAGCTTTCAAGAAACGCAAGAAGAACTTGCCTAACGATGCTATTTTCAAGCGATGTCATTTGAGAGGGCATATTTCAAGAAACCGTCTGATGTTGGCTCTAGAAAGACTGGATGTGTTCAGCAAACGTGTGAAGGAGTCAGCAGAACACAGGAGGAGAGTGCTGGGAGAAGTGTTATATGTAACTAGATGCAGCGCAAAGATCGCCGATTCCTAAATAACCAAATACTGTTACCAAGAGCTGCCGATTAAATACCAGAATACATGCAAAATCATGACACTCATCACACATATCATTCGGAGTCATGGTAGGTACTCAGGTCGACTGTGGAACACGACTCCCAGTCATGCTCAACCTTGAGGGCAAGTGGCTGAAAATTGATCCCGAACTGCGTAGATCGCAGCCTGAACCATAAGTACTAGATGCCAACGATACAAATGATGATATACCAAAGATGAGAATCGCACCAATCAGCGCTCATGAAGTTCATAGTAAAGAGGACATGGTAGCGTTTCAATACATGCAACTTTTTCCTAATAAACGACGAGCCGTAACCAACATTAAGACACGCAGGATAGCAGGCAGTATCACGGATGTTTCAAATCCCTACTTACCGAATGTTTTCAGTCGCAGTGAATTCGTTAACTAATCATGGAATGCAGCGTCAGAAATATGGAGATTCTTATCATATACCAGAAACATATTTTGAAATTCATGCCCCCATACACCCTGTATGATGTATTACGGTATGTCGCATCAGTTATCTTGAATATGTTCTGTTTGAGAAGACCAGCCATCACCCAACCGCAACGGAAATTGTACCTACTAGCTGGCCTGCGAGACGCCCTGACGACTCCATAGCTGATGCGCTTATGTGTTCCTCCACCAACTTGAATAACCAGATTTCAACCCCACCACCAATCTATCCCGCACTGTGGGACCGTCCATGGCTTCGATACGCAGCAGTGCGGAACCATCCGCAAACGTTGGCATCTTGCGTCAGCCCATATTCCAGTAGAATAAGATGTATAATGAATCAAGGATATTAATTGCGAGCATCGGCATGGGCTAAGCTGACTCGACCTGAACTCGATTTCAAGGGCTAGTTGAAGTCGAGTATAGAGGAGAGGGCACTGTTACAGTCATCAAAATTCGGATATCCAATTTCCGTTCAAAAACGTTGCTCTGTGACTGTCGTAATCTGCTGACAAACAGCCTTGCAAATATCTCCTAGAATAGTTGATTTCTATGAAAAACTGGTGGACATTTTCCAGAAGAAGTATCACTGGGGTCAATTGAGTTTGATGATGCATTGAACATTTCAAGGGTAGTAGTCTTTCGTCTCTGATCAAAGTAACAGCTTCTGATTCATCAAAAATTGTTTTGTCAATTGCCCACTTGAGCAAATGAGCGCACGAACAAAGTGAGTGCGCTCAGCTTTGCTCTCGTGGGCAATCGACAACTTATCGCATTTGTTGCACAATATACTATTACATGATTTTTGGTAATGGAATATGCAAATTCCCAAACAGTGTTAGAGAGAATTATGTCTGCTAGATTATTTTGGTTATGCTTATGAAACTGCGAATGCTGTATTCGCAAAGCTAAAGAGCAGAGTTGGAAATATTGGCCTTGGACTTGATCAGACTTTCAGCTGATGCTAATCTGCAGATAATGAAAGCGTCAATTTAGTCGCCGTCATTCAATTAATAAATAATTGTGCCAAGAAAGACGAAAAATTTCATCAATTGGATGTCATGCACATATGATTGAACGCTGTTGAATACGGCTCGAATAAATGTGATTTTGATGTAGTAAATTAAGCTCTTCATATATTCAATTACTTTTCTCTACTCAACTTTTTTCACATTATGTTTGGAATTTTACATGAAACAGAGCTGATGCATGAAAAATTCAGCCTCATTTGTCTTGGAGTATATCACATTTTTGAGAGATTACTGATAGAACCATCACAGAAGATTGCTGATGAATTTTTGGGATTCATTCGCACTGATTCAATCGAAACTCTGCCAACTATCTCTTAGAATGAGAAGAATACCATGTACAAAATTCAATAGTTATATACATTCATATATCAACTGCAGATTCAGTTTTTCTTCTAGTAACCATCTATCGAAGCTTCGTATTTTTCCGTAGACTGAACCGATTTTGATGATCTGTGCCAATTTACGTTGGAATTAGACCTGTGCGATAGTCTAGATTGCAATCAATGAAGAATATAGTCAAATCAAGCTTGCTTTGGATCTGGTTTGTACTGCAACAGGTATTTAATTTAAATAATTCAAAGAGTGGAAACTAATTTTTGACAGAAACTCCGATCTCAACAACTTTCGAACTATTTTTGGATGCAGAAATAGTATATTCCCCAATAAGTATTGAAATGGCCCTCATTCCAAACGAGCGAGTTCAAATTCGCGAGAGCGGAATACGCCACTCCATAAATGTTTTACACCTTACTTACTCTAACATCTTTTTGGATACGCACCCAATATTTCAAAAGAAACTTTTGAATGATGAAATGTCAAACGCAAAACTAGAAATGAGCACCTGTACTGCTAGGAAATAACTATGATAACCAAACTCACAGCTTCAGACTCGTCGAAAATTATTATGATTGAATGATTCTGAACGTTAATACGGAATTAACCTTTTGCTACGAAATATGCAACTCCAGAACAGTGTTAGAGAGAGGATTTTTTCCATGGCTTCGGTCTCATAGTCCGACGTCTGTAATAAACTGACATTTGAACATGTAATGACAGAAATACAAATCAAAGGAAGCTCTACTCAAAATTGTGAGGAATTTTTCATTCGGGTGGAGGGCAATAAATACTTATTTTCATATCAAGAGCCGGAAAAAACTCTTTACGTGGAAATGCAAATATAACAGAGCGAGGCTTGACAAGTGCAGAAGTTTGCATGTGTACGTAAACTTTTTCGACATGTTTTGTAACCACATTTTTTCCTAGAACTAATAATTGGGGAAAACACTCGATTATTATCAGGATTTATAGAATTTTTTTGACATTACATCGAAGCCTCTCAAGGCGTTGCTATGGTTTTTTTGTTGATTGCTTTATTCATTCTACATTATTCTGAATTTTTTTATTATTCTCAACGTAATGTCTATATAATAATTTTAATTTGATTCACTACAATAAGTGATTTCACTTTATCATGTTCACCTCCAGAAATAATTGAAGGCGCAAGGCAAGCTACGTTAGATATATTACCTGAAAAATCAGAAGAGCAGTATTTAGCAGTTTATAATAACTTCAAATATTGCTACAATATGAGAAATATCAGAATAAATTTTTGAATATGTATATTTCATTGAGAAAAGTAAGTTTTATGTCATCAAGCTTGTAGAGTCAGTATTCAATGCTGAAATCTATGTTGAATGTACATGGAAATGTCAATTCAGAACAATATTCTAAGTTGATTGCTTTTATGAAAAGTAAAAATGATGGATACCATGATGAAAGATCCAATATATTGATTAGAGATGAATTTTACAAATTTTAAATTGATGCTGATGACTAAAATCATTTAAAATAGTCTCCCCCACAAGATGGTTGAAGTAGGAGTCTGTTCAAATTTGGCATACATAATGTTTGACATGTGAACAGCACCTCTGAACAGATTTTGCCATACAGAACCCGAGAAATTTATAATTGAAGTTATCTCAATTAACACGTAGCATATGGACCATGCATAGGCAAACAGCACATTAATAATTCTACTGTTAGAACTAGAATTAAGAACTTCATGAACAACGAAGAGAAGCTAGAGCAGGATATCACAAATATGGGTAAAAAGTCAATTTGATTTACCTTCTAATTTGACAGATATAATCTCGAGAAGTACTAAGATTTAGCTGCATATGATATATTTTGCAAGCGAACGAGTAAATGGTGGGGAATGAAATGTTGCCACGATCGTCGTTCTAGCACGCACACATAAGAAGGCGTCGTCTGTATAAGCAACCTTTTCTATGTGTTGAGGCGTAGCCCGGATAGTTTCGTCATAAGTTTACTCGCAATGTAAGTTCAAAAGAACTTTAAGAGTGAATTTTACGAGAGCAAATTATGTCTATCGTATAATCTACTGGCACCGAGTACGTATATATGGGCTCTACAAAGCTAATGATTACAATTCGAACGAATCATCAACCATTTTAATATGCAAACGGTATGTAACTTTTGGTTGGGACTGTCGCAGGGGAACTACCTTAATGATGAAGGTAGTGTCGCTACAATGAAGATGTAGATAAAATATCTAAAGCTTGCCGCACACGATGCAATTTTTCAAGCAATTTTGTTAACTTGGCGCAGTACTGGGTACCACGCTTGCTCCGATGCAAGAAATTTGGTGCGATGCGGGGTACTAGACTTACCACAAGACTTGTTTTTCAAGATAGGTTCGGTGCTATTTCTCGCACTTGCTGCGCCACTGACTGCTGTCCACAGCCAATCAAAGCAGACGACGAAATCACGTGATTACATCACTGAGTTGTATGTCGCATCACAATGCTGTGCCTCGTTAGTACATTGTGTTTTGTGGTGTTTTAAGATACAAATAAGTAAAAACTATGGCTAGTAGAAATTAGGTACTGTTTACGTACCCTAGCTCAGGGTGTATACCAAAAAATTAAATGAAAATTTCCTGACTTCCAGGTTTTCCAGGTTATTTTCAATAAAATTCTAGACAGTAAAAAACAAAAGTTTGATACAAGTTCACATATAATCATAGATTAATGTTGCAATTCTGTGTGAACCCTATAAATCTGTGAATTAAAAACAAAATCGCAACGAACTTGATATCATGAACGAATTTACATTAATCGACAAAAGTAAATGTACTTTAATACATTTTTTTCTCATGAATTTATAGATCTGGAAGACTATAAATCGTAGATTTGCACAGATGGCCCTAGTATCTTAAGGAGTGAAAATATACTTTTATGAGTAATAATGCATAAATATCCTATGATGTATTTTTTCCAGACAAATATCAGAAATTCCCTGACGATTCCATGACATTTCCAGTTTATCTAAATTCCCTGACATTTCCAGGTTTTTTACGTTTGGTATATACCCTACTAGCTCGTCAAACAAAATGTTGAGAACTCTGCGGCCTTGATTCCTTCTTGAAATTCACTCTCTTGACCAAAGTTTTTTCTTCTTTCTTTTCTGTCTCGTAATTCGCAAGCTATAACTGCAGCAAATGCTCCTGGTCTCCTCCGACGATGAGTTTCGGCAACATCCATACTTGTAATGTGAAAATCTACCAAGTCTACGTTCTAGTGTTAGAATGAGTGGCGCAGCTTGCATCCTGTGATGCGAGAATAAGTGTCACACTAAGTGTACCTCAAAGTGGCCCAGTGCGCAAGAAAACTTGCTGCAAATTAAGTGAACAAAATTGCATGGAAAATTGCCTCGTGTGCGGCGGGCTTAACAGATTGGTAGCTAATACGATGATTATGTTTACTGCAGGTTGTTTTAATTTTTAGTATCGCGAGAGCTTGTCGTCGAACAGAGTTGACAAGCATGATTCTTGATCACATCAAGAATAAAGAATCGTTCATAATTGGAATTCAAATATACTAAACGGCATGAACAATTCATAGCGACCTGTATTTCTTTGAATTGCATTAGTTTTTAGAAAATATATAGCAAATATCTTGCTGTTCGGCCTCAAAATGTGGGATATCGTAGTTTATATCTAACATATGAAGGCGAAAAATGTACAGATCAACCTGTGGGAGTAAATACAATTGGTAGGATTGCTGAAAAAATTGCAGAATTCTCAAAAATACCCGATCCAGAAAATTCACAGGCCACTGCCTTTTGCGATCTTCATACACATTATTGGCAGATACTGGAGCATATATGATAAATCTCAAGCGACATGGTGGCTAGGAATCCAGTACTGAATGATACATCAATTTTGCTTCAAAATAGAAATAAAATTTCCAATAAATTTCTTAGCAGTGACAATCAATAGAGTGATCAACGTGCCGCTGATACTTCTGAAATCTCCAAAATTATTGTGGACGATAGTAATGTTGATATTATGGATCGGAAAGGAATCAATGTTTCCTTAGACAGTACAAAAGTTATTTAGTCGAGCTACTATGCAATTTTATTATTTTTCTAATATATTATTTCTGTTTAATTAAGATATTTTTAAGCTTTACAATTTTTTTGTTGCCGACTGAAAGTTTGTAACCCTCAGTTACATTTTTATATTTTAGAAAGTTTTCTTGCCGTAAAGGAATTTATTGTCCTACATTCTGTTGACCAGGCTTGTGCCTGTCGTCTTTTTTTGTAAATTTGTTTTGGGTTGCGTTTCCCCGCACCCTTCTTTTTCACCCCATTTTCTTTCAAGATAGTTTTGTTAGTTATGTTTTGGGATAGTTACTTATTTTCGGTCAACGGAAGAGCATCTTGACCACTGCATCTTTATGCATGTTGGTGTCTAGTTTTTAAATTTAAATTCGTTATATGTTTTATTGCAGTGTGTGAATAGTAGTTTATTTTTCTTCATGTTGTTTGTGTTGTATATATCTGTAGATTCGAGCGAGTGAAATATATAAAACTAAAAATTAGCGCTCTTGTTCTTATTTACGCAATCTTGAAAAAACGCCACAACACGTTTGCTACCCCAACATATGGTCCTTCGAGCGCGGATTATTCTGCCAGAATCTACACAACATCCTGCAATAATCAACATTCACCAAAGAAGTGTCGATAAAGGACTAACGTCGGTAAGTCTCCAATCAATCCTATTCTTTATCATATTCGTATAATTCCTTTAGCCAATGGCACCGAACACCGAAAATGATCTTAAACCACTACGCATCGAACGCGGAGCTATCAAAGCTCGAATCACAAACTTTCACAAATATTTAACAACTTTGAACGTAACTGCCAGTTCTGCAATCAGCGAGTTAAAAATTCGTAGAAACAAATGCGAAGCGTTGTGGGATGACTTTCAAGATATACAGTTGAAAATAAAAATGTTAGAAAATGAATCTGCCGTGGAGTATACTGCATCTGTTGAACGCGAAGAAATTGAAGATCAATATTTTAAAACTATGTCGCTTGCTGATGAGCTATTGTCTAGTCATCTAGACAACCAATCAAATCAAACAATGTCTCTGTCTTCAAATCCAAATGTATCAATGCGATCGAATGTACGGCTACCGGAAATAAATTTGCCTAGGTTTTCTGGGCCCACAGAAAACTGGTATGATTTTTATAATTCGTTTGATTCTCTAATTCATTCTAACAATCAGCTATCAAAGATACAGAATATGCAATATCTAAAATCCTCGTTGTACGGTGAAGCGGCTGAAACTCTTTTTGCAATGGAAATATCAAAAGAAAATTATAATAACGCTTGACAATTACTTAAAGATCGCTATGACAACAAACGCTTAATTATTACTGAGCATATACAAGCGATTCTGGACATCCCGTCGCTACAAAAAGAAAATGGCAATGCATTACGTCAAATACTAGACAACTTGAATAAGCACATGCGTATCCTCAAATCACTGGAATGCAATGTAGATGACTGGAATGATATTCTTATCGTTTTAATAAACAACAAATTTGATAGCACCACTTTAAAGGAATGGGAATCAATTCAAGATCGTAACAAAATGCCAACTATTAAACAATTAATGGAATTTTTTACAAATAAATGTCAAATTTTAGATGCAATGAATAGTAAATCATCGGCTGCCTTCGTGAGTAATAGGAAACTTCCGATTAATAACACAAAGGCTTCGAATAAAAAATGTTCATTTTCTCATGCGTCTACATCTCACAAATCAGCATGCGGCTTTTGCAATGAAGGTGGTCACATCATTTATTACTGTAAAAAACTTGAGGGTCTACCCGCCGATCAACGAATCAAGCAAGTGAAGGAAAACAGTTTTTGCATTAATTGCCTTCGTAAGGGGCACAATACCTATAAATGTACAGCTAGTTCATGCCGTAAGTGTAGAAAACGACATCATTCTTTGCTGCATCTCGAAGTCTCATCTACAGCAAACAATTATTCGAAAACCGAAACTCAGAATAATGACACTTCTACGAAATCTACCTCTTCTCCTGATACAACAGTATCCGCCATTTGTAGTCCATCAGCTGACAATCCTGCTAGCACTCAGTGCCTTTTAGCAACCGCTATTATTCAAGTTTTTGATAATAATGGTTTAGCACATAAATGCAGAATTCTACTAGACTCCGGAAGTCAATCCTGTTTTATAACGGAAGATCTTATTAATAAATTACGCGTACCAATTGATGATATAAATATGTCAGTCGCAGGTATTAACAACTCCTGTTCTACAATCAGAAAATGCGCGAGGGTCAAGATACAATCTTCATTTAGTGACTTTCAAGCTCATATTCAATGCTGCGTTCTCCAAAAAATTACTGGCCAATTGCCTCTTATGTCTTTTGACAAGGAAGCGGTAAAGATTCCTGGAAATATAAAATTAGCGGATCCCTAATTCAACATATCGAGCAAAATTAATATGCTCCTCGGCGCAGATATATTTTGGAAAATTCTTTGCATCGGCCAAATTAAAGCATCTGCTAACCAACCATACTTACAGAAAACTCATTTTGGCTGGATAATTACAGGTCCCATTGTAACAAATAATTTTATTGAAAACAACACGACTTCCTGTCAATTATCTGTCAACAAACAATTAGATTCCAATATAAAACGTTTCTGGGAAATAGAAGAATTATCGGTAAAGCCGGCCCTGTCTGGGCAAGAAATAGAATGTGAAAATCATTTTAAGTCAACTGTCAGTCGCAACGATACCGGAAATTTTGTTGTCAAATTGCCGATTAGAACCGAAACTATTAATAAGTTGGGAGACACAAAACAATTAGCTTTGAAACGGTTTTATTCCTTAGAAAGAAAGTTCGGAGAGCAACCAGATTTGCACAAACAATATAAGCAGTTTATTGAAGAATATATTGAACTAGGTCATATGACGCTATCTCCGAATCTAACAAAATCGGCTGATCTTCCTATTATCTATTTACCCCACCACGCCGTCCTCAAGGAATCCAGTACGACAACCAAACTTAGGGTAGTCTTTGATGGTTCCGCTAAATCATCAACAGGATATTCATTAAATGACGCATTATTGAAAGGTCCAACAATTCAATAAGATTTAATTTCAATAATCATTGGATTTATGACTCATAAATACGTTTTAACAGTCGATATCACCAAAATGTACCGTCAGGTATTGGTAGATAGTAATCACACTCAGTTACAACGAATATTTTGGAGAAATTCAACTGAGGATAAAATTAAATCTCACGATTTGCAAACTGTCACACACGGGACCAAACCTGCATCGTTTCTGGCTACACAAGCTATCCATGAGCTCGCTGACACCGAAAGCGACAACTTTCCTATAGCTTCGAAAATAGCGACACGTGATTTTTATGTAGACGATTTGCTCACGGGCGCAATATCTAAAGAAGAATGTGTGCAAATCCGTGATCAGATGATAGCTAGGTTAAAGACCGCAGGCTTTGAACTCAGAAAATGGATTTCAAATTGCCCACAACTAACTGATGATTTACATTCCGAACAAAATCAAGATCACTTAGTTGTAGATTTAGACAAAAATGAAAGTGTAAAAACGCTGGGATTGTCTTGGAATGCGAAAGATGACACTCTCTTCTATACATTATTGTCTCCAATAAACGGATCTTGAATCACTAAACGCACCATTTTGTCAACTATTGCTAGGCTTTTTGACCCGCTTGGTCTTCTTGGACCTGTCATTGTCGTAGCAAAGGTATTTATGCAGAAGCTTTGGCAACTTGCTTTAGCATGGGACGAATCCGTATCGGCCGAAATGCATACAAGTTGGCTATTATATTCCAATGATCTTTATAAATTGAATCCCTTATCTATCCCAAGATGTGTGATAAAAATAAACAATGCATCTAGAATAGAATTACATGGATTCTGCGATAGCAGCGAAATCGCATATGGCGCTTGCGTATATATAAAAGTCATTAACAATGAAGAATATTCGGTAGAACTAATTTGCTCAAAGTCACGTGTTGCACCACTGAAAGCTGTATCACTCCCCAAGCTCGACCTGTGTGGCGCACTTTTATTAGCTCATCTTTTAAAAAAGGTGCAACAATCGGTAACCTTTACGAATTATAAAGTTTATTGCTGGACTGATTCCACAATTGCATTGACTTGGATTAAGACGACATCTAAAACTTGGAAAACCTTTGTCGCAAATCGAGTTAGCGAAATTCAAGACCTAACCAATGGCCATATTTGGCAGCATATAAAGTCCAAAGAAAATCCAGCCGATATTCTCTCTCGGGGCTGTACAAGCAATTTATTGTTGGAATCAACACAAAATTTGATAATCGATCCCATAAACATGGAAATATCAACAGCAATACCAGAACAACGTTCAACAGTATCTTGTATTACAACAACTGTAAATTGCGATATTTTAAATAAATTTTCCTCGTTTAATCGACTGATTCGCGTAATAGCTTATTGTTTACGTTTCGTGAATAATTCAAGGAAACAAGGCCATTCAGCTACAAAAAACGTAGTACTAACCACGTTAGAATTAAATTCAGCGCACAATATTACAATCAAGCTTATTCAACTAGAAAACTTCAGCGACGTTATACAGAAAATCAAAGATGTCGGTCAGGTACATCATAAGAGTAAGCTTTTAGCGCTGAAACCTTTTATTGATAGTGATGGCCTTCTGCGGGTAGGCGGTCGTCTACACCATTCTGATTTGAAATATGATCAAAAAATCAGTTAATCTTACCTCGATCACAAAACTAATATATGAACAAAAGCATATCAATTCATTTCATGCCGGAATTCAAACTACTTAATCTGCGGTAAGAGAGCAATATTGGCCAATTAATGCTAAAGGCTCAATACGCCATGTCATCCGGAATTGCGTTAAATGCTTCAAGGCCAAACCGGAAACGAAGTTTCAAATAATGGGCAGCTTACCTGCAAGCCGTTCTGAGGGTCTACGCCCATTTTATAATTGTGGGGTGGATTATTTTGGACCTTTATACGTTCGTGAAGAAAAACGAAGAAATTCAAAAACAGTAAAAACATACGGTGTCATCTTTATTTGTTTCGCCGTTAAGGCAGTTCACTTAGAATTGCTAAGTGATCTCACTAGTGAAACCTTTATTGAAGCGTTGAAAAGATTCGTAGCTCGCAGAGGGCGTCCTGCCAATATGTACTCTGATAATGGGACAAATTTTGTGGGTGCGAACAGAGAACTCTTAGCTTTACTCAAGCAAGCGCTAACCGATGAAACAAGACAACATTTGTGTGAAAAAATGGCGAACGAAAAAATTAACTGGCATTTTATTCCTCTCAAGGCGCCGCATTTTGGAGGGCTCTGGGAGGCGGCTGTTAAATCTGCGAAGCATCATCTTCGCCGAACAGTTGGAAATGCTGCATTGACTTTCGAAGAAATGAATACTTATTTGGTGCAAATTGAATGTATATTAAATTCTCGACCTATCACCCCAATTTCCTCTGATCCGTCTGATTTATCAGCATTAACTCCTGCCCACTTCCTGATTGAAGATACTTCTAATTCTGTAACAGAGCCCGATGTGACGCTGGTAGCCAGCAATCGACTGTCCCGCTGGCAGCATATCCAGCAGCTCCGACAACATTTCTGGGAAAGGTGGAGGAAGGAATATCTCCACCTTCTACAGATGCGTACCAAGTGGAAGCAACCAGGGAGGATGCTTCATCAGGGGCAACTGGTCATCATCCAAGAGGACAACCTTCCCCCGTTGGCCTGGAGGCTGGCTCGCGTCAAGAAACTACATCCGGGACAGGATGGCGTCGTACGTGCCGCGACAGTCAAAACATCCAATGGGGACATCAAGCGCCCTGTTAATAAGCTATGTATTGTTCCTGTGGACAATTAACAGTGTCTTGTGAGTGCTAAAATTTTTGTGAGGTCAATATGGTGTTGTATTGTGTTAGGCAAAAGGTACTAACATTTTGTTGAAGGGCTTCCCTTCAAGGTGGCCGGTATGTTTAGTCGAGCTACTATGCAATTTTATTATTTTTCTTATATATTATTTCTGTTTAATTAAGATATTTTTAAGCTTTACAATTTTTTTGTTGCCGACTAAAAGTTTGTAACCCTCAGTTACATTTTTATATTTTAGAAAGTTTTCTCGCCGTAAAGGTATTTATTGCCCTACATTCTGTTGACCAGGCTTGTGCCTGTCGTCTTTCTTTGTAAATTTGTTTTGGGTTGCGTTTCCCCGCGCCCTTCTTTTTCACCCCATTTTCTTTCAAGATAGTTTTGTTAGTTATGTTTTGGGATAGTTACTTATTTTCGGTCAACGGAAGAGCATCTTGACCACTGCATCTTTATGCATGTTGGTGTCTAGTTTTTAAATTTAAATTCGTTATATGTTTTATTGCAGTGTGTAAATAGTAGTTTATTTTTTTCCATGTTGTTTGTGTTGTATATATATCTGTAGATTCGAGCGAGTGAAATATATAAAACTAAAAATTAGCGCTCTTGTTCTTATTTACGCAATCTTGAGAAAACGCCACAACACGTTTGCTACCCCAACAGAAGTCTCACATTATGTCAATGTAAGCAACAGTAATAACTGTGTTATCAATATTCACAAAGAATAAATATTATGATTGTATTTCACTTACATAATGGAATAATAGTTTATTATATGACCAGGGACTCAATTGCATGATTCAATCCTAAGGGTAGAGTCTATTGGATGAGTCAAAGTTGAGGGCAATACTCATCAGAGGGATTAAATGCACTGAAGTCATGTGTTATCCACGCTATTTCTTGCACTATGTTACACCCTAAATTGGATATAACAAAGAATAAATGAGTTTTTGCTGGATGGAGGGTTGAGGTTATTGCAAATATAAAGAATGCCAACTTTGTATAACAGATAAATATATTAAAGAATAAATAACAAAGATAATAATGACGAATGAATATAAGAACAAAGTATAAATATTATAACTTACGACTAGTCGACTAGGTACGGATGGAGCTCTTAATCCCCTTACATTCTAATGCTTCTTGACTTCTACTTCCTCACTATCTACGTTCTACTTAACTTACTCTATATATATACTAAACAAGTGCTGATTCATGACAATATCAATCTCACTTTGGAAGTGTTGCAATTATTATGTTTATTATTAATACAAATACAAATAACGTAATTTGGAATAATGACTCGACAATTATCAAGTGTGTCTCTTGCATCACGAATAAGCCTTGTTACAACAACAGTATTATATTGAATCACAATAGTCTACGAGCAGAATAATTGAATCACTGATTTTAATGACAACCTAAGTCAAGTATGACTAATTCAGAGATAATTAGAAAAAACTTACTAACTCCCCTAATAATTTTCATATGACTCTTGAAATAACTTATTCGTTTCATCATGAAAAGAGAAGTTCAAAGGTGAAAAGTAACCTAGAATGGAGTGGTTTCTGCATTAAATGAAAGATTATTATATATTCCCAGAAAATTTTATTGAAAACAATAAACATATCATAATCAACTCATGACGTTGTACGAAACTTCAACCGAAAAACCATTCAAATTGCTCAGGTATCATTCTTCGCAGCTACTATCGGCCAGTCCAAAATAAAAGACGCTTGCCTTTTTGAGGGTGGATAATTTACCTCTTGATAAAAAAGATAAAAATGTTATCTAGCGATGCTCGCTTTCCGGTCATAGTTCAAATTGCAATCAAAGGTCTGAAAAAAAATAGTTTCTTCCGTGATATCATATTGCATACCTTTGTAATGTTAAATGATTGAAATTAATTTAGAGCCCAGTACTGAAAGGCAAGCGATTCGCAACAGTCCAAGTGACTCAAAGGGTTGCGTGAGCTTTTGAAAAAAATATTAAAAATCCCGTGTTTCCAAATTGCATGCCAATGGGAAGAATTGAAGTCTTAGTGATAAAACCCTTGTAAAAAAATTGGCTAGCATTCCTTGTTGGCGCAAGGGTTTGAAATTTGGAGGTAATCTTGCATAAATTTTGCACCAATTAGCCGTGATTTCAAATTGCATGCCATTTCAACTATAGGTAATTTGTTCGATGAACTGTTATTTAGGAAATTGGCATACACCCCAGGATGTCCCAAAATAGAGACATGCATTAAGGAAGTTGCAAAAAAAAACAAGTAAAATTCCCGTCATTTTATTTTGCATGCCATTGTGTATTTCGTTCAAAATTATTTTTTTTAGACGACACAAAGAATGGCAAGCATGCTGCTCAGGCTCATCATTGATGAATTTTGGAAAAAGGATTGAGAAAAAGTCCCCGTAAATTGATTCAATAAAATTAACTGGAATTATTCTGCGAATTTATTCATTCAAATTTTTTGACTTATTTTAAACTATAATGGCCTAAGTGATTCTCTTCCAAAATATTGCAGAGAGCTACAATCTAAATTATCCATAATGTTTCCATAGCAATAATTCCAAAAATACTCGATTGAAATCACCAGAATAATAAAATTTTCCCATTGATATCAGTATTAGCTTCAACTGGGTATAACATCAAATTAAAACCAATGAGGCCCTAGAATAATAACAGAGAGTTTCTGCAAGCTACCGCTAATGAAACGTCAACGCTAATGTCAAAAATTATTTCCCTTGTGCATTCGTACTGAAATTGATAAATATGTTCATTGTGACGTTATTAATGTCTGCTAATCCTTGAAGTTCCTTGTGAGTACTCTGTAATTCAAGCTAGCATTACTGAGCAAACATTTCCCAAAAACATAGTTTCTCACGTTAGCGTTATCGTATCAATAACGGAGGCTTGCAAAAACTCCTTACTATATCAAAGAGTCCAAATGAGGGCAAAACACGTATGTACAGTTGACATCCCAGCTTCTGAATTTGTGAAACATTAAGATTTTGAATCTTGCTATTAATAAAATAATAATCACACATATTAACAACAAGGAAAATGATAATTATGTTCTGACTTGACCCCCGGAATATGAATAATTTATGTAGATGGAATATTGTAACAAAATATATTTGTGAAAGTTAAATTGCCTTCATCTGGAACTCAGGAGTAGGTATATCTTCATTATCATGCAAAAATATTATTATCATTATGTAAAAATAAAAAAGCTAATTATAAGAAATAAAATTTATTATCATGAGAGAATCATACCTAAATAGCTAATGGGATGTTTCATAATATAAATAAATGGGAATGGGAAGGAATCTGAAATTGACAATAATTGCTCAAATTTCCATTTCTTCATTATAATAATTGTCACTTTCAGGTTCCTCTTCAGTAGTTTCACCACCTATTTGAGAATAAGTGTCGCTGGCATCATCGTCCGATTCATCCTTATCGTCCTTATTGTCGGCCCTTTTTACAATATTATGCTCTTTAACTCTATTCATTCTCATAATATTCTTCACTTATTTATGCCAAACGGAAAACTAACTGGTATAAAAGTATTGTTTATGAACCTAATTGTATCACTCAGAATATATAATCTGCAATATTATGAAAGATTTACCTCCTGCCATGTCTTTAATTACAAACTAAGTTGATTCTAGGGTATATTCTTTTAATTTTTTTCAATTGTGAATGTTTGTCTTATGTCATATGCATTGAATTTCTTCATTTTAACTCAAAGCATAAGTATTTCTCCATCAAAATACAGAATAAAATCACGGAAATATTCTTACTTTTAATTGCCACTTATTCCAAAGTTTTTCATTGATCGGACAGAGTTACATGCATGCCATTTTCCAAATGAATTTAAAACAGCATTTATTATTGTGATATAGAATGGCAGGCAGAATGAAATCGGAGAAATTTTGCGTGTTTTTTATGCAACTACCATTATCATTCAAAATATAAATGGCTTGAGAAACATGCTTGCCATTTCCCAAAATAATTTAAGACAGCATTTATTGATGTAATACAAAATGGCAGGCAGAATGAAGTCAGAGAAATTTTGGGAGCTTTTTATGCAACTTTCATTATTATTTAAAATATGAAGGGCTTAAGCAACATGCATGCCATTCTGAAGTTATAATTATTTCACTTCAAAATAAATTTTTTGCTCCATTTGAGGTAATTTGAAATCACGACTAATTGGTGCAAAATTTATGCAAGATTACCCCCAAATTTCAAACCCTTGTGCCAACAAGGGATGCTTGCCAATTTTTTCACAAGGGCTCTATGACTAAAACTTCAATTCTTTCCATTGGCATGCAATTTGGAGCCACGACATTTTTCATTTTTTTTTTCACAAGTTCACGCAACCCTTTGAGCCACTTGAGCTGTTGTGAATCGCTTGCCTTTCAGTACTTGACTCCAAGATAATTTCAATTATTCAACATCACAAAGGCATGCAATATGATATCACGGAAAAAGATACTTTTTTTTCAGACCTAGATTTGGAATTTGATCTATGACCGAAAAGCGTGCATTGCTCAATAACATTTTTATCTTTCTTATCAACAGGTAAATTATCAACCCTCAAAAAAGCAAGCGGTATGAAATCGAAGAGCCCCCCCTGTCACTAGCTCCCAGTCTATAACTATCCAGAAGCTCTGGACTCTCTTATTTTTATCAACAATCTCATAAGCTTTTTTGGTATGCATAATTTTCTTGTCATACAGAACACCATCAAGATGAGCGAGATGCGCTCGAATGAGTTTAGAAACAACTCAAGTCATGGACTAAGGGTGTTTTTGCGCTGAGCCTATATTTTTGGAGCGTGTAAAATACACATATTTTGAACGCTATTTCATGCATAACCCAAAAGTGGCCAGAAGTGGACTTGAGGTATTTCTGGAATCAGTGATTCAATTAATCTTACAATTTTGATAACAACAAACTTGATAAAAAAATATTGAGTAGACTCATCATACAACAGTTGTTCAATAAATAAGCTTGCTGTCAAGAAGATGAGTGAGAAATTTGATATTGATGAGGCTGCGGAAGAAGTAACTGTAGAATTATTTTTCCAAGAATCTAGAAAATTCACGAACAATACGATGCATTTGTAGAATTGTGTCAATTGCGATATTGCTAATACAAATCATCCAGAATGAAGATTTGAATTGTAATGAAAAAATTCAATTTGATATTCAGGTGAGTACTTTGAAAATTTGGTTGTCATAGAGAAATTTGTTTTTCTCACTCTAATCCCTTGATATTTTTGATTATTCCATATCCTCAGAGACTGAACTCAAACTTTAGTTCTTGAAATAAGGGATTAAATTCGTCTAACACTCCCGGGAATGCGAAAAAACACTTATTGGTATACTTCTCATTGTTTGATATTTGAAGAAAATTGTAGCAGTTGAAACAGAAATTAAGGATAGTTGGTTTGTAGCCCAAATATGAAAGTCAATTTCATGCTCTGCACAAAATTCGAATCGCTGTCAGTTAAAGTTTCTTTTGACAATAGCGTAATGAAATGCTGCAAGAAGTTGTTACATGCTGCCAGATTAGAACAAAAAATATGGTTTCAAGTAAATCTAGGAGAAAAAACCTCCGGAAAATAAAACCCCTGGAAAAAACTCCGGAGAAAAAACTCCCGGAAAAAAAACCCTCAGGAAAAAGACCCCTGGAAAAAAAACCTCCTGTGATGGAAACCGAAGAAAGTTTATATAACGAATATTATGAATTAGGTATATAAGGGTGTTTTCATTATATTTGATAATAACACCAAGTATTATAAACAATTCTATATAACGTGTATAAGTTTTATCTATCTATCAGCGTCAATAATGATGAAGTGGAGTAAAACATTCACATACATTTCATTTTTGTTCATGTTCAAGAGACGATCTCAAGAATATTATTGTTTTTTGAATAGTTTCGATAGGTCCCTAGATAATGACGAGAAACTGATTTTGGTCGATTGTTTATTCTGTAAATGATTTCTCAACTGTCGCAAATGGGGGAAAAAGTTTCAAGTAAAAAAATTGAATAATATTGGTACCCAGACAGTGGCATACGTGAATATTCTTATTGTTAGGGATATTTTCCAAATACGACACAAAGTTATATTCTTTCAAATAGAACTAATACATAAAAATAGCAGCAAAAGAACTACATATTTTTATCACAGAGAGCTTTTTTTCCGGGGGGTTTTTTTCTGGAGGTTTTCCCGGGGGTTCTTTCTGGAGCTTTTTTCCCGGGGTTTTATTTCCCGGGGTTCATTTTCCTGTTACCGTTTCAAGTGGAGATTTTTATGCAATTCACTCTAAATTTCGGGAAAAATACCTAATTGCTCAACAATAGGCATAGCAACAATTCAATAGATCGTGAGTGGTGTGGTATTAAACAGCGATAGAAGAGAATTGTCCCATTCGATTGGTTCATTCATTGATATCAGCGGATGATCTCCAGAGAAGTTTGAAATTTGCAATTCAATATATAAGAGTTTCCGAAGTCCATCGTCAATATAATGAATATACACAAAATATTACCCCCTATGAACTCTGCAATTAGTAATATAGAGGAAATTAGGCTCAATATGGGGTTTGAGACAAAGATTGATACAAAGTTCAATTCAATTTAGCAAGCCATCCAAAACACTAACTGAGTCACATTGCCCAATGCTAGCCGCGTGAGCCTGTATGCTAGAAATGAAATATTAGAGCGAATCCAAAATCAGGAGCTGATACAATCATTTGCCCAAATGAAAGATGATGGTTGAATATATCAAATTTATTATCGAGAGAACACTTGTCAAATTCAAATTTTGTCGTATCGACATTATTGATTTGATCTATTTCTGTGTTTTGTTGTTATTTTGAACACGGGAAGACTATTACAGACAAAGCTATAATAATTAGATACTAGCAACAGCATCTTTGAATTTAGGATGCATCAGCATAATATATCTATCTATTTTGGCGCAAATGGATGAATGACACATGATGAATTGAACATTATCCATGTTGTAAAATTTTGCTCGATTTACGAAGATTTTGTTTCTCCACGTCTCAATTTTGTCGTCTTGTGTGTGGTTCTGTTATATTCCAAGCAAACTGGCAGTCCTGTCCTGATACCTAGGAATGTTTGATGACCACTATTTTCACAAAAATTTCTCGAGTGCTGCTGCGGAGTGCTTGTATGAATAAATATAAGGGCTTACGCACGCGAGCAGGACGGAACATTCACTTCCACTTCTACATGTCAGAAACCATGCCATGAATACTCATAAATATCTCATAATGCAAACTAAATATTCACCCACCGAGCTTTCGAATGTTTTACGTCTGTTTATCCATTGAGATTCAGGTTTGTACGGTAAGGGTTGTGGATTCTCAATTTTTACTTTATTTCAACTAATTTGGCTTCGTAACTCTAGGAGTTTTCTGTTAATGTATCAGCAATATTTCACTCAATTCCTATCTCTCAGAGCAGGAAGAAGATAATCATTTGTTGTAAATTAGTCATTGTCTGAAGATTATTATTTATTCTAGAGTCAATTCAATCAAATGCAAATCTCAAGTACTAAATATATGATTCTTCAATAATCAAACGAGTGAAAAGTGCATACAGATCATTGATATCAGAAATGGATCGCATGATACGCCTAGGGTAGCATAATCTGAACATATTACAGTGTCACAAATATGAAATATTTGTAGTAACCAGATCAGATAATTATTTATTTGGATTCGCTGTAACTGTACTCCTAGTTAGTATTGACAAAGTCGATGTCCAATTGTCGGATATGATTGACAGGCTATGGTCACTAGATGTTTGGTGGCTGCCAACTGTTAGAAAATTGAATGTAAGCCCATTGTCGGCTTAAGTATATAAGAGCGCGAGCTAGGAGAAGAATTTATTCATTCAGTGATTCAGTAAGAGTACCTGTGAGCGATTAAAGTGAAAACTTGTATTGCAGTCTGTGATTATAGATAATTCACATTGGAATTTGTGACAAATTGGTGTCAGAAGTGGGATCCTGAATAATTGCTTAAAAATAATTTTGGATCTGAACGACGAAGATAGGATTGAATTTTAGAGCTGTGAATTGTTCAAAATTGTGTTAGGATTGTTGTAAATGCTGAAGACAAGAAGCATGGCCACCAACGAGATGCAGGATCAATTGAAGATGTTCTCTTCTCAGTTGCTTTGGGCCATTTTTTTACTTCAATTCTGTGGATTTCTTATTGTTATAGCTTATAGCTTCAGGCAGAATAAATCTAGTTCACTTCCACTCCATTTTCTTTATTCAAGTTGGAATTTGTTTATTCTGAAAGCACATTAACTAGGATATTTATTCATTGTTTCAGTACTAAAATAAAGGAGAATCTTGTTGATAAAATCTGAAACAAAGAATTCATTTTATTCCAGTTAATTTCACTCCAATATAAAGTAAGACATAAGTATAAAACAATTTTATCGTCTTGACAGCAGATAAAAGGGTAGGTAACTTTCTGCAAGTGATAAAACGTTATTTACCTTTCTCCTAGCAGCCAAATCAAAACATTCACTATGTTAATGTCATTTGCAATATTTCTCCATACTTAAACTGCGAAATGAACAGAATTTGGAATATTTTCGAAGAAAATATAGAAGAAAATATTGAGAAGAGTGTGTCTATAAATACAAAGAACAATAAATCATGTATCTGAAGACAATTTATCGTATTTTGTGAAAATCAGAATTATATATTAGGAAGAGGTACAACGGTATGTCAAATTTCAAATATTTTGCTAGATTAGACTTGAAGTATGCGGAGAATTGATGAAAATCTCAAAGAATACTCAATGGAATGTGTCAAATGAAACGTGAAACGATATATAATAATTGTACTCTCAATAATTGCACATTAGAATAAACTTTTCCATTAATAAAATGTCGTTAAATTATCTCGCCAAATTACACTCCAGCATTTTATTTTTCTTGGGATAAATTCCAGTTTGATAACTCAAACTTGTAACCTTACAGCAATTTGACTTGAAAACTGTTTAATAATTATTTATACAAAAAGTGGATCAAACCACTGTTTATTTGCGAGAAGAAAGTTCAAAATCACGAGAGCGCTTGGCGCGAGTGATTTAATTCTTCGAGCGAATAAAGAGGTCTAATTCACGTGTTTATATACATAATTTTATTTGATTTTGCGTTAATTTGTGGAACATGGAACTGAGGAATAAAATTCAAAAAAATCAAATTGCATTTGCAAGGGAGCTTCGTTGATATCGCGACAAGTGTTTGTTTTTCAAACATTCGGGAGTGTGACTGTCAGTAAACTGTCAGTTTCGTGAATTTTAAATTGAAGCATTATAATTGTGAAAAGTATCGTCTGAAATGATGGAAGAAAGTGATTAAAACAGTGTTCTCGTCCCCGATACCATTTTGAACGAAGTAGCCGCAGCAGTTGGAAAATTATTTCTCAGAAATCGAAATCTTCCCATTAAAAGGAATTCCAACAGTGATTTAAATTTTTTTGAATCACTAATAATTGATTTTAAATCACTAGTGAATAAAGATTCACTTATGACTGTTGCTCTGGATTCAATAATGTAGCTTTAAAACGTCAAAATTGAATAAAAAATGGAATCTCTCCACCTACGGTGTCGTGATTTTATTAGAACAGTTTTCTTGTCAAATTGCTAGGTAACAAGTTTTCGTGAAAACAAAAATTTATTCAGTAAAATAAAAAGCTCTTGTGTGATTACTGTTGATAAGACTTTGAGTACAATTTCAACGAATTGCATGTCGAAGTACCAAGTCACATAATGAAGTCTTGGCATTATATCCACCTTCGTAAATCAAATTGAATTTGTTAATGTATTTAGTTATTATTATTCAATACTTCAGCCCGGTCATATTCACTTCAATTCAATATTTTAATATTAATTTTAAGTACGGAATGAGTCAATTCTATAGGGATTCAAAGATATGCGCCACTGTGAATAAAATTCGAAGCTCGAGAAGAGATATTGTGCGAGGTTATTGCATTGTGTACAAGTGGAAATAAAGTGATTCACGAAGAATTTGCTCTACCTCTTCAAAAGTTGTACATCAATGGAGATTCTAATGTTACAAATTATTATTTTTCTGAGTTTGATTCCTTATTTTCATAATACATTTATGTTACAGTTGAATAATTCAATGAATAATAGCGGAATGACGAAGGATCTGAGATTTTCCTTGATATAATATTTCCGATATATTAAAATCAAAATTCCAGAGTAGTTTACGGAAGTAAAAAAGTTTCTAAGGCTGGACGCTTAATTATTCGTGGCACTTCACGTGACAACCCCGATTTGAATATAAAATTGTATGGTTTATGTTTGCAAACTTCTGCGTTGCAGTCACCGCTACACAAAATTGAAGTAATACTTTCATGAAAGGAATCACTTTTCTTCCAATTCTGAAAGAATCAATTCATACTTTTTTTCTACTTATAAATTCAAAATCATTAGATTCATTCTTCACTTTGACCTTACTCTTCTGTTAAGGAAATAAGAAAAAGCTTAGGTTTGAATCACACTTTTTTCAAGAACTACAGGTAGGTTTACAACAATATGTAGTGGACATAATCAATCGAATCAAATATTCAAAAAATAAAGTTCAAATTCTTAATAAATTCAATTGGAAGAGATAAAAGAATGTAACTGACGTTTTGCAAATATCTCTTATTGAGATTCTAAAATCTGCCACCAGACTGCGTAGCGCTCAGCTGGAAATCCCTTCGACACTGTTTGAAGATATCCATTCAACAAGTGATGGTATGAGCACAACTAGCGACATACCTTAGCCTCAATTCATAATGGGCATAAGCATAAGAAGTACATAAGATAATTCTTATGAAAATCCTACGCCTGTTCCCAATGAGCATAGCATAAGCATAGCATACAAATGATTTCATAGAGATATTGCGGCCTGAATTGGTAATAGAATATAAAAATTTTTAGTTTTAAGTATCTGTCACAATTTAAATCACTTGTTTCAAGCAACGCTTTGCTTTATTTTTATTTAACTCGATTATATCATCAAAACAGTCATTTTGAAGACTCCTTTTTCCCAATTTTATATTAAAAAATATTTTTCATTGCTTTTGGTTTTGGTTTTTATATTAAAGCTCTTAGGTTATTACTTTTGTTTTTGCATATGTTTGCAATCAAATTTTTTTTTTTGGAGACGAAATTCGTTTAGTATTGTTATTAAAACAAGGATTATAAATATTCCTAGCCACGAAAACAAGTTTATTTTCATTTATTTGACACATCTACTGTCTTTGTCTGTAAAAATATATTGGACATGCGCATTGAGAAAATATGTGCGTAAGAAATACATTCATTTCAACTTTCTTATGCAGCTGTTATACACTACGTTAGCATAAGAAATACGTAAAAGCATTGTGAACACGGTCATAAGAATCGCACATGTTCAACTTTGTCTCATGCATTTTTTATATATTTCTTATGCTTACGCCCATTGTGAATTATGGTATACACATTTATGGTATTGACAATATACAAAAGAATGCTATCTTATTAACTTATTTTCATTCTAATACGGATATAGCTGCTATAATTCAGTTTAAAATATAAAAATTATATTCCAAATCTCGAAAATTCAATTTTTAGATACAAATAAGCGTGACATGTCGATAACACAGATCTTAAATAACATTTTGGTTATATTTAGCATTTTATGGAGCTGCATCTATTCATCAATTATGAAAATAAGTAGGAAAGTCAAATTAACTGAAATTAAATTTTAACTTCAGTTTTTGTTGTTCCTCTGTTCCAGAGTTTTAAAAAAAGTCAAAACTTATTACAGGAGTCTCGGGTATCGGTCCCTTCCACGACTCTCCAGCTGTTTTGGAAAAATTCACAGTCATAGATAGATCGCCGATTAGATTCACCATAACTTAACGTGTTTGTATGAAATATCGGTAATTTTCAAGAAAAAAATAAGTAAGCGAACGAAAAATTCTTAGGGGGAGTAATTACCCAATTACCCCCCCCCCCCCTGAAACCGCCACTGGGTTCAGATTAACTACTTCATAATATTATGTCGTTATAACCTATGAGTTGTCAGAATATGTCAATAATACGATTCAATCATGTAAACAATATGAGAATTGTAGAATTCATTATATTTTTGGATTTTTATAGTAAATGAAATAGGAGTTCTGGTCATGTATGAGTATAACAAAAAATCACTTTCGTATTCTCAACTTATTAACACATAATGAAAGAATCAATTACTTTATCAGGTATTTATGTAATTACGATAAGAGCAGATATTTTATGGTTTCTTTTTGTGTCTATTTTTAGAAAGAGTAATTCAATTTGAAGCGGCAAGCTATGTATGAGACATGAAGAATATCAAACATATTTCAATCGGATAAGTTCTTGTTGGAATAACAAGTTTGGTACGTTTAAATTCGATCAAAATGAATGTTTTTTATTGTTAAAAGTATTTTTTTCATGTAAAGTAAAGGCAAAATTGAAATAATTTACATCAAAAGAACGGCGACCATACTTTAAACATAGTTTTCACATGTTAAATCGTTCACTTATAATTGCAAGCTTTTTCAATTATTCAAGAAAAATGACTCCACATTTACAAAAGAGTACAAGTCAGGTAAAATCAACGAAAACTATATTTTTTACAGAATTTACTCAGTTCACAGTGTGCAAGAAAAGTTCAAGATTTATATGCTCATCTTTAAATAATTGGTAGTAATTCTACTCCAGATGATCGGTAAACAGCAATCTTCACTGTATAAAAATTTTCAAGGTGATAGTCGATAAAAAGCAATGTAACGTAGAGGTAATTTAAAATTGATTCATGTTAATTTCCTGTATTCCGATAATATTAGGGAGCACTCATGATATTTTTTTTTTTTGTTCTAAATATAGCTAAATATACGAAACGTTGATGACTATCTATATGAATAGAGAAAACTGTTATTTTGATAAGGCCCGGTCTTTTCATCTCCGGATAACTTCATTCCCTAGGCCTAGATAATTACTATGATAACAATTACTGCAACAGTTGTTGCTGTGGATATTATCCACCGTATAAAGTTATTCGTAGTTGGAAAAACCGGATCTAAATCATTCACGTATTGCATAAATTCTATACGGAAAATATATTGATTTTGAAGCTTCCAAAGCGATTTAATAGTTTTTTGAAGTCTAACAATTTGGTTTACTGACGATATAGGGTGAAAATTTTGTGTTATGTATTATAACTACATGAAGAAAGCTATATTTATGTGGAAGGTGAGAAATTGCATTTTTAAATGTACTTTTTGCAACATACTTCCGGAAATATAAGAAAAATAAATCAAAGTGTTCACAAAGATTCTATTTCTATCAAATATCGATTCTTGTACAACCCTCATAACGTACATATTGTATATTATAACAGCTTTTCCTTCCTAAGCTCTCGTTAATCCAGTAAAGAATCATATAAAAAAAATGGAAGAATCATCTAGATGATGGAAGCGCATTTTTGACAGCTCATGAATGCTTGTTACTTCAGAGATTTCGCAAATTACCATCTCTTACAATTACTGAGCTTGAAATCAAGCAGTTTGGGCAAACTTACAAAACAGCAGCTTCCATTTAGTACTAGTTTCAAGTTGACTATTTAATAGGTACATAATTTATACATGTACAAATTCAAAAATACCTTTTAATCTTCATTGTTTAGTTATTGACTGACAGGAGGTCAAGTGCTGTAGCTTAAAATGATAATTTGATCTTTATCAAAGCTTTATCAAAGCTATATTAAAAAAATACTAAAGTAAACAAATTTTCAACCCATAATAATAATTCATTCTAATAAGCTTCAAATTCGCGTCAAACAAGTCATTGAATGAGTCCCGGACAGATTTGACAACTGTACATAATAATAGTGACACCCGCGGCTAAAATTGTAACTAAATTTTCATCTACTTGAATAAACTTTAGTTGCCATATCCCTAATGTCATAGATATCTATGGACATTGTTCCACTTGAAACAAGTAATTGAATAATTCAATTTTCCACAATCACTGAGCTTGAATTAAAGCAATTTGTGCAAGCCTACAAAACAGCAGCTTTTATTTAGTACCAGTTTCAAGTCTGTAAATAGTATAGTTGCTGAGATCTCAGCGTCACGCCAGCCAGCCAGCCAGCCAGCCAGCCAGCCAGCCAAAGTGAATATAATAGCGCTTTTTTCGGAAAAATGCGCTAAAAATTGTTAGAATGAATTGACTTCTGCAGATGTCCTCACGAGATTTGGCCAATACTGTCAAATTTTCTCTTCTGATACCAAAATGACGTGAACATCACGTGACCTACTTGTACATCATTGGAGATATATATATATATATATATATATATATATATATATATATATATATATATATAATATGATGTGATTTTGTGTTTGATTATATATATCATTGGATATATATAATCAAACACAAAATCTCATCGTTCCACAGTTAGGGCCCGATTCTCAATATATCATTTCATCTCATATTATATTGGTGAAAAATCATATCATATCACTTACTCCCTGTAGATGGTATTCTTAACTGCAAGTTGATATGAAAATGAATGTATGAAAATATATGATAGTTTGTTCATTGTAAGTTGGCAACCTTAGCTGTCAAGTTAGCTGTGCATGACTCTATTTAAATACCTGCCCAAGACGTTTCATATTTGCTTGTAAATAAACTGTGAAATGTCAAGCTATTGACGTTATAAACACAGATCATTCTCTATTATTATTTAAAAAACTATGGCATCTCAACCACAAAGAAAAGCATACGTTTCGAATGAACAGAAATGCAAATCAATTTCAGTCATTAAAGAAAACCCAAATTTGAATTGTGGCATTCTACAGCAGTGCCTATTATGGGAAGATGTATTAAAAACATTAAATGCATGTGGAGGTACAAATAAACCCGGAGAAGGATGGGGAAAAATAAGTATATACTTTTATTTAGAAGTAGGAAGCTTCACTCATTCCGGCATTAAATTATAACTAACAATTTCTGGCACTTCAACTTTAACACATCTGGTGACAGTATTTTGACAGCCAAATTGATGTCATCTAAATAATTCAATAAAACGTGTTTCACCTAAATGAAAAGTGTCAAATCCTGGACGAATTTATCCAAGTACTTCATTTTCTTCATCTTTTACAGCTTCAATAGGTAGGACATCTAAATATTTGTTTATTTTTTATGATATATGTTTTCTGTCACACTATTGTCACTTTATTCTTACTGATTTCACTAATAAAATACCAGGCGACAAAAAGTGAGGTGTTTTATCAGCAAGTACCACATTTTTATCGTTAAGAATAAGACAAGTGACATTTGGTGAGCATTTTCATTCTTTTTTACTCCAGTGATAGTTTAGAATTGGACCCTAAGTCGTTTTGGATTTTCCCAAGAGATTCTGAGAATCTGTCAAGTGGAATGCGCTTTCAGCCAAGTCGGTTGCTATGGGAACAGTGGGACATTATTCTCATACTACAACATTCCTTTATTCTGATTTCCAAAATTCTACGACTACCAACAAATCTGAATTTATGCGCAAAATAAAAAAATAAATTCCTACTGGAGGGCACTTCCAGTTCAGTCGATTGTTATGAATATATCAGGCAATCATTTAGATGCTACAGCAGACTGAAATACCAAATTTCAATATTCTACACCTGCGAAAAATTCCAGATGACTGTCAAGTAAAGTGCACTTCCGGCTCGATCGATCCCAATAAAAATAGGATATGGGCATCTAGACGGTATAATTGTCCTTAATACTGAATTCTAACAATCCACGTTTAATTATTTTGGATTTATGCGGAAAGTTCAAAAAATGTTCTGAATAAAGTGCTGTTCTGGTTTAGTCGATAGTAATTTTAATGCAGGATGTAGATCTAGATATAATAAAAATGCCTTATACAAAATTCAAATATTTTACGACTGATTGTTTAGAATTTATGCGGGAAATTCAAAAAGTCTGTCATATAAAGTGCCCTTCCGGCTCAGCCGATTGTTACAAAAATAGAAGATGACCATTGAGATGCTACACCAATACTAAATGCTGAATTCCAGTATCCCACGGCTGATCATTCTGGATTCATGCGACAAATTTGAAAAAAGTCTTAATTTAAGTGCGCTTCTGGTTCATCCGATTGCAATCATAATGCAAAATGTACAATAAGATGTTACAGAAGTTCTTTATACGAAATTTCAATATGCTATGGCGGATGATTCTATATTTATGCAGAAAAATCAAAAAAAGTTCCAAGTAAAGTGCACTTTTGGCCAAGTTGATTCTTACAAGAATAGCTGATATAACATCAAGTTCAAATACTAATTTTGAACATCCTACGGTTCATCATTCTGGATTTATCGGAGAAATTCGAAAAAAGTTTCAAATAAAGTGCACTTCCGGTACAGACGATTGAAACCATATTAAGATGTGCACAACTAGACCCTATGCCAGTCTCAAATACAAAATTTCAACATCATACGTTCAACCAGTTCTGAGATTTGCGAGTTACGCACTAACGCACGCACGCACGAACATACGCACCGACATTTGGCCAAAAATAGTCAAAATGAATTCATAGATGCTCAAAACGGATATTTCCATCAAAATCTCGATAGGTGAATTTTGCTGGTTTCGCAATACTTACTTGTTACTTGGTACAAGTAAGTGAAAATATCACCTTCTATGTTTATGTAACTTGAAAATTGTCATTATTCCAGCTACAACTGGAACTAAACCTGTTTAATGTATCATCTGATGGTTCTACATTCTTTTTTTACAAGATGTAGTATTTATTTCTCCAGATTGAACCAGGGATTGAACTGCATCCTATGATCTTCTAAATTTTACTGAAATATAAGAGTTGAATTAAAACAAAATCTAAAATTTGTATACTGTTTTCACCTATGTTTTATTCCCATAGTTTCATTGTTGCAATGGAAAAAAAAATTATTTAATTCAATTTTTTAAAAGAAATTCTCTGTAAGTTAAAATTATGAAAATTATAAAATCATATTGTAGAAGGAACTTGTTTGATGTATTTTATATGAATATATGTTTGTAATAACCTCATGTGTAATTTTTTTGCGATACTTTCTTCCATATTCTCTACTTTTGAACAATGAGTTAATATTATCGAAATAATTGTTACTTTATTTGAAGTTGAGACTATTGTACCAACATAAATAAGTTTCATACACAACAAACTTATTCAAGTGCATTTCATTCATTGAAGTATTGAAATTGCACTCTGAGTATCATATATAAAACTTAATACTCAGACTATGAGCAAGACCACGTTATTCTTTGTGAGCTTTAAAGGGTCTAGCAGAAATAATCCCCAATGGAAAGTGTCTAGCAGTGTTGATTATCAATTTTCAACACTGTGTCCTTAAACATACATCAAAATCAAAACTCAGAACTCTAACTAAAGTGAATAATGCCTTAAGGTACTTCTAGCACCTCGTATCTGTAAATTGACCGTCGGCACAAGCTAGCAAGTATGCGTATGATCAAAGTACATTACTCTATTCCACACATTTGTTTCTCAGGAAACTAGTAACGTCTGGGATCTTGCTCTATATCCTATTTTCATTGAGATCGACTGAATCGAAAGTGCACTTTACTTGACGATCTTGGAATTTTGCGCATAAATTCAGAACTGTTAACCGTAGAATCCTGGAAATCAGTATTTAGGAATGTTGTTGCATAAGAATGATGACCTACTGTTTCCATAGCAACCGACTAGCCGTGGGATGATGAGATGTTATGTTTGATTATACATATTCAATGATGTACAAGTAAGTCACGTGATGTCCACGTCAGATTTATTCATAAGTTATTCGAATAATGTCGGTCTAGAATCGTGATAAAATCGGAGATAAATAATCACTGAGCTCTACGTTAGCATTTGAAATATCCTAATAGCGATTCATTTGTTATTAATAAAATTTGAATTATCAGAAAGTCCGTTGTGTTTCTCTGGGAAAATAAAATGATTAGATTATATTGAAACATGCATGATTGACCATTTTTCTATGAAACAGTGATGAAACTAGTCATGATATTCATGGTCAGGGAAGTACTATACTGCAGATTTGTAGAGATACATTCATAGTATCGAAAAGCTAACAGTTTGTCTCTCCAGCTACTCCACTGCCAGAATGTCGATTCTAAAATTTCATTCCATTTATATATTGATAAATAAGATCTAGAAGTCCGGGAACCCATGGTCAGAAATATGCGAAATCAGACAACTTATGAAATGTAGTGAGAATAGTTATTCACAAAAAGTATGAAACATTAACTCCAGCCCAGGAGTCGCGCGCAGGGGCGTATTTGCACAATATTTATATAGAAATGTGAAACTTCCGGTCTGAATGCGCAATATGATCAGCCATGAAACTTTGACAGTATGTAATTCATGGATAAACATCAACGGAAAACCATTTTTTACACCTGCACAGCGAAGTAAAATGGTTTTTACACGCTGATAATTATGTGAAATCGTGGCACTGCAAAATCAGACCACTAGAAAACAAACGCGTGCTGTTTGAGGATGCAGCGAGCACCGTGACGGTCAAGCAATGTGGACTATATTCCTTTCATAAAATCCTATTCACACCGTCGCAGAAGAAGCTTCACTCCAGAATTCAATATCCTATATTAATGAGTTAAGCTTCTTAAACATGTGTACAAAATTTCATGATCATCGGCTTGGTAGTTTACACGTGAAAGCATAACAAACCAACGAACAAACACACTCACATTCGCATTTATAATATAAGTTACGATTGTGCAAAAACGCCCCTGCGCTTGACTATCGGGCTGGGGCCAATGTTTCATACATTTTGTACATAACTGTTTCCACTACATTCAATAAGTGGTCATTATCTTCCAAAAAAATGCCGCGGGCTTCCGGACTATAATGTAGTTAGGCGACCTCATGACTATTTTCATGCTTCATGAAAACAACACACAATAAACGAAGAACTTCATCACGTGATATATCATCATACGGTCAAACGTTTGTACGATTTAATCAAATATTATCTGGGAGAATTCGAACAAACGTGTCATGTAATTATATTTCCACACATTTCATGAATCTTCCTGACAGCACCTTTTGAACAAATGTATCTCCCAAAATATATATGATGACAAAACTCCTTTCAAACTGACAACCTATATAACACTAAATGTACTGAACAATGCGCGAAATGTCATTGGCGATTGAAACTTGGTTCTTTTAAATATCCGATAAGCTATCTGCCTCGTCTAGATTATTCTGTGACTATGTCTAGAGTTGTTATTCAATCCAAAATGCATTGACAGGGCAGCAGTTTTTGTTTTCATCGAATGCTTAGAGTACCTCACGTCTTTTTGAACTCTTTTAGCTAAATAACAATGTCAGATAGATATAAATACTCCAGCAGCAAACAAGTCTGTTGCATTTGAAAATAACATAAATCTGGTATATATATCATAAACATACATGTATGAATTTTAACACACAAAATCCTTCTGCAGTTTTAAGTTGGGATCGAGAACCGATTGATCCCTTACAAATCCACAATCCGTATGCATGTTGTCGATGAGAGGCGCCAGCTCTAAAATGGATAAAATTTTGGAAATGACTTCTACTAGGTTTGGGGATATTGAGAAAAATTATGACAAGTGCGGTACCGGCCCGCATGAACTTGAGATCACACATGTTGGGCTGAAATTTGGTCTATAAATAAATGTTCATGTATAACAGTGGTTGTGGGTTAGCTTGTTATTTATTCCTGGATACTATCAAATTGCTCTGCGTGAGCTTGTGCGAAATAGCTTGAGCCTGAGACAGCCAAGAAGGAAACACTAAGTGTTTAAGTGTTACAATTGATGTGGATTAGCTTGCTACGCTTGCGCTTCCGAGAAAAATCTCTGAATATAACCGAATTGCGCTACACGCGCCTGTAGTACTGAATTTGAAATAAAAACAGCCGAATGAGGTGTACTGGAATCCGCATGTTAGGCCGAAGTCTAGAAACGCGCAGCGCAATTTGGGAATATTGCATTGAGAATGGTTATTGATTGAATAAAAAATTGACTAATCATTGATCACATTCGTGGTCCTCGCAGTTAAAGGTAATGTGAATCTATACATATAGATTATTTAGAGGTGCCTATATATGATTTGGATATAAAGACTTTTCTGCAATCTCAAATAGATATTTGCATGATTCTAATACCAAAACACGCATCTCTAATTATTTTTGTCTTTCTGTCTGTATGTTTGTTCTTTTATGTCAATCTCCAGAACTATTAAATTCATTGAACTGGAACTTCCTCCAGTTTTGTTTGTACTTGTATAGAAGCTCCCAGAATAGTATTATCAATGTATAATAAGTAGAGCACGAGACTCTTCCGAAGGATATCAATTTTCATTTCATCTCACGTATTAGATATCAATAGCAATTGAAATGATAATATTTATAGATATATTAAGACGCAAAGATGTATATTTCAATTCTATAAGAACCTTTTACCCACAATTTTGGTCAGAGCTTGATTGGACACAAACTGTTGGTATCACAAGATAATATCAAAGTATATCCCATGCAAAATAATTGAGATAATAATCCGTTAAGCTAAAATTATCAATTACTAGCTGACCCGGCGTACTTCGTCACGCCACAGATGAGAAATTCAGATTGCAAGGTACTCAAGCCTACATTTTATATCAGGATCTTATAACTCGGCAATTATAAGGACATGTCAAACTGTGAAAAGATCTTCTTTTGTGGGAAATCAATCGAAATAGCAGATTTTTGTATTTGACCGAGACTTTGTAGTCCCACTGAATGTCTTTCGAGTTGTTATTTTTCTCTTTTCTGTCAATTTATCAAAGATTATATATCAATTACATGAATCTCACATAAGATGCTCATTCAAATGATTATATAGAAGTAATTATTAGATTGGAGATACCTTGCCTATTTGAATATATATATATATATATATATATATATATATATATATATATATATATATATATATATATATATATATATATATATATATATTTATATATATATATATATATATATATATATATATATATATATATATATATATATATATATATATATATGAATCGCGGTGAAAGTTTATTATCATCAAAGAATTCAGGTACCATTTCCAAATATTCTCAATAAAGTCAAGTTGAAAAAAAAATATTTATCTATTTCTCGAAGACACGTACAAGTTGCTGTATTCTGATTATATGTTTATTCAACAGTAATTAGATTAAAACTGACTTAGAATTATACAATATGATATAAAGTGAACTTATTGATGTCATTGGAAGGGGTTACACGTGTATATTGAACATGATACAGCAAATTACTCAAAAGTGGAAATCTATTGGGGTTTTGCTATCATCAGCGATAATCTTGGTAACAGGATGTTATAACTTACATGTTCATTTCATGTTACATTTTGGTTAGGTTCATATTCAAATAGGCAAGTTATCTCCAATCTAATAATTACTTCTATATAATCATTATATATATATATATATATATATATATATATATATATATATATATATATATATATATATTTTTTTTTATTTTTTTCCCCGAAAGTTATTATAGATACCAAAAAAAATGTTCAGATAAAATTTTTTGTTCTTTCAATAAGCTACATAACTGAATCTGTGTGAATTTGGTGAGAAAAGAAATAGTTCTCGTAGATATGGCCAGATTTGTACTTTCTTCAAATGGAGTCCCCTGTATATTATTGCACTAGTGAATAGAAAATAATCTTTACTTCGAAAAAGTTTGATGGTTCTCACCTGCTAAACTTGATAGTTTTTGAGATATTAACGAAAATATTTAAATGTTGCTTCACAAAATCAAGTGTGCACTTAGAACTAAATTTTTTGACAGTTGAGCTAGTTGGTGTTGTATTTGAGTTAAGGAAAATTGTGTTGTACACACATCATTGATCTTTTTGTGTCAATAATATTACTGTTAAGTACGCGGGGAATTACACAACGTTTATATTTTTTAAATTTGGATATTTTTGGGCGCTCAGACATTTGCACATCATCATAAACGAAATGCATTGTTCAATTACTATTAAAAACGATGTACAAAATGGACAATTTCATTATCATAGTAGAACATAAAGAAGTATGGAATAAATGTTATCGAACTACACAACATGTTCAAAATTTCCACCGTTTTCTCGGACACATAAATAAAGTCTTTTCAATAAATTTTGTTTCATATAAACTGTATTCAATTCAACAACAGCATGTCTCATTTGGTTCTCCAGTTCATTAAGTGTAGCAACGGACATTATATTAATTCTGTTTTTTATAGCTCTCTATAGACAAAAATCTAAAGGCGATAGATCCGGAGATATTGCGGGCCACGATGTAGGGCCTCTGTTGCCAATCCAAAAAATTGATAAATTATTAATACAATATCTCGAACTTTTCCCAAAGGAAGGTGAAATATTATCATGCACGCTATACACTAAGCATGAAATACTGATAAATGATAATACTTCTATTTATACAAAAAATTATAGACTTCCACAAATATATGAACAGAACATAAAAGAACACGTACAAAATTTATTAAAAACCGGTGCTATCAGAAAATCTAACAGTCCTTATAGTTTTCCCGTCTGGATCGTCGCAAAAATAACCGACGCTTCTGGAAAAAGGAAAACACGCCTTGTAATAGACCTTTGAAAATTAAATGCAAACACTAGAAAGATAAATATCCACTTCTTAATATTGACACTCTTTTAGACAGAATTGGCAAACCAAAATTTTTCACAACCCTTGATTTACATTTAGGATTTCATGAAATTCCTGTAGAAAAAGATGATATAGGAAAACCGCCTCCACCACCCCATCAGGCCATCATGAATTCTTTAGAATGCCTTTCGGACTAATTAATGCCCTTGCGACATTTCAAAGAATGATTAACGAAATTTTAGCCGATTCATTTGACAAAATTTGTCTTGTTTACTTGGATGACATCATATTTTTTAGTAAAACGGAAGATGAACAGTTAAAAAATTCAAAACTCGTTTTTGATAGATTAAAAAATGCAAATTCACAAATACAAATTGACAAAAGTGAATTTATGAAAATAGAAATCGAATATTTGGGATTTGTAATATCAGAACAAGGTCTTGAACCAAATGTGAAAAAAATAGGAGCAGTAAATAAAATAACTATTCCAAAAACACGAAAAAAAGTAAAATAATTTTTGGGAAAATTATCATGGTATAGACATTTCATCCCGAGTTTTTCTAAATAACGAAACATTCTACCGAATGTCTTGAGGAAAACAAAACAATCGGTATAATAAACGAAGAATGGATTTGTTTCTACTGATTGCCAATAATGTGAATTATGTCTATTTAGTATTCCATTGTTAGAGAAATTTGTTCATCTGACCATGAAATTGTATCTAAAAAATTAGGCTCTGCAATATTTTCCACTATTAAGTAATTACAAAATTGTAATCTTCTCACATCATCGCCAGGATGACACCAAAGAATCTGTTTCATACAAAATGTATGAGAGAATGACATCTCTCCTTCCGAGTTTTTGATACGTATTCTGCTATGTTGGACGGAGACAAATTCAGAAAATGTAAAGTCATAAAAATCGGTCAAGCCGTTCTTTATTTATGAATGGTGTAAAGTAACCTAACTTTGTTTTATATAATACTGATATCAATCTAATTTTTGATATGAACTTTGATGTAGTAATAATAATAGCTAATTATCTGTGTATTGAGTCATTAATAATATACATTCTTTCCACCAAAGCAGAAATTTTCATCAAAAAAAAAAAACTCATTTATATATAGACTTTTTGTGCCACGAACTGTCTCGTACGTCCCCAGAACACTCTATCAAAGTTTCACAACAATCTGATCAGTGGTTTCGGAGCGCATAAAGTACAAAGATGCAAACATTGATTCTTATTTATATAGAAGATAGATTCTGACGGGTGATGCTTGCACGTAGTGTCCAAATCTTATAATCAATATCTACTGATAGGTGGATTGAATTTCAAGTTCATATGTTCTCGTTAGGAATAGGCATTATCATAGTATAGATATTTCAGTTCCTCTCATAAATCTTCTCATGAAGATATGGAATAGTATATTTCACATAGGCTATATATATACATATATATATATATATATAGGTATATATATATATATACAGGGTGGAATGCGAAATTGGAAACACCTTTTTTCTCGGAGGTTATTATAGATACCGAAAAATTGTTCAGATAAAGTCTCTAGATCTTCTAATAAGCTAACTGAACCAGTGTGAATTTAGTGAAAAAAAAATTAATTCGCGTATATATTGCTATATTTTTACTTTCTTCAACTGTAATACCCTGTATATTATTGCACTTATAAATAGAAAATATTTTTTGCTGTAAAAAAGTTTCAGAGTTTATATCTTAATGCTGTTCTCAAAATCAAGTGTGCCTTGAGAACAAAATTTGTTGACAGTTGAGTTATTTTGTATTGTATTTGCGCTACAAAAAATTGTGCTGCTACATACTATTATTATTCAGTGTTAATAATGGCAGATTATTCAATCATTGGGAAGTTAGTTATGATAAAATGTTTTTATCTATCAAATAATAATTCAATACAAGCTCTGCAATTATACAGACAACAGTATCCGGAACGGATTTATCCAAACCATTCATATTTATTCAAATTAGAGAGGAAGCTGCGTAGGACTGGGTCAGTTTCAAGAAATTACAAAACACGTGAGCTACATAGTAGATGAAAATTTAGACGTTGATGTATTGGCATATTCCAATGTATACCCTAAAAATTAAATAAGAGAAGCTGCATTGGGAATGAATACCACACATACAAAGTTTCTTAAGATTCTGAAGCAGCATAAATATTATATGAACGAAATTTATAGCCAATTGAACACATTGTTTACAATGACTTTGAATATATTGCAAGATATTGAAAACTCGCTAACCTTTTGCAAATTGCACGATTTACATCCTAGCATTATGAAAACAGATGAAATTCTTGCTGAGATGAATAAAATTTATGAATAATACAATAATGAATTTCCGTTAGAATCAATACCAGAAAACATGATCGAACTAGAGAAATTAATATCTGTAAATTGAATCAACAAAATTATTTATTTTATAGAAATGCCAATTGATTATGAAACAACTTTTGAACTATATCATCTCATCCCTACTCCTACAGAATATAAATCTGATTTCTTATCTGTTATTCCAAGTCATGAATATTTTTTGAAGGCAAAAGATGGTCAAATTAAATCTCCAAATGCCAAATGTACAAAGGGCGTTGACCTCCAATGTCCAAATAGAATCAATGATGTGAATTACGATGCTTGCGAGAGAAATATCATCATAAATAATAATAACAAAAATTGTCAATATTTAAAGTTAAACATCAAGAAGAATCACATAGAAGTGATCGAAGAAATCAATCAATTTCTGGTTGTAATATCTCATCAAGAAAAAATAGAAGTATCTTGGGACTCCGGCGATGATGAAACTTCCTCAAGAAATCAACTTAATTAAGCAGAATAATTGCAAAATTAAGTTCGGAAACCAAGAATTAAAATTCAAAGAAGGAACTTTTGGAGAACCAATAGTATTAGAAGACTTTAACATACAACTGAACTTCACCCAAGAATCAAAGTTAGCCATCAATTTAAATTCGATTGAGGAATTGAAATCTCCAATAAGTAATTTCGAAGATATCGAAGAATACGAGCTTGACGCAACAAACTATTCTATAATTGTTCTATATTCCATCTTGATCATTGCCATGCTCACTATATTTTCAGTGTTCATAAAACGCAGATTTTTAAGGTCCAAATCAATAAATCCAAGCCAAGAACAGCAGCTCCAAGAGATGCCATCCATATCGCGTCAACCTCGACTTCAACTCCAGTTACACCTTCATGACGGTGCTAAATTCTAAGGGTGGAGTAGTTATAACATCCTGTTCCCAAGATTATTACTGATGATAGCAGAACCTCAGTAGATTTCCACTTTCGAGTAATTTCTTGTATCATGTACAATATATACGTGTAACCGCTTCCAATGACATCAATAAGTTCACTTTACATCATATTGTATAATTCTAAGTTAGTTATGATCTGATTACTGTTGAATAAACATATTATCCGAATACAGCAACTTGTACGTGTTTTCGAGAAATGAATAAATAATTTTTTTAACTTCACTTTATTGAGTTAATGTGATTTGTATGTGCTAAAAAACCATTTTGATCGATGAAATTGAAGAATTAGTTGTAAAATACTCTATTACACCATTACCAATACATGTTGGATGATCTTTTATCACAAGTAATCCAACTACTTCAGAAATGCGCTAAAACTTACTAACGAACGATTATAACTACGCAGAGTCGGGATCTTCATTTTTCGTTAAACGTGTTTTCAGTGGTGGCCGATAATAATTTCGAATTGTGTGGGACTCATCGCTTTCCCGGAAAGCAAACTACGTTAATTGAGTGGATAAAGAGTGTGGGAAGAGGTGTGAATAAAGTTGAGTGCGTACGGAGGTGATTCATAATTAAAATAGAGTTCAAATTCAGTGAAACTTTTGACATTGAACGAGTGACAAGTGTGGACCCTAAAGGTCATAAGTAGCGGTCAGCGCACGAGCGCAAGCCAGTGGCGTAGTTGAAGTAGTTAGCGGTAGACAAAACTAAAATCTTTAAACCAAAACGTGAAGTGAAAGATTAAATAGAGTGTTCTTATTAAGTATCGTTTTCATTGTGGTGTCGCAGGCGCGGCAAGTGTGGGAAGTTTGGGAATGGGTAAAAGAGCAAGAGAAGTAGAAGAAGAATATCCAAGGATATTTAACAAAAGTAAAAAATACTTCGCTCACCAGAACAAAGAAAAAAAGAACAAGAAAGACAAACAGAAGAGAGAGATAACAAAAAAATATCAATAAATCAGGAGAAGACAGAATAGAAGAAAGAGTAATGGAGGAATTGAAGAACATGATGCGAACAATATTGGGAAGAATATATGAAAATACGAAAGTATTAAAAGAAGAGATAATGGAGATGAAATCAGAAATGGAAAAGAAAAATGAAGCATGAAAGAGAGAAAAACTAAACTTATTAGAAAGAATAGAGAATCTGGAGAGAAACGCAGAAAAGGAAGAAAGACTGAAAAGGAAGAACAACATAGTATTAAAGGGCTTAGAGTTAAGACAGGGAACAGAGGAAGAAATTAAAGTCTGGTTGGAAGGAAAGCTACAAGTCAAGGCAGACATCAAACAAGTCATAACTCTGAATAAGTACACGGGAAAAAAAAATAATAAAAACGGAATTAGCATGTTGGGAAGAAAAACAAGAGATTATGGAAGCTAAAAATGAACTAGCAGAGACAAATATATTTATAGATAATGATCTTACATGGGAAGAAAGGACAATTCAAAGAGAAATAAGAAGCATCGAAAAAGAAGGGAAGGCAAAAGGAAAAGGAATGAAAATTGGTTATCAAAAGATAAAAATCGATAATATACAATACATCTGGAGCAAGCAACTAAAAGGAGTTACAGCACTGGAAAACAAGGTAGAGGCAAATAAGCAAGGACCTGAAAATTCATCAAGAAAAGGGAGAAGTGAACAAGAAAGTTCAAAAAACGAATAGCAAATGAAGCAATAAGGAAGGATCAAATAAAGACGAAATGGCAGAAACAAAGGAACATGGAACATTAGAAATTTAAAGGACAAAGAAAAAGAATTAATAGATGAATTCGAAGAAGCAAAGCTAGAAATATAAGCAATGACGGAGACAAAAAGAAAAGGAAAAGGAATAACAGGCCTAAGAAATATTCATACACTAATATATAGCGGAGTTGATGGAAATGAAAGAGCAAAAACTGGGGTGGGTTGCATAATACATGAAAAAATGGAACAATCAATTAAGGAATGGGTTGGAGTGAATGATAGAATACTTACTATAAGACTAGAAGATATGGAGGGATTCTAAGCAAGTATAATAATAATATATGGACCAAATTAAGACGAGGACAAAACAACTAAAGATGATTTTTGGGACATGCTACAGTTAGAATTTGAAAAATTAGTAGAACCTTTATACGTAATGGGGGACTTTGATGAAAGAGTGGGTAACAAGAAATAGGGTTTGGAAGAGATAACTGAGACCCGTGGTGAGCCAGTAAGAAACAATAACGGCAACAGACTGATAGATTTCTGCATCATAAATGGATTGATAATATTGAACACGATCTTCGAACACAAAGGAATCCACAAATATACCAGAGAAGTGCAAAGCAGCAACGAAAGATCGCTAATAGACTATTTTATTACCAACAGCACTCAAAGAAAAAATGTTAATGACGTAAGAGTGAAAAGAGAGAATGAAATTGGAAGCGACCATTATCCAACGATAGCAAAAATAAGAGTGATGAATAAGGCAATACAAAAACAGAAGACAAGCATAGAGGAGAAAAATACAATGAAAATAAGAGTAGATAAGTTAAAGGAAAAGGAAACAAGAGAGAAGTACCAAAAAGACATAAGAGAACTTATAAACAGCACATCAAGACCAAATTTGAATAATGTAGACGAAATGTATAGTACATTCAAATATATATTAGAAGAGGCAGCTGAAAGAGCGTGCGGAGTGATCAGAAAATCAGGCTACAACAAGCAAATACAATGGTGGAATAAAGAAGTTAGAGAAGAAGTTAAAAAGAAGAAGCAGAAATGAAAAATATTCCTTAATACAAAAAAACTGGAAGATATAGAAGAATAAGAGAACAGAAGAAAGAAACGGAAGGAGTTGTCAAAATTTCCAAGGCAAAACCTTGAGAACAGTTTGGAAATAAGTTGGAAGATAATTTTTGAGAAAATAGAAAATTATTCTTTAACACATCGAAAAACTACAAAAAGGGGAACCAAAGTGCTCTGAGACAGCTATATGACAAACAAGGGAATACTTTGAAAGAAAACGAGGAAATAATAGGAAGATGGAAAGGACACTTCAAGGAATTGCTGGAAGAAAAACACTCTAACAAAGACAATGAACAAGAGAAGACCCAACAATGCGATAACATCAACAAGTACAGAAGAACAGAGAATATAACAGAAGAAGTGATGAAACTAGCATTAAATAGGCTAAGAAACGGAAAAGCTCGGGGCACGATGGAATAAGACCAAAACAACTCAAATACATAGGGTCAGCAGGAGAGCAAATACTATTAGTGATGCTAAATAGAATATAGACAAAAGGAAAAGTCCCTGAAGATTATGAAAAGGCAGTGATTCTCCCCATTCATAAAAAAGGAGACAATAGAAATTGTAACAATTACAGAGAGATATCACTAATGCACGACAGCCAGAGTATATGAAACCACACTAGAAAAGAAACTTAGACAAGAGGTGGAATCAAAAATGGAAAGGTCACAAAGCGGATTCAGGAAAGGACATTGCACACAAGACCACATATACACAATTAGGAGGCTTATAGAAAAAACTCTGATACAAGAAGGCAAGCTTTATATTACGTTTGTCGATCTGGAAAAAGCTTTTGACCGAGTACCACGGAAACTTATGTGGAAAATACTGGAAGGAAGACTAGTAAACATAGAACTACTAAACGCCATAAAAAGCGTGTATAGAGAAACAACAAATTACATAAGAACGGGTAACGAAATATCAGGAGAATTCAACACCACGCAGGGTCTAAGAAAGGAGAAGCGTCAAGCCCATTATCATTTAGATAATATAATGAAGCAAATAAAAGATAAAACAAAGAAAGTAGACACTGGACACTACCAGTTGACCGTAATTAGAATAGCAGAGTGTGCATTTGCAGACGATCTAGCAGTCCTGGCTAAGAATGAAGAGGGTATGTGTTGAGAACTCCTGTTTAGTTGAATCAAATAAGCTTTATTCACAAAAGAAATGAAATACCTACATATTGTTACATAATAAAAAGTCTGTTGACTATTACATTAAATAATATGTAGATCATAGAGTCTCCAAATCAAGATGTCCGAAGTTCAGGAAGTCTGTGAAAGAAAACAGAGATATGAGTAAATCATACTCAGTAAGGATCCATGACTGGAATAAAGAACACTAATATAATCATTCTCGCAAGCGACCCTCAGAAAACAGGAGTTGGTATGAAGAACAACCTCAAAAGAGGAAAAATACCTCACTCCACGCTGCCCGCAGGCATTTATGTGCACCTCCTGATATAACACTAAAGATATCCAGGAGGGCACTGCTGGCCCTGGAATTACACCAGTGCATCGCTGGCCGTTGGGCACCTCCTGATATAACACTAAAGATATCCAGGAGGGCACTGCTGGAATAAAGGGATTAAAGAATAGCAGCATATCAGCTCAATCGCTTAATACTCAACATCATACTCAATAACAACAATAGCAATACTCAAATAACATAATATCTAGAATGGTCAACCATGGATAACTCACCGTGAATATCATTATAATATTCGGCACAAACACTGCAATAAAACACAACTATTCACTTAGAACGATGAAACGAGACTGACGGAACAGTTATTGAATAAGATTACTGATATGCATGTTATGCTAACGTCATTATCTGCAATTAAATTATTGTTATTTAATACTTCAAGAAAAATCCCTAACAGTTCGGCTTTCCTGACATTCTTCTCGTCCTCGAGAAGCTAATTCTCCAAGCCGTAGATATCGGCATCAGAAGCTGCGATATCAGAATCGAAACTTGTCTTTCCTAACACTAAGGTTATACCATTTCATACATTCCACAGCTATGACATTTCGGTACTTCGTTCTCTTACTGCAATTTGAATGAGGCAAATCTTCGATTAGGTATCCATTGTTTCGTAGTACTGGCGTTAAAATGAAAGGTCCTGCTTACTGTGTTTATAAATTTCTACTATTGCCAACACTTGCAATTTGTTGTATTTGACTCTCAATCATGTTTGTAGCTACTTCTTGTCACAATTCTTGTATTTTACTCACTGTTGGTCGTTCTTGTTGTACTTCTAAGTACGCTTACAACTACGTCTGATGGTGTACTTGGACGGTAGCTAAAAAGTTGTAACGTTCAAAACTGGGGCAGCGATTCTGCTCCGCCAAAAATGAAATGACCGAGTTTTGACGTAAATCGACTCTCTTCTCAGGGTCGTCGTGAGTGTATTGAGGCTCACTATTAAACACCAGCATTACTCGGGGCGCCACGTAGTTGTTGGTTCGTCCACAGAGCACACAACCACGAAAGTGCCTGGAAAATAAGGTGCAGAAGGTCATTGTGCGGTCACGTTGTCCCGTATTCCAACGTCCAAACCCGACACCTTATTTTCCAGGCACTTTCGTGGTTGTGTGCTCTGTGGACGGACCAACAACTACGTGGCGCCCCGAGTAATGCTGGTGTTTATTAGTGAGCCTCAATACACTCACGACTACCCTGAGCAGAGAGTCGATCTACGTCAAAACTAGGTCATTTCATTTTTGGCGGGGCAGGATCGCTGCCCCAGTTTTGAACGTTACAAATTGGCGCCCAACCGTGTGGGGCTTGCCTTGGCTAAAATCAAGCATAGCATTTATTAAACTCAATTAAAAAAAAAAAACAAAAGAAAAGGACACGTGACCTATATAATTTTTTTTCTATTATTACACCGCGGTCGTGGATTGGCCCAAGTTTTTTTTTTTTTGTGTTTTATTTAATGTTAAAATTTTCTTTATTTACAGTTAGTAATTCAAAATAAAACATTGGTTTCTGTTATTACCTGTATTTCTTCTCTTCATTTGTGTTTTCTTTACCATCTTTTCCATATATAGACCATACAGAATCGCTCAATATGGATCCAACACGACTGCAAAAAGATGAATTAGTTTATGAACTGAGAGTTCGTGGAAGGGAGGCAGGTCGTTGGACAATAACGATGTTGAGAGAAGAGCTAAAGAATATCATACAGGCAGAGCATATAGGGGAGTTACCCAATATTCCCAGAGAGCCTCTGGATATAGGCTCAGTAATCGATATATGCACCACCAAAATTGTTGCGTTGCAGGGGACCATTGAACCGTTTCCCGGCAGGCCAAAGTGCCTTTTGTTTGAGCAGATACGCACCCGTCTGCAGCATCTGGCTCTGAGACTAGCGCGTGTGGAAAACAGCAATGATCCAGACCAAAAAGCAGCTGTTGCTCACCTCCAGGAGATTTTAGAAAGGGAAGAGGAGAAGTTTCTGGAAAAGTCAGAGGAGTGGGAAGGGAAAAATATGTTCCCACAGGATGAGGCGAAAGGGGAAGCAACAGCTGCCGTCGTGAATCCTCCTCGGAAGCAGATTCCGGTTGCGAGGTGGGATATTTCCTTTTCAGGCGAGGGTGATGTGAGCATCAATGCGTTTCTGGAAAGGATTAAAGATTTCCAGATATCGAGGCACGTATCAGAGTCAGAGCTGTGCGAATCGATTAACGAACTGCTGCGAGGCCATGCGCTCATATGGTACCGCTCAATTCGACAAAAGGTCAAGGAGTGGACAGATTTTGTCAAACTGATAAGGGAGGAATTTGAGCCCTTCGATTACGAGTCTGAGTTGTGGGAGGAAATAAGACATCGTACACATGGAGCAGAGGAGTCGGTAGGTACGTTTGTGGCCTGTATGACCAATCTTTTCGGACGCCTACCTACTCTACCCTCCGAACAGCAACAGCTCCAAGTCCTCAGGCGGAATATGTTGCCTTATCTGATCCAAGGACTAGGATTGGAGGATAGTCCGTCTGTGGAGCGGCTCCTGCAAATTTGCAAAAGTTTGGAGGCAAATAAATTAATGGCAGAAAAATACCAGCCACCTCCAAGCAACAAGAGATCCCTCCTTGAGCCTGACTTGAGCTACCAAGGGCGCAACAGAGCGACACAGGTCCACTCAGTCCAGCCTGCAGCTCCAACGACGTCGCGACGACGCACCTTTAGCTGTTGGAATTGTGGCACTCCAGGACATCGAGCGCAGCAATGCACCGCACCGAAAACTATCTTCTGTTTTCGCTGCGGTAAACAGGGTGTTCTGAAACCGGATTGTCCTCGATGTTCGGGAAACGGCAGACAGGAGTGCTCTTAGGTCGTGAGGCTCTCCCTGCGTTCCTAACGACCAAGCAGGTGAAAGACGGGCGTAACCTGGCGATCGTCAGCTACGTCATCGCTCACCTTTCTTCGGACCAACGACCATATTTGCAGGTTTCGATCTTTGGGTTGGAGTTCCTGGGATTGTTGGATTCGGGAGCAACAAGATCGATCCTGGGTATGGACGGTTGGGGGAGGTTGAGTCGGATGGGCGTGGAGGTCGATGCCACGGACGCTCCGATGTGCACCGTAGCTGACGGAAAGCAGTGCACAAGTCTAGGGTCAGTTACGCTCGCGGTGGTGTTGTTGGATCAGTTGAAGCTGGTCACCTTTTTAGTGGTGCCTAGTGTGACATCTTCACTGATCCTAGGCACCGATTTCTGGCGCACCATGGGGATCGTTCCGGACCTCAGAAATGACGTTTGGCAGTTTTCAGCAGTGTCGTGCCTCAAGTCGTCGAGTGACAATCTTCCGTCACTGAACGAGGCACAGAGCGACCAGCTAGAGGCTTTTCTGGCTCGCTCTTGGGAGGAGATGGGCAGTGAGATCGGCTGCACGACGCTTGTCAGTCACAAGATCGTCACTGAGTCGGTGCCAATCAAGCAGCGCTACTATCCGGTTTCTCCGGCACGTCAAAAGGATATACATGCAGAGCTCGATGAGATGTTGAGAGAGGGCATAGTTGAACCATCTTCAAGCCCTTGGGCTTCACCCATTTTATTAGTCCCTAAAAAAGACGGAGGATTACGGTTCTGCGTGGACTACCGTAAGCTTAATCAGGTAACGAAAAAGGATGCTTACCCAATACCCTACGTTTCGAGCATCCTGGATCGTTTAAGGGGAGCTAAATATCTCAGCTCTCTTGACATCAAATCAGCATACTGGCAGATCCCGATGGCGGAGGATAGTAGAGAGCTGACGGCTTTCACGGTCCCTGGGCGTGGGCTTTTCCAGTTCATCAGGATGCCCTATGGCCTGACCAACGCCCCAGCGACCTGGCAACGGCTCATTGACAGGGTTTTAGGCCCCGATCTCGAACCACATGTCTTCGTCTACCTCGACGATGTGGTTGTTGTGTCTGACAGCTTCGAACTGCACCTCGAGCTTCTTGGTTAGATCTTCACTCGAGTGCAGGCAGCTGGACTGACTTTCAGCAGGAAGAAGTGTCAGTTCTGTCGCCCTGAGCTGCGATATCTGGGGTACGTAGTGGATTGCCAAGGTCTTCGGGTAGATCCGGAGAAGGTAAGCGCGATTCTGAACATCCAAGCGCCCTCTTCTGTATCGGATGTTCGAAGTTTTCTGGGGATGGCGTCCTGGCACAGATGGTTCGTTCGGAACTTCTCCACCATCAGTGCTGCCTTGACAGCGTTATTAAAACGCGGACGCAAGTGGGAGTGGACGGACGAGTGTCAAGCCGCATTCCAAGGGCTTAAGGAATGCCTTGTGACAGCTCCCATTCTCACTTGCCCTGATTTTTCTTGCCCCTTCGTTGTTCAGACTGATGCCAGTGGGTTTGGTCTTGGTGCAGTTTTGTCACAGACTTTTGATGATGGTGAACGCGTCATTTGTTTCATGAGCCGTTCGCTCAACAAAAATGAGCGGAATTACTCCACGACGGAAAGGGAGTGCTTGGCCATCGTCTGGGCCCTAGAGAGGCTCCGACCGTACGTGGAGGGTTCGCATTTCACCGTTGTGACAGATCACCACTCGCTGGTATGGCTGAACAACCTGAAGGACCCTTCAGGGCGATTGTGTCGCTGGGCTGTCAAGCTGCAGCAGCATGATTTCACGATCATCCACCGCAAGGGCAAGGAGCACGTTGTTCCGGACTGTCTGTCTCGTTCTGTACCAGTGGTCGACTTCATGGACACATCTCCAGTCTTCGAAATCGCTGTCGACCCATGGTATGAGCGTATGAAGTCGCTGGTCCTCAAAGCACCCCGAAAGTACTCATCGTGGTGTATGAGTAACGGAGAGCTGCATAAGCATATAGGTTCGCGAACACCAGACCTAGAGGACGAGGACGACCGCTGGAAGCAAGTGATCCCTCGAGGACGACGTCCAGAAATCATGCGTCTTGCTCATGATGCCCCTACTTCTGGTCATCCGGATGTGAACAAGACGTATGCTAAAATCAGGAAAAGGTATTATTGGCCAAAAATGAAGCAGGATGTAGCTACTTACGTTCAGCGGTGCGTAGCGTGCATGGAGCACAAAATTGAACAAAAGCGCGCACCTGGACTCATGGGTTCTCGTCCTCGGGTCTACAGGCCTTTCCAAATGGTCAGCATCGATATTGTGGGACCCCTTCCACCTACATCAAAACAACACCGTTTCATTTTAGTCGCTAGCGACTACTTTAGTAAGTTCGTACTTACGTTCCCGATGCGTACTGCCACTGCTCAAGCCGTAGCCAGGCATATTGAAGACGGTGTCTTCCTGATGTTTGGTGTCTCACAATATCTGATCTGTGACAACGGTGTTCAATTCCGAAGTGGAGAATTCACGGGCTTGTGTGGCAAGTATGGCTTGAAGATGTTGTTCAACGCTCTGTACCATCCCCAGAACAATCCCGTTGAACGGGTGAATCGTGTGCTGAAAACAATGTTGGCAGCATACGTAAAGGACAAGCAGAAACAATGGGATGTTTACCTATCCTCTGTAAGTTGTGCAGTGCGTACCCTGGTGCACGAAGCAACCGGATTCACACCATACTTCGTGAACTTCGGAATAGAGCACATCCTGTCAGGCACGGACTATGTGGCAGACGCAGTGAACGCCGATGGAAAGATTCACTACGACCGCGATGACGTGGAAGAGAAACGGCCCGCGCAGTTCATGAAAATCTACGCTGAGATTCGTTAACGCTTGGGTCTGGCTCAATCAAAGGCACGGGAACATTATAATTTACGGCGTCGACCCGTCGAGTACTGCATTGGACAGCAGGTGTGGCGTCGTAATTTTAAATTATCAAACGCTGCAGAAGGTTATGCCAGTAAGTTAGCAGCGAAGTTTGTAGGCCCTTATACCATAAAGACAAAATTGTCTACTACGGTCTACGAACTGCAAGACACGGAGGGTAAGCATGCAGGTAACTGGCATGTGAAAGACCTGAAAGCAGCACCGATGAATGACTCTGCAACGCAAAACGATTAATGATTCAGGTCTGGCTATATATATTATTGTTTCTATTTCTTTTCTCTATGTACTTGATCTATTTTACTTTTATTTCTTTACTCTATGTGCTATCGTGTCTGAGACAAAATTCTTCTGGAATTTTGTCTCACGGAAGTAAGAGGAGGATTTGTTACGTTCCAGTTTCGCACCTTGTTCCTATTTTTCCATTTTCCATATTCCAGTTTTCTATCCATTTCTTCTTGCTACAATTTAAACTTATTAACACTAGTATTCCAGATAAATAAAACATTCCACTCACCTTACACTTGCTGTTAATATTTGACACATTGCTAATTAATGACGTATTTTGGTTTCGTATTTTTTTGATTCACGTAGTTGCTACAAGATGTCAGAAGTTGACAAGGCGCTCTTTCAGAATTAAAATCATTTTATTTAAAACTTAGAATTACATTAAATTAACACTTAATAAAACACATCCACACAGTGAAAGTAAGAACCACAAGAAAGAAAAAAAGAGGAAGACTAAAGAAGACATGGGAAGAAAACATGAATGAAATTCTTCACAGAAACAGCATCAGCTGGCAAGAAACGAAGAGAATAGCACAAAAAAGACAAGAGTGGAAAGAACTGACCAATAACCTAGAGTGAAAATAATTACAATCAAGACACCCGAAAGGGTATAAATAGATTTGAAAAGATTAATAATAATATAACTATGCACCCCAAGCATTTAGAAATCCATTGATTAGATCCGACAATACCCAACAATTGCAAAAAATATACCATATACTACCACAAAAATTTCCCGCTCAACAGTTCCCTCAAAATCATGCCTCAAAAACTTATAAATTTTCAACAAAATTTCAATAAACCTAGCATTTTATCTGCACCTAAATAGAACGCTTACAATGCACAAAAAATAGACAACAATATAAACCCCAAACTATGTCTGGCATAACAAAAAGTACGATTCGCATGAGTACACAAACAATTAGACAAAATTATTTGCAAAAAAATATTGGACACGAATCCGAAAACCTTGACCCATCTTTCCAAGAAAACCAAATTTCCAACGAAAATTCTACCTTTGGAAATCTCGAGAATAATTATTTAAATGAAAATGAGTTCTACCCTGATTAAAACAATTTTTTCGACATCCCGTCGCCTCCAAACCTAGAAACATAGTGATGACTTCCATTACAAACAAAATTCCTGTTATTAACTTGTCAAATTACAAAGATTCAATAGATTTAGGCTCAGATGTAAATCTTATAAGCGAAAATATGGCAAAATTATACCCTAAACCTCGAATTGTAAATGATAATTAAACTCTTAAAATAGCAGATTCAAAAGTTCATTGTGAACACTCTATAACATTGAAAATATTCAAACAACCGCATGAATTTCTCGTTCACACTTTTAACAAAGATTGTGACTTATTATTCGGCATAAATATATTCAAGAATCTGAAGTGTAAAATGAATTTTGCAAATAGAAAAATAAAAATACAGAATGAAGAATTCCCTTTTATTCCTATGACAGGGTCCAATTTTTGCAAATTTTTCCGTTCAGAACATCTAAATAATTTTCAAAAGCAATCCTCCTATACTTAGTTTTCCTGACTTTTCTGAAATATTTATACTTACTACTGACGCATCAAATTACGCCATGGTTTCAGTACTCTCACAAGTACAAGATAATATGGAAATACCTATAGCATACATTTCTAAAACTTTTAATACTCAGGAACAAAATTACTCCACGGTTGGAAAAGAACTCAAATCTACTTTGTGGTCAGTACAAAATTTCAAACCTTATTCATACGGGAGGAAATTTATCATTCGAACTGACCATAGGCCTTCAATTTGGTTATTTAATATGAAAAATGGAAATATAAAATCAATGAGATGGAAAATCGAACTTAATGAGTATGATTTCGAGATAGAAAATTTACCTGGAAAAACAGACAAAATTGCCGACTTTTCATCACAAATTAGAGAACCATTCAAAATTAGTTATTCTACTGGCGATGCAACTACAATAGACACATCTTGTCATTGTATCTCAAGAGATGATTGTGTCGGTATGAATTTAGCTTCACAAGTAAATGAACAATCTGCTAGCAAAAATTTTTGTGTAAATAATCTCAAAAATTAAAATATGATCTTTTAAAATTTTGATAATGAAATAAATTTTCATTTGTATGCAAAAAATAAATATAAAGTAAATGTAAATTTGGAACAATTAAAATCATGCCTTATTTCATTGCGAGATTACTTAATCAGAAACGATTTGTTTGAAATTAACATGCCCTATTTATCATGTGGATTAGATAAATTAGAAAAATCAGAGTTAATTCAAGTATTAAATAATATATTCAAAGATGGAAATTTTCAAATCAATATTTATGAATTACCACAAAACTTTGTAAACTCAAAAGAAATCGATAATTTCTTCAAGAATCATGCGAATGAATCAGTAGATAGCTCATTGAATAATATGAGAAGAAATTGGAAAATTTGAGTACTAACAGTACAGATACAATTCATCCCTCACCGGAAGAACATATCAATGGTTTCAAATTTATAGAAGACCGAATGAATATGACTGACAACCAAATCATAATACAAGATGAAGTTGATGGTGTAGAAATAAAAAAAATATATAATGATGAAAAAGTCAGAATGACATTGTCATTACATTCAAAGAATCAAGGTAGGTACACAACTGTTTGAATTCATTCAGAACTGTATAGTACCTAAAGTAAGATAATATTGCATTTGCACCGACGAAATCGCTCATATTCTAAATAAAACCATACAAGAAAATTTTGAATTCGGAACGATGAAATTAATTAGAGCCAATCAATAAGTCGAAGACATAGAAAATGAGAATGAACAGGATTAAACCGTATTTAATTACCATCATGCAGTGGCGGTTTCAGGTGGGAGGGTAATTGGGTAATTACCCCCCCTAAGAATTTTTCGTTCGCTTACTTATTTTTTTCTTGAAAATTACCGATATTTCATACAAACACGTTAAGTTATGGTAAATCTAATCGGCGATCTATCTATGACGGTGAATTTTTCCAAAACAGCTGGAGAGTCGTGGAAGGGACCGATACCCGAGACTCCTCTAATAAGTTTTCACTTTTTTTTAAATTACCCCCCCTAAGCCAGCTGGCTGGAAACGCCCTTGCCATCATGGTAAAACAAATCATCGCGGCATATCAAAAACTTATGATGAATTAAAATTAAAATATTATTGGCCAAAGATGTTAGAAACAATTACAATCTTTATAATAATTACCATCATGGTAGAATGAATCATCGCGGCATATTAGAAACTTATAATAAATTAAAATTTAAATATTATTTGCCAAAGATGTGAGAAACAATCACAACTTTTATAAATAAATGTGAAATATGTAAAAAATGAGAATATGACAGACAACCCCTAGAGATACAAGATCAGCTTACATCAACCCCTCAACGGCCTCTTGCAATTATAAATTCAGATATTTCAACTCTTGATTCAAAATACTATCAACAATATTTGATCAGTTCTCACAATACGCTCAAATATATTTTATAAAAAACAAAACTTCTAATAACGTAGTCAATATGGTTTCAAATTTCATTAAAAAAAGATTACAACCTCAAACAATCATTTGTGATTCAGAAAAGGAATTTGATAATTTAGCATTTCAAACTTTTTGTTACAATAAAGAAATAAAAGTAGTGGATAATGCTGACTGTTAGATGATATGAAGAAAACGAAATGTGGGAGCTTAGTCAAGAGTTTTTATTTTAATCTACTCTACAGTTTCGGTCCCACTTGGACCATCTTCAGGAGTGAATAAAATTAAAGAGTGTATGTGTAGACATTTGTGTGTAATAATAAGTCAAATGAAAGTCGGAGTGATGAAAATAAGGAAAACAACCATGTTTTCGGTCACAAATTTTAAAATAAAATATTTGAAATATTTAAAAAACTTTGCTTGGCAACAACTGACCGTTATAAAAGACAAAGACTAAGTCTGTGACCGAAAACATGGTTGAATAAGTTAATAAAGTATTCTAGAGGAATAGAGAAAGAATTGGCAGAGATTACAGAAAATTCTAGAACATTAGAAGAAACATTTACAAAAAATTCTAGAGCATTAGAAGGAAAATTCACAGAACATTCCAGAACATTGGGGGACAAATCAACTGAAAATTGTAGAACGTTGAAAGCAGAGTTGCAAGAAAACTCAAAAAAGTTAGAAGACAAACTAACTGAAAATTGAAAAACACTGGAAGAAGAGTTTCTAGAAAACTCTAGAACCTTGGAACAGAGAATGGAAGAAAAATTGGAAGAGAGTTCTAGAAAAGCAGGAGAAGATTATGAAAAGAAAATACAGGAATTGGAAGAAGATTTCTCAAAGATGACCTCATCACCGATATCATAATCCGTTGCATGTGAAGCGGGCAATGTAAGGATAATAAAATAAGAAAATAATGAAAAGATCCACATAGAGACACCGGAATTTGATGGGAAGACGTCGTGGCCGATTTACCTTGAGCAATTCGAAGCTGTTGCGAAGGCATATGGATGATCATTTGCAGATAAGGCCACAGCATTGACCGTTTCGTTGCGAGAAGAAGTCATGAATGTTCTTCAAACATTAAAAGAAGACGAACAAGGTGACTATGACCAACTGATCAAGCAGCTGGAAATGCGCTATGGCAACGCGCACCTCGAAAAGGTGTATCAGACGCAACTGAGAAACCGATGCCAGAAATCGCAAGAAACTCTTTAATTATTTGAAGCTGACATTGCTCCTTTAATTCACCTCGCACACCTTCTCGCCAGCGATAGCGTTTTGGAGGGCTTAGTCACTCAAGCATTCATTTTTGGGGTTAGAGATAGCAAAATACAGCAGGCACTACGAATATATCGCCCGAAGTTTTCGGTTGATGCATTATCGTATGCGTTAGATCATGAAGCAGCAAAACAATCATTTCATGGACAGTCCAGAGCTAGAAAAATGAGTTCCGACAAGCATGATAAAATTGAAGATTTGGAAACTTGCTTAGAAGAAAAATTACGGTGTATCGAGTCCAAAATTACTGCAGGGGAAAGACAACTTCGCTACTGGGACTGTGGAGAATTGAGTCATCCGCAGAGGCTGTGTAAGAAACCAAAGATCAAGGCGGCAATCAAATCCAAAGAAGCACAAGAAGAAGAGTCTGGAAAATCAGATTTGACCATGTCTATTGAAAATACTTCCTTCAAACATCGTGTGCTGGTAGCTGAAATTGAAGATGAGCTCAAACTTGACATGGACATAATGGAGAAGCACGGTTCCAAGCTTGATGTGAAAAACGGCGTTTTGAGAGTCAACGAAGAAGAGGTAATACTAAATCCAGGAGAGCACAGCGCAGCCTGGACACTTATAAACAAAGATGTGACAATACCAGTGCGCAGTGAGGTCATCATAAAAGCACAGCTAGAAGAAAAGTTTTGTGAAGGGGCTATTGTCGTGCTGGAACCAAGAAATGATGATTTTCAAACTGACCCTGGAGTAGAAGTAGGGAAATCATTGATCAAGGCTAAAAAAGTAATACCAGTTTGAATGATGAGCATAAATTATTATCCAGACATAATTAAACAAGGCCCAATAGTAGGGAAATGTTCGTCAGTGTCTTAGATTATCCGAACCATGACCGATAATATCAAGGATAGCACATCGTGTAAAATCTCGAACCAGTTATTGAACCATATTTCAACATCCTTCCAAGACTTGACAGCCGACCAGAGGACCAAGGCGTTATCAAGATATTTTTGAACATGACAAAGGACCCAAGGGAAGAACCAATGTAGTCCGACACAGAATTGACACCGGAGAAGCAACACCTATTCGCCAAGCGGCAAGAAGACTACCACTGGCGAAGTGTAAAGAAGTTAAGAAGATAGTTGAAGAAATGAAGACTGATGGGGTTATCGAGCCTTCAAGTAGTCCATGGGCCTCACCAGTGGTACTAGTGAAGAAAACGGATGGATCTACTTAATTCTGCGTAGATAATCGTCCACTTAATAATGTGACGAAGAAAGATAGCTACCCGCTACCTCGCATAGATGACACGCTGGACACATTGGCAGAATCAAGAATCTTCTCGACCTTAAATCTGAAAAGCGGATACTGGCAAGTTGATTTGGAGCCCAAAGATAAAGAAAGGACAGCCTTTACTAATGGCACAGGGTTCTGGCAGTTCACTGTTATGCCATTTGGGCTCTGCAATGCCGCTGCAATATTTAAGAGATTGATGGAAAACGTGTTGGCTGGGCTGTCATGGAAGACCTGTTTGGTGTACCTCGACGACATTATTGTGGTCGGTACATCATCGTAAGACCACACGAAGAGTCTAGAAGAGGTGTTTAGAAGATTGGAGATGGCCAACCTCAAGCTCAGTTCAAAGAAATGTCATCTTTTTCAGAAAAAGTTTCATTACCTGGGCCACGTAGTCTCCGGAATAAGAATTGCAAGAGACAAAATGAAGGCTGCAAAAGAATGGCCAGTACCAAGAGACAAACATGTATTAAGAAGTTTTCTTCGTTTATGCACTTAATACCGACGGTTTGTCCCCGGATTCGCCAATATAGCCAAGTCATTGACACGACTTACTGGAGAAGGCAGAAGATTTACTTGGGAAACGGATTGTCAAGCAGCTTTTGAACAACTGGAACTAGTGCACCAATCTTGAGCTAACCTTCGAATAATGGAAGATTCATACTGGACACAGTCGCTAGTAACGTGGGAATTGGTGGCGTCTTCTCTCAAATACAAGATGAGCAGGAACAAGTATTAGTTTATAACAGTAAGACATTATCAAGATCAGGAAGAAATTTTTGCGTTACCCAAAAGGAGTTATTGGCAGTCGTAAACTTGGTAGAACACTTCTACAAGTATTTGTATGGCCGGAAGTTTCTTATCAGAACTGATCATGCTGCTTTGAAATGGCTACCCCAATTTAGGAATCGTGAAGGACAAGTGGCCAGGTGGATTGAAAGACTGCAGCAGTATGACTTTGTAATCGAGCATCGACCAGGAATCAGCCATCACAATCCTGACGCATTATCAAGAAGACCGTACCACGAAGACTGCAAATACTGTTGTCGCTTAGAAGAAAAGCTTATTGCCGTCAAGAGGACAACAGTAGTACATGAGAGATGGCAACCGAAAGAGTTACGCAAAAACCAGGAGAATGATCCGGATTTGAAAATTGTACTGAAGTGGAAGAATAATAATGTTAGACCAGCTTGGGAAGATGTTGCACCACACTCTCGGAATGTAGAATCGTATTGGGCGCAGTGGAATTCCATCGTGGTTGAAGAGGGCTTCTGAAACGCGTCGTAGAGAGTACGGACGATAATAGGAGCAGAACACAGTTGATAATCCCTAGAAACAGAGTACCAGAAGTACTGGGAGGGATTCATGATGAGGCTGGTGGAGGGCACTCTAAGATCAGTAAAACATTGGAATAACTACGCCAGCGATTTCACTGGATAAATTGTGAAGAAGATGTTGAAGAGTGGTGTAGGAAATGCGTGGTCTGCACCAGTAGTAACGGGCCACAGAGAAAAAGAAGAGCTACAATACGTCAGTACAATGTGGAAAGTCCTTTCGAGCGCATGGCAATCGATGTGGCCAGACCGTTTTCAGAAACTAACAATGAAAATAAATACATAAGCGTTGTGATGGAATACATCAGTAAATGGGTGGAGGCGTACGCTCTACCCAACCAGGAAGCTGTCACTGTCGCCGAAGTTTTGGTGAAAGAATGTGTCTGTCGATTTGGAGTACCTCGAGAGCTTCATTTGAATCAGGGAAGAAACTTCGAGTCGGCCGTCTCCCAAAACATTTGTAGAATCTTGGGAATCCACAAAACCAGGACCACTGCGTTACATCCGCAGTCCGGCGGCATGGTTGAACGAATGAACAGAACAATCAATCGATACCTGGTAAAGGTTGTCTCTGACCATCAGCGAGACTCGGACCAACACCTTTATCTGTTTCTGTTAGTATACCGTTCAGCAGTACACGAAACAACTAGGCAGACACCTGCAAACATCTTATTTGGACGAGAGTTGCGCTTGCCATGCGACCTGATATTTGGTAGTAAACCAGGTGAAGATCTAGCAGGAGAAGACTACGTTACCAACCTCCGAAGTAGAATGGACTACATTCATGGCCGAGTTTGTTCGAATATCCAGAATGCCAGCGACCGAATGAAGGAAAATTATAACATCAAGGCCGAGAAAGGTGGTTATCAACCCAGGGATTTAGTGTGGCTTTACAAACCCCAGAAGTGCCGTGGATTGTCACCAGAACTTCAGCGGAACTGGAAGGTACAATTAACTCACGTGATGTCCACGCCAGATTTTTTACTTGTCTTGATTGTTCTTATTGCTACTGCTCATGCTCTTTTCCATGCAATTCGATTCTCCCAAGTCCTATTTTTCTCATATTGTAAAGCATTTCTTTTATTCTTGTAAAGTATTTTCAGACTGTCCATTCCATCATGGAACAATTCTCTTCCTTTTATTTTTTTATAGCCTATTGCTGTCTCCGCTGTCTCTACTATGATATTCATTAGATTGTTTACATTATTGTTATTGCTAGTTTCGTTCTGTTAGATGTCTATTCTTCCTCATATGTCATCATATAATTTCCAGTCAGCTTTTTGTGGGTGCTAGTTTTCAATCTTACAGTTTCTTGCTGGATGTTGTTATTTGTCTATACGGGTGATTAAAATATGTTGATAGCCGCTCTGTTCGTCATGAGTTGTTTGCCATTCATAGTTAATCGCTATTTTGGGATGTGCAAATGATAGATCTATTATATATTCTGTTCCTGTACTTGGACATATGCATGCGGAGCTTCCGTCGTTCAGGAGTGTCGAGTTGTTTGTTGCTTTTTCAGTTATATTTCTCTTTAGTTTACGTATTGTGAACCCCAGCTGTAACTGTTAGCGTTGAAGTCTCTCACAAGGAGATAAGGTTCTTGTAATTGTTGAATTATTTGTCTAAGGATTTCGATCTGGCGGCATATATATTACAGATTGACATTTTCACAGGATATTGAGTTTTTATTGCTACTGCTTCAAGTGCTGTATTGAGATTCACTTCTTCCACTTGTATATTATCACATACAAGTATTGCTGCACCCCCGCTGGCATGAGGGAGGTCTCTGTCTTTTCTGAACAATTGGTAGTTCATAGATTTGGAGTTTTGGTTGATTTTAAGATTAGTTTCTTGAATGCATAGAAAATGAGGTTCGTAATTTGCTATTATCATTTGAATTGACTCTATATTGGCACAAAAGCCATTACTATTACGCTGTACTAGCGATATGAATATCCTGAAGTGATTGTGATCGGTTGGCTTCTTGATGCTTTCTTGGTAATTGCCTTCGTTTTCTTCGATTTTTTTATTCAGGTGGTGCTATTCCTTGTTCTGTTGTTTCTTGAGTCAGGAGCCAATAGTCTAATCAAGATTTCTTCAGTTTCTCAATAGTGCTTCGAGTGACTATTTTAAAACCAGTTTGATTGTCTTGACTATTTTCTGTGCCATCTATTTCTTGTGATATAATTTCTTTGTTTGGCATGAATGCGTTTTCTGAGAGAAGTCCTTCTTCTGCTGTTCGATTTTGCATGTTTTGAGTACTTGTACTTCAGTTTTTACGTTTTTTTTGATCACTTTGTGGGATTAATATGATGTTTTGTTCTTTGTGCAGTTCGTCTGTATTTAGGTCTGTATTTAGGTTGGGGATCGTTTTGTTTTTATCTCCGACGTTGTCAGCGGTGTTTGCAGTATTTTCCTCCGTAGGGATTGCTGTATTTGCTCTAGATGTGCATCCATTTCTAGTATGTTCTTCTCCTGTGCATTTGTTGCATGTTAAAGTAAATGTCATCTGTTATAAATATTTTGTATTTCATATCTTCATGTTCAAGTAGTACTGTTCCTGATATTTCAGTTTTGTCATCTTGAGTAATATATACCTGCCTTCGGAAACTCAAAATATGCTCGTAGCCTTCTTTTTGTAGCCCTGCTCTCAAGTGAGTTATAGGTGGGACTAATTTAAATTTACTTTCTGTTAATGCTTCTATGTTGTGGGATACTAGGGCTGTTATTTGATGGTATTATTTTCTTTGATGGGGTTACTAATCTTCTCATGTTGAAATGTTATCCTTCTATTGTAATTATTGAATTGGTTTAGTTAATTTATCAACTGTCTCTTTGTTAGTTAATAGATGCAAACTCTGGTATACGATATTCTTGAAGCGAATATAATGTTCTTAGGTTGTACAATTTCTCCTATTGGGAATTTGAATTCAGATATTTGAATTTGATTTGTATCATCAATAATATTTGTTTTCTCTCTTGGGGCTGTGTATTTTTGGTTATTGTTGAATATGACATTGTGCTTCTTTAACGTTTGTTTTTGAAGTAGTTGGTTCTAGATTCTTGTCTGTGTTAGTCATTGTGTAGTTACCTAGTCCACTGTTTCTTGTTCATTATCTCAACTGAGAGCAGTGACCTTGGCCTTGTCTCAGTCTGCACTATTGCACGAGGAGTGTCACTAGTATGTCGGTTGGTAAAAATGTGTAGCTCTTGTTTTAATGTTTAAGGTTGAGGTAGAAAAGTGGAGTTTTCTGAGGGTAGGATTTTTAATGGGTAGGATAATAATTCAGCGGTTACTTTGTTAATAGTTTTACTGTATGGTATAAATGGATTTGATTAATGATCAATCAATATTCACCTGTTGCCTTGAACTTAATTAAGACTTCTTATACACACACCTTTTGCCCTATCAACCCAATATTAAGTCCATTCATAGAAAATGTATATACAAATATTGATGGAATGTTGAAAATATAAGTTCACGGATTAATATTCAATATTATAGCAACAAGAAATGTTTTGAGGAACAAGAAACATTGTTATGAATGAACACAATTGGAATGCTCATCATTAGAATGAGAGCAATGATTAGTGTGCATAAAATAAAATTTGCATCCGAAAGTATCAACAATAATGTATTTTTTAGATGTTGAGGCATGATATAAGATGATGAAATTGTAGGGATTGATCTTCAAGTCATAAGATTATCAAGTGGAGTCAACTGGAATCAGAATTGAATTGAGCTTCACCTCGTACGTAAACACAAAACGGTATGAAAAGCTCATAAAATATCTTTTCATCGAATTATTATTATTCATATTTATCATTTATTGCCCAATATAACAGCTTGTTATGCAAATTTGGAGGTCTCTATATTCATAACTAGCCAGTAACTGCGACTGCGTTTGTGTGGGTCATCTAATCGTAATGAATAATCGTGAGGAATTAGTGAACATTGATATCGTTGCTCACAATAATAATAAATTCTTAAATAATCTATACATCTTTCAGAATATAATTGATTGAAAAATTATTTTTAATTTCAAACTTTGTATATTTCCTTTGGAACTCTGACGTTTCGATCCTTCGATCCTCGGAACAGTATAGCAAGCCGCAGATAGTCGGACTTGTAGTCGAGAGACTGATAGAAATTGAGCTGCAGGTTTGAAGAGCTGCAGGACACTGAGAAGTGACCTTTGAAGTTTGTCAGTGAAACGAAATCCGATAAATGTTTGAAAAATGAAAACCTGATAAATCTTACAAAAATACAAATTCAGGAGAATTTAGAGATATTTAAAACAAAAATATATTCTCATCAAATTTTTGGAATGTGAATCTCACACACTCACTTGTACTTTGTATACATAAGTGAAAATCACCTATAGATATATCTGAGTTGGAGGAAGACAAGAATAATAAAAAAAATTCTACCGTACAAGTTCCAGCAATTGTGCCTGTGGGAAGAGACTGTGTATGCCAATTTCCAACTTAAATGAGAAAATGATAGCCGAAAACTTTGTTGACTGCGTCTAATCCGAAAAAACAAGCTTTCATATACTGAGAAACTCAGCCTGCAGCTTCGTCTAGAAAGTTTAGATAAGAATCCCAGTATTGATTTTAGATTTGGCAAATGGACCACCAACAAAGAATCTCGCAAGACGCTTAGACATTTCTGCATCAAATATCGTTCTTGTCAAGCTTTTTCCTCTGATGCCGAGCTTAGATATCTGCCAAATGAGCATTGCTTGTGAAGTAGTGTACCTTGGAGCAAAACTAGTCCTCATGTTCCACTGATTACGTCTTTCAAACATTTGCATAAGGGATTAGTATTCAAGAAGAATTTAAAGGTATTTTAACGTTCATTTCATCACAGGTATAAGATATATTAAGACGATCACAGTATTTCTATATTGAAGTAGACTATTATACAATTAGTTTGTGACATCTACTTTATTTACATGCCGTTACTGGCTTTATGCTTGATAGATGGCGCTGCATATAGTTTCTACTTCTGCAGTCCATCTATCTTTATGAGTTATAAACCCTTTGGGATCCAAACCCTGACTATCTTGGGTTCTTGACTATACTGTACTGACAAGTCCTAATAAGGACGGGACACGTGTAAATTATGTTATAGCACTATTGGTGTATTTTGCTATATTTTCTTAGTTGTTTCCAACAATTCAGCAGAATATTGTAATATGATAAAAGCACGTAGGCTAAAGGATATGTAGTATAAAAACGTGTAAGATTTAGTATTATGTTGTTCATTCTCTGTAGCAAGTTCGCTCGTAACCATATTGATATTTGAAGATAATAAAACTTGGTTTGTGAAAATAAACTTTGTATTTTTTTGACTGCAACAAAAGTCAAAAACATAATTGGCGCAGTTGGTAGATAACGTCGTCACAGTAAAAATCAATATCATCTGTGGTACTTCTCAAAGTTTAACGACATTATCTCCAAAAAACATCAAACCTACAAGACCTCATCCAACGGCTACAACCTAAGCCGCACCAGGGCCTAACCACGGCCCATCTTTAAAAGCAACAATCGATTGGCAACTTGCTGTTCCATTGTCGGATCACGTCCTCATCATAGAACGAGTACTTGCTGTTCCTACAACTGGTCCACGTCGCCAACAGTTGCTGTCTTCACAACATATATCCGAATTCCCAGAGCGCAGAGAACCCGGTGATGTCCGTAGAGCATCTAATTTGTATTGTATTATTGCAGTAAGTTATTTTTATAACATTAATATTTGTTGCTGCTTCAATTGAATAATACCTTATCACAAATAACACAGAAGGGGTAAACCTAGTGAAAATACCAGTAATAAGTTTACCGAGAGACCGGCACAGTCTCAAACACAACATTCACACATTTTTATTGATTTGTTACAAGTTAAATAAATAATTAAATATTTTAAAATAAATTATCTCATGAATAATATTCATGAATTCTAATTCTGGAACTGCTAACCCAGGAAAACAGAACTTGAATTGCACAGGCGCAATTCCTAAATCAAATCAAATCATTTTAACTCCTAGCAGATTGCCATCAGTCAATACAATGGCAACTATTACTTTAGGTGGAATTGAAAATTTCACATAAATGATTCCTCAGTACGAAGGAAATATTAAGTTATTGAGTAACTTTATAAATTTTTTAGACGAAGTCTACATCACATTAAACATATTTATTTGGCTTAATTGAAGCAAAACTCACACATAAAGCCGCTGAACTTTTGTCAGAGAATAATTTCCGAACTTGGGATGATTTAAAGTTATATTTAGCAACAAATTTCACTGACAAAACTTCCGCAGAAACAATATTGCAAGATATTATGTATTGTAGATTTGAAAATAATGCTGAGAATACATTAAAATATATTGTAGATAAATTTTTACATCACATATCCAAAATATTTTCAACAAATTATAGTACCGATCAGAAAAATGCAATCATTAATGAAATACAAAAATTAGTAGTGAGTCATTTCATATCTCTTTTACCAATGACAATACGAGGTTCTTTCATTGTTAAAAATCCTAGCACAATAGAACAATGTGAAATATTGCTCAAAAACGAATTCAGTTTCGCTAATCAGCATCAACATCGTTCTCCCCTCCTACAAAATCCAGCACCACTACCAAAAAAGTTTCCAGCAGATAATTCTTCTTCACAACCTATAGTGTTGAGACAGAACCTCAACAGAAATAATAATTCTTATTCTGCACCAAAGCAAAACAGACAAAATGTGGTACAAACAACCCAAAGATTTAAACCACAACCAATGTCTTTACAAACAAGACAGACACAACCTATGTCTTTCCAAACATTTAGGCAAAACTATAATATAGAAACCGATATAGATTCACAAGAATATAATGACGAAATTATTGAAGACGAAACGACCAAAACAAACGATGACTCTTTTTTAGAAAAAGATCCGACACCTCACGAGAACATTACATAATGTCCTCCATCACTACAAATCTGCCGTCTTTACAACAACAGAATTTTAATATACTTTTTGATACTGGTTCATCCATAAATTTGATACATCCAGATTTAGTAGAGCAAATGAAATTGCAAACATTTGAAACAAGATTGACATTTGAAACCGTAAATGGAAAATCTACTTGCAAAGAATATGTAAATATTTTTATTAATAAAATTCCAATCTAATGCTATGTATTTAAAAATAGATTTCAAAACAAATAACGTCTCAATAAATAGTAAAAATTATAAATTACATGATAGTGACAATAGAGCAGAAGAAATTAATTTTACAGAAATTCGAAGTTCCCATTCAAATACCATTGAAAAACAGAAATTAAATAAATCAATCAAAGAATATGGAGATCTGTTTCCTAAGGAAAATGAATATTCATCCCACACAAATGTTATCAAACATAAGATTATAATGTCAGACGAAACACCAATTTATACAAAAAATTATAGATTCCCCAAATTTATGAAAAAGATATAGAAGAGCATGTAGAAAAATTATTAAGTGAAAAAGTAATTCAAAAGTCATAATCGCCATGGGCCTCACCCATTTGGATAGTACCAAAAAAAGAAGACGCGTCTGGTAAACGAAAAACTAGAAAGGTAATTGATTTCAGAAAAACTAATGCAAAAACAAAAGACGACAAATTTCCTATCCCTTACATCGATACTTTATTTGACCACATCGGAAAATCCAAATATTCCACTACGTTGGATTTACATTCAGGTTTCCACCAAATTCTAATGGATAAAGATGACAGAGAGAAAACTGACTTTTCAACCCCATCAGGACACTATGAATTCTTACGAATGCCTTTCGGACTCAAAAATGCAGCCGCCACATATCAAAGAATGATAAATTCAGTTTTGTGTGAATTAGTAAACAAAATTTGTCTAGCATATCTTGACGATATAATTATATTTGGTAAAACATTAGATGAGCATTTGAATAATATAAAATTAGTATTTGTAAAATTATGTCAAGCTAATCTGAAAATTCAAAAATATAAATCAGAATTTTTACAATCAGAGACAAAATATCAAGAATACATCATAAATGAAAATGGACTGAGTACTGATCCAAAAAAAATTGGAACTATCAAAAATTTGAATATTCCAAAAACAAAAAAGAAGATTGAGCAATTTTTAGGAACTTTAGGATGGTATAGAAGATTCATTCCAAATTTTGCAAAATTGACTAAGCCTTTCACAAAATGTTTGAAAAATAATTCTCATATAGACATTTATAACAAAGAATATCGCGAAGCTTTCGAAAATAGTAAAAAGATAATTTCAGAATCATCTTTACTGCATATTCCAGACTTCGATAAGGAATTTATATTAACAACAGACGCATCTGATCATGCAATTGAAGCTGTCTCAACGCAAATCCATGATTATCAAGAGAAACCTATTTGTTATGCCTCAGAAACATTAAACCCAGCTGAACAAAATTATTCAACGGTCGAAAAAGAACTCAAAGCTATTGTTTGATCTGAAAAGAATTTTCGACCATATTTATATAGTAGAAAATTCAAAATCAAAACTGATCATAAACCATTAGTATGGCTGTTTAACATGAAGAATCCCAATCAGAAATTAATGCGTTGGAAAATCGAGTTGAGTGAATACAATTTTGAAATAGAATATTTGAAAGGTAAACAAAACGTGATAGCTGACTTATTATCAAGACAACGTCCGGAACAAAAAATTACTGGAGTAATTGGTAACGTATTAGAATCAGACATTCTTGCGCATTGCGTATCCCGTGACTTCGAAATGTCAGATGGTTTAGCTAAAGATGTAGTTAAATTATTCAATAGAAATATTCACTGCTAAAATTATAATTCATTCAATGAACATATGGTTGTACGAAATTCTAATAACAAAACAATAATTCACTCGATAACAAAAGAGGAATTTTTTGATAAACCGTCTATAAAAAATTTGGATGAACCCTTGAAAGAGTAACGAGATTACCTAATACTAAATGAAAAATATGAAATTAATATTCCCAAATTAGGTTGTGGATTACACAGATTGCAATGGACGGAAGTAAAACAAAAATTATTCAAAGTCTTTGAGGACACTAACATTCACATCAAGGTCTTTAGCCTTCCCGTGGATTATCATCTTACTGACGCTGTCAGCAAGAATCCCAACAGCGAGCAAGACAATAACAGTGTACATTCCGCTGACGAAAATAATCTCGCAGGAATCAAATATACAAGTAATCGCATAAATATTGCCGATAACCAGCTCATTTTTGAGAAGAAGAAAACAGAAATTCATATTAAAAGATTATTCAACCATCAAAAACAAAGATTATATGTAACAATTGATAATAATGATTTTGAACATGAAGTATTGAGATTTTTAAGAGAATATATCATACCAAAAGTAAGATATCTCGCAATTTTCAATGAGGGTCTAGATAAAAGAATATCAAAAATTATATCAGATAATTTTATTTTAAATTCGATAAATATTATAGCGGTGGACAAGTTAGTTACAGACGTCAAACACGACGTAGAACAATTAGAAATTATTCATGATTACCACCACGGAATAATGAATCATCGTGGAATAAGAGCTACGATTCAAGCCTTAAAAGAAAAATATTATTGGCCGAATATGAATAAAGACATAATCGAATATGTTAACCAATGTGAATTATGTAAATTGAATAGATACAACAGGAAACCAATACCGGCAATTGACAATTTGACACCTACACCTGAGAAAACTTTTGAGATAAATAATATAGACTTGTTGACTATGGAAAAAAAAATATTTTTTAACTGTTATGGACTAATTTTCAAAACATGCACAAATATATTTTATTGCTAATAAGGAAGCAAAAACTATTAGTGGAGTATTAATTAGATATTTTCAAGCCTATACTATTCCCGATAAAATAATTACAGGTAATGGGGGTGAATTCAAAAATAGTTTAGTACAAGATCTATTAAAACGATATGGAATTATTGTTCACTCCATTTGCATTCATAGTCCAAAAAGTAACGCAATAGAAAGGTTTCATTCTACTATAATAGAATCACTTCGAATTATAAATCAAAGAGATAGAATGAAAAATCAAAATTTAATCAAGAAAGTAGATTTGGCATTAATTGCATATAATAACACAAAACATAACATAACAAAATTGACTCCTAATGAAATTTTATTTGGCTGTAATCAGAACAAATATTTTAAGCATGACTTGACTATAGATGAGACCCTCAAAGAATATCAGGACAAAATAGACGTGACAAATGATTCGATGAAAAATAGAATTGCTGCTGAAAAATTAGGTAGAAACAAATATAATGATAATCCTTTACAATTAAAGAAAGAGGTATACGTGAAACAAAATCCCCGGTTTATTAGTAAAATTCAAAAACACCTATTCAAAAAAGTATTTGTAGAAAGTTATGACCCTTTGTTAGGTAAAATAAAAATAAAAGACCTACAAGGTGACAGAATTAAACAATAAGAAACATATTGTTACAGACTATGCCACGGACAACTGACCGACATTTCTCACAACAATGGATTTCATTTGGTTGAGTTAGGACAATGTAGATTAAAAGAAGCTGACAGTTTGATATATTATTATTATGATGTTTCACAAGTAGAATCAGAATTTGAAAAGATTACAAATGTTTTCATAAAATTTTAGTCAGAGGGTAGAAATGATACGGAATTATTTGAAAATTTACTCAATATTTTGAATTATAATTACTATGAATTGAAAGATCAAATTACGAAATTATTTATTAAGAATAATAAACGGAGTAAGAGAGGAATAATTAATGAACTTGGAACCATATTAAAAGCTATCACTGGAAATTTAGATTCCAAGGATGAGGAAAAATGTAATAAACTTTTTGAACAAATTCAAAATAATGAGATGTCACTTCAAAAACAAAATGAACTCAATATAAAAATAGTCAATAATATCACTGAACAATTTAATAGACAATTTTAGAATATAAAATATAACGAGGAAAATTTTGAAAAGAAATTGAATTTGATAATTTATCAATTGAATAAAAATCAAGATTGGCGAGGAATAGTAGGAGTTAACAATTAAATATTAGAATTAATATTGTTGATCAAAAATTCAAATGAATTTTGTAAACAGATAGAAACAAGTCTTACTTTCTGTTCACTGCATAAGCCGCACCCTAGTATAATTCCATATGAAGTTCTTATATCCCTGACATCAGATGAAAATATATGGAATTTTAATGAGTTGATAGAAACACATTGTAAATTTGTAGATGAACAAATCCATTTTATAATTATTATACCGGAATTTTCACAACAGTATTTTCCGTTATTTCAATTTAGTCCTATTCCAACTTACAACAATGAAAATAAATTAATGCGAATTAATTAGAATCAAAATTTATTTTTCAAAGATAAAACTGAAAATTATATAATTAACAATTGTATTTTAATTCATAAGGAATATATGTGTGTTACTCAATATTTTGAGTTGAATAACTGTATATTAAATTTAGTTTATAAACAAAAGAATGATAATTGTTCTTATCACTATTTAACTTTAGATAATGCTATTGAGCCGATTCAGAATACTAATGATGTTATCGTGATCAGTCCTCATGAACAATTGATCCAAATTAATTGTTTAAATGAAAATACATTCAAAAAAATTCAAGGCATTTGTAAATTCCCTACAAATGGAAATTGTCAAATAAATAAGAAAATTTTTAATATTATTACTCGAAAATATAGAGGATTACAATTTCAGAATGTAGAAGTCAATCATTTCGATAAAATCAATAGAACTTTGAATTAACAAAAAATTGAGCAAATACAGAAACCTAGCATTGAGTTTCCTAGGATTGAGGAATTTGATATTAATAACAATTATCACTCCCTTATAATATATGTAATATTGATCATAATTATTGTAACTTTTATTGTTCGAATGGTGTTAAAACATAAGAGTAAATTATGTAACAAAAGCAAAGATATGGAAATAAGTCCATTGGCTTAGAAATATAGAATATCGCAAAATCTTACGCGGGAGGAATTATGTTATAGCACTATTCGTGTATTTTGCTATATTTTCTAAGTTGTTTCCCACAACTCAGTAGAATATTGTAATATGATAAGAGCACGTAGGCTAAGGGATATGTAGTATAAAAACGTGTAAGATTTAGTATTATGTTGCTCATTTTTTGTAGCGAGTTCGCTCGTAACCATATTAATATTTGAAGATAATAAAACTTAGTTTGTGAAAATTAACTTCGTTTTTTTTTTGACTACAACAAAAGTCAAAAACATTATTTGTATACAGTTGCTCCCCGATTTGAGATGGTGGTGTTAAAATCAATTCTTAAATTAGAAATTTTGTGGAACAAATAGATGCATGTTTCAGAATATCTGAACTCTAATAGTTCCACAGGATAAACTTTGTCACAATTGATTTGTGACATCTTCTCAATTTACATGCCGTAACTGACTTTATGCCCGATAGATGGTGCTGGATATAGTATTTACTTTTGCAGTCCATCCATCAGAGCCGGAACTAGAGCGTGGCGAAGGTGGCCCCTGCCACGGGTGCAAACTCCTAGGGGGCGCAAAATTTCATAAACTGCATTAAAAGAATCATTTGAATTCAAATTTGAGAAATGTTTTATAACAGGATTTGGGTGAGGAAGAAGGAAGCTCAGAAGAGATAGTTTCAAAAAAAGTTGGTGTGTCTGTTGATCTGTCGGTCCGTCTGTGTAGAAAAACGATAACTTGAGAACGCATACAAATTTTTGAGTTAAATTTCCTATTCAAGTTTTGATTCAAAAAGCTAAGTTCAAGTTGATAGATGAGCTTTTTTCAATCAGTGGTACCAAAACATTACCGCAGGAACTTTTTAGTCTTCTGCGTCCAGTTTAGAAACGGTAGTATTTATCATGAAATATGAAATAACTAAAATTGATTTTCGAGAAATTTAGCTTAACATTTAACCGGAACATTCTCCAGGAAAATCAGCGGTTCATTTGTCAATATTAAAATTTGAATCAATATGAAATTTGTTATACTTTTCTGAAGCAAGGAAATAACAAGAATTATGATGTGAAATCAGAACTATCATCATTCAATTCGGACATCACATGCTAACATTCGTAGACTGTTTTTTGAAAAATAAGTAATTTGGCTCTATCGTGTATATGGTATCAAGAGAATATTCAAGCGATTGTCAACTGTTTCTTTGACAAATTACTTGAGTGATGTCTAGTTTGGTATCAATTTATTCCCTCGGATAGATGAAATTAGTAGATTCCAAGAAATGATTAATGGAGTCCAAGTTACCATCTTCAAATTACACTTCTGGCGATCAAATGTCAGAAATGTATGTTCCAATGATCTGAATTCTATATTTTCAAAAAGACTTTTTTTTTGTAGGACTAAAATATAACTGCCATCTGTCGCTTGGACATTGACAGTTATCACTTTGACAAGAGCAGCTGTCACTTTGACAATGACCGCTGTCACTTTGGTAATAACAGATGTCCCTTGGACAATGACAGCTGCCACTTTGAAATATGCAATTAATTGATGCGACACTCTTTTCTGAAATAGTGATAAAACTGGTTAAGAAATTTATGGTCGGGAATGTACTGTACGGCCACAGCAGATCTTTTTGTGGTATGACATCGAGTTTTGCTTCATATACTATAGATATTAAGATGTTAGTGATATTTAATGTACCTGATTGATAATAGTTTTGTTTTTACTGTCTGCATTTGGGATGAAGAATATATATATTGTTATGTGTTATGTCCGTTTTGCTTCATATTCATGATAATTCTCTACATAAAAATGAAGGTCACAATCTTATGATTCGCCACGGGCAGCCAATACCCTAGTTCCGGCTCTGTCATCCATCCCCATGAGTTTAAACACTTTGGGATCTAAGCCCTGACTATCTTGGGCTCTTGGCTATACTGTACGAGTCCTAATAAGGACGAAACACGTGTATACAGCTGCTCCCTGATCTGAGATGATGGTGTCAAATCCGATTCTCAGATTTGAAATTTCATGGAATAAATAAATGAATGATTCAGAATTTTTGTATTCTAATTATTCCACAGCCTAAACTTTATTACAATTAATTTGTGATATCTACTTCAATTTTTTTTTGTGTTATTATTCACTTTCCATGAAGTTCTACTTGATCAAAATTATATCTCCAGACTTTGAAGTACTGTCGGAATTGATACTGAAATCCGAAAAGTCTGATTCGTTCCCCATTATATTGATTCAATGACTTGATCGTGTATTGATCTCAATCCTATTGATGACGGATATTATCGAGTACGTTAAAGGCGGCAGCAATTGGAAATATTCTCTGTTCCATGCCAATGAAAACTTGTCAGTAATCTGAGTTTAGTGGAATCGTTCGTAAAATATTAACATATATAAAATGTAAATATATATATATATATATATATATATATATATATATATATATATATATATATATATATATATATATATATATATATATATATATATATATATATATATATATATATATTTGTTCGAGCAGCAAGAGCTTGAGTGCCCGCATGGCAAACATTGCCTTGACATATCTGTTCCCTAGTAGATGTAAAATATCAGAATCTGATTGCAACAGACCTCAGTAGATAAACAAAATTGCATATTCATCAATGCCATACTACTCAAACGCGCAAAATTGAAATATCAAGTTCATAGAGGATTCTAACTTTGAATATTAGAGAAGAGAAACAACAAATGTATCATGTACGCCTAGCGGGCTTGAATCAGGTGAACCTAATTAAGGATAATCAAGTACGACAAGTCTAACCAGTTGAAAATTATTATTGTCATATTTTTCGTACGACTTAATTTGTCAACATCTAAGCATTAAAGTAATATTTAGATTTTCGACCAAAATTGCAATAACCTATCTTGATAAATTATTTCTGTGATATTTATCAAGCGTTTTTGAAAATGTCCCACTTCTTTCAGAAAACTGGCCGAATCTGCAACATAATATCAAAAGTTTCGATAGTCTCTGAAGTATTTATTGTGACTTATGTGAGTCATAAAATACGGGAATCCAATCAATTATCCAATATTTCTTTCTCAATTTTACAGTTTCGGCTGCACCTCAGCCATCTCCAGAAGCGAAAAGAATTATTGTGTTATTGAACTAAACTTTGAACATGTGTACACCATACACATACAATTCTACATACAATAATTTATTTCGCTTCTAAAAATGGCTGAGGTACATCCGAAATATTAGATTATTGACTGAATTTCCGTATTTTATCACTTAAATACACTTATCCATTCAATCCGATTGTGATTTATCTCTGCACGAATTATTCATTGATTGGTCGGCTGTAACTCTGACCTACAGTCCACAAAATAATTGTATGCGAAAAGACTTGATAATCAGTATAATGTTTCTATGGATGAAGTTTTGTGAGACATTATTTGTGAAATCAAGAATTTAACTAGACGATGTCAGACAAGAATTTCTTTTCTCACAGAAATAGTAGTGAGCGAAGATGCAGCTAAACACTCTTGGATTAGGAACAATCCAATCTTTCGCAACGACAAATCCAAACTTTCCTTTTTCATTGATGACAAACGCTGCAAAAAAAAACATATCATCGGAGAATGGTGAAGCTTGTATCAGCTGATGAGCTTTAAGCAACATGGAGTGAATATTTCTAATTTGGAGTAGCTACATAGCATACCTAATGTATCTGTTTTGAAATGAGAAGAATTTGAGCTCAATTTGTTTGGGAGCTCCTGAGATAAGGATTAAAGAATCGAGATATTTTGAATTGGATTCATCCAGGTTCTTATAAATCATCAGTTGATATTCTACTTAAACTAATTCATGTGAAGTTGAGACAAAAAGAGTGACAAATGCAATGTTCACATTACCCAATGCATAATAGTGAGACAGTTCAATTCATTTGCCACAGATGTACTCCGATAAAAACATTGAGTCTCTATGAAATTTAGAGCTAAATAGTCCGTAGAATATTTCAGTATGCTGTTTGCATATGGAAGCTGTTGAAAATACAGAACAGAGATAATTCTGGTTCGATACATATGCGACTACGCTCGTTCAGACTTTCTTCGGAATTCTGATTTGATATTTGATACAAGTATTCAGAAACAGCCATCGTCCAATCATTAGCACTCATTATGCTACTAACAATAGTTAATAGTAATGAAGAAGAGTTATACGAAGATCCAGACCTAACAGATTTGTTTTCACTTAATATACAATATATAGGATATTGAGGCATGAAAACGAGTACATTGCAAGTATTTTATCAAGAATTGAGTACATAATGCAGTTTTCCTTTGGAGAGAATGGTGCTATAAACAGACGCAAGCTGAATAAAATTGACGATAAGGTGTTCCATGTTCGGAATGTATTTCGGGTAATAGCTTTTAACTAATCGGATTTATTAACACAGCAGAAAGTGAAGCTAACTTTCGCTCAGGATGAAACTATAAACATCCAGTTCCAAAGACACTTTCACTATATAATATCCAATGAATGTCTTATTGATCATTATATTAAATGATACATTGTTATGAAGCTCATGATTTTGTATAATATTTCATACTACATATTATGTAACAAATTTTTCTGAATTCTCCATTCTACCATGACTATTATATAAATTGAAATAGAAAACATTCCAGTACAAACCTGTATCTTATTATGTATTCACTATCATGAATAACTTTCAAATCTCTAACAGTAGACCAGCTGATGCACCTGCTGATACCTTATACATTACAGCATTTCTTTTCACTGTACAATTATTAGACAAATCGGAAAGCTCAATTTTTTCAGTAAAATTGAATATATTTGCTTTGCTAAGTTGACAAGCAAATGTATTGTAATTATAGAGATAAATAAGAAATCAAGATTCTATCGGAAATATTGAAAAAGTGTTTCACAAATATTAAATTATGAGGCTTATTGATTCATTCTACAGTCTGCCTCATTGAGCTAGATTTTTGTAAATTGCTGAATTAGTCTACGTGCTCAATCCTTTATCTAACAACATAGTTTTATTTCCTAGCAAAAATCTCGTTTTGCCAAATGTGTTTTCGAAAGCCTCCGAAGCCCTTGTACAATTTATAGGTGTATGGGTAGTGAAAATATCTAGCGAACCGGAGAGTTCTATTAATTCTAAAATGACAATAAGTGGCTGAAAAGAAAATAACTAATTGTGATTTAGTCTATTAATCAAGAAATTATGATGTCTGAGATTATAATTTCTTGTCAGCTTGTTGCATAATAGTCACAAATATATACTCTGTGTCAGCTATCAAATATTCTTATTATTTTATACAAGATATTGATCAATTTGTGCAATGAATAGACCTAGAATCCTAAGATTTCGATAAAAAAAGGAGATGTTTTATAATATATGATTCGATGCCCTGATAAAACTCATATTGGTTGGCTATTTGTTTCCGTCCCATAAGTAGTATTCTTATAACATGCCAAATTCTTTCTGGTTTTTGATAAAAGAATCACAAGGGTGAAAATTCATATCTGTTGGGTTAGGATGAAAACGAAAAATATTTCTTAGCATCATTTATTCACACCCATATGATTCCTGGCTATTATTAAGAGTTGGAAATAAAATAAAGGCGATGATTTGAGTCAATAATGATAATTCATCGAATAAGAATATTAATTTGAGCATTATAACATAAGGTCAAGCTTTTGATAGCAAAACTTGCAAGGTTATTGAAGTTGTTGACCGGATGATGCAATGATCACTTGTATTGAATACATGGTTACTTTCACTGTCCCAAGTGGTAACTTCAAAAATCAATTGTAGGCACATAACACAGCATTAGTTCACATTCAGACTTCACACATAACCTTAATAATGGATTTTCAGCAAGTATATACAAAGTACTGCGCTTTTTATTTCCTAATAATTATTTCCATCGGTGATAATTCTGGTATGTCTGAAGTGGAAAAACATTGAAAACAATTATTTTACTATTCGTTTGCAAAGTGTGAAGTATAAGCTTACACTTGATTGTAGAAAAGTTGCAGTAGTCACCTTCAGGCCCAGAATGCAAATATCCATTTTTGTTTTGCTCAACGTTTTAAAATAGGGTCTAGAATTTTGTTGACTACAGGGGTCCAGTATCTGATTATATTTGCTCGCTCCAACTATCTCTATTCCTCCTGGATTCAGATCTCTCTACTAGTTTGTAAACGAAACGTGCAGAACCTAAACATCTCTTCAGAATAAATTACTTGTTAGACCAGGCGCTCGTGACAGAAAAAAGAAATACGTTTTTCACAGGCTGCCGTTCACAGTGAGAGTACTTTCAGCTGTAACCGTGGAATATTTTCATTTGAAAATCTCAACTAAGTCTTAGTTGTAGAAATAGCATATTTGGGAGAGTTTTCTCATTCTGCCATTTTTCGAACGTAAGGCAAGTTTGCAATATTAGAAATAGTGATGAATAAAATTGATCTTGGTGTAGCAGAAAAGCAAGACCAAGACTATCCTCACACTAGCAGAACCAAGACTACGACTGAATGGACAAGAACAAGGTCAATACTGAATGAACAAGAACAAAACTAGTATCAAGACCAAATATGCAAGAATAAGATCAAATATGCAACAAACTTTTCTAATTTGGAATCGCTGTTTGAAAAAACAGGATTTGCACGAATGTTCTTGAAGTGAGTATTCCTAATCAAGAAGTATTGAGAAAAACTATTTTCTTGAATACTTTCACTTCTCTCAAGTACCTTTGTGTTTGGTCGCTAGAAGATCAATTCATGCATTGGAATTCTCATAGCTCTTACTGAGAGTCTCTCACAATTGAAGATATCATTCTCTTAATAAGCTCGCATATATGACAGAAAATTTCAGTATTTAAAGGTCCCCGTACACCTACGGATAAACCTGAAGGTTTGGATTGCGCAGTTCAAATCTTGAGATTTATCTGTACGTGTGTGGTGGAAATCTTGAGGTCGCCGCGGCCTGCGCAGTTTGAAAAATTATATCAAAGAACCATTCCATAAACTGCATATATGTGAACTGTATAGTCAAACCCCAAAATGTGTGCACGATTCTTGAGATCTTCGTAAGTTCTTCTGGTAGTTAAAAACGTGTACCCGTGAGTCTCTCGTGGAGAAAAATGGCCTCCTGCAATGAAATGAAGTATTCTGCTAGTTATGAATTAGTTGTTAATCATTCATAGTTCATAACTGTGGTAATCTTTGTGAGTGGAAGATAATAAGTAACAGGTAGAATGAGCAGACCAAGATCTAATACGTGAGACCAAGACTAAGACCAAATGAGCAAGACCAATACCAAGACCAAAGCAAACGTATTCGGGCAAGACCAATACCAATACTGAATAAGCAAGACCAAGACCAAAACTGTCCAAGTCTTTGTCTTGTTCTTGCTTTGCTCATCACTAATTCGAGAGAAGCTTAGCTCCAGAAGTCTTCGTATAACACTTGAAAAGTAGACATTGAGCTGAATTCATGAACTTGTGATCGTTACACTACCGTAGTAGTTCAAATTGAAATATATATAACGTCCAGTTGCACAGTCCTTGGTTTATTCTTATATAACGCAATTACGTTCATAAGAATTGATCTGATAATCAAGGTGTCTGTCAAAGGAATTGACGACATTATTGTGTCTGTTTCCAGAAATATCCTTTTATAACTGAATAGATCTTCTCCAATCTTTCAGACTCATCCACTCCAATTCGTAATTCATAACTCGACCCAAACTTATTCGACACACGGACGGTTCTTTGGTTGAATAAAAGTCTCTCATGTTGAATTATATTCTGGTCTAATTAACGTTTTGAAGCGACCAACTTTTGAATTGGCTCAGTTTCTATAGGATTAAACGTGAATTCTGAACTTATGTATGAGAGTACTATAAAATATGATATAATGAGTTCAGTTGGACATATTAACTTATATCAATACATTTAAATGAAGAAATCGGTTGTCTGTAAAGTCTGACGATAGTTGAACGTTTTTCTGGAAGAAATTGTTCGATTCTGTCCATATATTCTTCCAAGAGTGAAATACTAGACAGTTGTTAAGCATCTAGAAATCCATTTTAATAATGGATAGAAATTTAGCGGACATATAAATTATATAACTCTCAAGGTTGACCAAATATGGCTCAATATCATTCGTAATAACAAAGAATTCAAGAATCCTGTTATTAATAAATTGATATATATTTCTCTTAAACGATCTATACTCACATAAGGTTCAGATTTATGGAAGCCTCATCAAAAAATTCTATATATAGATTGGAAAAAAATACAACACAAAGCCTATTTCTACCGAGTTGAAAGTGGCGAAGATTGAAAAGATGAAATACAGAAGAAGAAAATGTCTGACTCTACAGAAGGTATGGAAGCCGTCATAGCGGAGCAGATGCAGTCCATGAAAGAGAAGGCGGCCAAATTCCCAGAGGGTAAAAGAGCGACAATAGCTGAAGAGATTGAGACAGTGGAAGAAGCAACAGTAGAAGTGACAACTGTTACAAAAATTTCGTCTGACGTCTTTTTTTTGTACAATTGTTTTCCCATTGCATACCCATGTCGTCATCTTTGTAACAAATTTGCACTAAATTTGTAAAATAGTACGTGATAATGACACTTGATTGGAGAGCGCTAACTTAGGGAGCTTGCGCGTCTGGTTCTTCCTCTTTGTCTCCCGAGATGTTGTTGCAGACAGGTTGCTTTTGAGCCATCTTGTGATTTCTCTTGTTATTCCAAATTTTGTGATTATTTTATTCAATTAAAATCAGTGTTATGATTTTGTAAGTATTTTATTTATTATTTTTATTCATGTTATTCCAAATTTAGTATTATTTATGCTAGTGATTTCGTTTGAAGGTGACCTACGTGGTTATCCTTCTATTTTTCTAAATTTATCTCTTGCATCCTTAATTTGTTGTTAGTTTTTTGTGCTCAAAATAATTTTCAACCTTGAAACTCTTATACTGAATTAATATTATTGTTCTAAATTTTATATGTACACTCGAAGTATTGAAACCTACGAGATTTGTGGCTATCTTCGTTCCTCCCTCTACCTTTCCTCACCTAAGTATGTATGATGTATGAATGATTAGTGAAAACGGTTGATAATAGATAATTTAACTATATTTTGGATCCAACGCGTTGCGGATTTGTCATTCAACAACTCGTAGTTTAGTTTCTTACGTTGCTTGTGTAGTTTTTTTGTTTCCAGTGCTCAAAATATTTTGTTGTGGGCTTTAGTTCCCGTTTTCAAGCTGGAAAATCCTACGAGTTTGTGAAGATTGATCCAATTAACGAACCACGTTCGTAAATTTATTGACTCGTCGCTGATGAATCCTTTTTCTTGTACTGCTAGACTATGTATTTCCTTTGTTTTTCTTCTCTTTAATGCTCAGCGTAGTTTTTTTTTACTTTGTAAATTCTCAGTGCACTATTCAAAAAATCAGACAAATAAATAACTTACTGATTATTTGATTTAACATTCAACTGAATTTACAGTTTATCCGTCTTTCAATTTGAATCTAAATTTATTCATTCAAGTTTACCGCTTTACGTTTGAAGAGGGCTCTCCAACTTTTTATAGGAACCTCCTGTTTCAGTTGAATTGGATACTGGTTGGGTTGTCTGTTTTCAGTGTAAACTGCTAGGGATCTTAGGGACCAGTGGCTACTTGAGACTAGTTTTTGTCCAACTTCAAGTTAAGAAAAACATCAACACGTCTATGAAATTAAGAAGAACATTAATGACTCCCGAAGTTGACGACCAAGTGCACGGCCAACCTTAACGCCTTCAAGGACCGTTGGGTATTTATCAAAGCTCTATAAGACGCAAGATCAACTTTACTTAATTCAGGGAACGTTCTTGTCTGACGTTGTTCTTGTGGCTACCAATTCGACATCTATCTTCTCTGCCGATACTAGTCTTGAGTTCCGCCTGAAGAGGATATTTAGCTAGTTTTTGTAACGTAATTTTGAACGTCTGTGACGTGCTCTCCAGTTCCCTTTTGGCTGTTGCAGTGAGATTTTTTTGTATAATAGCTTTAATTATTTTCGTAAATTACAAATTTTTTAATAATAATTTTTGGAATTCTTTGCTTGAAATTAATAATAATTTTATTTATAATTGATTTCGACGTCTATGCTTCATATTTTTTTTTTGCTGTCGCTATTGTCTCCCAGAATAGTACTCTCTTCTCCTCTGATCATTTCCTGGAAGTGGCGCCCATTTCCTGTTTTTCAGGTAAAATATTTCTGGTGCCCTTATTAATAGCTAGCCTGGGTCTTCACTTCACTTTCAAGGTAAGATATTCCATTACTCAAATTTAGTGTCAATCAGCAGTACATTAAGTTTTTGCTACCAAATAGTGAAGAAACATTACCTCTTTTAATTTTCTGCTGCCACCTTGGAAATAGGAAAAGGTACACAACACAGTTGAAGGAAATAATCTCGCAGCAAAACGAGACTATGGAAGGAAAAATACAGAAGATTGATTAAGAGTTTACTGGAGTCAAAAGCCACGTCATACAACTAGAACATCAAGTGAAATAAGTTAAACAGCATGTCAGGCAAGCTGAACATGACTTAGAAGAGAAATTAGACTTGATTGTAACCGAGAAACTGCAGAGTTTTAGTCTCAATATTCATGATGCATCCTTACGGATAGAAAATGTTCTAACATCCACAACAAAAGATCTCATTTCATCTCTGAACCGATGATAAATGATGACAATACATCCAAAAATGAATTTTCCGCTCAATTTGAGTTGATTTGGAGAAATTAGAGCAGAGAGTAATTTAACTGGCTGAAAAGCTTCAAGATACAGCATCAACAGTACTCTTAGAACTGTTCGAACAAGGACGATTGGGTTATAGAAAACTGATGTCTGAATTGAAGCTGCGTTTTCAGGAGAAGCACATGGGAAAACTACTGCAAAGGCAGCTACGAAACTGTACACAACTACACAAGGAGAATTTGACTACATTCGCATATGCTGTGCAGAGTCTGGACGGAACAGCTCTCGCAGATTTTCCTGACGCAACGCAGGAATTTGTGGTGGGGAAGAAAAATTATAGATGGTATTGGCAACGATGAGATTGGAAAAGTGCGAAAACACTGTTACTAGGAAGACTTTCAATGAGATGTTTAACGGTACTACAGAGTTTGAGGACGCTATAAATCAAGCAAGAGGCCAAACAATCGATGGCATAGGAACTCGTTTGAGAAGATGACTTTTGATGTACGTGAGCCTTTGCTCTTCACTGAGCATAAGAATATTTGAGCTGCAAGCGGCAGAAAGGAGATTCGATACGATTTGCAAGTAAGTATTTCCCGATTCCAGCAGGGCGATTTAATATTGCTCTTTAGCTCCCAGAGCCAAAAGAGAACGAGTTGCAAGTTGTGGAGAAATTGACATTTATTATTGCTCAACTGTCAGACATTCAAATGTTGAACAAAACATCACATAAATAAGATTTCACACAAAAAAATTGTGAAATATGTGAAGTGCTATGAAACATTCAAAAAATTGATAATTCTGAAGAAGAATTGTCTTCCATTTGAATTTCAGAGCTTTGAGTTGGGGCTTAAGCCACCATCATCTTAGATCAGACATGCAACTGTAGACATAATGTTTCGTCCATATTAGGACTCTTCAGTACAGTATAGCCAAGCCCAAGATAGTCAAGACCTGGATCCCAGAGTCTACAAACTCATTGCGATAAATAATTCGCAGCAGTAAAACTAAAAACAACACCACCTATCAGCTATAAATGTGGATTATACAGCTGACAAGATAAATAAGAGATCACACGAATAAAATTCAACAAAAAAAAAATTGAAATATGTGAACTGCTAAGAAATAATAAAAAAAATGAATAATTCTAAAAGATGAATGTTTTCGATGAAAAAATTCAAACCTAAGAGTCGGAGCTGAAGCCATCATCATCTTAGATTGGAGGTGCAACTGTGGACATTTGTTCTGTCCTTATAAGGACTCTCCAGTACATTATTGTCAAGCCCAAGATAGTTAAGACTTGGATTCCAGAGTCTATAAACTCATTACGATAAATGGTCCACAGCAGTAGAAACCACAAAAAACACCATCTATCAGGCACAAATGCCGATTACACAGCTAACAAGATAGAGAGAAAAATCACATGAATAAAATTTAACACAAAGAAATTGTGAAATATGTGAAGTGCTATGGAACATGTTGGCCCATTGTTGGTGAAGAGTTTATAAAGCACGTGTGTTAGGGAAGGAGAATCATATAATATGAGTAATTGTAAGCGATTTTGTTATTGTGCGAGTTTATCGAATAAATACTCACACTGTTACCTGTAATCATTATTTGTTCAATCCTATGAAGTCAGCATATTTATTTATCCGTGTTGACATACTGAGAGTTATTACGACAGGCCGATGTTCTCATTAAATCAAGGCAGTCATCAGTTTTTAAGAAAATAAACAAAGGTTGGAGATGACGACTGCGTTTGAGGGATCATCGACCAGAGAAGGGCAATGAGACTTCAGCTACGAATGCGGCAGCGTCTTAATTAATTTTTAATATTTGATTGTTGTTTATCCATACATTATATATATATATATATATATATATATATATATATATATATATATATATATATATATATATATATATATATATATATATATATATATATATATATATATATATATATATTAATAAAAGCCAAATATATTTTAATTGATTTATGATTACTACAGAATTCAGAAGTGGGATATACTCACGTGCTGTTAGACTTGAGATTAAGTTGTGAGAGTTTATAAATACCTTGGTGATACTAGTGAACAGTGATAAGAATTATTATAGAATAACGAGATGAGATCAAATGAAAGATCCAGGGAGCGTGATCGTCGGTCAAGACCAAGATGCGATCGTGAGAGTAAGCGACGAAGCGATCGACGTTCTGCAAGCCGTTTACGTTCACGTACACCCGTGCGTTCAACAGAGGCGTCGGTCTCAAGTGCAACAACTGCATTGAGCTCTGGGTTCAATCAATTGGCGGCAGCGTTGACAGGTATCGTTCAATCAGGTTCAAGAAAGTCGAATCAATTTTTAAATGATAAATTCTTGCCAGAATTTGATCCAGATGTAAGTAAATACTCTGTTAATGATTGGCTTGATGAGGTTGATAATTGTGCAACTGTTTATGATTGGGATGATAAAAATAAATTATTTTTCGCGGTTTGTAAATCACGTGGAAATGCAAAAATATGGTATGACGAATTACCAAATGCCTTATTGACTTGGGAAAGCTTTTCAAAGTCGATCAGTCATTAATTTACAGGTGAATTGGGCTTTGCTAAGTTATTAAAAGAGGCTGTTTTGTATATTAGTACATCTGGTTCTGATCTCAAGATATATTGTTTTATGAAAGTAGGAAAAATCAACCGTTTGAAATTGAATTTGTCAGAAGATAAGTTAGTAGATTTTGTCGTGGATGGAATTCATGATGATTACATACGCACTACTATATTGGCATCTAAATGTGGGACAATTTCGGAATCAGATAACATGTTAGGTATATTTAATGCGTCTAATAACAAAAACAAAGACCAAAAGCACATAAAACAACATACGGTGCGTTATTCTCAAAATTGTAAACATAGTAATCGTAAAAAAACAAACACTTGTTTCAACTGTGGCAAGATGGGTCACATGAAAATAAATTGCCCTGAACCGATAAAAGATGAGAATAAAAAAATCAGCAACAAACAAATTGATAACAAAGAATGGAAAAGTAGAGTGATCTGCGAAAATTGTAATATACCTGATCACTCCACAGAAAAGTGCTATGAAGAGAAAAATTATGAAGAAACGCCCAGTAAGTTTTAATGATAGATGCATCAATAAAATCTTAAGAAAATGAAGATGATTCAGAAAGCATTGAAAGACCTTTGAAAAGGTGTATCATAAATAAAATAGATAGAGACTGTACGGTAGATTTAGGCACTGATAGTTTGCTAATGAGAGAAGGTGTTGCCAGATTACTGAGGTTGCAATTTGTGCCAACAAATGCTGTATTAGCTGGATTCAATCACTCTCTGGTTGCTCCAATAGCTTTAGCTAAGGCATCAGTTATTATAGATAATATAGTTTTTGAGATTGATTTTCTTATAGTTGATGATGAGCAATTATCACGAGAAATACTAATCGGACGAAATATACTGACTGATGCTGATGTCATGGCTATTGCAGACGTCACAGGGGTGCGATTTATGAAAAAGGCAGCTCATACAGAATCAGAAATCATACATAGTATACAAGAAGTATATTTAGTGAATCAGGTTGAACAGTAACCCAAGATTTTTGAGCCTATAGAAATTTCAGGTGTACATTGCTCAAAAACTTAGTAAAAAACATGAGATAAGGCTAATTTAATTATTGAATCAGTATCGCAAATGCATATCTTTAGATATGTCGGAACTAGGTACATAAAAAGACGTGGAAATGAAAATAGAATCAACTAACGATGTACCTATTTATCGTCGACCGTTCCGAGTGTGAAAAAGTGAGAACAATTATCGGAGATCTAAAAACTGATGGTATAATTCGTGATAGTGAATTACCATATGCTAGCCCAATATTATTAGCTTACAAAAAAAATGGAGAACCGCGTATGTGTGTAGATTCTAGACCTTTAAACAAAATTACAAAACGTCGAAAATTTCCAATACCAAATATCGATGATCAAATTGATCAATTAAAGGGTCAAAAATTTCACACTATACTTGATATGCGATTCGGATTTTATTAGATATTAATGAGTCCAGAATCTATCGAAAAAACTGCATTTATTACACCCGACGGACATTAAGAATTTCTTCGAATGCCGTTTGGTTTGGTGAATGCACCGGAAGAATATCAAAGCAATGTAGATCCCATATTTTGCGATATAGCGAGACCTTATATTGATGATTTGGTGTTAGTTTCTTCAGATATTGAAGAAATGTTCAGTAAATGAGAGATGTTTTTGCAACGCATGGACGAATATGGATTAACATTGAATTTGACTGATTGCAATTTTTTTGAAGAGAAAATTGAATATTTAGGCAGGGGAATATCTGCAGGAGGAGTAAGACTAGGACAAGAAAAGATAAGAGCTGTTGCAAAAGTTGCGGATCCAAAGAACGTGATAGGAGTACGCAAATTCTTAGGACTTGCGGGTTATTTTCGCAAGTTTATGAAATTATGCTCAAAAGGTCGCACCGCTTACTAATTTATTGAAAAAAAATTAAGATTGGATTTGGGAAGATGAACATCCACAAGTAGTACAAGAAATTGAAAAGACTTTATGTAGTCAACCAGTACTGGCAATTTATGATCCTAATCTACCAATTGAAGTGCATACTGATGCAAGTTCTATAGGTTTAGGGGCAATACTAATTCAAATGGAAAATAATGATGAGCGAGTTATAGCATATTATAGTCAAAAAACAACAGCAGTAGAAGAAAAATATCATTCTTATGATTTAGAAACACTTGCTATTGTTTGTGCTTTAAAAATCTGGCGCGTATATTTGCTAGGAATAAAATTTAAAGTAGTGACAGATTGTAGTGCAGTCCGTGCAACTGCTACAAAGAAGAATATTCTACCTCGAGTGGCAAGATGGTGGTCGTACCTTCAGGACTACGATTTTGAAGTGATTCATCGTCCTGGCACTCAGCTCAAGCACGTTGATTATTCGAGTCGTAATCCTACTGAGAATAATCAATGTCTGGCGATAGATATTACTGAGTCTGAATGGATACAAGCGGTACAAATACAAGACGGTGATATCAATGTTATTAAAAAAATTTTAGAATCTGGAGAAGTTGAACCTGAAGCTAAACATTATTTTGATCGATACGATTTAAGAAATGGAGCTATATTCCGTAGAACTGAAAATGGTAATAAATGGGTCATTTCTAAGGCGTGTCGGTGGAATGTAGTTAAAATGTGTCATGATGATCAGGGGCACTTTGCTTTAGATAAAACAGTAGAAAAAGTTGAGCAAAATTATTGTTTTAAAGGTATGAGAAAATTTATAGCTAAATATGTTGAAGCATGTTTAAGAAGTCTATATTATGAAACATCCTCAAGCCGTAAGCCTGATTATTTGAGCCCAATTGAGAAAATAACCGTATTTTTTCACACGTTGCACATAGACCATCAAGGTCCTTATGTAAAGAGTAAACGTGATAATACACAAGTTTTGACAATAGTTGATGGCTTTACAAAGTTTTGTATTCTTGAATCTGTGCGAAATAATAAATCAAAGTGGGTCTGACAAATTTTAGGACAAATTTTTAATCTATTTGGTGTACCTGCACGAATTATTAGTGATGGAGGTACAGCTTTTACTTCTCATCGCTTTGAAACATTTTGTAAAGAGAATGGTATCAAGCACATATTAAATGCAGTAGCGACACCTAGAGCTAATGGACAATGTGTACAACTTGATAGGGTTGTTGTTAGTTCGCTAGCTGCAACTTGTGCAGGTAAATCAGAGGACCAATGGGATCTTGATCTCAAGAAAGTGCAGAGTGCAATTAACTGTTCAGTCAATCGAACAACACGGCGAAGTCCTGCGCAATTACTTTTAGACTTTATACCGAGAAATCGTGCAGACGCTGCATTACTAGAGAGTATACAAAGCACTCTAGATAGAATAGACCTGGTTGAGCTGCGAAGAGAAGCTAAAAGGGCTACAGACATTGAGCAGAGGGTCCAAAAGACTCACTTCGACACCAAACGATGTAAGGCGCCAGTTTACAAAGTAGATGACGTGGTCATGGCTGCTACCAATCCTGCAGCTACAGGTCAGAGTAGAGAACTGTTGGCCAAATAAAAGGGACCATTCAAAGTGACTGCAGCACTACCGAATGATCGTTACGAAGCTGAGGACCTACGAGCGATGAAAAAGGCCCGAGGACAAAAGAGCATTGTGGCAGTGGATAGTCTCCAGAAATGGGTCACTTTTGATGCACTGAAATAATTTTGAGGTGAGATGATATAATTTCTTGAATTCGTTGTTTCAGGTTGGAGCTGGTAAAGGCTAATGACTCGAAAGATCTATTGAGAGGTTCGAGAAAGTTTGAGTCAGGTGGCGAATACATCAGTTATTGCAGCCAGAAGCAGTTGAGCAGTCACTGAATCAATATGCCTTATTCAAGTAGTTGTTATTTGATAGAAGGATGGCTGAACGGGTCGTCAACGCAGAGCGGTCACAGACCAAGCGATATCTGGTAGATGACGAGAATGCTGTTGACATTGAGATGGTCAAACTGGTCAAGGTCTTAAGAACTCTGGTACATTCGGTGGGAGTGTATGGGCTGAGTCGTGATGAGACGAGGATCATTAATATTGACCCGGATAGTCAAGGAATCTGGTGCATTATCTGGTCAAGTAATGTATGGGCTCATTCCGGTGGCAAGGATTTTTATTCATTTATTTATTTATTTATTTATTTATTCAGTGAGGTTATGCAACAGGACGAATCCCAATAATAGCACAACTCAATCAATTTACAAGAAGAAAATATAAAAATTATCGACATAGTGAACAGAGTAAACTAATATTAATAACTTAGTTTAGGAACTAGACATAATATGCTTCGAAGCAAAAACTTTAAATGTACGTAAGCTACATGTGAAAATATCTGGTGAATTACCAAGAGATAACAATTTATTGAATATGACAATCATTCGATATATAGGAGAATTCAAGGCGGAATTGGTTCTGCAAGTATTTAAAGTGAACATTTCAACTGATCTGGTGGAATAGGAGGGTATTCTAAACAAAAATCCATTAAGTATATTCGGACAACTAACAAAATTATTCAAAATTTTGGAAACAAAGGATGATTGGAGTATGGCCCGTCTATTTTCAAGTGATGGAAGAAAAATTATAATTTGTGGAAATCTTTTATTCAGAATATAAATGAATTTTCGTTGAATACTCTCGATTCTGCCGACATATATTTTATAAAACGGAGACCAACAAACAGTGGCATATTCTAAATGACAACGAACAACAGAAAAATACAAGCCAACTTATGTTTTGTGATTTTTGAATTTCTCGCCTATCCTTAGAATAAATCCAAGCATTTTATAGGCTTTTTTTACTACAAAATCAATGTGAAGATCAAAAATAAGCTTACAGTCGAAAATAATACCAAGATCTTTTACTTGAGATACACGAGAAACGTTATTATCATCAATGTTATAAATAAACTCTAGAATACTTCTATTTCGGGAGAAAGAAATGAGTGAACACTTGCTGTGATTGAGAGCTGAATCATTTAGTTTCAAATAAATACTCAATCTATCTAAATCTTCTTGAAGAGCGATACAATCAGATATAGAAGTCACGGGATTATATACCTTAAGGTCATCGGCATACATGATGAATCTACAATTCAAAAAGCAAGACTTGATATCATTAATGAATATAATAAAAAGAAGAGGCCCTAAATGGGATTCTTGTGGAACACCTGACGTAATAGGAAAATAATCAGATGAATATCCATTAACCTTTATGCATTGTTTCCTATTCTCAAGATATGATTCAAACCAACTTAAAAGACTGCCATGAACACCATACGTCTCAAGTTTCGATATTAAGATAGAGTGATTAATTTTATCAAATGCTTTACTGAAGTCAGTGTACACAGCATCTACTTGTGCTCTATTGTCCATATGTTTAAGAATGAAATCTGAGTATTTAACCAAATTTGTTTCAGCAGACCTACCAGAGTAGAAGCCGTGCTGTTCCAAGTTAATAATATTTTTGAATGATGCAAATAAATATTCATATATTATTTTTTCGAATATTTTCTCAAATATACAAAGCTTTGAGATGGGACGATAGTTTTCGATCAAGTTTCTACTACCATTCTTATGAACAGGGACAACAAGAGCTTTCTTCCACAAACTTGGACACTGACCTTCAGCAAGTGATTGATTAAAAATTATTGTTAGAGGATGGCATAAAGACAATGAGCAGTTTTTTATAAATATAGGAGGAATACCATCTGAGCCTGCTCCCTTGTTTATATCCAGGGTCGATATCACTTCACAAGTTTCATTCTCCGTAATAGATAATTTACTTAGATTAATACTAGAGTCAACATGCTTATAAAGAAATTTTGTAGTTCCAGTCTTTGTACTATTATCTAAAAATACAGAACTAAAGTAATTAGCAAACATGTTGCAAATCTCACTGCCATCGCATGAACTAGTATCATTGAATATCATATTAGAAGGTATGCTATGTTTTTTGACAGAAGAAACGTACGACCAAAATTTCTTAACGTTAGAGGGTATCTTATTCTCGACACTCTCGATATAGTTTGAGTAACAAACTTTTGTGACACATTTCACTCTTTTCCGCAATAAAGAAAACTCTTTGTAATAAAAATCAGTTTTAAAACGCTTATATTGGCTATGTGCTTTGGATTTTTCTTTAATTAATTTGATTAACTCAAATGAGAACCAACAAGGATAGGATCTCCTAGTTATGGTCTTTTTCGGCACAAGTTCATTAATAATGCTATTCAAGATTTCATAAAATTTACTCAAGGCCTCCTCACACTTCAAGGTGTTAAATTCTTCTGACCAATTTATGCAAGCTAAATAATTATTTATGACATTATAATCGGCTTTTTTGAACAAAAATATTTTTCTAGGATTAGAATTTAAATCTGGTTCAGGAAAATCTTCATAATAAACTAATAATGAAGGATGATATCTTGAGTCAACTTTACTCAATGGACTGCAACATGCTTTGACAGTGACATTATGACAATTAGATAAAACCAAATCAAGGTGTCGATTATCTTGGTTAGCTATCCCGTTTTATTGCTTAAGATTAGTATATATGATGGTATCCATAAAATCAGTAGACAAGGTATTATAAGTATTACTTGCGAGATAGTAATTTTGTGTTTGGTGCCATTGTAGAAGAGGTAAATTGAAATCACCACAGATTAAAAATTTATCATTAGGTTGCGAATCAATGATTAGTGACATATTGTTCAAGAAAATATTGAAAGCTTCACTACACTTAGGGGGTAAATAGACACAGCAAATATGTAACTTATGTGTTTTCAAATAAATAGTGATCCACACATCTTCCGCATCCGATGACCACTCCGGTTTATGCACAAAGTTGATGGTATTTTTTATGCCGATTAGAACACCACCACCATTACATTTATGCGAGGATGTAGTAGCAGTATATCTATCACGCCTACTCACAGAATAATTATCAGCCAACACTTCATGATCAAACACTGACGAAGACAAATTTGTTTCAGTTAGACAAATAATATCACAATCACATGTAGAAGAGCTATATTTGATTTCAGTGGTTTTTGTACTTAAACCATTCACGTTTTGATAATAAACGCACAAAGCCATAAAAATCTAGAATTAATATTCAATAATATATATAATTTAGACCAGTTTTCTGATATCTGCCTCAGAATGAATAATCAAAGCTTTTGAGGTGTCAGTTTTGCGTGCAAAAATTTTCGAATGCTTCGACCACACCTATTTGAAACTTTTAGCGCGAAGTTCATCACGAGCCAGTTTGAACAAAATCATATTTTTCTTAGTCAGATGATCATTTGCATATATGTTATTCTCTGATCCATCAAAGCCAAGAGTTTTTGTTGTAATTTTCTTCAATTTCAAAGAACTGATGAATGCTTCTTTCTGGTATCTGGACATAAACTTGACAACAATATTTTTTGGAATATTAGAGCTCCTCTTGTTGAAATGAGGAACTCGATGAGCTGCATCGGGATCGCTAGCTGTAATGTCTAAATTCACTGACTTAGCGATATTGGATACAATTTCACATATGTTTTCATTATTTTTCTCAGGAATATTTTGTATAACTACGTTGTTCATGCGTGTATATTATTCCATATCATTCATTCTATCATTTAGATTCGTAATAGTCAATTCCAAATCTTTGTTCTCCTCTTTAACTTTTTCAAATTCTTTTAATTTTTGATTAACTGATTTCATATTTAATTCAATTGGACTATAATAGGGTTGTGCCCACGAGGCCTGAGAGTTTCTGACATGACTAATGGTCAAACCGATAGAAATCTCATGACAGGGGGAAAACCATGGCAGTCGTTGAGTCAGACGAACTAAAAGTCGAGTTGGTTATGGTTGCCACTTGGATGACTTTGGTTGTTGGCAAGGCTGAGAATTATAATCTGGTTGAGTCTGATGCTCTCGAGAGAGGTTTAAATATGCGAACCTTTCTTGTAGCAGCTAGGAGGAAACTGATTGGAATGAATGTTCCTTTCCTGAACCTATTCCTATATATATATATATATATATATATATATATATATATATATATATATATATATATATATATATATATATATATATATATATATATATATATATATATATATATATATATATATATATATATATATATATATATATATATATATATATATATATATATATATATATATATATATATATATATATATATATATATATATTAATAAAAGCCAAATATATCTTAATTGATTTATAATTACTGCACCTATCATTGAAACATGTTATTTTTTACTTGGATACCAATCTTGAAACTGTTTGTTTTGTCAACGACAGTGATTTCTATGACAACGGGTGGGCGGAAGTAATGAGTGTAATAACTTTCGTTCACCCACTCTTTCATAATGAAACAAAGAATAAACTACAATACATTTTATATCATGTGTTTATTGATATGAAAATGAACTCCACAGTTATTGCAAGTTGCGTGACTCAAACAAGATAAACCAGCAACTGGAAACTGATGAGACCCTGTAGTTATCGTAGTAACTTTTGTAATATCAACTTGAGTGCTATTTCTATTACTTGTTTTCTCTTCTTTGTTAATTATTTTCCTCGCACAATTTCATTTTTATCTTGTTCCATTTTAGTTGCGGATGTTTATATTAACATGATCCATAACAACGCATCCGCTGCCTATGCTACTTTAGACGTTATATATGATCTTTGTTTAACAAGTGTGATAGATTTTAATGTTTTGATGAATGTTTCAATAACGAATTTGCTCACTTGTGTGCCTTTGCACACTCGGCTAGCGCCTTGTGTACAAAACTGCCACCCGCGTGAGAAAAACTCGTAGTCTCTTCACTTGTCTTGTAATATACTATTGATCACAATAAAATTTGTGAAAGTATGAATATTCGAAGATAAATAAATCTGTAATATCTTTATTATTATTATTATTGAACACAATTAGTTCATAATAGATCATGGAACTGCCGTCGCCAGCGTTATATTGGTACCACATCAGCTCTTTTTGAAGCATCAGGCCACATGTTTTCTGATGGTACAACCACGTAATGAGATATTATCTGCAACGGCATAGCATTAATTTTATCTGCAGCACCAGAGTTTCGATTTTATAGTTTCAATGTTATTGTTTATTCCTGGAAAATCAGCTAGTTCTATTTGAATAGAATTCTTGATTCTACATATAGTAGTATATATAGTATCAAATTGTCAGAGACAATATTTTATTAATCAATTTATTCGTACAAAAGTCACCTCCACTCAATTTATTTATTCTCTCATATTGAGTTGATCCTCATAAACTATGAATCTATTCGCATCATTCTTGCTTATTTGTTCAGTCTTACACACGTTTTCCTACAGGAAAATTCTTCTGTCTCGTTCGTGCGCAAGCGTTCTATCAGAATGAAAAGCTACAATTTTCCTGCTATCAGCTGAGAAACATTCATCAATCACTGTCAGTATTTTTTGGAGTCATAGACGTGCTCAGAAATACATGTAGCACATGCGCGAATCTCTTTCGCATCAGTAGATGAATCGAGCTCCGCCAATACACAAAATGATCTTCTTCTTGCTTTGGATTGCAGTAAACAAAGACTTATGTTAAGAATACGTAATATATACTCACATGATGTCTTCAGAATGTCATAGAATCTGGTAACAAACTGACCAGAGTATTTGGAAGAAATCAGTGAGGGGCTCTAATAGTTTTTAACTAACAGAATCTTGCCTGATTCAGTTACAATATTCAGAGAGAATGTTACAGTATTTATTTTTGCTCAATTTCTGTAAGGAGTTGAAGTTCATAGTTTTATTCATTGTTAATTTTCGATGTGCTACCTTTATTGCGAGTCCCGTATAGTAATGATAGACTATATATTTTCTTGCTTGCCCAGTTTAATACCACCATGTATCCTCCCAACGTTTGATAAGAGATATTTTTTATGCTTTAACATTGAGGATTGAGCTACCAAACATGAGTTCAAGCTCTATACCAAATAAATTTTGTACATTTTTGGCAGCAGAAGTTGTTTCAAAGTCCTGATCTCATAGCACTTGTACAAACTTGACAGAAACATTAGGAATTCTGGTGAGACAGCACCGTTATAGTTTGTCGATACTATAGAGTTCATAGATAAAATATCTGTTAAACAATATGGTCACTCATATTGAAGCTATCGCTGGTATTTTCGTTAAAATTTGAGAAGTCTACATTTCGTATCTCATTATTCTTCATTCAAGCTCTATCCAATGAATAGTTTCATGACGTCTTCATTATTGACACTGGCACATATTATGAGAATTGGTCACATATTCGGTACTCTTCTTCTGCAATTTTCTTGAACAGTGAAGTTCCAAAAAACTTTCCAGCTCCGCCATTAATGCAAACAACAAAGTGAAAATAAATTTTTGATCATTTTCTCCATAACAGACGACAATCATGACTTAAAAAGCTATGAAGAAAAACGACAGAACTGCAAGTTCATGAATGCTCCTGAACTATGCAAACATCAACGGCAACAATGCAACGGTAATGGCAGTAGAAGAGTAACATCTAGTTTGTGAATCAGATTCAAAATGTGAACATCAATCATGAAAAAATCGATTATATCTAACTGGAGAAGCTCTGCCATGAATAACTAGAGTAATCATGGTTATTGATCCTGAATAAGAAAAATAGAATATTGAAGTCTACTTGAGATAGAACAATAGCCAAGAATGGAGTATGATTCAAATAGTACAACTAGAAGCTGTTTCATTTGTTTGAAGCTTACTATGTATTGCATGCATGTTGAAACATTCAGAAATGAGACATGCTTGGACAACCAATCTAAGTAAATCATTATGACATACACACTGAGACAAAGTTGGTCCTAAATTAATCAAATATTCTACCTGTTGGTGAATAGCGCGACAAGTAGAATTGAGGCTCCTTGGAAACAAAATGAGGAGATCGAGACATGAAAAAATATTTAAGCGGAAAAATAGGCCAATTATCCTTGATGTACTGCTCAAGGAGACTATTTCAATAATCCATCAACTATTAGAAGTAGAATAAGATCGGATATGTTGCGCCAGCGATTGTATCCATGATAGTAGGATATAGTTATACTACGTGAATATTTCAGTTGAGCGGTTAGAGCATTTGCTTTGTCAGTTTGATGGATAAATTCAAATTGGCGAACAGAATTGATTGCTGAGCTTGAAGGGACGGGAAACCGAGTAGAATGAAAAAGCTTTGATCGTTTAAGACACTTGAAGTAAGCATTGTTGGTCCATAAATATCGCTACTTCTTCTTTTATAATAGAGTCGCATAAGAAATAGATTCAATTCAATTTATCTAAAATTTTATTTGTGTATTGAACATCAAGTCATGGGAGAATTATTTCCAGTCTCCGCTGATGAAGTTAACACTAACATGAGAAATGATTCTTCAGCACAGAGTTACTAAATAATGTCAGGTCGAATCACAGTGTACTCATGGAAAATACTGGACACTATCAACCTTACGATGCGCTTAATTCTCAATACCAGTACACATACGGAATGTTCTAGAGTGTTAGTCGCATATTTGTAGCTCTTCGTTCATGAAGAATGGATAGGTATAACAATCAGAGTTGCTTCAAGTATTCTGGAGATAGAATTTGCAATTTCAGTTGTAACGATACCCTTCGCTGATGGCGTGGTTGTTACTTTTGACGTCGCCGTTAAAAACTGCTAACGGTGTGCTCGGGCGCCGATACGGTCGGTGACGCAGTTTTTCTATGGCGGACAGCTGGATAGCTCAGACGGGAAGGGTTAGGGTTGTCAGAAATAATTATCAGGAGGTAGGTGTCACAATGAGATTTATTACACAAAAACGATGACGGTGAACAAAGAACATATATTTTACAGAACTTGTACGGTGATACTTGGTGGACGGTGACGGAACGGCTGCACATGACACTCGACACCAGCGGTCGCAGTACGGACCCAGGTGGTCGCAGATGACGAGAAACTTTCTATGCGGGTGGAACCAAATTTGCTCCCTCGCAGTGATTCTACGGTAAGGCGGTTCGATACTGTGAAGTCACCAGGTGACTCCTCCAGCAGTGCTTCTACGTTAAATCAATCAAACGCTTCGAAATCACGTAGACTCCTCCAACGTTGCTTCTACGTTAAATAATCAAACGCTTCGAAATCACAAAGACTTCTTCAGCGGTGCTTCTACGTTAAATAATCAAACGCTTCGAAATCACGAAGACTTCTTCAGCGGTGCTACTACGTTAAATAATCAAACGCTTCGAAATCACGAGGACTTCTTCAGCGGTGCTTCTACGTTAAATAATCCAAAAAATATTCCAAGCTCAAAAACAGCAAAAATATTCTAAGCTCAAAACAGCAAGAATATTCAAAGTTCAAAACAGCAAGAATATTCTAAGTTCCTTTTACGGACCTAGAAAAAAAAAATACAAACTCACAAATTGTGTCGGACAGTTGTGCTAACGGACTTAGCACAAAACTTCACTTGGACGGTACACACTCTGAAGATGACGCCCGATATCGGAACTGGTAGCGTACTTTGAACTGCTGCTCAGAAGACTTGACTTACAAAGAAGTGACTTAAGTCGGCCAGAAGGTCTTATTTATACCCGTATTTTGATGAAACCTTACTTAACATGTTTTTAAATTGAATCCATATAAGCGCTAGCAATAATATAAAGAAGACATACAGAAAAGAAGAAGAAGTAATTTTACAAATACAAATTTCATTACAATAATAAATTTCCTATTACTCTCCTGTCGAATACATCCTTTTCCAATTTTATTTCCTTAATATTAAAATTATTCTAAATACTTCATCGGTCGGTAATATAGAAACTGTCAAGTGTCGGATCTAGTTTGTGTATAGTCGAAGATCACGCAGAACGTCAAACAACAAAAAAAATACAAAATATAACATATTTACAGGACAACGGTGGACTATATTCAGACTTTATTACGGTAAGACACAAGACACATGTAAAATATTAACGGTTTTTGAAGCAGTTGAAAACTGATGAACGAACTATGGGTGACGTTGTATGTTGAAGCAGAGTTACTGAATTTACAGTTTACAGGGTGCGCAAGAAATTGATTGAATTTTGATGGATTAAAAATTATTGACGGTAGCAGAAGGCTCAGGGATGTGCAACAGTGGCGGATTTTGGGGCCTAATTCGTCACACAGTATAGTGTTAGAATATATGAATGCTAATAATATTTCTTAACATTGTGTCTGATCATTATTTGAGTCTTCAAATGAAAAATTCAATATTCTGTTTCGTATTAATATTCCCCACTGGCGGTTAACAATTGTTTCCGTCCCCAAATTTTGATTTATTCCAATCAATATGCTTTTTAATTGCCTGCCGCTCATAGCTTTTTAAAATTCCAGTCGTTACATTCTCAGTTAAGTTGTTACAGTTGTGTCGGCTTACTATGAACATCTAGAAGAGCAAGCTTGAGGACTTGTCTAGTGAATAATTCTTGTTTAGCTCTGACCACAGCACTTCACTTCAGTTGTTTACTCAGTCCTTCTCCAATATCGGTAATAGTCCTATCTTCTCTTAAGCTCCTTGAATTGTTAAAGTGTCCTGTTAAAACCCCATAGACTCAGTGAAGCTGTCTTGTCAAACCATTTTCCTCGTCCCGTTGAAGTTCCCACAACCATCGCTTCTAGAATCTTTGCACCAGTACTTAAAACTGTTTAGAATCGTTTCTAAGCGATGGTCTTTCCACAAAATGCAGCCTATTCTGACTCTGGTAACTCTACCGTTTGTGGTATTTTTGGTGTTGTGATATCTTCTATAATAATCAACTATGAGGAGCGTTGATAATAAATACTTGATAGGCAGTTCTTGATCTGTTGGATTGTTGATTTGAATATTTTTTTGAGCTTTCGAAGCTGTCTCTACTTGAGAATGTTTCAGGTGTCCTTCTGAATAATATTCAAACAAAGCTACTTGTATGAAGTTATCTCAGCGAAACGTAAATTTTGAGGTGTTGATAGTACCAGATATTGAGTAATATCTGTCTTTCTGATTAAGGGCAAGATATTTTCCACAAGCCTCAAGAAATATGTTTGAGATCTCAATTGACTGTTTTTTTTTTATCTGATACATTTTTCTAGCTCAATAGAGGCCATTCGACATCAAGCTTTGATGAAAAATTTGAATCAGTAAGCTACTAGCCTAGTTCACTATATTCTTGTTTAAAGGTATCTTGCGTCATTCTGCCCAATCGGTCATTACTAGTATTTTTCCGATTCTCAGAGTAACAAATTGTAGGAATAACCCCGCGCCTGATTCAATCCAATACGATACAGTTTCAAAATCGGTCGGCAATACTCTACCATCAATTCTTAGTGATAACCATTTGGAATCGAATTCTACAATCGTGTTCACAAGACTGCAGTCAGTAATCCTCTACCGCTTTTAGACAAAATACATGATTTTTGAAGGCATAATTCTCAGAGCTAGTGAGATTCCATATATCAATTTTCCTATCAAATAAGAGCTCAATACCTTTTGTTGAATGTTGATGAAGTGAACTTCTCATTTTGTAATCTGGGGATCTCATTCTTAGAACTGGAATAAACTTGAATATAAGTTTTTTGATTGGACTTGGAGTTCAATTCTTCTTTTTGAGCTTTGATGGAGTGAGAATTTTGATATTTGTAACCTGAAATTCCAAGATAATTCGTTATTTCTCTTCATCCATCACAGAAACTTGAATAAAATCAACTGAATTCTTTCTCGAAGTGAATCAATGTGAAAAATTACATCACAGAGCCAATTTGAGCGGATTATTTCAAATTCAATTACTGTTTTCCACGTTTGAATATATTTGGTGGTTTTTGAGATATTGATTTTATAGAGCAAGGTCCCAGACCCGCCAGATGTTACTTATTTTATGAGTAACAAAATTTGTGGATCAGAGTAATGTTAGTCCGTACTTTGATCATACGCTATTTGCTAGTTTGTGCCGACGGCCAATTTATAGATACGAGGTGCTATAGGTACATTGAGACATCACTCATTTTTGTTGAAGTCTTGAGTGCTGATTTATATGTATATCTTGGGTAATATTGTTTTTTATTGATAAACAACACTGCTAGACACTTTCCATCGAAGTTAATTGCTGCTAGACTCTTTGAAGCTCGCAAAGAATAACGTGATCTTGCTTATACTCTGAGTTCAATTTTTTATGTATGATACTCAAGGAACAGTTTCAATATTCAATGTGATCCAGTATTTGAAGCTATTGTTGCATTCAAAAAAATTGCTTTCAACCAGTGGCATCAGAGCTTCATGAATGGAACTTTTCGGTTTCTTGCGTTTATTCTATATATGGTAGTATTTATCAAGAAATATATGATAACTGGAATTTTTCCTCTAATATTTACATGAAATAGTTTAAAAATACATATTGGCTACAAATTAGTTATTCAAAGCCATGTGACTGAAATAAAATAATTCTTGGAATGTATTTTGTAGTCTTACTTCAAAATTACAGATATCCATTATGAATGGAGTGGAGACGGTAGGGTTCTTATTGATATAAGGATTCAGTGAATTGGTGAGCACTATACTTACTAAAAGCGCCACTTGCTTTTTATTTGGAAAACCAAGAAAATAATTGATTCGTGGACAAAATAAACTAATCCTAAAGAAGAGCGACGCATCCAGCATAAGGTAACGTAATAATAGAGTGATAATAACGCCAAAATTGAGTTTCGAAAAACTAAGTGAGTGAATGTATTTATTCCAAAGATTGAGCAATTCAAAAGGTCCAAAATAAATTGGATGAAATATGAGTAGGAAAATTGATATCAATAGAACCGAAAGTTGAATGCAATGTAATATAAAGGTAATAAATTGATTAATTGAAAAATATATATACTAATATATATATATATATATATATATATATATATATATATATATATATATATATATATATATATATATATATATATATATATATATATATATATATATATATATATATATATATATATATATATATATATATATATATATATGTTATTATTAATGGATGAATTATAAAATTACTTTCCATGAGCAGAATAGCTACCTAGCAAACTTGACAGCTTAAAGTAAACAAAAATGCATAAATAACCATTAAAATGTGAGGAGCAGGCGGGGAGAAGCTACGCAGCGACGCGATGTACGTTACGCCATATTCACAAAGTCGACGATGAGATTAACGTTCGGCCAAGCAAAAATTCCTACATAAAATAATACAGTCAGAAATACCGGAAATAATCAAATCGGTGCTTAGTGTACTACAGGAACAAATTAAGCTGAGGGCCTTGACCCACCAAAGCTACGCGACAGAGACGCAACAACGACCCGATGTCGCCAGCGTGTATCTTCCGTGTTCAACCCATGGTTTATGTAGGGCCTTGTCTCGATACGATACGATTTCAATATAACACAAGTAGGGTCTTGTCCCACCAAAACTACGCGTCGTTGTTGCGTCGCTATCGCGTAGCTTTGGTGGGATAAGGGCCTCAAGCTACTTGCGCTTCTGCGATTACAGATAAAATACCCAGTAATATGGTATGTCACGAAAATAATTCGCATAGCTTTTCTCAAATTGACTAACAGAATATTTATCGTAGATTAGGCAAAATATATACACGGCTGCTTCACAGTCCTCCTTCAGGGCCAGCGCAATTGAAGTTCAATAAACAACAAGATGGGTTACGACAGGTCAAAAGTGCACTTGGCTGTATGGCGCTGAATTGATCCTCGGTGAGTGGGATGAGGCGAACGGATGGTATGAAGTTGAAGGTCGGTGTGGTTTTCAGGATACATCGACTTTGGAACTGTAGCCACGGTACCGCTGAAGAAACCCCGGAAACAGACCACAAGCAGGAAACCAAATAGTTCATAAATCCTTCTGCTGAAGATAAATCCGTGGAAATTTCAACACTTATTGGAGCACTTCCAATAAACACATGAATCGCGCCACCCTAAATAATACGGAACTAACAACTTATATACTCTCTCAATCCTCCTAAAGGAGATCACGCGGCTAGCTTTCAATTCGCGCCCACTAGCACTCGTATCACAACGTGCTCTCTTCTCCAAAGGCTAGAAAAGAGTCCTTCAAAAGAGTTTCTTCCGCTACTGATATAGATAGTTTTTATTCGATTTCAAGAAGACAAACAAAGAAAGACAAATAAGTAATCCTAGCGAGTATTTTGTGAACAATACCTAAATCGAAAGGGAGGGCGTAAGATCGACAATAAACCATTGAAGAAACAAGACAGCAACAATAGTTCCATAAATGACCCCTGAAGTTCAAACTAAAGACCCGTGTACAATCTACAATTTCATTGGGATTAGGCATGAATTAGTATTAGGAATTTATATCCTAGAGCTTCAGAACGGATAAATTATCACGATAAAATAATATTTATCTCCCAACATATTATATTTCAGGCTTTACAATCATCACGCGATACTGTGAACGCTGCTTTAACCTGCAGCGAAACAACTCTTGTAGATGTACGCACTCTGGCTTGTTCCGTTTAACATCAAGGTGACAAATAAAAAGGTGAAGTGACATAACGGAATATTTGAATGCATATGCATCTACTGAAAATATTTGAGAAGTAATACCCAAGTAAGGATAGCAGCGTTTCTATTTCAATTGTTTATTACAAAAAATGATTCAGCATGAAATAGTTTTGGGATCAAGGATATAGGATAAATGCCAGACATAAGTTAAGCAGGTGAGGAAAGGAATACTGGTGGAAAGAATAAAATTGGAGCGTAACAAATCCTCTCTCTCTCGCGGGGAGAAGTTCCTAGAACTTTTCTCGAAACACAGAAAAAAAAATCGGAAACTAAGGTACTTCAACAAGAAAATATGAAATAAGTATGCTGTCGGTATCCGCCTTTACATCTGGTCCTAATTTTAGATTCTTGATGTGCAAAACAGCTCGCTGTTTGGTTTCATTATTCTTGAGGTCGTAAGTAGCGGACGAAAGTTTTTTAACAACGAAAAACAGACCTATATAATTCCAACATACGAAATGGTACGCCATTGTCGCAAATCAAATGTTGCGGCACACCAAACATTAATAAGACACTATTTTCGGTAGGTTGGCAGAAAGAAGAGGCAGTAGCTGACTTAAGGGAAAAGGTAAGCACAAACTTGCTCTAATAATCACTAACAATCAAAATATATTGGAATCCCTTGGTAGAGCGTGAGAAAGGCCCAGTTAGGTCCATACTTATGAGTTGGAATGGTTGGAGCACACGCGGACGTGTTCCCATAAGTCCAAGAAGTCGCTTCTGAACAGCTTCATGTTCCACGCAAGTCATGCAGCGATTCACAAATCGAATAACATCAGATTTCATTTTCGGTCAATTATACTTCATTCGAAGCTTATGGTGAGTTTTGAATATTCCAGGATGACCAGAAGTAGGAAGTTTATGAACATTTTCTAGAATAATCTCACGCTCAGGCTTCGGCACAACTGATTCTCAATCCTCTCCACCATCAGAAACACGAACTTGCCTCGACCTGACGTACTTATAGTGCTCACCATCGATAAGGAACCAATTTGAGTATGTACGAGGATGAGCTGAGACTTTATTGACTAGATTAGTATACCACTTGTCATCGATCACAAGCTCAGTACTAGCAACATGTACGGCTGAACTAGGCATACATCAGGAAAGGAAGTCGGGAACAACATGGTCCCTCCCTTCACGGTGCACTATGGTGGAATCGTATTGCTGTAATTTCACAGCCCACCTGCACAATCTGCTCGAAGGATCTTTGAGATTATGTAGCTACACCAAAGAATGGTGGTCGGTGACTACTGTGAAACGACTACTTTCTAAGTAAGGTCGGAGCTTTTCCAAAGCTTATAAGACCGCTAGGCACTCGCGCTCCGTCGTGAAATAGTTCCATTCCGCTTTATTTCGAGTCCGGCTCAAATAACAGAGAACGCGTTTGCCATCCGGAAAATCCTGAGACAGCAATGCGCTAAGATCATATGCGCTGGCGTCGCTCTGTACGATAAATTAGAGCAAAAAATAAGGACAAGTGGGAACTGGAGCGGACATAAGATACTCTTTTAGCGCCTGAAGAGAACGTTGACATTCGTCGGTCCAATTTTACTTTCTATCTTTCCTCAATAAAACTGGAAGCGGAGCACTTATAGTTAAGAAATCTTTCACAAATCTCCGATACCATGTGGCCATATCAAGGCAACTACGTACCTCAGTCACACTTGTCGGTGCACGAAGACTCCAAATGGAATGAATCTTTTCTAGATTCACTCTCAATCCCTGTTTATCAACAATATAGCCCAAATACTTTGATTCTGGCCTGCAGAATTGACATTTTTCTTAGTTTAAGACTAACCCAGCATCAAAAAGTTGCACGAAAACCCTGTGAAGAATCTCTACATGTTTTTCAAAAGTCTCCGATATAATAATAATATCGTCGAGATAAACAAAAACAGAAGGCTCAAGATCGGATCCCAAAGCACGATCAATCAACCTCTGCCAAGTAGCTGGGGCGTTAGTTAAACCTAATGGCATTTTCTTGAAGTTATAAAGTCCTCGCCATGGGATTGTAAAAGCCGTATATTCTTTGCTGCCGTCACTAACAGAGATTTGCCAGTAAGCGCTTTTGATGTCGAGTGGATTAAGAAATCGCGCTCCTCGGAGTTTATCAAGAATCCTAGACACATACGGTACAAGATACGCATCTTTCTCAGTCACTCTATTGAGGCAACGAAAGTCGACATAGAAACGATAACTGCCATCTTTTTCAGGCACAAACAGAATCGGTCTTGACCAGGGACTAGAGGAAGGCTCAATGATGTCTCCCTTAAGCATCTGATCCAGAACTTGATCTATATGCTGTTGCATCTTAGGGGATACAGGGTAATACCTCTGCTCAATAGGTTCTGAATCAGTGACAATAACATGCTCCACTTAAAAAGTACAACCAGGAACATCTTGCATTTTGGTCCACTGTTCGTCGAGAGAAGCACATAAACGAGATTCGTGATTATTATTCAAATCAGACTGCTAATTCATCCCTATTGGGCTAGAAATTGAGCATAATGAAGAAAACTCCCAACTATCTTCACGTGAATCAGGTACGATTTCAAATTCTACCCAAAACTCCATACCAAAAATGACATTATTTTTAACTTTGGGCACCACAAGAAATCTCACTAATTTCAATCTGTTCAATAGGACTATCGGAAGAGCTACGTCCTCGAAACTATGACACGTTTTACCATTCTTAACTTGACAATCTGAAGCATCAGATTCATCCAGAGGAATGTCTAAATCCTTCAGAAGAGTGTATCCATCCTCACCAATAATGATCCTGGTTGCACCAGAATCCAGCAAGCCCAAAATTCTACGACCGAGAACCGGGAGCACTGAATAAGGTCCTTGATCATTGTCCAAATGAGTGATAATGAAGTCAATTATGGCTTTATTTCGCTCAAGTTGTAATTGCTTGGTCGAAGAATCATTAGTAGGCGATACGACACGATCGTTTAGCATCCCTACCGTGAATTTCTCGAACATCTACCACAGGTTCTAATATATATTTCGCGGCTTGGTGCATTTCGTAGCACGATGACCAGGCAAACGGCAATTCGAGCAAATATAAACTCGGGCGGTACCAGATGTTGACGGCGTTTCAATAGCGTGGAAGACTGAAATACGAGATCGACCTTGATACGCGAGATCTAGTTCTAAAAGATTTTCTTGTTTGATGGGAGAAGATTAAATCTCTCAGCCATAAGTCGGCTGACCTCCAGCTTCTTACAAAGAACTACTAAGTGTTCTACTGATTCGATTTCCGCTAAACCAATTGCTTCAATCAAGTGAGGCAAAATATTTCTGCGTGAGACCAATAATTTTTGTGCCTTGCTAGGTGCTGCTGGCAATCGACTGAACAGATTATTCATACTTGCCAAATAAGATCCTACTAAATCATCACTCCCTTGGGTTTGGTAACGAATCTCCTCCCAGAGCTCCGACTCGTAATCGAAAGGCTCAAATTCAACTCGAAGCAGTCGCACAAAATCAGCCCAAGGGACAATGTTTGAACGTAGGGATCAGTACCACGTCAACGCTCGCCCTTTCAGAGGCTCAATGATTGAATCATACATCTCTATTCCAGAAACATGGCGCGAAAGTCTAGAATCGCCAATACGTGCTCAAAAGGCATTGACACTCATTTCTTGTGCATCTCCAGAAAAAAAAAAAACAGATGTCCCATCTAGCTACAGAGATCATCTCACGACCAGAAGAGAGGAGAGTAGGAAGAGCAGAAGCATGCGGCATAGCGCTTTTTGTTTAATCTTGTCGGCGTCCGCTTCTCCCACACGCCGCAAGAATACTTCCTCATCCTCTCGTATTCTTAATCGTAATTGCTCAATATTTGCTTTTACTCCGTTATCCTCACTAACTATTCTTTCTTACCGTAGAATCAGGTGTGTTGATTTTATTACATACGTAGCTATCTGAGGTTCTCGTAAAAGTAGATACAACATCATTCAATTCATCAACTTTCTCAGCACATGTTTCTAACTCAGTTTCAGGCACTAACGGAACAATTGGTATATTGTAAAAAATCACCGACCCTCTCATTTACTAGACGTTTACTAAGCTCTTTCCTTATAGCTAAGGAGGTAAGACGATGCATATTAGCTACCCCTCTGACAATCAGTTCATACTCCAAATCATCTTTACCTAATCCTACAGGATCCATAATAAGCAGTTACAAAAATAGACACAAGAAAGAACTGTGTAAATGTTTTAAATACCGACAGACTACACCAAAGAAAACAAGAATATGTAACGATAAGAGAATTATCGTATGAAATACGCACTATCAGTTCTCTTCAATTACATTTTGTTTTTTCATGGCACTGTTGGTTCAAAAAGATTTATCAATTATCTTCCATCGAAAGAATGACACCTAAACTAATAAACGTATTTCATAATGAATAGCCCAAAAGAGCGGCAAAACTGTCGATATCATTTTTTCAAGATTGAAAGATTCCGTACCAGAACTGCAGACTGTGATAAATGGTACGTTGGCCAAACATCTAGAAACTAAAAAGATAGAATCACATCACAAAAATGATATCAAACACAAATCAGATGCATGTGCCCTTGCAGCACATTGTAGTACAAATAAACATAACATGGATTCCAATAACACTAAAGTCTTAGAACAAGAAGAAAAATCCAGGAAAATATCCTCTCTTGAAAAGGTAGCAATCAATAAGACAGAAAATACAATGAACAAAAAAACCGACGTACGAGGCCTAAGAAATATAAACTTTGTCCTGTTACACTCAGATATTGAACAAAATTCAAGAGAAGTAACTCCTACTACAACTAATTCGTAACTGAAACCAAAGTTTGAACTTTCTATAGAATCTAATTTTATATATATTTTCTTTTTAAGCTGCCGCGGTTTTGTGAGCAGTCTGAATTGTTCCTAAAACAATGAACATGACCAAAAACGTTCGTCTATTGTCAAAACAAAGCACGCGTGTGCTGCAAATACTTGCACAAGAGACGTTTCGTTTCATTTATCTATCGAAATGTAATAAACTGTGTCAAAATTTTACAAAATGATAACTCAAAAAATACTTTATTTTTCTGAGATGAAATTCTATTACAAATTCTCAAACGTAGTGTAAGTACAAATAACTTCTATATAATTATTGACACATTGTGCACTCATGTATAATATTCCAGTACCCTGATGGAGATTCAAACATTAGAATCGGAAGATTGATAAATTTCAAATGAGTAATATTTGATTCAAGTTAGCCAAAATTCAAGACCGCTTGAACCCGTTACATATTTGTTTGCTCAACTAATCATATATAACTTAACAATCGATCTTTGATAACGTTGTTTTTAAGAATAATATTTTATTATTTGTTGCAAACTGAACTTATTCTAAGTGACATGCTACAAGAAAATTATGTTTAAAGAGTAATATTATATTCTAGAAATGCATGCTTAACAATAATTATATACTAGCTAAGGGTTTTCTGCAATATAACTCCTCCCTTCCTAAAATGGAGCCTCTTCTGGTAGGCGGATATCATTTTTCTCTAGGGATGAGTTCGAAGTTGGTTTTTTCTCAAGTAGAAGCTTTTTATTCACTCAAAAATGCAATAAAACCTTACTGCAAATATCCCTAAATAGAGTATAACAGTCCATATGCTGGGGATGTGAAAGTTTGATTGTACATCACTAAAAATTGGTTTGGAATTAATAGGAATTTCTTCTAAATTCAAAGATTTTAAATTTATATTTAAATTTGATTTCTTGCTACTTTCCAATTCCATTCTGACATTGTTAATCACCAATGGTTTACCGATTGTTTTACTATTGTAAGTTAATAACTAATTGTTGAAATACACTTCATATTAATCATTTTCAATTAGGAATATTCCACATAACACCTTCGTTTCTACACCTTGCTGACACTTCATTCTGATTCTTTCTTCCTCAGGAGATACAGCTTGATATTGATTGATATCGGGAACGATTTCAACCTGGTTCCTTTCGATTTCTACTTTGGTATACTGGCATTGATTGGAATCGTCTTCAAGTAGTGTTTGACTTTCGCATTTTGTATTATCATGCGTTTTAAATGTGTTGGGACATTGGTAGATCTCACTTTTAACACAAATGTCATCAAGAGGTCTAATTTCATTATCCCTGGATTTTAACAGATACCTAACATCAGGTATTATTGTTACAAAATCTGATTCGACTCTAGTAGGTATTGAATGCAAATAATAAAGATCTAATTGTTTTTAGAAATTTATTGGTAACGAAATAAAATAAATTATCATTCGTAGATGCTCTATTTTGCAATTAACTGAAATTACTGATTCGAAATCCAATATATTATCAAGTTTTAGCTCAAATGGTAATTGATTAGGATAATAATTAGCTATTTGTTTCAATTCCGGAAATAATTCTTGTGGTTTAATTATACTGGGATGCACTGTCTTCAATTTACAAAATTTTATTGAATTTTCTATATCCTGCAAAACTTTTAATATGGTATGAAGAAAACGAAATGTGGGAGTTCATTCAAGAGTTTTATTTTAATCTACTCTACAGTTTCGGTCCCACCTGGACCATCTTCAGGAGTGAATAAAATTAAAGTGTGTATGTGTTGACATCTGTGTGTAATAATAAGTTGAATGAAAGTCGGAGTAATAAAAATGAGAAAAAAACCCATGTTTTCGGTCACAAATTTTGAAATAGAATATTTAAAATATTTAAAAAAACTGTGCTTGGCAACAACTGGCCGTTATGAAAGACCAAGACTAAGTCTGTTGTCAAGCACATTTTTTTTAGATATTTTAAATATTTTATTTTAGAATTTGTGATTGAAAACATGGGTGTTTTCCTCATTTTTATTACTCCGACTTTTATTTAACTTACTATTATACACACAGATGTCCACACATACACACTTCAATTTTATTCACTCCTGCAGATGGTCCAGGTGGGACCGAAACTGTAGAGTAGATTAAAATAAAACTCTTCACTGAACTCCCACATTTCGTTTTCTTCATATCATCTAACAGTCAGCATTATCCACTAATTCTATTTAATATGGTGTTATATATTATGATGAATTTATTATGTAGATTTTTTGTCATAATTATCTCATCTAATTCGATTTTATTCATTATAAGGTGATGCAAATAATCAATCTTTGATTTTAAGAGCACCTTGTTGCGTTGAATCTCTTGAATTGTACCATTGAATTGTTGTATGATTTTACCACTCAAACTATAAGCCATACTGATTTGATCTAGTAATTTTCTTTCATTATTCTGTAGATGTTCTAAGATATTGTTGAATCTCTCCCCATCTTCCGCGTCCAAATTACCGGTAATACATTTTAATATCGTTCCTGAACCATCGATGATTCCTCTTTTATTTCTTTCATTAACTGAATGTATTTCTATATTTCCGAATTCTTTATCAATGCCTGTTTGCAGGAATTTCATTATTCTCTTGTAATTTGCTGATTCATTATCATAAATAGTATTATTCGGAATGGTTGAATTCAAATTTTGATATTGTTTATTTAAATCATTGTATTCATCATATAAAGGTGCTAAATCATAATAATGCACGAATGTGTGCTTCATTCGTTCTAATCTTGCAGGTCCCAGATTTATTGGTAGTATCCCTAAGTTTTTGGTCACATTTTTAATGTTTATTCCTTGAGCGACTGCGAACAACCTGGAACGGGTTTAAATGAATAGGTTTTATTTTTTCGGACATTTTATATTCGGAAGGTGAATATTTTCGTTAGTATTACCTTGCCGGGGCTTCATTTCTTCAGTTTCTAATTCCATATCAATTTTTTTCGTGAGCTCAGGTTTATATTTGTTCTCTGTTTTCTGTTGCTTCTGTCTATTTTTTACAAATACTTGCTCGGGAATATCAGGTAAACTTTCGCGGTCTTCATTTTGTTTAGTTATAATTTTATCTTCATTCTGAATAATTTTGTCATTAATTTTTTGATAAAGTATTTCAATTTTATTCTTATGTCCAATAATATAATCATTTATCAATTGTGTATCTATTTCCATATTAAATGATGAATTAGAATCTATATGACCAGAAATTATCTCAATAGGCTTTAGTTTTGTAACAGAATGTATTGTGTTATTATATACCAATACTGCATAATCGAACTTAATTTCAATTAATTAATTTTTGTATAAATCTTGATTATTGAAAAGACGAATGTGTTCTATGAGTGTCGAGTGGAAACGTTCTATTATGCCGTTAGACTCTGGATGCTGCGAACTTATAAAATGAATTTCAATCTTGTGAATTTCTAATAATTCTTGCGAAACTGAATTTCTGAATTCTAATCCGTTATCTGATATTATTTGTTCTGGAATAGGATGATGCGTGGAATATTCCATCAACTTATTTACCACTTCTATACCTTGATCAGAACTCATTCTATACGCTCGAGCAAATTTAGAAAACAAATCTACTATTGTTAGAAATCTAGAATTTTCTAATGTTATTGTATCTACATGTAGAATCTGGACAGGTTCTATTGCAGTTGGAGTTACATTAAATTTCAATTCCAGAGGATTTCTATTATATTTGGTAACTTGACATAATTCACATTTATTAATGAAAGTTTGAATTGATTTTCTCTGATTGAGCCAATAATATTTTTGCTTTAGCCGAGTCTCAGTTTCGTCTATACCTCTGTGATTCGATTTTCCCTCGTGATAATTTTGGATAATTTCAATAATTTCAATTTCATCCATCATATCTAATAATTTCTAAGTACATTTAATCATTCTAATTTAAGAATTTTTGAAATAATTTAGTAAAACTACACTAAATTTTTTATACAACGGGCTTTCGAAATAAAGTTGGTACTTAACATGTGGTTCTATTAATTCTTTCACAAAATCAATTATTTCTTGTTGGTAATTATTCTTTGATATTTGTAATGAAATCCATTGCTTATTGTCGTGAAGTCCAGTCAAAATGAGGTTTGAAGGATCATACTCGACTTCTGTAGTAATTACTTGATTTTTTTCGTAACTTACCGGACAATCAACAATGGGAATACCACCAACGGGATTCTCTGTATTTGAATAAATTGTTGCACCGCTATCGTCGACTTCGTCAATAGCAAGGCTTTGAGAATTTTTATCTACCTCAACAATTAGTGAGTTACATTCATCATCATTAGTTTTATTCTTTAATTCTTCAATAAAATCATCGGTGAATTTTTCAAGTGCTATCATATTTTCTGTTTCGTTAATGTAAAGGTCAGCTCGTGAAATTGTTTCAGAATCTAACCCTGTACATACGGTTATCGCGATGTTTGTTTTATGGAAAACATACTGAATCATTATTCTAATATCAACTCATTTTTGTTCATATCTGCCACATGAAATTTTAGGAATACACATTTTTTTGATACTTTGTTTCAAACAGAAATTTCTAAAATTTAATAATGTATAAAATATATCTTGTGACGTAGGTTTATCAAAATATCTATTCTTGGTTATGAGATACATAATGAATCAATTCTTATCTTTCAAATTTTTCAATTTATCAACATTCTTAAAAATTTCTTTGAATTTTCGTGCTACTCCTTTGAACATACCAAGGTCTTCACTAACGCAATGGGCTAAATGACTGTCTGATGGTGAATTAAATGAATCATTATTCACTTCTGTTATATTTACAATATAAATTAAAATTTTCTGCCTATTATTTATATAATTTTGATATTCGGTTAATTTTTCATTTTTTAATAAATCTTTTGAATTATCAATTTCTTGTGAGATTCGGCTGAGAGCAGATGCATTCGTATTCAACTTGCTCTTTTTATAAACTATTTCGTAGTCAAATTCCTCTAATTTTAATCGCCATCTTTTTAATTTCTGACTACTCTGTCGGAGTGAAAAAAGCCACTGAAGCAATCTATGGTCAGTAATAATAGTGAATCTACGTCCAAAAATATACGACCTAAAGTATTGCGTTGTCCAAACGATCGCTAATAACTCTCGTTCTATTGTTGAATAACTACTTTCTGATATGTTTAAAGTTCTACTAGCGTATGCTACAGGTTTATCGCTTCCAATAGGGCCTTGTGACAGAACTGCTCCTATAGCTACATACTAGTATCGCATGTTAAATTGAAAGGTTTGGAAAAATCCGGATACTGAAGTAACGGTTCATTAATTAATGAATTTTTGCAAAGCTCAAGCATTGTACATATGATGGATCGTGTATGTTACTTACAGCATCTTTCTTCAAACATTTAGTTAGGGGTTTGGTCAATTTTGCAAAATCCTTGATAAATTTGTGATAATATCCTAACAAACCTAAAAATCCTTCTATCTGTTTTGTATTTTTCGGAGTCGGATAATTTTGAATGACAATGATTTTATTGGGGCTAGGTCTTACTCCAATAGGTGTGACAATATGTCCTAAATACGCAACTTCCTTCTTCAAAAATTCCGATTCATCTAACCGAATCTTGAAATTTGCCTTTCTCAATCTATCAAATACTAATTTTAAATTCTCTACATGTTCCTGAAGACTAGTATTAAAAATTATGATGTCATCTAGATATACGAGACATTTTTGATTGTTTAACCCTCTTAAAATGTGATCCATGACTCTTTGGGAGGTAGCAGGGGCATTCTTGAGCCCAAATGGCATTCGCAAAAACTCGTGATGACCATTTTCTGTATTGAATGCTGTTTTAGAAATGTCGTCGGAGTGCATCTCGATTTGATGGAATCCTGATGCCAAATCTAGCGTTGTGAAATAATGGCAACGTCCTAATTCATCTAATAGGTCATTAATATTCAGTTAGGGATATTTGTCACAGATTGTCTTATCGTTTAATTTGCGGTAATCTACAACAACTCTTCACTTACGTTTGCCAGATGCATCCTGTTTCTCAGGAACCACCCAAATCGGTGAGGACCAAGGATAATTTGACTGCCTAATGATACTCTCCTCTAACATCTTTTGAATTTGATTATTGACTTCCTGTTCATGAATTTCAGGATATCTATAAGTTTTCGTGTTAGTGGGAATTTCGTCTGTAGTCTGAATTGTGTGCTTAATCTCGTTTGTGAATGAGAGCATGTTTTTATCTAAATGAAATATATCAAAGTATTCTTTAATCAATTTTGTTATAGCAAATTCTTCGTCTGAATTCATATGATTTGTTCTAATTTTTTAAATATCAAATTTAATCTTTCCTGTTTGGAAAAAATTTTAATTGGAGTTTGGAACAGAATAAGATTCATAATTATCATCAAATAATTCGACATTAATTAAACATGTGATATTTTAAACAAAAATTATCATCTCTTTTCATATTAAATCTTTTAGAAATAGGTATGAGAGTACTAAATTGTTCTATCAAGGTCCCGTTTGCTGATGAAATTCGAAACGGATCTCTAGAAATGTTACTTTTGAAAAATTTATGAGCAATATTTGTTTTACAAACGATTTTGTACTACCCGTATCAATAAGAACTTTTAAATTATTTTCAGGTAATATAATAAACAGTAGTGTGTTTGGATTGTTAGTCAGATTAGGCAATTCTATTGTGTGTAATTTTCCAAGGCAGTTTGCACTAAAAAATTACCGGTTTCAAAGTTTACATCTTCTTGGAACTCAATGTTAGGTTTATTCACATACTCAGTGACATGTTTTGTCTGGGTTTAAAACTTTGATATCTTTGGGAAGACCCTGCTTTTGGTTGATGAGTATCATTTGTAGAAATACTCATGGGAGTAGGCTTAGGATAATTTTGCGTGGAGTTGTGATTTTGAGGGGGAATTCTATTTCCTACAAATTGCGAATTTTGCTCATAATTTCTATTGAATGGCCTTTGTGGACTTTGGAAATAACTTGTTGAATATAGTGGTCGCGTTACACCAGGTTTTTGTACGATTTATTGTGGTGGTGATTTAAAATTAAAATTCTGTACTCGCGGTTTCTGGGCTTCTCCAAATTGAAAGTCATTTGTTAACATACTCAATGCAGAATTTGAATTCTGAGGATTTTCCGAATGCATGAGTTGTCCAATAGACTCTTCAAGTCCGCGTAATAATACACTCAAAGCAAAATTTTGAAAGTATGGAGTCAAAACTGCTTGCTCTACTGATGTTGAACCTAGTTTCAAACGTGAGATGCGAATATTTAACAAATGTTGTAATTTGTTATAAAAATCAAATGGGCTTTCATTTTGTGACTGTTTTAACTCAGTCATTTCAATAGCTAGTTCAAAACTATCTCTTTTTTCAGCATAAGTATTAGTTAGGGCTGCTTTTAACTCTTGCCAATCAGTAATGGTACAACTTGCGATATTTTTCGCTGCGTCGCCCTTTATCTTTGATAAAATAGTTGATATCAAATATTCATTTTGGAAATCTGTGACATCATTTTTATTGAAGAATTTAGTTAGCAATTTTTCACAGATTTCTAGAAATCTTTGTAAGAGCTCGCGCTCCCCATGGAAATCTGGTACCATATCGAGGTACTCTTTTTTCAATGCTGGGGTAGTCTCATTTGTTTCACTGATTGTTGATGTGGGTGGTTTAATAGAAGATTTAATAACAATTTTGTTACTTGAAATAGTTTGTGACGACTCTGTGTCACTGTTAGAGCCGGAGTCAGAATCAGAGCTTGTATCAGATGAAGCAAAATTAGAACTTAGAGACATATACACTTACAGCAAGATCAGCGTCTTCATGTCCGTTGAAAATGGATGCCTGTGAAGTGAGCCCCAGGTAACTTCTGCAAAGCTGTTTCCGATGTCCTCTCGGTCACGATGCTGCGGTCCTGATGTGCGGTTACGGTCAGGAACAGTTGTTACAAAGTAGTAGATCGATTCTTTATTTGATTGATGTTGAATCGTTTAAACGAACCAAATCTATATGCGTTAGATTTGTTTTGGCAATCCTACCGACTGCGCCACTTAACAATCGATCTTCGATAACTTTGTTTTTAAAAATAATATTTTATTATTTGTTGCAACTAGATGTTGCTTGTTACAAGACTGATTACAAACTGAACTTATTCTAAATATGCTACAAGAAAATTATGTCAAAATAGTAATATTACATTCTAGAAATGCATGCTTAGCAATAATTATATACTAGCTAAGGGTTTTCTGCAATAGAACTTATATACATATATATATATATATATATAATATATATATATATATATATATATATATATATATATATATATATATATATATATATATATATATATATATATATATATATATATATATATATATATATATATATATATATATATATATATATATATATATATATATATATATATGAAAGGTGCTTCACAACTTGGAGGTACATACGTCAAGGGAATCTGTTGTTTGATATGCTGATGAATTGAAGAGAATTTTTCTGAAAATTCGAAAAATTATGGGTCGTTCTCCCGCAGCGTTTTAGTAGTACTGCACTGGACTCCTGCTGTCCTATCGAAAACTAGCAATACAAGTAGATAATGAGTCGAATAACATAATACCAGTGAAATGAACAAATAAAATATAATTATTACAATGAAACCAATTTTTAAATGATAATAGTGATAGATAAAAGAATAGCATGTTTCGAAGATATCAACATGTAAGAATGAGTATATGACATGGAGTTCGGATCCATGATTATTATAACAGAAGTTGCTTGAAACCTACGATGTCCAGGATACCCCCTTTAAAAAAAACGTAGTGCATAAACACGCTTTCCACTTGCGAACACTATGTCCCACTAATCAATTATTGCTTAATTAGTTCACAGTTTTAAAAACAAATCATCAAGCTTTGCACAAAATCGAATAGGTATATGTATCATTCACCAAGAGAACAAATTTGCCAGTCTACTACGAACAGAATGAATTCACATTTACTTACTCATAACGCATCCAATCAACCCAGCAATTATTCAATATAAGACAACATATTTCACTATGAAGTTTCATATAACCATCCATCCAGTGGCAGTGGCAGCGAGAATTTTTTGACTGAAAACATACAAATTGATTTTTCGAATTTGAAAGAAGTTCTTATTGATTCGCAATCAGCATACCAAACAACATATACCGTCAACGTGTGTACCTGAAGTTGTGAAGTACACGAACAACCAAGCTTGGCTAATGGTAATGAAATTGTTTCCAATGAAGATCTTGTTAATGTCCATAGAGGTACAAATAGCATTGTAAACAATCCAAAAATGTCAAAATCAGAAAATACATATGCAAATAAATCAAGGAAAAATTCTCAGTCTTTGAGTTATGTAGATCAGAAGAGAAAGATGGATGCAATTATATCTCATGATATAATTTCATTATTCATAATAACTCTAGAGCATCTTCAAAAAGTGATGGAGAAATTGGAAGATTCACAAAGGCGAATTACAATAGAAGTGTACAAAGTCAACAAAGAAATAAATCTATCATCGTATCAGGTTTGAATGTAATTAATAATCCGGAGCTTAGAGTAGTTCATAGATATGAACATATTTTTCTTTCTCGACTGTCATTTAGTGTCAAATCACAGCAACTTGGGGAACACTTGAAGTCATTGAATGTTGAGAAAACTACCGTTATCTCATCTCAACCTATATACAATACCTACACATCATTTAAATTGAGTTTTCCGAAACAAAGTGTGGAGACCGTTTTGAGTCCCAAAAATTAGTCAGATGGTGTTATTCTCAACAAGCTTTTTGTCAACGGATCTGTGATAAGAACAAACTAAGCCATTATAATTTTTCAGGCAAGAATCATATCAACCATTATGGAGAATAGATATTCACACAATTATTTATTTCCAAAACGTAAATAGTTTAAGAACTAAAACGCAAAATTCCTACAACGCTGTTTTAAACGGAAACTATCAGATATTAATATCAACTGAAACGTGGTAACATGATAATTTTTTCAATTTAGAACTCTTAGAAGCGATAGAAAATGTGATGAAATGACTTAGGGCGGAGGTGTGCCAATTGGCGTAGAAAGAAGAATCAAATACAAAATATTAAACGTCAACAACGATGAGAGGGAAGAAACTTGGATTAATGCCTGCATCAACACGAAAACTGAGCAATATGTGCTGTTCATATCCCTCCAAAAAGTGCCGCTAATATTTATATGAGTCATTACTATGAAATTAAGATAGATCAATTTGATCCATGAAATAAATCAATTCGATTAGAATATTGGTCAAATATCCTGAATTTGAATCTTTTTTAGCCGGTAATTATAATTTACCTGGAATAATTTAGCAAACAGAGGATGATGATGAATTTTCATTCTAATTAAGTTACTATTCTTCAAGCATAAAAATCGAGGCAACGTATTCATTTGGCTCACAGGCTAATATATATTTTTGTTCCATGTAAGTTTGGTCCATTAAATCGATCACATACCTGATAATATTACTAGCTCTTGGAATATTGGCCTTCACATCTAAAATTGAACATAAAATTTTGACAACTGATGATATATCTATCTACCTAAATTACAAGTTTCCTGGAATTTATGAAGTAAATGGAGAAATGGATTAATTATTGAAGCACGGAAATATTCAATAAAGCTATTCACCATGGAATAGTCCGATTTAGGTGATTGAAAAGAAGCCAGATGCTTCTGGAATAAGAACATTTGCGTTGTCAAGTTTAACGGAAAAACCGTAGACGACTGTTTTCTTAATTCCGACTACTTGAATTTTGAATGAATCAGAATGAATTATAATTCATTCATTGACAAAAGATACATGACAATAAATCCTGCCGTGATGAATAACTCCAGTTTCTTATTCGAAACAATATAAATGAAATTTAAATGACGAAAATTTGTTTTGAAATATATATATATATATATATATATATATATATATATATATATATATATATATATATATATATATATATATATATATATATATGTATATATATATATATATATATCTATATATATATATATAATGTGATTTTGTGTTTGATCATATATTTCATTGGATATATACATAATCAAACACAAAATCACATCGTTCCACAGTCAATTGTTTTGGATTCACCCGAAAGATTCAAAGGATCTGTCAAGTAAAATGCGCTTTCAGCCAAGTCGGTTGCTATGGAAACAGTAGGCCATTATTCTCATACTACAACATTTCTAAATACTGATTTCCAAAATTCTACGACTACCAGCAGATCTGAATTTTCTGCGTGAAATTGTAAAATTAATCCCAAATTTCAAAATTATGCGAAAAATCCCAAAAGACTGTCAAGTGAATTGCACTTCCAGCTCGGTGAATCTCAATAAAAATTGAATTTGAGCATCTAAACGGTATAATCGTCCTAAATACTGAATTCTAACAATCAACGTTCAATCATTTTGTATTCACGCGGAAAATTCTAAGAATATTTTGAATTAAGTGCTCTTCCGGCTTAGTCGATAGCAATCATAATACAAGATGTACAACTAGATATTATTAAAGTGCCTAATACAAAATTCAAATATTTCACGACTGATCGTTCAGGATTCATACGGAAAATTCAAAAAGTCTGTCTTATAAAGTGCACTTCCGGCTCAGCCGATTATTACAAAAGAAGTAGATGACTATTTAGATGATTCAGCAATTTCAAATGCCGAAGTCCAGTATCCTACGGCCGATCAGCCTGAATTTATGCGGAAAATTGAAAAAAGTTTCAAGTAAAGTGCACTTTCGGCTTAGCCAATCGCAATCATAATGCAAGATATACAATAAGATGTTATAGAAGTTGTTCATGGATCATTGCAATAGTAATCAAATTATTCAACTTAAGAAAATAGTCACTGAAGAGTTTAATATGAAGTATGCTACTATATTAGAACAATGATTTGATCAAGCTAAACAAAATATAATTAGTCGTAGAGAAGAGTATGATGAGCAAATGAACACAAGAGAAGATATTCCTGACAATGATTACATTAAACAACATAAAAGAAACAGGCAAAGTGGAGAAACCTAAGTATACAGAGGAAAATAAGTGAAAGAGGATATATCAGAGCGTGCATAAATAATTACAGAAGAAAAATTGAGAGCTAGAATCGATCAGTTGAAAAGACTTCGTATGATTTCAGTTATTTCAGTATCAAAAGCTGATGAGGGAAAAACTTCTTCAACGTTACCGAGAATGCTGGCATCTGCATCATAAATTTGGAGAATGCTCTCGGCACAACTAATTATAATTATATTTATATGAATGCATCTTTCAGTAATATCAACAATGATTGTGATTGTTTGATGAATCATAAAAATAACAAGTATAATCAGATTGAAAATTTCAATGTAAGCTCTTCTGAAAATGATGAAGCCTTATTTGGAAATGCAATTGATAATATTGGAATGAAAATTCATATCATCTAGCAATCGAATAGATATAAACGGGAATCATTTATTTGTATTGATTCGATGATAAAAGATATGAATGGCAATTTAGATCAAGGAGATAAAGAAAATAATGATAGAATAATTAGAGTGATAAGAAATAATGAAGAAAATATGATGAATGATATGAATATACAAATCAAATTCAGTCCTCATTTCACCAAGTGATTTAACACGCAAATACAATTAATCAATTGAAATAGTCAAGAAATGAGAAAAGAGTTGAAGAGTACGGCGAAAACGTTGGGTAAAGTATTGAATGATGGGGAAGTCATAGCTGTGCATCCAATATTTAATTTTTCTTTTTGCGTCTAGTAATCAAATTCATATTTCTTCGTTGTGAATCGAAGAAACTCCATCTTTTTGTAGTTCAAATACACTTTATTTTGGACTAATATCAAAAAAGAAAATAAATCGATATATCAATAATAATATATATATGAGAGGTCCAATGAAATCACTATTAACCGAAAATCAAATGAATGATAGAATTATGGGAACTGTTTGCTAATTGAATACAAAATTCTGTATTCTGATTGAAACTCTAATTTTTGAGCAAAGAACTGAGATCCATCAAGTAACGGGCATCTCTATTATGAATAGTGATAATAATTTGATGGCGCAAGATATTCCTACTGGTTTTATTCTATTGTGGGTGAAGGAATAATTAATATTAATGGAAATTTTCTTTCAGAAATTTCTTTTAATGAACCAAATATCCATTGCAAGCAGGTCATTCAAGAGAATTACAGTTATATAAATCAGGTAGAATCCATTAATATTGAAGATATTGTATCTTCTTCTAGTTGTGATATAAAAAAGAATGGGAGGTTGAAATATTCGATGAAAGATTGAATGGCATATCTACATACATAATCGTAGAATTATTAATCAAAATTGGAAGTATGGAGTGAACCTCGGCAGAATGATAAATTTGAATGCTGATGTCATCAAACATGAAATTTTCACAACTTTGAATTCTTTGAAAAGTCTGGACAACTTATATAATAGATTTTTGGAACCGATTATATCACAAATTGTGATTGGTAACACCTTGCACTCTATTTTCGATAGTTTACTTATTTTTGCTTTGATTATTATAATATTGGTAGATTGTATCGAAAAATTATAAGGAAGATTATGTGGAGGGACAACTGATAGTGGAGGTCATATGCCAAATATTACTGAAACTTGGAAAGAAATAATTTCCAATGATACTCTTTCCGAAAACTGTCTCTAAAAGTGAACATTTACAATGCAACTACCAACATGCGAAATAATTGTTCTGCTTATAGGACGCGGAAAAATTCGCAGTCAGAATGCGAAGTATTTTGCAGCCAGGATACTAAGTACTTTGCAGCCAGAATGCGAAGTATTCAGACATACTGTATTGGTATTATAGCAACATTAAATGTGATACTGATTCATTCGAAATGTCAAAATTATCATTTTACATTTCTATCAATCTTGAGACATGCTTTTCGAAGAAACGTAGTTTGATACATGATTGCGATATTCTTCAGCATTCTCGAATATTTTTTTTGCTCGCTACGTTCACAAAGAAATCTTTTATTCTTGAATGCAAAAGTGACATTTCGCAATCTAGAATCTAAGATAACTATTTCTTGAGAAGGAAGGATTCAAGTGACACTCTTTATCACACTATGTATCTTGAATACATATTTCACTTACTTATTAGACTCATATTCCGTCAGAGAAAATACTTTATCAGCTTTTTGTGAGAAATATGTTGTTGAAAAAATAAATCAGAATGCATCTAGTAATCACATGGAACACTTCTATCCCTATTCCAAAGTTTGAAATAAATTTTCAGAAAGAATTCTGCTGAATATAATAATCTTACCGACATAAATATTAGAAGAAATAAATTTAATACAATGATAATGATGAATGAACATGATGAAAATGAATTCTTGTATACAAATAGAAGATAATTGGATGAACAGAAATTATGCTATATTGTTATGGACAACTGGAATAAAATTCAAGAAATTTTGCTCTGAAAATAGCTAAAGAATCAAAAATAAGATTAAATTTGCAGTCCAGTGTATAAATTAGCTTACACACACGATTATATGAAGAATTTATTCTATAGTTCGTGTGGAACAAAAATTTGTAGTACAATGATTGATGTCGGATGTCAGCACGTGAAACTATAGAATGTAATCTACTTGAACAATAGCTATCATTGATATAACTATCTGGAAGAATCACATATTAAAGATTCAGCTTACATCCAACGGAGCTTAATACTTTAAAACTTCAATTATTGCAGCTTGTTACCATACCACATAGCATGGTATTTTAGTTTGTTTTATAACTCCAGTTGGCGTAGAGTTTACTAGATATGTAGCAGTAAGAATTGCGTCTCTCCAAAAACTCTTTCCTAGCTTAGCCCCAACTATCTTATTCTAGGTCCTTCTGTTATTGCTTTAACGATACGCTCTGATACACCAATCAACTGTAGGGTACGTTGAACTTTCAAGCGGAACTCATGCCTTTTTCATACAATATTGTCTTATTTTATCAGCCAAATATTCTCATCCATTATCACGATACAAATTAACAAAATAGGCCTTGTAAGAGATTTTTGAAATGAAGAAAACACATCTGTTTGAGCTACATTCACATTATATGACGCAATACTGCGTGTATTGATCAACAAAAAGCACGAAAGAGTTTCCATTATCTACAGTGGAAGGTGTGATGGAACCACATAGATTGGAATGTGAAATCAACAATAATGTTACTGTCTTTAATTTTATTGGAGGATAACCCCGCTTGTATTCCACTTATACAAACTTCACACAAATTATTTTTGAGTGGATCATGCTCTTTTTGCCGTATATCTTCCATCATCTGTTTATTTCTGGGTTATATACATTCGGATTTACCTTATGGCATGAACCCTGATGCCATAATTCATCATTTTCATTCAATACTGATTGAATAGTCCAATAGCTCAACTGATATAACCACTTTACTACCTTCATTTATTTCTACAGTTCCTTTATTGGAGCTGATGACAAATCAAGCGTCTTGTAACTTTCTTACAGATATTAGACTTTATGGAATCTTTGGTCAGTAGAGAACATCTTTAATTTTTTCTTGTAGACGCAAGTTGCCAGTAACATGCAGTGTGCCATCTTCTATTGCTGTGATAAACATATCACTCTTTGCTGTTGAAGTTTCTGGCGTCTCAAAATCAATAAAATCATTTACAAGATTTTTATCATCCATAATATGATCTAACGCACCGGATTCCAAAATAAAACTTGAAATATTCTCATACCTTTACCTGTTTTTGAACTATTGATTCTTGCCTTCCATAGAAGCAAATCCTGAACGATTATCATTAGCCACTCGTGATGAACAGTTTGAGCCGTCTGTAGAGTTTCTTTCAGCTTTTTCATAGTTAAGACTTTGTTTATCATAATGGTTGTTTTTTTTTATGTAATCCTCCCATTCACACTGATTGCATTTCAATTTAAAGAAAAAAATCACGGTTGGATTCAGAATATTTCTCTTTACAATGTTCTTGATAATTGTATCTTGGTCTTATTGGATAGTTATATTGTCTAGGGTTGTAATATCTCTTCATCATATCACTCTTATTTTCTACATAGAGAATTGTTGCACTCGTATCATTATTTTTCCATAATCCAGAGGACTAGTTTTGACAAATGATACTGTTATTCTCTGTTACCGTTTCAATTGAAGTAAGAACACTTCCATAAGATTTGGGAGTATTAGTGATAAATGTGTTAGCATATAATTCTAATATAATCTTGCACCAGCTGCCGATTTCCCAGTAATTATATCTGCAGATAAAGTGAAATGTTTTTCCAAGTATTTGATTTTTCCATTTTTTTCAATATCTAAGCAATCATAGAATTGAATACAAGAACAAATAGTGGAAAGTCCCATCACTTGTACACAGAACACTTTTCTCTCTCTAAGATGAGCAACCTTAGCTCATAATCTGTTGGAAATCATCATAAAAGCTAATCGAATTCATTGATCAACTGAACCAAGTGATGTCCTTACACACAGAGAGATCTCAACGAACTGACTTTCATAATGATAAGAGAACATCATATATTCATAAGCACCCAAATCAGTCCCTGATATTACCATATAAACAGAACAAAAATTCTTGAAGAAGTGATAATTTAATTCTGTTTATGTCAATCAACTTTTGCCTTAGATATTTCTGACTCAGATGCATCCTTTATTCGACCATTTTCATCGATAGGTACCTTATCTCTCATAGAAAAAAATTTCCGCTCGTGTCCTCAATCATATAATATATCTAATCTGTTCATGCCGAAAAAAGGATGATATCAGCATCCAATGCAGATTTATCTTCTCTAATTTACCGGAAGGAATCTATTCTGCAATTGCAATTTCAGAACTATTATTGCTGCAACGTGATTTTGATTTGATTTATTGTTATTCTGATCATCACGGATTCTATATAGAGAGTAGCAGTATGATTGAGCGATGATGTAAGTATGATTATCATTGCGAGCAAGTATTTTATGTCTGAAATGCATTCGAATCATATAAGAATGAGGAGATTTAGAATGATATTCCATTGGAAGAAAATGTTGACAAAATGACCAAATCGAAAAAGGAAAACGTAGAATAAATGAAGAAACAGCTTATTCATACGGTGGAATGTATATTGCATATGTCATTCATAGTTAATGGAATAGTATTTTAAACGTACTCTCGCGGGTAAAGAACAACGTTTATTTGGAAATATTTATTAATACAGAAAATTACAATTACCAACAACGATTAAGTGGAAAAATCTATGTAACGTCAAAAAAATCAAAACAATAACAATAACCGAAAACAATCATAATAAAACAGTTCCCTGGATCCTTAAAAATTGTCAATGTAAACTAGATTCTGCTACATCACTCTCCCCTCAATGACACTGTCGCAAAAGCGAACTACAGGTCGAACAATCTTGCCAAAACGTGTGCGCTTGGTCAGTGGGCTTGCGTTGTCTATTGTGTCATTATTCGGTGGATGAAACACTGGCTGTACTGGAGGAGCTGGGAGAGTATTAGCTTCAGGATCAGCAAGAAGAAAGGCTGGCTTCAAGCGATCTGCAGAAACTACCAATTGACGATCTGGAAGCTGGATTCGGAAAGTCTTCTCACGTCGTTCTAAGACTTTGTAAGGACCTACATAAGGAGAAGTTAATGGAGGAACAACATGATCTAGTCTAAGGAAAACATGTGAACACTGGTTCAACTCTTTCTGCCGTAAACATGTTCTTGAGCTTGTGCGAAACGGAGCAGGACGTAGATTGGCCATAGACTCAGCAAACTCACGTACGGCTCCTTCAGACAGTGTAATACCAGGAGTTGCAGTAAAAAATTCTCCAGGTAGACAAAGCGGCTGGCCGTAAATAACTTCCGCACAGCTCGCATTTATATCTTCACGAACTGTTGTCCGGAGACCAAGCAGCACTGCTGGAAAAATTTGAGTTCAGTGCTCTTCGTTCAGATGAGCCATTATAGCAGCTTTCAACGCTCTGTGCCAACGTTCGATGCAACCGTTCGATTGTGGATGATAAGCAGTTGTTCGCCATCGCTGGATTCCAAGAAGCTTGGTAAGATTCTTGAATAGAGATGATTCAAATTGTCCTCCTTGATCTGTTGTTAGACGTAGCGGAATACCAAAACGAGGAATCCAATTTGAGTAAAATGTCACAGCAACGGTTTCAGCAGTAATATCAGCAATAGAAGAAACTTCAGGTCAACGAGAAAATTGGTCAATTGCTGTCAGACAATAGCGCATACCATCAGAAGATGGTAACGGCCCAACAATATCTATATGAACTTGCTCGAAACGACCAACTGGAGCAAAAATTGCTGGCGTAGTCACAATATGACGAGATATTTTCGCACGCTGACAATCAATACATGCTCGCGTCCATCTGACAAGGTCTGCATTCATACCCGGCCAAAAATAGCGTTGAGTAATAAGCTTCCTGGTCGCCCTTATCCCAGGATGACTGAGTCCATGAAGACATTGAAAAACAGACAGACGAGTTGAAGGTGGAAGATATGGTCTTGATTTGGGAAGAGACTGCTCACAAAGCAATGGTTTGTCCAAGTTAGGAAGATTTAATTCTTTGAATTTCAAATTTTCGTTTTTCAGCATACTAGAAATAGAGTTGTCTAACGCTTGCTCGCTTACAAGATGAGCTAAATCGTCTGGACTATCTATCGTTTCCACACGAGAAAGTGCATCAGCAACTTGATTATCTTCACTGGACAAATGACGGATGTCAGTAGAGAATTCACTGATAAAATTGAGTTGCCGAATACGACGTGGAGGAGCAGATTCTATTTCCTGGAAGAATGCATGGACCAGCGGCTTGTGATCCGTGAAAACCACAAATTTACGACCTCCCAACATCGAACGAAAGTGCTTTACTGCAAGATATATGGCCAACAGCTCTCTATCGTAAGTGGAATAACGCTGTTGCGTTGGCTTGAGATCCTTGGAAAAGAACCCAAGTGGCTTCCAGTTGTTCCCTTCTTTTTGTTGTAAAACAGAACCAACATGCGTCTCAGAAGCATCGCAAGCTAGCGAAATAATGGCGTTAGCCATAGGATGGTCAAGTATGGTCGCCTCAGCTATAGCCTTCTTGCAATTATCAAATGCCTCAATGGAGTCATCTGTCCAATTGAGGAGTACTTTCGGAATCTATGGCTTCTCTTTAACCATGTTATTGAGTTTTTGCTGCATATGCGAAGCTCTGGGTATGCACCAGTGATAAAAATTAAACATACCAAGAAAACGTCGGAGCTGTCGGACAGTAGTTGGACGTGGAAATGAAAGAATCGCTTGAATTTTATCTTGGTGCGGACTCAACCCTTTAGAAGATACGCGATAACCCAGAAAATTCACCTCAGGTTGAGCAAAATTACATTTCTCTAAATTAACAGTTATACCCGCTTCATTTAGACGACGAAGAACCTCATGTAGATGGTTCCGATGCTCTTCTTCATCAGCAGATGCCACTATTATATCATCAATGAAGACATAGGTATAAGGTAAATCTCAAAAATGAGCATCCATAAATCTTTGAAAAGTTTGAGAAGCATTCCTAAGCCCAAAACACATGCGAGTAAACTCAAATAAACCAAATGGTGTGATAATCGCTGTCTTCCGAATATCAGCTTCAATCATTGGTATTTGATAATAAGCCCTATTTAGATCAAGAGTGCTAAATATCTTAGCACCGTGGAGATTGTTTTGAAAATCTAACATATTGGGTACTCCATAGCGATCTGGAACAGTCTTATAATTCAAAGCTCGATAATCACCACATGGTCTTATCTTGCCGTTTTTCTTGTACACAACGTGTAAAGGACTCGCCCATGGGCTTTTTGATGGCCTACAAATGCCTTCTGCTACCATTTGACAAAATATCTCCCTAACAGCATTAAACTTCTCAGGTGCCAAACGTCTTGCTCGTGCTGTGACTGGAGAACCCCTGGTTTCGATAAAATGTTGAACAGAGTGTTTCGGTTCCTCCAAGATTGCCGTTGGTCGAGTAACTGCAGGAAACTCATTCAATAAGTCTGCACACCACTGAGAAATTGGTATAGCCTGAATAGACGGAACAAGAGTCGCGGTCAGGCGTCCACGTGTGCTTAGACCTGTTGTTTTATCAATGAGCTGTCGTCCCTGAATATCTACTATTAAACCAAGATGATGAAGTAAATCTGCACCAACTATAGGCTTAGTGACATCCGCAAGTATAAATTTCCACCTATACGATCGTCTCAAACCAAAATCTAGTGTAAAAGCTCTCTCGCCAAAAGTTTTAATTTTGCTACCATTGGCAGCATGAAGTATAAAATCAGTTGGATGTTTGCAAACAGATTTTCGTGCAGGAAATACTGAAACAGCAGCTCCAGTATCGATGAGGAATTGTTCACCCGTGGTGCGCTCGCTGATGAATAAACGGCGGTTGACAATATCAGCAACAGCATCCGCCTCAGCCGTCGCCTCTTTCAGTTTAAAGATTTCTCCACCCAATCGCAAGGCTTCCTGCACTTGCGAGCTTTTGATTTAAAACGTTGATGGTAGAAACAAAGTTGACGTTTGCTGCCAGATCTGCTGGTTTGCGATGAAGCTCGAGTAGAACTACGGGAACGTTACACCCGAAGTGCGGCCACATCAGCAGTAAGTTGACGAATTAAATTTAATAAAATTGATGGTTCACTCACCGAAAACGAAGAATCAATACCTTGCGATGCTGGTGTACTTATTTGGTTGACAACCGGTGGTTCATAAGTCTCAACTAAGCGGTCAGCAACCACAGCAAGCTTATCCAAATCGTTCTGATCCATAGCCACAAGAATATCCTTCATACGGCTGGGCAAACCTCTCAACCAAAGATAACGCAAAAGATCGTTGGATATAGAGCTTCCAGCAAGCATGCGCATTTCCCGTAGAAACTGGGTTGGCTTTTGATTACCCAACTGTTTATCCTCCAGTAATTTTCTTATTCTCTCGTTTTTGGTCTCCGAATAAATACCAATAAGTCTTGAACTTAGATCTTCATAAGGCTGAGCAGTAGGAGTTCGAATAAGATCTGATACTTGCTTGAGAACATCATAATCTAATTTTGAAATTGTGTCCTCAAATTTTCTCTTCGACAATGCAACACGGCCTGATGAGAAAATTGCATCAGCTTGCAGGAACCACATCTCCGGATCTTGCTTCCAAAATCTAGGTAAACGGTCGGAAACACTGTGCACACGTATAACTTCCACTGTGCTAGCATCCGAGACAAGTGAATTTCGTTCGCCGTCCGTCATGATCACGTCGGGGTCACCACTTCAAACGTACTCTCGCGGATAAAGAACAACGTTTATTTAGAAATATCTATTACTACAGAAAATTACAATTACCAACAACGATTAAGTGGAAAAATATATGTAACGTCAAAAATATCAAAACAATAACAATAACCAAAAACAATCATAATAAAACAGTTCCCTGGATCCTTAAAAATTGTCAATGTAAACTAGATTTTGCTACAGTATCACAAGACAAAATAATTTAGTTCACGACATGAAGCAATACAGTACCACACTACAGTTTTAACGATGTCATGAACACAAGATATCATCTACTTCACTCACTACATGAATGAGTATCCACATCATTCGCTATCGATATCAAAGTTAGATTGCTGCCAGTCAGCTTGCGCTCGCGTATTTATCACCCTTTGTAGACCACTTCCAACTACGATTTACGATCTTTTTTTACTTCCACCACTCGCTCGCTTCCGGTTTGTGATACCAACCCCTCCACAAAAATCCTACCAACACGTGTTGAAGGATGTCATGAGCATGTATTGCTTCGTTGTTTTTCGTGAAGTGAAATATAGACCTATAATGATCAAGTGCGAATAAATCTTAACTTTTGACGTACTGTAATCGGCAGGATGAATCTGTATGCCGATGGGAAGAGCATTTTGGAGAAGTGATAAAAATTCATAATAATTTTTTCCTAGGAATTCATTGTTCAAACGTTTAGAAGTTAGTCGTCCCCACGTGATCTTCCATAAAAACTATGTAATACGGTTTATTGACTAATAGTCATTCTTTGGAAGAACGTTACTAAGAACTCATATTTCGTAAGCTGGAAGCCCAGCTTTGGCTAGATGAAGTTCCAGAAGATATAGAAAATCCATATAACATTTCATGAGTGATATTTATCATACTAAATGGCGACTAATGAATTTGTGACCAGAAATTTGAAGAAAGTGTTGTTCAGAATAATCAAAATGTGCATTGCATGAGTAACAAGTTGATTTCAAATTCACGTGATGAATTTCAAATGATATGTATATTGATGAATTCAAAAACTTCAAGCCTGATAAGTTTCACAAAAAATACAAATTCAGGAGTCGGCTTTTACACCATCATCCTGAATAGGGCAGCAATTATAGAGACTTGTTTCATCCTTATTAGGACTTTTCAGTACGGTACAGCAAGCCGCAGATGGTGTGAAAACCGACTCCTGGATTTGTATCTTTTGTGAGAATTATCAGGCTTTGATTTTTCAAATTTATCAATTTCTGTTCAACGGTCAAATTTTGAACGTCACCTTTTAGTGTCCTGCATTTCTTGAAACCTGTCACTTTGACTGTATTATGATAGATTCATCTGCATGTCATGAGCCAACTTTCTTTTCTATAGTCTTGCGGCTACAAGTCCGACTATCTGCGGCTTGCTATACCGTACTGAGGAGTCTTAATAAGGACGGAACACGTGTCTATGGTTGCAGGCCTTGGTTTTTTATGTCTATCAATTTCTGTTCCACGGTCAAACTCCAAGAATCACTTTACAGTGTCCTGCATTTCTTCGATATGTATATATCCGTAACGATTCTAATGTTGAATTTCAAATCTGTCAATAAGAAACGAATCTTCTTCACAGAACTTCATTTTCATTGAAGTTGATAATAGGGCAGCTAATCAACAATATGTTTGACACGAGTGGTTTTGAATAGTCTATGATCAGTGTCACAATAGTTGAATATAGGAAGTACTAGACTCTCTGTGAAAAATGATCTCATGTTCTCGACATAATACGAGATGATTCATATATACATGCAACTACAGAGGCTAAATATGCTTTTTATTAAAGGATTTCACGAATTTCGTGAATCTGAGCTTAGTATCATGATCAAATCCCAATTCTCACAACTTTCTGGGACTGGCAACTTAGAATTGTTCTTTATCAAGAGGAGCTTCACGTAAATTTTCATTACCAAACATCATGACGTCTCACATATGATGTTATTTGATGAGTTGTTGTAGCTTCTTATCTCCGAGTCAACTTGGATGATGAATCTGACTAAGATTAATTCTACGATAGAAGGCAGCAAATAAATTTGATCACTAACATTTTGAATGAAGGATGAAGTTCAGCTCCTATCTCTATTTGGAAGACACGGCTAGCTAATCCAATATGAGTCTGAAATATTGAATTGTGAAGGAGAAAAGGAAAAGTGGGCACCTAGGTACGGATAAGCAAAGTGCTTAATGCACCAAATTAAGCAGAACAAGAAGATATGGGTGCGAGCAGCATACAAAAGAAAATACGTTGAATTCAATTCAATTTAGAAAAGTGTGAGATTTGGACAATTTATATAATGGAAGTAGTAGATGATGCTGACTGTGTAGCAATCCGGTTTTCCTGCTCGCTACAATCTCAACTCCTAGGTATATACGGTTGCTGACTTGATTGCTAGTTCCTTTCACGGCCACCAGCGCTGACCTCAGGCCGATATATTGACTGCTGCCTGTGAAGTGCGCCCTCTAGTTGCCGAGATCTGACTGGGTTCACATCGTTAAATCTGGGTCGTTGTTTTCTTTATTGTAAATTTATGTTTTGAGTTCATTTTTATAAGTATACTCACAGTATTTTCATTCAATTCATAATTCTGTTTTGACTGATTTTCACTTATTCTGAATTTTTATTCGAAGTTCACGGACCACATCACGTGCTCTCGTAAGGGGCACTGTGTAATTTTTCTGATTCAATTAGTTAATACTAATTTTATAAACGTAACTTAACTTTGTGACTGTGTAGTAAATTTCAGGAGTATTAAATTTTGGTTGAGGTCAAACAGGTCAGCTCTCGGCACAGAGCCGTACTTAGGTATTTTTTTTCGAAGTTTTTTTTTTGCCCTGCTAGTACGTACAGTAACTATTTCAGGCAATTCATTCCTTGCTTTTAAATTCTTTATTCTCACTAAGTTTTGGAATTTATTTGATATTTTTTTTGGGCATTGCCTGAACTTCTTTCTTTGCGCAGATTCCTGATTTGATTTCCTGAAATTACTATTATGAATTTTCTTGTACCCAAGTCTACGAGACTCTCATTTTTTTTCCGAATTTTTTTTTATACTACTGTTTAAGACATTACATTTCTGGTCTAACCTCTGCCGTAAATTGTACACGTGCGAGTTCACATGCAGTTAGTGAAAACACAGGTGAAAACTGATTTATTATTGTTATTTCCTTTGCCGTAGTTCTATTCAAACTTTATATATTTTGCATTATTTTGGGTATAGTATTTTGTGTAGTATTGGGTAATCACTGTTTGAAAATTTTGAGTTTACTCAATATTTAAAATTCAGATCATTGAGATATTGTTAGGTCAATTGAGCTAGCTCACTCCAATTTCCTGCCATCTTCCCTCTGATTCCTCCCTTTCCTGTGTGTATGTACAATGAAACGCTCAGCGTAATTTTTTTCTGGTGAATAATCTTGATAACCTGTTTTCTTTTGTTATTACCTTCCGACGTTCCAACTAAATTAAGCTTTATTTACGTATATTTTTAAGCCTGTCTCGTTCTTCGCCAACAATCATTACTCATTCACTCTATCATTCATTCCAATTTTAATTCATTTATAGTCTTACATTTGTGCAATACTTTGCTAGCGTCATTTCTGAGTTTTTATAATTCTGTTATATTTAGATATCACTTTAAACTTTCGCTTGGACTTGGTACTGAATCATATCTTCTCCACAATAGAATATTCAACTATAAGATCCACGCTAGGGTTTTTAGACTGGGTCGGATCGTTAACGCAGGATACCCGACTCTTCCATTTTGGGGCTACAAGCAACGCTTTTGATACCATACTCTAATTTTTTGATTGCTGTCACAACACTGGTTCGTCTGCGACGAAGACCGCCGACGCGAGGATAGAAAGCTCAAGCCTCAATCATACTTTACCAACTTCTGAAGGCGGAGGAATCGCGGCGACACCGACCCAGCGGAAGATCGTAGCTGGGCCTGCGGGCGAGGGCAACAAAATTGTACCATAATTATCATTCCCTTCTAATTTGTGTAAGTTCATCACCAAACATTTTGCTAAAATTTTTGTTAACTTATTTTTAACATTCAATTTCAATATTGAATATCACTTTCACGAAATTCTGTTTTCTTTTGTGTTGTTTTCTAAGTTAGGTTCATTTAGCGTCACTTTCTTTTACATCTTGGCGCCCATTTTTCTTTTCCGTCTTATCGTTTTGCGCTTTCAGAGTATTATTAGAGAGTTTTTGCAAGCTACCGCTAATGAAAAGTTAACACTAACCTCAAAAACGATTTTCTTTGTGCATCCGTACTGAAATTATTCAAGATAAGTCCATTGTAACGTTATTGATCTGTTAATCCTTGAAGTCGTCTCTATCGAACTGCCATACGAGCAAGACGTATAGATTCAGTGAGTGACTAATTAACACAAACGACGAGTTTAGTACCGTGTACAAAATTTGTCAAGTGCGGGCCAACGACATCTAAAGCCTGTAACAGACAGTGAATTACCAAAACAGAATGTCACTCGTGGGTGTAAAACCCCAGGAGTACTCAAGGATTAAAACTAAAATGAAGGCCCGTGACACATCAGTAGGATCTACCTCTGGTATATTAACAAATAAGAAGAGGAAGCGTCAAAATAATCTTCAAAGAAAATATAAGGTAAAAGTGAGTAACAAGTACGATTCATTAAGCAAAGAAGATACTGATGACTCAAACATTGAAACAGAGCAGACAGAAACTGAACCTCCAAAAAAAGATGAAATACCACCAATTGTAGTACAGTTATATTCAGAACCATACACAAAGTTTAGCGAATCTTAACTAGGGGTTTGAAAAAGAATTGGAAGTCAAACATAAAAGCAATCGACTTATTCTCTACGCTAAAACTATGAAGGATTATGATGGTATCATAAAGAAATTAGAACAGGCCAAATTTGAATACCACACGTATTCACACTCAAATAATATAAATCACCGCATGGTTCTGAGAAATCTACCACCTAATTTATCAGAAGATGAAGTGAAAATCAATTTAGAAAAGTTACAAATTCCCGTAATAAAAGTTAGTAAAGTGGAATCAAAACAAGCAGATGGTACACTACGTGAGTTACCAATGTTTATAGTTGTTATCAAAAATACAATGACCCTGAAACAAATTCATTCTACTAAAAAAGTTTGCTACTGCATAGTCGAATGGGAGAAATTTAAAAACAAAGGAGTAACACAATGTTACAAGTGTCAGTCTTTTTGGCATATCGCTAAAAACTGTCATAAAGCTCAGAAGTGCAGAAAATGCTCAGGAGATCACAACTCCAATGAATGCAAAGTAAATACTCTCAAGTGTGCAAATTGTTCAGATGAACATCCTGCAAATTTTGAAAATTGTGTAGTTTACCCGAAACAGATACAAAACAAAGAACAATATTCGTCTATGGTCTATGCGATGCTTTACATCTACACAAGAACCAGGATTCGAAATGAGTCAAAATGATTTTCCATCATTAAACAATAGAGTAAATCAAGTTAGTGACCCAAATAAGTGGGTGACTACCACCAAAAACACACAGGACAATAAACCTGGAAATATAACAGATGTTTTTGAAGAGATAAAAAACATCTTCAAAGATCTGGACATTAGCAGCATAATTAGTATACTCAAAACAAATTCATTCAAAATTAGAAAGGAAAGTGATACTTTCACGAAACAAGCAATAATTACAGAGATGTTTTTAGAAATGCTAAACTAATGGCTGCACAAGCAAAACTAAAAATCATGACTTGGAATTGTTGCACAATGAAAGATAAAGCTACTGAACTAACAGAATACATCTAGGTGATAAAATTGACATACTAGGTATTAATGAAACTCGTCTGGATGCAAGTCTTAAGCTCAAAATTGAAGGATATAATGTATATAGAAACGATCGTAATTCGCAAGGAGGAGGAGTAGCGATAATAATTAAAGAACATATCAATCACTTACAAATTATAACGCCAATATTAAATACTACCGAAGCAATATCTCTACTTGTGAAAACAACAGACAATGTGAACTTTGTCATTACATCAGCGTACATCCCTCCAATAAAACAATTATGCATTGAAGACTTAAATAAAAATTTTAACCAACACAACAATGTTCTTCTACTTGGTGATCTAAACTGCAAGCATGCGAGTTGGAGCTGCCCATCTAATAACCGCAACGGAAGAAATCTTCTGGAATACACTATTAATAAACAAATAGTACTAGTCGCGCCAAAGGAACCTACTCATTATCCCACAAGAGGACGACCTAGCGTCCTTGACATAGTACTTTTAGAAAATGTCATTCATGTAAGTAACCCAGAATCCCATAAAGTCTTAAGCTCGGACCATAATCCTGTTATATTCAAGTTCTGTGAGAATATTACCTGCAAAATACAAGAACCAACACTAAATTATGGATCTGCGAACTGGAAAAATTTCAGAACAACACTGAATGAAAACATATCCACAGCTTATCCCACTATAGAACACAGAAGTGACATTGACACACAAATAGATATATTGTTCAGAGCAATACATGAAGCAACAATAAAAAATATACCTTATATTCGAATGGGTAAAAATAAACAGCCAATACCTGAAGCAATAAGAGTCTGGATCCGAGCTAAGAATCGTACTTGACGCAAATATCAACAAACAAGATTACCCAGAATAAAAACTAAGCTTAAAACCTTACAAAATATCGTCAGAGAGAAACTGGAAAAATGAACAGTGGAATAAAGTACTGAGCGAACTGAAACCAAGTGCAAATAATTTTTGGAAAATAACTAAACACTCTCGAAAGAATTCAAACACAATTCCTCCACTATCTACAGAAAATACAGACGTATATGAAGATAAAGATAAAGCGAATGCTCTTGCCAATCATTTTGAAAATGTTCATAAAGCGAATATCGATCTCGGAAACACTGCTCACATAGATAGAATAAATGAAAGGATTAAGCAATCTTTTCATGGCAGACCAACCGAACACAACGGTGCCAAATTAACCTAGCCAATGGAAATCTATGAAATCATCAAAAATTTAAAGATTAGGAGGCTCCTGGAGTAGATAAAATCTCGAATATAATATTAAAAAATCTTCCCAAAAAAGCAGTTGCACTTCTCACTGAAATAATAAATGCCTTGCTAGAAATGTCACATTTTCCCAAAATCTGGAAGACAGCAAAGCTCATACCTATACATAAATCAGGGAAGGACTCCAGGTATCCGCAGAATTATAGACCAATCAGTCTACTAAGCTCTATTAGTAAAATGAGTGAAACAGTAATTTGCACTAGGATTGAAGAATATGTACATAATAAAAATATACTTATAGCTGAACAATTTGGATTCCGTAGAGGTCACTCAACTACAATGCAATTAGTCAGAGTTTCTGATTATATCACAGATGCATTTAACAAGAATAAACACGTTGGATCTGCTGTAATTGATATTGAAAAAGCATTTGATACTGTATGGCACAAAGGATTAATATTCAAATTAATTGAATATCAGTTCCCTATGTACCTGATCGATATTGTGTACTCATATATACAAGATCGAAAATTCGTAGTTAATGTCAACAATGACTTTTCAACTAAGAGAAATATTGGAGCCGGTGTACCACAGGGGTCAATACTTGGACCAATTCTTTTCAGTATCTTTATCAATGATATACCAGAAAGTAAAGGAGTCAACGTAGCATCATATGCTGATGATACTGCTTACTTTACAGTCATTTCGTACTGACACTATTGCCAAGAGATAAACACGTTCCATCGACCATGGTACAAAATATTATAATAAGTGGAAAATTAAGATCAACAATAATAAAACTGAGACTATCAAATTAAACAAAATGTTACAACACACGGAGTACCGGTTGCATGGAAAAAATCTGTCAAGTACTAATGGACAACAAATTAAACTTTACAAAGCATATCAATGATGCCATGAATAGAGCGAATAGTATTCTGTCTCAGTTACTCCCAATATTTAACAAAAAGTGTTGTTTGAGTGTTGAAAATAAGTTACTAATTTATAAACAGTGTATAAGACCAGTGCTAACATATGGAGCTCCAGTGTAGTACAATACATGTGAAACTAACTATAAGAAATTGCAAATAGTTTATAACAAGTGCCCAAGAATTATAGGACAATATCCTGAATACACAAATATTTCAGAAAAACATGAAAAATTGAATGTACAATATATAAAAGACTATGTGAATAAATTAACAACTAACTTTCACGCTAAACTAGAATTGAGTGAAAACCCAGTAATGAAATCTATTTGTGAAAGTACCTTAGAACCCTTGCCGTATAAAAAATACAAGCATAAAAGAACTATACATAAACTCTTTGATCTGAATAATTATTGTTATAAATGAAATATAGTGTGGGTTTTTTGTTTTCACTTGTTCTTCCTACAAATTTCGAAATCATTTGTACTTTATAATTTAAGTTCTCACCTTTTATCCAATTTAGCACGTATTAATGATTGCTTGAATCAGATGTATGTGTTTTAAAATATTATACACTGCTTGTATGTATTCTTTTACTATCAAACAATAAATTTTTCATATATATATATATATATATATATATATATATATATATATATATATATATATATATATATATATATATATATATATATATATATATATATATATATATATATATAGCATAGGCAGTATTTATTATAGAGTTAGAGCGGAAGCAATCAAATGAATGGTGGAGAAAGAAGCAATAGTACCAGTTGCATTAGAAAGAGAGAAGAAGAGGAAGAAGAAAAACTAAGAGAATCTAAAAGAAGCGCGATAGAAAAAAGATTTACTGTTAAAAGAAGTACAACAGAAGAACAGAAGAAAACGACAAAAATGGAGGAAATGTTGAAGAGGATTTCGGAAGATCTGAAAAAGCTTACAAATAATTATGAGGAAATAAAGGGAGAAGTAACGAAAGGAAGGGAAGAAGTACGAAACGGGAACATAGCAATCAGAAAAGATATGGAAGAGTCGTATAAGAAAATTATAAGCAATATTGAGGGTATAAATAAAGAAATAGATCAAATAAAGGAAAAAGAGAAAATGTGGGTGAAAGAAAATAAGGAAATGGGCGAAAGAATAAAAAGACTTGAGAATAGAGAAGAACAAAGAGAAAAAGAAGCAAACAAAAACAAATTTATAATAACAGGACTAGAAATAAAAGAAAACTTAAAAGAAGAAATTGGAAAATTCATTAAAGATGAACTAAAGATCCATATAAAAATCGTGGAGGCGTCCAAGGTTAAACAGATAACGGAAAGACAGAAAGTAGTGATAAAAGTAAACAACGAAGAAGATACACAAGAGATATTCAACGCGAAAAATAAGTTGAAAGGACAAAAAATATATATAGACAAATTCCTAACAGTCAATGAAAGAAAAATACAAGGAGAGATAATAAAAAGAGCTAAACAGGAAAGAGAGGATGGAAAACAGGTAAAAATTTACACTAATAAACTGATGATAGATAACAGCATGTGGCTGTGGGACAAACAAAGAGAGAAATTAATCCCAAAAAACTGAGCCGCAAGAAAGGAAAGGAAAGAAGAGGTACGACGACCGAGCAAGAAAATGGATATGAGAATTTATTGAATAGAAACATAAACGTGAAAAATAGAAACAAAAAAGAATCAAAAAAGAGGAACAGGCGCAATGAAATAAAAATCAGTACATGGAATGTCCGTACGATGTTACAACCAGGGAGGATGCAAGAAATAGTATCAGAAATAGCAAGATATAACATTGACATAGCGGCAATACAAGAGACTCGATGGAAAGGAAAAGGAGTGATAGAGAAGAATGACTTCATATTACAATACTCAGGAGATGAAAAACAAGGGCAATACGGAGTGGCTTTTTTAATAACGGGTAAATTAAAAGAGAAAGTGATAGAGTTTGAAGCAATAAATGAAAGATTAGCCTATGTGAGAATAGAAACAACTCCTTTCAAGTTGTCAATAATAAACGTATACGCACCAACAGAAAACGCAAAGACAGAAATAAAAGAAAAATTCTATGAAAAATTAGAAGAGGAATTAGAAAAAATACCAAAAGAAGACACCCTATTACTATTAGGAGATTTCAACGCTCAAATAGGAAAAGAAGATCATATAAAGCAGGTAGCAGGAAAATATACAATACATGAAAACACAAATGACAACGGTCAAAGACTATGTGATATAGCGGCAAGAAACAACATAATTATAAGTAGTACCAAACATAAACATCCAAAAATACATAAAATAACTTGGGTATCGCCAGACCAAGTAACCCAGACACAAATAGACCACGTACTAATCACAGGAAGAAAACAATCAGATATAACAGATGTAAGATCATACAGAGGAGCATGCGCGGATTCAGACCACTTTATGGTAATAGCAAGTCTTAAACAGAAAGTAAGAAGAAATCAGAAGGACAGAAGCAAGAAAACTAAATGGGACATAGAAAAACTTAGCAATGAAGACACAAGGAAGAAGTACGAAGAAGAAATAGAGAAGCACATCAAAGAAAAATATGAAGAAGAAGACAATGTAGAGAATAAGTGGCATAAGATACAAAACTGTATAAACCAAGCTGCAAAAAAATGGATAGGAGAAGAAAAACAAGAAAATAAAAAAACATGGTTCAACAACGAGTGCCAAGAAATAGTATTAAAAAAGAAAAATGCAAGACTGAAGTGGATGAAAACAAATAGGATAGAAGACAGAGAAGATTATAAATAAATGAGGAAGAAATGTTGTAAAATTCCAAGAAAAAACAAGAGAGATTGGATAGACGATAAAATAACAGATATTGAAAAAGAAAGTATGAATAGAAACTCAAAACAATTCTATAAAAAAATAAATGAACAAAAAAGAACATACAAACCAAAAGCCTACTGTATAAAAGACGCAAAGGGCAACAAAACAGAAAACGATGAGCAATATAAGAAAACATGGGTAGAATACTTCAAAACCCTGCTAACAGACCCGCAACAAAACGTGGATATTACAACACAAGATGAAATTGCGGACGAAGGAGTATCAGAAGAACCAACAGAAGAAGAAGTCAGAGAAATAATAAGAAGCAGGCGGAATGGGAAGACTCCAGGCAAAGATGGAATAAACACAGAACTAATAAAATATGGAGGAGATGAACTACATGAATATATATATAAACTTATAATGAAGGTGTGGAGAACAGAAAAAATGCCAAAGGATTGGGAAAGAGGACAAATAATCACAATTCACAAAAAAGGAGACCAACAAACATGCGAAAATTATAGAGGTATAACGCTACTGAACACGACATATAAAATAATGTCAACACTAATACAAAAGAGAGTCCAGAAAGAAACCGAAAACATAATAGGACAGCATCAGTGCGGATTCACGCAAGGCAGATCAACGACAGACGCTATACATACAGTTAAACAGATAATAGAAAAAGCACATGAATATAGAATGAACATAGACTTATTATTCATTGATTTCAAACAAGCGTTTGACTCGATCAAAAGAGAAAAACTTATGAAAGCCCTAGAAGAATTTGGGATAACAGCTAAACTAAGACGATTGATCTTGATGACATTAAGTGGAACAACAACCACAATTAAAACACAAAAAGGAGAAACTCAGGAATTCGAAATAAACAAAGGAGTAAGACAAGGAGATACACTATCAGCAACTCTGTTCAACATAGCGTTAGAATATGTGATGAGGAACTTGAACAAAGGAACACTCAGAACTAAAGGCGGACAAATAATAGCATACGCAGACGATATAGTATTGGCAACAAAAAATAGGAAAATATTGAAAGAAATGGTCGAAGAAATAGTAACAGAAGGAAACAAAATGGGTCTAAAAATCAATGAGAACAAAACTAAAATAATGAGGATAGGAAAAAAATCAGGAAGTAGAAATATAAAAATAGGTAGCCTGCAGTTTGAGGAGGTTAATAAATTCAAATACTTAGGCATTATGCTTTCAAATAATGGAGACAGGAAAACAGAAATCCAAGAGAAGATACTAACAGCGAACAGAGCCTTTTACGCAAATAAAAAATTACTCAAGGATAAAAACCTAACAAAGAAAACAAAATTAAAAGTTTATAGAACAATAATCAGACCAATAATAATGTACGCGGCAGAAACAATGACAATGACCAAAAAAGATGAAGAAGATTTACGAATAGTAGAAAGAAAAATAGTAAGAACTATTACAGGATTAGTAAAAACGACAGAAAACGAATATAGAATATTAATGAACCATGAAATAGAACAAGAGCTGCAAGGAGAAGATATAGTAAGGAAAATAAAACAACAGAGGACGAAATGGTTAGGACACATATGGAGAAAAAGAGAAGAAGACACCGTAAGGGCAATTTTACAATGGGAACCAGGCGGAAACAGAAGAAGAGGCAGACCCAGGTCGAAATGGCTACAAGAGGTAGGAGCAGACCTGGGTAAAGCAGGAATAAAGAAATGGAAGGAGAAAACAGAAAATAGGAAGACATGGAGAGAAATGTGTCAGAATATTTAGAACAAGGCGATGAGGACTGATCCCCCTCAAATAAAGGATCTAGAGAGCTTCAGAAGAAGCGGCGCAACCCCGCCTGGGGTGTCCAAGCCACTATATATATATATATATATATATATATATATATATATATATATATATATATATATATATATATATATATATATATATATATATATATATATATATATATATATATATATATATATATATATATATATATATATATATAAATATATATATATATATATATATATATATATATATATATATATATATATATATATATATAAATATATATATATATATATATATATATATGAAAAATTTATTGTTTGATAGTAAAAGTATACATACAAGCAGTATATAATATTTTAAAACACATACATCTGATTCAAGCAATCATCAATACGTGCTACATTGGATAAAAGGTGAGAACTTGAATTATAAAGTACAAATGATTTCGAAATTTGTAGGAAAAACAAGTGAAAACAAAAAACCCACACTATATTTCATTTATAACATTAATTATTTAGATCAAAGAGTTTATGTATAGAAGATGAGGAACCCGAGTACAAATCCACACAGAACTATGCTAGATATTACCTCAAATGAAAAATTGTATGTACCAAACGGATCAATGTTGAATTAGAGAATATTGATTCTACTCTAAATAAAAGAGGAAATTACAGAATTGAAAATTATAACCAAAAAAAATCGTCACGTAGTCTCTGAAGGAGACCCGAGTCTGGTCAAAAAAGCTTCACACAATATTCAGGAAAATTAGAGCTACATAGAGATCAAAACTAGAAACTTAGAATGATAATTATGAAGAATACTCACATCAAAAAAGTAGAATAGAATGCATAAGATTAGAATTAGGAAAAGTTTAACAACTTGAGTATACATTGCTATATCCAGCACAGCCAGCACCTAAGAGAGCCCAAACAGATTGGCTGATTATCAGCAGCGCTAAGGCAGTGAGGAAGAGAAACAAGGAAGTGAGATGCAACCTGTGATACAGAATAGTGAAGCTGGTAGCAGTGAAAATGAGACTTCTACAGAGCAGAGGTGAAATTTACATATAACACCATCTGTCGAGACTTGAACCATTCTACGATATGTAGATGAAAAAGATATCAACAATAAATTGTGAAATTTATGAAAATGCTGTGAAACATTTCAATTAGAAATTGAAATTGCGGAGACTTGTGTCTCACCAAAATCTGAATCCAAGAATCGGTTTCTGAAACCATCATCTTAGACAGGTGAGCAACTGTATACACGTGTTTCGTCGTCATTCAGACTCGTCATCACAGTATAGATATTAATTTTTCCGAGGACTCAACGAAAGCTTCTCCTAGAATTCTTGAAAAGTATCCTCTAAAATGCATATATTCATTATGTGTATTACTTGTGGAAAGACATAGTCAGAAATTAGGTTGAGCTCTATCAAATTCATTCCATCTGCACCTGTTGAGTTTGTGTGCAATAATTTGGATATGTTATTGATTTCTAGTTCTGAACAATCAAGAAAGGAAAAGAGCCTGAGTTATCATAGGTGTTATCATCATAAAGGCTCTGATTTTCTGAGTTAGGAATCAATCTTGTTGCAGTCATAATAAAATGGCATTAAGTTGATTCGAATTTGGAAGGTTATCAAATGCATTTGAGAAGAGTCCAGAAATTATAACTTGAAGCTCCAAATTAATACTCAATGTGAGTCATTTTCTCCTCACGAATGGCATCAGTTGCCAAATTTCTTAAAGACTTTAAGTGATCCTTATAAGTTGGTTACTCAGTTCGTCTATATATCTGGATCAAGCAATAACTTGATGTAATCTACATTCTCATAATTTCGCACATGATCATTGTTGTCTCTAAAAATTGAGTGAAATATTGATCAACTGTCAAGTTCAACGTATATTCCTGGAGAAGGCACATTGCATACCTTTTTCACACTGCGTCTAACTAAACTGTTAGGTGAAATAGATGGGTGGCAGCCTCCGCCACTCACTCACAGCCTGTAAGGGTGAATATTGGTAAATACATAGCTTAAATATATTTAGAAATAATAATATAATGGATATGCTGCCTCCCTTCAAGTAGGATAACTTTAGAAGGAGCAAATAAAGACACAATACATTGGAACAGTACAAAAAACCTCTTAGAGTTTTTTTTGTTCCAATTCGAATATGAATTTGCATATCAAAAAATTTGAATGATCACAAATATTTTTTTCAATAAGTGATTCAATGAGAACATTATCTACATAGTATATAAGTAGAAAGGTATCAATTTAGCGTCAGTTCATGTTCCAACCTTGGAAGGGATGACACACATTTTCTTCATTGCTGGTTCTCGTAATCCACTGGCTGTTTCAACGGTGATTACGCGCACTATTCCGTCGCTCCTTGGTGAATTTGAACTACACGATCCAGTATCAACAGTAGCGGTGGCAGTGGCGTAGCAAGGGGGGTGCAAGTGGGTCTATTATGCTCCGGGCGATACTCACGGAGGGGCGCCAAATAGTCTTCAAGACTTACAAGATTTTCCGAATTTCAATTGCTGTTTTGATCGATTTCTGGGAGACATATTCTAAATTAATAATAATTATTATATTCATATTACGAGTAAATTCTATATATTAGGAAGGTTTTTCAGTTCAAATACTGTATATTCTATTTATTTTTAACGTTTCGACTCTCTATCCCAGAGTCTCCATCGGAAAAACAATGATACAAAAATAAATTTTTTGTTTTCTATGTTTTTTTTGTACATTTGGCAATATTTCTTTTGTGTTTTATCTGTTAATTCTATATTTACTTGTTTAGGACTTTGTTGTCTGTTTAAGTAATAAAGATTATTATTATTATTATTATTATTATAAACAAAGCAAGTATCTTGATAATTGAAAATGTACAGAATACCAGATGTGGAAACGTATGTTTCACATTTAATGCAGAGAGAATAAAATTCTTATGTCATCTATTCAAGGTCTGAGGAAAAACTATGTGAAACAACCTTAAACAGATTAATCTAGGAGTTATATTTCAGAGAAATGGTTTGAGTTATCATTCCATTAAAAAAGTACGTCGACCAAAGTCTACCAATGCTATTGTTGTAGATAATAACATAAGAAATTATGGTTCTTCACCTTATGTGGATCAAGTTCAATAGAAGATTGGAAGGATCTTGTCCAGATATAATTTCAAAGTTGCCCACTCTCCTATAATGAGAATTAAGCACTTCATGAGACTTATGAAGGACGTGATTTTCCTAAAATCTTCGGGTATTCACAAGATCCTAGTACCTGTAGTCAGATGGACAGAACTGTTAGCACACGTATTGCTTAATATAGGGAGTGCATAAGACTCAATTATCCAAATAAATTTTCAGTTGCTGATCATGTTATTAAATTTTTGCGTAAGATCAAGTTCGAAGAAACAAGATTAATCGCAAGATGCTCATCGTTCATGGTAGATTGGTCAGAAAAGCGATTGAAATAATTGAAGATTCAAATGATTTCTACCATACTGATGGTTTTGAGTTAGCAAATGTTTGGCTTTCTATAATGAATAACATACATACATGATTTGTAATATATTCATTTGTCTTGATTTTTATTATTGTCACGTTCATGTACATCATTAAGACTGGGTTCTTTTGGTGGACAAAATTTCAAGACATTTTTGTGCATTGGAACTGTGTGCGTCTGCAAAAACGGGTCATCGTCGTTGTGTTATATTAATTAATTCTATTTTCTCAATGATAATTGTCGAAATTTATATTATTGATCTCTTTGTTTGAGGCTGTTTCATGTGGTTTATTTGGGTGAATTCCAAAGAAATTTTGTTCTTTCTGCACTTAATGTCGAATCCACGTTTCCACATCCACTATTATGTATATTTTCAATTATCCAGATACTTGCCTTATTTATATTTGTAAAATATACAGAATTCAAACCAAAATATAAAACCTTTCAATTATGATTTAATTTTCCAAGAGAATTCATGAATTATTCTATATATTATAATACTATTATGAGATTCTTGAGGGATGGGGGGAGAGGAGGCGCCAATAGTATGTCGTGCCCCGGGCGCCAGTTACAGTCGCTACGCCACTGAGCGGTGGTGTATTCTTATTGATAAGAGCCACCATGGTACCAGCCATGATGTTGGGCTGTGCGACACGTTGACCTTCTGGGCGTGTTCGTATTTGACTGAGTTATTTTCTTTGCCACCTGATCCAGAAGCGTTGCTGCATCTGCTGAACTCGCTCTCACCTTGATAGCTGACTTAGCTGTATGGACCGTAAGTCGGTCTTGATTGGTGCTGTTAGCGGTGTTCCAATCAAATAGTTACCTACTGTAAGCGGTTCCAAGTCATTACAGTTAGGGGAAAGAGGAGTGATAGGTCTTGAATTATTGCAAGCTTAGATACTTGTATATAAAGTATGAAATCTTTCATAGGTTAGAGAGGCATTTCCTAGTACTCTATAAAACTGTTGCTCAACGCTACGAACCCCAAAATATGAAAATCTGGGTGGAGTAAAATGCATTTTAGTGTGTTTTGTTGCTAAAGAATTGATAAAATTGTTATAAAATTTGTCTGAATTGAAAAATTCACGCTCTGCACTTACAAAATACAGCTGAAAGAAGCACAATCTGATTACAGCCGAGATATATACAGAATCTGTAACTAATCACAACTCCTAACTAGTTTCGACAATAAGATGCTGACAGTTAAAAAACCTCATATTCTCACTTCAATTTGATTATAATATAGGCCTGTTGCATATTTCCAATTTTATACTAAAGCGCTGCATAATATTTGATAAACATAGCTTCGAAGTGATACGTCACCTGTCAATGTTTAGAAATATATGTCAATGTACTCAAAAACACATCAGAAATCATAGAGCATGATCCCAGGTCCACCAGACGTTACTTATTTTCTGAGAAACAAAGTGTAAAGAATAGGATAGTGTTGGTGTACTTTGATCATACGCATACTTGCTAGTTTGTGCCGACGGCCAATTTACAGGTACGAAGTGCTAGAGGTACGTTAGGACATTAGTCACTCTTCTTGAAGTCTTGAGTGCTGATTTTCATGTATGTTCCAGAGAATATTGTTGAAAATTAATAACTAACACTGCTAGACATTCTCCATCGGTAGTAATTTCTGCTAGACTCTTTAAAGCTCGCAAAGAATTACGTAATCTTGCTTATAGTCTAAATGCTGGATTTTATATATGATACTCAGGGCATAATTTCAATACTTTTTGTTAACAGCCATACTAATCGTTAGGCTAAACATCCCCCAGGCACAATTGAAATATCGCTGTGAGTAAAAGTGCGAGGCTACTATTTGTAGGCTTGATAGTAAGCAAAGTATCTATGGGCATCCAACTCTCCTTGGTCTGGCTACTCACAAAAAGTATTGAAATTGCTTCTTGAGTATCAAATATGAAAATTAGGACTCAGACTATAAGTAAGATTATGTTATTTTTTGCGAACTTTGAAGCATTTAGCAAAAATTACTGTCGATGGGAGGTGTCTGGCAATGTTGATTATCATTTTCAAGCAATATATTCTAGAAAATACATGGAAATCAGCAGTTAAACTTCAAGAAAGATGAGTAATGTCCTAACGTACATCTAGCACCTTGTATCTTTGAATTTGTCAACGGCACAAACTAGCAAGTATGTGTTTCATCAAAGTACCGACTATCACTACTCTAATTCACACATTTTGTTCCTCAATAAATAAGCAACGTCTGGCGGATCTGGAATCTTGCTCTTTAACATCTTGAGATCTTGGACTATTATAGTATGTCCTCAAAAATATCACATTTGTATATTTGTACATATAAGCTCAATTCATATCATTTCCTGGAAGTTGGACTCATATAGGTAAGTAGTGTGATGGAATGAACGTAACCATATTACAATCAAATATTTATTGATATATACCATGAATCTTGTGATTTTCGAACTCTGCAATTTGATGATTATTTCCGTGGCAAATCACTTCCAGAAGGAAAAATTGTACTGATCGAGCATAGTCACATTTTTTTTTCAAATGGTCTCGCTGACATCATAGAAATAACACTTCAATTCGCAGAAGTCACATTGATTGCAAAGAGGATGAGTAGAGGGTTAATTGTGTGAATTTCCCCTCAAAATAACTGATCGAACATAACTCTGCAAATCGGTATATTTGTAATTATTGAGTGTACAAAGAGAAAAAAAATATACCTAGAAGTGTAAGTGGTGGCCTTATTACTCTATAAAGCGACAAAGTGATAAACTGAAAATAGAAATTGAACTCATGAAACATGGTCTTGCAAATTTGTATAGTGCAAGTTTACGGTATAATTCAACTAATTATGAATTTGCAGAGAGCTGAAGCGACGCAAATTGTCAAAACAGTGTACTTATCACTCTACAGCCGTATTCAGCCTTTTTATTATTAAAAAACGATCAAATATAGGTCTGTAGAAGCTTTTTTTGTAAGCTCACGACAAAATGCAACTATTGATCAATTTTGGAGAAGGCATAAGCAAGGCTAATAAGCAAAACAGCAGACTATTATCGCAGCACACGCGTATTTTTCTTATTTTCTCTACGCTATGTATCGCTCTCTATTTATATTATTAAAAATCTGACGTGAGCATCACGTGACTTACTTGTACATCATTGGATATATATATAAGTTATAGTAACAAATTTCGCGTCAATTCTTGATGACACCATGGTTTCCACATTTCTGCAAGATCAAAGTCCAAACACGTGTAAGCGTATAAGATGTCAACCTTATGAACTTTGTAAAGCATATTAGTTAGTCACACTTGTAGTAAAATAAATGGTTTCTTTCAAGTCCACGAATAATCGTTAACTTAACTGGCGCGGTCAGGTCGGATATCTAGATGAGATCTAAAAATCGGTTTCTGTTTCGCTTCTACGATTTACTAGATATCGAACAAGTGTCCGTGAACCGTTAAAGAGACTTTCCGAAACTGCGAGCGAGCATCGCAACATCAAGAAGTCACCAGGTCCTGAAGTACACAGCGCTACACGACAACATTTACTTCCAGATCGAAGAATACGACCGGGGAACACATGGACCACACGTTGATAGTTATTCTGTAAGTACACGAATGTCACTTAGAGATAACACAACACCAATTACTTCAGATTCAGAAAATAGTTCAGATACAGAATCAACCCATTCCTGTGACTCGATCCTTGATCCCAATCCCCACAACAATTCAATTCTTGAAATCCTTTCCCAAGAAATAAGCAACCTAAATTCACAAGAAATGGTTAACCCAACTTTGGAACACGAATACTTAGAAATGATCCCGGAGTTTGACGGTGATACAAAATTACCCTAACGTTTCATTGAGATCAGCGAAGAACTTGTGAAAAATTTTAATGTAGTAGCAGACCGATTAGACTTCCAAAATGAATGGCTTATGTCTAGTATCTCAGCGAAAATTATAGGCAAAGCTGCAGTAAATATAGCTTGTTGCACAATTTCTGATTGGAGAAGCTTGAAACAAGCTTTATTAAACACTTACGCTGACGAATACGATTGTTTCACATTACATATGAAAATGTCAGAATTGAAGCAAACAAATAAATCTGCGTTTGAACTCCGGCACAAAGTACAAGAATTATTGAGCTTACAAACCTCATACATCACGAATCATTAGAAAGATCCAAATGAAAAGAATATTTTAATAGCTTACTTTCAAACATATGCGGTAAGAATACTTTTACGTGGCTTGAAAAAACCTTCAGGAACTTTGCTATGAACAAAAAATCCAGTAGACTCAAATTCTGCGCTTGGCATGCTCACAAATCAACTCCAGTTAGAATGTCAACCTAAAACGTTTCAAAAAAATCATCAAAGACAGAAATATACACCAATGCAAACATCTCACAATATGATGCGACAATATCAAAATACACCCACACATTTGCCGCAAACACAGACACCGCAATTGATTTATCGACCTCCACCATTCAAACAAAATAATAATCAAACAAATTACAGCGCATTCAAATCTTATCCCAATAAGAAATTCAACACCTCTTTTCCAATGAGTACGAGTACAGAACAATCATTCACTTCTAGATCTACTCCAGTGAACATGAGTACGATCAACACCTTGAATCCAAAACCAGGTCCTTTAAATCTGTATCCCAAACAACAACACATGTTACTCAATACAGAAATGACAGAATACGAGCAATTTGGAGACGATCAAAATTATCTAGCTTATAAACCAGAAACAGAAACAGAGGACATACATGACGAACAAGAGAACGATGAGAATTATTTTTCAGAGAAAAATGCCTGCAAAACCAGATAAAACTTTTGAATTCAACTTAGAATCAGAGCAAATCACCCTTTGTAATTTCACCTGAATATAGCTTGAAAGCTTTAATAGATACAGATAGCACGCGCTCATTCATAAAACCGGACATTGTGAATAAATTATTCTGAAATCAAATAACTCATGATCCTTTAAAAATCACGACAGCACATGGAGCCATAATAGATCTAACAAGAGATACAATGATCACACCGATCAGTGGAATCAAAATAAATTACTTATCATAGAATTATAACATGTCCACAATATGCCAAAATTCCAGCTAATTCATGAACAGTTACAAAATTTTATGTGAATAATATTGACAATGGCGATGTCTTCATTCCTGAAACACATGTAAATAACTTAATAATACCTGAAGGGATTACTAAAGTAGAAAATAGCATAATTTACTATCCAGTTATTAATGCAACGTAAAACGAATGTGTAACAGATTTGACTGACAACTTCCAAATAGAATTTTTAGACAATTATGAAATAAACAATATGAATTTTTGTGAAAATAATGCCAACAATGACTTTGATATTTCTTAATTCGTACTGACCATATGAACTTTGGAAAAGAGAGCAGCAATCTCTCAACGGATAGAAGAATTCGCTGACATATTTCATACAGAAAACAGAACCCTGACCTTTACTAACGAAATGAAACACCAAATACGTACTGAACACGAGATACTCATATACACTGAGACATAAAGATATCCCGGAATTCATAGAGAGGAAGTTCATGACCAAATACAAAAAATGTTGAAACAGAATATAATTAGACCTTCACATCCCTCTTGGTCATCTCCAGTGTGGATTGTACCTGAAAAACTAGATACATCGGGCAAGAAAAAATGAAGAATAGTAATGGTCTATAGAAAGCTAAATGAAAAAACGGTCGATGACAAATATCCAATCTTAAACATCAATACATTACTCTAAAAGCTCGGTAGATGTCAGTATTTCACCATACTCGATTCGGCATCTGGCTTCCATCAGATAGAGATGCCAGCGATGATATTTCCAAAACCGCGTTTAACACCGAGAATGGACATTACGAGTTCCTCAGAATGCCATTTGGACTCAAAAACTCCCCAGCCACTTTCCAACGCGTGATGGACAATGTTTTACGTAATTTAATAAATGATATTTGCCTCGTTTATTTAGATGATGTGATCATTTTCAGCACAAGTCTTCAAGAACATCTTGAAAGTCCCAGAGCCGTATTTAAGAGATTGAGAAAAGCGAATTTAAAAATTCAAATTGATAAGTCTGAACTTTTCCGTCGTGAAGTCGCATATTTAGGCCATGTCATTACCCTTGAAGGCGTTAAGCTGAACCCTTTCAAAATTAGAGCAATTAAAAATTATCCAATACTTAAGACAACCAAACAAATCAAAAGATTTTTAGGCTTACCGTAAATTCATTAAAAGTTTTGCAAAAATCACGAAACCTTCAACAAAATGTTCAAAGAAGAATGCAGAAATTAATATCAAGAGCCCCGAATATCTTGAATGTTTTAATACGTGTGAAAAATTGCTTATCAATGAACCGATATTACAGTACCCAGATTTTTTCAAGCTTTTTGCTCTTACTACAGACGCAAGCAATTATGCTATAGAAGCAATTTTATCGCAAGGACCGATGAGCACAGATATACCGATCGCTTATGCGAGTAGAACTTCAAGTGACTTGGAACAAAACTACTCAACTATACAAAAAGAGCTTCTCGCTATAGTTTGGGCTACGAAATACTTCCGGCCATACCTTTTCGGACGAAAATTCAAAGTTGTGACAGATCACAAACCATTACAGTGGTTGTTTCCGTCAAAAGAACCGAATTTAAAATCAATTCGCTGGCGTCTCAAGTTGGAAAAATACGATAATAAAATCACTTACAAGAAAGGTACTTTAAATGATAATGCTGACGCACTTTCCAGAATCGAATCAAATGTAAGCTCTGATGACTCCGGAAACCAGAAATTTTTCGAATTTATTCAAAATTTCAATGAGACCTTTCAGCCGAATCAAGATTCTCAGTCAATGATAGCAGAACACGACGACTCGAGTGACTCAGACAATGCAATTCATTTCAACCACGAAAACCCTATAATGGGCATACCAATTAGCGAGTCCCCTGAGAATCACTAAGCTACACGTGGATACAATGCGAATTATAATAATAATAATAACTTTATTTAGCTGTAAGCTATACAATAACAAAATTATATAAAAGATGCATATCAAGTATCTAATACATATTATAAACATGAAATATTTTCACTTTATTCTTGAAATCTCTTAAATCTAGGTTCTTAAAACTATCAGGTAACATATTATAAATTTGTACTCCTCTGTAAAGTAAGGTTTGTTGTCCCTGTGTACTGTTTTTTGGTTGTATATAATATTTACATTTTTGTCTGGTATTATAATTATGTATTTTATCTATTGTAATCAGTTTATTTTTAAAATAGTCCGGTTGAAGTCCTAATTTTATTTTATGTACCAGTATCACTATTTGCATTTCAGTCATTTTTTTTATATTGCACCATTCCAACTCTGCTAATCTATCATTTACGCTTGTATATGCACTGCAATTCAAAATAATACACATTGCTCTATTCTGGAGTAATTGCAATTTATTCATATCACCTTGATTACCTAAGTACATAATAGATCCTATGAAATAAAAATGTGGGAGAATAATCGTATTATACACTGTTTCTTTTCCATACCGAGTCAAATTTTGTCCACACCTACCAAGGAAATATATTTTTTTTGATATTTTTTTACAAGTGTATATGATATGTTCCTCTAGTTTCAAATTATTACTTAATATCATTCCTAAATATTTATGTTTACTCACTATTTCTATAGTATCATTATCTATTTTTATTTCAATATTACCATATATTTGATTCAACTTTACTGAACTACTTCCCAATATCATTCCTTTTGTTTTGTCAACATTTAATTTAAGAGTATTTACACACAACCATTTGTTCAAGTTACACAGATCAATTTCTAATTTATCTATAATTTCATTAATATTATTTCCCTCTAAATACACCACCATATCATCAGCAAATAAATGAAATTGACTGTTCTCGAAGATCTGTTGTACATCGTTTATGTATAATAAGAATAGGAGTGGTCCCAATATACTACCTTGTGGAACACCATATTTTGTTTCATTTAGCTCGGATTTAGTAGTGTCACATTTAACTTTTTGATTTCTGTCGGTTAAATAACTCTCAAACCACTTTAACACTACTCCCTTCAATCCGTATATTCTTAATTTTTTCAATAACATTGCTCTATTAACTGTCTCAAACGCTCGCCTGAGATCTAGAAAAACACACACAACTATTTTTCCTTCATCAATATATTCCTCCCATTCCCCTAATAAATAATGCAATGTTGATTCACAATTATGATTTGTCGAAAACCTGAATGAAATATAGATAGCAGTTTATTTTCCTCTACATATTTATATACCTGCTTGTGTACTACAGTTTCAATTATTTTTGCTAATGCTGGTAATGTATTTATCGGCCGAAAATTCTCACATTTCTTGGTCATGGGTACTTTTCTTATAGGAATTATAGTGGATTTTTTCAATTCATCCGGCATTACTCCTAGCTCCAAAGAACTATTTATTATATTAATAAGTTTACTCTCTATACACACATAAGCCAATTTATATATATTAACACCAATATCATCCGGGCTAGCTTTATTTGGCATAGAATTTATTATTTCACTAAGTGTATTTTCATCAAGGAACTGAAAACTTTCCATATGTGACGATGTTGCTGAGTCACCCCGTAATTTACAAAGATTTCTGTACATGTATCGTTGGTCTAGCGGTTAGCGTGCTCGCTTGGTGCGCCAGCGTTCAGGGTTCGAGACCGCACCATGTAAACTTTTATATTTTTATTTTTGATTTAAAATCGGTATGCAGCAAGTTGAGACTGAAAAATTAAATATTTAATGGATAGGCAGTATATAAAGCCTCCGATTTCGAAGAGAAGTGAGTTGAACTGTAGCGCCTTCCTACAGTTGAGCTCCCCAGAGCTGGGCTGTAGCGACTTCCTACAGCCCACCAGCTCTCTAGGCTAGTGGACAGCCTCCGAGTCAGCAGCCAGTGGCGTTCGTCAGACTAAGGGTAAGCAAACCGATACCTAGTGCCCGACTTGTGTCTTCCAAGTCTCCGTCCTAGTATCCAGCTCGCGTCTTCCGAGCTACACCCTAGTTCCGACTCGCGTCTTCCGAGTTAACGTCCTGTTATCCAGCTCGCGTCTTCCGAGCTATTTCCTAGTGATCCGACTCGCGTCTTCCGAGTTAACGTCCTGTTATCCAGCTCGCGTCTTCCGAGCTACATCCTAGTGTTCCGACTCGCGTCTTCCGAGTCATCGTCCTTCACTTCTGTTTCAGTGGATCTGCGTTGTGAAGTACGTAAAAGTATCCGTCAGTCTGTATACTTCGTCAGTAAGTATACTCCGTCAGTCAGTATACTCCGTCAGTCAGTATACTCCGTCAGTCAGTATACTCCGTCAGTCAGTATACTCCGTCAGTCAGTATACTCAGTCAGTTAGTATACTCAGTCAGTTGGTATACTCAGTCAGCTAGTATACTCCGTCAGTCAGTACAGTCAGTACAGTCAGTAGTCAGTCAGTGTACTCAGTCAGTCAGTACACTCCGTCAGTCAGTATACCCCGTCAGTCAGTACAGTCAGTAGTCAGTCGGTATACTGAATCAGTCAGTACAGTCAGCAGTCAGTCGGTGTACTGAATCAGTCAGTACAGTCAGTAATCAGTCGGTAAACTGAATCAGTCGGTACAGGCAGTAGTCAGTCAGTATCAGTTAGTAGATTCAGTCAAGTAGTCGATTATTTAGACAAGCGATCAATCACTTGATTGTTACAATGATTGTGTTGACACTATTTGACATTGTTGAGATGGTCTAACAATAGAAAATATTATTGGTGTTATTTTCGTATTATCTTGATGTTTATTTTCAACTATATTAAATAGAAATATTTTATTTTGGTAAAAACTGTTACTCTTTTGTTGCGTGTACCCCGTTCTCCTTTTACAGCAAGATTTCAGAAACCTGGACATCATACCTCCACAGAGCTATCTTGGCACGTACAACAGGCTGTCGCTCCGTTAAGTAAATGGCGCCCGAGCATTGAGTAAAAGTTAGCGACAGGCCCAAAAGTACGTTACATATTTCTGACGTTCCAAGCGGGAACGTCACACATATTACATTGATAATCTGTAATATTTATACAGTAATTGATTTTAGGGATTGACTCCACAATATTATCTATGCTTTCAATAAAATAAATATAAATTGGTTAGCTATCTCAATCTTACTCGTTTTTTTTTGCAATCCAAATTCAATTTCACTATAACATTCTGACTTTGCTCCTGATATTATTTTCTTTAATGATTTCCACATACTTTTTGGATCATGCTTATTATTATCAATTACAGATAACAAATATCAACTGAATTTCAGAAATAAATTATTGAAATTGAAAGAAGAAACTTTTGGCAGGCCTGTAATATTTGAAAACTTCAATATAGACTTGAACAAGACACAAATCCCAAAATTAGTCATCGAGCTCAATAGTATAGAAGATTCAAAACTTCCCATTTCCAAATATGAAGACATAGGAGAGGGAATCAACATTGATGTCGCCAATTATGCAGTTATAATATTGTACATCATTTAAATAATTCTTGGCGTTATCATGTTCACAGTTTATTCCGGGAAAAACTTTATCCAACGTAGACTAATCTAACGAGGACAACAGGACCAAAATCAATCAATCCCTATGCAAGAGCTGAAACTTTCCGGCGATGCCCAGTTCTAAGGAGGGAGGAGTTAAGGTAACAACTTTCCGTCAATTCTTGATGACACCATGGTCTCCACATTTCTGCGAGATCAAAGTCCAAACACGTGTAAGCGTGTAAGGTGTCAACCTTATGAACTTTGTAAAACATATTAGTTAGTCACATTTTGTATCTTAAGTAGTGTGACGATGTTGCTGAGTCACCCCGTAATTTACAACAATTTCTGTACATGTACCGTTGGTCTAGCGGTTAGCGTGCTCGCTTGGTGCGCCAGCGTTCAGGGTTCGAGACCGCATTAAGTAAACTTTTATATTTTTATTTTTGATTCAAAATCGGTATGCAGTAAGTTGAGACTGAAAAATTAAATATTTAATGGGTAGGCAGTATATAAAGCCTCCGATTTCGAAGAGAAGTGAGTTGAACTGTAGCGCCTTCCTACAGTTGAGCTCCCCAGAGTTGGGCTGTAGCGACTTCCTACAGCCCACCAGCTCTCAAGGCTAGTGGACAGCCTCCGAGTTAGCAGCCAGTAGCGTTCGTCAGACTAAGGGTAAGCAAACCGATACCTAGTGCCCGACTTGCGTCTTCCAAGTCTCCGTCCTAGTATCCAGCTCGCGTCTTCCGAGCTACACCCTAGTTCCGACTCGCGTCTTCCGAGTTAACGTCCTGTTATCCAGCTCGCGTCTTCCGAGCTATTTCCTAGTGATCCGACTCGCGTCTTTCGAGTTAACGTCCTGTTATCCAGCTCGCGTCTTCCGAGCTACATCCTAGTGTTCCGACTCGCGTCTTCCGAGTCATCGTCCTTCACTTCTGTTTCAGTGGATCTGCGTTGTGAAGTACGTAAAAGTATCCGTCAGTCTGTATACTTCGTCAGTAAGTATACTCCGTCAGTCAGTATACTCCGTCAGTCAGTATACTCCGTCAGTCAGCATACTCAGTCAGTTAGTATACTCAGTCAGTTGGTATACTCAGTCAGTTGGTATACTCAGTCGGTTAGTGTACTCCGTCAGTCAGTACAGTCAGTACAGTCAGTAGTCAGTCAGTATACTCAGTCAGTCAGTACACTCCGTCAGCCAGTATACCCCGTCAGTCAGTACAGTCAGTAGTCAGTCGGTATACTGAATCAGTCAGTACAGTCAGTAGTCAGTCAGTATACTCAGTCAGTCAGTGTACTCAGTCAGTCAGTACACTCCGTCAGTCAGTATACCTCGTCAGTCAGTATACCCCTTCAGTCAGTACAGTCAGTAGTCAGTCGGTATACTGAATCAGTCAGTACAGTCAGCAGTCAGTCGGTGTACTGAATCAGTCAGTACAGTCAGTAATCAGTCGGTAAACTGAATCAGTCGGTACAGTCAGTAGTCAGTCAGTATCAGTTAGTAGATTCAGTCAAGTAGTCGATTATTTAGACAAGCGATCAATCACTTGATTGTTACAATGATTTTGTTGACACTATTTGACATTGTTGAGATGGTCTAACAATAGAAAATATTATTGGTGTTCTTTTTGTATTATCTTGATGTTTATTTTCAACTATATTAAATAGAAATATTTTATTTTGGTAAAAACTGTTACCCTTTTGTTGCGTCTACCCCGTTCTCCTATTTCAGCAAGATTTCAGAAACCTGGACATCATACCTCCACAGAGCTATCTTGGCACGTACAACAGGCTGTCGCTCCGTTAAGTAAATGGCGCCCGAGCATTGAGTAAAAGTTAGCGACAGGCCCAAAAGTACGTTACATATTTCTGACGTTCCAAGCGGGGACGTCACAGTAGTTAACATCTAATATTGTTGCTGATAGATTCTGAATCTGTACTTGTAGTAAAATAAATAGTTTTTTTTTTTCAAAAGTTCAGCTAGCTCCCTGGTGTCACCTTACTTGTTTCTTGCATTATCCTTGATAGGGAGTTTGACTATAAATTTACCTGCATCATTTCTTTGGTGTGTGGATAGGAAATGAGCTTCGCTTTGTTTTCCTTCTTGAGCGAGCGCTTTTTTGCGACTGCATTCTTCTTGTTTCCGAAAACAGGTAAGTTCTAATGTTGAATTATTTATTGTAACATTGCATGATGCTTACAGATGTTGAGCAATAGGTTGTGCTATTACTGTACCAGCAACAATCCATCCCAGCTGCGTCTTTTGATAGTAAAGTTGATGCTTTCCTTTGGGTTTGATTTGCCCAATACAAAGTAGCTCCCAAAATATATCTGCTCCCATTATTAGATCCACCCCTTTGGCAACACTGAATTCAGGATCAGCCGAACGAATGTTCTCTGGAATGTCCATACCATCAGTATTAAATGTTACTTGAGGCAAATAATCTGTCAATTTATCCAACACTATGCATAATAGTTTAGTTGAATATCTGCTAGTGATAGATTTTGTCTGAATTCTTACCATTTTCTGTGCTGTACTGATCCACTAATACCTGTGATAGGGATGTTTAAAGGTGATGATTTCATTTTCGATTTATTTACTATATGTTCAGTAATAAAATTACTCTGTGCACCTGAGTCTAGGAGAACTCGACTTTTTATTTCTTGGCCTGCATTGTTAACTACATTAACTAATGCTGTAGATAATAAGATTTAAGCGTGACTACTTGCATGTGAACAACTTGCTGTAGCTGTTGTTGAGTGTTGCATGTTTGTGTTAGCTGCCTGTTTTGCTTGTACTGTTGCAGTGACTCCGGCTTGTGACTGTGTATTCGTATTGGCAGCTTGTTCTTGTGTAGTAGCTGTAACATCTTCTGTTCTTGTTATGTAGCAATCTTTCACTTCCCGAATTCTTTTCTCGATTGACATGTCCTTGAATTGCGAACATTGGAATATGAAATGTGCTGATTCACATATCGGACAACTTTTGTTTTGTTTTGTTGTGATAGTGAACGACTGCTCATTTGAAACATTTTTTGTGCTATGACTACTGCTTGTCTTGCTATTAATTAGATTAAGCCTACGTCACACGACGCTTTTCTCGCTGCTGGATTTCTTGCTTGGTTACGCTGATGGGTTCCTAGCGCAACCAGCTACGAACCCATCAGCGTAACCAAGCAAGAAATCCAGTAGCGAAAAAAGCGTCATGTGACGAAGGCTTAACTTGCTACTAGTAAGACATATAATTAATACGTCCCATGACTCAGTAGGTAAACCTAATGCTTTTAATGCTCTTAAATTTCTGTGCATATTATCAATAAATTGACGCAATTGTGCATGATTTCTTTCAACTAGTATGGATGCTTCAATTAATAATTTTATGTGACTTTGAATTATTATTTTTCTGTTCTCAAACCGCTTTTTGAGAAGTTCCCAAGCAATTGAATAATTTTCTTTTGATGTCTCAATAGAGTGCATGACTTGAAGTGCTGGACCATTTAATATTGAAACTTTTGAATATCATTCAGTGCTCTATTTTTGTGTATGAGAGACTCAAAAATATCGCGAAAACTTAACCACTGATCATACGCTCCGATAAAAACTGGCAGATTTATGTCTGGTAACTTTATTTTAGTATTCACCTCATTTTCGCCCAAAGTGCTACTACTTGTTCCACTTATCTGTCTTGTGGGTAGCCTAGCCTCCAATATTGCTCTAGCCTTACCCAGTAAAGCGAAATATTGATCTTCAAATTGCACTATTTCATCATTTTGTTCTGCGGGATCAATTGCTAGTATTTTCGCTTGAATTTCTTCAAATTCATCATAATGCTCCACGAATTTTTACTTTCGTTTGATTAACTCATGCATATTTGTAAGAGTTGCTGTTTCTGTGTTTTATTTCTCCAGGAAATTTGCAAATCTTGTCACCTTGGATTTGATATTGGCTCATTGTTTTTTCAGAGCATCCATTGTGAAATGAGGTATAAAACAGGAATGGAAACAAATTGAAAAATGAAAATGAGACTAACTTATCTCGTGTCTTACCTACGTGATTTTTCGATGTAATTTACTACTGTTCACCTTTTCGTTATTGGCCTCGTCGTAGTGAAACTATTGCTGCATGTATTTGATGATGATTATCAACATTCACTGTACACCTCTTTGCCGATAGTCTCGTAGTAATAGTGTTCTTTGATATGCGATCTTCAATAATGTGACATTGAAACTGCCGGTGTTGACAAAATCAATTGTTGATGTTTGATGATTATATGTCTCGAAAGATGTGAATGTTGTTAAATATCCGGCTCGCAGGACTAATTATGTTCTTATGTGTATTGCGGAATTACCTCACATAAATGTTTGTGACCGAATGAACTTACTTTGCTGTTTCTCTTCTTAACACATTTATTCAATCTTCCAAACACTAAATTAACAAACTACCATTCATCTCCCAAATAACTGATTATTATTCTTATCTGAACAAAATACATATTAATTTTTATTTAGAACAAGAACGAAAATGAAAACATGTGGCCACTGTTGGCTTCACTCTTCAAAACAATGACAAGCCGCATGGATGCTGCCAACTTAACTTGCGTACAAAACTTACAAATGTCAAAATCCACCAACACTGCTCTGAACAAGTCCTTTGTGATGTAGGCTCTTCCTTGCCTATCCTTGATGGAAAAGGAACCGGCATAATCAACTCCTGTGTTTTAGAATGGGAATGCTGCTGTGACACTACCTATAGGTAGAATTCCCATTATTTGTGGTTTGGATTTTGGGTCTACTCTGAAACATTTGATACAAGAGTAAATTATCTGTTTGATGATATTTCTTGCTCCAATAGGCCAATATTGTTCCCTGATCAAGGAAAAAGTTGCCTGAGGGCCTGCATGTAATAGTGTTTCATGTTCATTTTCCAAAATCAATCAAATTAAATCAATTCAGAGGTTCTTTACACATATTGATAGTACATAATACATTACTATTGCTTTACAATATTTTGATTGAACATTCAGGAATGTTTATATATAATTGGGTGAGTCAATGCTAATTGGCGGTTTGGGAGTGCAATTGCAACTGACACCGATTGCAATCGGGTTTGCATCGGACTTATTCCAGTAAGAAGTCATCTGGTATGTGGAAAATATACTACTTCTACGTCTAATGAGCAGAATGATACTGACTACTACACGCAAAATGAATTACCTGAAGAAGATTAGGATGAAATAACAGCTCAAATTTCACATTGGAAATACCTTTAATCCAAGCGCTATTTGATATTAATATCATTGATAAGTTATATATTTCAAATTAAAATCGATAGCCTCCAAATAATGATGTGATATTTTATATGATTTTCTCATTTTTAATAATATGAAAAGAGAGCTATACATGGCGCAGAGAGAATAAGCAGAATACGCGTGTGCTACGATAAGAGTTTGCTGTTTTGCTTATAAGCCTTGCTCATGACTTCTCCAAATTCATCAATAGTTGCATCGTGTTAATTACCGTTAAAATTTTTGCAGACCTATATTTGATCGTTTTTTAGTAATATAAATGCTACGATATTGGTCAGGCTGAATACGTGTGTAGAGTGATAAGTACACTGTTTCGAAAATTTTCGTCGCTTTAGATTTTTGCAAATTCGTAATAAGTTCAATTATACCGTAAGCTTGCACTATACAAATTTGCAGAACTATGTTTTGTGCGTTCAATTTCTATTTTTAGTGTGCCAGTTTGTCGTTTTATAGATTAATAAGGCCTCCTACTACATTTCTGGGCATATTTTTTTTTTCAATTTGTATATTCAAAATAAGCGAAATACGTGTTATATCGATTTGCAGAACTATGATCGATCAGTTTTTTTGGGAAAAGACTTACACAATTAACCCCCTACCAATGCGACTTTAGCAAATTAAGCTGTTATATCTATGATGCCATCGCAACCTTTTGAAAAAATTGTGACTATGCTCGATCAGTACTCTTTTTCGTAGTCAGCTCTTATACTATTACTATTCCTATAGATGCCTGACGTGAGAATTGAATGATACTCAGCATATTATCATATGTTATGAGTTACACTATCCAATTGATTATTCCATCACCCTTTGTTTCAAGTAACAAAAATGTATTGTGGAATATTCAGTTTTTGATAATCATACCTATAACATATATACATTATTCACTCATTACCCCAAGAACCGTGCTTTCAAATCACATTGACACTCTGTTTTTAAATTGTCCTACATTATCTGACCCTTTTACTTCTTCTGGCAACGCATTTTACATGATTGTTCCTGTATGAAACACAGTCTTTCGTCCCTTAATATTCTTTACAACATGAAACTTTTCTGCTTGTCTGTTTGCATGTGATTTTATTCTTTTCATGTTCACTAAATAAATATGAGGTACAGAAGTGACATTTAATAAGTTTGACGTTCTGTTCCATCTCATAGATATGAAATCCAACCGATAGAGCGAAGCCACATTAGATTCGCAATAGGCGTATTGGTATGAATAAATATCTGTTTTTTTTTTTTTTTTGTTGACTTATATCCTGTCTCATGTTCGTGAGTTAAATTAGAAGTGACTTAACCCTGGCTTTTTAATTTAAGTTGAAATATCTGCGTTCCATGAAATACATGAAATATATGACATTCACTCCTCATTTAATTGTATTGAACTTTGTAGCAAATACTCATGTTCTTGGACTGGAATATCATCTTAAACAATATGTCGAATAGAAAACGTTACAGAATTTCACGGAAAGAGACAGAATGGAATTTTCAGATATAGTTGATACTTACAAACACGTAGTAGAGAATGAAAGAAGTGACAGTAATACGGTTAAACCTGAAATTATATGTTGAGAGCAGATTGTCAATGATTTTAATAGTGTGAATGCAACAAATAGAAATAGTCAGCATTTAAGAGGACTGTATAGGAATATTAGGAAATCATAGCATAATATATATGCTCATCAAGTAACTTGTCTTCGGCTGTATGTACTTGTGCTTAGCAAAATGAATATTTTTAAAAATCAAATCCATCGAGTGATTGATTTAATTGGCGCAGTCGTGGTAGGATGCCAGAAAGACTTTAACTCCGAAGATTCTCAAAATAAGAGTATCCAATTCGTTGAAGAGCTTAGTCGTCACTCTCAAGTGTTTAATACGGCATCAAAAGAACCATAACCTTCTCAAAGTGTTCAAGAAATCCAGAATCTCACAAAAACTCTTGATGAGATTAATTCGTTGAAGATTTCTCACTAAAACTTCAGAATAGCAAAACTCCAAGTGCATCAACGCCGCCATAAAACATCATAGAATACAACAAATCATCTCCACGCAATCTCCGACGAGGAAAGGCAAATCATATCGTCGTTAATTCCGAGAAGTCCTAGAAGTCAGAGCATCAACTGTAAGCCGACTCCAAAGACATCTCCAGCCCAGCTGTTGAGCGAAAATCAACATCCACCTGAGCGAACATCAGGAACCAACAACGCATACATCCCAAAGACAAGGACCATGAAATTGGCCGTAGTCAACATAATAATTGCCTTATTGTAAGTCATATTATTTTATTCCCCTGTTGTTTGTTGAACGAATCACTGTTAGTTCAAATTAACGCGAAAATTCGAATCACTGTCTAAAACAAATTAACGTATTTTAAGCGAATCATTGTCTAGCACATTAACGAAACAACAATACGAATAACTATCACAAATTCATTCAACAAATTATTTTTATATAATTTTAAACAATTTGAAGTTCTTTACGAACAACAACTTACAAAATGACGACACCTGTCCTCCAAAATCCTTTACTTAATGCAATCCCTAAAATTCCTTCAGAAATCAAGGAATTGTTAGAAATAATTCCAGAATATGATGGAAGTACCGGAACTCTGCCTCACTTTATCAACATTTGTGACGAAATTCTTGAAATAATCAACAAACAAAATTTATCTGCTATTATCAGAAGAATTATTTTACATACAATAAGAAATAAAATCACAAAAGAAGCGAATAAAAAATTAGCAACTAAAACATATGTTGATTGGAATAGTTTAAAACAATTATTGGTAGAAGAATACGGAGACAAAAGAAATTAAGTCCACTTTTTGACCGAACTTTCTCATTTCGAACAAAAATCGAATGAAGACGTTTTTATATATTTTGATAAATATGAAGACATTTATAACAGACTAATGAGTTTATTAAAATTGAATTTTGGAACAGGATTTGAAAATTTGCGAATATTCATGTCCACTTATGCCTCTCATAATTTTATTATAAATTGTAAGGAACTGTATAGAAGCCAGCTAGCAGCTAGAAATCCAGAATCCTTATGTGAAATACAAAATTTGATCAAAAATGATTTCCAGTATATTCATACTAGTATAAACAAACAGAGTTTGCCAAAACATAAGATCAATGTACCAACTCCCATGTATAAGCCTAATAATAATTTCCAGAACCAGAATCAATATCGATCCCCAATGATTCGATACCCACGACAACTAAATTTTCCAAGTCAACCAGTACAAATAAAACCCAAATTCAATTATCCACAACCTATGTCTATCAGTACAAAAACTTTTAAACCACAATTGAAGAAACAGCGACAAGATTTACAGATGTTAGAAAATTGTGTTGATTCTAGTAATGAAATAAACACGGTTTACGAATACGATGAAGATACAAACGAGGAAGAAAATATTGATTCGAATGTAGAAGTGGAATCAGACAATGAAAATTTTTTGTTGAAGCCTCAAGAAAATTTGAATCCTTAGCTAGTTATACATCCAAGCTACCTTTCATTCAGTTTCAAAATTGTAGAGTTTCAATAGATACAGGATCTTCCGAAAATTTTATTAGTCAACATTTTGTGCATAAAAATTAAAATAAGCTCAAAATATTCCCTGAATATTTCGAAATTCAAACTGCAAATGCCATTTCAAATGGAAATCATTACACCTTTGTAGAATTATATACTAAAAATTTAAAATGTTATATTTACGAGTTTCATAAAGACTTCGATATTGTAATTGGCAATAGAGGTTTAAAATTATTGAACGCACAAATAAATTATTGCGATGAAACAGTTAGATTTTTAGGTAGATATAAATTCGAATTTAATTATTTTCACGAAAATAAATTCCAAATAAATTTGCACGAAATTTGTGATGAATTGAAATTAAGAACGGAACATTTGAATGATCTAGAGAAAAAAGAATTGAATAGATTAATTAAAGAATTCAGAGATTTAACTATAACTGACGATCAAAATCTCACATTCACTAATAAAATAAAGCATAAGATTAGAACAACAGATGAAACACCTGTATATCAGAAATCATACAAATATCCTATAATTTATAAAGATGAAGTAAATGACCAAATTGACAAATTATTAGAACAAGAAATCATAAGACCTTCATACTCTCCCTGGAATAGTCCGATTTGGATTTTACCAAAAAAGCAAGATGCTTCTGGTAAAAAGAAATCTAGAATGATGATAGATTATAGGAAACTGAATTCCAAGACCATTGACGATAAGTTTCCAATACCTGATATTACGGAAATATTAGATAAGTTAGGAAAGTCTAATTATTTTACAACCATCGATTTGACAAGTGGATTCCATCAGATTGAAATGGATCCCGAATCTGTAAAGAAAACTGTTTTTTCAACCGATCACGGACATTTTGAATGCCTTAGAATGCCATTTGGACTTAAAAACGCCCCTAGTCCCTTTCAAAGGCTAATGAATTTTGTTTTAAAAGATTTCATTAATAAAATATGCTTTGTCTATTTGGATGATATTATTATTTTAGGCACTTCATTGCAAGAACACATTCAGAATATCAAAATTGTTTTCCAAAGGTTGCGAGAAGCAAATCTCAAATTACAATTAGATAAGAGCGAGTTTTTTAGGAAAGAAGTCGCATATCTTAGCCATTTAATAACAACTGAAGGCATTAAACCAAATCCTGAGAAAATTGAAATTATAAAAAAATTTCCAATCCCTAAAACACAGAAAGAAATAAAATCATTTTTAGGCTTACTCGGTTATTATCGAAGATTTATAAGAGATTTTGCAGAATTAACTAAAGTTTTTACTAAATGTTTGAAGAAAAATGCTAAAATTAATATTGAAGATAAAGAATACATTTCTTGTTTTGAGAAATGTAAATTACTGTTATCGAACTCCCCAATATTACAATATCTTGACTTTTCAAAACAGTTCAAATTAACGACAGACGCTTCAACTTTGCGTTAGGCGCAGTTTTGTCACAAAACATAGACGGGAAAGATCTACCTATAGCGTATGCTAGTAGAACTTTGAACGAACACGAAATAAACTATTCCACGACCGAGAAAGAATTGCTAGCCATCCTTTGGTCAATTAAACATTTTCACCCATATCTTTATGGTAACAAATTCAAATTAATAACTGTTCATAAAACTTTAATATGGTTAAATACTTTGAAAGAACCAAATCAGAAACTCATAAGATGGAAATTGAAATTATCAGAATATAATTATGATATAGAATATCAAAAAGGTAAACAAAATTATGTCGCGGACTATTTATCCAGAATACCAGAACCGTTTAAAATCAATTATAAGAATACAAATATTTTCGATCATAATGAGCCCATAGTACATTGTGTCTCTAAAGATTTCAAAATGAAACAAGGTTTTGCGAAACAAATTAATGAAAAATTTCAGACTCGTATAAATTTGGATCAGATTTCAATTGACCAAGATATTGCTATTCAAATGTTGCCCAGACTGATAATTCATTCAATTACTAAAGAAAATTATTTTGACAAGCCAAATTTAAAAGTTATAGAAAAATGTTTAAAACAGTTACGAGATTATTTAGTACAGAACAATATTAATATTATTAATATGCCTCAGATAGCGTCAGGTTTAGATCAACAAAATTGGTCAGATATAGAAAAATTATTACAGTCAGTATTTAAAAGTACAAATATTCAAATAAATATTTTTCTTCCAATTAATATCCAAAATTATGCCAATTCTGTTTTAGCTGATAAAGATACAGATAGATGTACGCAACATTCAGATGAGAAGTCACCCATAAATGGACTTAGCTATAAAGAAGTACCTATAAATTTTGGCAAAAATCAAATTATATTCAAAGAAACAAATACCAAAAATACAGTTGATATAAATAAATTATTTGGACATGAAAAACAAAAAAATTATATGTACATTAATAAAACAAATCATAAAGACACATTATTGAAATTTATAAAGGAATATTTAGTTCCAGGAATTCAATATCATTGTATAGTCCCTGAAATGTTCAAAAAAATGTTAAATTCAATTTTACAGATCTATTTTCAGCTAGGTACTTATAAACTAATTTGTTGTAACCAACAATTGCAAGACATTGAGTCGTCTGATGATCAGATCGACTTTATTGAGAATTATCATCTCGGTAAAACCAATCACCGAGGAGTTATAGAAACATCAAAAATTGAAACAAAAATATTATTGGCCTAATATGCAATTAACGGTTTCAAAATTTATAAATAATTGTGATACTTGCCAAGAGAATGAATATGAAAGGGATCCAATTAAGATCCCTACATTAAAAACACCTACTGCTTTAAAACCACTTGAAATAATTCACATTGATATACTTTCCTTGAAGAAAGAAAAGTTTCTTACAATAATTGATAGTTTTTCCAAACATGCTCAAATATACCATCTCCCAGAAACAAATACAATAACAGTAGTTCAAAAATTATTAAAATACTTTTCGATATTTGGCCACCCAAAGTTAATTATTTCAGATAATGGTTTACAATTCAATAATCAATTGATTTATAATTTTTTATCTACAAAAAATATCCGTATACATTTAATCAGTGTGAATAATCCCAAAAGTAATGGAAATATTGAACGATTTCATTCCACTATAATAGAGCATATGAGGATATTAGAGCAAAATAAAGATTTTAATGACCTAAGTATTAGTGGTAAAGTTCGGTACGCTCTTCAGGCATATAATCAGTCCATACATTCAATAACTAAACGCACTCCAAATGAAATAGTTTTCGGTCATTTTAGTGAATCAAAAGAAGATGTTTCACCTGGAATCGTTACAGATAATTTTGTCCAAATTCATAAAGAAATCATGAAAAAAATGTATGATGAGAATAGAATATTGTTAGAAAAAAGTAGAAGAAAATATGCTACCTCTCAAGTAGAAAGCTGCAAATTGCAGAATAAAGTTTATGAACAACAAGCTAAGAGAAATACTGGTAAAATAGAAAAACCTCAATTCAAAAAGCAAATTGTTAAAACCTACATCAAAGATAGGGCACAAATTATCACAGACAAAGACAAAAAGATCAAAATAGATAAGCTGAAACCTTATCGTAAATTTACAGAATCGTGCGAGCAAGCACAACCATCAACCTCAAAGATGAACGAGACAATCCCGGAATCAATATCCTCAGATTAGGAAATGCTTTAATTTCCACTAATAATAAGTATATTTATGTTAGATTAAATTTGGATAAAATTAAGGAATCTTATAGCAATTTAACAATGCAATATACCAAGCTTAAATCAGAAATAGGCAAAAGAAGATATGATAGTAAAGATATACAAGGATTGAATCATAATTTTATAATGTTGGAGAATTTTTTAGCAATAGTAAATAATAAAATACAAATTCTTTTACATGATACTTCAAGAAGCAAACGTGGTTTAATAAATGGATTAGGGTCAATCATAAAAAGTATTACAGGGAATTTAGATGCATCGGATCAAGAAAAGTATGATACTTCCTTAAAATCAATAAATGAAGATCAGAATACTTTAAAAGATAATATGAATCAGATTATTGATTTCAATAAAAATATTTCAAATCATTTCAATAGTCAGGTAGAGAAAATTAATAATAATAATATAATTATCCAAAATAAAATTAATGAATTGGGAACTGTTATAGGTAAAATAATAGATGATAATGATAAACTTTATTTGGAAAACATTATCACACAATTGTTATTCGTTTCAACAAATTTAATTAGCATTTTCAATGAAATCGAAACTACTTTTGCTTTTTGTGAAACAAATACCCTTTACTTTGGAATATTATCTAGGGAAGATATTGAATTGGAAATTGCTAAGATATTACCTAATAGTTTCAAAAATCTTATAATAAAAAATTGGCAGAATCAACAATTAGTGAAAGTTTATTGCAAATATGAAAAATTCATTTTAGATATAATAATAGATATTCCTATTCCTTTTATACAGACCGAACTTTTACAAATAACCCCTATACCTACAATACATGACAATAACTTTGTGACGTTAAACTTAGTACCAGGTTTTTATTCAAGATCCAACGGACATATGAATTATTTAAATGAATGTACCCTTGTTGAGAATAAATTGTATATTTGTAGTCAAGGAAGTTCAATTCAAGACAATTGTTTAGAGAATTTGTATTTTCATAAAAATAATGATAAGTGTAATTATGTTAAAGTTTTGAATCATAATGAAGTAATTTCAATCCCAAATTCAGATATAGTTTATTTATATTTACCTCATAAAGAGTTGTTAAATATGTGGCGATGTTGCTGAGTCACCCCGTAATTTACAACAATTTCTGTACTTGTACCGTTGGTCTAGCGGTTAGCGTGCTCGCTTGGTGCGCCAGCGTTCAGGGTTCGAGACCGCAACACGTAAACTTTTATATTTTTATTTTTGATTCAAAATCGGTATGCAGCAAGTTGAGACTGAAAAATTAAATATTTAATGAATAGGCAGTATATAAAGCCTCCGATTTCGAAGAGAAGTCAGTTGAACTGTAGCGCCTTCCTACAGTTGAGCTCCCCAGAGCTGGGCTGTAGCGTCTTCCTACAGCCCACCAGCTCTCTAGGCTAGTGGACAGCCTCCGAGTCAGCAGCCAGTGGCGTTCGTCAGACTGAGGGTAAGCAAACCGATACCTAGTGCCCGACTTGTGTCTTCCAAGTCTCCGTCCTAGTATCCAGCTTGCGTCTTCCGAGCTACACCCTAGTTCCGACTCGCGTCTTCCGAGTTAACGTCCTGTTATCCAGCTCGCGTCTTCCGAGCTATTTCCTAGTGATCCGACTCGCGTCTTCCGAGTTAACGTCCTGTTATCCAGCTCGCGTCTTCCGAGCTATTTCCTAGTGATCCGACTCGCGTCTTCCGAGTTAACGTCCTGTTATCCAGCTCGCGTCTTCCGAGCTACTTCCTAGTGTTCCGACTCGCGTCTTCCGAGTCATCGTCCTTCACTTCTGTTTCAGTGGATCTGCGTTGTGAAGTACGTAAAAGTATCCGTCAGTCTGTATACTTCGTCAGTAAGTATATTCCGTCAGTCAGTATACCCCGTCAGTCAGTATACTCAGTCAGTTGGTATACTCAGTCAGTCAGTATACTCAGTCAGTATACTCAGTCAGTTAGTATACTCAGTCAGTTAGTATACTCAGTCAGTCAGTATACTCAGTCAGTTAGTATACTCAGTCAGTTAGTATACTCAGTCAGTTAGTATACTCAGTCAGTTAGTATACTCAGTCAGTTAGTATACTCCGTCAGTCAGTACAGTCAGTACAGTCAGTAGTCAGTCAGTGTACTCAGTCAGTCAGTACACTCCGTCAGTCAGTATACCCCGTCTGTCAGTACAGTCAGTAGTCAGTCGGTATACTGAATCAGTCAGTACAGTCAGCAGTCAGTCGGTGTACTGAATCAGTCAGTACAGTCAGTAATCAGTCGGTAAACTGAGTCAGTCAGTACAGTCAGTAGTCAGTCAGTATCAGTTAGTAGATTCAGTCAAGTAGTCGATTATTTAGACAAGCGGTCAATCACTTGATTGTTACAATGATTTTGTTGACACTATTTGACATTGTTGAGATGGTCTAACAATAGAAAATATTATTGGTGTTACTTTTGTATTATCTTGATGTTTATTTTCAACTATATTAAATAGAAATATTTTATTTTGGTAAAAACTGTTACTCTTTTGTTGCGTGTACCCCGTTCTCCTTTTTCAGCAAGATTTCAGAAACCTGGACATCATACCTCCACAGAGCTATCTTGGCACGTACAACAGGCTGTCGCTCCGTTAAGTAAATGGCGCCCGAGCATTGAGTAAAAGTTAGCGACAGGCCCAAAAGTACGTCACATATTTCTGACGTTCCAAGCGGGAACGTCACAAATATTGAATGTGATGATGAAATATTGGAGAGAGAAATTTTAGGTATTTATTCAGTAAGAAATTGTTTGATAAATAAACAAAAGTTTCATAGTAATGTCGATTATGATAAAGTAATTAATGTGAATATTGGAAATGATAAAAATAGATCAGTATTTAATAAAACTTTGAACATAAGAAGTTTAGAAATAATTTAAGTACCAGATCAACAAATTATGCATTTAAATGAAATCCATCAATTTGAATCACATTCTATATTTTATGATATTTTATTGTATTTAGTAATTGTGATTGTTGCAATGCTTTTATTGAAGAAAATTCATTCAGAAATTATGAAAAGAGAATTAATTAATAAACAAAAGAAATTTAAGAATCAAATTATCGAAACAACAACACAAACAATTCAACAGGTATTCTTTCGTCTAGTAGGGGAGGAATTATATAGACGCCCAACCCTTATTACATCAGCATTGCACCGTTCACACGGTAGTTTTCCTATGAATGTGATATTAAACTGCATTCAGCAGAAAGATCATGCTATGTAGTTATTTAAATAGAATTAAGTTAGTTAGATAGTCAGATTGTGTAAGATTCTCGAGCAGTGCTCATCAAGTAACTTGTATTCGGCTGTATGTACTTGTGCTTAGCAAAATAAATATTTTTAAAAATCAAATCCGTCGAGTGATTGATTTAATTTATATATATATATATATATATATATATATATATATATATATATATATATATATATATATATATATATATATATATATATATATATATATATATATATATATATATATATATATATATATATATATATATATATATATATATATATATATATATATATATAGAGTACAAAATGCCAATTATGTAGAGAGAAGAACTCCTGAAATCAAGAAAATATGATGGAATAATATAAGATGCAGGTTAATTGAAGAATGTATTCAACGAAATGAAACATGATGCAGCCAAAAACAGTAAAAAGATGAGATATTGGGTCCCGAAATGATAAAGTATGATAATTATATTGATAGAATTATTTTAGAATGAATCTGTAAGAACTGGTGGTGGGATATTCAATGCTAAAAGTACAGAGTCAGATGTTCGAGACTTGGCAATCTGTCAAGATCAATTTAATCCATTGCCCAATCATTTCAACGATGCTGCTGAATATTTCAAAAGTAAAAAGATTGGATGAAATTCTAAGAGAGATTACACAAATACTTTCACAGACATTGGACAGAATCAAAATATAGAAGTTGATGAATTTGAAAGTAATAGATAAAATAATATTTCCTCAAATATTGAGTTATCTATATTCTCTGCGTTACAGAAATTACGGTATCAGCTCCCCAGAAAACCGACGACACAGCCAAGAAAAATCATATTCTTTACTTCAATCGCTTAAGGCGGATCTCTGCGTAAAAGGCGATAATTGTCACTTTTCAAATCGTTATACAGCTTTCATTTATCATTGGAATGGCAAATGTTATATATTATTTTGAAGATTAGGGGCTTATAAACAATTGTACGTATCGAAATTTGATAATCTTTTCTAGTTCCAGAGTAAAACGCCCCTAAGCATAGTACAAATATTGATTTCAAGGCTTTTCAAATCGTTTTGACTCAAACATGATTTGAGTTACACTTATGAAAATTAACTATATGAGAGATATTACTGTTAGCTTCAAATTAGCGTATGGAATTTTCAAAAAATTATTCCAGTCTTCGGTAAAAAAATTGTAAAACTCACTAAAATAGGTACTTTTCAAATCTAATTTTCTTGTATGAAAATCAGATAATCAGTTCAAATACCTATATGTTGTCACTTTCAACCTTTATCTCTCATTTTTTAGCCATATATTTGTCAAAAAACCCATGTATTTGGGCAAAATAAAATTGTAAATATTATTTATTTTGTTGGCCCATAGATGGCGTTAGTGAAGTGATATATTTTCTGGAAGACTAGCCTTTGACATAACTCCGCCTCCCAATTTGTTTCCATAGCAACGAATTTTTGAATGAACTGTTAGGTACTCGAAAGTAAAAGCGGTATAAATGTGAATTTTGTTGATTTTTGAGGGATTTACCAGGATTTTTACTTTTCGTCACTCGATTGCCGATTGAAAGTAAAAGTGGTTGATTTGTGGATTTTGTTGGTTTTTGATTTTTCTAAGTGTTGTGATATTTTTGAATATTAAATATTTAATACAGTATTAACAACGGTTCGCTTAAGCAAGACGAGAATTATAATGGGAAAATTAATTTCAAAAAGATGGTAACCATCTTCTTCATGAATATTCTCCGACGAAGTATGACAAAAATATAATACCAAAAAACAAAAACATGTATTCTGCATAAAATCTAGTCTCCGATGATTCTTGATTTCAAATACAAAAATATTCAAACAAAGAACTGATATGGCACGCCGTTTTGCTATTTAATAGCAAGAATTTATTCGAGTTAAATTTAAACTATACATTTACATTATCTTGCTAGATAATTCTAATTCATTGAGTTTTTATGATTGAATTAAAATTATGTACATAATGAAAATTCAGAAATATTATGATCTCGCAAGATAATTTTAATGCATTGAATTTTTATGATTGAATTAAAATTATGTACATGATGGAAATCAGGAATTCTTATGATCTTGCAGGATAATATTAATTCATTGAATTTTTTGATTGAATTAAAATTATGTACATAATGGAAATTCATAATTATTATTATCTTGCAGGATAATTTTATTGCATTGAATTTTTAGAATTCAATTGAAATTAGGTACATAATGGAGATCAGAAACTCTTATTATCTTGCAGGATAATTTCAATTTATTGAACTTTTTTTAATGAATTAAAATTATGTACATAATGGAAATTCATAATTATTATTATCTTGCAGGATAGTTTTGATACATTAAATTTTTATGATTGAATTAAAATTATGTACACAATGATAATTCAGCATAGAGGCTATCTAGCAAAATTATACGGAGCCGTTGAATTTTTATGATTGAATTAAAATTATGTACATAATGAAAATTCAGAATTATCATCTTGCAAGAAATTTTTATGATTGAATTAAAACTATGTACATAATAGAAATTCAGTATTTTTATTATCTCATAGAATAATCTCAATTCATTGAATTTTTATAATTGAATAAAAATTATGTACATAATGGAAATTCAAAATAATCACTTTCTTGCTAGATAATTTGAATACATTGAATTTTTATGATTGAATTGAAATTATGTACATAATGGGAATTCGGAATTCTCATTATCTTGCAGGATACTTCTAATTCATTGAGTTTTTATGATTGAATTGAAATTATGTACATAATAGAAATTCAGAATTATTATCACCTTGCAAGGTAATTTCAACCAATTGAATTTCTACGATTGAATTAAAATTATGTACATGATTGTGATTTAATTTATATTCAATCATAAAAATTCAATGGATTAATATTATCTTGCAAGATAATAATAATTCTGAATTTCTTTTATGTACATAATTTTGATTCAATCATAAAAATTCAACGGTTCTGTATAATTTTGCTAGATAGTCTCTATGCTGAATTATCAATATGTACATAATTTTAATTCAACCATAAAAATTCAATGTATTAAAATTATCTTGCAAGATAAAAATAATTCTGAATTGCCATTATGTACATAATTTTAATTAAATCAAAAAAAATTTACTGAATTAAAATTATTCTGCAAGATAATAAGAAATACTGAATTTCTATTATGTACATGATTCTAATTCAATCATAAAAATTCAATGCATCAAGATTATCTTGCAAGATAATGATGATTCTGAATTTTTATAATGTTCATAATTTCAATTCAGTCATAAAAATTGAACGGTTCCGTATAATTTTGCTAGATAGTCTCTATGCTGAATTATCAATATGTACATAAATACACTAGGGAAGTCATAAGTAGGAAAGAAAAATCAATAATTGATTATATTATAGTTAGAAAGAACGATAAACAAAAAATAAAAGATGTGCGAGTAAAACGAGGGCATGAAATAGGTAGTGATCATTATCTGGTAGAAGCTAAATTGAAAATTCGAAAGAATCAAGTAACAGTCTATAACACTCTACAAAGAAAAGGGAAAGATTCAATTAGAACATACAAACTGAAAAATGAAGAGTTTAGAGAGAAATACGAACAAATAGTTCAGGAACAAATTACAAGTATCGAGAACTATGAGAACCTGAATGTTGAAACGATATGGCATATGTTGACCAACATTACAGACAAAGCAGCAAAGATCACTTGTGGTACAATAAATACGACGACTAAAAAGAAACGAACACATTGGTGGAGTGAGGAGTTGAGAAACGAGATTAAAAAGAAGAAACAGAAATGGAAAGAATATATCAATTGCAAGAATCAAATGAACTACGATAAATACAAGGCACAACGAAAGAAGGTGAAAGAACTAGTCCAACGGAACAAAAAAGAAGAGTGGAATGATTTTGGTAAGCAATTGGAAATAAACCACAGAGAAAATAAGAAACTATTCTATAAAGTGACAAAGAACTTGCGTAAAAAAAAGGAAACTCCCTTGAAACAAATAAAGAACAAGGCTGGGCATATAATTGATAACGAAATTGATATAATGGAAAGATGGAAAGAATATTTTCAAGAGCTACTAGATACCGATATAAATGGGACAGGCAATACAACCCAAACAATCGTTGTGAATGAAGAAGATGAAGGCGAAATAACAATGGATGAAATAAATGAAGCAATACGAAAAATAAAAACAGGTAAAGCCCCAGGATACGATGATATCAAACCCGAACAAATAAAATATATAGGAAATGAAGGTTTAGAGATGTTATACATCTTATTCAATAAAATATGGAACGGTGAAAGCATACCAACAGACTGGGAGAAAACAGTGATTATGCCAATACATAAGAAAGGAGACACTACAAACTGCTCAAACTACCGAGGTATATCACTGTTATGCATAACTGCTAAAGTATATGAAGCAATACTGACATATAAACTAACAAAGAGAATAGAGAACAAACTGGAAGAACCACAAAGCGGTTTTAGACGAGGGTATTGCACACAGGACCACATCTTCAGTCTCAGACAAATGATAGAAAGAAACATATTATACAACAAACATATATATTTATGCTTTATTGATATTGAGAAAGCGTTTGATAGAGTAAATAGAGAATTACTGTGGAAGATCTTAAATGAAATGAAAGTAGGAAATAAATTGTCAAGAGCTATACAAAATATATATAAAAATACAAGAAACTACATACGTACTGGCAATTGTATTTCAGAAGAATTCAGAACGAAACAGGGGCTTAAACAAGGTGATAATCTGAGTCCACTCTTGTTCATAATATATATGGATAACATATTAAAGAAAACGAAACAAAGAACAAAGAAATCAGCCATAGGATACTTAAACCTTAATAAAATCGAGGCAGCGGAGCTCTTATTTGCAGACGATATGGTCATATTTGGAAACACAGAAACAACTTTACAAACCAATATAACAATTTGGCAAGAAGAGCTACAAAGAGCAAATATGAACATTAACACAGAAAAAACCAAAGTGATGGTAATAGGAAAGGAAAACAAAATCATAGAATTGCACATTGCCAACAGGAAAATACAGCAGGTTCAAAGTTTCAAGTACCTAGGTAGCATTCTTGAGGGAAAAGGAGGCTTTGAAGAAGAGATCAACAACAGAATACAAATGACAAATATTATATACCACAACTTAAAAATGGCATTTTTCAAAAACAGAAATATATCAACCGTGACAAAACTGACAGTATACAAGACGATAATAATACCGACGCTTTTATATGGTAGCGAGACATGGGTACTTAATCAAAGACAGAGCAGTAAAATCCAAGCAATAGAAATGAAATGCCTAAGAGCTATAGCAGGGGTAACAAAGCTAGACCGGATAAGAAACGTAGTCATTAGAAGCCAACTCGAAGTAAAGCCTGTGAAGCAATTGATAGAAGAAAAGCAGTTAAATTGGTTCGGACATGTCATCAGACTTCCCCAAACTAGAATAGTGAAAACAATATGGAAATCCCGCACAACAGGAAAAAGAAACAGAGGAAGACCTCAAAAAACATGGGATGATACATTAGAAAAAATTCTTAAAGAGAGAGGAACAGCAACCAAAACGGCACATCAACTAGCAAACAACAAAGTACTATGGAAAAAATTTGTAGAAAATAAATAACAGAATAAAACTCTACACCCTAAGGGTAGACAGAGTAACCGATTATATATATATATATACATAATTTCAATTCAATCATGAAAACTCAATGTATTAAAATTATCTTGCAATATAATGATGATCTGAATTCTTATTATGTACATAATTTCAATCCAATCATAGAAATTCAATGAATTGAAATTATCTTGCAAGATAATGATAATTCTGAATTACCACTATGTACATAATTTTAATTCAATCATAAAAATTCAACGCATTAAAATTATCTTGCAAAATGATAATAATTCTGAATTTCCATTATGTACATAATTTTAATTAATTCAAAAAAATTTAATGAATCAAAATTGTCCTGCAAGATAGTAGGAATTCCGAATTATCATTATTTACATAATTTCAATTAGATCATAAAAATTCAATTCATTGAAAATAATTATTCCAAAGTTCCATCATGTACATAATTTTAATTCAATCATAAAAATTCAATGAATGAAAATTATTCTGCAAGATAATAAGAATACTAAATTTCTATTATGTGCATACTTTTAATCCAATCATAAAAGTTCAATGCAATCAATTCATCTTGCAAGATGATGATAATTCTGAATTTTTATTATGTTTATAATTCTAATTCAATTATAAAAATTCAACGGTACCGTATAATTTTGCTAGATAGTCTTTATGCTGAATTATCATTATGTACATAATTTTAATTCAACCATAAGAATTCAATGTATTTAAATTATCTTGTAAGATAATGATAATTCTGAATTTCCATTATGTACATAATTTTAATTCAATCAAAAAAATTCAATGAATTAAGATTATCCTGTAAGATAATAAGAATTCCTAATTTCCATTATGTACATAATTTTAATTCAATCATAAAAATCCAATGTATTAAAATTATCTTGCAGAGTAATAATAATTCTGAATTTTTATTATGAATATAATTCTAATCCAATCATAAAAATTCAATCAATTGAAATTATCTTGCAAGATAATGATAATTCTGAATTATCATCATGTACATAATTTCAATTCAATCATAAAAATTCTTTGCATTAAAATTATCTTGCAAGTTAATAATGATTCTGAATTTTCATTATGTACATAATTTTAATTCAATCATAAAAATTCAATGAATTAAATTATCTTGCGAGATAAAAAATATGTATAATTTAAATTTAAGTGGAGTGAATTTTTGCTATTAAATAGCAAAACGGCGTGCCATAAACTGACGTGCGTCCACTCTGGTTGATGAGGTACTGACGATCCTCCGTCCTTATCAGTCAATACTCATTTTTAACCCCACCCACAATGCTGCTTTCTGTTACCGTCCCCTTTACACCTGCAAGACCTTAGATGGTCAATGATTGCAAGAGACCCCCCTTAAGTAAGATGCCATATTGTAACACTGCGCGTAGGACAAAATTAATCTACTTTTGTATTACAATAGGTTGCCATGGAAACTGTACAAAAAGCATCAATTTCTTTGACAAGTACAAAAAATGAATTACTTTAAATAGATCAAATCTCTTAACTACTAGTTAATCTAAAGATTGATATTTAATTAAATATCTAATTCATTCGCCGTATTTATTACTTGGGAATAAGCACATGGAATTCGTGTTTCAATACATGTCACTTCAATAACATGAGGTTAGTAGAATGTTCCAAATCAAAATAGTTGATGAATTAGTTCCTCAATTATAATTAATTTGAAATAAGGAAAAAACTTTTCAAAACCCATTTTCATCAGATATGTTCTATTGTATGAGAGTTCTGTATTATAAATTATTTGGAACACAACGTTTCGACACCAAGTGCTGCGCTCTTCAAGTGTTAAAAATGTTAGATAAATAAATGAACAAAATTGTCAAGACAACAAAAATACAAATAGTGACTACTTAGATGACATTGGAATATTCACTTCTAGGATCGTAGAGTTCTACTTGTGGTTAAGCTAATAATTCAATATCCACAGGTCTTCAGGAGATAAAATTAAAGATCTAAACAGGTGAATGGTCAACTCCTTGTGGTTCTGGGTCAATATGGCTCTACTCTTCTTGGCTTGGCACAGAGCTGAACCATCTACAGATATACAGGAGGTGGTAATGGAGTAACTCTTGCAAGTAGATGTGGATAAAAATAACTTGGAACTATGAACTAATGACAGGTAACCACAATCGATTGAGTCCATAACCAGTATTAAGAATTCAAGTTATTCCGTGCTTCTTTTTTATTTCTATTGCTTCTCTTATTGATTTTTTGAACTAATTGTTCTCTCCAGTCAGAAACTTTAAGTTCTTAAAAAAAACGCCATGTAATTCTAGAATAGGATGATCAGCTACCGCAGACTTCTTTAGGTGGTTCAATCTTAAGCCTACGTCACACGACGCTTTTTTTGCTGCCGAATTTCTTGCTTGGTTACGCAGATGAGTTTCTAGCTGGTTGCGTCGCTGGACATCGAGATAGGTGCTATGCGATATTGGCTTCTCACGATGCTAGGTTGGATTAATAAATCTTTTTGCACGATTAGGCGTTTTCATGTGTTTACCGGCCCTCTATTTGAGGTGGTATGTTGATTCTACCGGAAAACTGTGAGTACTATGGTTATGCTGACTGACCGCCCATGGGCAAAGGCGGTAAGTAAAAAATTGTGGATTTTCACAAGAAAAAATTAAATTTATTAATCATTATTTGTGATTGAGAATTCAAAATGAAATGTCAAACTTGACAGCTGACAGCGGATAAACAATCATCAGTTCGAATCAATTTAAAAAAGAGAATTAGGATCAATGTTTTGGATCGATCCAATCGTGCAGAAAGTTTTTTAAGCATCACGGTCAATAAGTACAGTACCGATTCCATATAATATTTGGAAACCTCGCCAAGGCTCGGCCTCCAAATCATTATTCTCAATCGGTAAACTGTACTTACTGACCTTAATACTTAAATAACTATTTCGATACGCGTACGGCGCCAAAAAATATTGTTAGTATTCATAATGAAATGTAGCTGCCAAATTCAAAATAAAACCAGCAAATGTCATTCCACCAGAAATTCAATGCATTCAAGATCACTTCTCTTGACAAATAACGAAGAATAAATGTGACATTTTTTTGAAATTGAATGTCAATGTCACATTTCATACTCACGTGATTAAGAGCTAGCTTTCTATTGGTAATCATTTGAATCCATCAGACAAACAAGCATGAAAAATAGCACAAGTTCTATCACGGAAACTATGTACAAAAACCAGCAGTTGAGCACGCATCACACGACGTTTTTTCGCTGCTGGATTGCTTGCTTCGCTCTTAAACCCACCTAACACGACGCTTGTTTCATTGATGGTCTTCCTGCATGGAGTTGTGCTGGCTACCGGACTTGTTTTTCGCTGCTGGATTTCTTGCTTTGTTACGCTGATGAATTCCTGGCTGGTTGCGCCGCTGCAAGGTCAATAAATATAGAAGGTTGCCTCATTCAACGAATTCAAGATGCGCATGCGCTACTTTATGACGTAAGCGCTAGACCCTCCGCTCTTAGAAGAATATTATCTGGATAGGATACAACACAGTTTTTTAGTCATTTATATTTTATTTTTGCAAAATTTCTGTGTCTGTCATTTTGTGTAGAGAAAGAAGAGTATATTTTGCAAAATGAAGAATGGTTTTATTCTAAGAGATATAAATTGTTCTATTAATGATAATGTACATACAAATAAAATAAATATAATAAAAATAATTGAAATTCACATATTTCACTAAAAATAACAATGAATTCAGAGTTTGTGATATTAGTTTGCAATAGAGATATTAAAAATTGAAATATGCACGCAAAATTATCTGGATTATTCATATTGTTTGAATTATTATAACTTGAACCAGATAATATGTGTCGATTTCAAAGATAGAGGGCCTTTTTTCATCGCTAGATAATTTTATCTGACAGTTAAAAACTATGACTACGATTGTTGAAGCACTCGTCATCATAGCTATCATCAGTCGCCAAACAAATTTATAAGGAAGCGGTGAATCAGATCGCAGATATCTTGTAAATAGATATTTATTTTACACTACAAATAATACGAAACGCACTGAAAACAGGAACTATTCGAATGATATACGAGTAAATTTCATTCTAAACAGTTTTACTTGTATACAAATAAAAAGCAGAAATGTTTGAAAAATACATACATTCAATAGATCCGCCTTTGAATCGCAGGTGTAACCTTCTTCCGAAAAATGTTCGGAACAAATATGACATGCATTTGCATTCCATTTCCTATCTTTCTTACATCGTTGTACCTATTGTTTTCTGATGCACTCGTTTGTCGGAAAACTGTGGTATGATATTTGCTGCGATGATTTTTTTGTCTTGGTCAAACTATTATCACACGTTGTAACAGTACATCGCGTTCCTGGCATCTTTGATTATGATAACTATTAGAAATTAGAATGAATTCTCAATCTAGAAAAATTTTATTCACCTTGGATTAAATATGATTAAATGCAGAGGCAGATTTAGCTAGATTGTTTTTGATGAGCTCCCTTAGATGAACATTGCATAGCATAGCCATATAACATAAAAGTCAAACCAACTGTTAGGTTCTTGGGAGTAATATTGTAATTCTGAGTAGGATATCGGTTACGATAAATATTTCTTCTTAGAACTTGGATTGAAAGCAAAATGAATCATGTCTTCTAGAGGGATAATTAATTTTTTTTCCTAATTCGTGTTGAATCAAAATAGGTTGAGTATATATTCTGCCTTTTTAATTTTAGTTTTTATTCATTCTTCAAAACTTGGCGCCCCCTTAATTCTGGGAACCGAAGTCTGAGTTGCATAGGCCTAGACCTAAATCTGCCTCTAATTGAATGTGGTTATTAATCCAAACAAAAGTGCTAGAAAAAATATAAATATATCATTCTACTTGCTAGACAGTAGCAGCCTATCAATCTGGGTCTAGCGCTGACGTCATCTATCCCTACTACTACTTCCACCATCGAATACACAGAGCTTATGGGATTGAGGCAACTTTTGTATGTATAAACCTTGGCGCCGCTGCACATCGTAATGGGTGCTGTGCGATATTGACTTCACACAGCGCTTGGTTTAATTAGCAGATCTTCCTGATACGCGTACGGCGCCAGAGATTATCGTTATTATTCAGAATAAAATGTAGCTGCCAAATTTTGAATAAAACCAACAGATGTCAATTCACCAGAACTTTAATGCATCCAGGATCACTTTTCTTTAAAAATAACGAAGAGTAAATGTGACATTCTTCTTGAAATCAGATGTCAACGTCACATTTTATACTCACGTGACTAGGAGTTGGATTTTTATTGATCACCGTTTGAATCCATCAGACAAACAAGCATAAAAAATAGCACACGTTCTATCACGGAATTCACGTACAAAAACCAGCAGTGACTGTCATTCTCTATCATAGAAACAAGTCCAGTAACCAGCACAACTCCCCGCAAGAAAACCATCAATAAAACAAGCGTCGTGTGAGGCGGACTTAATAATTTCAAAGGATCGATGTTAGGTACTCTTGTGGATATGAATATTTTGCTAATCCATCTGTTGTTGAATCTTTTGAATTGACTATTGGTCCAAGGGGAATATCTATTCAATATATTTTTGGAAGACCATGAAGCTTGAAAATAACAGGATCTTGAGAAATAAGCTCTTTCTGAATATCTTGGGGTTGAGACGATTCTTTCAAAAGTTTAGTTGTTTGGTATTTTGGAGAACTCAGTGGATTACTATCAACATGAACGTGAGCTGCATCATCTAGTGAGTCATTTGCTTTCTTAATGTGATCTTCTCTATTCAGAATTACTGAAGCTATACTTTATCCGCTAATAGAACAACAATATCCTTATTATTTCTAATTTCTCTCAGACATTGAAGTTCACTTCTTGATATGTTGAATCTCAAGACCTGTGGATATTGAATTATTAGCTTAACCACAGGCGAGGCTCCGCGAATCTGGGAGTAGATATTCTATTATTATCTAGTTACTATTTGTACTATTGTTGTCTTGACAATTATTTTTATCTATTCATTCCACATTTTTACTTACTTATACTAAGTACAAGAAAGTATTGTGAAACCCACACAACTCACCTATCAAGATTTTGATGGAAATATCCATTTTGAGCATCCCTGAATCCATTTTGACTATTTCTGGCTTGATGTCGGTACCTATGTGCGTGCGTGCGTAACTTGCAAATCTCAGATTTGGTTGAACGTATGATGTTGAAATTTTGTATTTGAGACCGGTATAGGGTCTAGTTGTGCACTTTGCATTATGGTTCAAATCGTCTGTACCAGAAGTGCACTTTACCCGAAACTTTTCTCGAATTTTTCTAATAAATCCAGAATGATCAACCGTATGACGTTAAAATTCAGTATTTGAGCTTGATGTTGTATCAGAATGGTTATTTGCTATTTTCGTATGAATCGGCTGAGCCAAAAGTGCACTTCACTCGAAACGTTTTTCAATTTTTTTGCATAAATCTAGAATGATCAGCCATAGCATATTGAAATTTAGTGTTTGAACTATTGTAACACTAAATACTTATCTATTATTTTTGTACTAATCGGCCTAGCCGAAAGTGCAGTTTATGAGTATAACAGACATTCAGAGTTTGCCGTATGATACAATAAGTTTAATTGAGATGTTAAGGTGGGCAATGATAATCAGTTATCAATTTTTTAATTTTGTTTGACATTTTATATGTCAAAATATTTTTCCCAAAATTTCATTTCGTTAGCATGACACAAGCAACAAAATTGGATCAGAACATGCTCTTTCATACAAATCTAGAATAAATTTTCCTTATGTTGGTCACACGGTCCAGATTTAATTTCAGCATCATTGAACTCCAAATATACATACTTATCTAACCTCTTGAAGGCAGGAAAAACAAAATGAGGCACTGAAATCAACGACCATCTGATGGTCTTAAAGTACAAGGGAATATTGTAAAACCGACAGAATTCACATATCGAGATTTTGAAGGATATGTCCGTTTTGAGCACCCCTGAATCCATTACCATTTCGAGGGTTGATAATTAATCCCTAGATAGGAAAGATGAAGATTTTATTGAGCGTTGTACGCTTTTCGGTCATAATTCAACTTCGAATTGAAGATCTAAAAAAAAATCGTATTTTCCGTGACATAATATTGCATGCCTTTGTAACGTAAAATGATTGAAATTGATCTAAGGTCAAGTACTAGAAGGCAAGCAATTTGCAACAGCTGAGAGGGTGCTTTCATGTGTTTACCGGCCCTCTATTCGAGGTGGTATGTTGATTCTACCAGCAAACTGTGGTTACTATAGTTATGCAGTTCTACCGCCCATGGTCAATGTCGGTAAGTAAAAAATTGTGAGTTTTCATCTATCTTTATTTGTGATTGATGTCTCAAAAAAATGTGAAATTTGACAGCTGTTAGCTAATAAACAATCATCAATAGTAAATCAAATTGAAGAAGAAGATTCGAATCTCTATTCTGGGTAGATCTTTCAATCGTGCAAGAAATTTTGTGGGCATAACGGTCAATGGATTTTGCATAATATTTGGAAACCTCGCCAAGGCTCGACCTCCAAACTATCATTCTCAATTGGTAAACTGTAGTTACTGACCTTATTACTAGAATAACCATCTTGCTTTGTTGGCATTCTCAAAAATAATGGTTTTAAGCGAGCAATCTGATGAGATACTTTCTTCATCAATTGCAAAACACTTGATTTGCTCAGATTGATGTAGTCTTCTAAAGCGCTTTGAAATATACCAGCTTTTCTGTCGATGCTACTATCCAAATTTTCATAAATATACTCCAGAATTGCAACAACAATATTTCTATTGAATCAAAATCTCATTTTGAATTCAGATGCAGTATAGAGAAGAAAATATTTGTCTTGCCCTTATAAACTCTAACGAGTTATTTCAGAATATTTGATGCACTTTTGTGTCTGCAAACCGCGTTGGTACCATCGTCTTCGTAGTAATAAATCACTGCTAGTTGTTTCGTACGACTCAAGCGTAGCTCTGAACATTTTGAAGAAAAGGTCGCGAAGTTTGAGTATGAGCAATGTTTCAACGTCAAACTTGTTCTTATTGGTAGGACACTTCGTTTGTGACTTGAGCCTTCAAGTTGTATCCACACTGTTCGAATATCATCACTTCAGAAATAATAAGTCTAACTAATGACACCAACATCATTATTTTGTTCACTGTTATTTTGACATGTAAGCTTTTCTGGCGGAAATTAGGTGTATTGACTCACCCAGTCAAACTACGTCAGACTCAGCTAATTGGCGCTCAACATTCTCCTCTCTCTTCCTCGCTCCTCGACCTACCACCCGACTCCACTCTGCTAGCCACGGTTCGACCAGGTCCTCTAGGCAACTACCATCGCGCTCCAATAGCATTGAACCCTAATGTTTCCAGGAGCAATCTGTCCTGGCGATACAATTGTAAAGAAGTACATATTATATTGTATAGATATCGTCCAAGAAAACAAAGCTTGATAAAACATTAAAACGGCTTTTGCTCATACAAACATGATAAATTGGCCTTGTCAAAGACTCATTCGTTGAAGGCTACAAATTGACTGTCCTTTCTTTTGACTCTGAATCTGTCTAACAGAATGAGTATCGTGATGAAAGTACGTACCTTGGTAGTATCTACATCTTTCCATGTCCTGTAAAAGAATTCTTTACGACTCTCGTTATATGAATGTAAGATCTTCTTTGCTTATTGGTTGGTAAATTTCACAATTATTCCAGAAATATTATAAGATAATTGAAGATAAAAAGTATCTATAATAGACTCAACATTTCCACTGCCATCACTCAAACCATAATTTGTTCGTAAAAGATTTGACGCACTTGTCTTACCACTCTTTGAAGCTAAGTATTTCCAGGTGCGACCAGCAACTCCAACATCATGGTTTGACTCGTCGCAGAATTCGTCACTGTTCTGTTCCCCCTCGATAGCAGATGAATCATTATCTGTACCAATATCACTTCCGATCTCCTCAATTACGTCTTCTACTTTTGATACATCACTGAATGCATTCTCATTTGAACACACTTGCTCACACTCCTCTTTTGATTCAATCATCAAAATATCTAATATCTTCGTCTGATAGTTTTTCTTTGCGTGTCATGATGAGCAAATCATACCATCATGAAGCAGATACAAGCTTATACTGACATGTCTGGATGTAAACTGAATTGAAAGCGATAAAATTACAGATGATAGCACATCACTGACATCTCGTAGCTTGTACGCTAGAGGTTTTGTGGGATGAACTTAAAAATAACAAACAATACCTATACTATACCACAAAATATAACAATATCGTTAGACATGAAAGGTCGTCCTCTGAGTGCTTGAAGCAGAAGGAGGTGGCTTACTAATTGGGATCAACAACAAATTTACGTTTACGGAAATATCCGATTGAAACTCTGGTGCCGAGGATGTGTGGATAAGTTTGAACTTCAATAACTCTAAAATTCACATATGTCACATTCTCTTGATGAATTATCTAACATTTTAGATAGTGTAACGGAAGGCAAATTTATTATTTGTGGAGTTTACAATCTCACTAATTTACAGTGGGATCATTTTTATAATTCTCGTTTGAACCTTGAGTTAATAATAGGTACAGCTCAACTTATATGGACTTTGTGGACAACATTAACTATTGGCATTTGAAACAGCTCAATTCCAAATCAAGTAAGAACGCTGGAATCTTTGATCTTGTGTTAAGCGATATGGAATGAAACTTATGTCAGTGAATGTAATTTTCCTCTCAGTAAAATTGATGAGATGCATCATCTTCCTTTTGGAATAGTAGTAAATCTTGAGAGTGTTGAAGTTTTACAAAATAAACCACGAGAAATTCATAGATTTGGATCCTGTTATTATGATATTATCAATCATTATTTGACTACTATTGACTGGAATAAATTGTTTCAAAATAGTAATACTGAAGACATCATACCGTTATTTCATGATAAATTATGGCTCGCCGTTAACGAATTTATTTCCAGCAAAACAATTTCAACGAGATCATATCCAAATTGGTACACACCTGGCCTGATTAAATTGATCAAGGAGAAAGACAAGGCACATCTTAAATTCAGAATTCATAATAATCAACTGCACTATAATGTGTTTTTTGATCGTAGAAAAAAAGTAAAGAGTTTGATTGCAGATTCTCACTCCAATTATGTCAGAAGTATTGAGTAACAAATAGTCACTAACAATAGGAAATTCTGGTCGCATATATTGTCCTCAAGGTCCAACAATATTCCACTTTCCATGTCTTTTGACAATTTATAATCAGATTCTGGCTTAGAAATTTGCCACTTATTTGCCAGATAGTTTAATTTGGTCTATGTTAATGAATCTTGTGCCAAAATCAACGATGAATTAGAATTTGATCACATCTCTCCAAATTGTTTGTCTTTCATAGATATAGATGAAAATATTGTGTATGACACTTTGTCGAAACTAGAACCTAAAAATGGAGCAGGCCCTGATAGTACACCGAGCATCTTTATTAGGAATTGTGCGATGCCCTCAAGTTTACCTCTTAGTTCAATATTTGAGGGATCAATACGGCAAGGTCACTGCCTAACTTCATGGAAAAAGGCCTATATCGTTCCTATCTTCAAAAATGGCAACAAAAGTTCACTAGAGAATCATAGACGAATATCAAAGCTGTTTATCTTTGGAAAAGTTTTTAAGTCAATGGTATATAGTTCACTATCTACTTTTGTGAGATCTCACATCATACCGGAGCAACATGGTTTCTTTGCTTCCATTTTATGAATATTTCAAAATGCTGTGAAATTACTTTCACGCGCAACAGGTATAAAATCCAGCATCGGTACAAAGTCAAGTAAAACACTTGAAAATGTGAATCAGGTCAAAGATCTAGGTGTTATCTTGGATACTAAATTGCTTCTTGACTTAACCATCAATTACATTTCTTAGAAAGCATATAAGATGTTAGGATTTTTGATCCGTACAGCGAAAAATATCAAAAATTCGCTTCCTATTTAAACATTGTATCTTACATTAGTAAGAACTCATCTTGAATCTTCTTCTGTAAGCTGGTGTCCTCTATACAATATTTATATCAAAAGAATTGAAAGGATACAACATGATTTTTTTTAATTTCTCGTTAATAAACTCCCCAGTGTCGATTTGAAATTGTTATCTCTCAAAAAACGAAAAGTATTGGCGGATTTCACGTTTTTGTATGAATTATTGAATAACCTTCTTGATGCTCCAAGTATAATTTCACGCTTCAATTTCAGAGTCCCGACGTATTCTACGCGAACTGATTGTCTTTTTAATGTTGCTGTAACTGCTTCCATTTTTGCTGCAAATTCACCTGTGAATAGAATTTCGACTTTATATAATAAACTTGACCTAATATTCCCGGATATATTCTCTGTTCCTCTCAGAATCTTCAAGAAGGTTATATCAAATAAATCACCGAAGGATGAACTCTTTCAGTAGTAACATTTAGCCCATTTCACTATTTTATATTAAATTCTTATTTTTTTCCTATTGTACTTCTACTTTGTATTTGTATGTATGTCTGTACTAATTCTTGGTATACTAGTATTATTTTTGTAGAAGTCACTCTGTTATTGGGATTTATTCCTGTTGAGTGACCTAGTCTGGTGAAATAAAAAATAAAAAGCATATATACTATAAAAAACAATACCTCCTAATGGAGGTTCATTTGAGAAAAATTGTTTCCATCTATGAGAATTTGATTAATTGAATTCCATTTCTGCTATGGCTTTTTTTTAAGCTGTATCAGATAATCTTATTGTACTATTTTTATCAGTTAATGATGACTCATTCAAAATTAAGAAATAAAGTATGTTTAGTAAGTATAGTTGGATTCCGGCAGGCCTTACCCTCCACAGTACAAACAATATATTATAGCATGATCTGTAAATTGGGATATAATAGAATCTGTGCTCCTTTGGCGCAAATATATATGTTCGTTCACTTGCAAACTGACCAAGTTATATCACTTTGAAATTTGTAGAGAAGAGTATAATAAAATGCTTGATGTCGATTCTTGCTTTGTGGGTGAAATTGCATATTCTAATCCAATTTGACGTGAGACTTCATGTAATCAATTATAATTTCATAGTTATGATTCTAAGAGCATGACTGGTGGCTTCGCCTATATACTGAAGTTCATGTAAGTTGAGATACGCTTTATTCCAAAACTTGAGAGGATATAATTGTGATTAAAAAGTTATCCAATAAATTTTATTCTGCTCCATTGGGTAACTATCAAATTTTTCAAATTTTCTCAAACAATTACCTGTGAAATAATAATGAACCATCTGAGGAAATAGTTAATTTTCCAATCCAATTTTTAAAGTGTATTAATTCTGATTTCTGATTGATTAATTGCTGAAAAAATTATTTAAATATCTTTGACTATATGATCGGAATGCGGACAATGGTAAACTTCAATTTCTATGAAGTTATAACAGAGAAGTTGTAGGAGAAGCACTGTTCTCCCACTCTTACTACATTTTTCCCTTTATTCTTTCTGCCACAAGCTTGTGGTTAACTTGTGGCGTTCGAAGAACTGTAATTTAATATAGTTCATGTCACGTCAATTTTCAAATACAATAATTCTCAGAAAAAAATCTGTTTCCGGAAGAAATGCACGCAACTGACCCAATTTTTGTCTTAGAAATGCGAACAGACTCTTCACATACCCTACTATACCAAAATAGCCCAGAAATCGTAGCATGCATATAACCTCATTTTGAGTGAACACACCTAAATACTGCAAGGCCTCACGCCATATAGGAAGCTTACTGCAAACACATTTTTTTGCATTATTCTGAAGTCAAACTCCAATGCTCGGTTGCATGAACGTTCATTAGCTGAACAGTTCTTAAAAAATGAACAATATAAGATTGGCTTATTTGACAGCAATCCAAAGCAACTGATTTGACGAATATATTCGATTTTATATTGTTTATTTTTGAAGAACTCTCTAGTTATTGCACCTTCTTGCAACCGGGTCTGAGCGTTTCAGTTTATCTGTGCTGTGCATTGTCCACTTTTATCAACTGAACCTAACTACCCATCTTATTGCTTTGGCCATTGTGTGACCGCAATACAATTCTTATACACCGTCAACGATTGTTAGGTACATATGATGTCTGATCGAAGTTTTATAATTTGTCATGTAGTCAATATTTCATAATTGCAGTAAAGATTTTCTAGCTTTGAAGAAATTGTCGAAGAACAAGTTTGGTTTTTGTAGAAAATATAGTTGTTTCAAGACTATTCTTATTGAGCCAATATATATTCTCGGTCAGCTCAAAAATAATATTTTATCATCCTTATTCGACTGGCTCATTCATTTTCACTTTTATATGCACATTTCTGATACTACATATAACCTGAATCGGAATTGGAATTTTTCTCTACAATTACATATTTATTCTCTCCTTTCTTGATAACTGAATAGTTTTACTATCAACTAGCTTACCCGGCGTACTTCGTAACGCCACAAAATCGATAAATTTAGATTGCAAGGTACTTGAGCCTACCATTTATATCAGGACCTTATAACCCGGAAATGATTAGGACATGTCAAACTGTGAAAAGATCTTTTTTGTAGGAAATCAATCAAAGTAGGAGATTTTTGTATTTGGCCAAGACTTTGCAGTTCCACTAAATGTCCTTCGAATTCATATTGCTTCTTTCCTTGTTGATTTACCAAAGATTTTACATTAAATGTATGAGTCTTACATGACATGCTTATTCAAGTGATTATATAGAAGTTATTACTATATTGGACATAACTTATCTATGTGAATATAAACCTAACCAAAATGTAACAATGAAATGAATATGCATGTACTGGGAGTAATCCAAGTTTATCCAACTCGCTTCGTTCATATGGCGGTTTACTGTTGAGCGACGTCGCTTCGTTCGCTCGGATTCTTGCCTTCAACCGAGTCTTAAGGTTGACTGAGCACGCTTTGCTTGCACGGCATCTTACCGTTGACCAATCACGTCCCGCTCGCATGACGTACTACAGTTGACCGAGTTCACTTCGCTCGCACGGCAGCTTATAGTCAACCGAGCTTGTTTCACTCGCACGGAAGCTTACCGTTAACTGAGCTCTTTTTGCTTGCACAGCAGCTTGGCATTGACCGAGCTTGTTTCACTCGCACGGAAGCTTACCGTTAACTGAGCTCTTTTTGCTTGCACAGCAGCTTGGCATTGACCGAGCTCATACAGCAGCTTACAGTTATCAGAGTTGTCTTGCTAGCACAGTGGTCTACTGTTGACCGAGCTTGATTTGGTTGTACGGTGATTTGACATTGTTCGAGCTTGTTTCGCTAGCATCGCAGCTTACCGTTAACCGAGTTTGCATCTCTAGTGGGGCGTTTCAACGTTGACGGAGCTCGCTTCGCTTGCACGGCGACCTATTTTTGACCAAGCTCGTTTCGCTCGCATGGCAAAAAAAATGCAGCCGATAGGACCTGAAACTTCCAAATTCACTTCCAGGTTTTATTGGCTGCTTTTGTTTGTTCCGCCCTGTGGCAAATCTTATATGCTGAATACGATAGATAAGTTCTAATGATATCATCAAAAAATTTGTTCTATACAAAATATATGAGAGAATAATATTTCTCCTTCCAATTGTTTAATACTTATTCTGCTTTCCTGGACGGAGACAAATCCAAAGAACAAAGGTCACAAAAATCAGTTGAGCCATTCTAGATTTATTAATGGTGTAAGTAACCCGACTTTGTTGTATATAATACTGATATCAATCTAATTTTCGATATAAACTTTGATCAATGGTTTCGGAACGCATAAGGTACAAACAAACGAACATTGATTTTTATTTATATAGAAGAAGATAGAAGATAGATAGGAGAAGATAGATAGAAGATGAGCATGTTACGTATTCCTAAATTCCTGTCGAAGTCAAGAAAGCATTTTTCCATTCTAGTTTGGATTCAGATGACAAACTTTTCGACCAATCATCAAATTCAAGTTTGAATTACTTGCAATGATACATGTATTGGAAGTGAACTGATCGACTTTAGCAGCAATATCTTCTTTCAGAATAAGAATAGCAAACATGCTGTAGAAGAGAGCAGTATACTGAACCAGCATTCTTCAAAATGTGAGGGAAGAGTGTGCGACTGCAGTCGGAATTTGTATCTCACGAATTCAGAATTCGAGTTTACTTTTCTACCGGTTAAGCTCTCAAGCAAGGATAGGTGTGCACTACGAGTTTTTCGCCGCGCGGTGAAAAAGCGCTGCGGCATGATGTCGCATCGCGGTATTGTAACAAAGTTCTATCGGCGCGGTGAATCATCGTCTTTTTGTAACATATTGAAAGAGACTTTACTGCGCGCACTACACGGCGTTTTGCTGTCACTTAATATATTTTATATTGTATTTATTGAAGCAACGATGGCTATATTAGGCAATCTTTCTGATGGTTGAATGAAGATTTCATTATTGAAATGCTTATTACTGAAGTTGGGAGAAGACCACCATTATATGACGTAACTTCAGAAAAATAGAGTGATAGAAATATTGAACAGAGATAATCGAAAGAAATATTCAGAATAATCGTTGAGTTGGCCAAATATTTCAGAGGATGCACCCAAAATTGCTCATTTTTTTTGCAAGCTCTAATCATGAGAGCCAAAATACAAGCCAATTCTACTAAATCCACTTTGGAAACTGATTACTTTGACGCAGAATCATGCCGTAGTGCACGCACCAATTTTTTTTGTCGCACGTCAAAATGTCGCTAGTCTTTTGGCCGCGCGGCGAAAAACTTGTAGTACGCGCCCAGCCTATAGCTTTGCTTACCATCGCGCGGTGCGGGCTGCTTATGATTGACACTGCGCATGCGTGATTTGGGAACATAATAGTCCATTATTACACGTGAGGGAGAGGTAGTCTGTCTATGATTAGAATCGCAAGCGACAAGTCGAGTTTAGCCCCTTCATCACGTGTGACAATGGAGTCTTCCACTGTTTTTTTTTTTTGTTCTATTTTCCAAGAGAAGAGCTCAAAACGGGAACTTCCTAATTTTCCAAACTCACCAAAACTCTATAGTTTCTGAAGTACAATTTTTTGAAAATTTTATCATATTCAGAATCTTGTGAAAACGTTTAAACTGCCAGTTACCTAACAGCTAATCAGAGTTGTGTTGAAATGTCTGAGTATCCTTATATGCTACACGTAATTAAACAAGATTCTGTCGTCCACAAACAATTTGACTTTATTCCATATAATACAAATACAACCATATCATAGAACCGCAAGATGTTAGCTTCACGCACGTCAGACCCACTGTACCAGCTTTTTGAAACAGATAACAATAATATGAGTAACATTCTCAATGAGTAAATCAATCCCGAGCCCACAAAGCGGACCTCTACACTCGAGCCCACAAAGTGGAACTCTACACTCAAGCCTGCAAAGCAGAACTCTAGAGCTAAACCGCAGAATTAGGATCTGACATATTCACTCTTGACCTCTAGTGGCGGAAACGAGACTGCATCACTGCGCTGAATCGTTTGTGGCAAGGACAATCAGAATGCAATGTAAATATTTATTATCAATACAATGATTAGTATTAAGACAATATGTCATTGGGCTGGTACAAACCCAAGCCACAGAAATTTTGTAGAAGGAGAGAGAATTATAAAACCTGGACACATTATTAGATGCGGAATAAATAAAAAATTACAAAGCAGACAAGTCGTAGTGACAGCTTTTTGTTTACAAACATCAAAGTTGAAAGAATCACCTCATCAAATCAATGCAGTAATTGATCAAAATGATGTCATTATATCTATTATATGCTCTTGTAGAGCTGGATTAGGATAAAAATGCAGACATATTATTGCTACACTGCCTTATTGTAATCGGTTAGTTGGGAACTTTGAAATGCGTACCAATGTTACATCATTTCTTTTTAATTTTATAATATTGAATGAATTTTATTTGATTTTATGAATTCCTTTTTCTTACTCAAGTTCCAGTAAATTGGAATCTATAATAAGTATTTTATAGATTCCTTTTTCTTACTCAAGTTCCAGTAAATTGGAATCTATAATAAGTATTTTATACTGTTTCATTTTCAGGAACGAAATAAAGAATCTAGAAGAATTATCTTGTACTGAAAAGCCTTGCGCTTGGAAGAAATCTTTTCAAAATTGTGAAGTAACATATTCTCCACATCCTCTACAAGAACATAATTGTTTTAAGCCCATTTTCAGTAAAAATTACAATAGTAAGGATGTGTCATCTGAGCATTTTGAAAACAGAATTCCACAAGCTCTTCCAAACTCTGCATTTTCCAAACTTGAGTAATTACATTTCTTACTATATTAATATTTTCATAAATTTCTAAGTACAATCAATATCAATATTATTTAAGAAATGGTAGGCATAAGCCAGTAGTGGAAATTTTCCCTATAATTACAATTTCCTCAGACAGAAATGCATCAAATGCTATTTCTATACAACAAGAAAGCAATAATTTCATGTGTAGTATCGCAAATTTGAAAATTTCCAAATTGAAATCATGTTGTGCACAAGAGCTGTCGAAACTAAAATGTGATTATCTTAGTGTATGCGAAAAAACTTTGACATCTTTCACTGATTGGAAACGTGAAAGACAGTACCGGATCACAGGTTCTGTTTGTTACGGAATCTATACTTACACTAGCAACAGAAAGCCTGACTGGGAGAAAAAGTGTAGTTTATTTTTCGAGCCAGAAATTTTCACATCAATATATACGGATTATGGTGAAGAAACAGAGAATGAAGCTAGGGAGATTTTCAAAGAATATAGCAATCTAAAAGTCGTAGAAACTGGGTTAGTTATTCGCAAGCAAAACCCTTGGTTGGCTTTGAAAATGATAAACCCCTCGCATTATTAGAAATAAAATGTGCGTACGATCGAAAAAAAATTAGCATTGGAGAAGCAATGAAGCGTTCATTCGGAAAATGTTTAAATTCTGAAAATAACCAAGTTACTTTGAAGAAGAAGCATAAATATTATGATCAAATCCAGTTAGGAATGTTGTTACGTGCCAATTTGGCTTTTGGTCACTTTTTTGCTGGGCTAGATTCTAAAATATAACTCGGGTTATTTGGGGTTCAATTTCATTCACTTTATTACTTACTTTGTTAAAGATATTTTCAGTATCCTTCATATTTCAATCTTTAGATCCGTTTCTTTCTCTTTTTTAAGCTCAGTTTTTTTGGTTATATCAAAAGCGTGTTTTCGTTTACTTTTATCAATTGAATTTAGTTCAGGATTTTTGTTTCAAATTGTCGCTGTTGCAATGCGCGCGCTGCAGGCAGTGTCGTTACGTTTTATTCTTTTGAATCTTAGTACTAGGGCGCCCGCTAGGGTTTTTTTTTGATAATGAAAAACGGTTAATTTTCAATTAAGTTAAACCGACCGGATTTGACTCAATTGAAGATAGTCAGCCTTAGGTCCTGGTGTAGGACAGACGTACATTTATTTATTCCCGTTTTTTACCACTACAATTTTGTGGGTTTTTTCCAAAGTTCATTGCGCGTGCAATCCCAAATTTCGGGATTCTTTTGGGGAGAGCCTGTGCTCCGGCCGAATATTTTGAGGCAGTTTGGCCATTGGTCATTCGGCGGAGCAGCCCACGTGCTGGGGATTAGTTGAAGTTGTAGATGGTTATTCTTCGCTTTCGCTTACCATCAGCGATAAAACGTCGTCCGTACCAAGGCACATACTGTGAAAGTACCTCACTTCCACCCTGGCTTTCCCGACCATCCGGAATCCAGCAAATTAGATCCGAGGCTGAGATCCAGGCGCCAGGCAGAAGGGTCAATAGGATCTCAAGCGACGCGCCAGCTTAGTGGTTCAGTTTTTTTGTTATTCAGACTTTTTTGTTAGTGCTAATTTAATCATTAGACACCTCGTGGCTTCAACACGACTTTCGTTTACTTTTAATGCATGACTTTGCTGCGGTAGGCATTCGCTGTCGCCTTTTTTTTCTATGTTTTTTTTTTAGTTACGTTATAAACGCTACGTCCGCTTGTGAACTAGATTGATCGGTCTAGAACCTGCTTTTCATTATTTTTGTACTTTTCGTGGAGTAGGTTTATAGACGTATTTGTTCAGTTAGGACTTGCTGAAGTCTGCGTAGGAACGCGAATCACCGCCATTTTGTTTGCAATAACTTATTAAGCTTTTGTAATTTTCCCATTCATTCTTCATTTCATTTTCGAATTTTGAATTGAGTTTATTGAATATTCACTTCTTTGGGTGAATTGTTGATTCATTTATTTTGTAAAAAAAAATACTCACTACTTCAATTTTCAGATAGTGATTTTATTTAGTGTTTTCTTACAACTGGTGAGTAAGTATCGCTGTTTGAGATATTGTTTTATTTTATGTTCTGCGGCATCTTGATCGACGCCGGAAGATCTAGTTATCCTACAACCCAATATTCTACCCGTCCGTCCTACCACCTTTTGTTTTACAGGTACTTTCGCAGCTGTGTACCTGAGGACGGCAAAATTAACAATTGCGTGGCGCCTTTATTTTCTGTTTTATTTAGAGTTAGCTTACGTAGCGTCCAGTATATTTGTTTCAATATAGTTCATATTCTTGAAAGCTAACCTACCCAGTCCGGCCCTGATATTATTTTGATTATTTTGATACAGTTTTTTCTATACTGAGCTAGTCAGTATACTAAATTATTTGGGTATCTTACTTTCAAGCTCGGGCAAATTCCTGGAGGAATCTATTGATGCTGGCAAAAAATCAGTGATGGCTACAGACAAAGTTAATAACATATTATTCAAAGGCAAATTTCAGGGATGGCATGAGAGAAAAACATTATTTAATTCAATTTCAAATGCAACTATGCTTTATGGTGCAGAAATTTGGGCACTAAAATATTACGAAAAATTAGAATCTTATCAACTTAAGTTTATTAAACAAACCCTTAGGTGCCCAAAAACCACCCCTAATTATATGATTCGTCTAGAAACGGAGACTCCTCACATTCTGCTTCAGTTATCAAAAAGAGTATTAAACTGGCTCTATAAAATAGATTCAATGGCAGAAGACAGGTACCCAAAATTAATATTAACTAGATTAAAAAATTTAGATAATATCAGCAATAAACCAGAATTTAATTGGTTTACTTCACTAGAAGAATTACTGTCAAATATAGGTAGTACTTTACTCCTGAATAATGATACAACACTAAGCAAATCAGAAATAAAAATTGCTCTAGACTCAATCAAAAATAATCTATTACAAAAAGACATAGAGTCACTTAATAATGGTAGATACAATCTTCACTACAAAACTATTAAAACTTCGTATAACATTGAACCATATTTAATTGATAAGATGAACATTTACAAAGTGAGAATCATTGCTAATCTCAGGTTATCTTCCAAACGTTTTGTTTCTATTTATTATAACAGTACTAGATATTACTGGGATACCTCACTACTTTGCATCATTTGTAATCTTCAAAGAGCTGAAAACTTACAGCATTTTCTCGTAGAATGCCCATTATATGAGCCCTACAGAGATTATTACATAGCATCATACTTTTCTCGCGATGATGCTCCCTTTCATGACCTATTACAGAACCTATCAAGCGAAAAAATTAATAATATCGTATTTTATGTCACTCGATGTTTGTTATTGAGAAGTTTTGCCTTAAACCTTGAACGAATGATTTTCTTTTTCATGTATGCAGCATTCGATAAATCTTTCATGTGTATAACAATCAATTTTGATGAAAATTTCACAATGAACATGATTAGTGTATTAAAGAATGTTTGTTTTAATATTATGCTGCATCAAATATGTTTGAAACAAGACAGTGATAAAGAAAATGAAGAAAGGATCATTATTAACGATGGTGGTTTTGAATAAAGTCAATAGTAGTGATAATGGAGCTAGTTTACCAAAGCAATTGTTATAGTTATTTAATATGATAGAAGTATAATACGCGTTTTTTTTTTGTGTTCAAAGTTTATGAAGATTCAGGGTAATTAATGAAACATATTTTTATGAATATTGTGTCTATTTATTTTCATTCAATTGTAATAAGAATTTATCGTCTTTTAAAATAGGAGCACTAAGATTTACTGTCGCACATATCGCTGTAAAAATATCCTTAACAAAGTGGCATAAGATTGGCAGGCATCGTTTCACCAAGAATTTGAGACTTTTCAATTCGTTGATTTGATCTTTCAACGTGTATCCGTGCTCTAGCTGTTTTTGCTGTTAATATACTTTCTTCTTTTGAAAATTGGCTTTTATTTCGTAGAAATGGGGGTCTATAACATTTCCATCGATCAACTGAGCAAATTTCATCAATTGTATAACCTTTGTCTATCATAATACCATCTCCAGGTTCAAGCAGCGATATTGAATCACTTTGTTCAAATATTGCTTCATCACTAGCTCGACCACCATAAGCATTACTTCTATAAGAAATATTCCCAGCTGGTGTAACACCTGTCAAGAATTTACAGGTTTGTGACCTTTTTGTAAGTAGAGTATGTAATCAGTTGGCAGCACAAATTTTGAGGACATTGAGTGAAAATCTCAGTACAATCAAGAACAACTCGCACATCTGTGAAATCCTTAAAACATTCAGGTATATTTTTGGATAGCACTTCTCTTGATGGCCATTCAATAGCAGGCTTTAAGCTTTCAGATAACATTTTTATTACATCGTGGAGAATAAGTTGACAATGTCTTGGTGAATAGCAATCGAAAAGAACCGATAAAAAAGCATATGATAGATTTTGTTTCAATTTTACATAAACCATAATAACTTTTCCTGAAATGTCCATTTTATTATTTTTATGCTCAAATTTATGTCCAAATTCATCACTGAAAACATCGACAATAGTATTTAATAAATTGAACGACTCAAGTCCAGTTGCTGTACTCAATTTTGAATCACTGTTTATAGCATTCATAAATTTTATTTTGAAAAAATCTTTTGATACTTGTATTTCAACGTCTTTTGTTGTTATTTGTACTCCTTTTTCTATGTTACTCTTGTCCAAATTGTTTGCATCGATTTTATCCAATTGATCTTCATTTTCCAGATTAATATCCTCTGTCTCCAGCTCTTCATCAATTTTCATTGAAATATTATGCGCTGAATCGCTATTTTTTGAATTAAGATTATTGATTTCTTCATTTTTCTTGTTCCTCAGCAATAATCGGTTTGTACGACTCTCATCAAGACCTCTATTCGTTTTTCCTGGCAACTCAATAGACGGTATAGCATTTCGTTTTAAGTGCTTTCTTTTTCCGGGGATATCTACAAATTATTAAGCAATTATGAATAATATAACTACTGCTACTATATTAAAATGGTGAGGTTATAAAGTCACACATACGTATACTTACCGAATAATATAAGATCATGTTTTGTGAAATGTACAGATCAAACTTTCATCGATTTTTTTGCTTCTCTGATCTTCAAAGCTCTTTTCCATGCTTTGAAATGATCAATTTTCTCTAGCTTTTCAAAAATGTTTTGTATAAACACAAAATGTTTTCCTGCGTCTGGAAATTTGTAGAACCTTATATCTAAATCTTTATTGTAACTACTTCTACAATTCGCTACACAACAAATTAATCTTGATTAATAATTAAGAACACTTGATGTAAGTTTCACAAAATAATAAATTAAATCTTTATCGATTTCGGCTTATTAGACCATCGTCAGAAGAAACAGAATTACAGATTACAGATTCTGTTTCTCCTGAAGATGGCCTAATAAGCCGAAATCGATAAAGATTTAATAAATTATTTTGTGAAACTTACATCAAGTGTTTTTAATTATTAATTTTGTTACAATGTTTCACCAAGTGCCAACAGCTGAATCCTTCAATTTTATTAAATAAATCTTGTTTTACTCTTTGAACGAGGTGTAAATTTTACTAATTCCATTTCAAAGAATTTGATGGAATATTGATTAATAAACACCCTCAAAAAAAATCGAGCTTGATACATAATGCAGTCTTATAATATTTTTCGATTATGCCACTAGATGTCAGGAGTGAATATGTCAGATCCCAATAGCTCCTTCTCAATACCACAGCGTGAGAGTATACACAACTGAACACCACAACACCAAGCGGTACAGATCCACTCACTAATAGCCTCAACTCTCTAATCACTCCAACACTAGCTCGCAGAATGTGATGCTGCCACTGTTGAACACTGAACAAAAACTGAAATAATTAATAGTTAACTATGATCTTGAATGAGAAACAATTACGTAATTGGAATTATAGCTGCAATAGATAGTATAATTATTACATGATTTAAAAATGGCGCTAACCGTTCGGCTTACCTGACCTCTTGAGCGTCCTCGCGTATTAATCTGTCACGCCAAGGGTATCATCATCTAACTGCTTGAATCCAATCCCCTGTCTCCATTTATAGCACGTCTAATTCAATCATGTTGTTCCTTCCGATGCAGAAATTCTGCTGGGTGCATCTATATGGTTTATTCTAGGACTGTGTCTGTATTCTACTGTAAACGTATATTTCCAAGTGTGCAGTCACCATCTGCCTATCCGCAGCATAAGATCTCTTTCAGTGCTAGTTATGCGGAGAGCATTATTGTCGGTGATCACTTGAAACTATACTTCTAGGAGATACCCGATTTCCTTTTTCTTTCTTTAGGGTTCACATCACTGTTAATGTCTTAATTCTTGAGAGTGATATTATTTTTCTGCGTCTCTCATTCGACGGTTTTGATGGGAAACAAGATTTAATCCACCATTTGCTTGTCGTTGCAATAACATCTCTGCTATTTCAATTCTGCTGGCATTTTTATGCAGCTTTTTCTCCGTTGTTAATTATAAAGATCAAAAACAGGTCCTCAGGTTATTTTGTTTCCCAATTTCTGATAAGAATCGTCTTGCTCTCCGTCCTACCATTTTTGATCATGGTTGGCCAACTGTCTTGAAGCTTGTGCAATTTTGGCATAATTCTTCACGAATTGTCGAGTATAACTTGTCAGTTTCAGAGATTGCTGTACTTCATTAGCATTGATGAGTGCTTGGAATAATCTTGCAGCTAAAGCTTTCTCTTGACCTGGCCTTACTTCTTCACTATGTATTCCAAATCTTAGATGATCAATTTTATTTTAAAGAGGAAGAATCGCTTCTGATTCAAGATTCTCCTATAGGAAACAGATTCGATAACGCTTCCAAATTCTGCTTCTTCTTTACAAAATTGCTTACAGGGCATTAGACTATCCAGATAAGCCGTGAATATGGTACTTCGGTTAGTTCCCAATAATTTGTTCACCATTTTGGAAAAATCGCTGATGCTTCAGTTAATCCGAAAGGTAATTCGTTTTGTTCATCTGTCATTTCGAATGATGTCTTACATTTGATACTCTCCGTGAAAGATATCTGGTAATAGGCAGCTGTCACGTCAAATGATGTGAAATACTGCGTTCCTTGTAAACGGTCAAACTGATCGTCAATCTAAGTAAGGGATATTGATTCCTGACTGTGACCATATTCAACCCACAATAATCGATGCTCATTTCATAGTCTCCATTCATTTTCTTCACGAATAGAATCGGTTAAACAAGATTCTAGAATTATCCCTGGATTTGAAAGTTTTGTCATCATCTCGCGTACTTTTGATTCTTCTTTATGTGAGAGATGGTATGGGCTGTAGGTGGAAGGTATATCGTCAATCAAAACTATATTAATCTCGGGTATTTGGACACATTTCATTTTCTCCTTAGAGTTTACAAAATAGTCCAGATATTCTTCTAGCAGATTTATCACTTGTCGCTTCTGATTCTCATTCAGATACTGATATCCTCAAGAACTGTTTTCTATTTATGTAGCCTCCAGCTAGAGCTCTGTCATGCTTTATCACCAAATTATTATCCGCAAAACTCACCACTGATAGAACGCATTGGTTTTATTTTTCGTCAATCTCATACTTAGGTCTGTCAAATAAATTGTCTTTTGTATCCGGATAGCAAGTTCTGTGCCCAACATATTCTGCCAGAATGACTGTACTTCCTTTTATTTTGCACACGCACTGTTTGGTAGATTCTGGCAAGTCTATTTCAATCAACCAACTTGATTCTCGTAAGATTTTTGTTTGAGTCTCTTTTTTATGGATCATAATCCTTTTATGTTTCTTGCAGGACTTTTCAACCATCATCGGAATGGTTTAAGTGTTCTCGAAAACGATGTAACTGCAAACTGCAAGTTCACTCTGAGCTACTTTTATTTTCTGATTTTCCATTGCACTCAAAGTTTCTTTAAACTTTATTTCCAAATTCTTGACGAATTCGTCCTTTATTTTACTAAGCATCATTTTCAACCTTTTTCTTTCTGCTTCCACCATCGTAATACATGCTAATCTCACGTCGATGTACGTTTTTGTTCACAGCAATTTACCATTTTGTGGCCCTCTTTTTTTTGGTGTTGCCGTCTATTGTTCTTGAAAATGTGAGTGGCTCTTCTGGCTCCTTGCACTCTCAAGCAAGAGTTGCTGTGGTATTCCTTCGATTATGCAAGATACCGATTTCTCACTAATGATGTCCTAACCATTTTGGAATGTTGATTTCTCACAGCAATATTGCATGATCAGTTTATCGATTCTTCCTGTTGGTATTATGATTCCTTGCGATAACTAGATGTAATTCTTTTGATATGTAAGAACTTTTAAAATCATATATTACCATGCCGAACAAGAATGATTCAAACTTGTTAAAGCTTTGTAGCAAGACTCTGCTTGTTTTCTGGAGAATAAAGCAGTAGACATAATGATAGTTGATTTGTCTTACTTATGTACAAAACATGGATCTTCAATTTCATTCAATCAGCTCGATAAGGTTGAAAGACGGTATCTTTATCTCCAGGTCAAGCTTGTCTAGTGAATGGCTAATCCATTTGCACCACTTGCATTTGTTTGAGCTGTAAAATTCTCTCCAGATGCTTCAAGAACAGAAAAAAGTACACTTACTGTCGTGATCGGTCATATTGTATCTTTATTTCTTTTTTGCAAGTCTTTGATCTGGATAAATATTAACTGAAGATGTTCGTTTTCTATCCAATTCGACATTGTTTTCGATCTCAATTTCCGGAGTTCTCAATCCCATTTCTTATATGTTGAGATGTTTGGATATCCTTATATGCTAAACGTGATTAAATAAGATCCTATCGTTAACAATCAATTTAACTTTATTCCATATAACACAAATAGAACTATATCATAGAAACGCAGGATGTTAGCATCACGCACGTCAGACTCACTGTTTCGCCGTACCAGCTTTCTGTAACAGATAACAATAATATGAGTAACATTCTTCTCAATGCGGAACTCTACACTCGGGGCCACAAAGTGGAACTCTACACTCAAGCTTGCGAAGCAGGACTCTACAGCTAAACCGCAGAATTGCTCCTTCTCAACATCACAGCATGAAAGAATACACAACCGAACAGCACAACACCAAGCAGTACAGATCCACTCACCAATAACCTCAACTCTCTAATCACTTCATCACTAGCACAGACTACCTATAAACTATAGACGGTAAGCTGCAATGTTATGAGCTGGAATTGTCTTTTAACGCCATCTGATGACAGGAATAACAACTAACACCGATTTGAATTGATGGGCGGTAATTTATTTTAATTTAAAAATGATTATTCATGACTTGTAGATTTTTTTTGAAAGTTATGTGAAATTTCGATACATTTTTTCCATATTTTGCAGAATTCAAAATAAATCGTACAATTTACACGATAACAATATCAAAAAACAGGTAATAATTAATATTTATCAGATACATAGTACAAATAATTGTGATTAACTTTATCTTCTGGGACGATGTGGCTACGTCACAACGTTATTTACAACATGAAGTGTATATGTGATGCTGGCCTATCGGTTAGCGTGCTCGCTTGGTGCGCCAGCGTTCGGGGTTGGAGACCGCATCAAGTAAACTTTTATATTTCTATTTTTGATTCAAAATCGGTATGCAGCAAGTTGAGACTGAAAAATTGAATATTTAATGGATAGACAGTATATAAAGCCTCCGATTTCGAAGAGAAGTCAGTTGAACTGTAGCGCCTTCCTACAGTTCACCAGCCCTCTAGAGTGCAGTCTACAAGTTAGCAGCCAGTGCCGTTCGTCAGAGTAAGGGTAAGCGAACTAACCGATGTCTAGTTTCCGACTTGCGTCTTCCAAGTCAATATCGTACTACCCAGCTCGCGTCTTCCGAGCTACGTCCTATTCCGACTTGCGTCTTTTTCCATGACCTTATTAAGCCGTCGGAAGTCAATACAGAACCGTGGCCTCCATTTTTTTTTCTGTACTATGACCGTTGGTGAGCTTCAGGCGCTTGTTGACGGTTCTATTACTACGTCTGCCAACATCTGGTCTATTTCCGTGGATACAATCTCTCGCATTGCCGGGTTCCGGGGATGATACCTCTGTTTAATAGGGGTATCTTCTTTCAGGCGAATCCGGTGCTGCAAGAGAGTGGTGGGTCCTTTGACTGTTTCGAATTTCGGGAGCTTGTCTGCGAGGAAGGCTTGCAACTGGTTTTGTTCGTTTGTTGGGTTTCCTATATTGTAGACGGGGACTGGTGTCCCTATACGGCAGCGGATCTCTTTTTTGGAAACGTCAATTAACATTTGATATGTCTGGATCGTGTCCATCCCTACTAATATATGACTTGGCAGGTTTTCCATTATGAGGAAGCGTATCGGTTTGTAAATCCGATCAATGATGCATGGTACGGTAATAGAGGATTTGATAGAAATGACCGTACCATCGGCCAGCTGTGCTTCAGGGTGAGGGCTGGGCTGAATAGGTCTATCATGTCGGTCCCATCTCATGGCTACCTCTGGGCTGACATACGAATATTCTGCGCCGGTGTCGACTAGGGCTCGCTCTTTTTGGCCGAAAATGTCCAATGATAGGAACAGACGTGCTCCGTCTCTAGAGCTCTCACATATCATTGGAAGCTGTGTGATTTTATGCGCCCATTTTCTCGTGAGGTGCCTGGGCTTTTTAGAGCGGCAACTCACTTCTCGTTTCCCGCACGGCATGGGCAATCTCTGGTCATTGTACCCTCGGCTTTGCAATGGATGCAGAATATTTTCCGACGGTTTTGGCAGCTTCTTTGGTGATGTTCGTTTTGTCCGCATCGCCAACAAATAACCGTCGCATTGGAGCCTGATGCTTTGGGCTTACTTATAGTTGCCATTGCTTCTACTCGTGGCTTACGTACTGGAGTCAATTCTTTCATGAGGTTTTCGTACTCCTCTATCCTCTGAATCAGTCCCCGTAAGTCTTGAAAATCTGTACGGTGAATGTCTTGCCGATAGGTTGGTAACAGATTACTATAGAGGCGAAATAGAATCTGGCTCTCGCTCAATCGACCATACCGGCGAATTAAAGTTTGAAGGTCTGTAAGGAACTCTCGTCCTTTCTCATGGTCACGTTGGCGACGCTTGTGTATCTCTTCTTCCAGTTTCTGTTCGTATTCGTGACTTATAAAAAAGAACCGGAAGTCACTTATAAATTCATCGCAATTTTTCCACGTTGTTTCGTTGTTACGGTACCAAGACAGAGCCGGACCTCTTAATAACTCGGGAAGACCGATCAGTAGTTGCTCGTCCTCAATGCTGTAACCTTCCTTCAGCTCGGTCACTCTTTCTAAGAAGGATATAGGGTCCGTCGTGCCATTAAACTGAGTATTCCATTTCCGCACCGTTTCGCAGATGTGTACGGGGGTGCGGAGCGCAGGAGTCGGGTAGTGATATTCTTCGGTTGATGTATCCGCAGGTGGATTGACTTTTTCTTTTCGTGCTTTAGTAAACTGACGCACTGCCCCTACCAATCGCTTACGCAGGTCTATAACTGCGCCGTCTGTATCTAGGCCCCAGTTTCCTAAATGCTTCACCAGATCATCCTTCTAAAGCTCGTACACCCATGATACTTCCGGATCTTTTTCCTCTGTTGCCATGTTCGCTCCCTTTTTTTTCAAACCAAATTTGCCTTAATCGGGTCCCTGCTCGTGCGCCAGAAATTTGTGACGTTCTCACTTGGAACGTCAGAAGTATGTGACGTACTGTTTGGCCTGTCGCTAACTTTTACTTATTTCTCGGGCGCCATTTACCAACGGAGCGACAGGCTGTTGTACGTGCCAAGGTAGCTCTGTGGAGGTATGATGCCCAGGCTTCTGAAATTTTGCTGAAACAGGAGAACAGGGTACACGCAACAAAAGAGTAACAGCTTTCACCAAGAATAAAATATTTCTATTCAATATAGCTGAAAATAAACATTAAGATAATACAAAGTAACAGCAATAATATTTCTAGTGCCAGAATAACTTGATAATGTTAAATAGTATCTAACACAACAATTGAAACAATCTAGTGATTGACCGCTTGACTAATTAATCGACTACTTGACTGATTTTACCAATTGACTGAATATACTGACTGATTGACCGTACTGACTGATTTAAGATACTGACTGACTGATTGACCGTACTGACTGATTTACCGTCAATCCAGAACGTAGGTCCACTGAAACGGAGGTAAAGGATGTTGACTCGGAAGACGCGAGTCGGAAAACAACGGGGTAGCTCGGAAGACACGAGCTGGATAACAGGATGTTGACTTGGAAGACGCAAGTCGGAATAGGACGTAGCTCGGAAGACGCGAGCTGGATAACAGGATGTTGACTTGGAAGACGCAAGTCGGAATAGGACGTAGCTCGGAGGACGCAAGCTGGATAACAGGATGTTGACTTGGAAGACGCAAGTCGGAATAGGACGTAGCTCGGAAGACGCAAGCTGGGTAGTAGGATATTGACTTGGAAGACGCAAGTTGGAAACTAGACATCGGTTAGTTCGCTTACCCTTACTCTGTCGAACGGCACTGGCTGCTAACTTGTAGACTGCACTCTAGAGGGCTGGTGAACTGTAGGAAGGCGCTACAGTTCAACTGACTTCTCTTCGAAATCGGAGGCTTTATATACTGTCTATCCATTAAATATTCAATTTTTCAATCTCAACTTGCTGCATACCAATTTTGAATCAAAAATAGAAATATAAAAGTTTACTTGATCCGGTCTCCAACCCCGAACGCTGGCGCACCAAGCGAGCACGCTAACCGATAGGCCAGCATCACATATACACTTCATGTTGTAAATAACGTTGTGACGTAGCCACATCGTCATACTTCATATATTTCACATTTTTAGGGTGACCAAACAAAATTTAGTAGGTATGTTCGGAACATTTCTCATCGCTATGCTATCCTTGTAAAAATCATTTTGAGAGTAAAGATATAATAATTAGTCATTTTCCTACAGAGACGTACATTGAAACAATAAGAACAAATCAGAATGAATATTACACATGAATTATGTCAATTTGAAATCAATTCTCTGGATCCAACAGCATTTAAAGATCATTTTCGAAACATTCTATATTGTTATTGTCAAAATTATTCCAAAAATGAAGGTACGGCAATTCGCGTTATTCTTACAGAGACGTCCATTGGAATAATAATAACAAATCAGAATAAATATTGAAAATGAACTTTGTGAATCTAAAATTGATCCTATAGAACCAACAACAGCATTCAAAATCCAGCATTTCAAAACATACATTATCGTTATTGTCTAAACTACTTCAAAAATAAAGATATGATAACTCGCCGTTTTCCTACAGAGACGTACTTTGAACCAATAAGAACAAATCAGAATGGATACTACATATGAATCATGTCAATTCAAAATTAATTCTTCAGATCCAATAACAGCATTTACAATTCATTTCCGAAACATTCTGGCAAAGTGAACATTTTCTCCAATAAATCATATCCTCTTGCACTTTGTTTTAAGAGAGACTGATACAATATCCTCTCCTCGCGAGTGAATCTTTGCGATTCCTTCTTCTTCTGTTCCTCTCGTCTGGAGTTCAAAGAACATTTGAGCAGATGGTGTTAATGAGCTCATCTTCCTAAAATCATTTGTACTAAGAAATGTTCCGCACACATAAGACGACTCTTGAAAGAATTGGTCCTCCTTCTAGAGCGAAAGACACTGGACCAATCATGGTTGGACGTGGAATTTCTGAAATACATAAAAATATTTGTTATAGCTCATTTTTCATTTTTTGATATCTACTGCACCTATCATGATGCAATTCTGAACAAATCTGTATGTATTTCAAGAACTATTGCTTTTTTTGCTTGCATATTGATGATTCCAGAACTACACCACTCACAGATTTGTTCACAGATCAGCATAACAATATAGAATTCTTATTTCTTCATCATTAAAAGTACTTACCAATGGCCTGGCATCCCACGGTGCAACACTTCATATTTGTAACTGGCATTATTGCTTCTAGCGAAAAATAAAGACTTTATACACCAAGTAGCAACAAAAATACACAATTGCAGCATAATTAAGTAAGAAAATAGATACTTCAACGAAACAAAACCGAGCAACTCAATGTAAAACACAATGAGCGATTCTAACGAAATGGCAGACATGTCAAGTGGACACGACGAATAAGGCCACATGACGTCACGGGTCACGTGACGGACAAAGCAACAAGAAATTTTGCAGTGTTGACATCTCTTGATTAAAATAAATTATAGAAACGTAGGTCCAGCAACACTCATATAACTTTCCAGGCTCTGATCACTAGCTCGCACAATGTGATGCTGCCACTATCAAACACTAAACAAAAACTGAATTGATTAATCGTTAACTATCATCTTAAATAAGAGAAAATTACGTGATTGGAATTATAGCTGCAGTAAATAGTATAATTATTACATGATTCAAAAATGGCGCTAATAGTTACCTACATTTGAACACATTAGGCGCGTGCGGAGCACGCTTGGTGCGCACGATCTTCCACATTATATCTATAGCCCGTCCAAGCACAAATATTACATATTTCAAATAATCTCAGTTTCATTTCATTAGACAGAATAAAATATGTATTTTGTACATCATTCTATGACGTACAAATGTATTTTAAATAGCTTTTTATACTAAAATAGGTAATATAACATTCATAAAAGATTGTTCATATTCGCTTGGTATTACTATACATATCGTAGCAGCTGTGACGTCACTTTGAATTCCACAAATTGTTTTTATCAAAATTATTAATGAAAAGTATCACGTTACCATATTTTTTCTGTAGACATTTAAAAAATTACTAAATCTATCATAATGAGAGAAAATGAATTAGAGTTTTTTGTTGGAGGACCCCAACGGTTGCCCTGGTGCAAAATTCATGACAACCTTCTTCATCACGCGAGACAATTAGTTGCCCTGGTGCGACATTTCCGGAAGATAAGGATAAGAATGACGATCTCTTCCTATTCGATCAATAATATCCATAACTTATAGTGCTATTATGTGCGAACGATTTATATTCATAATTATTCGCAGGGCTCCAGCCTTGCGCCAAAAATCGTGTCTGATCACGAAATAGAAATATATACAATAATCACAAAGCAATAAATTGGGTTTTATATGCCATCAGGCTTTTTCGCGTGAAAGTGTGTTTTATTGGTAAACCTACAATAATTCTGTCCTCATACAAGACCAGAGATTCACGGGCTTGGCTTGATGCTTGAAAGCTTGGATTGGAAATCAAGCCAAGTCAGAGAGAAGTCAAACCAAGATTCACATGTATCAAGCCAAGTAGAATTTTTCAAAAGCTTGAGAATTTCAAGCCAAGTCAAGCTTCAATTTGTCAAGTAGCTTGGTGAAACCAAGCTGTTCGAAATGTAGTGACTTCTAGAATTTCTAATTGATGTGGCGTGTGCATTTGCCTATTTTTATTATTTTAGTTTTTTCAAAACTAAACTCAGATTCAAATAGATTGTTAATTACCTGAACAGTTGCAATAGATACTGTTTTGAAGCCAATTAAAAATTGTACTCGTACTGTCATTCGCAAGGGAATCCAGTCTCTTTAACAAAACTCTGATATTTGTTTAATTAGGAAAGATGATAAAAATGTATTCCTTTCTGTGTTTTGTGATTAAAGGTATTTTTAAAGACGTGAAAGCACTATTTTTCGTTTTGAACTAGTTTTTTCACAGTAACGTGCATGTATCTATTTTATCTTTTATGACCAAATTTTACGATCTGTGAAGCATATTCTGTGCCACTGTCCTGATATGGATCAAGAGTGATATTGGAAATATCAATCATTTCGTATCTTGCATAATTTATCGGAATTCTCAGGTGTCACTGATACTGCGTTCTAAATAATCAATAAATGTTTTGTTTTCCCTGTTCTTCAAAGTAAAAATAGCCAACACCGCCTTATACGTGGAACGTAGGTGAACATATATACGCGCAACCTATTATCAAGCTCTCAAGTAGCTTGATACAAGACCAAGCTACTTGGGAAAACTTGAAACCAAGCCAAGATTCTTCTTACTTACTTGTACTAAGTACGAGGAAGTATTGTGAAACCGACAAAATTTAGTGTTGTAGCATCAAAATAGTTATCCACTATTTTTCTATCAATAGGCCGAGCCGGAAGTGCAATTTATGAGTATAACGGACATTCCGAATTTGCGGTATAAGACAATCAGTTTAATTGAAATAATGAGGTAGGCAATGATAATCTGTTGTCAATTTCCTTATTTTGTTTGACATGTCAAAATATTTTTCCATGAATTTCATTTCGTAAGCATGACGAAATTAACAAAATTGGATCAGAACATGCTTTTTCATATGAATTTGAAATAAATTTTCATTATGTTGGTCACACGGTCCAGCTTTAATTCCAGCATCATTGAATTCCAAATATACATACTGATCAAACCTCTTGGAGGCGAAAAAAAAGAATTAAGCATTGAAATCTACGACTATCTGACGGTCTGAAAGTACAAGGGAATATTGTGGAACCGACAAAATTCACATATCGAGATTTTGATGGATATATCAGTTTTGAGCATCCCCGAATCCATTTTGACTATTTTTGGCTTGATGTCGGTATGTATGTACATATGCATGTATGTATGTGCGTAATTTGCAAATCTCAGAATTCGTCAAACGTAGAATGCTAGAGTTTTGTATTAAAGACTGGTATAGAATCTATGATCTTGATGTGCACCTCACATTATGGTTGCAATCGTCTGTACTGGAAGTGCAATTCACCTGATACTTTTTCTGAATTCTCCGCATAAATCTCGAATGATACTGGAATTCAGTATTTGGAATTGCTGTAGCATCCAAATGATCATCTCCTATTTTCGTCCCAATCGACTAAGCCGAAAGTGCACTTCATGTTACAGACTTTCAGAATTTTTCACATGAATCTAAAATAATCAGTCGCAGAATATTGAGATTTTGTATTGGACACTTTTATAGCATCTAGTTGTACACCTTGCATTATGATTATGATCAACTAAGCCGGGAGTGCAGTTTACTCGAAACAGTTTTTAATTTTCCGCATAAATCCAAAACGATTGAACGTAGAGTATTAGAATACAGTATTCAAGATGATTGTGTTGTCTAGATGCTCATATCCTATTCTCATTGAGATCGACTGAGGCGAAAGTGCACTATACTTGACGATCTTAGAATTTTGCGCATAAATTCAGAACTGTTGTGTTTGATTATATATATTCAATGATGTACACGTAAGTCACGTGATGTCCACGTTAGATTTTTTGAAAATATTCCCAGAGTATTGCCTCTCAATGAATAATTTATTGTCATATTTACCATCTTTCACTAAGATGAAAGATTGCATGTATCACTTTCCACCGTTAAGAAATATGTATGAAAAGGATCTTACCATGTGCAGCACTGATTCACTTCGTATTGTTCGAAAAATTCTCGATGATGATAAACTTCTCCATATTATGACAACCAGGAGATTGATTACTGCAATTTCTGTGATTTTTTGATCAAGTTCTACGAAAATCTATATATATATTCATGATTAGAACATATAATAAGCAACTTTGAGGTATCATACCCAGATGTGAAACTAACGAAACGGAAGAATTAGTAATATTCACTATTTCTGGTAGAAGAATATTGAAAAGGAATGATGAATTATGAGAAAATTGTTCTGAATGAAAATAGATTGAGAAGATAATTCGCGCACTGAAAGTTTATTATAAGAGACGGAATAACTGGAGAATGTAGTATAGCTACTCAAAGTTTTGGAATAACTTCAACTTCCTCAAACTTAAGATATTTAGAACTGTGACAATTTTGCTCAAAGTTTATGCGAGTTTCATAATCTCTGTAGGCAGAGTAACGGAAACATTCAGCATGAAATCAATGCGAATACATGAATGTACCCCGGACAGATCTGGTAGCAAGACGATATTCAAACCAATTCAAGTTGCCGGTTGCAAAATGTAAAAAGTTTATATAGGGGCCCACTTAAAATGGTTATTTCAGACTGTGTTCGGTGTTATTAGTCCTTGGGTTCTTGCAATCGCTTAGAATTCATTTGTTTCTCTTGGCCAACTGGGACTGGAGCGGATGATGCAATTAATTCGATTCGTGTTCACCGGCCAGAACAAATTAATACTTTCTGCTGTGAAAAATTCCAAACATTACTGAATTTATTTTCAGTTCAAAATTTTTTTAAACGCTCGGTGTGTATCTTGATTGTTTAGTAGACAAATATGTCATGAGCGATGATCAAGGAATTGGTCAGTAATTCCTCTTTTGTCAATGTATTTATTTGTGTCGAGAGATGTCTTCTTGAATCTATGTCTTTTAGGCAGAGATAAAAGTTTGTTCTCAAATGACGTCATGTATAGCTTATAAAACTAGACTAAAATGTGGTAGAGTATTGTCCTTTGATAGCAAAGCCTCTCAAGTGCTACATATCATATCTATATTTTTTTCACGTGTTTGACGTGTTATTTTGTGCTCCCGAATTTTAGATTTTTTTTCAATTTTGTGCTATTTTTTCAGTGATTTTTGATACTCCACTGCAATTGTTTTCAAGTGCACTTTCATTTGGATTAAGTTTATCTGAATTTTATCCTTTTATATGTGAGTTATTTCCAATTTTTATATTTCATTTTCGATTCATTTGAACGCATATGGCCTAACAATTTAGTACCTGTTCATTCGTCACCTTGAGACTGCAGCTGGTTATTTTAATTGAATTAAAGATTTCATTGGGAGTACATAAGCGTGCTTGTGGATTCTCTCTCTCATTCTGCGCTTATCTATTCACCATTTTTATCCCTCGATAATGGTAGTTACTTCTTAAAGTTAGTTTTTGTGAGGCTTTTTTTTTCTCTGTCATCATTTTTATTTCATATTCAGTAACTCACATTACCTTGTGTTTACCTACCGTGGTCTAATTCCAGTAATCTGTTGTTTAGCTCCTGAAGTCGTGATAGACCGCACTGACAATCCCTAATTCCTTTTTTGTGTACATTGTCTATATTCTCATTATCATTAATTAGTCTAGATTATTTAAGGATTACCAGTATCTAGTCATTTATTGCTTCGTACCTCATTATCGTTCTGCGAACGTTATTATTTGAAATTTTATCTAAATTATTTTATTTGATATTTCATCCTATTTTTTTACATCTAATTTCATGAATAAATCTAAGTATGTCGGAATGCGCAAAATGTCGTTTTAGAAGATCTGATCAAGGGATTGTAAAATGTGAAGGAATATGTAATAAATCGTTTCATGCATCATGTCTCAATATGGTTGATTCCGAATTAAAATTTTATGAAAAATCTCCCAATATTCTTTACCTTTGCGATACGTGTCGACGTTCCTGTGTCGTCATTAATAGATCTGAGTCCGATATAATTATGTCAAATATGTCAGAGCTATGCACATCTATTTCGAGTCAAGTCCAACAGACTGACAAAGATAATTTGAATTCAATCCTACAGTCGTTTCAGAAAAACATTTTTGAAAAAATTGATACCGTGCTGAATTGTTTCAAAGAAGACTTCGGAAAATCATTGGAGAGTAAATTGACTGATCAAACTGAAAACATTAATGTCAACTGTGGCAGTGATTCTAATTCCAAGTTGTATTCTAGCATAACGAAGAACAAGCCCCTCAAAGCGCCCATTATTATAAAGCCTTTAGACATCTCGCAAAACGCTTGTGTTACAAAATCAGACATGTTGCGCTCTCTTGATTCAATTGGAGCTGAGATTGAAATAACTAATGTTAGAAACGCTCATAATGGTAGCATTGTGATCTATTGCGAAAACGATGATTAGGCTAATAAATTGAAAAATCTAGTCAATGATAAAATGAGTGACAAATATGATGTCAAAGCTTTGCCAATTTTAAACCCCAGACTCAAAATTGTAGGTATATCAGAGAATCTATCACCTGAGGCCCTAACAAATTACTTAAAAGTACAAAATAAGTCTTGTTTCACGGGAAAGAGCACTTGTCCATTTATCACTATAAAGCCACTTCTCAGCAGGAGACATGTATTTCAAGCAGCATTACAAGTGGATCCTAATACCTATCACAAAGCATTAGATTTTTAGGCTACGATTATTGCTCACTTCACGACGCGATCGATCTACGTAAATGTTTCAACTGTTGTTGCTTTCACCATCTGGCTAATAAATGTATCATGTCCGTCCCCACTTGTCCCAAATGCTCAGAATCCCATAAATTTGATGAATGCAAAGCTTCGATTCTTAAATGTATATATTGTTCTCAACTGAAAAATAGTCAAAAATTGGATATAAGCACTAACCATGCTGTTTGGGATAAAGAATGTCATGTCTACAAAGAGACTTCGAGTGAATTTAAGAAAAATATCCTTGGTGATATATAGCAATTAAAGTTAGTTACCTCCTTTGTCTCATCTGTGGCATCTAAAAATAATTTACCCTCATCCAGTAACAAAAATTTTATTTTATGTTGTTACTACCAGAATGTAAGAGGATTGAGCTCTAAATGCAATGACCTCTTCATAAATTCAATGATCACTACACAGTATGATTTATTCGCTCTTACGGAAACCTGATGTCACAATGGTATTAATGATTCTGAACTTTTCGACTCTGATCATTTCATCGTGCTCCGATCAGATCGTAATTTTTTTGGAACAGGTAAAAAACTAGGTGGTGGTTTTCTTCTTGCTCTATTATTATTATTATTATCATTTTAAATCCTTTAATACCCTTACGGGTGTCAGGATTGACTATTAATTTTAGTTCATATTATTTACGAAGTCTTTCCACTCTTTTCGATTTTTTGCCATTCTCTTTGCCTCTTGGGTGCTGATGTTGTTCCTTCTTAGTATTTCTTCCACTATATCTTGCCATGTTTTGGCTGGTCTTCCTCTTCTTTTTTCTTTCACTATTTTGGAGTTCCATACTTGTTTGGTTTGTCGAGTTTCCGGCATTCTTATTAGGTGACCGTACCATGCAGCTTGTTTCTTTTCAATGGTGGTTTGAATACTTTCAATTTCTAGACTAGCTCTTACATGTTCATTTCTGATTTTGTCCATCCTTGTAACCCCTTCTACTCTTCTTAGGAATCTCATTTCACTCGCTTGTATTTTACTCTTAAGTCTATTATTCATCTTCCATGACTCACTTCCATATATTAATGTTGGTCTATACATTGTTTTGTAAAGTGTCATCTTAGTTCCCTTAGATATCTGTTTATTGTTCAATATTGTTTTGTTTATTGAGTAATAGCTTTTATTCGCGTTGAGTATTCTTTGGTTTATTTCTTCTTCAATTCCTCCTCTATTATGTATAACAGCTCCAAGGTATGTGAAAGTTTCCACTTGTTCTATCTCTTTCCCGTTCATTGTTACGTTTGCTTCTATGTCTTCTTTTGCTATTACCATTACTTTTGTTTTTTCTATATTCACTTTCATGTTATGCTTTGTGAGTTCTTCATTCCACACGTTCAGGCTATGTTGCATATCGTTTTCGTTTTTTGCCAGAATTGCCAGATCATCCGCAAAAGCGCACTCTGCTATTGATATCCTGGCAAGTTTATGGTAGCCAAAATCTACTCTCTTTATTTTGCTCTTTATGTTCTTTATTATATTGTCCAGGAAAATTATAAATAGTATAGGGCTCAAGGCTCCTCCTTGCCTTAGTCCTTGTGTTGTGATAAATTCTGATGAGGTCTCATTTCCAGTTCTTATATAATTTGAGGTATTACTATATATATTCTTTATCGCATTTGTAAGTTCCTCACTTATTCCTCTCTTTCTTGATATTTCCCACATTTTTTTTCTAGGAACTCTATCGAAGGCTTATTCTAGGTCCACAAATGTTATGTAGAGCTTTTTATTCTGTTTCATTACTATTTCTGTCAATGTCCTGATGGTAAAGATATGATCTTGGGTTGAGTGTCCCTTCCTGAAGCCACTTCGCGCGGGTTCAATGTTTAATTCTATTTTTCTTCTTAATTTGTTTTCCAATATGGATTCATAAATTTTAGCCGCTGTGCATAGGAGTGATATTCCTCTATAATTGCTACATTTCTTGCTATCGCCTTTTTTATGTATCGGAAATATCACCGCCTTTTCTCAGTCTGTTGGCATTTTTCCTGTTTTCCATATTTGGTTAGGCATGATAATTAATATTTGCTCTCCATGTTCCCCTATATACTTCAGCTGTTCTGCCTTTATCATGTCATGTCCTGGAGCTTTACCGTTTCTAAGTTTCTGTAGTATTGTCTTCATTTCGTCATACGTGATATTTTCTGTTTCGTTATTAATTTCGTTGTTTGATTCTTGATGATCTCTTACGTCCATGACTTGATCTTCCTCTAATAGCTCTTGGAAGCGTTCTTTCCATCTTTCCATTATTAACTCATATTCTTTTAATATATTTCCCTGTTTATCTTGTATTTGTTTTAGTATAACTTGTTTTTGTTTTTTGCATGTTTTCAATGTTTTGTAGAATAGTTTCTGGTTTTCCTTGTAGTTGATTTCCATTGTTTTTCCGAATTCTTCAAATGCCTTCAACATGGATTGTTTTATAGTTTGTTCTACTTTTGTTCTTCGTATTTTATACTCTTTGTAGTCTTCTTCCTTTTTTGTACTTAGGTATTTCTTCCATTTCTGTTTTTTCATTTTAATTACTTCTTTTACTTCTTTATTCCACCAGTGTGTCTGTGTAATGTTTCTTGTGTTTTTATTAGTTCCGCATGTTTCTTTTGTTGCCTCTTGTACTATCTGTTTAAACGTTTTCCACATTTCTTCTATATTTTCTTGATTTGGAATTGGTGTTTTCATTATCAATTCGCCAATTTTATCTTGGTATTTCCTCCTTACTTCTACATTGTTCAGTTTATCTATCCTCAATTTAACCGTGTTTATTTCTTTCCTGATTTCTTTCTTTGTTTGGATTTCTTCTTGTTTCATTTTTATTTTCGCTATTGTTAGGAAATGGTCACTTCCGATTTCACTACCTCTTTTGACTTTAACATCATTTATGTTTTTTACTTGCGTTTTATTTGTAATAAAATAATCTATTATTGATCTCTCATTCCTACTTTTTACTTCTCGGGTATATTTATGTATGTTTTTGTGCTGGAAATATGTATTTAATATTTTCAGGTCATTTATTATGCAGAAATCGATTGATCTTCTTCCGTTGTTATTTTTAGTTTGTTCACCATATCTTCCCATTATTTCTTCTATTCCTTTATTTATATTACCCACTCTTGCATTAAAATCTTTCACTAAGTATATTGGTTCTTCTAGTTTTTCATATTCTACTTGTATCGTGTCCCAAAACTCATCTTTCGTTGATTTATCGTCATCATCATTTGGCCCATAGATTATCATGAAATTCATTATTGCTTTATTAGTATCCTCAGTCTTAACAATCATTAATCTTTCATTTACACATTTCCAGTTCTTCAAAGTTTGTTCTATGCTTTTGTGTAATATGCAGCCTACGCCACCTTTTGCTCTATCTTCTATTCCTACTCCACTATATATTAAGATATGTTTGTCATTTAATCTTTTTATACCCTGTCCTTTCATTTTCGTTTCCGTTATAGCCAATAAGTCTGAATTAGCTCTTCCAAACTCTTCTACTAATTCTATTTCCTTACCATTTATACTTTTAATGTTCCATATACCTATTCATTTTAACCTTTTCGTATGCATGTTTGTTTCCACGTTGACTGATTGGGTTATGTTGTACATTAAGAGTTTTTTGGGTTTCCCTTATTTGTTATATCTTTTGGGTCTACTTTGTTTCCAGTGGGTACTACACCATTTTCCTGTTTATCCCACTTGTATGGTATTCCATTGATTATTATTTTTTTATATCCAATTTTCGTTCTTTCTCCATTTGTCCTCGCTTCTCTTGCTATGTTCCTTATCTCTCTCTGAATTCTTCTCTCATCCCAGGTAAGATCGTTATCGATGAATATGTTTGTATTCTTAAGTTCATTTTTGGCTTTCATAACCTTTTGCTTCTGCTCCCAATCTAGCATTTCTACTTTAATAATTTCTTTCTCTGTATTTTGATTCAGGGTTATTACTTTATTTACGTCTGCATGTATCTTCAATTTGTTTGAAATCCATTTTTCTAGTTCTTTTCCTGTAATTTGTTCCAGTTTTAATCCCTTTATCACTATATTATTCTTTCTCTTGTATATCTCCTCTTTCTCGGCTTTTGTTTCAAGGTCTTCTATTCTGCTCATTAACATGTTCCACTCTTTTCTTCATTCCTCTTCCTTCTTCATCATTTCTGTCTTAATATTTTTTATCTCTTGTTTTAATTCCTTTTGATTCCCTTCCATTATGTTCATCATTTTTTGTAACAGTTCCTTTAATTCTTCCATTTTTTCTGTGTCTACGTCTATCTCTGTGTTTGTGTTATGTTTTTGGAGGTCTTTATTATTTTTCTTCCGCTCTCTTTGTTCTGGTGATCTAATTATCTTTTTACTTCCTCTAAAAATATTTTCGCGTTCCTGCTCTTCTCTACTTCTCGATCTTTTACTCATTCCCAAATCACCTCTCTTCTTTTATATTTTTATTATTTTCAAAATTTTTAAACTTGGACACAATTTCCTCTACGCCACTGGTTTTTGTTCATACGTCACAGTCGCACGCCACTACCGGACTCAAGTCGCCTTGGACGGCTGTCAGTAGCCAGCGGTTATTGAGAGATTTTGTTTTATCTATTATCTATTTGTATTTTAAAACGGATATAGTTTATTTATTCTACACTTCACCACCTACACTTTAACTTCACTATGTGATTGTATCACTCTTAGTTTAAGCAATAAGTCCCGAATAAAACGAGTTTATTATTGGCTGACTAAAAGCGCGTGTTCTCACTCCGACTTCACTCACATCGTTATCCATCATACTTCACAGGATCATTTCTGTAGTATATCTTCACTTACTCCAATTCTTGCTCTAAAAAATCATTATTATGTGTGTTAAATTGATATTTTGTCTCATTCTACAAAATTTAATGAAATACCGAATTTTGATATTCTACTAATAAAGATTATCTGCAATAATATATCTGTATACATCATCAATATTTATATTCCTCCTTCCGCTAATCTACATGATTATCAAATTCTATTTGACGCATTTATGTGATTAATCTTTTTAAACAATTCCGACATTATCATTTTTGGCGACTTCAATGTTCCTAGTTATTCAAGCTGCCATAGCGACAAGAATACTTTTTGTTCATATTATAATTCCTTGTCCAATTTCATGCAGTTTTTTGATCTTTGACAATTCAATTTTATTCGTAACTGTGATCAGAGAATTTCAGATTAAGTAATTAGTAATAGAAAATGTCCAATCACAAGAGATCTACATCCTGTCGTGAAAGAAGATTCTTATCATCCTCCTTTAGACACTGAAATCGATTTATATCATAATTTGAGCAAATTTAGGAGCACCAGCAGCAAGGGACTAAATTTCAGAAAGGCAAACTATCCAGCTCTCTACAATGATCTTTCGAATGTCAACTGGGATTTTCTTGAGAACTCTTCAGACATCAATTTGGCTGTTCATGAATTTTATGCAAAATTGAACAATATATTCAGTCACAATATATCTCTCAAAAAGCAATGTACGAAATTATATCCAACATAGTACACAGGATCTATCATCAATAAAATAAGAATGAGACATAAAGCGTCCAAAAAACTGAAAAGAACTGGTAGCAGCACCGATAAAGCTACATATATTAATTTGCGTAGAGAAATTAAAACTGAAGTGGGTACTGCCTACGTTAACTATTGTACCAAAATTCAACAGGAATTTACTCTAGATCCTGAAAGTTTCTGGAATTTTGTTAATCATAAACGTAATTCGACCTCTATTCCGTCTGCATTGAGTTGCGACGTTGAATCTCTTACTGATCCTCAAGTCATAGTCGATAAATTTGTTTTGTAATATTTCATCTATCAATGACTGTGCAATTCTCCAAGATATTCTGAATAAGATCTATGTTTGATTATCGATTACCATTGAAGATAGGAAAATGTAACATTATGACCTATACAAGGAAGCTATCTCCACTTAGATTCAACTATCAGATTAATAATACTCCCCTGAATAGGCCTGATACTATCATTGATCTTGGTATTCTATTTGACCTCAAATTGACATTTGCTCCACATATCGATTCCAAAGTTTCAACCGCATTTAGGACTCTGGTATTTCTAGTTAGAAACAATAAAATATGTAATACTCTCCATATCTTAAGACTTTTATTTATTTCACTAGTAAGACCACATCTGGAATACGGATCTTTCATTTGGAGCCCCACATCTGTTCTGAAAAAGTTCAGAGGCGTTTCATGAAATCAGCTACCTTTATTTTAGAAGGGGTTTATACTGCTAGAGGAATACCACAGAATATATTATCAAAGAAATTTGATTTACACTTCTTGCATCAACGTCGCAGTATGAATGCTTGTATAACAATTTTCAGAATCATGAATAATCTCTCAGACTGTCCTGGATTATTGGATAAAATTGATTTTCGTATTTCTAGAATGTCATCTAGATGCATTACAACATTCCATACGGTGATTGCAAAGTCTAATATTCTACTTAAATCACCACTATACTTTATGTATAAATCATTCAGAGTAATCGAACTCCAGGTTGACATATTTCAGTCTAATGTCAATAGTATAAAGAAATGTAAAGACATGTTCTAATGTTTTCTTATTTTGTCTTCTCATCCTATAATTGCGCATGTGCCTGTCGGATGAGTATTGAAAAATAATAATAACAATAATAATAATAATAATAATAATAATAATAATATCAGCACACCAAATCAATTTTTTTAGTGGATTGTCTAAGTATGGTGATTTATTTTGCAACTTCTACTTTTCGTGTCACGTAACATGGTAATACATCCTTTATTACCCTCCTTTAATGAGATATATGGACTGTTCGGAAATCTACTTATTGATTCTAACAGATATTGAGATTTTATGTATCCTCTACTTTTTTTGTGTGTATGACAGCTATTAGGAGATTATCAAATATCATGTTATCCGTCTGAAGTCCAACCTCACCTCCCCGCGGTTGACCCTGGGTAGTTCTAACGAGGCACTGGCAAACTGGTGGCAGCCCCACCTGGGGATCTAATAATCCTCACCACCCACTGTGTTAGCCACTCGGTGGGTGTGCAATAACTCGCTCCTGTCAATACAAGAAGCAAACGCTATTCTAACGGGCCGGGACAGTAGGACCCGGGTCGGAACCGTCGTGATGCCATACCTGCAACCGACCAAAGCAATGTCACCGGACAAAGCTATAACAATACGAGAGCAAATAGGCGACCACAACAACCCCTAACGCCAAATGTAGTTGTAACTGTTGTGGAGGAAAATGAGCCTCTGCCCAGTACATCTACCCGCACACGACATCGAACTTTATGGACCGAAGAAATGAACAAATACATAGTTCGATGTTTTTATAAATAAACAGAATTAGAGTCTTCGAATACCCCATTTGTACACGAACTACTTGGTAACCTCTCAATTTGAAGAACTGAGAAATAAAACTCTTCAAAATATTGTGGACCAAAAGCGGTCAATCTTTCGTAATAATAGGTTACCAGCTAAGACCATCAACCAGATCAAAAGAGAAGTTGCCCAAGAACTTGGTATACATGATGAACAAGAATTAGTAAATAGAAAACCTTTTAAAGAAAACCCAATACCAATGGAACAATGGTATCAGCATTTCAAATCATGGTACAATATGAAGTTACCCTACAGAGTATTATTTCTAGATGCAAGACATCCCTATCTGGACTCTGAAATCACCTTGAGTGAATTAAACATCGCAATAAACCGTTTAAAATTAAATAAAACTCCCGGAGTGGACAATATAACAAATGAGCAATTAAAACTCTTACCTGAAAAATGGAAAAAGTATCTACAAACGATGTTCAATAATTTCTTAAACACTGAAAAAATACCTAAAAAAATAATGAATATAAAACTTTGTCTCATACATAAAAAAGGTGATATAAATGACACTAATAACTATAGAGCCCTAGCTATGTGCAACAACATTATTAAACTTTTCACATCCATACTAAACCAAAGATTACTCACATGGACTGAAAATCACAATTTACTACCGGAAGCCCAATCAGGATTCAGACAGAAAAGGTCATGTGTAGACAATATCTTTGTATTAAATGCGTTAATACAGACACAAACCTTAAGTAACAAAAATGGATTTTATGCTCTGTTCGTAGACTACCAAAAAGCTTTTGACACTGTATGTCATAAACAACTATGGCAAAAACTATATGGAAAAGGAATTAGTGGGAAGATTGTGCGTACATTGGAAAACATGTACGAAAATGGAAGTATGACAATTGACATACAAGGATGTACAACAGAGCCCATTGCTATTACGAAAGGCGTCTTGCAAGGGGAATGTACCAGTCCTCTATTGTTTGCATTATACATAGCAGATCTCGAAGAACACCTAAGATCAAGAGGACTAGAAGGACTGTACATCAATCACACTACAGACATCCTATCTCTACAATATGCAGACGATATTGTTATCTTTGCCAAAACACCTATAGACCTGACGAAGAAACTGAAAGCTTTAGAAGACTATAGTAATCAAATTAAACTGAAAATAAACGCTGGTAAAACAAAAATTATACATTTCCATCTAGGAAGACCACCTGCTAGTAGGCGACGCTTTTATTGCCAGGACGAAGAGATAACTCAAGTTAAGAAATACACATATTTGGGAGTAACAGTCACAACATCTGGGTCATATAATGCCAACCTAGAGGAGGTTCTAAATAAAACAAACAGAGCTTCTGGATCTGTTAAAAATACACTCAAAAAGTCAGGCGTTTTCAGCTACAACGCTCTAAATCAACTATATAAAACTGTAATCACACCTTCCTTATTGTATGGCGCCGAAGTCTGGGCATTAAACCTATTTGATGCGCTCGAAAAAGGTCAATTGCACTTCTTTAAGTCCTTCTGGGGCTGGGGCAAAAAAACAGCCAATTACATAGTAAGACATGAGTCAAACCAACAAAAACTAGAAATAGAAGTGATCAAAAAAATCCTCAATCTATGGTACAAAATATTAACGATGCAAGATAACAGATATGTCAAAATAGGGTATTTAAAATTACTAAATGTACACACTGAAACTATTGATATTAAGAGGAAAAGAAAATATAACTGGTGCACCAGACTTACCGAGATACTACATAAGATCGACTACGACTGGCTTTGGGATAGCCAAGATCCCATAGCAGTGAAGCAAGAGATAAAAAATATAATAAACGAGTATACTGACCTCTATTCCCGTGAAGATGCACTAAGAATTGAAGGTTCTACATACAACCTAATCTACAAACAATACCGGCATGAAAGAACATATATGAAGATAGAGGCACCATATGCAATAATAAAAACAATTTCTCAGCTTCGTACTTCAAGCAGCAAGATAACAAGGATATTTTCTGATGGGGTGCTCCACATTTTTGACGCAAACGAAATTTGCTCGATCTGCAACTTGCTAGAAGCTGATAATTTGTATCATTTATTTTACAGATGCCCAATTATCGCCCCCATAAGAGCTCAGTACCTTCCTACCGCTGATATAGACATGGGAAACCCACTGGCAACACTCCTTTCTCGCCTTGACAATGTAACTACCATGTACAAAATATATTATTTCACTAAAACAGCACTTAGATTAAGAGCATTTGCTATGAATATTTAAATACAATTATAAATAATATGTCATCATCAAAGCCAATCACTTTGTAATAAGTGTATAACACTTTAAATACAAATATATTATTATTATTATTATTATTATTATTAATAATAATAATATCAGCACACCAAATCAATTTTTTTAGTGGATTGTCTAAGTATGGTGATTTATTTTGCAACTTCTACTTTTCGTGTCACGTAACATGGTAATACATCCTTTATTACCCTCCTTTAATGAGATATATGGACTGTTCGGAAATCTACTTATTGATTCTAACAGATATTGAGATTTTATGTATCCTCTACTTTTTTTGTGTGTATGACAGCTATTAGGAGATTATCAAATATCATGTTATCCGTCTGAAGTCCAACCTCACCTCCCCGCGGTTGACCCTGGGTAGTTCTAACGAGGCACTGGCAAACTGGTGGCAGCCCCACCTGGGGATCTAATAATCCTCACCACCCACTGTGTTAGCCACTCGGTGGGTGTGCAATAACTCGCTCCTGTCAATACAAGAAGCAAACGCTATTCTAACGGGCCGGGACAGTAGGACCCGGGTCGGAACCGTCGTGATGCCATACCTGCAACCGACCAAAGCAATGTCACCGGACAAAGCTATAACAATACGAGAGCAAATAGGCGACCACAACAACCCCTAACGCCAAATGTAGTTGTAACTGTTGTGGAGGAAAATGAGCCTCTGCCCAGTACATCTACCCGCACACGACATCGAACTTTATGGACCGAAGAAATGAACAAATACATAGTTCGATGTTTTTATAAATAAACAGAATTAGAGTCTTCGAATACCCCATTTGTACACGAACTACTTGGTAACCTCTCAATTTGAAGAACTGAGAAATAAAACTCTTCAAAATATTGTGGACCAAAAGCGGTCAATCTTTCGTAATAATAGGTTACCAGCTAAGACCATCAACCAGATCAAAAGAGAAGTTGCCCAAGAACTTGGTATACATGATGAACAAGAATTAGTAGTAGAGCCGGAAGAACATACGGTGGAAGTAACAACGGAGAATATCAGCAAGGCGGTTGAAGAGTTTGAAACAATGTTCATAGTGTATGAAGGAATGGTCCTGGAATTTCGACCACCTCTTCCAAAACTTAAGCTCAAGAATCAAACATCTAGCATCATAGAGGAAATAAATGGAGAGATAGGACAACGTATCCAAAATGATATGTCTCTACAAGATCTACACACCCTACTCTATGTTGGTGCAGCAACTGCATTAAGTATGCATGGGCAAAGACTTGGAGCAGCCCTGAAGAGACGGATTCAACAAAAAACCCTTGCTTGGGAGAGGCGGTTGAACAGCAAAATTGGCAATTTGAGGAAGGATATTGGAATACTGACTCAAAGCATTAAGCCTACTCCCAGCGATAAAGTGACAAGATATGCCGCTCAAATTGTTCTCAAACACAAGTCACAAGATAATCCAGGATTAATAGAAGTACTCGATTTTCTCAAACAAAGACTAGCAGCATTGTCACTACGCTTGAAAAGACATAAGAAAAGTAACAAGAGGAGGGAAGATAACCATCTTTTTAATGTGAACGAGAAAGCATTCTACATAAGTCTTTTACCCAATGCAACATCAGCAGACATTGAAGCTTCACCTAAAACAGACGAAGTTAACAAATTTTGGGGCAGCATATGGGATAACCCAAAACAACATAAAAGGAATAAATGGTTATTTGAGGAAAGGAGGAGAATGTCTGATCTTCAAACAATGTTTGACTGGGAAATAACAGAATAAGACATAAAACGTGCTGTTAGTAAAAGTATGAACTGGAAGTCCCCCAGAGTAGATAAGCTGCAAAATTTTTGGCTGAAGAAATTCACGTCATCTCACAATCAACTATCAAGAATACTCACGAATATCTTGCGAGAGCCAACAAAGCTGCCTAAATTCATGACTAGTGGCATAACCTTCCTTCTTCCAAAAACTCCACAAATGTCACCAAATCCAGAAAAATATAGGCCCATTACCTCTCTGCCTACACTGTATGAATTACTCACCTCAATAATATCCGAGAATATATACAACCACCTGGAAAAAAATCATCTGTTAGATGAAGAACAGAAGGGGTGCAGAAAAGGATCTCAGGGATGTAAAGAGCAACTACTGGTAGATGCGGCCATTACCAACCACGCGGGATTGAAAAAGAGAGCTCTGTACACTGCGTACATTGATTATCAGAAGGCCTTCGACAGTGTACCTCTTTCGTGGCTGATTGAATGCCTTGAAATCTACAAAATTTAGAGCCACATAGAAGAGCTATTACGTCACGCAATGAGACACTGGAACACTACACTAACCATGAATGGACAGGAAGGGAGCACACAAATGGGTCAGGTGAACATCAGACGTGGTATATTTCAAGGGGACACGTTGAGTCCACTGTGGTTCTGTTCAAGTATTAAGCCACTAACAACTCAACTAAATAACTCAAAGAAGGGCTATACGTTGGAAAACACGCAGATAAGCCATCTCTGGTATATGGACGATGTGAAACTATTTGCCTTGCGCGAAGACCATCTCCAAAAATTAATAGAATGTGTCGGTCGTTTCAGCACTGACATTCATATGAAATTTGGACTGGATAAATGCAAAACAAACGGCATGACCCAGGAAAAATGGACAAAAAGCACTGGATTTGACATCATCAATCAAGGGAGAATGGAGGGAATGGAGGAAAAGGACACTTACAGGTATCTAGGTTATGCACAGGCTGAAGGCATAGAGCAAAGTAAGTGTAAAGAGGAAGTCACCAACACGTACCGAGTGAGAGTAAGGGCGTTGTTGAGGTCAGGACTTACTGCCAGAAACACAACAAAGGCCATTAACACTTCTGCAACCTCAATCTTTACCTATAGCTTTGGGATACTGAAGTGGACCGATACAGAAGTGCATGCCCTGGATACACTCACTAGAAAGGAATTCACTAAGCATAGAGTACATCACCCGCATAGCGCAGTTGAGCGATTCAATTTATCAAGGAAGCTGGTAGGAAGAGGTGTACCCAATATACACGCTCGCCATTGCAAACAAGTGATAAATTTGAGAACTTACTTCTATCAAAAAGCGGAAACAAGTGCAATGCACCGCGCAATTCTGAATAACGATTCTATATTAACTCCCTTACATCTTCAGAATAGAGATTGGGTACCGGCGAAGGAGGTCCTCAACTACGATCAGCTCAAAGACCAGTGGAAAAGTAAACCGCTTCATGGCAAATATTTAGCATCCCTAGAAGAACCGCATATAGATGGAACTGCTTCTCAAAAATGGCTCAACACAGGTAATCTCTTCAAAGAGACTGAAGGATTTGCTCTAGCTATTCAGGACCAGGTCATTAATACAAACAGCTATAAGAAGAGAATTATGAAACTACCTGTCGTGAATATCAAGTGTTGAATGTGTGGTGAGAAAGAAGAGTCTATAGCTCATCTAATCTCGGGTTGCTCTGTATTGGCACACAAGCAATACCTGGACCGTCACAATAAAGTAGCCAATATAGTGCATCAAGCGCTACGCAACAAGCTATTCGAAGACCAAGAAGCAGTACCATACTATAAATATGTCCCTCCACCGATCTGCTAGAATAACGATGTCCTCCTGTATTGGAATCGAAAAATTATAACCGACAAGACGATAACCGCTAACATCCCAGATATCGTTTTGATCTTGAAGAGAGAAAAACTCATCCACATTATAGACATTGGAGTACCATTATGTGCAAATGTCGAAAAAACATATACAGATAAAATAAACAAGTACATTCCGCTGGCCGACGGAATGAAGAAGATGTACAAAATGGAAAAGGCTCAGATAACACCTGTAATAATAGGCTGTATGGGAGAAATCCCACACAAATTACACAAGAGCTTACAGCGCTTAGACATCAACAAAAACTTATACTTACCAATGCAACGTGCAGTGATTCTGGATACCTGTAGCACCGTCCGTCGTGTCCTGGGGGAAAAGAAGTAAAAAATTAAAAGGGAGTCTTTCACATTTTTCATTTGAGACTCACCTCCTCATTAGGTGTATGTACTTGCTTGTAAAGCCGTACATTACACATACTCACCTGTAATACTTATTGCAGAAAAATGGCAAAAAAGGAAATAATAATATCAGTACACCAAATCAATTTTTTTAGTGGATTGTCTAAGTATGGTGATTTATTTTGCAACTTCTACTTTTCGTGTCACGTAACATGGTAATAAATCCTTTATTACCCTCCTTTAATGAGATATATGGACTGTTCGGAAATCTACTTATTGATTCTAACAGATATTGAGATTTTATGTATCCTCTACTTTTTTTGTGTGTATGACAGCTATTAGGAGATTATCAAATATCATGTTATCTGATTTGTTCAATAAATTTATTAGATTCCATATTTCTGGAGAATCAAGGCGATAGTTGCGCATATTCATGAAAAAGTACCTTGTCCTCATGTCGGTGGGAAGTTATAGAATATATGATTCCTCAAAGAATGAGAGATGGTTTATGAATAGAGAAGACTAACCTACTGAGAGAAAGTCACTTGAAATAGATATTTGCTTCGCTGGAATGATATGCCTTTATTACTAGTAGCCTACATAATTGCTGTTATGTGAAGAAAAAACTTCTCGCTGGAAATATACAATGTACCTTACTACATTCTATTCGCATCTCATTTACATCCGTATATTTATTTAGAATTTGGAATTTCAAATATCTATGTCTATGTTTAATGATAATATAATGTATCCATTCTACGATGCGGACTTGCCATTGTTTAATAATAAATCAACGTGAAAAACAAAGAGCTTGAATATGCTCTGACTCCAGATAAAGTGAAACCATTTTGCACGAGAAGCATCTAGATATGCATTTTAAAATTTCTCAGGAGTTTAGTGGCGAATTTCATGTTATTTGTTCAGCTAGTCTGACAATTGACTGTTCGTGTGTGGTTTGAATTCATAACGTATGAAGTACCATATAGTTCCTTTTGCTATTTCTTCATTTCTTTATCAATGAATTTTAAGTATTCAAAGTCAAACACGTTTCCATATTCATGGTGTTTTAAGTAGAAGCATTTTAGCAAATATTTTTGCACTTACTCGAATACTTATGCTGGCTAATACGTTTTTTTGAATTTGTTGCGGCTCTACCAGTGGGCTGAATAGGCTTGAGCCTAGGGTAGCAGATTTGGGGACCGTAAATAATATCACAAAATATTGCTCATGCTCATTCTGCTATTTTGTCTTCTTCATTGAAGCAAGCATAGAAAAATCAATTTGTCACGAACAATTCATTGCACAAAATTTCACAATCTCATTTGTAAGAAGAAAAAATATTAAAATGCGAACTAACAATTGTAGAAAGTAGAAGCTGCAGGAATTCAACAGCCTATACTAGAAAATTTTTTGAATCTCTCACTGTTGTGAGAGCTCTAAAGTTTCCATCTTATTGAACTCTTGACAAGAGATATACTCTTTTCCATACACAACATTTCTGCTGCTACAAGAATTTTGTATTCACAGCACCTGGCTAAATTATTAGGGACAGTTCATAAATTTTTGTACGTTCCAGTTTTATTGACTATTATTTTCAACAAATTATTGGTTTCAGGTCTCATTGATCTTTCTTATACAAAAGAGTGTTCAGTTGAGATGCTAAAACAATGAAGTGCGGAAAAAAAAATATCAATTTTTCAATTAAGAAGAAAATGGAAGAGCCAAAATAGAGAAATAGATTCAACAATAAGAATTCGGGCAAAAGATCAAAATATTAACTTGAATTTAGTTTTGTTTGGACGATTCGGCGCCGAAACGGCCCTCTATAATCAGCTTAAGTGGAAGTTGAAATATTATCAGTTTTTTGATTGAATTTAAAGTAATTTTATAGAAGAAACATCAAAACTTAGATGTTGAAGCCATATTGTTTTTTTTTTCCTGGTTTGAACGTCCGAATTTGTATATTTTCTTTGCAAAATAACCTTGAATTTGATGAACAATGCAATAATGTTTCCAACTTCATATAAGCTGAATATGAAGGATTATTTCGGCGCCGAAACGTTGAAATAGAACTAAATTGAGGCTTACTGCTAATATTTTGGTCCTTTGCCACGATTTTTAATTGAAGAATTTATTTCTCCATTTTGGATTTCCAATTTTTTCTCAATTGAAGAAATAATTTAATTTTCTCGTTATTCATTGTTTTAGTATATCAATTGAACACTTGTAAAATCGATAATTTGTTGAAAACATGTGTCGGAAGAACTAGAAAGTACAAAAATTCATAGACTGTCCCTAATAGTTTGGCCAGGTACTGTACATATAGGCCGAGAGGCAGCGTTACAATTTCACAAATGATTTCAGAAAATATGATTTTTGTGTGAATTGATTGTTTGAATATAGGTAATAATCGAAACAAGCGTCAATCGTTAGCGTCTTGGTGGAGCTGAGTGTAGAATCCCTCGGAACAAGTGAAAAAAAAATCTGACGTGAACATCACTTACCTGTCACTTCGTACAAGTAAGTAAAAACGGAGAAAATAGTAATTTCATAAAAGCAGTGTAAAAATAACCTCGCATCATGGTTTCAATCGTCTGTACCGGAAGTGCATTTCACCAGCAAATTTTTCAGAATTTTCTGCACAAAATCCAGAGTGATGAGACTGAGGGTACCAAAATTCATATTTTAGATTACTGTAGCTTCTAAATAGTTAACTTTCATTTTTGTACTAATCGGCTGAGTCGAAAGTGCACTTTATTAACCAGATTTCTCGAATTCTCCGTAAAACCTTCAAATACTCAGTCGTAGAATATTGTAACTCTGTATTGAGCACTTTTATAGCATTTGGTTGTACACCTTGCATTATGATCGCAATCGTCTGTACCAGAAGTTCACTTTACACGAAACATTTTTCCAATTTTCCGCATGAATCTAATACGATTGAACAAAGAATGCTTGAATTCAATATTAAAGACGATAATACCGTCTAGCTAGATGCTCGCATACTATTTTTATTGAGATCAATTGAGCCAGAAATGCAATCCACTTGACAGTCTTTTGGAATTTTTCGCATAAAATCGAAACGATCGGCTGTATGTTGTAGGATATCAAAATTCGAGTATTTGAGTCTGCTGTAGCTTTTGAATGATTGTCTATTATCCTTATAACAATTGACTGAGCCTTATGTGCACTTCAGTTGAATTGTTCCTTTCATTTTACGCCTAAATTCAGAACTGCTAGCCGTAGAATTCTGGAAATTAGTAGTAAGGAATGTTTTAGCATAAGAATGATGATCTACTGTTGCCAAAGCAACCGACTGAGCCAGAGGCGCACTTTACTCCACAAAAATTTGAGAATTTTCCTTATGAATCCAGAACGATTATTCGTGAAACGATAGAATTTTGTGTTTTATAAGGGTTCATGAGGATAGCTGACGGGTAATTCACCAATTCCAATGCAGCTGACGGTTATTTTCACAATTTCTGTTATCCAAACAATATTCCTACAAATTTTGAAGCTTTATGAATTGACTTTTTTCTCTGTTTCTTCTTACATGTTCCGAATGTTCTTACAATTAGCTTCACCACTGCCGATGCAGCTGACGCTAGGATCATCAATTGACTGTTTGTAAACAATCATTTGAGCTTGAAATTGGATCTTCTGGAATGACTTGTTCATCTACATTGCTGCCTCCCAGACTAATACTTTTAATGCACTATTTTGTGTTTTTATCTTTCATCAGTTGCTTGAAAATAACATAAATGAAATGATTCATCGGTGTCAAGTGAACAAACTAGATTGGAACATTGATGAATGTTTTACAGTGTCATATACCTGATGTACAGCTCCTGTCTCTCACACATATAAAATGGAGGGTATAGCTCTGGAACTAAAAACGACAGACAAAGATTTGGAAATTATTTCTACTTCTTAAACTTGACTTTACGCCTCAAACAGAAAGTGCATGAGGCTGCAAATAAATCTCTTGGCCATTGATTGAGAATCTCTAGTGCTCTCAAAGATGTTTCTCTTTTCAAAACTCTGTACTTTGCGTTTGTTATAAGTGAGCTTGAATACGCTATTCTAGTGTGGTATCCATTCTATTCACATCAATGCCTTCATCTTGATCGCGTTCACAGGCGCTTCTTAGAATTTTTGTCAAATAAGTTAGATGCTGTGTATCCAAGCAGAGGTAGTGTTCAAAATGAACTAATTGCGCGTCATAATCTTGTATCGTTAGGCGACAGACGTGAAGCGTCTAGTTTCAGATTTTTGTGGATGCTGTTGAATAAGAAAATTGATAGTCCATTTTTAGTATCTTGTATACCAATGCGCGTCCCAAACATATCAACCAGACTCACTATCTATCAACTCCGCACTCAGATATCTCAAGAAGATCGCCAATCCACACCATGTGCCGTAATGCAGAATAACGTTTCGAAGACATCTTCAAATAGTTTTTGATCAATTGTTAATTTATCTCATTACTACAATGATTGTATGTGGATTTCTTGCATATTTTGCATTCTTGTTCGTTTGATATTTCCCTGTAAATGGTTTGCTGTTGAGAGATAAATTATAACTATAATTATTATTATTATTATAATTATTATCATTGTAATTACGCTCAAGGAAAATTCCTTGGAATACGACTTAGGTAATTATACGGTCTATGACAAGTATACCTCTCCGTTCTTCTGTACTATTTGACTCTTAGTACTTTTCTTGTAACGAGTGTTGTTCCTAGTATTGCTGCCTCCTGCATAGTCTTGTAAGCTTCATATTTTAGATGTATATTTCAAAGGATCTCTTAAGTTTTCCAGGAATCTCTCCAGTTGCTCCTATGATAATTGGGATGATAAATATTCTTTCCTGTTCCCATATTTTTTTTATTTCCAGTGCAAGTGGTTCATATTTCTCAACTTTCTCTCTGTGATTCTTTTCCAGGTTTACTGCGGCTGGTATAGCAACATCAATAAGGTAAGTATGTTTCTTTATTCCATCTTGCAATACAATATCTGGTCTGTTATGTTTACCTTTCTCATCGGTTATGATTGCTCTATCCCAGTATAGCTTGTATGTGTCAGTTTAGACTACTGGGGTGGGGTTATAATTGTAGTACGGAACCATTTCTTGCTCAATGATTTGGTTTGAAAGTTTTTGATGCACAATTTTTGTGAAATTATTATGCCTGTCCATATAGAGAGTTTTTGCCAGAATTTCGCATCCACTCGTTATATGATCGATGTGTTCTGTCTGCAACTTGCACATTCTGCATTTGTCGCTAGCTACTTCTTTGTCCCTTATAATGAGTTTCCTATAGTTTAGTGCCATAACCACCTGATCCTGTATTGCTAGATTAAGGCCTTCTGTCCCAGAGAATAGGTTGCCATCAGTCAACCATGCATTTGAGGCTATTTTGTCAATATTTGGGTCTTCCAATGTATTATTATTATTATTAATAATATTATTATAATTATCATCATTGAATCCTCCATCATCTTCTTGAAACCTTGCTGTATCTCTTTTGCAAATGGGATGACTGTGTACACTGAAGGTATATCATTTTGTTTTGGAATATAAGGTATGATATTCCGTCGACTGCGTTATGTCTTTAATCGTTTTCATATTTAATCTCAAGTAAATAAGATCACATATCCCATTCGGCTCAAGATATGAACGATACGTTGAAAATATTCTCATGGAAAAGACTATGAGACAATAAATATGTTCTATCTATCAGAGCATTGATGACGCTGACTTTGTTCGATCAGTTTGCTCCCGAGAAAAACAAAGACTAGAGCTTATTGCCGGAATGACCATTATATGATTTGGGACAACAAATTCACCTGGATTTTCTATTCTATGTATGGAATTATCAGACATTGATTCAAAAAAGCTACTTTTGAATTGTGTGCACTTGAATATCTTCAATCTCATCAAGAATAATTCTGCTCTTTGATTTGAATTCAATGTAATTGTCATTTATATTATACGAAGCAAAAATTCTCTGATCGATCAACCTATTCATAATTCTGTAGAACATAGATATTCCATGATGTTCTTTTGACAGTAATGTTCCATATAAACTAACCAATAGTAGAAAGGGATATAAAGAAAAAGGAATCTCATGATAAAAAACTATCATTTTGTAATATATGTATTAGCGAATAATCAAAGAAAAATCTGTTTAAATAAACATTAACATTAATATTGTAATGTGAACTGCTTTTGTGGAATTTGCTTATAATTGAATAAGAATCACTATTCAATAATTGGCATTGAAATCAGAGTTTCATTCTCCCGCATATCTCTGACAAACACTATATAATTCATTCATTACTCATTTCTATTGAACAAAGCCGCATATATTCATTTTGAACTAATTATCTATTTATCACACGGATCACTCACTATTTTAGTGTTTTACAATCCACTGTTTACTGTTCATCGTTTATTATTGTTAGCCAGGGCGTTTGCTTACCTTTATATACGAAAACCCGTTTCTCGCAATATTCTAGATTCTACTTCACTTCTCCTTGCACATGTATCTTGGGATCACGTGGATCATTGATGTCTCCATTGTGATCTCCCGCAAATAATGCTAGTCGATTGAGGTGTACCCCTCCTGAGTTGCTCTTAAGATAGATCATGTCGTGAATCTTTCTGATGATTTCATAGGCTCCTTCCAAGATATCTATGAATTTGGAGACAAGCCACGTCGCCGCTCGGGGTTATAAAGCTACACAGAGCCCCCTGGTTGAGAACCCCAATCTTGTGTTTTGACGTCATTAGTCTTTTTCATGTGGTCGCTAGCATTCAGGATATTGATTCGAACTCAGAAGAGGATATCGTCTACCTGACTCTCCAGATTATTGACCTAATCTCTGCCAGCCAATTCTTCTCTAGATCAGCAGCGGAACTTAAGATCGCATGCTAGCCGAGGTTTCTGTCCACAAATAATTCTTGCTGAAGTCTGTTCGGTTGTTTTGCGTACGGATGTGCGATAGGTCAAAAGGAACATATGAAGATATTTGCCTTAGTCTCTCTGATGACTATAAAGACAACTTTGGCCAAGAGTCTGTTTATGGTCTAATCCATCCGTTCGGTGTAACGCAGTAATTCTGATCTTACGAATGTTCAATACTTCGCACATTCCCTGGAGAAGTGTGGACTCAAAGGTTTTTCCCTGGTCTGAATGTAGTTCCAAGGGAACACCAAAACGTTGGATCCAGTTCTTAACTAAGACGTCTGCAATGGTAGCGGTCTCTTGACTGGGAGGGGCATACGTTTCCACCCATTTACTGATCAAGAAATGGTCCTGCTCCGTTGATGGCTATCCTCTTGAATGGACTACTGACATTATACTGTCGCATCGGAGCTCTCGGTCATTTCTGCGGTCTGTTGCTTGATGCGCACGTAGTGCATTACCTGCACCATTCCCTTACATCTTCCCTGCAGTTAAGCCAATAGAGCCGGTCACGCACTTTCTGCAAAGTCTTCGGTACCCCAAGGTGTCCTCCACTCACTCCATCATGTAGATGTCTCAAGACCTTCGAGACTCGACTTCTAGGAACTTTCAGCTGTTTTCTTTTCTTGGTTTCGTCCGGATCCTTCAGGATCTGCCCTAAGGCACCCTTATCCAGGATAATAAAGTCTCATTGCGGCTGGTATGATTTTACCGCTGGGGAATACGGTGCTACCTCTTGCCATGTCGGTCTTGTTCATTTCTTCTCTCATTCCTGGATAGATCGTGGTTCTGAGTCGCCATCTATATCCTTCTATATCTCTTGTAGTTGTGGAGCATCGTCAATGACAGTTGTCCGGAATGCCTTTGCTTTGGCCCTAGAGCAATGCTGTCAGTTTTAGGCTAAGGCATCAGCATTCTTATATGCTGTACCGGCTCGATGTTCTTTGTCAAAGTTGTATTCCTGAAGTCTGTCGATTCATCGAGCGACCTGACCTTCAGGATTCTTCACCTGTAGTAGCCATCTCAGAGCAGCATGGTCAGTTCTTAACACTCAACTTTCTGCTATACAATTATTCGAAGAAATGTTCGATGAACTTGATTACTGCCAGCAGCTCCCATCTTGTGACGCAGTTGTTTCTTTCCAGCTTTAAAAAAGCCTCACTGAAGTACTTGATTAGTCTCTCTTGATCATTCTGCAACTAGGACAGGATTCGCCCAGTTCCGATGTCGCTGACATCCGTATCTGGAAAAAGACGTTCTTCCATCTTCGAGTAACTCAGGATCGGTGCTTGAACTAGGAGTAGCTTCAGTCGCTCGAAGGCGAGCTGGCAGTGTTCATCCCAGCTGTATCTGCGATTGTTTTCCATCAGTCTGGTCAGTGGCTTGGCAATATTGTCGAATCCATAGACAAATCTCTTGTGATAGATACAGAGCCCAGAAATACTACGCAGCAGATGTTTATTTGCAGATACCGGCCATTCTTGAATTGTCTCAATCTTGTCTGCATCAACTGCTACTCCTTTTTTGGAGACCACATGTTTTAAATACTTCACCTGTTCTTGGAATAGGTGACATTCCTTTAGAATGAGTCATAGACCAGCTTCCCACGAATGTTCAAATACTTCTTCCCGAATTTTCAAGAGGTCTCAAAATGATTTTCCCATCACATTTATATCGTCCAGGTATACCAAGCAAGTTTTTCATGATAGTCCTCTGAGTACGATTTCCATGAGTCGTTCGAAGGTAGCAGGAGCGTTACATAGGCCAAATGGCATGATCGTAAATTACCTCAATCCATTGTCGATGGTGGATAATTTTTTTTCCGGTCTTTCTCGTCCATCGCGACTTGTCAATATCCACTCTGGAGATCTAGGGTCGAGCAGATCTTTAATCCAGCCAGAGTATCCAAGGTGTCATCAATCCTGAATAGAGAATAACTGTCCTTCTTTGTAACGTTATTCAGTTGGCGATAGTCGACACAAAATCGTGTAGACCCGTCTTTCTTCTTTACAAGTACCACTGGAGGGGCCCATGAACTGTTTGAAGGTTCAATAATACCGTCTTACTCCATGTCTCGGATGATAGCTTCAACGTTCTCTCTCTTTGCAATCGGAAGTCTTCGTGGTGCTTGTCGAATTAGTCGTGCACGCCAATATCAATTTTGTGATGGAAAATTTTCGTTCTTCCCTTTTGCCCATCACTGGTTTTGGACACTTTTTGGAATCAGCATATTAGATCTTCTGCTTGTATGCGTTGTCGATCATTTAATTTCCAACCCTCAGATATAGTCCGTGAGACAGCACATAAATGCAATAAGTATGTTGGTACTCATGGTAAGTTGCTGGAACTTATGACAAGTGCGGCTTGTCGGACTTATCGCTAGCACCAATATTCATGTCGGACAATATTTGTTTGTCTCAGTTAGTTTTCTTGTATTGACTTTTTGGTTGACCTAGTTCTCCACAGTTCCAACACCGGAGTTGTCTGGACTTCTTGTGATCTTTTACATCCTGGACCAACTGCTGGATCTGGACTTCCAAGCTTATCGTGGCATCGGAGTCGCAATCAGCCTCTTTCACTTCAATTCAATTCTCACAAAGCTGCAATAAACAAAAAACTGAATTGTTCATAACAACTTCACACCTGACACCACTTAGTGCCAGCTTTACCAACGCAAGTTTGATTTATTCAAAGGTTATTTTATACAACAAGTATTGCTGCTACAATTGTAATCATAATTACTGATTCAAAATAACTTCTTGATTAGTCTAACTGAGTTCAGTGAAACCAGACCTTAGTAGGATAGAATTACCACATTCAAAAAAAAAGAAACAGAAGAGCTCAAATTTCTCATTTTTTATTTGAGAGTGCATAACGTGGCGAACAACGTATCCTATCTGTACGCGGCTACGTTGTCAGGTAGGCTGTCAGAAAATTCGTCAAAAACAGCCTAACACAGTTTTTTGCGGTTCACAAAAAAACTATGCATCTGTCGGAAAAGTGTTCCACTGAAAAACATGCACAATGAAAAGATGTAGCCAATGAGTACTCTTGAACTCTAGCCAGTCCAGTTACTTTTGGGTTGATTGCTAAAACCATCATTTTTGACCATCTTTCGGAAGCTCATAACTTGCGTTGTATTTGTTAATAGGACTTGAAATTTTGACAGAATCTGAGCTCAGTAAAAACACATCAAATCTCAGGAATATCGTCTGTGAACTTTCCGGAAAATGTTGATAAAACCAAAGAAAAGCCTCTTGCGAAAAGCAGCCATTAAAAAGCTGCTAGCTAACGTTAACCAATCTTACAAAAAGCTTCTCCTTTGCCAAGAGTAACTCTACAATTTACTTGGATGACGTCATTTTTGAGCCAGTGTGAGTATAAAAAAAGTCGATTGCAAAAAACCGCTTCTCTGCGATAATGATTTTGGAAATATCAACTATCATGGAAAAGTTTTCATGAGTCGTTATTGTAAATTGACTATTTCAACAATATTCCTAACGGTCAGAATGTGCCGGTCCACGCGAATTGGACATAGCCTCTCGAGCGTAGCGGCCCCCTTTTTAGCGCATTTTTCCGAAAAAAGCGCTATTATATTCACTTTGGCTGGCTGGCTGGCTGGCTGGCTGGCGTGACGCTGAGATCTCAGCAACTATACTATTTACAGACTTGAAACTGGTACTAAATAAAAGCTACTGTTTCGTAGGTTTGCACAAATTGCCTTAATTCAAGCTAAGTGATTGTGGAAGATCAAATTATTCAATTACTTGTTTCAAGTGACACAATGCCCATGGATATATATGACATTAGGGATATGGCAACTAAAATTTATTAAAGTAGATAAAAATTTAGTAACAACTTTCGCCGCGAGTGTCACTATTATTATGTACAGTTGTCAAATCGGTCCGAGATTCATTCAATGACTTGTTTGACGCAAATTTGAAGCTTATTAGAATGAATCACTATTATTGGTTGAAAATTTGTTTAATTTTGGTGTATTTTTTTATATAGCTTTGATAAAAAGCAAATTTCAATTTTAAGGTACAGCACTTGACCTCCTGTCAGTCAATAACTAAGCAATGAAGAATAAAAGATATTTTTGAGTTTGTACATGCATAAATTATGTACCTATCAAACTGTCAACTTGAAACTAGTAAATGGAAGCTGCTGTTTCGTAAGTTTGCCAAAACTGCTTGATTTCAAGCTCAGTAATTGTGAGAGATGGTAATTTGCGAAATCTCTGAGGTAACAAGCATTCATGAGCTGTCAAAAATGCGCTTTCATCATCTAGATGATTCTCCCATTTTTTGTAATTTTATATTCACTTTTGCTGTCTGGCTGGCCGGCTGATTGGCGTGACGCTGAGATCTCAGCAACTACAGCACTTACAGACTTTGAACAGGTACCAAATGCAAGATGCTGATTTGTAGGTTTGCACAAACTGCTAGATTTTCTGATTCATACTCTCATTTTTTAGTTAAAATTGAAACAAAAATTGAAAAGATAATTACTGCTGTTTCGTAGGTTTGCCTAAGCTACTTGATTTCAAGCTCAGTGATTGTGAGAGATGGTAATTTGCGAAATCCCTGAAGTAACAAGCATTCATAAGCTGTTAAGAATGCGCTTTTATCATCAAGATGATTCTCTAATTTTTTTTATACTTACACTCGCTAAAAAATAGCGACATTTGAATACACAGTAGAGTAACTCTCGACACAGAAAATGCGATCTGTGAAATGGATCTATGTTGGCTAACAACTTTTTTAAGGTCGTTCGAAAGGCTCCGCCCAGATAATAGAGATGAATTTGGGGCTCATTCAATTTTTTCGGGCCATGCACTTTTTGCACCTTACAATATGAGAAGCTCAGAAAGTATGACTTTGTGCATCGCGATGGAAGGCGCATCAAGAGATTGTACACACATCGCATTTTACTCAAGTCTCGTTTATACTATAGAGCACGAAATTGTTATTTCTTCACTTTCATCATGTTTGTTTTTTTTTGTCAGTGTGAATCTATATTCACAGGTCCATCCTTTGAAATATTGGATAGATTTATTGAGCAGAATTATTCAATATCCTTGTACGAGCCCTGACACAGTGAAGATTGTATGGCCTATTATGAATATTTCTGAAGACGTTGAATATTCACTGGATAAATTCAATAATATGAGTAATTCAAAATTCAGGAATAATAATACAAGAAACTGCTTTCTGATGAATTTCCAATCACACTGCTCTGTAATTTATTTGGTAACTCGTTCCGATCACTTTGTGATCATCTCCTGACTTCTAAGGAGAACAATAAAATTACAGAAACTTCACCAAAAAATGGAAGAATCATCTAGATGATGAAAGCGCATTTTTGACAGCTCATGAATGCTTGTTACTTCAGAGACTTCGCAAATTACCATCTCTTACAATTACTGAGCTTGAAATCAAGCAGTTTGGGCAAACTTACGAAACAGCAGCTTCCATTTAGTACTAGTTTCAAGTTGACTATTTGATAGGTACATAATTTATACATGTACAAACTCAAAAATACCTTTTAATCTTCATTGTTTAGTTATTGACTGACAGGAGGTCAAGTGCTGTAGCTTGAAATGATAATTTGATCTTTATCAAAGCTATATAAAAAAAAATACACCAAAAGTGAACAAATTTTCATCCAATAATAATAATTCATTCTAATAAGCTTCAAATTTGTGTCAAACAAGTCATTGAATGAATCCCGGACAGATTTGACAACTGTACATAATAATAGTGACACCCGCGGCGAAAGTTGTAACTAAATTTTTATCTACTTCAATAAATTTTAGTGGCCATATCCCTAATGTCATAGATATCTATGGACATTGTTTCACTTGAAACAAGTAATTGAATAATTCAATCTTCCACAATCACTGAGCTTGAATTAAAGCGATTTGTGCAAGCCTACGAAACAGCAGCTTTTATTTAGTACCAGTTTCAAGTCTGTAAATAGTATAGTTGCTGAGATCTCAGCGTCACGCCAGCCAGCCAGCCAGCCAGCCAGCCAGCCAGACAGCCAGACAGCCAAAGTGAATATAATAGCGCTTTTTTCGGAAAAATGCGCTAAAAAGCAGCGTCAAGCAGCCCGCTACAGTCATTATGAATAACTTAGGTTAGATAAGCGGTAAAAAAGAAATGAAAGGAATAAATGACATGAACAGATTTATATTCCAATCTGTTTCACGAAAAAATCCAAGCTGCAAGTCTCCGGTAGTCCAAAGATGATCACGCAGTCATCGAGACCGGTTACTAAATAAATAAGAGAACATTGGGATTTTAATTTAGTCGTTGAAATTTGAGTATTGGTTGTAAAATTTTGAATTTTGACAGATGTCGCTGGTGGTTTGACGAATTTAAATTCTTAGCGATGTGATTGGCGATGCGAAAATTTAATACTTGGCATGGTAACAGTCATTAATATTCTAGAATCTATGCTTGAAAGATTCAATTCCAAAATTCCCCAATACAAGATTTTGAATTAATTCTCCAAGTGCTCATAGTATTGAACTGATAATTCTAATTTAAACTCTTTATCAGTAAAAGGTCATGATCTTCGTTTGTTGTCTAAAATTTATGCTTAAAACTTAATGCCAATTCTTCAATACAGGATTCAATTAATTCTTCATAAGTCCTCATAGAATTACACTGATAATTCCAATTCAAACTCTTTATCGGTGAAAGGTCATGATGTGGACTATCGGTTTGTTGTTCTAGAAAGACACGCGTGGAGCACATAAATTTCGAATGATGTACAGTAAGATTGAGAATTTCGAAACCGTGATTGATTTATATCACGTGTTAATTACGTGCTATGTCACACATAGCAAGCAAGTTTTTGATAAGAGAAATTTATGAAGTTAAAACACATAGATAAGGTTAAAATTCAATATAATACATAATATGTTTCACATGTAATTTATTTATTTAAAATAGGAACTATTTATTACATCAATCGTACAATATTTGTTAATGGTGTGTATTTGACAATTTTATCATACAATATTAAACAGTAAGCAGTTGTATTAGCAGGAATGTTTTTACTTGTTTCAAAAGTGAGTTTCAAATCTATAGGTCCAGACTTCATAGTTTCATTCTGATAGAATGTATTCATAACAACAATGGGGCAATATTTTAAGAGTTCCTTAGGTGTGAAAATAGGTTCATTGTTTTTTTGATAGTAAGCAAATTGAAATTGGTTGTACATGTTATATAAAATAGACCATTGATTATCATCAAAATTGAGGTTCATGTTATCATAGGGATAAACCTCTGCGTTCAATTCCACCTTGAAATTATTCAAATTACAATGATCAAATTGACTCATATTTTTGTTAAATTTATTTTTACGATTAGTTTGGAATCCAAAAATAATGAATCTAGGTTTTTCTAACTGTGCAGCTGTTTTTACAATCCATGTATGATGTTGGGTTGTAGGTAAAACTGGATATTCATGTAATTCCCATGCACGGAATGGCATAGATATTTCTGAATTATTCCCCATGTATTTAATGAGTTTCAATTTCTCCTGATCTGAAACTTTGATGTGTGGTACGTGCCATTGGATTTTTGTTAAATTCACCTTCAGGATTTCTCTTTCATCTGCTCTAGTTGATAATACTGCGTTTTTATCATGACTTCTACGCAATAGAATCAAATCTTGACGTAAGTTTAGAAGAATTTTTTTATAGTCCTCAGCAAATCCTAATAGCATGCGAAGAGGTATACAAAAGCTGAAATTTCCCTTTGATTCATCAAAAGAATAAGTATTAGCCGATGGTGTTGGTAACCAAGCAGCATTTTGTAAAGCGGAACTTTCATTGGCTGAATATGAACAATAATGTTTCAGTGTTGTGGTAATTCCAGGATTACGTATTCGGTCTATTACGATTCCACCAATTTCATAGCGAATCTCATCAAAAAGGTACATTAGTCCATTGTTTATTAGATGCCCCGTTTTAGTTGGTTTATTTTCATGATCTAATAAGTGACCCTCAATATATATATAACTATTTGATGGTAATGTGTATAGATCTTGTTGTTGTATAGATATTCTGATTTCATCATTATTACTCAATAAAGTTGGTGAATAGGGTTGACAAGTATGAGTTTCTGCATATTGTATTTTCTCATCAAAATATATACGTTCCGATATATTTAAAATATTACTACTCATTTCTTATAACACGTTGAGTCCCAAATTCTTCAAGTACTCTCTATGTTCCGATGTTAATTGTTTTTTCTTTTGTTGGAAACTTGATTTTCTATTTTTTGATGCTGATTGTTGTACTTCCCGTTTTGTATTGAAGATTTTGTGATCATGTTCTTCTTTATATAATTCGATACTACCATTATAAATTATCCCCATTTTTTTTTTTTTTTTTTACAATTTTTTCAAATGTAATCTGATTGTTATGGGCTCTCCTCGGAAATTGACTGATTCTCCGTTTTGATCAACTATTTTAAGCTCAATATTATCAATTATGTGTGTGTTGATTGGCAAATAGATAACGTTCGAGGGATTTTCACTAATCTTGAACCCGGAAGCAACGCTTGGAAAGAACTGGTGTATTTGATGTACAGGTTTGGAATTAGCGTAAGAACCAGTTACAATGTTACACTCAATACAAATTGCATTTACTTTAATTATGCTCACAGGATTTTGAGATATATGAAGCGTATTTGCCCTATAAACTCCAGCATTAAAGTCCAATAATTCTCTGATGGTATTTGGTTTTGTGAAATCAACTTCTTCTGTAACAAGCATTTCGCATTTCAGAGTATTGTTATTGGCAGCAATAGAAATTTTGAAATCTTTGTTACTATTCTTCACTTTTCTTTTCAAAAAATTATTTATATTCTCAAGCTCATATGATCCATTTGGTATAGTTATTGTTTTATCACCAAAATAGAATTTATTATTGCGCTCATCAATATTCGGGATAGAATTATATGACTCAAAATTGATGAGACCTATCGCATACTCACAATTAGGATCAAGTTCAATAGCTGGATGTATTGTAGCTGTTAGATAAGACTTTTTATCAGAGAAAGTAAATGTGTACGACATGATTGTTTATTCATTACCAAAAGTATTTTTCATACATTATTCTTTAAATTTTAAACAAAGGTGTCCACAATTAATGGTATTATACTGCTGATATTGATTGTAATTATACTTAATATTACATTTGCTACCAAAATATTTCACTAATTCTTTTGGTGGTTTCAAGTTACCAAAACTATCAAAATATATAACATAGTCACCATATTTTTTATATGCCACCCAGTGAGTACCTGAACTATCATAATCATCCAAATTACCTATTCCACATTCAGTGAACTTTATTTGTTTAGGTAAATTGTTTCGCATAAAAACTCCTCTGAAATTATTGATTTTAAGGTCTGTTGCAAATTTTGACAATTCAATATTACTTAGTGCATGTTTTGGTAGCTTTTCTATTAGTTTTTTTGTTGTATTTTCGTTGGAGATAAGTAAAGACCCAACCCTTTTTTATATGGTTTTAAATATAATCCTCTACCTAACGCTACAGATTCCATAATTTTATTATGTCGCTGGTTTTCTTTCAATTGCTTATTAGCAGATTGAGCATCATTGATGGATTTAGCTACTGCTGCAGCGCCCCCAGTAAGAGCCCCTAACACATTTAACCCTGCAAAAATAGGTATTAGCGGTAATATGCTACCTATTTTTGGTACTGGAACTATTCTTGGTTTATTTATTTTCTTCTTGTTTTTAGCGAATTCTCTTAGAGCAATTGAAATATTCTTATCGGAAGAGTTAGTCTTTAGTAACTTTGAGCGAATTCGTTTAAGTTCATTTTTAAAGTTAATTCTTAGATTTTTCTTTAGTTTTTTCTTTTTATTTTTGCGTGTTATTGTTTTCCTTTTGTTCTCCAAATTATGGCTTATACCAGCACCTAACCTAACTTTGGCCTTCATTATCCCAGAAACACCCAAAGCAGCTATTTTTTCTCCAAGAGGTGTGTCTTTAGAAAGAAATCTCTTTGTTGCTGTATCAGCCAATATTTTATCTGCTTTATGTCGTTCTTTTAAATTATTATTCTTGGAATAGGCTATATCATGAAGTTTACACGCTGCGTCTAATTTGTTGATACCTTGATCACCGTCAGCAAGCCTTTTATCCAATTTTGTCCCCGGTCCACAGTATCTGTAACCAGGTATATGAAGTTCTATAGGTAGTTTATTTATTGTTTTATTTAAAATTCCACCACCACTGTGGGTATGCTTGCTAGCTCTTTCTTTACCGTGTTCAATCATTGAAAGTACAGATTAAACTAAAAAAATATATTAATATTAAAGTTTTATATTCAATTTCAGTTATGATGAAGATATTAAAGCAAAAAGATACATTGAGTGTTCAAAATTATGATTTGAATGATAGTATAGAATCTAATTATAAACCGAGACACAGTGTTTCACTTCCATCAACCATCCGTTGTCTCATAAGTGGTCCTTCTGGATGTGGAAAAACTAATATTTTGATTGCACTTTTAGAGCATCCGAACGGGTTACATTTTGAGAATGTTTATATATATTCAAATTCTCTTTTTCAACCGGAATATGTATATCTTGAGAATTTATTGAAACCAATAAAAAATATTGGTTATCATACATACAATAGCAGTGAAAAAATAATGAAGCCGAGTGAAGCTAAATATAATTCCGTTTTTATATTTGATGATATCGCTTGTGAGAAGCAGGACATTATACGAGATTACTTTTCAATGGGTAGACATAAATTGATTGATTGTTTTTATTTGTCGCAAACCTATACAAGAATGCCAAAGCATCTAATACGTGATAATGCTAATATGCTTATATCATTCAAACAAGATGAGTTGAATCTATGAAATATGTACAATGATCATGTAGGTACAGATATGAGTTTTGATAACTTCAAAAAAATATGTGCTATATGTTGGAAAGATAAATATGGATTCTTGGTTATTAATAAGGAATCTGATTTTAATTTTGGCAGGTATAGAAAGGGATTCCATAATTTTATATCTCTTTGAATGGATATAGCGGTTTTAAACAGGCTCGGTTGATAACCACCTCGGTTAAGAACCACCCTCGGTTCAAAACCACCCTGCTATTCAGTATATGAGCCCATACAAAAGCCGTGTATTGTTCATTGTTTATTTTGGTATACTCAAACATGAATGTGAATAAAAAATTGAAAAGGCGAATAATACAAGCCAGAAAAAATGTGAAACAGAAACTAGCATTACTGAAGAATAGTGAGATAGAACGTGAATCAGAGCTTGATAAAAGCTTTACACCAATTACTAGTAAATTAGCAAAAATTAATGAAACTTTACGTAACGTTACACCCGTTCAAAAGAAAATTCATTTGGATGGGAATAGGTGGGGGGAAGAGAAAAATAATGATCCACGTGGTATTTTGGAAGAGCAAGCTGCTGCAGACAGTGATACTCCAATAGATTCACTTTCACAATTATCAACACATACTGAAACAGAAATAGCACATGATAAAAAAGCCATGGGGAGTTATTTGAATCGTTTTGATCCATTATTTCGAAAATATATTGAAAAAGTTATAACACGTTCAAACGAAATAGATGAAACATATGGTGTTAGTTATAGAGAAACACCTGATCGTGATTATTTTGAAATGGGTAATGAAGCTGTTGATTTTTATGACGGGAATATAATTATTGATAAAAATATTTTCCCTGCAACAATTGGCTTACTTGAACTCATATTCAAAAAAGAGCCAAAAGAAGAATATACAGAAAATGATTTGTATTATTATAAAAAAATGTTGAATATTACTAACTCAGCGCGTGAAGGTAATATAAGTACAGGGCAACTTAAAGGTAGCAAAGCAAAAAAATATACAGGCCCATTATTGAATGTCAAGTCTAAGAAATATTTTGAATTGGCTACTAGTCCAGTTTCTTCAACTGAAGATCCAAAATTATTACGCAAGAATAGCGTACCTGGCTTGGGACTTCTAAAAAGTTATAATACTAAAAATGTTGAGTTTGAATTTTACGATGATCCAAACGAGTTGGTGGATAAATTGAAGAAATATATAGCTTCTAAGAACGCTGGCAACAATAATCACAATAATGAAATTATTTCAATAATTGAGGAATTAAAAGAAGCTGGAATTATCACATAATAATCAGTAGCAAAATGCCACTAGACAAGTTTGGACATTATAGTGGCGCTGTGTATCATAATAAATTTGGGTGTTGTAATTATAATGATTCTGATAGCAGCAGCAATGACGATGAAAAATTAATAAGAGTTGGCACTCCTACGTCAGATTTCCATGCGGTAAATAAAAAATTTTTGGATGACAAAATTAAATTAGTTGTGGATTTGCTTGAAAGCAAAATAATTATTGTTGATAATAAAGTTACTGAGCACATATCAAACGCTGATAAGAAGATTAAGAAAGCTGATCAAATAATAAGGAGTGTTAAAGAAGACTTGGATATTTTATTCAAAGAACTAAAAATTTATGATAAAACACAATAGAAAATATGTCAACATATATTAAACGCGAAATAGTTGAAGAACTTCATAAGCCAGCAAGGAAACATTTCAAGAGAAGGCGAGTTATAATCAAGGGATTAGATGAGACTTTTGAGGCTGATTTGGTTGAAATGAGACCATATGCTAAATTAAACCAAAATTATAATTACATACTGGTTGTGATTGACATTTTTTCAAAATATGTTTGGGCTAAGCCTATTAAACATAAATCGAGTATTGAAGTGTGTACCGCCTTGGAACAAATATTTAAAACAAGTAAGCGAGTACCAAAAAACTTACACACTGATTTGGGGAAAGAATTCAATAATGTGGAGTTCAAGAAATTAACAAAAAAAATATGAAATAAATCATTATTCTGCAAAACAAGCTGTGAAAGCTTCTATTGTTGAACGCGTAAATCGAACTTTAAAAAATATTATGTATAAAAAATTCAGTCTGCAGGGGTCTTACAAATGGTTAAAGCTACTACCAATTGTTATTCCAGAATATAATAATAAGAAGCATAGTACTATTCGTATGAAACCTATTGATGTAAATCTAAAAATGAGAAAAAACTATTGAAAACTGTTTATAGCCATATTAAGATAGTTTCAAATAAAAAGCCTAAATTTCATCTCAATGATCATGTCCGAATCAGTAAAAATCGTGCTGTATTCTCAAAAGGATACACACAAAATTGGTCAAATGAAATATTCATAATAAAAAAAATCCAATTAACAAACCCAATAACATATGTTATACAGGATAAATCCAATCAAATAATTCAGGGGGCTTTTTACGAACAAGAACTTCAAAAAGTTAAACATCCAAATGTTTATTTAATAGAAAAAATTCTGAAAAAGAATAAAAACAGAATATTTGTGAAATGGTTAGGCTTTTCTAAAGATTACAACAGCTGGGTTGATAAAAAAGAAATTGCGTAGACAATTAACGATAAGAGATAGTATAAATATTGCTCCTATTAATACAAACACCCAGTTTGCTTGCGACATACTAATATAAGAACAAGATTGAACAATGGTTGCTGCAGTTATAATTGATATTAAGGGTTTTAACATTAATAAAAATGATAAATTCTTCATTAAAGAATTTGCGAGTATTGATCTTCAGACCAATGAAATCAAAACTGGTTGCTTCAATCAACCATTTTCATATTCTCAGCTAAGTGAAAAAAGTAAATTGCAAGTGCTGTCTCAACAAGATAATTATAGTTTGCAATGGAACTTTGGAGATATTCCATATGCAAAGCGGTGCGAAGTTTTGAAAAATGCCGTAAATAATTATGAAAAAGTGTATGTGCCCGGTGAAAAAAAGAAAGTGTGGTTAGAAAAACTTCTAAATAATGAATATAAAATAATTGATATTGAAAACTTACATTCCAATTCAATATTATATGTTAATAAAACACCAAGTAATTCAATGTTCAATAATTGTACAATAAGGAATATTCTTGGTTCGAAAAAGTGGTTTTGTGATAGATTTAATACTTCTAATGCCATAAAATGTTTCCATAAATCAAGCAACATATTGTCGCATATGGTTGAAGAGGACATTCAACATTTGCCGATGGAGCTCGTTATGATATACGCACCAAATGAAATTGAATTGAACTGGAGTAAGTTTCCATCAAGTTGGTGTAATTCCAAGATATTCAAAGGATATCTTTCTTGTCGAGCGCATTTACAGGAGAACTGGTCCAATAATTATGAGACAGAAAGATATGTTATGGTTAAAGATTGTTGAATGTGTAAAAGTTGTGATTATAATACCTGTATATAGTGTAAAATAAAAAATATATTTCATTTTGATATCTAGTTTCATTTATTGTTGCAGAATATTTTATTTAGAAGAATTTACATCGTGTTTGTATCTTAATTTTCATACTTGGCTCACAATTTGGTTCATTCCATAGTAAAATTATCTTATTCACACACTCCATAAACATATTACTTGCAGGCTTTAAAAATTTCAAATTTGAAGTCAAAAATTCACCGCGAGTTATTATTTTTCTTGTCGAGCCCATTTACAGGAGAACTGGTCGAATAATAAGATCTTGTATATAGTGTAATACCATTCTTCAAATAAAAATATATCCAATTTTAATATTTGTTTTATTTATTGTTACAAAATATTCTATTTAAGAAACTTACATTATGTTTGCTTATTAAATATCAATATTAAAATCAGTCACACATGCTTGACAATTCTTTGTTCTGATTGTCACTACCAATTTACATTTACAAACTAAACATCTTTTATTAATATATTCCAACGGTGGAACAGCAAAAGCATATACATTATGCATCTCTTGTACTATTCTACAACCAACTCTTGATAAGCCACCCGGGAAAAACGACCCCATACTCTGGTGTAGGTCATAAATGCAAGATTCATGGCTATAACGCACAAGATCGCATTCTCCTGGTACTAAAAAACGTCGCTGTCCATCGTTATCAAAATACATACACTCTATTTGATATAAATCTATGGAATAACAAATCTTCGATTCACATTTTGATTGATTTAAAAGACCGACTTCTTCTATTATGTTTAAAGTTGCTCTTGGTGAAACTGGCATCGCGACTAATTTCTATCTCTCTGTTTCCATATTTTATACTCAAGCGGGGCAGTTTATGTGAGTAAATGTTCATTTTCCAGCACCGCCGTCTCCGCCTCCTCTGGTGGAGGGAGTTGTGTGTTGAAGGAACTTAATCATGATTATCTGTACTTGCTTACTTGGCTTACAATTTGGTGGTACCATCAGCAGCAGCTTCGGTAAAGGGATAAGGAGTGAAGCAAGTAGGAATTATGACAAAACGATGGTGAAAAGAATAAGGGTTAGGTGGGTATAGGGAAGAAGTATTGTGGTATAGACATTTTATTTGCTCATGCTTTGAAACTAGTGTTTCTGCCCCCAATTTTTTAATATTTCTTTATACAAACAGTAATCACATTTATGATTTGGTATATCTGTTTCACCATAGCATGAGGGGCATTTGTATTCAACTGGTGTAGGCATTTTCTATAATGAATAAATACTACATGCAATTTTACTTTTATATTTATTTTCAATAAAAATTGCAGCATCTTATTAAAAAATACAAGAAATTATCACCAGTTGAAACTGTATACTAAACTTATTGAATATTAACATTTTAAATAGTATTGAATTCAACATATACGGCTTTTCCTTTACTTCCATTTGAAATTATGTAGAGTTTATTGTCTTCCGCATCTTTCAACATTAACTGTGATGTTTGATCATCAATTTGATTGTATCTTTCACCCAAATACAATTGAAACTCGGCCAATTCCAGCTTGATTCTCTCACCATATTTAGTATCAGCTTTTCGTTCAATATTTTTTACAAAATACTTCTCACCAATTTTTAGGTTACGCAACCCAATGAACTCTTTCGGTTTGGTTAGTGTGTTGATGGCGTTGTAGTTGTTGGAAGTAGACATATTAAAGCTGTAACAGTTGCAAAAAACAAATCCAAATATTTTGTTTTTATTTTTCTAATTTTGATAGCAAATTTCTTAGCTGTTCCAAAATACTTATATTAGGGCATTGTATTTTAAATAATGATAAGTCAAAATGTGATACTCTAACAACTTGTCGCTTATGCTCACTATATTCATAGAAAATATTATTTTAAAAAAAATATATAAAACCATTTATGTATTGAAATACTCCATCAATGTTTTGTGGAATACCTGGAAATTGTGTGTTCATTAAAGCGTAAGATGATATATCAGAGTTACACTCACTAAATTTTGCAACATAATTATTATCATAAAATATATAAGTATTTCCCAAATTTGTGAAAATTATACCCTTTATATTTTTAATGTTTGGTGGTAAGGAGATTTGATGAATTGATTGTTTCATCTCAGGCCATGAAATACTATATAATTAATCATCTATTACTAGAACAATATCGTTGTTCGGTCTGTAATAGACAGCAGATAAACTTTTGAAATTTTTCGGTATGAAAGGTAGCCAGTTCAGTAAATTTATTGGTTGTGTCTGAAAATTTTTTGATCCACAACCATTTTTCATGAAATATGAGCAATTTATCGTTTATAACTAGAAATTTAGTCACATTATTCAAATCACATAGATTCATTTGATTAGATGTGGGTGTTAAGATTGTTTCTTTTTGTTTTGGTTCCACTTGAGTCTTTTTTTCTAGTTTTAGGTGAATTTATCTCCTTCTTCCCATAAATATTTTGAATGGCATTTATATCATCACCATCTAATTGAAATTCTGATATGTTATTAAAACGAATATTTCTATTATAAGCATACATGACAGAATTTTTGTTTTTGATGTGAGCAAGTCCTAGTGAATGACCGATTTCATGTACTAATACAGCAAAAAGCGAGATACTGCCCTGATCATTATCTAATTTTGTATGTGATAGCTTATAATTCCATTTTTCTGATTTATCAATATGTACATCAATAGATACGTGGGTTGGGTTCGGAAAGAAAGCATGTCCTAATACATTTCCCGGTCCATCAAAATCTAAAATACACTTTTTACCCGATGAAAAGGATTTATGTTGTACTGGTCCAAAAGAGATTAAAATATTTGGTGCATGTTTCATACTTGGTTCATTATATTCAAATGATATATTAGCATATTGTCCCCAAATTGCAAACGCTTTAGTTACAACTTCTAATAACTGTTTATTTTTATTATTCATAATATCCCATGTTATAATAGACTGCTGCCAGAATGATTTTTTATTATGTAAGCTATTCTCATAATTATCAGTTACACTACATCTGGGCTCATTCAATAATTCGAGTGTGCTACTATCCAATGTTTTTGTTACATCCAATTTGTAATATTCTTGAAATAATGCTAAAGCATTCAAATACTTCTTATCGCTCGAATTTATAGTGGACATTTCATTTTCGGGTATATCCAAGTATCCATATTTTTCCAAAAAATATAACGATTCGCTGAATCCTTCATTATCAATGTTTTCAATACTATTGACACTAGATAACAATTCGAAGCCATTGTTTGAATGAATACTTTGATTTTCTCCACTATTTATATTCTCTTCTAGAGAAGATGTGAGATAAATTGAGAAAAAATTGGAAAATATAAGTATTAATAACATTTTTCATATATTTCTACTTCACTCTTGCACACTCAAATATTAATAACCAAATAAAATAAATTTTTGCAGTTTATATAACAATATTTTCTTGGGTAAGCAAATTTTTCCACAGCTGAAATTCACCCACAATCAATACTAAGATAAAATAAGTAAAAATAAATTGATACATACCTAGATATTGATGAATGTTTACTCAAGCAGACTAACTTTTTAGTTTGAAGTGAATAATCTAAGCTAAAATTCAGCTCTTTTATACCGCATTACCGATAATCTTTTGACCTTTAATGTTCTTACTGCTTACATCAACAATAAATCACACGCAATGTAACGTAATCAACAAATTTTTCTGTGGGAACTTTGAAATGTATTGTGTGAAAAACATCTGTTCATGGTTCCAAATTTCATGAAAGAGGTAATAAAAAAAATGCTTAAAACTGGTTCACATATTTATTCAAGTCATTTACAATTTTCTCATTTTTTATAATAGTATCATTTCTGAATATTAATATTTGATCATCATAATCTCTTCGTGGTCTTATATAATCTTCCATACCTATTGGTGACGTACCGTCTTCATTCTTATGATATTTTATGTAATTAGTATAACCACGTGTATGTGATGGAGCAATATGGCTGTTATAGATTTCACGATGTACAATTCGCTTGGGTATTGAATTTAGTTTCTGAACGTTAGGGCTTTCCATGACGACTAAATTAATTCTACACTTATTCATTCAATTATTCATTTAATAGATTTTTTTTTGTAATTTGTAATTTGTATTAAAAACATTACAACGAAAAGTCCCATGATATTGTGTCTGTTTTCGATGGTATGATTATTCTTTTATTATCAAAAGGACTTAATGCTAGTTTTTTTTGCTTAATTGTGGAAACTTCATGTTTTTTTGACTTAATTATGAATTGTTCGCGATATACAAGTGATTCATTAAATAAACAATCATAATAATCATCGAAAGTTATTGTTTTTAAAGTACCTCCAGTTATTCCCTTAATTCTTTTACTAACATAATCAGTCATTAATTTATATGTATACATCTTCGACCTGAGCCCTATGAATTCAGTCATAATTTGACCACTATTTTCATCCTTCATTAGTCCTATGACTTTATTATTTGCTAGAGGTATGCCGTGAATATTATCTATGTCATAATTTGATGTATCAAATTTGTGCAAATCTTTTTTAATCACATCATAAATATTAATATCAAAAAAATGGTACAATAAACTATCAGTATCTGTATACAATAATTTTGCATTTTCACCAAAATTTTTTCTAACATAATTATAATGGAAATCATAAATATATGTTCTGTATATATCTAGTTTGCAAAATCCAACATAAATCGGTTTATTAAAGAATACTTCTTTTTTATTCATTTCAATTATTATAATATTCTCATCTAATACAATGTAACTATGAAAATTTGGTTGCATAATCAACCTTTTGGCACCACCTTCACCACCCCATTTTGTAACAAGTTTCACAATTCTATGTTTACGCACATTTTCCATAGATTTTCCAAAAACAGCATTGTTCATCAACTTATAGAAATTTTTTTCAAAATCATTTCGAGATCTTTGTCTCATATTTGTATTCAAATCGATATATTTTCGAAGCCAAGCAGACTGTTTAAATTTCAGTACCCTGTGTATTTTACTTATTTGCAACCCCAATTCTAAATTTTGCTTTACATTTCCATAATGAATCACATATTTTTTTTTATCATTGAGAGTTGTCATTAATTTAGTTTGTTTTGAATTTGGTGGTGCTATATGTTCTGGTGAAAGTGGGAGATCGCTATGACTCCTAAATAATGCCTGCGGATAATGTAAATCTACTTCAAATATGTAACCAACTTCAGAATCTTCTTCTAAACTCATAATATTTGAAACATTATGGAATTCTGTTGGTGAAACCCATTCAAAATCACTATAAGGTAAATACCTGCTCATTGCAGCCCCATACAGGTTGTTAATATCAAAATACATCAAATATGATTCCTGCTCATTGGGATTATATTGCTCATGCATGTGTTTGTTATTCGCCCTTCCGTATCGGTTAGAACATTGACTAATACCACCACGAATAGAGTGTTCTAAGAACAAAATTTTATCTACATCAGTAAGAAGTTCCAATTTAACATTAGAAATTTTCAACATTGCATCAAAAGCAAGCCCAGGAGCTGTAAAATATTGCAAAGCATCTAAGCCATACGTTTCCATACAACTTTTTCTGAAATTCTCAAAAATATCACAAAGCAATAAAACATCTGTTCTTAAATACAGGTCTGAATATTCACCTAGGGTGCTTATTCTAAATGTATTCCAAACTTTTTTTGCAAACTCATATTCCAAATCAGTTACATTTTCATTTTTAATGGATGAATAAAAAAATTCTTTCTGTGGTAATTTGTCATCATCTAACTTGGCCCATGAGTCCAGATATTCATAACAAAAAATTCCTTTTTTAGTAAGTAATGAAAATTTTTCTTCGGAATTGCAGTGCATTCTTGTGACTAATTTGTCTGAATTATCCAAATAAGATGATAATTTATCTAAACTACTCGACATAAAACGAAATGAGTCGATAAATCGGAAATTAATTCTGCTATTTTTAATATACTTCGTAAAAGAAATGTATTTTTCTTTATTAATGGGTAACAATGAAATTGATCCAGGTATATTCTTAGCAATTGCTTTAATTAAAAAATGGGAATCGTAGGATGACAAGTTGTGGAATATTACAGGAATCATTCGTGATTTAGTGTATCGTAGATTACATAATTGATGTGCAGGTCCTCTATATTCTCCTGTCAAATGATTATGATCTCTAACTTTTGGTGTAGTATTGTCAATTAACTTTTTACAAATATGACAGATATTTTCGATTTGAAATAATTTCTCTTGACTGCTAGATAAATTCAAAGGTATGATAGATTTCATTTTATTGTCGATAGTTGAAGATATGCCTAATAATTCTTCTACAAACCATTCTATACAATATTCACCACGATGTGATCTATGATAAGACAGAGAATCATCATAGCTACATTTAAAATAGTAGCCTACACTAAATGGAATATGTTTTTGTTGAAACTGTGTATTTTGGTGCTCTTTGTTATTGTTAACTTTTTCAAGAATTGATTCAATATCAGCATATATTGAAAATGGAACTTTCTCTTGAAATTTGTAATTCGCAAAAGTTAAAAATTCGTTCTTATGTTTTTCTGGTAATGTCATTCGACAAGAATTAATTTTTAAACAATCACCAAAATGTTTTTTCGAACTATACTCAGAATTAAAGTTAATTAAACATCTATCACAAATCCACATTTTACCATTATGTTCAGATACATTTTTACTCACTAATCTAGACAAATTTTTAATCCACATGAAATGATATTTACATCCAAAATTTGAATTTTCATTTTCCTCCTCTTCCGAGTCTTCCTCACCCTCTTCTTGTTCTTCTTCCTCACTCTCATCTTGCGATTTTAACATTAACAAATGAATAGTGCGGTTATGAGTATTTTTGGTCAATTTGACTGGTACAAGTTGATCTTTCTTTTTACCAATTTTCTCCAAAGTATAAACATTTATATTCAAAGAATTCATATTTTCGAATTTTTCAATTTGTTTCAACTTTATTGGAAATTTAATGCCCTCATATTCCAATGTAGTTTCCGAAATTAGTGGGTATGACCTAACTCGAGTTACATTCATTTGAGCAGGGTAAAGAGCGGAAATAACAGCCCACAAGAAACAATATTCATCGTTGTTTTGTATATTTATTATAGCCTTTTTTCTTTTTATGCTTGTATGTAAATCAATATGACAACCAACCGAAAAAGGTGAATAGCTGCAAATATTCACCTTCAAGAACATTATTTCATATAGTGCCCATCCCGAGTCTCGTTCTTGAAACTCCTCCATCCTGCTCAATATTTTATCAATAACATTATCTTTGTACCACACCTGTATATTTGTTGTTCTATCAATAATCGAATTGCGTGTATTGAATGATTTTGCTTCAATTTTCCCCGAAGAAGGTAGGATGAAATCTGCTGTAAATATAACATTTGCTTTTACTGCACCAGCTCGCACTTTTGATTTTATTTTACTCTGAAATATTCTCCCAGCACTCTTCAAAAATTCTTTGGGATCTTTATATGAGTTCATATTTAGAATTGCACCTGTTTTAATTCGACTTTTAAAAGCTGTTTCTACATCACACCATTGTAATGAGTTCTCTGTAGTGGGTAGTTGGCCTGTTTTATAACGTGTCTGTGAATTTGAACTAATCCTTAGACGACCTCCAGTTTTCTTGATATCATTATTTTTCACTGATGTTAATTTAGATTTAAAATATTTCAAAACAAGAAGATTTGATTCTAGCTTGAATAAATGTTGAAATTCATCTGGAGATTTATGTTTCAAATATTGCACTAAGGTATTCACACAATTTTTGATATTTCTTAGCCACGTTAATACTTCAGAGCTAGTTTTTATAAGAACAAAAGCTTTTTTAATATCCTCGACCACTTTGTCACTGAAATCACACAAGTTAGCGGAAGAGCTCATTTTGCATCAGTACATAAGATAACGTACATATTTCAAGTATAAATACTTTTTATCAGTAACCTTTAACCTCTTATCAACATAAAATTGAAATCAACTATTTTTCATACATTTATTCCATCTAAAATTACACATGTATTCACTAAAGTAGATATTATAAGATTAGGAAAATATAGCATGATTTCTCCTATAGCTATGTTCATCGGAGTACTAGACTTTGCAATTAAATTATAAACATTTGCATATACATCACCTTCAATGCTTGAAGCTTGTTGCAAAATATTTTTAAAGTAATTACCGAAACATAAAGAATTCAGATGAGCTATAATCTTCTCAACAATAGTGGATATTTTAAATAAATTGGATATAGAGTTATATTCCAAGTAAATTTCAGTATTTTTCCATTGAAGCATTATAATTCTACTATTTTCAATTATTTCAAAGAATATTTTGAAATCTTTGAACGAGTATGATTCCAAATTCGAGTTGTTGTGTAAATAGTTCATAATCAAATTATAACACAATATAAATTCATTCCAGCTATTAACATTGAAATTTATAATTTTACCTAGTTTTTCATTGCACAAATTTATTAAAATTTCAAAATTTTGCTGTGGACTTATACCCACATTCAGTGTTGTATTATTATTCAAATAATACTGATATTCAAAAATCAATTTATTCCTATTGTTGCAAACAAATACAACATTATTGGAGTTGAAATTATTTTTAACAATCTGATCTGTATTCAATTGTTGTTGCTCTGAACTATATTGTTGTGAGTCTTGTACTTGCTCATTTCTTTCTTCAACATAGACGTCTTCGCTATTGTTCAATTGTTTCCGTGATGGCATCGTGTTTGTGGGTACCCTTCTCTTTGAACATTTTTGGTTTGGTATAGTCTATTTTGAAAACAATGGAAATTTCCATGATAATTTAATTCAATCAAAACTTATTTCACCATCTTACCTTCATAATAACACTCAAAACTTATTTCAGAACAAATCAACGGGTGATGAAATGATACTCAATTGAAATCTGTATTTTTCCGCTATTTATTCCATTTATCTCACTCATGTTTCGAAATCTCTCATCTTTGTTATGCGTCAATCAAAAATCATGTGCTCCGCGCGTGTCTTCCTAGAACAACAAACCGATAACCCCCCATAATAACCTTTTACTGATAAAGAGTTTAAATTAGAATTATCAGTTCAATACTATGAGCACTTGGAGAATTAATTCAAAATCTTGTATTGGGGAATTTTGGAATTGAATCTTTCAAGCATAGATTCTAGAATATTAATGACTGTTACCATGCCAAGTATTAAATTTTCGCGTCGCCAATCACATCGCCAAGAATTCAAATTCGTTAAACCACCAGCGACATCTGTCAAAATTCAAAATTTTACAACTAATACTCAAATTTCAACGACTAAATTAAAATTTCTGCACCACAGCGCCATCTACCATTGAAACGCTGAACTAAAGATACATACAGTATGTCCATAAAGAATTTCGCCGCCGCTACGCCGCCACCACCGCTATATACAGGCTGTCCACAAAGGTTTTTTGATCCAGAACTCTGCTATATATTCTACTTATCAGAAAATATAGTAGCTCTCTCCGCTTGTGTATTATATGCCACATTTTGTATATTCCATGTTAATAAATGCGCTTTATTCCCGCGCAAAACCACAATCAACTCTATAAATATTCGTTCTGTTAGGTATTTTTTTGATTAATAAAGACGTGATAATAGTCATCTGTTGGCAGTGAGAACTTTTTGCTGCATCGGCCCCAATTTTTCTTTTGACATTAAAATGATGATTTTTGACTTCTCATTTGTATTGAAAACATCTGCCGATCAATCCTAGCATCGTGTGAAGTCAACACTGCACAGCACCTATCACAACTTCCAGTGGCGCAGCTAGCTAGGAATCCATCAGCGAAACTATGCAAGCAATCCAGCAGTGGAACAAGCGTCGTGTGACGAGGGCTTGATAGTGATTTCATGTAACAACCATCTATCCTTTTGACGATGACAGCTGTCAATTGGTTTATACGACACTCTCCCATGAGACAGCAATATAACTGGCTTTGTTGTTTCACGATTCTCCATAATATGTCTTTTTTTATTTATTTGCTGCAATTCGATTAAGTTGAAGACGTACACTGTGATTCAAATGTAGTCTGGTTTTTGAGTTTTGTCACAGTTGGAGTAGATCTTCATAAGTTGCATTTTTTTTTTAATCATCACGGGATAAAATATGAATTTCTAAGAATGTGAGAGATCTGAGCTCTGATATTTTTCTACTTCATTCGTACTGAGTGTAATTAATTCTTCTTTGTATTTTATTCAAGTGGAGAAATTCTTATAATATATTCATAAAATGCTTTACCTTTCTGTAACGTACTCCTTAGTACGAATATATGAATACACAAAAAGAATTTTAGCAAATATATATTTACGCTCAACTCTCATTGACTGATCTAGTTATCCTCTAGGATATAAAGATATGAATTACAGCAATCATACAGATAACTATTTCATTAATATTTCTTACCAAAGCATCATTTCTATTTAAGATATGTTATGTTAGCTATCATGTGCTGAACATATCTTTTATTCACCTGATGACCCATTACTTTCCAACGGTCGCCTCAGGCGCCTTGCGAACTTACAGTTTAAATATATTCTCCTAAGCGCTCCGTGTGTATGAACAAACAGTACTCTTTCGTATATTATAACTTGTGAGCTCTCTAGACCATGGTTCTGCCAGTATGAATTATAGACAAGAATTTGAAATTATCAGTATACTACGGGTTTCTCCTAGTCTTCAAGAGTACTTGTGTATCGTCGAGAACATTCCGATTGGGAATATTCTCGTAGTTTCGTATGAGGACAAGATTGATGTAGGAATAACGATAAAACACATTTCTATGGGAAAAAGCCTGACGGCATAAAAAACCCAGTTTATTGTTTTGTGATTAAAGTATACATATTTGTTTCGTGATCAGACACGATTTTTGACGCAGGGCTGGAGCCCTGCGAATGATTACGATTATGAATTAGTCGGACTGAATAGCCGGCGCTATCAGTTACTATTATTATTGATCGATTTAAGAATGATCGTCACTCTAATCCTCATCTTTCTGAAATGTTGCACCAGGGCAACTAATTGTCATGCGTGATAAATAAGCTAAACTCGACCTGTCGCTAGCGACACTAAACACAGACAGACCATCTCTCACACACGTCTAATAGTGGCCTGCCAGGCTTCCAAACCACGCATGCGCAATGTCAAATGTGAGCAGCTCGCAGCGCGCGATAGTAACTAAAACCATAAAGGCTCCAAATCATATTTATGAAGTTATAATTTTGTCCATGATATTTTACATTAAATCAAATCTAGATATTTAGTTCACCCACAAAACAACTTGCAATCGTTCGATCAAAGATTGTAGCATTTTTATTGATAGGAGAAATGCAGAAGAATCATCTTTCGAGAAAATGTGCTAATTTGACCTTACAAATGCATTAGCGATATCAACAGGTCCACTCAGCCGCAAATCTCTAGTGAGCCCCCGTTCGTATTAACACAGTGTAACAGGACCGAAAACTTGTGATACAAGCAAAAAGACAGCCTTCCACAACTGTAGGATAACGGCAACTGCAACATGATATTCATAATGCCACAGGGATCCTGATAAGTTATCAAGTGAAACGTCAGAGCATGGAGTGGGCTAACCAGCGACTCATTGACTCTACCTTTTGGAAACATGTTATGTTAACGAGAGAGTCCGGATTGTGTATTCATAATGACAACCGATGTCGGAGAGTATATAGTGGTGTCATTCGAAAATGGAATTGTTATGGTGTGTAGAGGTATCTGTTCAGTCTGGTGCGCCAACCAACATGCATTTGATTGTGAAGTCACTGGTCAATATAATAGAGACAAGATCATGAGCAAATATGTTGTAAATAGTTGCGACTTCATTTGACCTCTAAATTTCATGTTTTGGAATGATAATGCTCATCTCCACCGAGCAAAAATAGTGCTGCAGACTCTTGATGAACTGCATATCAATCATCTTGTACTGTCACTATTATCTCTAGACTTAAGGTGGGATTCTGTATCTCTTAACGGTAGTGTTATCAGGACCTACCGTTGACTTTGCTAGAACTGTTTGTTTTCGGTACTTATCGATGCTGAGAGATATACCGTCACGTTTCACTCAAAATTTTTGAATAATACTTTCTGGAAGTTGCGACACATTTATATATGAATTATAATAAGTAAGTTAGAACATATTTTTCCGAGTCTTGTTGGGATATACTTAATCTTTGTGAATACGGAATTTTATTGTACGTTACCTCAAATCTATCTGTTGGAACTGTAGGATTGACAAGCGACTTTTTACGAAATCTACAATTTATTAGAATTTGGAATTATACTTTCGCAGTTTGATGTATTGTGATAGCAATTGATTGAAGCTTTGGTTTGTATAGCATTAGCTAATCATGGATAAGATATATAATTGAGATCATAATTTAATTCATTATATATTTCATTGGCAAAATTCAAATTACTTGCGCCATCTTATCGAGAAATTGGAATTGTGAAAAATCCCATCAGTTTTGTGGTTATTATTCCATCATTTGTTGAAGGAAACTTGATTTATTGGTTAAAAAAATGAGCTCCTATCTCGTAAAATACTTCTCTAATTATGCGGTTCAAGCATCTTTGACTGATTGCCAAATGGTAATCTTCTTCAGTTGTGCGTTGATATGATCCTATACTAAGAAAATTTTTCTCATGGAGACGCAAACTATCACCGATTTTGATCACTCTTGCAGACAATATTCAATTTCTATCCAATAAATGAAGAATATAATTGATCAAATTCTTTGACATCTGAAAACAAGCTGAATATATGCATTTGCGATGTTGTCAAAATTTTAATTTTCGGTACCGATAGTGAAAAGTAGTAGTTCTCGATACTATTTATAGAACTGCTTTCAACAGTTTCAGCCGAAATGTCAGTACCATTAACTTGATGGTACTGAAAATGAACGGCTGACTTATAGAATCCCAATCTTGATCGTCATAGAACATGAGTAGGATATGCCTCTGATATAGCTAGATAATCATGATCCCTATTCTACAATCCCAAGACAACTTGCAGAGGTATTGGCTACCTGTGGGACAGAATATCAATGCAAAATATTGATAATTGTATTTCAAGCTTCCAACAAAGTACCAAGCAATCGTAGATGCACAAAAAGGAGCTGGCTGTTTCTGAAACAGAATAAAGCACATCGATGATAACGCAGTTCAGGCAAATGGAAGCTGTTCATTGATTTACACGCTGCAGTCTAGTTGGGCATTCGGTAGGGGGTACCTTAATCTTAGTATTCTTGTTGAACATTCTAATCCCCTACAATGCAGATATCGGATTTACCTGTGTCAAGTACCTGTTCGCCTCCATAACTGTATTATTATAATGTTTGCAAAATATTTATACATTTCATATTTTCCATAACATTTAGTTTTCAACTGCTTCTACTCCTAATACTATGTACTGATTGGTTATTTCCCTAATTGTATGTATAGCTTCAAGATTCGAAGAGTTTACACATTGGTCTTCTGAATTGCATTGGAATATGGTATGGACCACAGGCGTTTAGTTGAGACTGTGCGATTCGACTAAATAGTTTCATCTATACAGATAGATCATACGTGTGTAGCTTGATATGGCGTTGTTCTTAGAACTGTGCAGTCAATCGGCAATAAACTAAGAATATCTATTTGATGAATTACGACAATCAAACTGTGTAGATAAGACGATGCGTGTGTAGACAAACTATACAGTTTCTTGATACACTACAGCGACGTAGGAGTCAAATCAACTTGAGTAGCTCAAACTTTGTTAGTATTTTCTACAACATACATTGTATTATTTCCGTTTGATTTATGACAGCAAAAATACGTGAATAAGCTAAGAATTTATATATTTTCATCATTTCAATCCATGTCTTTGAAAACTGAAGAAAGAATATCACGATCTGGACAAAAATGGCCGCGTATTTCAAATTCTTTCTGAAATCTACTTGAAATAGAACTTGACAAGTACTACTACTACTACTACTACGATTATAACGATCACGACACATTATCACTTCAAATAGATAAAACATGTCACTCACCAAGCCCATATTGTCAACACTTGACAGCTGGATGAATAATTAGGTCAAGGTCGTGTGTCGCATTTTGAATTTGAATTTCAATTCGAATAGTTGCTACAAAATATCAGAAGCTGACAAAGCGTAAATTCAGAATCAAAACATTTTTGTTCCAAATTTAAAGGTACATTGAAATTACATCTAACACAATACATTACAACATATGTGAACAATAGAATAAAACAACACTCACAGTAATATTTCATAACTCTAATAATCTTTTTCTGCCATTCTCTCTTATTTTTTCTCTTTTCTTATCAGCTGGAACCAATGGGATGCTATGAAAGCTATATGAAAACGGTTCCTCCTTTACTTAGTCATTGAGAAAAGTTGAATTTGGTTAAGTAGTAGTAGAGTCAGGAAGTACTTGAAAGCTGATAGTAGTGTCAAAAAGCCTATGTTGCGCTGATTTTATCTATGACTCCGAGTGTTTAGAGCTGATATGCGAGATTGGAAATTGAATTGACGTGACTCCAATCATGCAAAGTATCACTGGATCAAGTCCGCGATCAAGCGGTCCAATTTGGGGATTTTCCATGAACTTACCGTCGTGACCTCGTGTTACAGAAATCTCCCGGTACATCAAGACAAAGAACTAGTCTCCCGCCAGGCACACAGCGATGCGGGTATCGACGACTGAATCAAGCTGACCATCCAAGGACCTTTAAACTTCACGCCGTCCCTCTGACCAACCTTGGTACGACGCCTCCACAAGGCCAGTCGACATCAACACCACCGTTCCGGAGGTCCTGTGGTAGGGCTAAGTGTACAATCCTTTTTTCGTTACTACCTTCGATTATTATTTGTTAACATTGACTATTTGTGGTGCTCCTAATGTAACTAGAAACACGATCACATATTTTTTTTTTTCAGTACCTACGTTACTGTTGGACGTTCCTTGGACAAAGTGGCTATAACGCAGTAATCAGTATGTGCCCCATACGTCGAACTTTGTGAAGCAGAATTGATTGAGCTAGGCCCATTATTCACTATGGATTTTGTGAGCTTTGACGATTAGAACTATGTAGACATTTAGACATTGTGTTTTTTTTTTTATGTTGTTTCTCTTTATACGTCGAGCTTTGTGAAGCAGAATTGATTGAGCTAGGCCCTTTATTCACTCTGGATTTTGTGAGCTTTAACGATTAGAGCTAGACATTTGAGCATTTTTTTTTTTTTTTTGATATTGTTTCTCCTTAGGATTGCGTACTTTTCTTCATGGTGTTTTGTTTGCATATTTAGCCTCTAGTTGTTTCTTGTTTTGGCCTGATATTGAATTTTCTGATTTAGCAATAATTAATTTTCTGTTATATATCAGGGAATTCAAATACAATTTGATTGTGCGCATTCTGTCCAACATTCCAATTTTCATTATTAGGGTCGTTTGGTTAGTCAAAACGGAGTTGGTAGATTATTCTTACCAGTTTGTGAATAGAGAAAACCCTGACTGTTCTCTTTCAGGATATCTAGCTACCACTGGCTCCGTTCCAAAGCACAGTATTTGATGAGTACTGAGATACTAGCTCGAGCACTTAGCTCCCTTAGATAAAAGCACGATTTACGTAAACAGCGACTTTGCTCTTCTGAACCTCAGAATTCAGCTTGATACATTATAAATATTACAATGAATCCTGATTGTGCCGTTAAATAACTAGGTTTCAAATGAAGGTGAGTATGTTGATCATTTGGACGATTCTCTTTCAGATAACAAAACGATCGAATCGCACGGTTTAAACTGAACGTGTGGGTATTCCTCAAATTTCTACATTTTTGTGTAACATCGAAATATTAGAATATGCGACATCATTTTGAATTGTGGCAGATGTGCCAATGCTAGAAGATTCTACGTATAGGAAACTCATTCCGGCTAATAATATTTTGAATAATTTGATACGAAACGCCCATCTTCCACGTTATGATGTCATCCGTCCGCATGATAATGTCGATCACATAGCCGTTTTAGGCTCGAATCTTTGTCCTATTATATATTTATACTATTTTGATCTTCATTCTATATACATATGTTGAAGTGCCCATAGACTCTGAGTCATCAGTTACATCTTGGAGTTTTTATATTTATTGGGAAAAATAAATAGTATTGGGGAATGAAGATAAGAGCTGAATATTGATCACACTGCTCATAATATTTTATTCTGTCTACTGGTTTGGGCTACTGAGTAGCCATCATCAGAGCCAGGAGACCACAACGAGAAGTTACATAACTACACAAAATTCAATTTTAAACAAATAAATTCTCTAATTTGATGATAATATACTTACACTATAGAATTACAGGATTCAAAATAGAAATTTATGATGTTGATGAGTGGTTAGATAAATCTTTGACGAAACAGTAATAGAGTAAATCTTTTCATACCCAAAACCTCCGAAAAGTCTAGAATTGATCCATATCTACAAGAATATCAGATAAGTGGAATTTTGAAGTATTTGGAAACGTGTTAATCATGTCTTGTATCAAACAAATATTCTGCAAAACTTCAATTTTAGCACGAAAATCATAGACAGCGTTCATGCTCTTCAAACTTTGTAATGAATCTCCTCCCCGTCTGATCAATGTATGCTATGTTACAGCGAGCTGAACTAGCACACTTCAATTCATAAACCCCCAATTTATCTACCAAATTTGAGTGTCAATTGTCATATGAAATTCCTCCTTCAAATTACTCAACGTTACTATTTTGATGTTATAATTTTTGAAGAAGTTTCTTAATTTGTACGATATGCTCCATAAGAGAATTTATGTCTTCATTCTGCTCTATTTCATTCGAAAATTCTATGTTGCTGTGTATTTGATCCAGTTTGCTAATGAAATATCGTCGTCATAACGATACCAAAAAAGATATGTATTAAGAAAAGTCTAGAAGACTTTGGCATATTAGATCTTCGAAGTACTCCATGGAAATTTCAGCCATTGTATCAGATAGAGGAGAGCCCATAACAATCTTCTTATAGTAGTTGAAGTTGAAAAATAGATATTCTGTTGTAGATGAAAATATATACCTGGTTGTATGATCTGTAACCCATATCATCAGACCACTTTGAATTGAACAGCATATCCTGGATCAAAGCTTTTATTTCTGCAACAGGAACGTTTGTTAATAGGTTTGTCACATCAAAAGAATCCAAAATACTATTATCTACGATATTAACAAATTTTTGTTTATCAATCAAGTCTGCAGTTTTTCTCAATGAGTGATGAGAGCTGGTGTTAAAGTTATCCATCCAAACGGTATAGAGTTGTTCCGCAAGGTTATATGTAGTAGAATAAATTGGAGAAATCATTGGATTACACTAGGGTTCCCTTATTCTTATCAAAAATAAAACAGAGTTAGAGCGCACAATATTTTTCCATTAATTAATTGGAAATGAGGTGAGCAAGATATATAATTCTCATAAGAACTTATATTTCAGAAGAAAAATCTTGTTATTGAGGTAAAATCTACCATGAATCGAACTGCGGCGCAAGGCCTCAGGTGTGAATACGTTCATTGAATTGTGACTGTGGGGTATTGAGTAACACAGTGTATAATCACGGTGACTTCCCATGAGGAATATTTGTAGCTGAGATCCCATATAGAATTTCTATCTGTCATAGGAAAAGTACCTATCTCAATCAAAATCTCATTTTATTACACATTTATTTATCATTAATTGATAACAACTGCTCAGCGGGACTTCTCCCAAATAAAGGAGATTGAAGAAAAGGACAACAAAATATATCAATAATTGCTAACACATAACGAAAAAATATGGTTGAAATAGTTTTTGAGTACAAATATAAGATTAAATAATAAAGAATTGAAAATATCGGATTCTGTATAACTTTCTTATTGCTTGAGGATGAAACACTGTCTTCTGAAAGAACCTCTTAGTTTATAGTTGGTGGCAGAAGTATTAAATTGAGAGTATTCATGGTTTTACTTGATCTGCATACTGCATAGAACAGAAGGAGCAATGAAGTTTATGTTGAAAAAGCTTAAACACACAAATGTCCTTCATATCTCTATCAAAATTATCGTTCTAATAATAATCATTGATAATTAGTCCTAAAGGACACTCAAATAAGACTTTTTTGATAGAGGTGGGTGCCTCTAAGTAGAACGTTCAAGAATTATGTTTGTCCATAGTTCACAGCGTTCATTTATCGTGAAACCCAGAGCATAAGTTCTCTCGTTCATTGTTCCATTAGATTCAGAGGATTTTATTGGTGAAAGCGTTTAATGTTGATTCAAATTCATAGATCGTCAGATGATCGTAGATTTCAGTGCCCCATTCTGTTTTTCTGCCTTCAGAAGTTCTGATAAGTATGTATATTTGGAGTATAATAATGCCAAAATTGAAGCCAGACCGTCTGACCAAAATGATAAAAATTCATCTGAAATTTTTATGAAAAAGAACATGTTCTGATCCAATTTTGTCGCTTCTGCCATTCTTACGAAACGAAATTTAGAGAAAAAAGAGTCAGCGGAGAACAATATGCGAAAGTGTTACACCTGCCTATGGGTTTGGAATGATGACTCAATTGTGCAAAAAAATTATATCAATTCTTCACATTCTTCTCACTTCTGCCGTTTGGCCGTATGAAAGTTGATATCATGAGCATCTCGGAGGAACAAATAGCAGAAAGTTCATGAATGATCGTCAAGATATGTATGAAGACATTCAAAATATCGCAAGATGCTAAATTTCAATTCATAAGCATGGCAGAAGCAAAAAAATTGGATCATAACATGTTTTCTCTATAAAAATTTTAAATCAACTTTTATTATGCTGGCATTATTATACTCCAAATAAACATACTTATTCAAACACTTGAATGCAGAAATGATGATAATAATAATAATAACAAATTAATTTTTTCTAAGCATTGCTTTATAGAATAGGTTGGTACAAAATAAATTTCCAAAGCACAATCATGCTCAAGTTTCTCTTGTTCATGGAATTGGAAAAATATTGAAGTAACCTATAGCATATCTTCTCATGAAATATTTTATCAGAATACCGTAATAAAAAATTTCAATTGAAGAAGTCTCAAGTAATTGACACAGTTCAGGATTAAACGTGCTAGCTACAGTTTCCAACCAGAGAGCTTCAAATAGGGCCGCTTTTCGCCAAATGAGCAGTGATCATCCATTTGGAGAACAGGATTCACATTATCATTTTGTCAATGATAAAAAACTTATACATATATGATCTCATACATGTTTTAAAATCAGCCAGAAGTGCTTTTTTCAAGTATGATATTCTTCATGATCAGAAATACTGGGTGAAATCAGAACACTTAGTACAGGCTATTCATTTGGATAAGCAAAAAGATCTCAGATAATGAGGAAAATTGGAGAATTATATTTGAAAATCAATGGTCCAAATAAAGTGAGGATAAGTGTGTCAGTTGCTGCGCGAACTATAAGTCGAACAGTTGCTACTCAACAGAAAGCATAATTGGCAGTTCTCCTGGCAAAGTGCCCAATGAGGCTCTCTATACAGCCGAATTCATCAACGATATTCACTTTTCGGTAGTTTAAATGGCAAATCACCAATTCCAGATTTGAGTAAATCGTCACGGAGTTGTGTATCACACCATTCTTTTTGGCACAGAATTTAGTCAAGAATCAGAAGTTGAGAATTTTATAATAGAAGTTAACAAATGAAAAAAATATTATGCCTTTCAAATTGACTTTGATACACACGATAAAAGGGATTCAGGATTTATATGTTACACGCAAAAATCTAAGAATGAAATTTTTAAGAACTCGTTAATTTTAAATGAAGATTGTCTAGAGAATACTTTTGCAGTTTCACGTCGATGTAGTGCTGCAAATATTATTACAAACTGTCATCAATTTATAACCTCTTTTAGAACATGCGTTTCGAATGGTCCGATTTCTACAAAAATAAAAATTGTGAAGATGATAATGCCAGTATTTTGGATAATTCTGAATTTTTTTTGAATTCTCATGAAGAACCTGCACTTCTATTTCATGATATCAGTGAATTTGACTATATGTCCTCTGATAATGTCAACGTGGACATGAACGACTGCGAGTTTGATACTCAAGCAACTTCCTATATATCAGGCTATCTAATTAGCGGAATAATTTTTTTTTATTGTACTTAATGCAAGATAAATATGCTGGCAGAGACTTAAGAACCTCAGCACACTCTCATTTTGTCCAAAAAATATAATGCAACCTACCTTGGTGGATGAAGTTGCGAAAGCCGTTAGTGCCCATCCGCTGCAGTCGGAGAGAATACGTTAACAAATATAAAATGAATTTGACTTTGTTGGGAGGGGTACATAAATCGCACTTGATGAAGAAAAGATAGAAAGTTCGTTTTACAAACTTGAATGATATTACTTGATAAATATTAGGTACACATACATTGGTCATAAACTGGTTGTCTGAATTTGTCAATTTCCTTCAAATCAATACAGAGGTATACGGATTTACCCGCAATTCCAGAGACAATGCAAAAATATACAATTGAGTACAATTTAGCCCAAAATTTGGATATCAATACAAATAGATATAAAATAAATACTAATTTGCCCAGAATTGGGAGTATAATACGATTGAACATGAATAGGAATTTTCCTTGTACGTTTAGAACAAATAATTCTGAATAAATTGGATCCATACATCACAGTGTGGCATGATCAAAACCTGTCAAAAGATCAATAGACGGCGTGCAAAATTTTTGTCCGCTCACGACTTTTCAAATTAATACTAATAAGATGAGTTGGGATCCCTTGGGTAAAATTCTGGCGAGCATACTGGTTCATTACAATTTTTTCCCACTGGAATGATTTCGCGAATGTACAAGTGATATTTTTGATTGAACAGTACCTTTTTGTATCGCAGGAAATTACCAATAGCAGAGGAGGAGTGGGGTCGACGAGGGCTATGGAGTAGTGATGACATAGGTCCCCAAATTTGAGCTGGGATGATGACACGAGGGCACTTGAACAGCAACGATCACCGACAATCCGGTCGAAGTCAAGAGATCCACAGAAAATCCGCGCTTATGCGATACTACGATTCTTGTAAATTGATTGGATGATTCGTAGAAATAACGCTAACCATAAGTCGTAATTAAAATATTCACTTGACCGAATGGCACTTTTCTATTCACCAACAGTCCAAACCTCTCTCCTTGATTATTCTATACACACACTACCAAAAATCTTGATTCAGTCCACAAAACTAGCCAGAATGTTCAACTATTCAGACAGTCAGTGACATCCCGATGTAACTATTGGAAAAAAAGAGGGTAAATACAAAAATCAAGCGCAAGGAACAAGGTTGGTCTCACGAGCATTTCTAAATGTTACAATGACAACGTGCAAAGACTGAATTATGTCACAACAAACGTTACTTCTTAAAATAAAGTTTATGATATAATAAAATTTGTGTTGCGCGACTACGGGTATGTCTCGAATAAGAAGTTGAAATTATTACTTATTGGAGAAGTAAACTTCCAGGGGTTCACTTGTACTGAACATTCTGATTCAAAACAGTCAGAATAGATAGATCCTACCACACCCTTTAGAATTGGAAAATATTTGGATGATTTGAATCCAGAATTTCAAAATGAAGAGAGACCAAGAAAAAAACACAAAAATCTAGAGAGGTACAATGGATAACTTTCTAGTATGATAGAATATGCGTCATAGTATATGGTATATCTTTTTTTGAAGAATTTCATATCATTTTTTATTCCTTGCTTTATAATTCATGCAATGTATAAGTTAATGTATTTTTTTTTTATAGAACTTCATATTATTTTTCACCTTCTCATGCAATATTGCCTTAAAAGAGAAGTTTCCATACATATTATTCTGCTGTACATTATAAAAAAGTTCAGTATATCTCTGTGTGTTGATATATACCCTGAGTATATATATTCTTTCTATAGAATTCAGATTTTTTGTTCGTAGCTGTGATATTTCATACAATGTTTTTTTTTTCTATTGTTGATTATTGCAACTGTGGCTTATACTTTGTCTTGAATGTTTTGTTTCACACCACTATAATTATCATGCACAGTCTGTTAATCAGGAGTACTACCTTAGTTTAGTAGTTCAATATTATTGTAATACCGTAATGCGTAATCATCCGAAACCAGTATTTACACACAGATTGGTTTGTCAAATCTCAACGAAGTCAACATATAGTGCATATCATCCCGATCATGACATCTCACCAGCTCAAACAATTTATAGAGCATCTTACCCAGAGCAAAGCATCTCACCAGCTCAAACAGTCTACTGGGCATCTCACCCAGAGTATTGAAACAATGTCAACAACACACCAACGAACGTTAGAACCACACGGCACTAGAGCTTAATTATTTCTAACTTGTTAAAAATGAGATGATGCAATCAGAGAACTATTATTTTTAATCTTCTCATGCAACTCATAACAACAAGACAGCACAAATAATAACTTATGCTTCCATTTGACCATCCTGCAGATTCCTCGCCCTTGAGGAAAGTATGTAAAGCATTTATTCTGATTTGTCATCAGACAAACCATTGATGGGTAACCACGGGCGCATTTTATCAACCGCGACAACGTTTTCGTATTTGGCGCGTTGACTTTTCACAGAACCTGGCATATCGACAATCTCGTAACGGTCATTTGATAATATAGCGTTGACGATAAATGGACCAGCATATGGCGGTAATAACTTTTGGCTAGTTCCCGTTGCAGTACGCCTTTTCGATAAGCACTAAGTCTCCGGCTCTGTAGGTTTCTTCCGCCGTGCGTTTGTTGTAGAAGAGTAATTTTTGAGTATTTTGAGTTGCGATAATTCTTTGGAAAGCTTGCTCGCGTAAAGATGTGACATCGCCAGATGTCACAATATCTAAGTCTGCCATGATTTGAGCGTCCGCGGCTGCTCTGGCTTGTAGCATTGTTGATAGTGCTATTTACCGCAAATTAAATTTGAGGTACTGATGTGTTCCGCGCGTTCTCATCGTTAGTACTTGTTTTAAAAGCTGAAACTACAGTTCGGCGATAACGCTCACATTGACCGTTAGCAAGTGGTGTCGCGACGGCATTTAGAACATGTTTTATGCTAAGATTGACACAGAACTCTTTGAATTTATGACTAGTAAATGCAGTGCCACGGTCTGATATAATTTTTATTGGTGTTCCGTAATCAGTAATAATCTCAAGCAAAAACTTGATTACGTCTTTGGTTGTAGTTGTCTTCACAGCTTTCATCGACAAGTATTTGGTGAAGCATCGATCTCAACTATCAGGTATGAGTTCTTATGCTGACTTTCGACGAATGGACCCAAATGATTGATGTGTATCGTATGGAAAGGTACTCCAATTTTATATATTGAGTGTAAGAACTCTTGTTCTGGTCAGGAACGATTTCTGTTACATAAACACTGAATGCGACATGACAAAAAGCGGCCAGCATAAGCCTTCATTCCGTCAAACCAAAAGTTTCCGTTCAGATTGTGTGAGGTTTCCTCGCTCGAAAAATGACCTAATACCACGCGGGATGACAAGACGATATCCTTGAGCTGTTTTTCGAAGTATTTTGTCATCTTTGATTTTGTGATCATCATGTATTTCTCTTTTTTTCTGATGCTTCGGTTGGCGCTTCAGCATTTCATGAGTATTGTATAGTTCTAAGTCTGCTAATTGCCCTGCCATCAGCCAATAGTGATGGATTTTGGCTCAATGCGTCAACATGAGCCATAAGTTGTCCAGGGCGGTATTGTATATCGAAATTAAACTCTGCAAGTTGCAACCACCATCGTGTAATTCGTGGATTGAAGTAGCGTTTTGTATGTGACGTTTTGATAGCGTCACAATCTGTAATGAGTATGAACTTCCGGCCATGGAGATACACTTTGAATTTCCTTGGAGAGTCTACGACTGCTAGGACTTCCAACTCGTACGAATGGTATTTTTGCTCTGCACATGAAGTCTGTCGATTATAATACGCAACCGGATGGAATTTCTCATTGTTGTCTTTTGGAATGGAATTCCGGCGACACCATGCTTGCTTGCATCAGTGTCAACTTCTGTTGCAGCGTTTGGATTGTAGATTGATAGAATAGGTAAGTCCGGTAAGATATCCTCCAGTTTTTGGAATGCGTCTGCTTGTTTCTTGTTCTATTTCTATTGTCGTGTTTTCTTTATCAACAGATGTAATGGTCGGACTATTTGTGCAAAATTCAGTACAAACTACCGAAAGTACGTTGTCAAGCCAGAAAGTTGTGTCACTTTGTGAACATTACATGGTGTAGGAAGTTTGTGTATTGCTCTCGTTTTGTGCGTTCCTGGTCTAACTCCCCGTTGGTTGATTCCATTTTGATTTTATAAATGTTTTTCATAGAACTTCATATTATTTTATTTATGACAATATTTAATAGCATTATTCAATAGTACAAGCATAATTGAAACACCTCGCCAGAATTTTGTATTTCCTCAGTTCACCCTGTGTTGACTGGCGCGCTACGATCGAACGCTGTGCCACGAGCTCCAACATTATTCAGTCTTCTGCTTTTATTATTTTTTTTATGGTGCCAGTACGTCTCGAGCAGTCAAGAGCGAGAGACAGGCGTGTTCACGCCTGGCTCCACCTGACCGATTGACTTAGAGATATAGGTGAGGCGGCTTGCCGCTTCGTATTTGTTATTACACAAACAAAAACGACACAGTTAATAGCAAATTGGTGGATAAAAACTCAATGGTAGAGAACAGAAGATGTTCCGTCATGCATACTGTCCAACAGTGTGAAGTTGAAAGTGACGCGAACAACTCTTCTCCAAATGTGGTTAGTGATAGTTTGTCCTCAAGAAGAAATCAATTTATACTGATTGATATGATCGAAGGTGTACAATGTTAGGCTTATCTCAAAGTCATTGCAACAGAAACGCTACTTGCTAACATAATTGGTGCATCGAAGATAGCACAAAATAGATTCTGCTGCTATCTGAATAGTGTAAACCTAGTGAAAAAATTTATTAAGAAAACAACAATGTCATCGAAATAAATGGTGTAAAGAGAACAATCAGATCATACGTATCAAGAGTCAGAAGAATTATATTTGCCAGTGTTCATTTTTGTATACCTCACAGTTAACAAGTATCGAAAGATTGTGGAGTTACAACTGAATTAAATATAAGTGCTATGAGAATTGCACACGACGAGCCAATATTCACGCACGTCACGAGTTTCCGTAGGCAAGTATGTGTTGATCCTGAAGATACAGATGAAATTCCGAAGGAATTTACTTTAAAGTACGAATGAGCGCTTCACCATATTTATGTATCTGCCGATAAAATAGTCTGTTTCAAATGTAAACAAAAGGGTACTGTGGGTCTGAAATAGTAGTCCATATAAGTCGACGTGATGAAAACAAATAACAGCACACTTCAGCAGGAGATACATCTATATACTCTTCGCTTTAATCAAGTGAGGTCGATACTCTATCGCGAGGACAGAATTATATACAGAATTATATACAGAATAATCAATTTCAAATTTGTTAGTAGCTATCTATTCAACAGGTAGAATTTTAATAATGCACATTGGGACAATTCTGATGAAGAAATCATTCATCAATAACGCTTCAAAAACAGAAATTCTAACATTTATGTTCAGCTGATGATGAGAGCAGTAAGACTTTCGAAACGTCCTGATTCATATTGAAATAAATGACATATTGAAAAGAAATTGTATCGCTTAAGGCCTTATTAAAATTTTACCTATTACTGCACCGGATCCTCCAACAACTTTAAGTATCTATTCAACACACAAAATATGTTAATAAATGATAATACAGAGAATATCGGATAGATATATTCACATACGTACGAAGCGTACTGCACAAAAGAGAAGAGATTGACGGAATGGACACAAATTTGAATCTTTGAGTTTGCGTAGAAACATGGTTACATTTTAACATGAGATTGACTTACTGGTCTCAATATTTACAGAAGAGATAAAAATTACTTGCGAGGTGGAGGCATTCTGATATTTGTACGCAAATATAATAGTTATACCGAAATTTGAAATAAACAGATTCCAAATAACCGAGATATGCGAAAGTTAAATTTCCAATATAGAAGATACTATTTCAATAACTGCTTGTTACAAAACTCCGAGTGTGGATCTGTCCGGCAACGCGGGATAATATTGTTCGAAATACACAATTTGTTGAAAATTGCAGTTTTGTAGGAGACTTCAATTCTCATAATGAGGCATAGAACTGCACAATTACCGACTCGAATGACGACAATTTGTTGGATTACACACACAAATGCGCCTCATACACACATTACTGATACAATAACAAGCGTAGATGAAGATAACGGTCCCAAATCAAATATAGATTTTGTTTTGACTACTATGGATGAAGCGCAATATGTAAATATCAGAATTGATCAGGATTTACTTGGTTATGATCATTTGTTGATAAATACTGCTATAAAAAACTCGATAATACAGAGCAAGTGTACAGACTGGACAGCTGTGACAAGAATACTTAGCGACAGTTACTCGAAATTTCTCACAGGTAAGTATGTCGTCGATTCAAGCCCCTTAGAAAAGTATGATTTTCCTATAGGAATAATGAGACACGTAGTCACAATAAATACACCCAAAATGAAACTAGTCAATGCGAAGCAACATCGCAATCTAGTCTCATGGTGAGACGCGAAATGCGATTGCATCAAACGAACGTCTTTTTCGTTTGATGCGATCGCTTGTCTTAAGCGAGATTTGAGAAGTGGGAATACACTTGCCAATTGAGTAACGCGATGAAATATATGTACATCATTTGATATGAACTCAAATTTATTTATGAAAGTTTTCTGTCACTCCAGATTATAATTAATATGCACTTCTGGCCTGACCGATTCATACAAAAATAGCAGATGACCATGCTGATACAACATCAAGTTCAAATATTGAATTCCAATATCCTACCGTTGATCATTCTAGATTTATTAGAAGAATTCGAAAAAGGTTTCAAGTGCACCTCCGGTACGATTGGAACCATAATGCAAGATGCACAGCTAGGCTCTATACCAGTCTTAAATACGAAATTTCAAAATTGAAATTTGCGAATTACGCACGCACGCACGATTATGCATACTGACATCCAGCCAAAAATAGTCAAAATGGATTTAGGGATGCTCAAAACGGATATTCCTATCAAAATCTCGATAGGTGAATTTTGTCGGTTTCACAATACTTCTTTGTACTCAGTACAAGTGAGTAAAAACTTGTAGCAATGGCAGAGAAACTTTCTAAAAATAGAAAAAAAGAGTGCTTCGAAAAATTTGCAGCAACGATTAACTTGACTGTTAACTCAAGTTATACATGGAGCAAAGCAAGAATAACGAAGAATGTTTGGACAAAAATAAAATTGCAATATCGAGACAGATATATACGAAACAGACTTAAGATACTGAGTGCGCTCAATAACCTATGTCCTAATTAGGTCTAGGTGGATCCTGGTCACATTCCAAAAACAGTAGGAAATCAATTTTTGGGCGTTCCATTTTATTTCACAGAATTCAACATTGCTCTTGACTCTCGTGGTGATAAACTTGCAGTAGGCATGGAAAGTTGTGACGAAGTCACTCCCATATAACTTGTGAAATGTATATGTGCTGCTGACTTAGTGGATACGGCTACGAATTCATGATAGGTAGGACTTCAGAGTTGGCCGCGAGATCTCTTTTCGTAATTTATTTTTGGTGTTTGAAGATTTTTGTATTTTGAGTGTAAATAGTTTGAATCTGTTCATAAGAAGTAGTTAATTGTGTTCTCTATAGTGTTATCTCTAGTAAACATTACAGAAGGACCTGAATTTGCACCTACAAGGAAACGTCGGCATTTGTCGGAATTTGACGAAATGGTGGACAGGTTGTCCAAAACAAATGGCAGCTCCACAGTAGATTGCAGTAATAGTTTCAATTGAGAATAGGAGAGCAGTCCAATAAGGAAAAATTAATGAGCCTGTGAATAGTACGAGAGTAGAATTGAGCAACAAATTTGGTAATTTAGAAAATGAAGAAGTGGATGAGGCCGTTAATGTTGGACTGACCCGATAATTGAAAAAACCTCTGGCGAATATAAGAAACTGATAGAGAATTTGGAGAGCTATGCTCCTGGTGGCTTTCATTCAGAGATTTCTCAGAATTCAACAAATATTTTTGCAATGACATCAGTGACAAACAGAAATCTAAAAATCTACAACTGAAAGATGATATTGAATTTTTTACGTTCAGTGAGAAGAATGACAAGACTTACGCGTTTGTTGTCCGTGGTTTGGATAGTGAACCGCCAATTGAGGACATTAAATCAGAATTAGTAGAAGTATACAAAATTTCAGTAAAATATATATATCCAGTGAGAAATACGGAGCGCCCTTTATTTTTGATTATAACAAGTAATAAAATTGATATGAAATATCTGCAGCAGAATGTTCGAACTCTGTGTTATACCAAAATTCAGCAATATCACAAATGTTAGCAATTGGGACATGCGACTGCAAACTGCAATAGCCGAAGTGTTTAAAGTTTGGGCTGAACACATCACAAGGTATTGCTCCAAGTCATCAAGTGAGCCAGCAAAGTGTGCTAATTGTGGTGGGCCGCATCCAGCGAACTATATTTAATGCTTAGTGTATTTGATTAAAATAAGAGCCTCCCCAATGAGTCAACAACATAATTTGCAAGTTAAGTATGTGCCAGCGTCACTTTCTGTGAGAAATGCGTGACAAAATCGTGGACAGTCAGTTCCTGCTCTCCATCTTCATCTATCCTCACAATCAGTCACTGGAGGTAATGCTTTTTCTCCCCTACCTCCTCCAAGATCTCAGAGATCTAATAAAATCTTAAATAGTGATAATTCTAGTGATTTATGCGATGAACTCAAAACTCTGAATAGTGATGTAAATATAAGTATATTCCTGAATCAAATTTGAGATTTGAGTAGCAATTCAGCTATAGCAACTGATAAAATGCAAAAAGGCTCAATTTCACTTGAATTCACGCAAAATTTAGAAAGCTATGATTTTTAAATTCTTGCAAATTGTTCCGTGGAATTGCACCAGTTTTCAAGGGAGGCTAGATGGTATGAATCATTTTATGAATGATTCCAAAATTTAATTTCATTTCTCAATGAGACCCGCTTAACAATTCAAGATAAGTTAAGAGTGAATGGATTTTCAGCTTACAGACGAGACCGGCCAATTTATTTGCATGCATCTGGAGGAGTCGCAGCTCTAGTTAGAGACACTGTGCCACATCAACACATTTCAACTCCAGACACGTCGCTAAAAACTATTTGCATTCGTTTACTAGATAATACTCACTTGATAGGCGCGTACAATGGACCAAGAAATAATTACACACAAAATGATTTAGATACACTTTTTGGCATTGCACATAAAGATTTACTAGTTGGAGTTGAATTCTGTCCATCAAACGTGGAATAACCCAAAAAGTAATGCTAGTGGCCTCACACTGCATCAATATATACAAACACATAATGCACAGCCAATACACTCTCACTCCCACACATAGACCATAAAATGACTCATCGTCTACCACAATAGACATACTCATACATAAGAATGTACGTCATTTATCTGATCTACAAGCATTAGACTTCTTAAGTTTTGATCACACACCAATCTTATTCACACCGAACAATCGGTACACGAAAATCACACTAAAACAGTTACATCATACAATAAAAGCACAAATTGGCGTGCTTTTAGAGAAGAACTGAACAATTTAATCACAGTGAATAACATTATTAACACTATGCAAGACATTGATAGAAAAATGGAAACACTCATGTATACAGTAAATATATATACGGATAAAAATATAAACATGTAGACATGCTCTTCAGATGCAATAGAACAACTCATTAAAAAACCCAATAACATTCGTAGACACAGGCAACGTTCCAGACAAATACACTACTGAGATCAAATGGAGCAATTAGATGCACAAATTAAGCGTGATATTCTGGATTCAGGAACAAAAAATGAACGGATATACCAAGTACACTGAGCATACATAACAACTCTCTTTGGAAATTCACTAAGAAATTGGGAAGCAAAACAACGGATATTCCTACATTAGCACAAAATGGAAACATCTTTTCCACTGACATGGAAAAGGCGGAAGTTATTGCAGACACATTTAAACAAGTATATATACTAGACGCTCATATAGACAGAGAACATTTTGAACACGTCACTCAAAAAGTGCGTGAATACATAAGCATTCCACATAATACCGACAAAAAAACATTTCATACATACTATACAACACCAACGAGAATACATAACATAATCAGGAAGCTACCGAACAATAAAGCCTTTGGTCCAGATTTTATTGAGAACAAAATTCTGAAGAATTCACCGCGTGAAGCTATTGAGCAACTAAATTATGATATTAACGGTATCATTAAATAAGATAACTTCCCGGGCACTTGAGAGAATGCAACGATTATTCCCATATTAAAACTCAATAGAGATAAATATTCACCAAATGGTTTTCGGCCTATTTCTCTATTAAGTCCTCTATCAAAATTAAGAAAACGCGTAATTTTTTAAAACATTCCAAAATTTGTTGTTAAAAATAATGTATTGCCAGACTGTCGATTTGTTCTTTCGTGAGAGACGTTCTACGACTCAGCAACTTGCGCGAGTATAATAGAAAATTTCAACAAAAAGAATGCTACGGTTATGTGTCTATTGGATATCGAGAAGGCTTCCGATAAAGTTTGGGTCGATGGCTTGTTGTTCAAACTTATCCAACTGTACTTTCCCGTGGATTTGACTAGGAGGCATTTTTTGGTCAAAATTGAAAGCAGCCTTTCTGAAACAAGGAATATAGCAGCTGGTGTAAGCCAAGGCAGTATTTTGGCTTCACTGCTATTTATTTTATAAATTGATGATTGACCAACTTTCATGCAAACGAAAACCGCACTATTCGCTGATGATGCTCATAGTCATAGTGCAGAAGAAGCGGGCAGATAGATAAAAAATTCATTACAATATTTTAAGTGAATATTATGAGAAATGGTGTATGAAAATGAATTCTGATAGAACTGAGCTAATAATTTCTACACGTAAGTACACCAATATCAAAATTTACACACCTGTTAAATTAAACAATGTTAAAAAACATCGTCATCCACAGTTTAGTACTTGGGAACAAAGTTGGATAAGGAATTGAATCTTCACGTACACAAAAAATACGCAGCACAAAGAGCTTACATGTCACTAAACCAAATCTATCCACTATCAACAAGAAATAGTACACTTACTTCTAAAACCAGAAAGCACATCTACATAATGTTGTTGAGGCCAATTCTTACTTAAAGCGCGCCAATCCTCGCTAACTTGTCGCACACAACACTTAAACTACTATGAATTTTCCAAAACAAAATACTACATTTGGTAAGAATGTTAGATTTACGTGGATCACAACATTACACAATGAGTCTGAAACAGAATACATTTATGATTACATAAAAAAACCTGCTTCAAAATCTTACACAATGCAGAGCTGTGACACCTCTAGTGTATATTTGATGAGTCTTTCGATACAGATGATGAAGTTGGAAATTAGTGCGATTTCATGGGGCCAATACATAACTCATTTAGCTCAATCAAAATGAAACTTCGAATTATCTTGAAAATATTGTAAATAGTAGGTAGACTTAGAATAGGTTTTCAATAATTCAGGTTAAGTTTCATATATATTAGTTCTGAAGTTCACCTATTAATATCCTCGAATATTCTACTTTGTAGTGGAAATATAGGCTCAGATATTTCCATTCTTCATTCATAAGAAATTTTATCATTTGAAATTGGAAATTTGCTATTCAAATACTCAATTATTTAAAGTTATATCATAGGTAACATTAGTTAATGAAATCCATACATTGAATACAATTATTTGGTATAGAAATCTATGTTGTGTTTCGATATTTGAGTAGAATATCTGTAGAATACTGTTCATATCAAGTTCATCACTTATTGAATTAACTTTGTCAATATACATAGCCGATAGATCGGTGTTTCGAATCACGGTCGGATCAATCATTTTATTCTTATTTTTCATTGCAACCAATTGAGTATCTAATAAGTCCAAACACTTATTTCTATCCAAGTTTAATTCTGTTTTGGACTCACATTGGTCTTATGGCAGATCTGAGAGTATAAAAGTCAAGATTTTGATAGATTACAGCAGTGTTGATCGGGCTCTTCCGATCGACACTAGGGCTAGTAACTTGCGCCGTTCCAAGTGTCTACCCAAGCACTATCACAGCGCCGTTCCTGTGGAAGTGTCCGCCGAATCCGTGGTGAATAGAATTCATCCGTATTTATAACTTTGAATTTATCGTGTGTTTATTATCGTTAATTCCCTTTGAGAACTTAGTCTTTCGCGAGTAAATAATATTTTGCCAAGCCTTGTGAAATGTTGCGTCGTACTAGCGTACTTCGTAGTGTATGGAGGTAATTTTTTTCACAAGACTGGATAGAATATAGCTGATTGTTTTCTACTGAGAACGTGTCCTAGGGCTAAATACTTACAACACAACCACAACGCCGTTCCTGTGGGAGTGTCCACCGGCAACATGTACCGATTTTGTTTCTCCGAAATACTTGTGCCGTTCCAAGTATAATATTTCTGCATACCTGATCGATTTTCAACTCTTTGTGATCTAGGATTCCATTAGTTTTTCAAAATCCACATCAGTTTTGTGGTAACACAGAATTATTTCAATTTAAGTTTGCTTACTTTAACTCTAGATGTTTTTTTCTCGTTTCCATTGTTGTCTTCAAATCAAAGTATTCTCATTCCATGTATATGTTTAGTCTGATATTTATTCCATTAACAATGAAGTCACATTTGATCAATTCTTGTATTTATTCCGGCACAATCATGATAATATCCATTATAACACGCAGCGCTCATCTCCATCAAGTTATCCTGGCACGCACGAATCCAGACACCAAAACTGCAAGGCGCCCGAGGGTAAATATAATACATAAATAAATAAAGCATACCATAAGTGTGTCACAAGGTATAAACTATGAAGTACTGCACAATATGCCAATCAAATATGACTTATTACCTTACAACTTTCCAAATACACTAGACGAACTATTCGCCATCTTGGAATAATACTGTAACGATACCTTGCTGCTGACGGTGTGCTCAGGTGTCAATACGGTCGGTGACGTAGTTTCTAAGGCAGGCGGCTGAATAGCTTAGAAGAGAAGGGTTATGGTTGTCAAAATAATCATCAGGAGGTAGGTGCCACGATGAGATTTATTTTCACACAAATACGACGATGAAACGGCTGTACATGACATTCGACACCAGCAATCGCAGTACGGACCAAGGCGGTCGCAGACGACAAGAAACTTCAGAACAAACAAATCGTGAAGCGATTTCCCAAACGGTGGATTCACATAACTTTGACGCTCTTGAAACCAAACTGGTTCCCAAGTAGTGAATCTACGTTAAACTTGCTCAACGCTGTGAAGGCAATGATGACTCCCTCAACGGTGATTCCACGTCAAAACAATCTGACGCTGCGAAATCTTGAAGAATTCGTCAGCGATAAAGCTACGTTAGGTTAATCCCACACTGTGGAATCAACAAAGACTTCGCCATCGGTGACTCCACGATTAATCATTGAAACACTGCGAAATCGACAAGGACTTCACCAGCGGAAATTCTACGATAGAACAATCTGAAACTTTGAAATCAATGAAGACTTCCCTTGCGGTGACTCTACGGTAAATCATTAGAAAAATTATCTAAGTTCAAAAACAGCATGTATTGGATGTTCAAATCGTGCAAAAAAATTTGTAAGCATCACGGTCAATAAATAACTATTATCCTCAATCGGTAAACTGTACTCACAGACCTTGGTATTTCAATAACTATTAAGTTCAAAACAGCAAAAGCAAACAAATCCAAGTCCCATTCACGGACTTATAGAAGAGAACAAACAAACTCACAGACTGTGTCAGACAGTTGTGCTAACGGTCTCAGCACAAAAGCTCCACTTGGACGGTGAACACTTTGAATATGATACTCGGAATTGGAACTAGAAGCATACTTTGGACCGGCTACTCAGAAAACTGGACTTTCAAAGAAGTGACTCAAGTCGACCACGAGGTGTTATTTGCACTTAAATTCAAATGAATCCTTACTTAAATTGTTCCAAAATCAATTTCTTGTCAGCCCGATCGATATTGTGAACAGAAGATACAGACAAAAGGAGAAGTCATTTTACAAATACAAATCTCTTCCCAACTACTAAATACGTCCTAAACGATTACATTTCCCTGGAATGAATTTTTCTCTCATATGTCGGTAGAGTAGGTCATCGGTAATTTTAAAACTGTCAAGTATCGGATCTTTTATTTGTTGTGTCTAAGGTCGGAAACAATATCAAACAAAATATACAATATACAATATATTTACAAAACAACGGTTGATTACATTCAGAGTTTATTAACGGTTAGCACAAGACATGAATACGGATCAAACAATATAGGTTAAATCCAATTTCAGAAGTTTCCAAAACCTTACCTCATTTCACCGTATGTTGTGAAATATTAAAATGTATTTATTCCAGCTGGTGGTTGCTGATACTAAGGTGAACGGTGGTGTATGTTCAAACGGAATTACGGATCTCAAAATTTATAGAGTGAGCAAGATGTGAACTAGTTGTGATGGACTTTAAAATATTTGGCGGTAGCAGTGACAGAGCTTTGGGTAATAATATATATATATATATATATATATATATATATATATATATATATATATATATATATATATATATATATATATATATATATATACAGAGTGTAACAGAAATAAGTACATTAATTTCAACCTGTAATGCAATTTGTCAAGCATAACAATTTTTCCTAATAACTTTCTTCCGTAAATTCTCTGGATACAGAGTAAAAATTCATCAAAGTTTTGTCAAAAATTTCATAGTGCGCCTATGGTTCAAACTGAATGTTATTCATTTGTTGAAAGAATGACAGCTGTCGATTGGAAGGATTATCGTAGTCCTGTCAATCATTCGTTTAAAACTGAAAAAATATTAGTATTTTGGCAATACATTGATATTCGCTTACCTCGATTATTCTATTTTTGTATATGTTGGAAGAAAGAATGAATTTGTCTCTGTAATCAACAATTTGGTCTTTTAGTCGTATTTATATGTCATTTTTAAGAAGTTTGATTTTTATTTAGGGATTTCACGTATATTTTCGGATAGTATGTTTATTAAACATAAGATTGTCTGCACAAGTTCATTGCACCGGAATCAGCTGATTTGAATTGTCTGAAACTGTGTCACTGTGTCAGGAGAGTCAGATTGTGCTGCCATCTACCAGCAGTTCGAAAAGTAGTACTGTTCCCAACCTACTCCATCAGAAACATAAAGAGAAAATCATTGGACGATTTATTTAAAGAAAACCGTAGAATATTGAATGGAATGTAATTCTAAATCAATAAATTCACTGAATAATTCAATAGAAATATTGCTACATGCATTTTTTTAGATTCTATTGGAGAACAGAAAATATAACCTATAAATGTATCAAACTGAATTTGGTAATTGATTTCAGATATTTTCTGAAATATATGATACAATATTTTGCTTATTCAGCAGATCAATTCACGGGGCATACTTTATTGAAACGACCTGAGTGTGAAGTGTGGAGTTTGTAATAATATGAGAAAAACTAATACACAGGTGCTTCATTTATAAATTATTGGATTTCATTCATCTCATCTGCTGTTTTACGTTCCAGATAAACGTTAGGCTCTGAATATCTCATGGTATTCTCATCGTAATGTATAAAGCATAATATTATGACATTAAATACATCAGCATAACCACAATAACTCAATTTTCAGTTAAAAATGACAACTCGAAGATCGTTCCAAATAAATTTGCTAGGCTAATCCTCAACTGACCATGAAATCCTACACAGAATTAATAATTTATAATTTGTTTTATCCCAGAATTTATTTGAAGGAATTGATAACTCACATATGTCAAAATCAATTATTGTTCTATTGCAACTGCTACTGGATCCGATAACTATGCACCTGAACTACTCGTTAAATTATAGGGGATGAAAAATGCTAAAAAAAGATGAGAATTCGGGAAAAAGTTACTAAGAAAAATTGTTACGTTTGACGAGAACTATCACTGGTTAAAATTAATATACTTATTTCCGTTACACCCTGTATATATATATATATATATATATATATATATATATATATATATATATATATATATATATATATATATATATATATATATATATATATATATATATATATATATATGTAACTCTTCTATTACTGGACAGTTAGACGATTGCTAAAATTATAGTTTATTAAGTTAGAATTACAGAGTGAGTCAAAATATAAATAATAATACCTAAAATTATAGAATTGAATAAAAGTCCATTTCTCCTCTAAAACATTACAACAATACTAATCGACGCCAACCTATCTATCATCCACTGACAGCACCGTCAATCAAAACAATCATAAAAACAAGTCAACTGAATTACATCTCCGGTGGCCGGGGACTCTTTTTTCCAGAGGAAATAAGAGTAAGGAACGAGTTTACAACTATGGAAAAAATTTGTTTCCTTCCGTTTCTTGTTACATTCCACCTCATAAATGGATTTTGGAATTCTCTTTCTCACCACAAATGGTCCGCTTCTAACTTCGTCTAATTCATTCCTGTTCAATTTATTGCCATTTGACACAAATACTAAATCACCTTCCTTGAATTCAAAATCTTTCCTGTTTTGATCTATTCTTCTCTTATTTTTCTCAAAACTTCCCCTAGAATTTTCAAGAGCCTTTAATCTATCTTCTTCTAAATCAGATTCTGTCTCTAATATATTTGGAGTAATTTCCGATCTCTCTCCATATAAAAGATAAGCAGGTGAAAATTTTGTTGTCGTATGAATGGTATTATTATATTCCTTAACACATAATTCTGCAATACTCGTCCATTATTACTGTCCCCATTTAATTTACAACTTATTCTATTGACTAAAGTTTGATTCAAACGTTCATTCAGTCCATTTGATTGTGGATTGTCAACTGACGTGAAAATTGATTTTATATTCTTTCTACTTAAATATTTTTTGAATTTACTTGAGTCATATGCACCATACTGATCAACCAACAACATTTTGACATCATTTCGATACCGAATCAATTATTTTAATAAAATCATCTGATACTTGTCTACTTGATGTCAGAATCCACGCGTATCGAGTAAAATGATCCACTAACAAATGCATATATTTTTTCACTGATTTATAACCAGAAAATCCACCAATCGTATCTAAGGACATGATCTAGAATGGAAATTCTGCAGGTCCTAGTTTTGATAACAATCCTATTTGTCTACATCTTCTAGATTTATTATTAACACATATCTCACAAGCTTTACAAAACCGATATATCAATCTATCCATATTTTTGGGATAATAAAATGGTCTCAATTTTTCAGCTATTTGACTAGTACCAATATGGCCATAAAATTTATGTATCTTATCTATCAAATATACTCCAAATTTTTCTGACACATAAATTATTTTTCTATTTTTTAACATTTTAAAACAAATATCACCATCTTTTGCAATTTTACTTGATTTCTCAATTTCATCTATAATTGATTTTTGATCATTTATTATTTCTTCTATTTGGATCATATTGACTATTTTCAAACAGTCATCTTCATTCTCAAAACTTTCCAAAACTGGATTCCTTGATAAGGCATCAGCTTCTATATTATCCTTACCTTCTTTGTAGATTATTTTAAAATCATACTGAGACAAATACAACATCAAATCACCTAAGGCTTCGTCCGTTCTTGATTTAGACTTCAAATTTACGAGTGGTTTATGATCCGATGTTACTGTGAACGTTTTACCAATCAAATAATGTTGCCAATATACAATTGCCTCTTTGATTGCCAGACATTCTAAATACATAATTTCTCTCTTCATTTGGCCTGGTGTCAATTTTTTCGAGAAATATGCTACCGGATGCATGACCCCATCCTTTTGAGTCTGTTTTAAAACTGCTCCTAGACTCGTACGACTGGCATATACTTCTATTATAATATCCCTCTCATTATCATAAATAGCTAAGATCGGTGTCGTACATAAATATCTTTTTATTTCTTGAAAACAATTCTCACATTCATCAGTCCACGAAAATTTTACATCTTTTTTCAATAAATTATGTAATGGAGCCAGCCGTTGTGTACAATGATCAATGAATTTATGGTAAAAATTGATCTTACCCAGTAGTTGCCGAACCATTTTTTTCGTAGTAGGACGTACAAATTGTTTAATCGCTAAAAGGTTATCTTTAATTGGACAAACTTTACCATTGTCAATCACATGACCCAGATACTTTACAGAATGTGTTGCGAAACCACACTTCGTTAGTTTTAGTTTAATCCCTTCTTTCTTAATCGCTTCAAAAACAAATTTTATGTGTTCCAAATGTTCATCAAAAGATTTTGAAAAGATCAAAATATCGTCTATATAATTCACACCAAATTTTCCTAAATTATGTCTTCTTAATATACCTGCTAACACCCTTTGAAAAACAGCTGGTGAATTTTTCAGACCAAATGGCAAGACTTTCCATTGCCAATGACCTTTTTGTGTTATGAATGCTGTTTTCTTTTTATCCTTCACTCGAATTGGTATGGACCAGAAAGCTGAGTTAATATCTAAAGCAGTAAACCAACAACAATCACCAACATTCACAACTAGATCATCTATTCTAGGAAATGGTTGCGGTTCAGGTACCACTATCTTATTCAAATCTCGGAAATCAACACATAAACGAGTTCTCTTCCCATCTTCTTTTTTAAAAGATAATGTCACTGGTGATGCAAATGGTGAACTCGATTCTTCAATCAGATCATTCTCCAATAATTTCGATATTTGCATGTCTATTTCTTCCTGGTCAGGATATGAACATCTGTATGGTTTTCTTGATACATATTTGTTCTCCCGTAATTTAATTTCAGCTTCTCCTGCTTTAACCATACCAACGTCAAATTTATTTGCAGCAAAACATGATTTGTATTCATTCATTATTTGTAATAATACTTCCTTCCTATTTACATCTAAATGATCTAAATTAATTTCTAACGGATTTTCACTAGGTATTGTAGTAACTTCTGTATCTTCAACTTCTTTTATTATATTGCTTAATTCTTCTTTTTTCTCCGTTACATGTACTTTTCTTGGATCATCAATATTCAGAATATTATTTTTAATAAGTGCATCATTCACGTCAATCAGTTTATCATTAATTTTCTGTTTAATTTTGAGATTTTCATCTTGAATTAGTTTGAATTTTTTAATTGCGTCTAAACCTAGTAATAAGTCATAATTAAAATGATTATTTTTCACAACTATCAAATCTAGTGTGTCTTCAATTTCTCCTATTTTCAAATGTAGATTAGCCCGGCTTTTACAGAAATTCACACCACTTATAGTTTTAAAAATATTTTCATTGATACTCAACTTTGATTCCAACAAATGTACAAGTTTTTCATCAATTAATGAACAGGTTGAACCATTGTCGTAGACAGACTTCACCATTTTTTGTTTATCTACAATTACCTTAATTGTAATTAATGAACATGGTGTGAACTGTTCCGGGCCAGCTAGTTTTTTTCATTTTGATCATCTTTCCTCATTTCAATTTTAAATACATCATTTTCAGAGTCATCATTTCGCTCAATCAAATTAATTTGACTTTTAGTCTGTGCTCCTTCATTTCTACATATTTGTGTTGGATGATAACGATTTTTGAAGCCTAATGATTCACATATTGGGCAAGGTTTCTTCTCTTTTTCAGTTATTTTAATCATTTTCTTCTCATTAAATTCTGTTTTTCTTTTTTCTTCATTCTGTCTGTTCTCCAGTTTTTTTTTTATTTATATAAAGATCATTAAATTTCATTAATTCCTTCACTAAATCATCCATTGTTTCAATTTTATCTCTGTCTAGCCTATCTTGAACGTCTAGAGGCAAATTGTAAACTATTTGGTAAATCCTAAATAACTCTGGCATGTCCCTATCAGCTTCTAATAGTAAACGCTCTTTTTCGAGCGCAAAATCAATCATAGAGCCAAATATGTATTTATAATTGAATGCAATACGTATAACAGACCAATTTTTTTTCCATAGATTAACAAGAATGATTTTTTCCAAGCTGCCCAATCAGATAAAGACAACTTAATCAAATTAGAACTGTACCATTCTTTAACATTTCCTTCAATAAAAAATCTCAAAACTTCCACTTTTGTTGTGTCATCTAATATTTTGAATTTAATACATTTTTTTTCAAATAGACCCATCCATGTTGATGCTTCTTTTTTCCATTGAATTTATTTAATATAAATTTATACTCCACTTCACTTGAGCTTATTTCATTAATAGAAGTAATACGACTCTCCAATTCTTTGATACGATTCATTAAAAAAAAGTCATCAGCAGTTCTAGTATCACCTGATGCCACTCTCTTGTCACCAGCTTCTTCCTCAATATACTCCTCTAAATAATGATCCCCGATACAAAAATTTTCTTCCTCATCTAAACATAATTTTTGTAATTCCAGTTTGAATGTAATCTTGATTTTTCTGTAACCACCTATCTTCGAAATAGAATCCCGGCTACTTTTAATTGTCTCAATTTCCAATAATTTTGGATGCAGATCTAAGCTTCTCAATTCATCTGGTGTGCTGAACCATACCATTTTATCAATAGATAATGCAACTAAATCATATTCATCTTCACCTATCTTGATAACATGCACATACAATTTCTTTTGTGCAGTCATTGTTTATCAGACGTTTTATTCAATTTGTAACTCTCAATTACTGGACAGTTAGACGATTGCTAAAATTATAGTTTATTATGTTAGAATTACAGAGTGAGTCAAAATATAAATAATAATACCTAAAATTATAGAATTGAATAAAAGTCCATTTCTCCTCTAAGACATTACAACAATACTAATCGACGCCAACCTATCTATCATCCACTGACAGCACCGTCAATCAAAGCAATCATAAAAACAAGTCAACTAAATTAGAATATTAAGTTACATATATATATATATATATATATATATATATATATATATATATATATATATATATATATATATATATATATATATATATATATATATATATATATATATATATATATATATATATATATATATATATATATATATATATATATATATATATATATATATATATATATATATATATATATATAAATATATATTTATTTCGTGGAGAAACCTAATAGTAACAACCTTATCACTAGCATTGACACAATATATGAGTAAGCTTTTTAAATAATTGATTTTTAACAGATTCTGTTGGTGGATAGAGAACCAGACACGTTTTTGTGAAAGCTTATCATGTGCGAAAAACTGAACAACTCTCAAGCTAGATATTGGAAATGCTCTGAAAAAAATTTAAAGGTATATGCTGTATTTCTTAACGTTGGTAATGCCTTCAGCGATGAACCTAGCCACATTATATCAACAAAACTTGAAGAAACAGGTTACTTACTCAAGTTATTGCAATTTATCAAATTTTCAACAAACAACATGAATATATTTACAGAAATAGACACTGTTAGACCCAAATATTCCTACAAAGAAGTACCACAAGGTGAAGCTTTCAGTCTGCTACTATACTCGATTTACGTTATCGAGATGGGCAAGAACATGAATCAAGAAGCAGAAATTTCACAATTTGCGGATAACATAGTGCTATATATAAACACGACAGACCATCAGTGTACTGAAACAATACTACAGGATTGGATGAAAAGGATTGCAAATCAACCCACAAGAATTAGACTTTGAGTATAATCTGATGAAACTAATTATATCTATTACAATAAAGACGAGACATTACCAGGCGAAAAAGAAATCATAGTAGGCCATAAATTAATTGCATCAGTGAAGAACGCAGAATTCCCAGGCATATTCTCTGATTACAAACTTACTTGAAATAGACAGATAAGATACATTTTGGAATGAACAAATACAGCACTCAACATTGTAAAGTACTTGAGAGGTGTGTAGTAGAGTGCTCATCATAGTACTTCAATAACGTTCCACAAACAGACTATGAATGTTATATTTACTACCCCACTCAAAGAGGTTGAAAAGATAAACTCAAAAAAATTCAACTCATCGATATGCGTGGCACTGGGAGCTAGGATGAACATACCCATTAACACACTACCCGATGGAGCCAAGATAATCACTGTGCAGCACAGAACAAAAATATTATGCAGAAACTCCTGTTATACTATTAAAAAAACACACACAACGGCAATTATTAAGGACTGAATAGAAAAGATTGATATATAACATAAATGTATTGAGAATGTTATATACATTGAACATATAGTACACACGAATAAGCTACATTGTACATACAATTATGACTACGATACACTCACAACAAAGGCTGATACTAATTATAGTGAAGGTCAGAAACTTAAGGACAGTAAAAATCCAAATGCACATTTTAAATAATGTTTGAACGTGACGATGCTATTAGTATTTTCACAGACGGTAGGAAAAGCGATGACGAAAAGTCGGTTGGAAGTGCTTGCGTGTGCCCCGAACTTGACATAATCATAACCAAATGTTTGTATAGAGATGCATCCATATTCACTGCTGAATGCACGACTATTTGAGATGCAATGGATGTTGCCTTGGATCACAAGAATGGGACTAAAAAAAATTCTCTCAGCTTCGTACAAATCCTGGAATATACCAATTATATATAGCAACGTTTTATAAAATTAATACTTATAATACTAAAATCCAATTTTTCTGACTACTGGCACATAGAGGCAAAGCAATGGATTAGCAGATGCTCAAGCTCAGTCAGAGAGAAGCAAATGAATTCATAGAAAAGCAGGAAACAAGTGATATATAATATATTTTTATATGAAACTTGTTTGGGTATCGTGAAGTACATCTTTGATTTTCATTAAGTCGGTATCTACATTACTATATAACCTCACTGTCATTTTGATATGTCAAAATACAAAATATTTTGTAGAAACTCTTAAGTTGTTCAAGTTTATATCTATCAATTCATGAAAAGTACCAACATTCAAATTAACATATTTTGAAGAGTATTCTCAATTTAATCTATAAAAATGACTTATCTGTCAAGTCTCAATGTTACCAGAGGAGTCAAATAATTAATTGAATATTATTCATCGATATTTTCGAAATATGAAATTTTATTACTCTTATCTATTAGTTACTAGGAAAGTTGGGAATATAATTATCAAAACCACATGAACTTTGTATTGCACCTCTGTTTCATCCAACGTCACTTGCTTACAACTACCTCATGTAACAAAATAGTCTCCATGATCAAAACTAATTACTCAAGCAATATAACCTAATTATGATAATGTATTTTGCGTTATCTCAGATTCGATTGTATAACATTGAGCCATCCTGTTCTCGTTAGTGTCCTCATCAACGTTAGGATTGGCCTGAAAAAAAAAAATTTCAAAGTGCGTAACACAAGTCATGTTTATATGATTGGATTATCTCGCAACTATGATTATTCGCGCACACATTATCCTCAGCACAACGCATCGTGTTTATACAGACAAGGTCCATAATGTAACCATGATCTTGTGCCCGCAGGATACTTCTTTTTTTATTCTTTTTTTTAAGCCTTAACACAACGCACCATATTTACACAGACAAGGCCTGTAGGGCAACTATGACCATGTGTTCGTAGGATTTCTATTTTATTCATCTATTTCTATTTTTTGTTTGAACCTCAACACAACGCATCATGTTTATACAGACAAGGTTTGTAACGCAACAATGATTATGTGTCCGCAGGTTTCAATCACATCATCACACATAAATATGAATTTTAACTCCACTCTTTTTACTCCCTAGTATATCAATTGAATTTTCTCTATCAATTATTTCATTATTGCTCTGCTACTGCCCTTCTTAGTACTTCTATGAGGTCGCATCGAATCTACGGCTACAATTGCCATGAAATTTCTATATCCTCGCATTCCTTTCACACTTCTAATTTCATATCTGTCGTTACTGAATAATTCAAGAATTTTATAACGACCACTACACTTAGGATTCAATTTACGATTCACTCCAGTTGTACCACAGTTAATTGAGTTTTTTCAGAGTACCAGGTCTCCTCTTGCATATTTTCTTGCACTTTTTCCCTTCTTATCATACACACTCTTCATTTTTGCGGCGGATCTTTCCGAATTTTCTGAGTTTTTAACACGTTGCTTGGCAATGTTATTTCTCCTACTCAAATTTTAGGCATTATCAAGTGAACTTTCATCACAGAACATCAATCCATATGGATTAGACTCTGTAATAACTCTTATAATATTATTCATGTCCCATGGTATCTCATCAATATTCTCATCCCAATGAAATTCACTGACATTACTTGTACAAATAGCATTCGAAATGGTTCTATTTTCCCGCTCTATTGGACCATTTGCGCGCGGTGTAACAGCAGCGTATATTACATGCTTTATTTGCTTTTCGGTTACAAAGTCCCTAGAATATCGAATGATATATGAAAGATCGCGATCTAAAATGACTTTTTTCGGGAGACCCATGAAGACACACTTTTTTCAATTATTCCATCGTTTACTTTGAACTAAGGGTGTGAACAGGTCTTGTAATTGTGAGTTTTGTGAAGGAGTCAACTAACATGAACAGGTAACAATTACCTTGTTCACATTTCGCGAATGGCCTGAACGATCAATATGAACAGTATTCATTGGTTCAATAGGAATTTCTACAGGATATGGCATACCTTCTTGTTTACCATATGCACCCCCCTATATGCACAGTCTATACAGCAGTTTGTTTACTCTTTAATTGAACGTGTTTTTCCAGGAAACCAACACTCGGATTTTATCAATTTATCACATTTCTCGAAACCTAGATACCCGATTGCATCATAAAACTCACGCATATTGTTCCATCGTGAATATTTTGGTATCACGACTCTATCATCGTTTAGAGTTTCACGATATAACCGATTGTTCTTCAATTCATAATTAGTTATAATATATTTGTTACCACATCCATTTATTCGTTCTTTGATCGATTGAATGTTCTCATCTTGCAATTGCAGGGTCGAAACCTATCTTTGACCAAAATATGATTCACGCGCGTTAAATCCTGTTTTCTACTAAAAGCATCCACGTGTTGCACGCGAGTACCGGGTCGGTATACTCTGTTTTAATATTATCTAATGCAGACAGGAATCCAACATATAATTCGAAGGGGGGATGTCACAAAGGCATGCTCTGACGTTTGCTTTACAGATAGTCCTCTTGTTATGTAAGATATTGCTGCTTTGTCATCTAATCGGCATTGTTTGATTGGTGATAATTCAGCTCGATAGTATTGCGTCATAGATTCTGTTTCTGTTTCTTGCGACCTACCAATAACTCCAAGCTTGTTGCGTAATCCTTTTGTCTAGGAAATGCAAATGAAATTTGAATTTTCCAATCTGTACATGTTAAATTGTAGTCTTCAAGTTGGTTAAATCCAACTCTTGCCTCGCCTGATAAACGTTTTTGCATGAAGCATGACTTGGTGTAGTCACTCAAGCCATGAATATGGTCCAACTGACTATTTTGATCAGTCAGGTAATAGCATCCATACTCTCATCGTCATGATCGAGAATTGGAATTATGTCTCCACGTGCTCTAGACGAGGTAGTCTCAACTTCTTGAGTTATTGTAAACTTCTCATATTGGCTATCTTCTCCTCCAACTTAACTTCTAATAGCTGATTGAGAGCCCTGCCTTTGGCTCTAGTCCTACCGCCAGAGCTTCGTTTCCTTTTCCTGTTGATCTCATTACCACTTTCGCTTGAACTGCTCATGTTATCAGAAAAAGAAAACCAGACATAAGCACTCAGTAATCCCACTCCTGAACTGTTACACTTATTTACTAATTACTAGGGAAGTTAGAAAGGTAAGCATCAAAACCACATGAATTTAGTATCACACCTTTATTCTATACAACTTCACTCACCCACGCCGACAACTCGCTTACAACTATCCTATGTAACAGAATAATCTCCATGATTGAAACTAATTACCAAAGCAATATAACCTAATTTATGATATAGTTATTTGAGTATTGAGATTAGGAAGTATAGTTAACCGATTGAGAATAATAGTTTGTAGGCCAAGCCTTGGCTAGATTTCCAAATACCATGCGAAATCGGTAAAGTACTTATTGACCGTGATGTTTACAAAATTTTTTGCACGATTGAAAGATCTTCCCAAAATGTAGATCCAAATTTCCCCTTTTTTAAATTGAGATACTACTGATGATTGTTCATTTGCTGTCAGCTGTCAAGTCTGACATTTCATTGTGAATATTCCACTCATGTATAAATTCTCCCGTAAGATGAGTGAAATTATCAACGGTAATATACCGATAGAGAGGTGTATTATCGATATACCGAAGAGTTCCACGAAAATACTTTTTGTCTTTTGGGTAATTTTTCACGAGACAAATTTGGGGATTCATAATCTGATAATACCCGAGAGCTCTAGCTCAAGGGATATTATCGTTGATTATAAATCTCCAAATTTGCCAAGTAGAAAATTACCCAAGACAAAAAGTATTTGAGTTAAATTCTCCGGTATATCGATAATATTATATAACTTTCGCGAAATATTCTTTTTAAATACCTTTTGTGCTTGTGAATTACTCAGATAATTTTAATTCAAGATTGTTGTACAAATATCACTCGTTCTTTGAACTCGTAAAATTATAAACAACAATCTTTCATGACAATTATGGGTGATTTGCAAGCATTCGTGGTATTACCGGAAATTCTTCAACCACAAATAAAGATGAATAAATGAATATTTTTGTGAAAATTCAAAATTTTTTACTTATAGCCTTTGCCCATGGGCGGTAAGTCAGCATAACTATAGAAACCACAGTTTGCTGTTAAAATCAACATACCTTTCCGAATAAAGGGCCGGTGAACACATGAAAACGCCCAGCCGTGCAAGAATGTATTTTGTGGTATCTCAGATTCGATTGTATAACAATTTATCATTATTCAACATAAATAAATTCAAATAGATCTAATTTCATTGCACGAACACCACGGCTTAAGAAAACCAAAGCAGAAAATGGCTGAGGTACAGCCGAAACTGTAAAGTAGAGAAGAAATTAAAAGAAAAATTGACTGAATTCCCAAAAGATTTTGCTTACTCAAATTACAGTTTAATGTCAATAATTTTCTGACAAATTTTCAAACGGGAGGTAATGATGTAACCAAAGTTATTGGACACAATATACTCCGTGCAGGCATAACATGTGAATATATACACTTGGGCTTGATCTAGAATACGTGTTATTCAAAGGATATATAGAGAAAATAGAAATAGAAGAACAGACAAATCGATGAATAATTCATTTCCAATAAGTTTTGAATGGTTAAACGATAATATTCAACTGAACAAAATTCGAATCGATAATTCATATTTATATGCTGCGCCTGCAAGAAGCATGGTATAGAATAGCTTTGAACACGTCATATCCTCCTGTTTGAAAATTTCTCAGACAATCATTGACATCATACTGTGAGTAATAGAGGAATTTAGCTGGCAGTATGTCGGAGAAAATATGTCAGCCGGGTTATTCAAATATGCAATCAACGTTCCCGCTTGTCGCTGGCGCCGCATTCTTAATTGCATCAGTTGACAATCTTTCCCCCGATATACAGCTAGCTGAAGTTTCCACTTAGTCAAAGTATCATCTAGACAATCATCCGACAGAAATTGGGGTGAGAAGAAATCAATGAAACTATGTTTTTATCTTCAAGTTCTTGTGACCAGCCGACGCTTGAACCACCCCCTTACAGCCAGCTAAATTTTTTTTTTGATAAAAGTATATCATCTTCTGTCGTTTAATAAATTTTGAATTGGGAGGAAATGAATGAAAATATATATCTGTTTTCTCTCGTGCGTCGACATGGGAGGCCACAGTCAGTTAACCTACCAGCTGACAGTCACAATGTTGTATGACACGACTCTCAGAAACATTCTACAAGTTATGAGCCAAGAGAAAATTGGTGGAGAAATCTGTTCCTGGTTCCTGGTCTAGATGCCCAGAGAGCAAAATAGGCAAATAACCATTGCTCTTAAATGACGTGATTCGGGAAATCTTAATGGAAATTGATGTTCAAGAGTATCAATTGAATTGAAGCAACAGAAAGTATCAGATACTTTTAACAAAACTAGTCCAAACGATATGTAAGACAAAGGTACTGATAAAAAGATGAGTTTCTAATGAACTATGAACATTTTTCATGACATCACAAGATGAGATGCCCCCATTTTTTTGAGATATATTTTGTTTGCTGTGGTGAGACACTAGCTTTCATGATTTTATCATCACTTTGATGTTGGCGTAAGCCTAAAAAGCCTTTGTGATGTGTCATGGATGAAAAATGGGAATATTGCATCCCTGTTTATTCTTTTGATGTTAGCGAGGAACAGCGCAGTTCACTCTAAACTAGTTAGTATTTTCCACTACATCTGAATAATCCGCAAATTTAATATTTTAACAACATTTTAGCAAAATTTCTAAAATGTGTCTTCAGAATTGAACTAGAATACAATATCATGTTCACTATTTCAATATATTGCCGTATATGGTCGTATGATAATTCCATCTCCCATAACTTGATGAGAAGTGCATTAAATTGATCCAGAAATATTTTGAATGTGAACCAAATATATTGAACGATCCATGAAGCGATCGATATCGATTTGAAATATAGGAAAACACTTACAGAATATATAAAACGTATAATACAAAATGATTGACAATTTTTATTTTATTTATGTTGAGTACCGCTTAATAGCGTTCACAATCAGTTTCACGTAGTTTACAAACGTTGTTGGATCATATGAGTGAATCATGCATTCAAGAGGAAGTCTCAGTCACCCATTGTTTCTTTTAGGGACCGGTCGGGTGCAAGGGTATTAGCTGTAGGCGGTGCTTTGAAATGTGACGTAGGCTACCTGTTCATCGATTATTGCGCGTGTTTATTGTAAGACAATACGAGTGAGCTAAACACAGTTGCACAGCCAGACGAATGTACGAATACAAATATAAACAGAAAGGCTGGTTCATGATGCATTCAATTTATAACTTTGTATCGTATTTAGAGATATGAAATATATATATATATATATATATATATATATATATATATATATATATATATATATATATATATATATATATATATATATATATATATATATATATATATACAGGGTGTAACAGAAATAAGTACATCAATTTTAACCTGCAATAGATCTCTTCAAGCCTAATGATTTTTCTTGATATTTTTTTTTTGTAAGTCTCCTGGATATCGAGTGAAAATTCATCAAAGTTTGGTCAAAAATTTCATAGTGCGCCTATGGTTAGAACTGAATGTCTCTCATTTGTTGGAAGAATGACAGTTGTCGATTCAAATGATTATTTTGAAACTTTATACCATCATAGTCTTATCAATCATTCATTTGAAACTGAAAGAATAACAGTATTTCAATAATACACTGATATTCGCTCACCTCGCTAATTCTATTTTTGTATATGTTGCAAGAAAGATCAAATTCATCTGTGAAACCAACAATTTTGTATATAGGTCGTATTCATATGTTATTGTTGAGAAATTTCATTTCCATTTAGGAATTTCACGTATATTTTCAAATAGTTGGTACATTTCTTGAACATTAGATTGTCAGTACGAGTTCATTGCACTTGTATCAGCTGATTTGAATAGTCTGAATACAGCCTGTAACACAGTTAGAATATGGTTCAGATTGTGCTGCCATCTACGATCAACTTAAAAAGTAATTGCTGCTCTCAGCTTACTTGATTACTGTTGGCTCTTAAACATAAAGAAAAAATCATTCAACGATTTGTTTAAAGTGAACGGTGAAATATGGAATGAAATGCAGATCTAAAATAATTAATTTGATGAATAATTCGACTGAAAATATTCCCGAAAAATTATAAGAGCTTATTCTTGAAAAACAGAAAACCTAACCTACAAATGTATCACACTGAGTTTGGTAATTGATTTTGAATATTTTTTAGAATATAAGATACAATATTCTATTTGTTCAACAGATCAACTCACGAGGCATACTTCATTGAAACGACCTGACTGTGAAGTTTGTAATAATATGAGAAAAAACTAATTCACAGCTGCTTCATTTATAAATTAATGTATTCTATTCATTTCATCTGGTGTTTTACGTTCTAGGTAAACGATAAGCTGTCAATATCTCATAGTATTCTCATCATCATGTATAAGTGCACAATATTTTGACATTAGATACATGAGCATAACCACAATAATTCAATTTTTAGTGAAAAATGACATTTCTGAAATCGTTCCAAATAAATTCGCCGAACTAATCCTATACTGCCCGCGAAATCGCAGATAGAAGAGCTTGACATTTTCATAGGTTTTAACTTTTGTGACAATAATAATTAGACGATTTTTTCCAGAATTTATTTGAAGGAATTGATCTGGAATTGATAGCTCACATATGTCGAAATCAATTGTTTCGTTGTAACCAGGGTTGTAACTGCTACTGGATCCAGTAATTATGCACCTGAACGGTTCGTTTAATTATAGGGGTTAAGAAATGCTAGAAAAAGATGAGAATTCGAGAAAAAGTTATTAAGAAAAATTGTTATGCTTGACGGGTTCTATCACTGGTTAAAATTAATGTACTCATTTCTGTTACACCCTGTATATATATATATATATATATATATATATATATATATATATATATATATATATATATATATATATATATAATCTAACACAAACTCTCATCGTTCCACAGTTGATCGTTTTGGATTTACTCAAGGGATTCTAAGAATCTGTCAAGTAGTAGAATGCGCTTTCAGCCAAGTCGGTTGCTTTGGAAACAGTAGGCCATTATTCTCATACTACAACATTCCTTGATATTGATTTCCAAAATTCTACGACTACAAACAGATCTGAATTTATGCACAAAATTAAAAAATAAACTCCTACTGAAGGGCTGTTTAGGCTTAGTCTATTGTTATGAAAATAGTAGACAATCATTCAGATGTCAAAAAAAGACTGAAATAGCAAATTTCGATATTCTACAACTGATCGTTACGAATTTATGCAAGAAATTCTAAAAGACTGTCACGTGAAATGCACCTCCAGCTGGGTGGATCTCAATAAAAATAGGATATGAGTATCTAGACAGTATAATCGTCCTTAATACTGAATTCCAACAATCTATGTCCAATCGTTTTGGATTTATGCGGAGAATTCGAAAAATGTTTCGAATAGAGTGCTCTTCCGATTTAGTCGATAGCAATTATGATGCAGGATATACAACTAGGTATTATAAAAGTGCCTATTACAGAATTTTGCTATTCTGCGACTGGTTGCTTAGAATTTATGCGAAAATTTTGGAAAGTCTGTCATATAAAGTGCACTTCCGGCTCAGCCGATTGTTACAAAAATAGAAGATGACTATTGAGGTGCTACAGCAATTTCAAATGCTGAATTTTAGTATCCTACGGCTGATCATTCTGGATCTATGCGGAAAACTAAAAAAAGTCTGCAGTAAAGTGCATTTCTGGTTCAGCCGATCACAATCATAATGCAAGATGTACAATAAGATGTTATAGAAGTTCTTTATACGAGATTTCAATATTGCTATTGCGGATGATTCTATATTTATGCAAAAAATTCAGAAAAATTTCAAGTGAAGAGCACTTCTGGCCTAGCTGATTTTTACAAAAATAGCAGATAACCATTCTGGTACAACATCAAGTTTAAATAGTGAATTTCAATATCCTATGGTTGATAATTCTGGATTTATTAGAGAAATTCGAAAATAGTTTCAAGTAAAGTGCACTTCCGGTGCAGACGATTGGCATCATAATGCGAGGTGCATAACTAGACCCTATACCAGTCTCAAATACAAAATTTCGACATTATACGTTCAACTAGTTTGCTTTGGAGACGGACGTGTCAATGGCCTCTCTTTATTTAGAAGTTTTTATAGTGTAAAACAGTGAATTTTAAATTTTGATTTATGGAATTATTTTCTAAAAGGACTGTTTGATCTTCAAGTATCCTGATAGTGCGCCAAATCTCGTTTTACTGCTCTATTATTTGAAAAAACTATTCCAATTTTTCAAGTGAGTATTTTTTACATTGACTACTTTTAATTGAACAAGTTAATTCTCAGTGCAGTGCGCGTGGCAGTGTGACTTAGAAATCCAGTGACCACCAAACTTTTCTTAACTCTTACTAGTGTAAAATTGATTCGATAATATTATTATTCTTCTTGTGATTTGTTTTTTCCGTTGCATTAGTAGTTCTCAGTCAACTTTGTGTAGTTTGTTTCACAGTAGCTCTCAAAAGTGAATCTGAGGAAGACAAAATATGTTATAAATGTAATGTAGAATTTAATGGTGATAAGACAATTGGTTGTGAAGGAGCATGTAAACGTTGGTTTCACTTAAAATGTGTCCGTATAAAAGAAACAAATTTCTCAGTTATAAGGATTTACAGAGGTCTTAAATAGTATTGCGACAACTGCAGCTCATTTGAAAATCACTTATTAGTCGATGGGATTAAAAAAGCTGTAGATAATGCAATGGAAAAATATGTGAGTGAAATAAAATCTTTAAAAGATACACTTGAGAAGTTGATGAAGAATAATTCAAACAAAACATCTCATGAATCTATTTTTTACGCAAGTCAAGTTAGGAAAAATAATCCAGTAGTGGTGATTGAGCCAAAAGAAGACCAAAATTATCCAGAAACGAGAAAGGCGTTAAAAATGAACATAAATCCATCAGAAATGTCGATTGGAATAAAATCAGTCAAAAGCGTTAAGCAAGGCGGTATGGTGGTTCAATGTGATAAAATAGCTGACATTGATAAACTTGAAAATGAGGTGACAAAAAAACTTGGACAAAAATATGAGGTTAAAATCAGTGATTTAAAAAATCCTCAAATAAAAATTTCTGGTCTAACAGAAATCTGTCGGATGTAATCATTAAAAATTTAATTGCTCAAAACGAAACAGTCAATTCGGATTCCAGATTCAACATAAAGTATAGATGGCAGAAAAATAATGAGATTTCAATCATTACTGAAGTAGATGCTATAACATTTGGTCAGATTATGGAAGAAGGGAAAATAAATATAGGTTGGGATAGGTGTGCCGTTTATGAGGAGCTGAGCATACTTAGATGTTACAAATGTTTAGGTTTTGGACACAAATCAGGTGTTTGTAAAAATAATATAATATGTAGTAAATGTGGACTAAATCACAAATATACGGATTGTAAGTCACAAGTTGAATCATGTGGAAATTGTATGAAAGCGAATGAAAAATTGAAATTAAATTCAAAAACGGACCATAATGCACTAGATAAAAATTGTGCTGCCTTCTTGAGAGTTTTTGAAAAACATAAGAATAAAATAAAATATTCATAGCCACGACAGAATATATATGACTCTTCATGGATAATTTGTATGAACGCTCAGAGCTACCTGGCCCATAAGGATGAAATTGAAAGTTTCCTTTATAATGAAAAACCTTTGGTACTTTGTTTAACAGAATAACTGATAATATAAATGATTCGGAACTTTGTATCCAAAATTACTGGGTAGTGCGTTGCGACTCTACAACAAGACACACCGGTGGTGTTTTAATTTTAATTAGATCAGACATAAAATTTAAAAAAGTGAAGTAATTAAAAATGTCAATAATTGGTGGTGGTTATCAGTGTCGTTCAGTTATAATAATAAATTATATAAATTAGTATCTGTGTATAGATCATCCAGTAGTAGCAGTGCAGATTTTATAGCGTTTTTAACTGACTGTTCCGAAAGTAATGAGGGAGCAGGTGAAACTATTTCAATAGTTGGTGATTTTAATATAGACTGACTAGATAATGAATATTATTATACTAAAAAGCTCAAAAACATCATTGAACTTTATGGTTTTAAGCAAGTTGTAAATGAACCTACGAGAATTACTAGCACATCTAGTACATTAATTGATTATATACTGTGCAATGATTTCAACATTAATTGGGAAATCAGACATACACCTAGAATAACGGATCATAGTTTTGTTTGTGTATGCTTACCTGAAATTATTGATGTCAATTATAATAAAAGTGAGGTGATTAGATCTATGAATAATTCGCTTCTAGAACATTGTCTTCTTTCATGCAACTGGAAGTATGATATTTCTGATTTACAAGAATATTATCAGAATTTACACAACAATATTATTGAAAATATAAATAGCTGTACAGAAATGAATATTGAGTTTTCTAATAAAATATTATGGTTCAATAATACGATAAAAACAGCAAAACATAAAAGAGATGTTTTGTACAAAAGATTCCTGTTTACTAGGAACGAAAATGATTGGATAGAATATAAAAGTGCACGAAATTCTGTTATTTGTATTTTTAGAAAAAAAAAGAAAGAATTTTATTTTAAAAAAATTGATCAATGTAAAAATAATTCCAACTTAATGTGGAAAACTTCGAAGTCTTTGACGTCTGTGAGAATTACTGATGAAATTCAAATTATTTCCTTTAATAATATCAATTATAAAAACACTGTACAAATAGTCGATATTTTTAATAACTTCTTTGTAAACAGTATTATCGATATAAGAGAATCCATTCCATTATGTACCAACATTGGTGCTTTAGATTACCTAATCCCTGTTAATAATAATGATTCGGACAAATTCAATACAATAACAATATTTGAGCTGAAAGAAATTATTTTCCAGAAGCAAAATAAATTTAGTACAGATGGTATTGATGCGAGTTTTCTTAAAGAGTTTTTTCACATAGTCGATTATCCTATATTAGAATATATTAATATGTCGTTAGAGTCAGGTGTGATACCTAATCAAATAAAAATGTCTGTTATTGCTCCGATACCGAAAATCAGTGGTACAACTAAGCTCGAGGAATTCAGGCCAGTAAATATGTTACCATTATGCGAAAAGTTGCTCGAAATAGTTGTTCACAGACAGCTTGTGAATTATCTAGATGATAATGATATTTTAGTATCAGTCCAGCCAGGTTTCCGTGAAAATCACTCTTGTGAAACTGCGCTTAATCTGTTGCTTAATGAATGGAAACTATATCTGGATGATAACAAAATTGTCTGCTCAGTATTTCTCGATTTAAAAAGAGCTTTTGAAACACTTGATCGCGATATACTAATACAAAAACTCTCTTCCTATGGTATAAAAGGAACAGCATTGCAGTGGTTCCAAAATTATTTAAAGGATAGGCAACAATGTGTCAAAATAAAGAGTGTCGTGTCCTCTCTGTTGTCAGTGGAATTTGGTGTGCCGCAGGGTAGTGTATTAGGACCACTCCTATTCATTATATATATAAATGATCTACTTAATTCACTAGATAATTGTAGAATACATCTCTTCGCAGATGATACTCTTGTATATCTGGACGGTGATAGTAAGAATGACTTAATCCACAAAGTCAACCACGATTTATCTTCAATTCTAAATTGGATGAATTGTGATAAACTAAAATTAAATTCTAGTAAAACTAAAGTTATGTTTTTACAATCACCGTATACCAGAAATAACGATGTAAATATCATAGAAAAAATAAAGTTAGATAATATGGAGCTAGATGTTGTTGAAGAAATTGAATATCTGGGTATAATTATTGATATGCATCTGAAATTTGATAGACATGTGCAATATTTATGTAAAAAAATTGCCAAAAAAATTGGTTATTTGTCACGTGTCTCTAAAGATCTGTCTGTATAGGCTGCTTTAATTGTTTACAATACTGTTTGAGCCATTTAAAATAAAATTAAAAACTTTATGTTTAAAGAAGAATTTATTAAATTAAATTTATCGGCCTGAAAAGGAACACGTATCAAGTCAATTGTTGTAATGGTATTCGTAGCGCCATCTACTGGTCTTCGGTACTGCCTTGCGCGTTTGACACCTTTTTGGGCTTTCGTTAAGACACGTTGGTTTGTGTTCACTATTGGTCATGTTTTTGCATCAATCACTTGTAAAAAACCTCGTGTCGCCGAAATCTTGAGGGCTAATAATTTGTCGTTTACGCCAAAAGTTATCGGTTTATTTTGTGTCGTGGGACGAGATTAATAGTCAATCGTGACGTAAATGGTGTCGAATTTTGTTTACCATTTGCCTGAAATCGAGGGCATCAACCAACAATTCTCTCCACTGGACCAGAAGCTCCTGGAAGAAGCTGAGCCAATCACCAGACTGGTAAAAGGGGATAGATTCCTAAAACTTCCTACCAACTGCTTTCTATCCTCTCCCGGAAAATCATCCCCTTTTTCTTTTCAGTGAGACGGCGCAGCAGGGACGGGGATTCTACCATTGGGGTGAGTTCGAAATTTGTTGGCATCGCAATTATTAATTTGATTTTTAATATAACTTGTTTATATGTTCTGTTTGATTTCGATATTTGTCGTTGAATATATTATTACAGTCCACTATTTCGTTCTCTATCGGAGAAATCATTTGAAAGCTCGTTCCGCGTTGGATTCGTGGTCTAAAATATTTTGATTTTTCTCAGTAAATTGATCCGCAAACACAAATACCATAGTGCTACCACATTTTATGTATTGTATTACTATTTTATTCATGTGCAATAGCGTTGATATAGATAAATTACAAAAATTGCAGAACAGAGTTATGCGTGTTATATTAGAATCTGGGAGACGCACAAATATCAACACTATGTTAAATACTCTAGACTGGTTTAGTATCGAAAAATTCATTGAATTTAAAGTCCTAATATTCATTTATAAAATTGTTTCGAATAAGTTACCAGAGTACTTATCCAAGAATGTCAAACATGTATATGAAAAACATAGTTATTTTACTAGACAAAAAAATAACTTAAAGATATTTCATGTAAACAAAGTTAAAACATCGCTCAATTTACTATAAAGGCTTAAAAATTTTTAATGACTTACCAGTAGAAATAAAGAATTGTGAATCTGTTAATATCTTTAAAAATAAGTTAAAGGAAATTATGTGATTTTATTTATTGTTATACTTGCTCAATTATTAACTGTACATACGCTGTAATCTATTAGCTCTAAGCTATCTAAATAAATTATTATTATTAGTATTATTATTATTATTACTAGTTTTGAGATTTGCGAATTACGCACGAACGCACGCACGCACGAACATACGTACCGACATCAAACCAAAAATAGTCAAAATTAATTCAGGGATGCTCAAAACGGATATTTCTATCGAAAAGGTCACTTTACAGTGCCCTGCAATTTTTTAAACTTCGCCTACTTGTCTTTATTATGGTGGATGGCACTGCTGCCGATTAGTTTCTCTGCATGCCATGTACCAACTTACTTTACAATAGTTCGCGGCTATAAGGCCGACTATCTGCGGTTTGCTATACCGTACTGAAGAGTCTTAATAAGGACGAAACGCGTGTCTATGTTTGCTGCCCTATTGAGAATGATGGTGTAGAAACCGACCCCTGAATTTGTATTTTTGTGAAACTTATCAGGTTTTGATTTTATCAAATTAATTAGAATCTTGATCGGTGAATTTTGTCGGCTTCACAATACTTACTTGTTACTTTGTACAAGTAAGTGAAAAAGCAATATGGAGTGCTGACTCGACCTTTTATAAGTGTGTTTCTGGTATCACAAATTAGCCTTGTTACATTTCTTCCTTCCTAGGAGTTTGCTTTTTCCCTTTAATCAAATTACATTCAAAAGTCCCTGAAGAACCACTCACTCACTGATATTCATATGTTTTGTGCGGCCGTTGTCGCAGATGGATCTTCTTCCCGTCTTATGCTGCAGTTATTCTATGTATTGCTGGGCCGTATTCCTTGATAGACAGTTGCAATACCTGGTAATTCGTGAGCTGGTTTATCTTATCTAATTGAATAAACAATTATTCAGAGAAACTAGCTACTTGCATTGCATTATGCTAACCTCATTGTTCAGCTCAATTTCTTCCAGTCGGAGCTGCAGTCAGATCTGAGTGTGTTGGGAATTCTGGAATCTCCATAATCCTGTGGTCTGCTGTGGCTTACTCTTGAGCATCCGTTCTTTTTGCACATCTTAGACATTGAGTTCCAAGCTTTGCCCAAGTTTAAACTTCTTCTTGTAGTCCAAGTAGAGTTAGGGGGACATCAGTTCACTGCAATCTTCTTATCTTGCTCATCCTGGCTATTATTTCAAATAGCACTATATAATTTATTCAGCGGGGTAAGCCGTTTTAAGTGCTGCATTATGTCCTCCTGATCAAAAATCATCCATCTACGATTTTTTATGTCAAATCAATTGGAAATTACTTTAATTTCCTTTGGAAAACAGAACTCCAACTAGTTTCATTCTTGTTTCTACTCTTACATTTTATTATTCCATATAATCTAATTTGGAATCAAATTTTTCTGAAGAAAGTATATGTGAAGTGTGAAAAAAACTATTTTACTGACACTTTATTTTTCCAATTCTGTAATTGAGGTCCTAATTTCTAAATGATCAAGTACAAACCTGTCCACTGCGAAAAATCTTCACATACCTTCTCTCACATTGGTCTTGTGTGAGTGAACTGTATCTTCAAACATGTCTGCCATCATTGGTGAGCGCAGTCTTCCTCTTGTCACAGTAGTTGTACCTGCAGCATCCTGATGCAAGGTCTAACTGATTCAAGGTCTCCTGTCCATTGGCAATCTGAAAATTCACTTATTGCGTGGTTCAGATCCTTGAATATCTTCTGTGCAGATTGTCTCTGTTATCATCGCTTTCTGTTTCCTATGAAACTACCATATCGGTGTCGACATCAGTATATCTGAGAATCATTCTTCAGTCCCCATTCTTCAAAATCTTTTTCAGATTCTTGTCTCTTCACTGACTACTGGTTGTACAAGACTCAATACTACGGCTTTACTTCTGGTTTCTACATTCAAACCCTTCAAATCCTAAATTGTCGGCACTCACCCTATAGATGCAAATAACCTGCCAGCATATTGCTACCGCTCTTCCAATAATCATATCATACATGCGTCAAAAGCTTTTCAGCTTCTTATTCTCAACCCTGGCATTGCTATGACACGCCCTTACCAAGATATTCTGTACAGAAGTGACCAATTGCTGTGCTGATAATTCCTTGATAAAAGCTGGAGATCCAAGTTTTTATTGTTTTGCAACCGTACTGACCTAAGTCAGTCTGATGTATCGTTATCATCGTGATGATGTTCGAAAAAAAAGCTGATATATGCTTTCTTTATGCTGATAGTGCATAAAATTATCAAATATTCACATTATGGTTGGAAATTACAATAAAAATTATAATATTTTCAACCAAATTATATGGAAGAGCAAACTTGAGTGTTCCATCCTTGATGTTTGTTCTTCAGCTTCTATTTTCAATTTAATACTCGTACGTCGCATCAACTCTGATTCTTTGGTATCTGGAATGTTAATGCGTCCTTCAAGATCAGATCAGTATTTCATAGTGGAAATTATTCAAATTCATTCTTTAAAGTCTTCTATAACTCTGAAACATTGCTGGAGCTCAAATCTTCCCATGATTTTTCTTCCACAATTGTCGTATAGATCGAACAAAGTTTTTGAATATCTACAATAAACCTTATCTCCGCGAGTGAGCCAGATATACTAGTCACTTAAGTCCAGCATTAGTTTCCCAGAACCGCTTTCACCACTTTGTTACACCCTAAATCGGATATAATGAAGAATTAATGGGCTCTTGCTTGATGCAGGGTTGAGGTTATTGCAAATATTAAGAATGTCAAATTTGTATAACAATTGAATATATCAAAAAATGAATAACAAAAAGTAACAGATGAATGGATAAATAGAGTATAAATGTTGTAACTTGCGACTAATCGGCTAGGCGCGGGTGGAGCTCTCAGTTCCCTTACATATTCTAATGCTGCTTGACTTCTCCACTCTTCACTCTCTGTCCTACTAAACAAGTACTTATTCGAGACATTGGAAGTGTTGCAAATATTATGTTTATTATTAATATATATGGACAACACAACATTGCTCAATGCAAGGTGAGCCTGAATGTGTTCCCGCAGAGCTCTGGAGTAGACATGCCCCACCATCATCTTGTTGGTTTATGCAGGTGCGTAATCCTCGCTTAACAATTCCTGTAGCCCACTGTCATCCATTGTGAAACCGATAACCTTCATAAAGGATATGAGCAGATGAAGACTGCCAAGCCTGACGATAATTGAACTGATATCCGAATCAGGATCAAATGAAGCTACAATATTTCGTGCCTTTGTATGAAGAGGTTGATCAAGAGTAACGGAACAATTGCAAAAAAGCAGTGCTGAATGATTTTGAATAGGTCCAATTCTCGGTTACATTCTCCAACCTGCAATGTTCATGAAATTCTTGTCATTTTCCGTACGCCTACATAAAATCAGTGGTCAAAGGCTTTATTTTGGAACAAGGAAATTGTCCGTCAAGATTGAGTAAGTGAATTCTACAAACGCCTGCATTAGCTACGTTTTGAGAAGCAATGACTGGTATTGTCCTTAATTCCCCCAAAGGTCCGGCACAATGCACTTTTCTGACTCTCTGCGTAGTGGTCTTCTTGAATTTCGAAGGCTCAGATGAAGTGCACTGGATGCTTACCATTACGTGTAACGTATTGATTCCAGCTGGAGTGTTGATTTTCACGTTGGTATTGTCAAAGATAAACTGTGTGAGCGATTTCGATGGTAGAGCATATTGTACAGGTTTTTTCTAGTATGAAACTTCGTGTTAACGCACTTCATTATATGTGCAACAAAATCCAGTTGCTGGAGCAATCTCCAATGGATTACTTGAGTCATATTTCTGGTAGATCAGCACTCTCAGGCCAACATGTAAAGCTGATCAAAAGGATTTTAGTCGCGTAGGACCAATAATTGAATGGGCGGTAGATGTAATATTTTTTTCGACTCTATCATCATATCGGCTCTCATTAGGAGCAGTATTTGATCTTAGAAACAACTCAAGTGTCCCAAATGTCTAAATATATTATTCATTTCGTATAATACATCTCACATACAAAATACTTTTTTTTTGAATGATGAGAGGAAATTGTCATTTTTTTAACTCGCATATCTATCTCCGTAATAGCTTCTTGTAACTTCAAATTGATGGTTCTCATTCGACGGAGAGTTTTGTTTTCTTTAATTTATGAGACAATCAAGTTTCTCTATGAATGTATTGTTTAGGAGTTATTAGCGTAAAACTGATAAAAGTCCGAAAATTTCAAGGTTTCTGGGACCACCTTTATACAGCACGAGCAGAAAATGAGTGCAAGCTCCAATGAACTATTTTTACAAATAAATAAAGAGATTGGAGTCATTTTCAGCTTTCCGGGAATTAATTAGCCTACACCCCTTTTCTTGCTCTATGTTTCCTGGCCTATATTTCATAACCGAAATTTATGTTAGAAGAAGTAAAATTCTGGCACATTGTTCAGAGTGTTGCCATATGACGTTTAGAATCATTCAATCATAGTTTTCGACGAATCAGAAACTATTGGTTTGGTCATCATGGTAACTTCCCAGGAATACAGGTATTTATTTCTAGTTTTGCGTTTGACAAATCATAATTTTTAAAGTTTTCTCTAGAATATTGATCTCCAAAATGTCGATCAAGATAGTATGGTGTACAACACTTGCGAACCTTAATCCTCGCCTTTTCGCTCGTTTGGAGTAATATTTGGAATCTATTGTGGAATATACTTTTCTATCCATAAGAGTGTTACTCTGTGCAAAATCTAGAATGATTGGCGCAGAGGTCTGGTTGGTTGCATGGATATGGGGTTGAGAAATTAAGAAAATTTATTACATATTTGGAATCTACGCATGCGACTTTGCTATCGATCATTTTGCAACATTTCTAAGACAATTTTTGAGGACGCTAAAGCATTTTGAAAACGCTAAGTTTCTGAATTCTTCCATGACCTTGAAACCAGTGCGTGACGTTTTGATACTGTTGAGTTCTCTCTGCTTAATAACTGCAGTAGGCAGCGATTACACGTTGCTGCTGTTGCTGTTGCGAAAATCGTTTATTGTGAGCAAAACTATCTATATTTATACTACAACTCTCAAAATACCGACGTGAAGAATGAGTTATTATTATAAGAACACAACGAGACAAACTGGCAGAAAAATTATTCTACGTGCCTTCAGAAGAAAAAAAATCTGACGTGGACATCACGTGACTTAATTGTATATCATTGGATATATATATATATATATATATATATATATATATATATATATATATATATATATATATATATATATATATATATATATATATATATATATATATATATATATATATATATATATATATATATATATATATATATATATATATATAATCAAACACAACATTTCATCATTCCACGGCTAGTCGGTTGCTATAGAAAGAGTAGGTCATCATTCTCATGCTATAGCATTCAGCTAACAGTTTTGGATTTATGCGCAAAATTCCAAGATCGTCAAGTATAGTGCACTTTTGACTCAGTCGAATTCAATAAAAATAGGATATTAGCATCTAGACAGTACCATCATCTTGAATACTGTATTCTAATATTCTACGTTTAATCGCTTTGGATTTATGCGGAATATGAAAAAATATTTTCAGTAAACTGCACTCCCGGCTTAGACGATCACAATCATAATGCAAGGTGTACAACTAGATGCTATGAAAGTGCTTTCTTCTAAATCTTAATATACTGCGACTGATTATTTCAAATTCATGAGAAAAATTCGGAAAGTCTGTAATATGAAATGCACTTTCAGCTTAGTCGATTAGGACGAAAATAGGAGATGATCATTTGGATGATACAGCAATTTCAAATACTTGATTCTAGTATCCTATGGCCGATCATTCTAGATTTATGCAAGGAATTCGAAAAGAGTATCAGGTAAAGTGCACTTCCAGTACAGACGATTGCAACTATAATGCGAGGTGCACATCAAGATCCTAGATCCTATACCAGTCTTTTATTCAAAACTACAGCATTATACGTTTAACTCATTCTGAGATTCGCGAGTTATGCACATACACACAAACATACGTACATACGTACCGACATCAAACCAAAAATAGTCAAAATGGATTCAGAGATGCTCAAAACGGATATATTCATCAGAATCTCGATATATAAATTCTGTCTGTTCCACAAAATTTTCTTGTACTCTTGAAGCGTCAGATAATCGTGGATTTCAGTGCCTAATTTCGTTAATATGCCTTCAAGATGTCCGATAAGTATGTATATATTGAATTCAATAATGCTGAAATTAAAGCTGGACCGTGTGACCAACATGATGAAAATTAATTTCAAATTTGTATGAAAAAGCATGATCTGACCCAATGTGGTTGCTTTTGTCATGCTTACGGAATGAAATTCAGGGAGAAATATTTTGATATATAAAATGTCAAACAAAATTAAAAAATTGATAACAGATTATCATTGCCTACTTTGTCATTTCAATTTAACTTATTGTTTTATACCGCAAATTCTAAATGTCTATAATACTCATAAACTGCACTCACGGTTTGGCCGATTGATACAAAAATAGTAGATAACTATTTAGATGCTACAGCAAGTTCAAACACCAGATTTCAATATGCTATGGCTGATAATTCTGGATTTATGGAAAAAATTAGATAAAAGCTTCAAGTGAAGTGCACTTCTGGCTTGACCGATTCATATCAAAATTGCAGATAACCATTCTTATATAACATTAAGTTCATATACTAAATTTCAACATCTTATGGTTGATCATTCTGGAGTTATTAGAAAAATTCGAAGAAAAATCAAGTAAAGTGCACTTTTAGTACGGACGATTGGAACCATAATGCGAGGTGCACAACAATACAATTTCAACTCTATACGTTCAATCAGTTTTGAGATTTGTGAGTTATGAACGAACGCACGGACGCACATACGTACTGACATCAAGCCAAAAATAGTCAAAATGGATTCAGGAATGCTCAAAACGGATATTTTCATCATAATCTCGATAGGTGAATTTTGTCGATTTCACAATACTTCCTTGTACTTATTACAAGTAAGTAATGAATTTGTCTCGTGCTGCTTGTCGGGATTACATACCAACAAATATCATCTCATAACTTCTATGATCATTATTATATTATGTATATTCTACTAATATATGAAACGGAACGCAGAAAATGGGATTTTTGAACTGTGCAGATATTGGCTCTCCTGTATAATTTAGAGCAAAGATACAGCAATGAAAAGTTGCTTGGAATCATTTTTTATTTACTTGTTCAAAGTACAAGGAAGTATTGTGAAACCGACAAAATTCACCTATCGAGATTTTGGTGGAAATATCCGTTTTGAGCATCCCTGAATCCATTTCGACTATTTTCGGCTTGATGTCGATACGTATGTGCGTTCGTGCGTTCGTGCATTCGTGCGTTCGTGCATTCGTGCGTTCGTTCTTAGCTCGCAAATCTTAAAACTGGTTGAACGTGTAATGTTGAAATTTTGAATTTAAGACTGGTATAGGGTCTAGTTGTGCACCTCGCATTATGGTTCCTATCGTCTGTACTGGAAGTGCACTTCACTGAAAACTTTCTTGAAATTTTTCCAATAAATCCAGAATGATCAACCGTAGGATGTTGAAATTCAGTATTTGAACTTGATGTTATATCAGAAAAGTCACCTGCTATTTTTGTCTGAATCGGTCAAGCCAGAAGTGCACTTTGATTGAAGCTCTTTTCCAATTTTCTCCATAAATCTAGGATCATCAGCCATAGCATATTGAAATTTAGTGTTTGAACTTGTTGTAGCATCAAAATAGTCATCTACTTTTTTTGTATCAATCGGCCAAGCCGAAAGTGCAGTTTATGGTTATAACAGACATCCAGAAATGATAAGGTAGGCAATTCTACAATTTTGTTTGACATTTCAAATGTCAAAATATTTTTCCCTGAATTTAATTTCGTGAGCATGACAAAGGCAACAAAATTGGATCAGAACATGCTTTTTCATACAAATTGAAAATTGATTTTTATTATCGATAAATATGTTTTATTGCGTAATAAGTTCTGTATCAATTAATCCTGGAGACAACAAAAATAAGAGTTAATAGTAACAAGATTAGTTATATAATGAGTTCTGAAGAGTTTTTTCCTTCATTAATTCTCAATATGTTGGTCACACGGTTCATCTTTAATTTCAGCAATATTGAACTTCAGATATACTTACTAATCAAACTTCTTGATGGCATGACAAACAAAATGAGGCATTGTAATTCACAACTACCTGACGGTCTAAAATTACAAGGAAATGTTGTGAAACCGACAAAATTCACATATCGAGATTTTGATGGATATATCCGTTTTGAGCATATCTAAACCCATTTTGACTATTTTTGGCATGATGTCAATACGTATGTACGTATGTATGTGTGCATGTGTATATTTTGCAAATCTCAGTATACGTCAAACGTATAATTCTGTAATTTTGTATAAAAGACTAGTATAGGATCTAGGATCTTGATGTGCACCTCGCATAATGGTTGCAATCGTCTGTACTGGAAGTGCACTTTACCTGATACTTTTTTTGAGTTTTCCGCATAAATCTAGAATGATTGGCCATAGGATACTGGAATTCAGTATTTGGAATTGCTGTAGCATCCAAATGATCATCTCCCATTTTCGTCCCAATCAACTAAGCCGGAAGTGCATTTCATATTACAGACTTTTCGAATTTTTCTCATAAATTTAACAAAATCAGTCGCAGAATATTGAGATTTCGTATTAGGTACTTTTATAGCATCTATTTGTACACCTTGCATTAGGATTGTGACCGTCCAAGCCAGAAGTGCAGTTTACTCAAAAAAAAATTAATTTTCCGCATAACTCCAAAACGATTGAACGTAGAATATTGAAATATAGTTTTCAAGATGATAGTACTATAAAGATACTCATATCCTATTCTCATTGAGATCGACAATTTTGACATTTGAAATGTCAAACAAAATTGTAGAATTGCCTACCTTATCATTTCTGGATGTCTGTTATAACCATAAACTGCACTTTCGGCTTGGCCGATTGATACAAAAAAAGTAGATGACTATTTTGATGCTACAACAAGTTCAAACACTAAATTTCAATATGCTATGGCTGATGATCCTAGATTTATGGAGAAAATTGGAAAAGAGCTTCAATCAAAGTGCACTTCTGGCTTGACCGATTCAGACAAAAATAGCAGGTGACTTTTCTGATATAACATCAAGTTCAAATACTGAATTTCAACATCCTACGGTTGATCATTCTGGATTTATTGGAAAAATTTCAAGAAAGTTTTCAGTGAAGTGCACTTCCAGTACAGACGATAGGAACCATAATGCGAGGTGCACAACTAGACCCTATACCAGTCTTAAATTCAAAATTTCAACATTACACGTTCAACCAGTTTTAAGATTTGCGAGCTAAGAACGAACGCACGAGCGCACGAATGCACGAACGCACGAATGCACGAACGCACGAACGCACATACGTATCGACATCAAGCCGAAAATAGTCGAAATGGATTCAGGGATGCTCAAAACGGATATTTCCATCAAAATCTCATTGAGATCGACTGAGTCGAAAGTGAACTATACTTGACGTTCTTGGAATTTTGCGCATAAATTCAGAGCTGTTAGCCGTAGAATCCAGGAAATCAGTATTCGGGAGTGTTGTAGCATAAGAATGATGACATACTGTTTTCATAGCAACCGACTAGCCTTGGAATGATGAGATGTTGTGTTTGATCATATATCGAATGATGTACAAGTAAGTCACGTGATGCGTACGTCAGATTTCTTTATTTGTTCGTAGCATGCAGTTATCACTTGGTATCTTAGATTCGTTGAATTAGGCTATCAATCTATCAAATCAAATTATACTCATTCACAAGCCTGGCAAACCACCACACGAGACTATATCTCACAGTCCAATTTCATTACTCCCGCTACTCTCAGAACTACTGGAAAAACTCATCCTTAAACGACTGAAACCGATAAATGACGCAGAAGAATCAGTTCCATCCCATCAATTTGGATTCCGTGCGTAGCATTCAACCATCAAACAAGTCCACCGAATAACCAACGAAGTAGAAAGTAGCCTCCAAAAAAAAAAAAAAAAATCTGCACCGCAGCATTCATTAATATAAGCCAGACATTTGACAGAGTTTAGCACAAAGGCCTACTATGCAATATAAAGCAGGTACTCTCTTATCAGTACTTCCTAATCTCCAAATTCTATCTAAGTGAGCGCTACTTCCAAATAAACCATGAAGATGCTCTATCCAAAATACACAAAAGCAGGCGTTCCTCAAAAGAGTGTTCTGGGTATTTTCCTATATCAACTTCATGCTGCCGACTTCCCAGTGCAGGCAATGTACTAACTGCAACGTATGCAGACGACACGGCAATCCTTGCTACACACGAACAACCGGACATAGCCTTCTAATAATTACAAAATGCACTCGATGAAACTCAAGAATGGGCCAAAAACTGGCGAATTGAAATCAACGAAGACAAATATACTCACGCCACATCTACAAATAGAAGAATTACAACCTCTCCTGTAACAATTGATGGCAGAATATCAGACAGTAAGGAAAGTGTGACGTATCTAGGCATGCTCATGAAAAACTATATCAATTGTTCACGTTCTTCTCGTTTCTGCCGTTTGACCATATGAAAGTTGATATCATAAGTATCTTGTGAAAACGAATGGCATAAGTTTTTCGAATGACCAAGTCAAGATATGCACGAAAACATTCAGACTTTATCAAGATGTTTTCGTACATATCTGGACTTGGTTATTCAAGAAACTTATGCCATTCGTTTTCACAAGATACTAATGATATCAACTTTCATGTGGTCAAACGGCAGAAACGAGAAGAACGTGAACAATTGATATAATTTTTCTGCATAATCGAGTCCTCATTTCAAACCATTGGCCAAGTAGATTACTTCTGCCTATCGTTTTTCGCTGACTCTTTTTTCCCTAAGTTTCATTTCGTAAGCATGGCAGAAACGAGAAAATTGGATCGAAACAGGTTTTTTTCTACGATCACTATAGAAAACAACATGTTTCTCATACAAAACACAACTAGAAAAATAACAATTTCACACAACTGTGGGAAAAGTCGTGAGAAATAATTTCTCACATCAGTTTGACCAACTTATATATCAATACTCCATTTCGAATATTCTTTAAGTAATATATTTAGCAAGTTTATTGATAAATATCCCGGATTTGATATAAATCTCTGTTTGCTCTTTTATAAGCCACATTTAAGTAACAAAATTGCACTAAGTTCCTTTGGAATTATTTACTTATTCTTGTCATGTATATTCCGAAGGTTGGCAACACTGCGAATCACAACTGTCAAATTGAAGCAGACAATACACGTTCATCACATTCGCTCAAAATCGAGGAATTATGTATGTAATTATTGTATCATAACCAAAATTAGATATCCACAATCATCAATACTGCAGTTGAAAAATGGTTAGTGACAAAAATTTAGAAAACACGTTACCCGAAATCACATAATACTCTACTTAATAAGCCAATCAGTACCTTGCAAGAGTAGGCCAATCAGATACAATCTTTCCGTAGTTCGCAACAATAAGATTACACAACAATGAAATGTCAATCATCTGATAGAATATATCTCAATAATATTCCAAATCATAACTGAAGTAAATATCACAATAAATAAGTAGAGCAAACAATTAAAATGCCTAAGTTATTTTACATTTGTGAAAATAGATTTGAAATCTCAGTTATACTAATGATCTACTTACATATTTCATTAAATACTGTGATCGTAGAAAAAGTATAGTGTACAACACGTATAGAAACACCTATTTCACACTTGTGTGATTCCAGCACTCGACTCCGTCTCGTGCTGAAAATTACACACCTCGTGTGAAATAGGTAATTTTCTATACTTGTTGTACAATATACTATTTTATGAAAATTTAAAATTAATTATTATTATGTTGGCCACACGGTCCAGCTTTATTTTTGGCATTATTATACTCCAAATATACATACTTATCAGAATTCTTGAAGGCAGAGAAAACAAAATGGGGCACTCAAATCTACGACTATCTGACGGTCTATGTTTGAAAACAAGTAAAAATATATGAACTTATGCGAAAATTTTGAGAAACTACTCAGTAAAGTGCACCTCCGGTTCAGTTGATCGCGATCATACTGCGATATGTATAACCAGATGTTATAGGCAGAGCCGGAACTAGGGCGTGGCAAAGGTGACCGCTGCCACGGGTGCAAACTCCTAAGGGGCGGAAAATTCTATGGACCGCATTAAACAAATTATTTAAATTCAAATTTCAGAAATGTCTTATGACGGCATTTGGGTCTGGAAGCTCATACCGTTATACTACCTGCTACCCATCCTAAGGTCAACTATATGATTTCACTTGGGTTTATATTGGTTATTGGAGATTTGCACTGCTATATCAACAAATAGTCCTCTGCTACGCTTGATTTGTGAAAGAAGAATATATTTTTAACTTTTCATCTATATTCGCGTTGTGAACACTGGCTGCACAACTCAGCTAAGTCCGTTGTAAATAATTTCTTTCGAAATTCAAGAAATCTGAAGATGAAAATATCTAAAAGCATTGAACACTCATTCTCTATTGAATGATTCAACGGATAAACCATAAATCTTAGTGTAACAGCGAAAACTAAATAAGTAAGAACCAAATTATAAATTGAACACCACGAGGAGAGGCGCGCGCACGTTCAACCTTGCGCTCCGGTCGCTAAGCTGGCAACGCAAAATCAGTGTTGCCAACTATATTGCAAGTAAATCTGAAACAAATCCATAACAAGTTCAGTAAAAAGGAAAATAACACATCAGCATGTCTGAAACTAGTGGTGGGACATCTGATATTCCTACTAGTATTAAATCTACCGTAATAACTGCGTATACAACTACAAAAACAAACACAACAAGTGTTTATACAACACCAGTCTCTTCACCAATTCGATATGAATTTTTATCACCGAACAGTGATACAATCACAGCAAATACGACTCCGTCATCACGAAGATTTAGTTTGGGTTCTCTATTCCCATTGACAAATACACCTATTCATCTCTATCCACCAACAGTATTTACACCAGAACACATGAGTCAGCAGAATACAAACTCTCAACCCATTGCTTTCGCATGGCAAAAAATTGAAAGAGAAAGAGATCATGAGGGAAATACCAGCATAGAACAAACAAATAAAAGGCTCAATGCGAATGGAAAAAGTAATGAGATGAATATTTCGATCTCCAACAGATTCGCCACTCTCAACAACGACGATAATACACGTCAAAACCAGGAAGATAGAGACCTCACAAATACAAGAGAAGAAAATACTCAAAGAACAGAAATTAAAGAACATAAGCTACCACCCATATACATACAAGACATAGAAAACTATCCGTCAATGATAGCAAGCTTAAAAGAAGCTGTTGATGAAAAAGATTTCATATGCAAAGCACTACTCAACAATGTGATTAAAGTTAATACTACGACTCCAGCAGACTATAGGAAACTGATCAAGTTATTAAGATCTCATAATACTGCTTCCCATACATATCAACCTCGGCAAGAAAGATCTTACCGAGTAGTAATTAAAAATCTCCACAATTCAGTTGCACCCGACGAAATTCAAGAAGCGCTAGAGGACAAAGGATTCGTTATCCGTAATATCATTAATATACGCAGCTGGAAAACAAAAAAGCCACTGCCCATGTTCTTTGTTGACCAGGAACCTAATATAAACAATAAAAAAATATATGAAGTTACCAACCTATTAGGAACAAAAATCACAGTCGAAGAACCACGTAAACGAAGAGAAATACCACAGTGTATGAGGTGTCAGGAATATGGACACACCAAATCATACTGCACAAAACCATTCAATTGTGTGAAATGTGCAGGAAGCCACCCTACATACACCTGTCCACGCAAAAACCAACTGTCCCGAAATGTATACTCTGCGAAGGAGCCCATCCAGCTAATTACAAGGGATGCTTAGTGTACAAAGAACTCCAAAAAGCCAGAGGAAAAATCAACACTAATTACTATCGAAATAGACAAGATAATCAGCAAATCGGAATAAATAGTAACGAATTTCCCGGATTAAATCAACCAATAAATATTAATGCAACCTACTCACAAGTAACACAGAAAGACAGAACAGAAAATCCTTCACAAAGTAGCAATAATAACAATGCTTCACTCGAAAATATATTTAGCAAATTAGATATACTCTTTAACCAGCTGTTAACGCAAAATGGAATAATAATCAATCTACTTAACACGCTAATCAACAAATCCAATGCCTAATTCTATCAGAATCGCCTTATGGAACGCAAACGGCTTAAAACAACGCAAATACGAAGTAGAATACCTCCTGAACGAACAGAAGATTGATATCCTATTGATCAGTGAAACGCACTTTACTGATAGAAATTATGTCAATATAAAAAAATATTAAGTATACTGTACGAATCACCCTGACAACAGCGCACACGGAGGATCAGCAGTGATAATAAACGAAAGAATTTTGCACTACGAAACGGAAAAAATAGAAAAAAATTACATGCAGGCAACCAGTGTCAAAATAAAAGAATTTAACGGTACTCTGACAGTAGCTGCAATATACTGCTCACCAAGACATTCTATTAGTAAAGAAAACTTCGAAGAAGCTTTTGAAACCCTAGGAAATCGGTTTATCGCTGGAGGGGATTTCAATGCAAAACATCCTAGGTGGGGATCAAGATTAACGAATCCAAAAGGCAGACAACTACAAGCTGCAATGCTAAACAAAGGGTACAATCAGGCAAGCAGTGGCAAATCAACCTATTGGCCAACTGATCCCGGAAAACTTCCAGATGCATTAGATTTCTATGTTACAAACAGCATCTCACCAAACTACATAAAAGTTGACGAATATTTCGACGTCATGTTGGATCACTCAATAGTTATAGCCACCATATGCTCTACCATAATAAACAAAGAGAACAAACCTACCTTAGCCAAACAAAAGAACCGACTGGAATGCATTTCAACAACACCTCAATGACAGTACAAACATAAACATCCCGCTTACAACAGAGGAAGACATTGACATCGCAGTAGATAATTTAACTAAAAACATTCAACACGCAGCTTGGTTATCAACACCCGGAAATGTCCGTAATAATAAAACTGCAACAGACTATCCAAAATGCATCAAAGACAAAATTGCTGAAAAAAGAAGAGTCCGTAAACGATGGCACATAAATAGATTACCTAGCGAAAAGACACTTTTAAATAAGATAACTGAAGAAGTGAAAATATTAATCAATAACTTTGAAAACGAATCATTCGAGAACTATGTCAGCAACCTTTCCTCATTAGCCAAAGATAAGTACACGCTGTGGAAGGCCACGAAACGCATAAAAATGTCAAAACAGTCTATACCTGCTATCAGAAAAATCGACAATACCTGGGCCAGATCAGACGAAGAAAAAGCAGAATTATTTGCGAAGCACTTGTCTAATATCTTCCAACCAAATGTATCCCAAATTTCAAATGAGGAAGAAAACCAGACACTTTCATTCCTGGATGAACCACTTCAGCTATCTTCACACATTAAAAACTTTAAACCAGAAGAAATCAAAAATGAAATCAAATTTCTAAATAATAAGAAGTCGCCTGGACATGATCTAATCTCTCCTATAGTATTAAAAAATCTACCAGACAAGGCGATCACTAATATTACCTATATTTTCAACGCGGTACTCAGACTTCAATACTACCCAATATTGTGGAAGTTTTCACAAATAATACTGATCCCTAAGCCTGGCAAACCAAATCACGATCCTACCTCGTATAGACCAATATCACTTCTTCCCTGTCTGTCCAAACTACTCGAAAAACTACTTGTGAAGAAACTGAAATACGAATTAGAAGAGCACAACATAATACCGGAACATCAGTTTGGATTCCGAAATGAACATTCAACCATCGAGCAGATACACAGGGTGGTCAATGATATTGAAATATCACTGGAAGAACAAAAATTCTGCTCAGCAGCGTTTTTAGATATCAGTCCGGCCTTCGACAAAGTCTGGCACTCTGGCCTATTATACAAAATCAAGCAAACACTACCTCATCAATACTACTCGCTAATCAAATCATATCTGGCAGATAGATATTTCCAAGTAATACATGGAAATGAGTATTCAAAAATTCATCCCATACAAGCAGGCGTACCGCAAGGAAGTGTTCTGGGACCTGTGCTGTACCTTATATATACTGCAGATCTTCCAACTAACAACACAGTAACAATTGCCACTTACGCAGACGACACTGCAATATTAGCAAGAGATGAAGATCCTATAGAGGCCTCCAGACTATAACAACAATCTTTAGATGAAATCCAGCAATGGGCAAACACTTGGAGCCTCCTGTCCAGAAGTTGCATTCAATAATAGAGCACTTACCGAGAAAAAAAATGTAAAATACTTGGGCATGCACTTGGAGAGAAGAATGTTTGGGTGCAAACACATAGATACTAAAAAAAAACAAATCCAAATCAGAATCAAAAAGGTATACTGGTTAATAGGACGAAGATCATCACTATCTTTACAAAATAAAGTACTACTTCACAAATCAATGATAATACTCATTTGGTCCTACGGCATTCAGCTATGGGGCTGTGCAAAAAACTCAAACATCAACAAAATCCAACGTCTACAGAACAAGACACTCAGAACTATAGCGAACGCTCCATGGTATGTGAGGAATGATACCCTGCACCATGACCTAAACATAAAAACTGTACAAGAACAGATAAAACAATTCTCCGAAAAATACAAGAAAAGACTGAACAACCACCAGAGCAACTTAGCAATTAATTTGCTGGATAATTCCGAAGAAGTAAGAAGGCTCACAAGAAAGAAACCTCTAGATCTCATTCTAAACTAATTATATAAATATATACATGTAAAATTACTTAAGAGGTACTATCGATGGATAGTTACCTCACACATGCTATGTATTATATTTCAAACTTAACTTTAATCATTATACTAGACTATTTGCTGGTTAGCCTATGTGGCTAGTTGTAAATTAAACGAATGTTAAAAAAAAAAATTTCATCTATTGTTCAAAATAAATTTATTTTGGTATTTCCTGCAAGTAGGTATATTTTCAAATTATGACATCATTTTATTCTCAAAATAGAACATTTCCATTCAACCAGATGCCGTATGCCACCTGAAAATTCGTCAGGTGCTTAGTTTCTAAAAATAAAAGATAAAATTGTTCAGAGGGCTGACCAAATGGACCGAAAAGGTTATAATAGGGAAACTATTATAATCGTGATTTTTGACAGTTCGAGATTTTGATGGATCTTCACGTTTTAGAACCTACTGAACCCAAAAGACATAGTTTTAAAAAAAGCCGATCTGTCTGTCGGTCCGTTTGTGTTAAAGCACGATAACTTGAGAACGCTTACAAATTTTCAAATGAAATTTTATATTTAAGTTTTCATACAAAAGCTAAGTTCAAGTTCGTACATGAGCTTTTTCCAACTAGTGGAGCCAAAACTTTATTGATGGAACTTAGTACGGTAGTATTTATCATAAAATATGAGATGACTGAAATTGATCCTCAAATAATTTGGCACAACATTCACCTAATACGTTTTTCCTAATATCAAGTGTTCATTTTTCGTTATTCATATTTGAATTATTATAAAATACGTTACCTATATTCTTTTAAAGCAAAGAAATAATAAGTATTATGATGTAAAATTGAAATTATTATCACTCATATTTGGACATCACATGCAAACGTTAATCAATTGTTTTTCTAAAATTCTCACTCTATCGTATTTGGTTATCAAATTGAAGCTCTTACAGAGATAATTCTAGTGAAAGTGTCAGAGAGGATTTTTAAAACGATTCTTAATCGTTCCTTTTACAATTTAGGATGATGTCTACTTTAGTATCAATTCAAAGCTTTTGGAAAGGAATCCACGTTACTATCTTCAAATTACATTTCCGGCGATCAAATACGAGAGATCTAGAAAAGGACTCTATATTTTCAAAAATATATACTCATTCTATATAGGACTACATAATAACAGCCAACTGTCACTTTGACATTGACAGTTATCACCTTGACAATGATAGTCGTGATGCGTCACTCTAGAACAATGATGAAACTGGCCAGGGAATTGATGGTCGGAGATGTACTTTGTGGCCACAGCCGATTTTTGCTTCATATAATAGATATTAAGATGTCAGTAATATTTGATGTACCTGATTGATTATAATTTTGTTTCAACTATGTAACCACTTAGTTCGGAGAATGTATTTTTTTTGTACTATATCGTTTTCGCTCCATATTCATAATAATCTTTTACACAAAAATAAGGGCGCGATTCTATGATTCGCCACAAGCGGCCAGTAACCTAGTTCCGACCCTTGTTATAATAGTGGTTTGTATAAAATTCACGTATTTCACGACTAATTGTTTTGAATTTATGCGGAAAATTCGGAAAGACTGTTATACAAAATGCACTTCCGGCTCAGCCGGTTGGTACGAATACTGAAGATAATTACAAATGTTCTACAGCAATTTCAGAAACCAGATCTCGACATACTACAGCCAGCCATTCTGAGTTCATGAAACAATTCAGGAGAATTTTCAAGTGCACTTTCGGTATGGACATTTGCCATCATATTACGAGGAGCACAGCTAGACACTACACTAGTCCTAAATACAAAACTTCAACATCATAAAATCAACTAGCTTTGAAATTTGCAGATTATGAACGCGCATACATGCATACATACCGACACCAAGCCAAAAATAGTAAAGGTTCATTCAGGTATGCTCAGAACAGATATTTCCATCAAAATCTCGAAATTTAAATTTTTCGGTTTCACAATATTTACCATTACTCTGTACAATGAAGTAAAAAAGTGACTAAGGGCCTTGTCCCGCGACAGCGATACGATTTCGACATGATACAAGCAGGAGACATGGAGTTGTCCCACCAGAGCAACGTCTTTTCTACATTCAATTCAGTGTACAATGTCATCAAGTAAAGACGACGATGTAATTGCATGTACTGGTACTTGAGAAATAGGAAAAAAACTAGAAAGCCTGAGAGAAGAAAATGATGGATGCATCCTTTTATAGCAAAAAATAAAAAAAAAAATAGAAAATTTGTTATTATATAAGCAAGTAAATTTTTCTACAGCATCTACCAGTTTTCCATTAAATTCTTGTTCATTTTTCTGCTGTGCCATTTTCTTTTTCATCATCAAATGCAAAATACAGCCGGACACACACTTTCGACGTTTCTTCAAAACTGACCTGTCGATTCACTCGGCAACAAGGAGCCGACATGTGGCTTGGATGTTTCTTTGCTGCAGCGTTGGTGGGTATGCAATGAATATAAACAATGGGTTGAACACGGGAGATACACGCTGGCGACATCGGGTCGTTGTTGCGTCGCTGTCGCGTAGCTTTGGTGGGACAAGGCCCTCACTTGTACATTATTGGATATATCTTTCGCAAATAATAATACGATAATCGAACATAACATGTCATTGTTTTATGGCTAATTGCTTTAAATTCATCCCAACAATTCTGAAAATCTGTCAAGTAAAGTGCGCTTGAAAGCCAGAGGGTTGCTTTGGAAACAGTAGGTCAAAATTCTTAAGGCTGGATTATGATGGATTCTCTCCAGAAATTCACATCTAGAAATTGAGAATATTAGTTCAAGGTCATCGTTCTCGTTCAGTTCTTGAGATTTAACTTCAAATTGACTTTTTTTAGTAGCTATTTTATATCGCCAAAACTCACGCAAACGATTGTATTTCGGTTTGATCATCATTATCATCATGTAAATATGGATGCTCTTCCACCATATTCATGATATGAAAATCTTTTCTCTGACAGTTTTCAATTCGAAATTTCTTACATACCAACCTTTGTGTACGATTAGCTGGATTGATAATTGAGAAAATCTGAATTTGTGGATTAAATCTATCATAAAGAACTAGCCTTTATTGTACAACATTCCTAAATACTGATTCTTAAGTTCTTACAGCTAGCAGTTCTGAAAACAGCTAAAATGCACTTCTAGTTCAGTCGTTCGTGATGAGAATAGAATGCAATCATTTGGATGCTATTGCAGACTGAAATACTAAATTTCAATACATAACAGCCGATCGTTTCGATTTTATGCGAGAAATTTCAAAGAACTAGGAAATGCACTTCCTGCTCAGTGGATGTTATTAAAAATAGGATATAAGCATTTGGACAGTACTTTCGTCTTAAATATTGAATTCTGACATTCTACGTTCAATCGCATAAAGTGCACTTACGGTACACACTATTGTAACCATAATACGAGGTGCACAAAAAGATCCTAGACCAGTCCTTATTACATAATTTCAACAGTATACGCTTTACCGGTTTTGAGATGAGCGTGCTACGATCGCACATACTCACATTACATAGGTACCGACATCAAGCCGAAAATTGTCAAAATGGATCAAGGGACGCTCAAAACGAATAGTTGCATCAAAATTTCGAAATGCTGATTCGGTCAGTTTCACAATACTTGTACTTTGTACAAGTAAAAGGGAAACAAACCTCCAGATAATTTGGTGATACCGTCATCTAAATTCATTGACGATGAAATTTATTTTGTTCTTTCATCCGCTATTGTTAGGCCACTCATTTCAAAATGGGATAAATGATTTATTGATATGCTATTACGAAAAATTTGAATGATAGGTTTAAAATGACTCTAAAAATTCTACGCAACTCTAGCTTAGATTCGGGGAAATAATCGGGTGAAATGAGACTAGCTTCAACAGAAGAAGAATCTGCAATAAAATATAGGTGAATAAATAAATAGTAGGGCGCCACGTAGTTGAACTTATTTTTCCCAAGGTAGTCAACCACGAAAATACCTGAAACTAAGGTGTTGAAAGGAATAATGGGGAAACAGGAGAATAGGTGTCAATAATATGTTCGTCAGCGTCAATCTGGTTGCTGACTCCCAAATAATTTAATATAACTCAAACAGCAACTTACCTCGAGCTTACTGAGAGAAATTACGTCTACACTGCTGAAAAGAAAAGTGTGGGCAATTTTCATTCAATAAAAAAGATAATATTTACCCAAAATAAATGAATTTAATTAAATGAATAATTTGAACAACGCACCTAGTAGTGCAAAATAGGAATAAATGAATACAAAGTAATTGAAATAAACTATTTCAAATTACGCGCCTGAATAACGCAAAAAAAAACAAACTTATAAATGAACGTAAATAATAGGTCTTACAATGCCCTACGCCTGAGTAGCGCAAGAATGGAATAGATGAATGTTAATAAGTTAGGTTAGAGCACTCGACGTTGTACAAAAAAGTATCAAAAAAAAGTAAATGAATAAGCGGAATAACTCGCGCGTACGTCTATGAGTATAGTAAAAAAACAACAACAATAAATTTGACCCTTCTTCGATCGAATTGAGCTCACAGCAAAGTATACCACATGAGCGTAAAAAAAAAGGAAGCAAACTACTTCGTCGACTGACCCTATACAATTTACAAAATGACAGCGTGGTCCAAATGACCACGCAAAAAAAGCAGTAAACAAAAGTAAATAAGATTCAGCTGTGTAGGGCGGTTTGACCACCCAAAGTGGATGAGTAATAATAAAGGAAAAAAATATCGGCAGTCCGAATAAGAAAGAAAAACAAAACCACGAACGTAATGCCACTTAGCTGTCACTTCCAGTTGGTTGCTGGAGCTCGTTGACCTCTATAGGTCTGTCACACCAAGATGGACGCCTCAAAAAGATATTTCTTGGTCCGGACTGGCTCAGGAAATCTGGTGACGTCACACCAGAGTCAAAGGTTGGATAAAAGGGTGCCTAGGTGGTATCAGGCACTCCGTAGCCGAGGTGTTGGTCAAAATAGTTCAACTACGCACACTGATGGTCGGCGCAAAGAGAGCGATGTCGTGCACAAAATTTTAATGATCCTCCAACAATGGAGATGCTTGCGGAACAACACAAAACTGTACCAAGTGCCAAATATGTTCCGCGAAGCTAAGAAAAGCTAGTTTTCTATCCCTCTTAGAGGATTGCGCAAGGCAATATACAAAAAGCGATTCTTAAAATAAATAAATAAAATAAATAAAATTTTTATTCGTATTAAACCATGTGTACAAATGAAATACAGGTCATACATATAAAATAATGCAATGGTAGTGAATATGATAATTATTAAATTAAAAGTATTTTAGATTGAAAAGTCATTGATAAAACAGAGCAAAATTTGAAAAAATTAACACAAATAATATCTATATATATGCATAAAAAAAATAAACTCATAAGCATTGTATAAACATGAATATGGGCCTAAAAGGTTTGTTCAAAATATTCTAATATAGAGTAATATGACTTATCTATTAGGATTTTTTTCATTCCTCTTTTAAAACTAGGAATAGATAGTTCTTTCATCTTTGGCGGAAGGTGATTGTATAATTTAGGACCGAAGTAGTTCACTGTCTCTTTCTTCAATCTAGTTTTTTTTATTTGTAAATCACTTTTAGATCGTGTGTTGTGGTTGTGGAGATTTCCAATTTTCGAAAAATCTGCTTCATGCTCTTTGATGTAGCACAGATTTGTATATATTATTAAAGAGTATAATGTCATTATGTTCAATTTTTTGAACAGTGGTTTACAGTGTTCGCGGCTATTTGCACCGACTATACTTCGCACACCTCTTTTTCGTATGACTAATATTTTATTCAAGTTACAGTTTGTTGTTTGACACCACGCAAGTATACCATAAGCTAACTTTGACTGGAACAATGAAAAATATACTATTCTCGCCGCCTCATGATTAACTGTCTGTGATATTTTCTTTATCATGAAAACTATATTGGATGGCTTTGTACACAGTTCCAACGTTTGACTATTCCATATTAAATTTGGTTCGATTTGTAGTCCCAAGAACTTAGTTTCTATAACACTATTGTTTAAAACATTCAGATTGTGTCCAAACTTCATGTCCACCGTTTTATTTTCGTTTAAAGTCAGTTTATTAGATAGGAACCAGTCATTTGCTATAGATTTAACTTCCGACATATGTGCCTCAGTATTGATAATGGATAAATCTTGTACGCAAAAGGTAGTATCATCTGCAAATAATACGATTTTTGCAGGAATATTTCTAGGTAAGTCGTTGATGCATATTATAAATAGAAGTGGGCCGAGGATAGATCCTTGGGGCACACCAACGGAGTTTATCAATGATTCGCTTTTTTTGTTGTTAAAATGAACTATTTGCTTTCTGTTACTTAAGTAAGATGGTATTATGGCAACAGCATTTCCTCTTAAACCATAATGCATTAATTTTGTGCATATTATATCATGTGGTAAGCAGTCAAAAGTTTTACTTAAATCTAGAAATAATGTTTGAGAAATATTTTTGTCTTCCAGGCCTTCAAAAATATGAGTGATTAAAGACAAGATAGCATCTGCAGTTGATTTTCCTTCACGAAAACCATATTGTTCTTCAGCAAAAACGTTATATTTATTTAGAAAATTTTTAAAGTTCTTATGAAGATGCATTTCATATATTTTCGAAAAGGTGGATAGAATCGATACTGGTCGATAATTCTTTGTTTCATTTCGATCTTCAGCTTTATGTATGGGGACAACTTTTGCACATTTCCACATGTCCGGAAATATGCCTTCTTCTAGGCAAGAATTGATTATATGTTCTAATGGCTGAGATATAAAGCCTGACGCAATTTTCATAATATGCGTGCTTATGTCATAAATGTCTTCAGATTTCTTGGTTTTAATTATTTGAATCGTATACTTCACTTCTTTTTCTGATATAGGAGGGATAAATATGATTTCTGAGATGTTCTCGCATTCATTTAAGTACTCATCAAAATTTTTTACCGACTCCTTGAGATTTATTTGCAAATTTGACGCTATATTGATAAAATAATTGTTGAACTCGTTTTCGTTTATCGTGAAGTCAGTATCATCCGGATTTTTATTTTGTGTTCGACCTGTTTCCCTGTTTATAACTGTCCATGTTGCCTCCATTTTATTGTTCGCTGAATGTATGTGTTTCATATTTATTTGTTTCTCTTCTTGTTATAATAATTTGTGAAAATGCTTTTTGTATGTCTTGTATAAATGTTTAGTTTCTAAGTTTTGTTTGTGTTGTTGTTATTCATAAGGAAACAACAAGTTTTCCCAAGCTTGTATAACATTTTTTGAGATATTTCTATGATTTAAAGAGATTCTTATTCTTGTTTTTTTTCAAAGGAAATGAGCAATTGAAATAGTGTAGAAATATTTCTGTGAATTTATCACATTTCTCATTTGCAGGAGAAGTTTTGTACACTTCTGACCACTTCTCTGCTGACAAATATCTCAAAAACATAGCTATAGTCTCATTGGTGTAGGTACGCTTCCAAATACTTTTCGGTTCTGCTTCTGTACCAATTAAGAAAGATATTTTTAGTGCCTTATGATCTGACATTGCTGTATTGAAAACATTGAATGTTGCTTCAGTGATGTCAGTAAAGATGTTATCAATGCATGTTTTTGAAAATTTTAATGGACAAAATGTACTTTGGTAGTTGAGGACCAACTGTAGACTGACGACTTCTGTTGAGTCAATTCCGGACGACCGGACCTCATCAAGAAAAAAACCGTTTTTCATTAGAACCAAAGAAAAAACTGAGTAACGTCACTGACTATAGCGCGCGCATTACAACAGCGACAATTACAAAATCTTGAACTAAAGCTAATTATAGAAAGTAAACAACAAACTCGCTTCTAATATAACCAAAAACTGAGCTCAAAGAAAAGAAAAGAAGCTGAACTACAGATTGAAATATGAATTGAAAACTAAAATATCTTTAACCAAAAGTAAGTAATGAAGTTGATCAAAAAAAAAGATCCAAATTAACCCAAATTATATTTTAGAATTCAACCCTACAAAAAAAAATATCCAAAGGCCAAATTGGCACGTAACAATGTACCTGTTTAAAAGATATGATTTCTTTCCATTCCACTCTTGGAATACTAACGAGCAATATGATTTGCTGGTTACGCACACACCGCTCTATACTTTGTCCGATCTTTTGCACTTGCATATCGATGTTTCACAGCAATGCGTTCACGTCGTAACATAAATGATGTCACTTCGATCCTACAACTAGACTTGACAAGACTAGTCTTTGCATGCATGCAGGTGTAGGTCTCTCAACTCAGGAAATAATTATCTGTGTGAGAGGGAATTAATTGGCTACTCGAGCAAAAATTTTGATTATTCCAGTGGAAATTAATAGAAGAGAGGAAGAAGAAAACACTCAAAAGAGATTGAAGTGCTGTGCTATGGAACATTCAAAAAATGGATAATCATAAATTTGAATTACTGAACACGCTGCTTAGTTATTTCCTCTCATGTTCTAATGAATTTATCGTTGGAAATGGAGCAATTTCCCTACACCAATTTTTAATTTGTAATTTGAAGAAGATAATCATATTTAAAAGATTTTTTCATCTTGAAAAGAAAAAGCTTAATGAGTGAACAGAATGTCGCTATGAACATTTTTTCTTTCAGTTCGTTTGTTGCAAATATGATCGATTCATCATTCAATGATAAGTGTCTGCAAGTTTCAAGTCTGTTAATAACTTCTTTGTCATGTTTTACTTAAGAGTCTTACTTTGGACATTTTGTCATTGGTTTGGTGATTTTTGCGAGATTTTCGATGGAACGTCTGTACTATCCACATAATCAGAGGCTTATTCTTCCTTCTGTTGCTCTTCAGGTATCGGAAAGATTTTTATGCCAGAGATATTGTCGAGAATTGATTCAACTTCATTTGCAGTGATTATGTATCCTAAATATTTTTCAGGCTCCTGAAAAAACTCGGATTTGTCTAATTGTATTTTCAAATCACTGTTCCATAGTCTATCATGTCTTCTTACATGCTCTTCTAGTGAGGTACTAAAGAATAATAAGCTGTCTAAGTACACGAGACAAGTTTTATTATGTAACTTTCAGAAACCATTATTCATGACACAATTTTTAAGTTGAAAAGACATGCGTTCAGGCCCGTAATGATCACCTTCAGTTGTAAAAGCTGTCTGTTGAAAGTCCTTGTGATCTGCTTCTATTTGATTAAATCTGCTAGGTAAGGCAAGAGTTCAATTTGCTTTACGTAGTCCATCTAAAATGTCCGCAATGTTGAGTGAATGGTACGTATTTTCTGTAATCGATATCTCAGCCCCATTTCCTATGACCAGATGCGTCTAATTTTTGTAGAACTATCCAGCCTAGACTGGACCAATGTGTGATATTCTTTTGAATTATCCCTTGATCTAACATATCAAAAATTTGATCGCGTATTCCTTTTTCATGTATTCTGGAAGACCTGTATGCCTTTACGTTGATAAAATTGCCGTCTTCTGATCTAATTACATGTGTGACTTCATTCGAGAATATAATATGTCTCTGTACTCATTGCATGATCTCCTTATTACATTTTTCACTATATTACAATGATATATACTAATCATTTTTCAAATTATGCTTCAATGAATTCTCATATTCAATCTTGAAATGACTCATCAATATCATTTATTTTTCAACTAAATTTACATGTATAGAATTGAATTCAACAATATCAACAGATTCACGAATAACAAGTTTCACAGGATGTTGTTCGATTGCATGATTATCGAAAACGTTCACTACTGCTTTAGGCATTCCAGTGCCGTTTCCAAAGTTTGTATAACCTAACTATTCAATGCCGTCATGTTTAACCAGTATTTCCACTATCAAGTCGTCACATGAAGGCATAATGATGTAACAACTTCAGAGTTCATCGCGCAATTCTCTCGTATTGTAAAGTTCAATTATTATAGCAATGTCTGCGAAAGGAGTACTTCATTGTCTTGTAGTAACTTTCACATCTGCATTCAACTGTCTAATTGAGTATGTGCCTATAAGTCCATCTTATTTATTACAAAATCTGAAGAAGTAGAATCTATGATTGTTCAAAAAGTGGAGCATCTCCAGATCAGGATTAATAAAGCTTTCAGTACTTCTGGTATCGATTAAAAATATTGAGTTCAATTCAAGGATGTGAAATTGGGTAGGTTTGCTTTTAATGCAATTATTTGGATCAAGTTTGATTGGAACCAAATGGAAATATTGTCTATCTTCGTTATTCTCTGAGTCATATGAACTGTTATTAAATGTGTCACCTAATCCATCATAGTTAGCCCGGGTCTCACATGTCTCATTTTCTGAATAATTTTCATTTAGTGGCAATTGGTTATCCAGTAATTTGAATAAATACCTAATCCAAGTACTACATGATTCAGAAACAATAAAAAATTCAATAAATCCAAAGTGATAAGACCATGCCAGAATCAAGTAGTGCCTTTATTGTAACGTGTGGAGATTCAGGTAATGTGAGAACAAGAATTATAGCCTTCACACTCTATACTCAGGCAATAAAATGTATAATAATCATATGCATGACGACTCCTTTCAACATCCAAACTCTACTAATCCATTAATGTTCATGTCAAGTCCTATATCAGCAGCTACAACTTCTTCATTTTGGAGAACTCTCGGATCAAATAGCGATAAATCGTGTTGTTCATGGCAAATAATCAAGGAAACGAAGAGCTATAAGAGATACGAAGAGGACGATACGATAGTGAAATCTACACAATAGATACAAAAGAGGTCTAATAAGAACCAGGACCTCAATAACACCACGATACTATTCTTAATTGGATTCTCACTACTAGTCGAAAACTTAGTAAGTCATGCAAAGTCTCAACAGAGCACAGAAACACAACTAGAACATGAACCTTCTCTTACATTCATACAGAATGTTGTGAACTACCAAGCTATATAAGCATTAAAACTGTGCTTCAAAAGAGGAAATTCACTTGTAGGGCTCTGCAAACAATGTATTTGAGGTGTTTAGGATCACACCTGATGCGTACCGCTGACCAATATGTTTATTGTAGGATTTGAAGTCCGTAATGTGACTGACTCAAAAAGCTATAGAACAAAGGGACCACCACTATTAATCTTCGAGGACTAATCACCAAATGTTAAGAGCACGGAAATATATGAGGTAGAATATCTTATAAACATAAAAATACAAGTTAAAGCACCATGAAAGAAGAAATAGCTATCTAAAGCGTAACAAAAACTATTCCCAAGCAGCTGCAACTGATTCCAATAAGGATGCAACAAACAGCAATAGAGATATGTGCCTATCATACTTTCTACATTTTAGAAAAACGTTCCACCAAACTACAAGTCGAAACAGCATACTGATAAACATGCTCTCCACGTCAAAAAATCAATTCAAGCAATAAATACGCTAGGAGGCTCTCGTCAATGAACAAAAAATTGATATCCTACTGGTGTCAGGAACACATTTCACAAAGAGAAGTCTTTTCGTCATATCTAAATATGACACATACACTATCAATCATCTAGATGAGACAGCCCATTGAGAAATTGCAGTATTATTAAGCAGTAAAACTGAAAATGCCGAAATAGAGAAATATAGGGCAAATTATTCACAAGCAACCAATATAAGAATGGAAGACAATAACGGATGGCTGACAGTATCTTACTCAGATATTCAATTGAGAAAGCTAACTTCGAACAATAATTTTATATGCAAGGAAGAAGATTTATAGTAGGTTTCGATTATAACTCCAAACATACTGGAAAGGGTGAAGATTGACTAATCCCTAGGACAGGCAAGTACAATTAGCGCTGTTAGACTATATTCACCAGCCTATAGGCTCTGGTGAATCCACCCACTGGCCCACGGATCTAACAAAAATGCCGGATTTTCTAGACTTCTAGGAAGCAAAAATGGCAGTATACGAGATATCCAGATGACTGGGACGAATTGAACTGAACTAGTGAGTGAATAAAACTACACTCGATCAGGAACGATTTGTTCGAAAAGTATCTCAGCAATCCTCCACTCTACGCATATAACGACTATTCGCTCTGCAGAACAATGGAAGAGCTAAAAAGACCTGTACAAGCAATGCCGCACATTTTGGAAGATAATGGAACATGGGCTACTAACGCCGAGAAAATTGAAGTCTCTGCTGAACACTTGAGAAAAGATTTTCAACCAAATCTATCACAAATAACAGTGGAAGAAGAAAATGACTTGGTAAAGTTCTTGGATGTTCCATTGCAGTTACCTGTGACAATAAGACGTATGTCTTTCAGAGAAGTTTGCAAACGAATAAGACATCTAAATAGCAAGGAAGCTACTGAGTTTGTTTTTATAGCTGCGACTATTCTCAAACAGCTTCCAAAAATGCTATTGTTGCTCCAATTCAAATTTACAATGCAATACCTAGAACTCAATATTTTCCAGTGTAGTGGAAATTTGTTAAAGTTATATTGATACCGAACCCAGACAAACTAATTTAAAAAACAACTTTCTATTGATCTATCTCTTAGCTTCTCGTATTGTCAATACTCCAGTTGGGCTTCTGCGATAAGCACTTAACTATAGGGCAGGTGCACAGGGTAATAAATCAAATTAAGGAGAATTTCAAAAATCTTAAATTTTGTCCAACTGCTTTCCTAGCCATTAGCCAGGCCTCTGAGTTCTATATAAGACAAAATTGATTTGCCTCAAAAATATTACTGACTCATCAAATCATATGTAACTGACCAATATTTCCGAGCAAATTAAAACGATTGCGTCTCTGAACATTATCAAATGAATGCTGGATGAAATGTACAAAGTCTTGTACTTCATCAACTATTCAGCGACATACGTGGACGATACAGTACTTCTAGCTTCACACGAAGATCTATACAAAGCATCAAAACTTCTCGAACAATCAATCGACAAAATACAAACGTGGACGAATAAATGGAGGATCCAAATGAATGGAACAGAATATACACACATAGATTCTACAAAATGCACAACACTAGCTGTGAATCTATTCAACAAGTCCAAGAAGGCCTAGACCTGAGTCTTCATTGGAAACGTAATGTAGTGTTACATACATATGTACATTGAGCCAATACCTATGTAACTGAATATTCAAACAACTGTATCACGAAGATACACTACTAAGCCATATTTTCTTGCATGTATTTATTATTTTTAACATTCAATTGCTGGCCAGATCTGGTTTTCTTGGACTAAGGGCTGAATTCAGAGACGTAACTTATACTCACCCCACACTCACTTTTCATTTAATCTGACAGATTGTGTGTCATAACGAATTCAGACATTCGACTGCTCAAATTTGAGTCAGAAGTGAGTGACAAATAAGTGTAAATTGAGTAAGATCTGATTGTGATGAGCAGGTCCCTAAAACTCCACTCATATTGATATAAACGCGTTTCCAACTGATTTCATGTTGGCCAGTTGATATTTTCTGATTAATATGGCGTCACGCGAGAATAAAAGTTACTAATTCACAAAACGATTTTGATAATGATTTTCTCCTGCAATCAGATAACGATATGGTTCAAGGATGAACTGATCAAGGAGAATTCTGGAGGAGCTTTATGTAGGGAGGTGTTTCAAAGAGATGGTGTTATCAACAAATAAGTCTGATGAACTATTGTCAGTTGAACTACGACGATCCTTTTGTTCTTATTACAATGGTTATTTGCTAGTCCACTATGCTTGCACTTCCTACAAATATCCCTCATCCCTGACTGGAATTAGATTGGGTGGCGTACGCCTGTGATTCTAATATCAAGAATAGTGTTGGACCGAAATCCAGTTTTTGAGAGCTATTGCGCGCAGCAACAACATATACAACCACCGCGCTTGCGGTCAATAATATTATACTAGACTCAAATCCGAATTTTTGTACTTGTTATCAAGAACTCTCCTCTTATAATCAAGAAATTAACTATCAGGTTCTGGATCGGAGATCAATAAAAATAGCATTATTGTGATCATAGTCATTGATATAATTTTCAAAAATACTGAAACATTCATTTATTTGTACATCGTGGTTTGTACAAGCCCTGACTATCTTGGGTTTTTGGCTATACTGTACTGACTAGTCCTAATAACGACAAAACACGTGTATACAGTTGCTCCTCGATCTGAGATGATGGTGATTCTTGGATTTGAGATTTTGTGGAGCAAATAAATGAATGTTTCAGGAACTTTATATTTTAATTGTTCCACAGGATCAACTTTTCCACAATTTTTATGTGACATCTACGTTATATATATATGCCGTAACTGGCTTTATGCTCGATAGATAGTGCTGCATATAGATTTACTTTTGCAGTCCATCCATTCTTATGAGCTTAAACGCTTTGGGATCCAAGCCCTGACTATTTTTGATTCTTGGCTTTACTGTACCGACGAATCCTAACAAGGACGAATGTGTATGCAGTTGATTCCTGATCTGTGATGATGGTGTCAAAACCGATTCTAGTTTTCAAATTTTGTGGAACAAATGAATAAATGTCTCAGAATTTTTATATTTTAATTGTTCTACAGCATAAACTTTGTCACAATTATTTTCTGACAACTACTTTGATATAATTTTTAACGATCCTAGAATGTATCTGAAAACTGTTTTTGTAGTCGGTATTCAGTCCATTTTCTTACATCCTACATTTTTTGAATCATTGAACAGTATTTATTCTTTCCTCACATAGCTTTTGAACTGCTTTCGCACATCCCAAAATATCCCTTATATCTATTCAAACTTGATATATGAATCTGATTTTTGATCTGTCGGTTCAATTTTCTTCCGTTGCAAGCATCAATTGACTGACATTGATGCGCAAATGTTCAGGAATGACGCCATAATTCTATGACGTATTACCTCAAAAAACTACTTTTATGAGTGACTCTATCATTCAATTAACTGAAAACTGAATTGAGGAAGATGTGAGTCTTGGCGCAGCTCACATTCAAGTGAGTGAGAACTGAGTTTAGATTGAGTTAAGGTTGAGGTAAGTGTGAGTCACCTCTCTGAATTTGACCCTTAGGCTCAAAGCTGTTCAAATATCTTCCCGTATATTTAATTCTGTTCTTTATCTCATCAAAAGCTGTAGGCGACCGGTAAATTTCCTTAGAATAACTTTAATTAAAAGAATGTAAAACGTTGGTTCTGAACTCATGAATGATTCAGTCAAATCTCGTTGATTATTTTTAAATATATTAGGAGTATGAGGATTTCCTCAAAATCTTGGAATAGATTCTGGATGAAGTCCCAACAAGTTATCAATAAACAGAAGTTGATGCTACTGTATTTACTTCTTTTTCATTTATATAATCATGAATGGATAATTATTCTTCCAATAGCAATATCGTAATATCACCTGTATTATATCAGTTCTTAGGATTTTATTTTATAATATAAATGTAAGGAAATCTGAAACTCACATTAAAAGTCTACAATGAAGCCACCATCAAAGAAGTCACCACTGAAAACCAAATACAGTGTGATAAAATAGATGCCCTTGAACAGTACTCCATTGTAATTGTGTGCACATCATCAGAGTACCTGAGGAGCATACCAAGGATGTTGATAATGAAGTCAGTGATCTTATAAAGTCAGATCCTCATCTTAACATCCCTGGTCACGCTATTGACCGATGCCATCGCATTGGGCCTGAAATAACATCTAGTAACCATTCTAAGTCACAGTCTTCTCGCGGATCCCTCGTCCAATAGTTATTAAATTTTCGTCTAACCGTTACCGTCAGCAAGTATCTAAGTATCGCATCAACTTAAAAGGTACTGGAATATCCATTGAAGAGGATCTTACGAATAAACGACTTGACGTACTTTAAACACTTTTCTGAAAATATGGGTTCAAGAATTTGTGAACTGTGGATGGCAACATGTATTTCAAAAATTTAGTATAATATCATCTATTTCATCTCTGTTATATATTTCGGCGAATGATTTTCTCGGTTTTGTGTTTGTGTGTTTTTTGGTTGGAGCACTACCACCTGGTCCAGTTTTTGCTTTGTCAATTGTTCATATTACATGTAATAATTTGTTCAATTATTTTGTGTAGATCATTGAACTCTGCACTCACTTCTTGTACCCAATTGCTCCGTCCAATTCCACTGAATAACTGAATTTGTCATTTATTCTCTATTCTCTCGCCTAAAATAATTCGCGCTGCAAGATCTCATTTCCATATTCATAATAATATCATTATTACTTTGTCACTTTGCAAATCATCCATTTGTTTTGCCAAAGGTTTGTGAGGTTTTCTCGTCTTTTTTTTTCCACTCAAATTCAAGATGTGATTCTATTACCCAACTGTAGAAGGCCTGAATACTAAATTAAAATAGTTTTTTGATAATACATCTATTTCGGACTTTGATGTTATACCCAAATTAAGACTTGTCCTAATTGTACAGTGCCTGATTCCAAATTTGTAGCTGATAACTTTACTGTCTATAAAAAAAATGATGATTCCATTAATCTTGTGGTGGTGGTGTTTCATGTGCTATTAATTCTTAATATCACTTTAGGTCAGTTAAACTGGACCATGCTCTGCAATCTAATTGTGACGTAATCTGTGTAGAAACTCAATTAACAACTATTGCTCCGCTCTATATTATAATCGCATACAATCACATCCGTTTTCCCACCTCAACAAGAACTTTTGTATGACTGCCTGGAATCCTGCAATTTTCTGTACAATTACAATTTCTTTCTTCTTGGAGTGGATGAATGATTTTTCTATTGTAAACGTCACTTTGACGACTATCATTTGTAGTGTGTTTAGAGACAACTGGCAGGACGATGGGCTGGACATCACAGCGGGCATTTATTAAGCCAATATCACAAATTCAAGCGCATTTCACCTAATGTTCACATGGATTACTGAAATGTCGTGACTGTCAAGAGTCTTCTTCTATTACCTTAGTTTTGATTGATTTCGAAACAATTCTAACAGCTTAATCCTCTACCAATTCGTCTTTCCTTATTTGGATGCGGTCTAGTAATCGTTTGAACCACTTTGGATGAAGCAACATGTTCCGCTGCCTATCTTCCTCCGGAGTTACCAATTCGTCAACCCACTTGGAGAAGCTTTCAAGGAGTTGCTGCTCAAGTTGCTGCTACAAGTGATCTTGGTTGAAATCTTGACACATACTCAGACCGATTTTGCTGATGGTCACAGGAGTCAGTATCAATTCTAGATAATCCTGGTTGAGGACTGATAGGGCCAATCAATGACGTTGATGGATCTGACTGACGACTGCTTGTATAGCAGTCTGCTTCTGTCAACTTGTCTAGAAGATCTCTTGATGGTACTATGATTTATATCGTGTACAATATTTTGTAGTTCATGTAATATGATCATGCCGCTTACTACTCTCATGCAAATATACCATCAACTTTTATTCATATTATTTCATTAGTCTAATTTTTCATACACGTACAGTTTTGACACTTATTACTGTTAATCAAAATCCATGGGAAATAATTATAGTAAGAAGTATAGAGCTGCCAGAATTAAATACTGGATATAAATGATGAGTTTTAGATGCCAGATCCTAATGTCCTTCAAAATACAGGCTTATATATTTTGAATCACATTTCTTTTCGAAGGATAATTTCTATCAAAAAATGTATACATTCCATTGCTCTCAAGTGGAATATATGGAATTAACTGAATTTATATTGAATAATATGGATGAAATGAGTAAAACATGAGAAATCATGAACTTTCAGAACAGGTTTAATACTACTGAAAGGAAGCACTACATTTACTCATAATAAGAGAACTATGTATAATATTCTCATATCACTGTAGGAAAGAACGTCGGTTACACCATGAAAACACATGGACACGGTTTGAATTCAGACAAATTGTTCATTTAAAAAAAAAAATTGGACCAGTGGAAATTTGAGTATTAATAATGCTACCTACTGGATAATGAAATGGAAATTACACTATAGAAATGTGTGGAATCCAGTCAGGCTCGTTCGGATTATCTGATGGCTAGCCTACAATATGTATGAGTTATTTGTGTGTAGAGTACGAATATAATGTCGTTCACATGTGGAGCAGATTGTTTGAGAGAGTCAAAATCGTAATCGATAGTTTTGCAAGATCGATATAAAATTTGTTTAAGTGTATATAATATATCATTCATCTAACGTTGTCTGAAACTTAAAATGTCATTTGTACATAACAATATTATGACTCATATCATCAATTTACTGGTCTCAACGACTATTTTCAACATTAACTTAGTGAAAATAATTTGAAAAACATCATATTGTGTAACTTATGCCAGAACAAATATATTCTAATGAAATACGCAGAATTCAAATACTCTGTTTTGAAAATATCCCAATGTATTCCAATGTTTGGTACATTGACAACTCAAATTCATTGCCATCTTAAGGCGTGTTTTCTGGGATATATTCAATCTATTACAGCATAGAAACTAATTTATATTACAAAAGAGCCCTCACATTACACATCATTAGAATACTGATCAATATTTGCAGAAGGAATTCTGAATAATCCTCTTCTTTTTCTCTGATATACAACATATCTTCCCAAGAAGAAGCATGATTATCTTGAAAATTAAAAATTCATACCTTTCACACTAATAACGTAGCAGAACACAAGGAACATATTCAAAACACTTGAAGGTACAGAACGTTAAGAAAATCAGTAGCTGACAACCAAATGTCACTCTGACAGTAGAACACAGAAGCTATGTCATGGTAGCATGTGGTAGCCCGCAACCCATATTAGTCAATAATAAAATTAATATACTTTATTTGGTTTTGAGCATTACAAAAATGTATAATCTATTCAAAAAAATCACTTGTAGATACATTCTCGAGTAGTTACAATATACTGGAAATACTCATCAATTTCATACATAAAACGTGATATTAGCATATTTTTTATTGTTATTTTGAATATGTGGAATGACATAAATCTTGTGTTCTCTTCTAACTTATTGAAGAAAAGTGGACCCTAACAGCCAATATAGCTTTTACTTTTATCAAACCAATCTAACTCAGGTACAATGTTGATTTTATTTCTTGTGCCATAAATTCCAAAGAATATGATTTTGAGACAATCTTCATCCCTACAACTTTAGATTTTTCCCTATATTAGGCGTCAAAGCCTATACGTAATAAAGTCTTGAGGTCTGTATTACTGGAACCTCCACATTCATTCTAGCCCGACCGAGGCTGTATTGTTATCATGCTGGCACCTACTTGTATAAATTACAAAATTATTTATTGTGAGATCGAGAAAATTCCTATTCAAAAATTTTGAAAGAAATATTCGTTTTGAGCATCCTTGAATCTGTTTCGACTATTTTCGGCTTGGCGTCGGTACGTGTGTACATATGTATGTATGTATGGAAGTCTCAAAGCCTGTCGAACTAATGTTGCTATTTTATTTTCAAGACTGGTCCATGGTCCAGTTGTGTTCCTCGTATTATAGGTAGTTGCAATCGTTTGTACCGAAAGTGCACTCCATCATGAATTTCTTGAATTTTTTGCATAAATCCAAAATGATTAGCCGTAGGATGTTGAAACTCAGTATTTGAAATTGCTGTAGCATCTTAATGGTAACTGAACTTTTATCAACCGATTCAGCCAAAATTATGCTTTATATTGTGATGTTTATTGCTTATATTCGAAATAAAAATCAATATTTAATAATTGAAAATAAACTAAAAGTTTCATTCTTCCAGATATCACTAGCAAACACTATATTATTTATTTATCAATCACTCCTATCTCAAACAAGGGCACAGACATTCATATTCAAATATTTATGTCCACTGATCACTTAACTGTTTGATATTCACTACTCTAGATTTCCCATTACACTATATCCTCAAGTCGTTTGCTTGCTGTTATATAAAAGGATATCTATTTCTTGAATGTGCTACCACATTTCTAGAATATTCATAGAGGCTTCCATCGGGTGGAGTGACGTGATGCGGTGCGATGCGATGCAACGAGGACAAAAGGCTCCGCCCAGGAAAGGTCATTTTTACGAGCCTCAACACTTTTGCACGTTAAAATATGATAGTCTTCTTAAACTTTCCACATAAATTCGATACAATCAGCCGTATTGTACATATCGCAATATGATTACAATCGGCTAAGCCAAAGTGCAGTTCACTAAACAGTTTCTCGAGTTTTTCGCATAAATCCAAAACAATTATGAGGTCTGATATTCAAAGCAATAGTAGGATTCGAATGATGAATTTTAAATCCCATAGCAGTCTACTCAGCCAAAAATAGAGAATCTTTGCTAATTTCTTGCATAAGCTCGAGGCTTTTGGCCGTAAAATGATATAGCCTTCTAATGGACATCTAATTGATCATCTCAAATCTTGGTTGCATTCGATTTCGTCTTATGCTAATATCAGTGTCAACTGTTAACTATTTTTCAAAAGATGTACAAGTGGGTCATGTTATATTCACATCAGGTTTCTTTTTTTGCGGAATCGATCTGTTAGTCTGTAAATCAGTACATCTGTCTATGTGTGATTCTCTATAAAAACAATCTCGTCATTTTACCAATTAAGATGAGATCTGGTATGAAGGCACAATTCCTTTGTGACCAGACTAAATCAGATTGTAGTTGAAATAAATGCACCAAAAGGCTTTGAAGAACCACAATAACTTTTTGATGCCCTGCATAACATCCATGACACTGAATATATTGATTTATTGCTCAGTATACAATTTCTTGCAGTTTCTATGATCTTATCGAACTGAATATCCTCGAGGTGAAGCTTCTACAATTTTTTCCAAGTACTCCAGTTGCAATGTTTTTTGCTTGCACCCCTAATTCTGTTCTTCTCTCTGTTAAATCTCACAGTAGATCACATGGAATGGAGCATTGAAAGAAGCTCACTCCATGCGCCCGAGCAAGTATACTAGTATAATCGATATAGATGATATTAGGATAACATGAGACATCTATTTTATGTTGATGAAAAAATAAGTATAGTTACAGCGAGACGTTTCTATTCGTATATAACATTCACATGGTAACATTTATAGTTTTTGACAGACTCTCAAATCAACTCCACATCCACAAAGAATGCCATTTCCTCTGAAATCATAAAAATATACTTCAAATATCATCATCAGTCTATGCGCAGAAAATAAATGCTGGTTTATTCCTTCCTCTAGATGGGACCCTAAAAGATATATCTGTCTCTATTGTAATGCGCATCGGATGAAAATGAGCTAATTTGAATGTGAATGTGTCCATAGATCGACTTTACGGTACATAGAAAAAGTTTTATCCTAATTATTGAAGAAAAATGTATCTTCTGTTACTACCTTTATTAATTTCATAAATCTTATCCACTTTGTACTAGAGTCAGTAAAGTCATGAGGAATGAAAAAAAAACAGAAACTTCTCGATTCAATCTATGTAATCATCAACATTAAAGAGCTCAAAAGGAGGAACCAAATGAGATAATCTCATGAGAATAATTGTTACTGCAATTTCCAGTTGAAGGAATTGAACAAAGTGAAGGATGTATGAGCGTTCACAGCAACAAAATCAGCCCAGAGTTGTTCTGCACTAACTGTGGTTATACAATTGAGTAGTGAGTAACTCGACCTGAATTTTTGATTTCTGTCTATTTTTGCCATGGAATCTGTACGAAATGAATCGACATCAAGTTTCAAAAAATATATAACTCACTATGTAGATCATTTGAAAGAACTAGGATAATATTAAAATGAAGGTTATACTAGAAATTTTTAAGGGATCAATGTACAGCATCAAATAATGTCACTAGATTTATGATGTCACGTACCACTACGTTTATATTGTATGCCAAAATCTTGTTTTAAATTGTACTGCAGGTTGTGAATAAGCCAATAAAATATTTAAACAGAGTTCATATTTATGATAGGTGTATTTAAATTATATATATAGAATATATTTAGATGTAACGTACGCCGCTACCTTGCAAATTTCAACTATAGTTGAATATTTTCATGTCCTAAACGTATCGTTCTGACTTTTGATAATAACAACATCTATAAACATTCCAAATTCAGTTTCAAATTGAAGCCAAAGTGCAATCTAGCAACAAGAGATACTTTAAAAATAATGCGTTGATTTGGAACATTGTGAACACTGTATTCGAAATCAAAATAACACAAACTGCTAACTATAGCCACCAATTTTGTATGAAGCTCACATGGCAGAAGAAATGGTCGATTCTCCAATGTAAGCGGCTACTTCAATCCTTCATGGGTACACATAGTGAAACACTGTGCATCAGTTCCTTGAGACTGGGATTCATCCAAGAAAATCCGTATCTCAATTTCAATATCCACTCTTTGCTCCTTATTAAATTATTCAAATCTTTGAAGTTGACCATTTTCTTATTATTCATGCTTAAATAATCACAAAGTACAAGATACCATAGCTAATTGCTAATATTAGAGCTGGAAAACTCATTCCAATCAATTTTCAACTTTTTACTCTCCTAAGCAGTGATCTGTAGCGCTTTGACAAGAAATAAAAGCGTGCTTGTCCGCTTCGCGCCAATTTACGGCTGAACTTTCGAGTAGGTAATAAATAATTATCATTCCTGAACGAGTACACGTTACTTCGGATAAATGTCGAAGTGAACTTATAAATCATGGATAATATGAAATGGTTGTCTTAACTATACTCTTTTGTTTTAACTTTATTTCTCCTGGGTCTTCTCAAGAATAAGGGTGGAAACATATGTCTGAAATTTTAATAGAACTCATTGTAAGCGAAGTTATTTGCTAGTGGAACTTTTTATCTATGGACATTGGTTGAAAACCTTATTTATCCATGAGAGAAGACATTTCGCTTACCGACGATAAATTGACGACTGCAATGATCAGCGTCAGATATTTCTGAGCCATACATTTGAGAAATTATATATCTTGATGTTTATAGAGGTTTTGTGTCATACAAATAAGATGAGAGTCACTAAGTGTGGGACTCCTTCGTCTATCGTATGTTTGCCACACAATATCTAAAGTTATCTTATCAAATTGGCCTTTGAACATTGTGTTAGGACATAATAGTGATTTTGGGAATTGGTTGCAACGAATGATAGAATTAGGAAATCAAAAATTGAAGAGGAGCTACCGATCTTGTAGTAAGAAAAATTTGAACTACAATTGAACGAATGAAGCCAATGTCATGCAAATATGGAGTTGCCTACCTTATTCTGTTCAAGGCTATATGATTTCCAGGTTCAAATAAGTAAATCTGAACTTCACGTTTGCATATTCTACAGATGTTATACTCTCAGTCAGTATCGAATTTTCTTGATCACAAGATCGGTGAAAATATGGAAAGATTGAATTCTCATTTGAACATATCCTGGAATTGATTTCTTCACGCAACTAATAAACATAACTCTTGTTAACATATTCTATTGCATGAAAAATTTATAACATATTCTGTACAATCCGCCTTTGACATCTCCAAAAATATTGAATACTCCACATTGATATAGTTCTGGCGAATATTCCAGAGAGAATATCAACAAGTCCTGAATATAAACGATTTTGGAGGACCCGAATGGAACTTCCTGATCATCTGTTTTTCTATATCTTCTATTTTTGAAGGCAATACTAAGAATTCATTGGAAATGATGATGAAATATGCTGGAAATTGTGAAATATAGTTCAATATATATCAAATTCGAATCATAAATGGACAGAGCCTTAAAATTGTGAGTAACACAAGCACTTGGAAGTTGAATGTGTTCAAGACATTTAGAAACAGCTATCAAACAAGAAATTATTTGTCAAACAATAATGAAGTCTCATCGCGTGAGATTGGAAAACCAATATGTATATACATCAACAGCAATTTAATACTTTATGAAATAAATTCGTTACGAGAATTCTAATCGCCAAAGGATTGGAGATCTATACAAGAGATTCTGCAGGTTTTGAGCAATTATGTATGATCATGAATCAGACTCAATAAGAAGAGTAACCCAGTTATAAGACAAAGCTCTATCCTCATTTGACTTTTGGTTATCATTCAACTCATTAAGAATTTACTGTTGGAGATGAATTCTAAGTGATGCGCAATGAAGAGTTATTTTGTGAAACTCTAAAGAATTGTAATCTTGTTCAAATAGTCGGAATAGTTTTTTTTGATACCCATAGCATATTTAGGTGAATGATAAATCTCAAATATTGATCCTGAATAGTGTTGCCACAAGACAAGACGAGACTTAAGTAAGTCTCGTCACGGTCTCGCCTAGCTAGGTCTCGTCTTGGTCTCGCCTTTGTCTCGAGTAGGTCCCTCTTGTCTCGGTCTCGAGTTTCGACGAGAGTCTCGCCATGGTTTCTCAAAATTACATATTCTTATATGCGGGGATTAATTCGTTCTACCAGATTATTATTTCCTATAAATTCTATTAAAAATATGTATTTGTGTGTTTGGTGCCCACAGTCGCTCTGGGGTTCAATTATAATTGGTGAATATAGTCTTCTGACGCCATTTTATACACTTTCAACACATGTACCACCTATCGATCAATTAGAGAAGTGAATCAATGTCATCATTGTTGAAGACAGTTTTCCAGAAGTAAGAGACACGGTAGAGTCAGTTTCCTCATTTTGATGTTAGATTTGACATTCGTATATCATAAAACAGTAACAATAGAAAAAAATTGAACAATCATATTTAATGATAGATCAGAATGATTGAACTTTATTTGCATCTGATTCCAAACACCGTTCTTAACTAACTGCCAGCATAAAGTTGTGGATCATCAGAGACCTCTAGAGCCACGAGGATTCAAGATGATAAAGAGGTGATAGTTTCATGCGACAAATGTGTGAACTTAAGCATAATGACAATGTTAAGACTACATATTTCAAGTGGAGAATCACAAGAGTCACAAAAAATATTTTCCGAATTCAATAATACTAGTTCGCACATGTGTTTGGCGTCACATGATATTTCTCCTACGATTCTCAGGATAAATTCATATCAACTCAATTCAGGTTGCAAGAGCGTCCATACTTATTGATGGTAAAAATCTAAGACGCATTGTTTGCGATGTGTAGACCACCAAATTTAGAAGTGGATGGAGGAAAAGCAAATTTTCAAATGAGGCTATGTTATTGACTGTGAATAACGAGCTATATAATTCAATTTACTGACATTTATGGAAAAATAGTATCAATTTTCTCGTCCTGTGGCCCAGTCCAGCCTAATCTGATATAATTTTGAATGAAATTGGATGACATACAGGAATATCACCAGGAATCAGGTATCAATTTATGTAACGTATTTCCAGTGGAAATCAGTTATAGTAGAATAATTTTTTCTTCCATTATGACGCCAGTTTTTTGTGGAACTAAATGTGTTGTGCCAGTATTGGGGCTCGTACTGTTGCACAATATTATTATATAGAATCTGCTGCGGTAACACAGTACTTCCCTAAACAAAATTTTCATAGTCGGTTTTATCGCTGTTTCATAGATTCAGAGTGTCGCATCAATCAATTGCATATTTCAAAATGATAGCTGTCATTATCAAAGTGACAGCTGACATTGTCAAAATAACGGCTGCCATTGTTGAAATGATGAATGGCGGTTTCATTGAAGTCCCTGGATAAAACAAGTATTTCTGAAAATGTAGAGTTCTTTTTTAGATTTTCGGAGCCTTTAATTCATTGGAACATACAGTTTTGACATTCGATCATCGCAAGTATAATATCTTGACGTGTGGATTCCACTAATTATTTATTTTATATTCTCACTTAGCCTATTCCCCTGAGAAATTGAGATTAATACCAAACTAGACATTATTAAAATAACTTGTCAAAAACACAATTGACCCAATCGTTTGAATATCCTATTCCACACTTCTACTAGAATCATTTTTGCATCAGAAGCTTTTGGTAATTTGATACCAAACATGATAGGACCAATCGACGAAATAGTATATTGTGTGGCTAGGGACGAAACAAGACGACTGAAGCTGAGGGTGAATGCTGCTTGCCCGAGCAAAACAAGGGCTGGCATCACCCATCGGCTGAAATCGTGTTTTTCTGTGCCACACACTGTATTTTTCATGATACCTGCATTGAAACTTTCCATTCTACAAATTTGGTATAACAAAGTAAATTTTTTTTTTTCATTTGGCAAGTAACAAGTCGAGAGTAACTGCTTGATCTTTATCAATAAGATGTTGTGATGTACTTGAAATTGTCGTATTCATACCTCTCTTCTTGAAACTATCATCTAATCAATTCAATTCACAGTTACGAATACAACAACTGTCTAATTAACTGAGGTTATATGATTTTCAATAGGAGATTGACCATGAACAAAGGCGACTCTGCCAGGGATTAAACGATTTAAGAAACAAATTCAGCAGACGGAAACAAGCTTGTTTCTCCCCTTGGGTAGAAACAGGCTTGTTCCTGCGTGGTGACACTTGCATTTGTCTAGAATTATCTTGTTTCGAATGACAAAACAGGCGTTGAAACACCTTGTTTTAATGCAGGTATTATGAAAAAATACTGTTATATAGGCTAAATATGAAGTAAATATTCTAAAACAGAGAGAGAAGAAATGGTAGTCTCAATCGGAAACTTATCTATCAGTAACAATCTTGATTCAATTATTATTACTGCAGTTTGATGGTATTCTCCTACTTGCTTTATTAAATTGCTTTCAGAAGAAGTAAAATTAAATTTCAAGTGATTGTGATACAAGTCTTGTCTCGGTCTAGACTTTTGGCTCGAGACTCATTCTATGGTCTCGTATCGACTTTTCTAGGCGAGACGAGACGATACCGGGACTGGTCTCGAGTCTCGTGGCGATACTAATCCTAAAGTTGAAGATGTCTTCTTGAGGAGTTTACATGGTACTCTTTCAACAACTACAGCCTTCCGATAGACAATAACGGTTCAAACTATTGACAACGGTATGAATCATTCTTATTCTGAACATCCTGATCAAATATATACGATTAAATCAAAATGCTGATAAAAATAAGTACCTGAGTAGACGACCTTCTACCACCAAGCCTATAAAAAAATACGCAACCGGTAACTCTAAGCCTTCCTATAAATTCTCCAATAAATTAATAGATAGACTTTTTTGATTTTAATTCTGTATATTTATTGAATAAATAATATAATAATATAATA